>CM044546.2:24114870-25384037 GCA_024416835.2 Perccottus glenii
TTGCCAAATACAATGGGCCCAATCTTACGACTGGCGAAAGGCCAAAGTCAGTGATACATGGCTGATTTGCCATTTTCCAACTGACACAGGTGTGTACAAGCCGCCACGTGCTGTTGTGGGCGTCCTGAGGAGGGGTTTGGGCACAAGACAGTCTGAGAGCTGATAACGCTTATGTATTTGAAGACATTGAAGCATATACTTAAATAAAACAATGAATTAATAAATAACTTGTATAAAATAAGTGAGGACATTTTACAAAAACAGTGCTAACTGGACCTGGTTCTAGTAGCATCCCTGGAGCTGAAGACTTCTGTGAGTCCAGACCCATTCCTTCCCACTCAGGCCCGCGCTAACATCGTGAGGTTTTGACCGTTTGCCCTATAATTTATTATCAGTTAATCCATCCACTTGCTGCTTCATGTCATGTTATGGCCTGTTTTACTCCTATAAACCGCTTTTGGTCTTTATTTATTTCAGTAAAACAGCAGCGTAACAAGCCCCTTGTGAACAGTGCGTTTCTAAAAATACGTTGTTCTCATAGGGTTACATACCCTGGCAGAATCATCTACCTCATCATACCTGCTTCTTGAGTTTGCAGGTGAAATTAACCATTATTACATCTTACATGACCAAATACAGACTGTGGTTTCACCTGTTGCATACAGAACTTGACTGAAAAAACTCTGCCCCTTTATGGACTACACACAACAGCAAAGTGGGGCACAGTGGCTGGTAGAGTGGTAGAAAATGAAAATAAAATTGTATTTGGAAGGTTACTGCAACTGTTCTTGAAATAACACTATATAAATATAACCAAGAAAAAAAAAAAGCAGTAAAACTTGGGAATGTGTGCTTTTGTAGTGGTGCTGTCACTGGTAAGACAAACATCTTTATAGCTACAGTGCTGTACCTCATAGTCGTGTCGTTTCTCGTAAATGGGAATGATGAGCTTGGCGATATGTGTGATGAGTTCATAGCGCTCTGCTTTCCACAGGGCCTCCACGCAGACCTCGAGGTGTTCCAGCAACACCTCCTAAAACAGCAGAATAAATAGCTGTGTCACCTTCTGCATAATCCTGTTATAAACAGTTATACAGAAGGACCGTACCTCTGTGTAATAAACATCTTGCATTCCGGCATCTTCCTTCATGGCTGCCTCCTCGTCTATATTCAAAGTGATCTTCTTAAAAGCTGCGAGCCCGCTGGGGAACAACTCTTAAAAACATATGAAACAGAAAATGAGTCTCTTCTTTACTTTAGTGGTGTAGTGACCTTTTTACGAAATAGGTCACTACCCCCCTTCCATTTTAATTGCTTTTGTCCAATAAAAGAAGTGGGACATTTGAAAAAAAAATCCTTACCATTAGCCACATTGGCTGAAGGCTTTTTAAAATTGAGGGAATTTTTTTTTTTTTTTTTGAGGCAATCTTAGTTTATAAGCGATGAACTTTCTGGGGAAACAGCGCTCCATTTTAATTTGAGTTGTGTGTGTTTTTCCAATCCTGGAAAAACTGGCAACTGTCATAATAATTGTATATTAGATATTATGCTCTCACCTTTAGTGTTTCTTATTTTTTCTTTTAAACAGCTGTTTTTACCTTAATCGAAAACCAATAGTAATCCGTTTTGTAGCAGGTGTCCGTCCCTCGTTTTGTGATGGCCCCGTCACTGCCCCGTGACCCATGTGGAACCTGGTCCATTTAAACGACGCAATTTGAATTTACTACGCGCAAGTCAGATTCGTTTGTTGAAAAAGAAAAAAAATGGAAACACAGAAGCAGAATATTGGGGTCCACGTTCGGGCGCCAAAATGTTAAAATAATTTGTATTAGGTTCGGATCACAAACGAGACAACGGAGACCGTGCATGGTAAATTTAGGAATGAAAGACCGGTTTAATTCTTGCAAGAATGAACCAAATCACATGGTATAGGTGTACATTATGCCCGCCTCTCAGCTCCAGGGTCGTGGATGGACGTGTAATGAGCTGACGTGTCAGTTATAGATGTGAATAAGTTTACATGTATATGTCACTAAGTGTACAGGACAGAGTGTCCCTGGACAATGATTAGATGTAGAGCAAAGTGATGTCTTTGTCTTGTTTGGATTAGCATGGCGCCAATAGGATATATAGCTAAAGACATTAAGTCATACTTGTAGGTGGATAAGCATATGAACTGGAGCAAAGGTGAGAGCATAATATCTAATATACAATTATTATGACAGCAACAGCCTTGAATTTCACTAGTTAATAATCTCGCTCGTTATAATGGATTCCTTCTCAAATATAATTGGAGGCAGGCATACTTGGTTGTTTTTTTCCTTTAGGTTTTTTTTAATAGATTATCACAAATTTAAATAACTGATACGATAAAGTTGTAAGTACATCTGTGTCACAAGTGCGTCTGTGCTGGAATTAGATTCTTTTTTAAACAGGAAACAGTCACAGTGGGGACAATAACTTTGGCTCATGGCTATAAATAACAACAAAAATCATGGATTCCAGTAAAATCACCGTCTACTCTGAGACAAGCTGCTTAGGAAATTGAGTAATATCTTGTGGCTAATAATTAGTCACACACTCGATGCAGAGAAACACTCTCGTTTGTTTGGAGACAAAAGTGAAAACACATTTTGCAAACAATAAAAAATAAGGTGCCCAGAGGTTTTGTTTTGCCTACATGTCACAGTCTGCACAGTGTTTGTGTGCTGTTTCCAACAACAGAGGGGACAATGGCTTTTATGAGCCACATATTTTACAGGGACACACTACGGTTGCCTGCAGGAATAAAAGCCTACATGTTTCCTGGTGAAGCCTCTCTCAGCGACAACCTCCATTAGTTAGGCAGTTAGGTATCTAACTGAACTGTAACCATTAGGGTGACAGTTTCATGAATGCAAATACTTTTATATAGGGGCCTTTTCCAGTCACTGACTTTTTAAATGTACCGAGGAGCTTACTTTTCCTGTAGAGGTATTCGGCGACCAGCGCGGCGATGTGAACGTAGCACATGGCGGCCTGTAAAGACAAGAGTTGATAAGAGATTTACATAAATGTATTTATCATGGATCTGACTTGCATGAATGATTTTATTGGGTGTATTATTTTACTGTAGCATTCTCACCAGTCGACCATAAAATGCAACATCAAATAATGCCTGAAGGTAAAATGAGAAATCAAAACAGGGCTTGTTGTACTTTCAGTTGGATCCAAGATTTACTTAAATGTATTTGTGTCTGAGTAAGATTTGTAAAACTTTTGAACCAAGTAAGAATCTTATGTATTGCTTTGGCAACAGACTTTCAGGAAGGTGCACGGGTAAAGTGAAATACAGAAGCTTGAGTTCTAAGCCTTAAATAAATTTACTAACCAACTTCATCTCTGATGTAAAAGAGAAAATATACATTTCCGAAAACACGTAAAACTTATACACTCATTTGAAATGGCACCAGGCGAATGCAAAGATTTACTAAAACACACTTTCCTTCAGTAATTGACAGGGTTTATCTTTTGTTTTCCACCAAATTGCCCTGAGCACAAATCATGTCACTGATTACAAAAATGTACTTTCATTTTTGTATTTTAATTTTCAGTAACCCTATATTCATTGTTGGCAGCCACATCAGGTTTTGATGTTAGTGGGGGAAACCAGAGTACCTGGAGAAACCCCAGAAAAACCCACTCAAATATATTTATATATGCTATTTAAAAAAATAAATAAAATAGTATGTTCCATACACTTTTCTGCATATATCTGACTGGATGAATATTTTGACTGTTACGTGATTTTTGACACAGTTATAAACTTTCCTTTTTCTTTTTTTAACCATTTGAACTCCAAATTCAGTTAAGGACAAACAAATACGGCAGATTCACAATTATACTCTGATGTTAAAAATATTTCTTTTTTTTTTTTCTTTCACCCCAGGAGGTAATGATTAACCTCAACACCTTGTCCATCGTGTTTGTCCACATTGCTGTAGATCATGTGCCAAACCACAAAGAAAAGTGGTTAATTACACTTTCTTTTGCATACCTCAGACAGGTCTCCATTCTTGAGGTGCGCCCGAGCCATGCTGTCCAGCCAGGTGCGTCTCAGCTCAGGCGTGCTGGCGTAGGAGCGTGCCAGGCTGTACTGGAGGTCCAGCAGCATCTCTGGGTCCTTCTCGTGCTCCCTCATCTGGGCTGTGGCCATCAGCACGGTGCGAATACTTTTGGTCAGACCCTTGACTTCTGATGGGAATGCAGTGGACTATAGACAAACAAGAGTGCAGTCCCCCAAATAAATACTATATATCAGGGGTGGGCAAATATTTTTCCTCAAGGGCCCCATTAGAACATGGGACTCATGGGCTGAGCCAACATTATCTTCAATAAAACACACATTCAATTGTTTTGCCTATAGTTTAAAGTCTGAATTATAGACAAAGCCATATGTGCAATAAACACTATATATGCAACACAACAGTCACAGCTAAACCATCCTCAGTTTTAGATCCACTCTTTACAGTTTGTTCTAAAACCAGTGAAAACTATCTCTCGCTGAGAGTAGAGATGATAGCTTTAGGAAAGGTTGGTACCGTTTGGAGCATGTTGTAGTTTAATCAACTGATCCCTGCAGAAGTCTGCAGGAAAAATGCAGTGTGTTTATCAATATATTATTAGTAAATGCTTGGCGGGCCAGATTAAACAACCCAACAGCACACCACTGGTTTATGATAAGAGGCTGTTATACTGGTTAAGGAAGGAATTTAATCCAGTGGCAGCTCAAAACAAATAACACACAACCTTATAGTTTATTTTCACCTCAACACACTTCCATACCTTCATGGCTTTGTCACTATTTGCAAAGTTGTTGATGATGGACAGAGACTCCTGGAAGCGTGAACTGCCAGTAAGTGCCACATCAGAGATCAGCTGGCTGACGGCGATGATGATCTAGTTAGAAAGAAGAAGGTGATCTGTGGGAATTGTAGAGAAGAATACCATTTCCAATAAGGCCCCATAACCTCCGGAATTGGATAATTACGATTAAGAATTGGATACTTGTTATGAAATTAAAATTTTGATTCCCAATATTGATTCCTATGCGCGCTATATATTTATTTATTTTTGACCTTCCGTGCAGGCAAGACTTCAGCCTACAGTATACATTTTAGGACATCCTCAGGCACAGAGAAAAGGGACTTGGCCTCACACTAAACAACATCAGAGACTCAGGCTAAACGGCATCCCAGGAAACCTATTGAATGGCTCTTGACGAGAACCAAGTCACAGTTGCGAGATGTTTTTTTTGTTGTTGCTGTGTTTCACACAGTCACACACACAAGCTCTTCCTTTGCTACGCCACTGAGTAGAAGTAATTTAAACAGTAGGAAGGTGTCTATGCAGTTGCCACCTCCTCCTCCCTGCTCTGTGTTTGTCTCCATGACGTCACATGACTCAGCGGCAGAAGTAAACAGTGCAGCAACAAGCGAGCACCGTGCAGAGTTTTTTTGCTGCAGTTTTGTGACGTGTGTAAAAAGCTTATTTGCTCCTGTGGTAACATAATAAACTAAGAAATTGAGCTGCAAAAATTGATTGCATCAAACATTACTGTATATAAATTATACTGCCACAGCATTAACATGTTTGATATCTAGTTGTGATCATAAGTTTACAAGTTTTCATAAGTTTTGGCAGAATTTGTGATTTTGTTTTGGGGCCATTTTTCAGAGAATATGAATGACACCACAAAAACTTTTTTTTCACTCATAGTTTATCAACAGTTAATGGTTGTGGCCAAAAAGTTCAATTTTGGTCTAATTACTCCAAATGACTTTGTTCCAGAAGTGTGTAAATGCTTTGTGGTATTTGCGTAGTAATGGCTTTCTTGACCATGCAGCCCATTTCAATAAGAAAGTGCCTCCTTATTGTGCATTTTGAAACAACCACACCACTTTTTTTCAGAGAGTCCTCTATTTCAGCTGAAGTTAATTGTGGGTTTTTCTTTGCTTCCCAAACAATTTTCATTAATTATCTCTGAAAAAAATAAAATAAAATTAGCAAATTCTGTCAGGGTAACTTATGAGCACAAGTGTATGATTTTTGTATTTTTATTACTTTTTTTAATAAATTTAAATTGGGAATCGAAAATAGTCGGAATCGATCAAATTCAAACAATACCAAACCCTAGTCCCGGGACATTTTTTTGGTGTTTTTTTTTATTTAAAATTTTTGCACAACTTTAGCTGAAATTCCTTAATATTTTCATGGCAATCTTTAAAGACACTTTTCTGTGTTCAAGGGACCGAGGGAGAGCAATTTATTTACAAACCACAAAAAATAAAGAATCAATGTTTTTTGACACTACCAGGGTCGGATGACGAAATTATTTTTGCAATTCCAGTTTGCATATACTGTATGGGATGGGTAAAAAAGGTCTACTTTAAGGGGTTAAAATTCAGAAAATTCATTAATATTTGTTATGTATGGTCAGGACTCAAGTTAATAATGGCATTCATAAAGACATTTGAAAAACAAAATAAGGGGACCCCCAAGGGGGGAGAAGGACAAAGTCCAGTAAGTGTTTAAGCTGCCTCTTAACATTCTCTGTAATGCAAGTCGTTAAGAATTCCAGAGAAATGTGAGATGAGATTGAGTAAGATGGAAGTTTTTGTTATACTCTGACAATAGCAGCTAGAGTTTCTGCACTGAACATGTCTGAACAGGGACGTGGTTCCCAACAATCTGTGCCTCTCCTACCTGAAGGTGAGTGCGTAGGAAGGTTTTCCTCTTGGAGTACTCATAATTGTTTCTCATGAGCAGGTAGAGCAAGGCAGAGGACTCGGCCCTCAGTGACCCGAGCTTTGAGACGCAGCACTTGAGCACCTCGCAGCACAGAGCCTCGCACAGGGTCACGCGGCCCTTAAACAGCACTGATGGAAACTAGGAAAAATGGGGAAAAAAAAATATTGCTTGTTGTCTTGTATACCCCTACAGGATTGATTAAGGGTATGCAGGTCAAAGACGGAATCAGAAAAAAGATGGATTATATTACATTTTTTTACAACGGCTAAGAGGCATACAGAGCTTACCCCCACCACAGTGTGAATGTGTGTAAATGTGTGTGAGTGGGGTGAATATAAGCATGATGTACTTTGGGTGCTTGAGAAGGATACCAAAAAGATTTTAATGAATGCTTACAGTATTCCATTAACCATTAGAATTTCAGTACAAAATATATTCTCAAATGCAGTCTCAAATTGTCCACAATATATCTTTACTACTGTAATCTTGTTGCTGTCACACTGTCACATATTTTAGCAACAAGATAAAGTCAATCAAGATACAAGTGTTGGTCTTTTTGAGTCTATAGTCCTGGTCCTCAAAGAATCTAGAAGATGCAGCTCACGCGTCTCAGAACCGTCTTTATATTGGTTTTAGTTATGTCCAGTGTTTGAGGTTTAGTTTGTGTGTTAGTGGAGACAGCAGTGTGTACTTCTGCCTTCTGTCGTTATTGTTTTGACTTGTGTGTCTAAGAATGTCATGTGTTTTATTGATCAAGAATATGTTCAGTGTCTTACTGAAAAGGTTTTGTAAACTGGGTTTAAACTGAATTGTGTTTAAGGTTTTGACAAACTAGTGACCAGTTTGATAAATGTGTTGAAGCAGTTGACCATTTGGTTCAGAGTATGGCATTTAGTCTTTTAGCAATTGAGAAAAACTGTAACTTAAAACAGTCATTCTGGGAAAAAAGTATTGTTTTACACATGCATTTATGTGGGCTTACGTCTGTACTAGAAAAAAAAAAAAAACGTAGTATTGCTTTGCGTGCAAAACTTACAAATCTTATAGTAATATATGTTGAGGAAATATCCTGGCTTTATTGTATAGTTACTTAATGGAAATAGTTGTATTTAAATGTTACAGATATTTATATTGGCCCGTTAACAGGTTTAGTCTCTATATATTTGCTTCTGTCTGTAGTCCAAATAAGAGCACACTTAGACTAACTATTTAGATCTTGTTAAGTACTGCTAAAGTATTAATGGGACAAAATGGAGCCTAGGGGCGCCTAGGGCCTAGATCAAAAAGCACTTAGGTAGGTAGGTCTTAGGTAACTGTTTTCCACAGAAAAATTTGCCGTTTGTAAAACCTGTTGATCTTTTTCTTTAGCAAAAGTAATGGTTGAATACAAAGCCTGTTGTATTTTCTCACAATACGGCCTCTAGATCTGAACGAACACAAGTCAGAGTAGTGTTTCTTTTGTTAATCATAGCACATGCAGTTTTTCCCACACCACTACATCTACTCCCAAAACATTATGCACAAGAGATAGGAGGCACACACGTCAGTGGGTCACCAGATACTGGCAGGAGATAAATCTTGATTGTATATTATTTTTACAAGTGGAGTGGGAGTAGTGCTTAATTTGTAAAGTTGGAGGTGGGGGACACAGAGAGAGAATTTAGGGGAAGTATTTCCCAGGCTTTGAGAAGAAAAAAAAGGTAATAGAACATATATTTTGTTATGAAGACTGCATCATAGCTTTTTGTTTAACAAACTCATCGGCAGTTTCTACAGGATGAGTTATAAATCAGAGTTAAAAATGTTTAAAAACAGGCCACATTAATTTATACTTAATGAGGTGCAAAACAAAGAGGTGCCAGATCCAGTCAAATAGGTCTCTGTCCTAATTTAGGAGGTGGAGGAATATATTCCCCCGTGTTCCCCCACAAATTAAGCACTGAGTGGGAGTGCATTGCATTTGGGAACACAGTACGTCATAAATAGAAAAGAACGCAGCGCAGAAAGGTTAAACAAGTGACAACACGAATCTGTGCCGTTAAATTTATACTGGTGATAAATGGAGATGGAATGTAATCACTTTAAATGAGGCATTTCAGAGACAGGAGTTACATACCTTATTGATGAAAGCTCTGAGAGCGGCAAATACATGTCTGATGGCGATTTCTGACTGGCTGACTTTGAGGAATGTCAGATAGACGTCAAAGACCTTTTTCATCAGAGGATTGTGACCGTCGCTGTCCAGCAGCTGGGTCTGGTATAAACAGACTTGTTTTAGCTTACAACTGCATGACTGCTTAATAAATCTCCAAAGCCATAAAGTGACCAAACCCATTGACATGAAAGAAAAGCTAGATCTTAGTATCTACCTGGTGAGGTACCCCTTGTCAGACAGATACAAGTGTTTCTACTGTGTTTTTTAGCAGTTAAAACGTTTTTGGCATACTAGCTATACACATACAGTGCATGTTACTGTATTTTGTATTGTATAGTTGTATAATTGTTCATTGATAATTGAATTTCTGGTGTAAGTCTATGATAAGATAAATTTCTGAGCCACAACACTTTAAAACTGAATTCTGCATTAAATCACTTGTGTTTTAACTAAATAACACTATTTTGCACATTAGTTTAGGTTCTTGTTAGTAAGATTTTTTTTGTCATGGAAACTAAACATGCAGCCCCCATTTACTGTATGTTTGCGAGTGTGCTGCTAACCTTAAAACACTGTGTGAAGAGTGAGAGCAGATCCAGCACACTGAGGCACACCTCAGTGGATATGTTCCCCTCCAGCAGAGCCTGATGATGAATTTCTGCTTCTGAAAGTCCACTCCCTGAAAGTCATATAGATACAGGCCACACAAGAATTCAGTATTATAATTCTGTTACATAGGTTAGAGTCCAAGATTGGGTTTAGAGGATCAGACCTAAGCTGGTTTAAATTATATTCTACAGACAGGTACTAATTTTTTAATCTAAAGCAGCCAAGTCATTTGTACAATAGTTGGCCATGGAGTACCACAGGGCTCAGTACTAAGACCCATACTATTTACATTTAACATGCTACGGCAATGTAATGTAATCCAAAAATATGGCCTTTATTTCATTTTTTTATGCAGATGACAAGTTTCTATTTATTAGCCTGATGACCCATGCGTTTAAAAAGTGTTCAAATATTTTTACGACAAAACGTACATTAAAGTAATTTTATCACAGTTTCATTTTCAGCAACAGTGACATTTGGAGAAGTTTGGTCAGTGAACTATTAACTTAAATGCACAATTACCAATGTTGAGGGTGAGAGAGGCCTCCATGGTGCTGAACTGGTTTATCTTTGCTTGCATGAGGCTGGCTCGGTTGCAGCGCATGACTGGCATAGTCTGGGATTTCCGGTCTGATGAGAACAGCTTTGACAAAGACACGTCTTGATTCCTGCAACAGTAAGACAACACACAATATACTGGTGGAAGATTATAAAGTATATATATATATATACTTCAGACTTACCTGCCAAAATTCCTTTTTCCAGGATATCGAAACTGAATCAGACAGATCCTACAAAAAGAAGAAAAAACACACGATATTTTTCAAGTTTTCTTCATTATTCTTGTACTTTAATATTTAATTCATAATCAGTATACTAAGGCAGTAATGCAAGATTATTGACATAAACCTAACTTGATAATTAATGTGGTTTACACTTCAAAACAACACACCTAGAGTTATGAAGCATACTCACTCTAGCAAACTAAGGAAGTTCGTGACATCTTGAGGGTTGACTTTGTTCCAGTAGGCGTTCAGTGTGTCTGTGCACAAACAAGTAATTAAAAATGTAACTGTAGAGGAGACGCATAACTTGGCAATTGTTTTAAGGTGTAGTCAGCTTAAGACAAACATGTGCTGTTGGTCTTAGGAGGCTCAAATCGCTCAAATTGAGCTGCAGTCAACCAAAACAAAAACTCAACAACAACTCATCTGTCACAGCAGTTGTCTTTTAAAATGCTTTGTATTTCCACTCTTGTAAGGACTTTTGACTATCCTTGCCAATAGTGCAGTAACAAATGACTGGGCTGCTCTTCTGTAGATTAATCGATGAAGCCTCAAATACACCATTGATTTTAAAATGGGTGGGGGAGAGAATTATGAGAATTGTGAGAGAATTATGCTGACAATAGCTAAGATGCATTTCCTGAAACTTAAAATACATTTCTTTATACTTCTGACACAATTTTTAAAACTGAAACAAAATTAACAAAACCTGTGACTTTCCAGCCAAAAGCTAAGAATGTTGTCATATTTAACATTCTGTAGTCAAAAAAAACACACAACAGAACAAAACACTAACAACAATTATCAGTTTATTATCAGCAACAAAATGAAAAAACTGAGTCAAGCTCAATAGAACAAACTCAATAAATAGCACAATAACTAAAAGAGATGGAGCTTTATTTTTTTGTTACATAAATAAACTCCCAAACCAGGAGCGACAGTTTGGATCAGAGAATGCCATTTAGTGTTTTAGAAATTGGGAAAAACTTAATCTCAAAATAGAATGAAGGAAAATCATGCAATATCCCATCTATTGTGTAGAGTGGTTATAGATTACCTTCTGACAAGGTCTTGACTATATGCAGGAAGCAAAGCAGCAGGCCTTTGATCTCGTACGGTCCCAGTCTGCCAACGGGAGGCATGGGACTGCAGCTCATAGTGGAGCCCCGTCTTTGCAGCTGCAAAACACAAACACATGACGGTCGGTTACAAAGGCAGCTGACTAAGACAACAGCTCTGATGGATTTATTAACAAGCAAGTCAGCCATCTTATACAGTGTGTACTACCACTACAGTCAAGTTTAATACAATATACAGAGTATAGTATATACAATCTGGTCCATAAATATTGGGACATTGACACAATTCTAATCTTTTTGGCTCTATACACTACCACAGTGGATTTGAAATGAAACAAGATGTGCTTTAACTGTAGCCTTTTAGCTTTAATTTGAGGATATTTACAACCAAATCGGGTGAACGGTGTAGGAATTACAACAGTTTGAATATGTGCTTCCCACTTTTTAAGGGTCCAAAAGTAATTGGACAATTGGCTGCTCAGCTGTTCCATGGCCAGGTGTGTGTTATTCCCTCATTATCCCATTTAAGGAGCAGATAAAAGGTTCAGAGTTCATTTCAAGTGTGCTATTTACATTTGGAAACTGCTGCTGTCAACTCTCAATATGAGATCCAAAAAGCTGTCACTATCAGTGAAGCAAGCCATCATTAGGCTGAAAAAACAAAACAAACAGATCAGAGAGATAGCAAAAATTTTAGGTGTGGACAAATCAACTGTTTGGAACATCCTTAAAAAGAAAGAATGCACCGGTGAGTTTAGCAACAACAAAAGACCCGGAAGACCAACCAACCAGACATTGTGGTGGTGGACAAACAGCAGAGGAAAGCCGTTGTGGTTGACGTGGCAATACCAAGTGATACCAACATCAACCAAGGGCACAGAGAAGAGCTGGAAAAGGCTTGGAAATGAAAGCAACAGTGGTGCCCGTGGTCATCGGAGTGGCTGCAGCAGATCCCATATATATTATTATTGGCATCCAGAAAAGTGCAGAACTAGGAACAGCAAAGATACTGTCCAGAACCCTCAAGCTCCATATATATATATATGTATGTATATATATATATATACAACTATGTCCTTACCCTCCATAAGGTGGCACTTTCATCCTTGACTCGGGTCCTCTACCAGAAAAAGTGCCTGGGAGCTTATGGTGCGAAAAATACTTTCAGAATACCATATATTACAGTATTCGGACCATATCTTATGGTCTTCCACTGCTGTAGCCACTCTTCCAGTTTGCAGCGGGTTACTGCCCCGAGTGCTCCTGACCACAGGCAAACTGCATCATCCCTCCCGCCCTTTGTCCAGGCTTCTCAGTAGTCCACTGAGATACTGGCAGAGTTTCTCAGCGGCCCCCTGATCGTTGCCTCACTTGGTATTGGCAGAGCGGCAGCGGTCCTCCTCACCTTCCTTACTGCCGATGCTGCTGTACTGTGTCACCACAATGTCTGGTTGGTTTGGAGGATAGCATGTAGTAGGCGGTGTTACAGTACCCAGCAGGATCTTGGCTCTCATTCTCCAGTCATATAATTCAAATATTATTCTGTTATACTTTATTAAATATTTTATTACACTATTTGGTTCAGAATATTTTTTTCCTATTTTTCTCCTCTAAAACCCTGCAGTTAAGTGTTGGATTGTCTTATGGTCCTGTTTGCACATACGGTCTATGTATGTATGTATATATATATATATATATATTAGGTGCTCAAGGCCTGCTCCTGTGCAGCCATGATGAGTGCCTCTAACGCTGTCCTTCAGTCCGACAATTATTTTAATCGCCATTGGTGGCCGATTAGTATGGTGATATCAGCCATGACTGCACGTGGTACATCCTCATCCAGAGCTTTGTCCTCCCATGATGGTACTCAGTACCTCCACTTCCTCTTCCTCTGTTCCCCTTTTAGCGTCACTGAGCACGCCATTTCGACATCTGTTTTAATAGAGGTTTTAATCCTTTGCCTGCTCTGGCTTTCCAGAGCGCCTTCACAATGCACGCTCTAATTGGTCCACCAAGAGCAGAGACTACATTACCCATACACCCTTGGGTATGGCAAGTGAAAGGGAGGGTGTGTGAACGCGGAACTGCATTAACATGCTCTGATCTGTAATGAAAACACAAGAGAGACATTTATATTATTATAATGTTATGATTGAAGCTCTGGACCTAACTTGTTTTTCTATAACAAACTAAACAAAATATTAATGCCCTGTCAGTGGCAACTATTTTTGTTTTTAATATAGTTGTTTAATTTTTAATTAGGTTGCCATTTGCCTGTGGTATTCCAAGGTACTTGTAACACAATCCTCAATTTGCAAAATTGTTCCAATTAATTAGTTAATTTTTTAATCGATTCCCAGCCTCTAATATATATATATATATATATATATATATATATATATATATATATATGTGTGTATGTATGTATGTATATATATTAGGATGCAGTGAAATTCTTGGCGCACTCTTAGCGTAATAATGAAATGTCATCCATGGAGGAGGTGACTGATGGTGGCCCCATTCCTGAGTTCCATAGCCATTTTCCATTTATTTTGCCAATTTTTTCACCATTACAATGCAATTAAATAGTAAAAATTTGCTTTACTATTTTGTGTAGCTTTTCAGATAAAAAATCAAATAATACAATTTCAAAATATTTATTTAACTAACAATGAGCAATACATTTGTTATGGTATTTATTAATCATCCTTAATGTAAGATAATAAAAATATTTAGTTCATGTTAGTATGCAGTGCATTCACAATTTTAACAAATAGGTGTTTACCACTTTTGATACTTTTTAATTCAAAATTACAAATGTGCTTTTTAATACTGTATTAGTAAATGTTAACATTAAGATTAATAAATGCTGTTAATAAGGGGTTTTCATTGTTAGTTAATGTTAAAAATAGAAACTACTTATAAAGTGTTACCATAATCCAAAATATAAATAAAATCTTAAATTAATTTCCCATACAAGTAGCCTATTCATGCGTCCATCTTTTTTTTTTTGATGGCAGCTGGTTCACGCATGCGACGGACGTGCGCAGGTGGCTGGTGTTGCCAGGTTTGGTGTTTTTCCGCTACATATTAAGACCCTATTGTCCAGTTGACCTGAGAGAGCATGGATGTCTGCCGCTGTGATGGAACGAGTCTGTTCACAGTAACGGTCATCAGGCAGTAATACAGCCCGCTTTATGCCTCTCCAAAATATGAACTTTCATAAACTATCGCTCAATGAACGCTGGTCTGCTCTGCACAACACTGCGTGGATCAAGCACAGTTGCGATGCAGTACAGGGTTCTGAGTCCGCCTGACTAAATCTGTGCTGACAGCTTCTAAGAGCGCACTTTTAGTTGTTTTCCGTGGTCTGTTTCACTTGAAGTAGGTACGGTATTTTGCAGATGCACCCGTTGGACAATTCAGCAGAACAATGTCTTCTCATTGCAAACACCTTTTTGGCCTCTTCAGTCTGACACTTTAAAGTGCTTCCACACTGCTGACATGTTTGCTGCATAAAGCCTTCGCTTTCCATGGTGGGTACTGTTTCCTCTGGTTATTTGATTGCCATTAAAAACGCCATTGTTCGCAAAATTTACGGCCTTTTACTTATTATAATAATTTCGGTGGCTGAACATTCGGTGCATCCCTAATATATATGTATATGTATATATATGTATGTGTGTGTGTGTGTGTGTGTATATATATATATATATATATATATTAGTGTTGTCACGATACTGGAATTTCTAACTTCGATACCTTCAAAAATATCGATATTCGATACCATTTTCGATACCAAAGGGAAAACAACTGTCACAATATTATTATTTTAAATTTTTTTATTTAAAGATAAATATAAAATCAGCCAAGGTCCGCTTAGACCTTAGTTAACTTTCCTCACCGTGAGGGGTCCGGAAATTTTTAATAAAAGGATGTGTTTGAATATAATTCTTTAAAGTAAAGTCTCATTTATTCCACACCTACAGCCTCTTAAACAATATGGAGATGAATGTTGATAATCCACTGTTTTCTGTATTTTATTCTTTGGTTACATGAGGAGGATGTTTGAGTGTTTAGCTTTCGCAAAACACAGCTCACAGACAAAAGGAAAATACTACAAAATCAAAAGAAGCTAAAGCTAAAGCTCAGGACCTGGTGGTTTAATGACAACAGCCTGAATCCTGCATATTATGCCTAGTACTCCTTCATGTGTGAGAACATTTTAAATACAAAATCATCAATTCAAGCCAAATTATTTTCTGATTAAAATAAACGTTCCTCCCGTCCATAAAGTCAGTGAATCTTTATTATGTTTTGCCAAGGCTTTTAAATTTTAGTTGTTTCTAACTCATTATCAGGCTACGCTAAACATGTTGAAATTTCCCGCTGCACTGTCCGTAACTATAGTAACCCGACAATTATTTTATCGCGTTAACGCCGTCCGAAGTGCAGGTTCAAAATATATTTTACACAATGCGCTTGTAATTATGAATACTGTCTTGCGGTCCAGATCGCGGTCCGCCTTTTGAAGACCCCTGATGTAGTGCACTTGTTCAAAGGCCTCTCAGATTGTCATACTTTCAGAAACCAATAATGCAATCTGTAAAAAAAAGGTTTTAATCGATACTGCTCGATACTCAGTATCGCTTCGGGAAATGAATATCGTATCGTTTGAGATATTTCAGACTACATTAATGCAATATCGAGTTTGACAAGTGTTTATATTGTTATAATGTTATGATATGAAGCTCTGGACATAACTTGTTTTTCTATAACAAACTAGTCAGTTTAAACCCAAAATATACAATGCTAAGGATAAGAGAATATATATATATATTTTTTTAAAGAAAGGAATCGATAGAAAGGAAGTAGTATTCAGTGTTTGTCAGTCAGGTGTTGACGGAAGAGATGTGTTTTCAGGTGTTTTTAAAGATGGCTACAGAATCTGCTGATCTTGTAGCAGCAGGTAGATCATTCCACCAATGTGGAACAGAGCCAGAGAAGGTAATGTGAGAGTGATTTTGTATCTTTTGGGATGGTACCACCAGACGTTGTTCATTTGCAGAGCGCAGGGATCTGGTAGGAACGAGGTCTGTATTAGTGAGTGGAGATATGAGGTGCAGAACCGTGCATTCTGGATCAGCTGCAGAGGTTTGGTTGTGCAGGCAGGGAGTCCAGCCAGTAGAGCATTGCCATAATCCAGTTTGGACAAGACAAGAGCCTGGACTAGAATTTGCGTAGAGTGCTCTGATAGGAAGGGTCTAATTTTTCTAATGTTGTAGAGGATGAATCTACAGGACCGGGTGGTGCTGGCGACATGACTTGTGAAGTTTAGCTGATCATCAATTACCACTCCCAGATTTCTGGCAGTGCTGGACGGTGTAATGGTTGATGGGCCTAGTTGAATGGAGAGGTTGTGGTGGGTCTTTGGATCGGCCGGAATCACAAGCAGTTCTGTTTTTGCAAGGTTCAGCTGCAGGTGATGGTCCTTCATTCAAAGTGAGATGTCACTCAGACATGCCGAGACGCGAGCAGAGACCGTCGGATCGTCAGGATGAAATGACAGGTGGAGTTGAGTGTCATCTGCATAGCAGTGATAGGAAAAGCCATGCTTCTGGATGACAGAGCCAAGGGATGTCATGTATATGGAAAAGAGTAGCGGTCCAAGCACTGAGCCTATATATATATATATATGGGGTGCACGTGGCAGAGTGGTTAGCACTCCTGCCTCACAGCAAGAAGGTCGTGAGTTCAAAACCCGGCCGACTCAAACATTCTTGGCCGACTCTGGTCTTTCTGTGAGGAGTCTGCATGTCCTCCACGTGTTACTGTGGGTTCTCTCCGGGTACTCCGGCTTCCTCCCACCGTCCAAAGACATGCATGTATAGGTTAATTGGCAACTCTAAAGTGTCCCTAGTGAATGAATGTGAGAGTGAATGGTTGTTTGTCACTGTCTGTCTCTAAATGTCAGCCCTGCGACCAACTGGCCACTGTCTAGGGTGTACCCCGCCTCAGGCCCAAAGCTGCTGGGATAGGCTCCAGTCACCCGCGACCCCTAACGGGACAAAGCGGTAGAAAATGAATGAATGAATGAATATATATATGTAGTTTTATATTTTAGATTGTTTGCCACCTTTTACTTTGACTGCTTTGTACACTCTTGGCCTTATCATTCATCTTCATGAAGTAGTCAACTGGAATGTTTACCAATTAACAGGTATGCCTTGTAAAGAGTTAACTGGTGGAATTTCCTGCCTTCTTCTAGGGTTTGTACACACGCGGCTAATGTTATAATCCATATTATGGCTAAAACCACTCAACTAAGTAAAGAAAAACCAACAGCCCATCATTACTTTGAGACATGAAGGTCAGTCAATCCAGAAGAGTTTATGAACTTTGAATGTATGTATGAAGTGCACTCACAAAAACCATCAAACACTTTGATGAAACTGGCTCTCAGGAGGACCGCCCCAGGAATGGAAGGACAAGCAGAAGATAAGTTAATCAGTTACGGTTCTCAGAAATGAACAGCACCTCTAAAGCCCACTAAAGTCCCTCAGAGTTCAAATTGCAGACACATCTCAACATCAACTGTTCCAAGTACTGGCCTTTATGGTCAAATAGCTGCAAAGAAACCACTACTGAGGAAGAACAACAAAAAAAACAGAATTGTTTGGGCCAAGAAACAAGAAAGGTCCTGAGCAGCCAATAATTTCTCAGCATATCTGGGAACTCCTTTCAAAACTGTTAGAAAACCATTCCAGTGGACTACCTCATGAAGATGTTTACTACCTAATTTTATATGTGTTCCTTTACAGTTCTGAGGTCTTCAGTATGAATCTACAATGTAGAACAGAGGTCACTAATAGGCGGACCGCGGTCCGGATCCGGACCTCGAGAGGCTTTGATCTGGACCGCAAGACATTAATCATAATTACAAGCGCATTGTGTAAAACATATTTTTGAACAGGCACTTCTAGGACAGCTACGTCTACACGCGGGTCCTCAGTCAGGTTACTATGGTTACGGACAGAGCAGCGGGAAATTTCAACACGTTTAGCGTAGCCTGATAATGCGTTAGAAACGAAGCTGAGCCTTGGCAAAACATAACGAAGATTCACTGACGTTATGGCGGAGAAGCGTTTATTTTAGTTTATTCAGCTCCTCAGCTCCGTGTCAGTGTCAAAGCTGAACAACAGCCCTTTATCCTCTAGTCCCGGCTGCTTTTATAATCAGAGAATGAATCCAGAACTGAACCAGGACTGGACAGTTTTCATGTCAGGATTAAAAAGACTCAGAGGAAAGTGAGGACGTCTATTGTGGTGAGTTGTACATTTGTCTGTCAACTTCTTTATTCTGTTGTAAGTTAGGTACTTATTTGACCTAATTTACAACTGTGAGTAATTAGCATTCACGTTCATTTGAACCTAACACATGTTCATTTGGGTGATTAAAAACAGAAAAGGTGTGAAAGGAGGGTTTGGAGATGAGTCACACATGTTAAGTCTTCCTTAAGTTGTGTCAGTTTCTGTGTGAATCCTAAATCCTGTTACAGAACTAATCATAAGCATTTTAATTAAAATGTTACCCCACACAGGAAAATACAGGAAATAAATATTTCTATTCTAAATTTTGTTTTAAGATGAACCTGCAAATTAAACAGTAACAGTTAATTATTGGCAACAGCTAATGCTAAAGAAATGCTCAGTGCAGTTTTCCTTGTTCCTGTTGTTTTCAGAGGAATGACAATAGAAAGAGATGAATTATGACAGGCATCTTTGTCATTTTTGTTTAACAAATATGTTTTGGCTTGAATTGATGATTTTTGTATGTATTTAAAATGTTTTGACACATGTATAAAGTGAGTAATTAGGCATTCATATGTAGAATTCCAGGCTGTTGTCAATAAAACCAGGTCTTGAGCTTTAAGCCACCCCTCACGGTGAGGAAAGTTACTAAGCGGACCTCGGCTGATTTTAATTCAGGACCCCTGATGTAGAAGTAATGAAAAAAAAAAGAAAAAACATTGAATGAGAAGGTGTGTCCAAACTTTTGACTGGTAGCGTATCTATCCAGAGTCCATTGCTGTCATTACAATGATAAATTAAATTTAAAAAAATATATTTTTTTACCATAGTACTTAATGTTATCCTTGATCTTACAACTTTTTAAACCATACATTTGGAAAAGCAAAGCGTATCTACTTAAATTGGACCAGTATTGGATGTGGGTATCCCCTTATGATAGACCTTTTTTTTTTGTATTCTAGGGCATTTTAAGTAACCTTGCACTGCACCAAAGATGTGGCAGTACTAAAAGGTGCGTGTGTTTTAGGTTTGAAGACCTTTGTAGCAACCGTTTTACCGTAAAAATGACGCTGCTTTGAATAAACTATGGTTGATAAATCCAATCACCGACCAGGTATTCACTGAAAGTACCTGCCCTTTTGCAAACATTTTGAACAGGAGCCCTCCCAGATGGTTCTGTGGAGCAGTTCTATCTGGCAGAGTCAGGTTAGCATTTAAGAAGATATAATATTTTAACTGGCTATGGGGTGAGTAACAAGTCACACTGACCTCAAGGTTGTCTGGTGTTCCTGGGTCCATGAACAGCGAGCTTCTGGAGTCCTCTCTCCTGACCACATGCCCATTCAGCGCTGCCAGACCTGGAACAAAGAGTAATATTATTGGGAACTAAGTTAAGGCTTGATGTAAAAGTTTCATCTTTTAAAACAAGTTGTATATGTTGTTTTTTAATGATTATTCATTTGATGATTTGTATCCCACAGTAATAAAAATGGCTGATAGCAAATATATACTGTATGTAATTTTTCCAACTTCACAAAAAGCACATATGTGAATCCCAGAAAAAAATAAACATTGTGTGAGACATAGTGAGCTACATCTTTTAGTGAAATGAGTGCTTGGATCGATTCCAGTGTAATATAAATATTGCTTGGTAGCTGTGGCCTAAAGACCTCTGGTTGATAATGGATAGTTTGTAAACAGGAAGAGGCCTAATGATGTATGTGGCATGCAGTATTTGCAGCCCTGTGCTCACCATGGTCCACTGCGGCGCTGACTCTCCTGCTGTCTGAGGAACCAGATGATATCAGGTCATCTCTGGAGCCCTGGACAACCAGAATGGAGGAAAGCACAAGTAGGTAAGACAATATTTAAACTGTAATCTAAAAGTTTCTCATGTATACGATCACTAGAAAGGGATTTACGTTGAGACCAAGTCCGGGGCTGGGGGTGTAAGGCTGGAGAGAGAGCTGCTTCAGGTTCTGGTACAGCAGCTCAAACAGTGGCAGGTACAGCAAACAGATCCTGGCCTGTTGGTTCTAAAGTGGAAATCATTTAAATTATAGAACAGTTAATACGGAATACAGTCACCATAAGACTTCAGATCCAGGGTGTTTTGAACAAAATGACTCAATCTAAATTGAAATGAAGAGGGATTTTATTTTTGTGCATTTTACATACAACATATGTGGGTATTTATTTATCCATTCTCAAATGCATAAGACCAGGAGTGTTGTTTGGATGCTTAGATTTAGAAAAACACCCAAAGAAATATTGATATTGCAAATTTTCAATAATATTAACTAGCAAATTAACCATTTCAAGTGGTCTCTCACCTTGAAGGCTGTGTAGCGGTCGTCCATAGCGTGCTTGATGAGCAGGTTTTTAAGAACACTCACAGCCAGCTGCCTGACCTCGGGCCCTTGTTGAAGAGCCTCAGCCACTTCCCTCAGCAGCAGACCGACCAGGAAGTGGTTACGGCAGTACTCCTCTGTGAGGTTGAACTCCAGGCTTTGATCCACTGTGGAGTCAAATATAAAATCATAGGAGCATTAGTCCCAACCATTCTGGTATTAGACTCATTTTATGCTCCAAGTTTGAATTACTCACTAGTTCTTTATTCAAAAAACAGAACTACTCCTCACACAAACGATTGATAGAATTGTGTATGATCATTTTATTGGTAAAGTAGACAATAACAAAAATGCAAATACAAGCAGCATCCCTACAATACAATGTGCTTGGAAGATCAAAAATGGAAAAAGTGCAATACTCATTGTGTTCAATGAAAATGTCTGATGAGCATGTGATTTTTTTTTAAAAACACATTCATTTCATAACTATTTCATTTCATAAACTGGATTTGGTGAATGTGCCAATGAGGATGTAAAAAACACTTTTTTACCAGACAGACAACATGACTCAGCATTTAACAACATGGCTGTGTAACATTCCAAGCATATTTAGAATTAGCAAAGAAACCAGGTGCAACTATCAGCTCTTGAGTCAGAACAGACAGGCAGACCCACACCAAACCAAGTTGTGAAGAGAGAGTACAGAAACAGACAGAAACTGGTTTTTGTCTGGTGTCAAAATATCCAGGCAATAACGTGCCAAGAGGACAGTTCCAACAAAGCCAAGCACCTCAACAACATAAAGACATTAAGGTCCCCTTCAGACCTGACATTAAATATCTGAACAGAGTGATGGGATCTAATGAGCTATGTTCGAACGGCTCACATTGAGAGATGTCTGCCATCAGCGAACACTGTTTTTTTAGCCAAAGCATCATGAATAGAAGCATCATGTATTGGTATACAAGTTCTAAATTACTTAATTTAATTTAATAATTAGAGTGCATCAGGGAGGAAACAGTGTCTGCTCACTCAGAGATTTGTTTCAGTTTTACATCAAAGAAAAAACTGAAACTGATCATTTATAATGTCCAGTCCCACAACATAAAGTAAAATGTCTTTGTCCTTTTTAGAGTTCAAAGACAACAGTTCCCAATGGAGCAGTCCAGTCCAGGTCAGGGTCAGTATCATTAAACTTCCATTACCAAAAGGGGACACTTTAGATGTGTGTGGTCTGCTTTTGAAAAGGGGGAGCCAAGTGCTTCAGTGTGCTGACTGTTTTTGCCAAATGAAGTATGTCATATGCCATGAGAAAACTAACTAACTGCTAAATATTGTAGATTTTTATAATAATAATGGATGGGATATAGCACTGAATATAATGTTCAGACAACTATGAATAAACTGGAAATAGTCTTAAGAGTTTACTGCAGCGACATACGGCTGTCCTTCCAGCCTCTCGCATTACTGCACACCAGGATTTACTTTCTTACTTATTTTAGTTATTTGCAAAGGATTTGGGCGGACATGTTTCCTCAAAGCAAAATTTAAATGCAAGGCCTGAAGGGGGCTGACGTTGCACTAATTCTAATGTTATTGCAGTAGCATTGTTGAGTGACAATGAGTGTTCAATGAGGCAGGGGAAGGTTAGTGCAGGTCACAGCTGGGAGATCATGTACAGGTGCGTAAGATGTATGGTGCAGTGAGCATCACCTACCTACAGGGCCAAAAAGCTCCGTTGCATACGGAATAAAATCTGACCACAAGCAAAACACAAAAACAGGGAGGAGGGGTAAAAATAAAGAAATCGGGGGTAAAACTTGAAAACAATACATGCAGCATTTGCACAGATCAGTTGTTTGGTTTGCTTTTAACACATCAAATGTCAACAAGTGGCAGATAAACAAGTTTTACCAGACATGGGTGTGCCAAATAACAGAACCATGGAGTGTGAAAAGAACTGGTTATTAAAGTGTCACTGGGATGGAAGGGTGAGGATAATGTGGGGCTAGTCAGTTATGACTCGTTTGGTAGGAAGCACGTGTTCAATAAAAAGCAGCAAATATCCATGTGTCTAAATCTGACACTCACCTTGGACCCGCTGGAGCTTGGTACGCCCAAAAGCCATGGGTAGGTTCAGAGGAATGAAGTGCTCGTGGTTGCACACTGTCATGAGAAATTCAAATTTCATTTCAGACAGCACCTGTAGGAGCACAGCAGAACATAAGTACACAGAGACATATGCAAAATCCTGCACAAAGATAGGAAAATACACCATTTCTCCATGATAAAAATTAAGCTGCGTCCCAGCATTTCTATTGCTGAAAGGAGTCCAACTGTCTGGAGTCCGCTCTATTTGCAAGTCAAATAACGTAGCTGTAGATGCAGACCAAGATAGAGCTCAACAAGCGGAACACTTTCCTTTCAGGAACAGACAGTCGTGCACAGATAAAAGGACTGTGTGTATGTCAATATAAAAATAACCATAGTTTACTGTTTGTTTATGAATGCTGCTCCTGGACATGTACCTTTGGATCCTTAAGCGTGAAGTGAGACATGAAGTGATTGACCAGACCAAAGCCAAAGCCCCTGTTCATGACCGTCAGGCACCTCTGAGGAAGGAAGTTAAGAGTGTGTGAGCCTAAACAATACATTGTAAATACTGGGTTATGTTTATCGAACAGTATAAACAGCTATGAAAATCTAAAAATAGCATGTTGAAATATTCCAGAAACAAACAAAACAAAATAAGTTTTTTCTCAATGGCTTTTGTATATTTTTGGAAACTTTGAGCATTTCTCTGAACTAAACAGTTCATCAAAATTCTTTCACGTTTTGAAAAGGTTGTTTTTACCCAAAACATTTAGTTTCTGTTTCAAAGATTTATTTGTGTGTTTACGTTTGTCGAGCCCTAAAAAGTTTCAAAAATCACATCCAGTTGAAAAAGCAACATGAAAAGCTCAATAAATCCTGATCCATCAGGCCACACACTGAACTCATAAACCCACACAGACATCAGAAACATTTTTGAGCAGTAAACAGCACATTTGAAGTTTTTCTTCATTTTTTATGTTATTTAATCAAAGGTCCCATGTCTGGTGGTTCTATACTTCCTTCAAGGGGACAAAGTATATATAAACATCTATGTATTTGAAAACTGAAAAAGTGTCAAACTGAAAAATGGTTGTAGATTGCAAAAACTTTGGTTTTGTAGAAAAAAGTGCTTACATTTCAAACTCTTTCCACTCTTTTTTGTCTAGAAAACATCATTGTGAGCCACACTGAATGTTCAGAGAAATGCTTTTCTCATTCAAGAAATGAGCCAAAGCTGAAAAAACTGTAACACATCTTCCTATTGACGTTCTGTATCTGTGAGTGAGACCTTGATCAAATTGGCCAGGCTGATGTTCATGCAGCGAGCCTCCTCTGGTATTTCCAAGTGGCGGATGGTGATATGTGGCATGATGGACAACACCAGAGACTGCAGCGCTTGGTGGAAACTCTCGGGGAAACGTTGAGTCCGTGGCATCTAAGCATATGGTCCGTAGAAAAGAGAGTGGGTAAATAGAAAAGGAACGCATTTATTACAAACACATTTTCTGTAAACACATAATCACAGTTTACTTTTTCTCAATAGGTACAGCTGCAGTCACTTTGCTGACTAAACATCTGCTTTAGCTCAGTTGAAATGCAGTGGTAGAATAAAGAATAACATAATGTTTTTGTATTGGTTTTTTACCCTTTTTACTTCAAAAGTTAACTCAATTGCATATATCAAGAAAACCAACCTTCATCCGGTTGCCTTCTTGCAGATGCTGGGCCATTGATTTAGCCATTGTTTCAAAGAAGAACCAAGAATACTACAAAAAAACCACAGGATTATCAACATCAATCAATATGTTATCATTACTGATGAACCTTAATGACTTCAACATTTTCTATAGCTTCCATTTCAGTCATGTCAACAGGAACTTAGGGGAGAAGAATGCCACCTGCTGCTCATTATTAGTACTACTGTCATACACACTGGGAGAAAGGGCAGAGTACACACTTTGAGTAGTTTGTTGCTGGTGTTGAAATCGGCGGTTTGTTTCAACACAGCAGTGACAGCAGTGGCCAACACTTCATGAGTGGTTCCCACGTTCCCAGAGGAAGGACTGGTCACAAACACATACTGCAGAGAGAACACAACAGATCACATTAGAGGGTTTAACAGGTACTTCATTATTGATGGAATTATTTGGGTCAGTAATAACAATTTAGAAAAAAGTCAAATGTGGATTAATCACATGGTTTTCTGTGATTAATCACATTGTAATGTGCAAAATTCAATAATGAATACAAAAGTATAGTGTCATGTGCACTTTTATTTCAAAAGTACTGCTATAAACAAGGGCCGGGACTTTAACGCGTTAACTAAGATTAATTACGCAAAAAATAAATAACATAATTTTAACCACACTTATTTTTGCACCGCGGAACGTTTTTCAATGAATGAGTTTCGACGAAAGGAGACTAGAGACTAAAAAACGAAAGGATGGAAGCGTCGACAAGAGCATGGTTGTGTGCAAGCTATGCAACAAGGGATTTGCGTATCACCGCAGCACATCGAGCCTCAAATATCACCTCAACGCAAAACACATAGGAGTTAGCGTGGACGTTAGCCCGACTCCGAGTAAAGTTACAAGGACCCACACCAACCCACACTCCAGGACCGGGGTAACTACACTGCTACACTTAATGGCAAACATTGCACTGGTCTGCTGGACTGAAATAAATAAACAATATTTTGTTGATTAAGCTTATGTATTCAGTCATTATTCAATGGTATACTAAAAATCCATGTGAAAAATTACTTCTAACTGTTCTCAGGTCAAATATTTATATGCAATTAAAATGTGATTAATTCAGATTAATTAATTACAAAGCCTCTAATTAATTAGATTAATTTTTTTAATCGAGTTCCAGCCCTACTATATACAAAACTACATATGTTTGGTTTGTAAACACAAATAAGGTGCTTTTAAACAGCAGTATTCCCTTTACACAGCAGCAGTTCAAATATTTCTTGTAAGTCTCTTCACTTCAACATTAGATTCAATATAAAATCAAAGCTGCCACTGCAGGGCATTAACTTTTACCTAGTTTTAGAAAAACAAGTTACTCAGAGTCCAGAGCCAGCATCAGAACAGGCTCCCTCTGAGCAACAGCAAGTTAACCCGGTTTTTCATTGTTGTTGGTTAGTTTAGTAAATATTTAAATTGTTAGTCCAGCCTTATGTTTGCCTACTACATTTTTAAAGCCTAAATCACCAAATAATACTAAAAATGGTTTATAATGTTAGTTACTAAGAAGATGTAGCATTTCTGAGTGCATGAGACAACAGACACTCTTGACTGCTCAGAGCTCACTCTCTCTGCTCCTCTGAGCTACACTCACTGCTGAGTCGCTCAACTATAGGTTATTTACATTTTTGTAAATGGCTTCATTCTGACCATAGACATTTAAAAAATATAAATAAAAAAAATAAATGCAGTTTTCTTGATGACTAGCGTTAAAGCAGAACAAAACCAAGCCCAAACAGTTGCATGCGAGCAGTGAGGTTCTGTGAGGGGAAAGAGGCGGGGGTAAGAGTGCAAGCACAGACACAGAGGCTTTGTCTGAATGAACTCCATAGTTCCCAACCCCTCAATCACTATATAGTACACAAGTACTATAGTACAAGTAGCACAATATAGAGGACTCTATAGTGCACTCAATTAATGAACAGTTTTGGACACTACACGGACGTTTTTTTGTCGCCATGTAAAAAAAAACTCTGCTAATAATAGACTAGTTGTGTTTTATTCAACAAGTCTTGTTCATTAACCAAAACTGACTGGATTATTGCAACTCTTTTATGCCTCAAGAGGAAATCTCTCATATGTTTGTCTGTATGATTTAAGGTAAGCTAACGTTAGTAATTTTAGTTTTTGTGTTCAGTTTAAAGACATGTCACGGTCGCGCTGCTCTCTTCCAACAAGTTGCAAAGCATTACAGTCTATTTTGACCATATCTTTAACTTTAACTAATGCAAAACTAGACATTCAGACACCACTACAAAATGCCGTGGTCACTTTATACTGCACTATACACTATATAGTGTGTTAATTCGGACTCAGCCAGAAAGACAGAGAAAGACCGCATAAACAGAGACCTTTTTTCAGATAAATCCTGGACATTTCATGTGAGCGCTGCAGCAGTCTAAGCCCCACCCCTAATGCTCTCATTGGTTAAGACGTGTTAATGCGCAATAAGATAATTGTCGGCGTCAATTAAAATTAATGCGTTAACTTGACCAGCCCTATTATTTTATTTTAATGTGGGTTTTGTCATTTGTAAAATGCGCACAAGTAAAATGGAGTAATTTTTTCTAAATCTGACTCCTGTTTTAGGATACTGAGTCTGATGACAGGTTTGTTCAGGACCATGAAAGACATAGCAGCAATATTGACATAAAGGAGAAATGAAATGTGCTGATATATCATACAAACATGTTATATGACGCTCACTTCCCATTTTTGTGCAAAACAAAAACCAAACGACAGTGTCCTACAGGTTACACAGCCAAGACCACAGAATTCCATCACACTTTTTCCTCAGGCAGCTGCAAGATCCATTTAAAACCTTGACTTTTTGCTTTAAAAGTTTCCATTTCTCATTTATGAAAATACTACTCAGTAACATTTTTTAAATTGGAGGTCATTCAGGTGTACCTTCAACCATTTAAGGTACACCTGAATAGGGGGCAGGACCTTTCCCAGGTTCTTTGGGCCCAGACAATTGCCAGTTAATCGCAGAGCCAACTTACATTTATTAACTATGGGATAGTAAGATTCTCCAATTGATCTATACATACATGTCTTTGCACAGTTGGAGGAGGCCAGAGAAGCAACAACAACAGCATGGCTTGTATGTAGTATCCATCAGAGTCAATGACATGGTCATGTTTAATACCTTAACAAAAGAGCGTAGGTAGTGTTCCAGTCCTTCCTCGTGACATCTGGAGACTATGTGTATAATCACACTGTAGAAAATAAATAGACAGTGTCAGCATATAATCAGTGTTAAAATACCGACTACAGTCACTGATTGAGCCACTGACCGCAGGGAGTTGACCGCAATCTCATGGGCTTCTTTGGTGGCTGAGGTGAGCACATCAAACAGCTGCATCAGCACTGTCGGCAGGAAGTTGACGATTACATGCATCTCCATGGCATGCAGGCACTAAGGGCGAGAGGGACGAGGGAAAGAAAACAGAGAAGTTGTCAAGCATATCAATCTTGACTTCAGAGCACGTTCGTGAACCTGAGTAGAGTTGGACACTGGCTCAGGGTAACACATGAGAAAACATGAAAACTATGTTTAGAGGGATACTCGATACACAATTTTGGTCTGGCGACTTGGGACTGCTAACTTGTTTAACAGTACATTGTTCATTTCACATACAAAGTGTAAAAAGAAAAAACTGACCATGTGGACATGCCAGTCACGGTCATATAATGCTCAAAATGACAACCCTTCTGAACCCTATACTTCCAGTCCTCAAAGATATTTTATGCTTTATGAACCCTAAAAATATCCCAAGATATTTTTGTTGAGGCTGTTGCCTGGAGGTGTGATTAAACAGGAGAACATTTATTTCTTTAAACTTATGTCATTTACATATAAAAAGACCATTTCAAGGAATTGGCTTAAAAGTGACATCTCAGAAAAATCACTGGAAAGAAACTGTGAAGGAACACTTTATGGAAAAACTGGCCCCTTCTCTAATAATTAAAGAACACATTATATTAAGCTCTGGACAAGACATAATAATGAGTCTAAATACTAACAAATGAGCAATGTCCCTTATGTTACATATTGTATGAAATAAACTACACGTTCTTTTTCTAAAATAGTCTACTGTAGCTTGTGTTGTTCCTTGAAAAGTGCAAATGTGGAAATAGCTGTTTGTTGATCCAACTTTGTTTTTTCAACAAGGTTAGTGTTAACGTTGCTATTCATAAATTAATGAATGTTCAAGTCATACAGTAGTCTAGTTTATTAGCATTGACTGACACAAACAAGTCAGGTTTAACATTAATTAATAAGCATCAAATGATAATAATAAATACCAGACCACATAAATGCAGCATTAGTCTGAGCAGAGCACTGCAGACTAAATTGTCTGATGTTCATGTAAACTTGGACAAAGTCCACTTTTAACTGAGCTGAGAGTCCTAAGCTGTGCATGTAAACATAAAATCTCCGTCTCCTGCTTCCTCACCTTCAGGTATTTGATAAGTTCTGCTTGGTTGCCCTCTGATGTTGTCCTTATCAGTTGGCAGTGCTGGAAAAAATTGTGAAGATGCAGGTCCTTGAAAAGAAACAACAGTATCAGTGTCATCTCCAGGCGGTCTACTAGTTACCTGCATGAGAAGTATTTAAGAAATGGAAGCAGACGAATGTGGTACCTGAGCGTAGATGGTTGAAGCTGCATGAGTCCTCACTTTGAACAGGGGTTTGGCATTTTCCACCCATCTGATATCAGGCTGGGACTGAGTGAAGAGTCAGAGGTGAGCATTTTGACCAACAACCTTTTCAAACAACCTTTTCAATACAAACCTTCCTGGTGTCCTGACACAGATATCCAGGAGGTAGAGTGGCAGCTACAGGCAAGTGGACATCCACTGACTGCATCCTTCCATCTTTTAGTATAGGCATCCAGGAGTAACCCACTGGCACAGAAATATACATTGTTAGCCTTTCTGATTTTGTATTTCTACTTTATTTTTTACAAATAGGTAAAAAGGAATATGAGCATACCTAGAGACTCTACTCCTTCCCTCTTTTTGCTGCTGGTCTTGCTGCTGGACTCACAGCTGATGTGGTAAAAGGTGAAGAGGATGTGGTGCTTCTCGTGCACATGAACAGGCAGCTCCAGTTTGAGCTGTAAAGAAGAAGCATATACATATATATATAAGCATATATATATATACTGGATATTTGGCACTGTCCTGGATTTTCTCTTACTTAGCTCAGAAGAAACACATCCTAGATGACCCACACATGTAAATAATAGCAGACAGAAATAAAAAGTTCTAAATGTGTATTAACCTCTAGGTGGGACAGGATAGGACAGTGACAAATGATAACCTTTGGTAAAAACTACTTTTGGTAAAGTTAACTAAAGACTTTTAGACATTTAGTTAGACTTTAAAAAAATTATTTCAGTTCACAGAACATTGACTATTTTAATTTTTCAAGACATTGCAGTAATAGCAAGTAATTGGTTATCGTGGCTATAATAAGGAGCTGTTCAAATGCATAGTCCTGAACTTTCTGGTTTTGTCATATCGGCTTCTTTACAATAATTTTTGGGAGCAGGTTTATTTGGCATAAACCATGTAGACAGTCAGGAAAGAGGCGGAAAAGAAGGGAATGACACAGAGCAGATGGACCTGAGCCGGAATCAAACCCGTGTCGCTCACACGTGTAGTATGTTTTTGTACTTTTATAACATTAGTATTCAGACTGGTACAATGTTTACTCAGCAATTATTTCTATATAATGGAACAATTGTGGTGATTATCTCCACAGCACAAATTGTAAAAACTATCCACAAGGGGGCAGCATCAGTTTGGAAATAATATCCATGGGATCAGCTAGATTAGATGTCTCACAGAAAATGACAAATGTTTTTATAAGGATACATTGCCTGAGTTATCAAACACTTCATGACATTGCAGTGTGTCATTTAGTTCATTATGTACAGTAATCTAGAAACTGTCACAAGAGAGCAACTTGTACTAAACAAGTCAAGCCAGAGGCTGGTTAATTAGACAGTGTTACCAGGAACAACTTCTGGGTGGAAGCTGAAGCCTGTGTAGGTAAATCCTAGTAATGCGGGCGCATGAGGGCAATCTTTAAGATGCTAATCCGTTTAACATCAGGGCCATATGGACCCCCCTTGGCTTGCCCACCACTCCACCTCTCTGCTTTAAACTGCATGACTAGTACTGGAAATCTATTCAAATATTAGAAGATATACTTGAGCTCTATTGGTGCTGCTATGTTTTAATTATTTTGAGCTCTTATTTTGACATGCTAATTGGCAAACTCCTGGCATTTTGCATTTGAAGTCAGATTAAGATAGATGATGTCAGATGATGGACTGATATAATCCACAACTTGAACCAAGTTACCTCGTTGTAGAACTCGGGACTCTGATTGTGGTGCAGGACGGCCGCATAGGAGCTGCTGGTGAAGAGTGAATCTCCTGGCTTGCCATAGATGCACTGGAAAAGGTAAAAAAAAAAAAAAAAACAGAGGTTGGTTAGACTTCTGTAGGTGGAAAGAGACTGGAAATGTGGGTGGAAAAAACATAAGAGTTACACTGCTACTGCTCCTCTAATCTCTAAAGATTGGTTGTTACAGATTCCATTCATGGGCTTTGGTTGAAGCTCCAAAAGGTGGTCTGATGTGAGGCCAGATTACCTGAACCAGGATGAGGGCCAAGGTTTTTACAGAGCTCAAGAGGGGACTGAGATGTTATCTGCCAGAGACACGACCTTTCATGCATTTTACTTCGCCGCTCGAGAACTGTAAGAAACCTATTGAGCTTGGAGTTCTTTTTACGAAGCAGCTTTAGCTTCAATCTCAAACATTGGATGATCAGAGGATGCTTGGTTGACTTGAAAAAAAAAAAAAATAGTGTAGCCAACAAACTGCATTCTTCCAGGTAATGATTAATTTAAAAGGTTGCTCAAATTTATATGAATGACACACCTCGATAGCACCCTCATCCACTTCTATGCAAATGTTGTTTTATTGTGTATTTCTGAGTTTATTGTTTGACCTCGAGTGTGTTGAAAGGCGCCCACAAATAAATGTATTTTATTTGTACAAATCATGGCACTGTGCAAGAGACAACTAACAAACCACTCTTCTTTGACACTAAAGTTTCCACAGTCGTGTCCACCCAGGTTTAGAGCCAAGTTGTTTTCCTTTCAATTTGTTTGTTTAACACCATTAATAAATCTTCCTCATGTTCCATGTTATTGTTTCCCAAGGCACAAAAGAATTTTCCCTAGTGGGAATTAAAACCCAGGACCTCCCTAAGCTTCCTCCTGAGCTGATTAAATCTCCGAGGTGTGCTCATTGTTTATCCACCACTCGTGCCTCACAGTTCAGAGCAGTACAAGGCTCATTTAGGACCAGACTGTGAGGACAACATCTAAGATATCATTTACTTGAATGACTGCTGATCTTTCCCTGTGGACTGTCTAGATCAGGACCATCAAACCTCAATGTTTTGGCGTAAAGCATTTCAGTTTCCTTGCTCCGTTCTGCTGGAAAACTGAAAAGGAAAACAATCCGTGGTTCTTTGAAGATTGTTTCCACCCACAAATATTTAGCATGTGTGCAGAAAGACTGGCCATTTATTATCTGCTCCTGCGGGCTGTAATGACCGACTTGTCTAAGCTTTTCCTCTCTACTCTTCTGGCCCCTGAACTGCATTCTGACTTCCACTTTATCCAAAAGCAATATAGAGAGATGTTTGACATTGCTACTGCTCCTCTAATCAGTTAGTATCGTGTTCGCTCATAGATATAAATCAGGATGTCATTAATCTTTTAGTATTAAAAACACCATGTTCTTGCTACTAGTTTATTGTGCATCTTTAGATTAACTACATTCTTGTGACTAGTCATTTAATTGAAGCATGACTTTGAAGCTACCATGCATCAGTACCATGCTGTACTTATAATTTATATTTTTTTATTAGAAAGTAACATTAAACTTAATTAAGTGGTTATTATTATGCTGTATTGTAAGACTGCAAGATGAGCTGACTTGGTTGAAGTGTTTGAAAAGCAGGGAGTGGCCTTTTTGTGGCACATTAACATTAAGATTAAAGTGGGACATTAGAATAACGGACCTGTGTCACGCTTCTGTGACACGGTAAAAGTTAAGCATTAGAAACGTAACTACAAATGTATGCAATTATTGTGCAATGGTTGTTGTGGCAACTTTTTTTTTTTTATCTCTTTATGTTTTAGTATCAGTAAAAATAGTAGTAGTTGTGGATATGTGAACAAAACGCACTTCTGCTGTGTTCTCATAAAGGTCTGCACAAAGCAGTTTTCTCCTGAACCTGGCTTGGTTGAAGCGTAGAAGTCTCATTTAAATATTCTTCTTCCTAGTTTTTTCTGCATCGGCAATGAGGCCATTTGCAAAATCCCCTGTGTCCCCACCTTTTCTGCACTGATCGCAGACTTTGTGCAGTGGTCCCAGGCTGACCAACTGCTCCTAAATGTTGAAAAGGCCAAGGAACTGTTGGTGGAGTTCATAAAGAAGAGGACAGCAGTGGAGCCCATCACCATCCTGGGAGGTGGAAGTGCTTTTATATAAGTATAATTTTATCTCTACAGTGTTCTGTGTGTATCAGAGCAACTGTAACAAAGTAATTTCACTCGTAGATAAATTAAGTATCTTATCTACACTGTGCTGCAGCACATTATAAAATATGGAAAGCACTGTGTTTGCAACAATAACATGTTTTTTGTGGTGCAATGCTTACTACAAACCGTGAGGAGGAGAAAAATAAGACTCTGTCATTTACCCATATGAACACATGTGGCACCTTCCAGACCTGGCAATTATATCTGCACTGTGTACTAATTTTACAAGCCTGTATCAGGTGTCCAGAGAGATAGAAATCTGAGAATGCTCCTGGATCTCACTGAGAGAAGAGCTGTTATATCAAATCAAAAGTTGGTGTCTCAAACACCATTAGCAATTTACAACTACATCTTACCTTTAAAGGGTTTGTTCCTTCTTCGTCTGAGTCTCTGAACTGGATACACACTGCTATGTTTCTTGCCTGGAGAAAAAAATAAAAAAAACATTACATCAAAGATTTAGTGCATGCAGCCAAGAAGCTAATCAGTGAAAGTGACTTTGTCCAATCAGTCAAACACTAAAGGAGCAGCAGTTGTTGGCAGGTTCATATTCAGTAGCTCAGGGTCACACACCTTGGTGAACGTCTTCTGGTTGTCGTATTTGAGCTGCAGAGGGTAGACATATAGTTGGTTCTTGTAGCTGGTAAAAGGGTAGTTGTATTTGGCCTCCTCAGGGAGAAATTCCTCCACTTCAACCGAAACTCGCTCACAGCTGTCTTCAAAGGGTTTGACAGGAACGTACGAGGAGGTGACGGTATCTGAGACAGAGAATAGATGTATTTAAAAGATGACGGGAGAATATAGTATAACTGAATAAATTAGAGATGAACGGCCTATAATGGGAAGAATTATGACATTTTTCTCATAATATAAATTTAATCCAATAAGTAGTTCTGATAATACAGGGCTAGAAAGAAACATATTCAAGAAGTAATTCGGGTATTTTCGAAACTAACGCTTTTATTAAAATGTACAATTATCATTTAACAGATCAATATTGGTCATGAGAAGAACTTGAATATCAGGTATCAATAGAAGATTTTCATATTGGTGCATCTCTAGAATAAATGGTGACAGCTTACTTGAGAAATCAGGTGGGACACATTCAATAGTAACATTGAGCTGTCCTGGAATAGTCTGGAGCTTGCTTTTTTCAGGCCTGTAAAAGCAGAGAGGTTTGAAGAAAATCTATATTCAACACATGCGTACAAAAACATAAATGTGCTTAGTGCAGAGTGGTGACAGTGACTCACTTCCTGATGTCAGCCAGCAACTTGAGGATGTCTTCAGTGGAAATTTTGCTGCTGTCCTGACGGTAGAGAGAAGAGAACTTGCCATCCATGTCCAAACTGCCCTGAGCATCTTTAAACACCTGCCTGTGATTAAATAATATTGATCATTGTTACAACATGTAGTGTTCTATGAGGTGATCTAATCGGGTATAACATACATGTGGTATTTCTTTCTAAGACAAATTCACACTGCTGTATTCTGTCAAATGATGTTACTTATTATTGTGGTCTTACTTGGCAGCCCAGGCAAATGGCATCCTGTACTGGCCCAAGCGTTGGCAGGTCTGCTTGGCAGCTTTAAGCACCTTCGGAGCCGTCTGAAAGAAAATTAATAATTGTATATATATATATATATAATATGGCGGAAATTCTAGAGTATATGTGATTAAAGGTGTTACAGAGGATGTTTACTTTAATACATTTTTGCAATATTATTCAGTTAGCTTTCACTAACCGATAATGGACAGACTATTTATTAAATGCATTGAAACCAAAATTCTAATATAAATCATCTGTGGTTGAGGTGGGGCCTTAAAAACATCAGCCAGTGTTTGGCATGATCACCGCGCCAACCACTGGCCCTCTGGCTTGTTAATTAATGTTACTATGTGCGTTACGTTATGCACGCATGTTTCAGTTGCTGCGCATGCATAGACAGTGTGTTTATGTAGCTCCGATGCTATCCCCGGCTTTCATTCATAGCTGCTCCGCTAGTCTGACCGCAAAGTTGCAAAATGGCTGAGAAACAACCTGAAGCTGGTAGTGGCTAAAGAAAATCTACTTTTGAGGAAGAGGAGAAGAGGAGAAAAACCGCTCAAGAGCTAAACAAAACCAGAGAGTGTCTTTGTCTTTATTCTTTTTTGTGCCCTGAAGCCACAGAAAGGGCCTCCTACTGACACGTCCATCACCAAATTTCTGCTGGACAGGTAACTTTTGTAAAATATTTGGTGAAAATGCTTGATTTTCGGGAGTTTTGGAAAGATACAAACTTGTATTCTGACACAGCAAAGCAACAGGCAATTTGGTAATGCTACAACTAATACATTTACATTTACATTTATTCATTTAGCTGACGCTTTTATCCAAAGCAACTTACATTGAGCTTTTAATTACCAGTGTTACAGACACTGGAGGCAAAGTGGGTTAAGTGTCTTGCCCAAGGACACAACGGCAGTATGAACTGTGGGGAGAGTGGGAATTGAACCTGAAGGGCGACCACTCTACCACTGAGCCACTGCACCTAATAGAGGGAGTACTGTCCAGCGAGTTAGACCACCACTATTACTCGTAGCATTACCAAACTGTCTGCTCATATCTTTCCCAAACTCCCATTTTTAAGTAAGTTATGCCACTCAAATGTTAAAACCATTGAAATAATTCTAAGAGGTGAGTCTGACGGTGAGTCCACTAAAGCAACACAGCAAATGCCAAGACTAAACAAACACTCGTGTTCCAATGTTTGTGCATGAGATTTGGGAGTTGTTCCCTCGAAATCTGTGAAGGAGGTGGCTGTTCTTACGCATGCGCTCATTTAAAAAACTCAGTTGTTGTTGAAAACATCCTCTGCAACACCTTTAAGTGTTATGTTCAGTTGAATACTCAAATGCTTTCAATGTAATAACCTTGGTGATGTCTGAAGTCTTGATATATGGCTCGGCGCAGTGCGTGATGCCATTCTGTAACACCTTCTCCACACGGGCCACCAGGAATATGTCGGCATGTGGGTTGGTTACTGAAAAGATTCCCTGAAAACAATACAAAGTAACTATCAGCAGAATTATTCAAGGTTTGTTCTTCTGCATGTACAGGGGAAGTGGCTGCTGTCAGCTGGAGTTAGAACAGGAAAACCACAAAGCGCTCACATTTATTTTCAGTCATGTCAGATGTCAGCAAACACAGGTTTCACAAACAAAACCAGTTGCTGCTGAAAGATTATACCATTGCCTATGATCACACTAATATTATCATAAGACTCTTGTATCCAAAGCAAAATACAAATATAAAATTAAAAATAAAACCAATTTACGGTTCTTTAAGCAATGCCAATAGTCTAAAGGAGGCAACAAGTAAGTACACAACAAATTGATATACAGTCTTGTCAATAAATACAGAGACATCGACACAATTCTAATATTTTTGGCTCTATACACCACCACAATGGATTTGAAATGAAACAAACAAGATATGATTTAAATGCAGACTTTTAGCTTTATTTGAAGGTATTTAGCACACTTGAAATGAACTCTGAACCTTTTATCTGCTCCTTGTAAATGGGAATGCATATTCAAACTGTTGTAATTCCTACACCGTTCACCTGATTTGGATGTAAATACCCTCAAATTAAAGTTAAAGGTATGGAGTTAAAGCACATCTTGAATTGTGTCGATGGCCCAATATTTATGGGCCTGACTGTACAGTTTTGCAAGAAAGAAGAGTTAAAGGTTCTGTTCCTAAACCACACCCAGTGCTTCTAAATTAAACTGTCCACTGACCAGATGTACAGCCACATGTTTGTGCAGAGCAGATGGCTTCTGAGTACAGTTGTCATTTACTTAGGTCAGAAAATCTCAGCAGATGAATCGGAAGCAAAAGCCTCACATGTAAAAGTGCATAAGTATGAGAAAGCTAAGCTGAGAATTCTATAATGAAGCGGTTTCTTTATCAGCAGGTGTCTTGTATCCTTAAAAGGTATCAGTCTTCCTGAATGAATCAGATTAGTAGGTCACTCAGCTGGAGGTTTGGTATCGACTCTGATCATACATTGCACATGGCCATTATATCCAATATAAAGTTAAAGAACTGTTGAGACTAAAATAATGGACATCAGAACAAACATGGCCCATAACCTAGCATACTCAAGAGATCATGAATCAATAAATGCTGAAAATGAGAAAAACAGGGATCCTTTTAAAGTTTGGAAAATGTGAGAAAGCACTAACAATTTTTTGTCAGCATTTGGGAATACTACAAAAACAAGAAAAAGAAGAGCATGGCACTTTCTGACTGAAATAATGTACTGATGTTACACTCCCCCACTAGGTAGCTGCAGTGGATTCATAAATAAGAACATAATAAACAGCACAGTTTATCAAAGCACCAGTGCTGTGTAAGAGATTTTAGTTCAGAACAATCCTAAGAATCCCATCCAATCACAAACGTCTTATCTCTGATTCAGACCCAGTCATTTCCTCAATCAGATATCTGCGCTCAAACATCAGCCTGCGCATGTTTGTACCTGCGTCGGGAAGCGCAGAACCGCCTCGGCCACTCTTTGAAGAACAGGCAGGCCGTTCCCTTTGCCTGAGTCTCCGTTCACCATGGTTGCACCCGCTCCCTCCTTGGTCCCTCCTCCTCCACCGTCGGAGTCGGACGAAGGAGAAAGCTGGCCGAGGCATCGCTTAGCATCTCCCTCACGCAGGCCGGGTTCAGGTCCACGTGGAAGTCCGCCGAGATCTTACAGCTTTTGGAGACGTCAAAGAGGGCCAGGCTGATGAAGAACGGCTCCACCTGGGGTTCCACACAAACACGGTTATGGGCTTTTTATCCATTGTATTTTTGGAGAAGCAGGACTTTACTAAAGAATCAAAAATACATTGTGCCTTGAAGAAAAGTAAATCTTCTACATTTGAACAATGCATTATGCTACAATGGTTTGAGTGGTTTCTCTAATCCATCAATAAAACATTCAAAATGATGTGAGACTACAGAAGAGGGGTGTAGCTTCCCAACCACAAATATGAGGCACTTCTGTTCAGTGTCTAATGCATCCGCAGCAAAAGGAGGAGGTCTAACTCTTGATGTTTTATGATTAAAGCAATGCGCTCTGACAAAGAGGGTGCTTAAAACTGCTGCGTCATGAACTCAAAGGCTCTCCATTCACTGTGTCCTGAGGTGACTTCAACACACAAAAGTTCAGTCTGATTTCTTGAGCAATGCACAGTTGCTTCAACTTTTGTTGCCCAACATAGAACAATAATGTCATCGTACAACAAACAAGTTTTTACTTGAAAGAAATCAATTTCAATCCAAATGAATTCTAAAGGAGTGTCCTGTTTGAACCTAGATACTGCATCGGCCTGCGAGACAGCCTGACATGAATTATGAAAGTGTATTATCTGGGGCACTGCCAAGAGGTTGCTATGGTTTTTTTAAAAACCTGACTAAATGTGCTTAAATCTTCAGTTATTCTCAGTGTTTTCCAAAACCGTCACTTTGTAAATGCATTTACTAAATCTACTTTAGCAGACAACATTTGAGACCATAATCTGAAATTACATTTATTGTCATTTCAGATTGTTCAGATGTTCTTGGTCTTGTCTAGGAAGAAGCACTGTGGTTCAGAAATTACTTTTAAAAGTGTGGTATACTTATACTTATTATTATTATTATTATTATTATTATTGTCTCTTTATTATTCCCGTTGGGAAATTCCTAGTTTGGTAGCCACACCAGACCAAGAATGTTTTTTGATGTTGGTGGGGGAAACCAGAGTAACTGGAGGAAACCCACCCAAGCACAAGTAGGAACATGCAAACTCCACCCACTTCTTGCTGAGAGGCAACAGTGCACCACCAATATAATGTCATTGCCTCAAGAAAAAAGAAAAGCACTTTTTGTTTGCCTGTTAAACAAACATCACTGATGGAGGAGAAGAACATTCAGTTTCTTTTTGGAACATACAATCTTTCATAACTTTTTAGAATTGATGAACTAAATTGATTTAGTGTAAACTCATTGTTTGACCTGCATATAGACAACAGTATGTCCATGCAGGCTTGCCGTAGCTGCTCACAGACTGTAGAAAGGAGGAGTGTGAGGTGTGGTATTTCAAAGGAATATATATGATAGAGTGAATGGTTGTTTGTCACTGTCTGTCTCTAAAGTTTAGCCCTGCGACTAACTGGCCACTGTCCAGGGTGTACCCCGCCTAAGGCCCAAAGCTGCTGGGATAGGCTCCAGTCACCCTTGACCCCTAACGGGTCTAAGCGGTAGAAAACGAATGAATGATATTGTTTTGAGTATTACACCTATAATCAGTGCCTTTATTTTTTTATTTTATTTTTTTGAGATGTTGAAAAAGCAGGACTCAAGTATAAATGTTATCAAATAAAGTAACACATACATTGGTGAGGATGCCGTCACCCTTCTCACTAACGCAGCCCTGCAGGCTAAAAGTCAGATCGTGACAGCTGACCATGATGCGGCGGCCGAAGCGCTCCTCAAATGGCTTCACGTCCGGTTCAATGCCTGAGAAGTCAAGCCTCTGTTGATCAGAGTGGAGCAAGGAAACAAGATTGTTAAAAGATGAAGAGAAGGATGGAGCCAACAGGTAGAATCAATACTGAAATAAATAAATGATGAGATAGGTCAGCTTTAGAGATCCGATTGTCGGTCTTTACCTGTGTCTCGGGGTCTAGAGAGAAAAGCTTTTGTCTCCCTTCATTCCTGTTCATCTTGTTGAACTGCTCAGTCTCCCTGGCGTACTGAAAACACACAAAGATGGAATGTGTTGTTAAATGAGGAAATCTGTGAAGGTAAAATATTTGAGAAGTTATTTGTGGCGAGCAGAAGACAGACAACAGATAACATTAAGTTGATTCTTTATCACAGTCATAAACGAGTGGGTTACTGGTGATGTATACTGTAAGTGAGAAGCACAACTGCACAATGTAAACATGCAATTTTCTTCAACCTGGTATTTAGTTTTATCTTTTAGATCTTTCTAGGATGACATGAAGGTCATCAATGTTTTTTCAATGAAAACTTGGGTGTCTCCAGACATAAGTTTGACTAAGGCTCACATGGTACCACTCCACGTTAACAAATAAGATCACAATACAGCGATTCTGCAGACATTAATTTACAATAAATCCCGATATCTCTGAAAATGTTGTATCATTCTTTGCATTATGTCTATTTTTATCTGAAATGAACCAATGTCTATTATGTACTTTATTTTGAGCTTAGTCCCAATTTAAACTCCCACATAACAATATCCACAACAGCAGTAAAGGCCTTTAGATAATGTATCAAAAGAGGAAAACCTTTTTCTTTCTTACTGTTAAGTTTGATAAACAATATTCATATTTGTAATCTGTTTAATTATATAATTGGAAATGTTGAGAATCTGCTTTGCTTTTTATTAAGAAATATGGCATTAGTGGTTACAAAAAAAAAAACAAGAAGCCCTCAGTCATCTAAGATCTAACCTCAGCGGGTAAAACGACACAAACAGCAACTGTGAGAAAACAAAAGCAGAGAGACAAGCATTCGCTGCAGCGCGCCCAGACAGAGGCTAACGGAAGGGCATGTAATGGAGACAAACAAATCAACCCCTCAGGTCATGGTAAAAGCCTGATCCATCTCCTACTCCACTCATCTTCCCTTCATTTCTCTCTCACTGCAGAGAGGCTCCACTGATGTTTTTTACAGAGAGTAACAACACTGTGCTAGAGTGGCCCAAAGCGAGCAGAGTGAAGCAGCAACCCAAGAGCACACAGGTCTTTGATGTCTGTGTGTAACTGTGAATTTACACAGATTTTAAAGCAACACAGCCTCCATGGAATATCTACTGCTGTTTCTGGCCTGAGGTAAACTACTCAAAAGACAAAAGGGCAGTAGATTAAATATAGATATTGGTGCTCAGAGATATTTAACTGATATGAAATATTTTCAATGAGCATTTTAATGTATTCTGTTCCTTATATGAAGCAGTACCTTTAAAAGTTCTGGATGTAAGTTCTTCCCCAGGCTCTCCAGCAGACCCTCACCTTTACCTTGGCTGCTCGTATCGTCATCTGAGAAGAGGGAGAACAAGGGTTATTTGCACAAATTAGTGTGCACACAAATTAGTGTGGCTAAAAAACAGTCAAAGCAGTGGCTCGTTTATGATTCCCTGAGGGCTCCTTGTTGGGTTGTCAGCAGGAATAGTTTCCCTGTCGGACAAGCTAACATCAATGTCTAGTGGCTAAATAAAAAAGATGCCCACAGCTCTATGCTGTGCTGCTGACTGATGGATGAAGGACTGAGTGAACTCTAACTGCCCTGCGTTCTTTCTGGACAACATCCCAGACTCCCATCAGCATCTCAGGGTTTGTGACCAAGCCTGAACTATTCCATTTCAGCTCAATATCTTGTAGGTAATAGGATATTACATAGGTAGCCATTAAAACAACAATTGGTTCCAAGCTGTTGGCAATAGCTACAGCGGCTTAACATGAAAAAAATACAAGAATTCAACAACCACTTCAGGCAATTCAGTAAATTGTAAGTAAGTTCAGTAAGTTCTTAAACTGAACTTACATTTTGGTTTGAATTTCTGAGCTGTCATTTACTTGACACATGGTAAAACTGAACATATTTTACAGGAATATATGTGAGCATGTTGTATCTGTCTCTGATTCTGTGCTGGAAGTAAAGATATGTAGTGTTAAGGCTATTTATTGCCCATACAATATGGAAGCTATTAAAATGTCATAACAAAACTAGACTTTAGCTGTGTTCTGGACAGCCAGTGAAAGAGAATGTTGTAACCACATAAATCTTTACTGCAGGCTTAAAAAGTAAGTCCAAGCTTACCATTATTACTCTATAACATATTATTATTATTATTATTTATTATAAATGCTACATTATCCAGGATTGTACAGCAGACTGAAAGATGAGCCGCCTGTGTTCTGGTGGTTATATTTACAGACACTCACCAAGGCCACAATCCAGAGATTCAGTGCCGTTCCTCCGGTCCTGACCAGCCTCGGAGCTGCTCTGCAGAGCCTGTTTTAGTGTGACCACCCAGTCCTCCATCTCTGCCTCAGTGTCTGCAGCCAGGAAGTGGCTGTAGCGGTCCTGCATCTTTCAACTCAAAGCCATTACGACGCATCTTGGGACTCTAAATTTTAAAACAAAAGAAACTCTAACATTAATTTTATGACTAAAAATCCTAAAACATGAGGAAATAGCTTTATCCGGTCACTTCTAAGGCTCCACAAACCAAACACATTTATTATTATATGAAAACATGTGTAGTATCACACATTTGTTACACTTTTGTGCACCACTTTTGCCTGGTTAGTGTGAGGCTTTGTCAGGTAACGCTGACTTGCCATTCATTAGTTCTATTAGTTAAATCCATTTAAAGCAGCGGTCTTCTTAGTGAGAGACCAGCTAATGAAGACGTGAGCATGTCTACAAGCCAGTCAACCAGAATTCATCCTTTGAATCCATCTCCTGAGTTTTGTTCATCAAACTGAAAGCTTCTTGGAAGTGAGTGCAGACCTTAAGGCGGTACCAGTCTGTTCCATGAGTCTGCAGCAGCAGACCCACACAAATCTGTTCAAAATCAACTTTCCCTCAGTGGAATGCAGGCTAAGCCACAGGAGTGGCCACAGTAGGAAACAAACTTTCAAGAGGCCAAACTTGTGCCAAAACCTCACAAAACTATATGAATGTTTTATGACTTTTTCTTGACTTGAGCCTCTGTGCAGGCCTGCTCACCTGAATGACATCAATGCACGAGTCCAGGTAAATAGAGCCTTTGGTCTCTTTGCAGTTTTTCTCATCTTTGTAGGAGTTGAGGATGTAGGAGCCATCTGGGAGCTGGGACAGATAGAAGTACCGCCTTTTGAACACCTGCACAACAAAAGGGACAATAATACATACAGGATCTGGAAAAGTAGGCCTTGCGCAGTGGCTCAGTGGTAGAGCGGTCGCTGCCTCCAGTGTCCGTAGCACTGGTGTATGAATGTGTGAGACTGTAGAGGTGTGTTTGGTGGTGGTCAGAGAAGGCTGTGAGCGCCGTGTGTATGGCAGCCCCCCTCTCTGTCAGCCCCAGGTGTGAATATGTGTGAATGGGGTGAGTGGAAGCACAATGTAAAGCGCTTTGGGGGCCTGAGAAGGGTGCAAAAAAGCGCTATATAAATGCATGCCTTTTACCATTTATCAGCTGCTGGTGTAAAATGTATTTATTGTAACACAGAACAGAAAAAGGGGACAAATATGTGTGTGGTTATGTAAATATTATGTGGTGTGAGCTTAGTGTTGTTGCTGTGAGTTGTGTTGTTCAACAGACAGGAGGCCTGCTGGTGACTCACCCTCATAGAGACAGACAGGCTGCTGTTAATGTTGGCTTTCTGTAGCCAGCCCTGCTTCATGATCCCTCCCCTCTGGGAGCACAGAGAGGCCGAGTCCTGGAAGAGGCAAACACAAACACTGTAAATTTAAGTAGACGGCCATCACTACAGCATGCAGATTCAATTATTATACGTAATATCTAAGTGGCTTTGGAGACACATGAGAATAATATATTGGCACAAGCTTTTCATCATTCATTCATTTTGTTGTACTGCTCGAGAGCTCATTTTAATGATTTAACAGACGCTTTTATTCAAAGCGATTTACATTAAAGTTTCATTCACCAGTGTTACAGCTGGAACACCACTGGAGGCAAGGTGGGTTAAGTGTCTTGCCCAAGGACACAACAACAGTATGAACTGTGGGGAGAGCGGGAATCGAACCGCCTACCTTCCGGTTGAAGGACAACCGCTCTACCACTGAGCCACTGAGCCCCAGTACGTTCAGAATTATGGCAGGTTTATCAACAGCTCCAAAGCCATGATTCAAAACATGATGGAATAATAAGACTTTGCCACAAGATTTTCCAGTAGAAGAATGAACTGTTGAAATAGATTTTTTTCATTTGACAAAACCAGCTAAAGAAATATGCTTTGTTCTAGCAGACTTACTATTTCATCAAACAAAAAATAATCAGTAATAAACAGGTTTGAATATATTATCAATAACTGGGATTTTGGAGTTTACAAAAATATCTGCAGCAGCTTCCCTAAATGTTCACTGAACTGGTGATCAGAGCCTATTGAGAGCAGAGTGTCCAGCCTCTACAGCAGTAATGCACCCTCACGTCTCCCTAAGAGTCATTCACAACACAAGAGGAGTCATTATCTTACATTAACACATTGCTGGGACGCACAATGACACTGATGGAGGGGTGTTTGTGGCGTGTGACTGTGCTTCAGAAGAGGCCTGATCATCCTGGACAGGAAGTCCTGTCCACGTCACGTTTGCCCTCTCCATCCACCTCCACATCCCGTAATCTAATTGGCTCTCATCTTTCATCTTGTGCTGTCCTCTGTTTATCCTTTCCCATTAGGCCACAGAGCATACACGCCCATCTCATATAAAAAAACTCTCACAAAATCTTCCTGATACATTAAGTAAAGCATGTTAAAAGCGCACAATGAGAACAGACCATATATTTCAGGACATGGCTCATACAGCAGAAGCATGTGCCATTTTTGAGCTGTAATAGCCATCTGCTTCTGAGTCATCCTGCCACAGCAACAACATTTGTTTTCCTTCAATTAAACCCTCTGACTGTCTAACTTTGTCTGCATCCGGCCTCAGGGTAAGGGGAGGAGGATCGATAAAGGCTATTTATAGAACAAAGAAGTGCTCCTGCTAAAATCCCACGGTCCCTGAATTCCATGGATTTTTTTTTGTCATATATGCAATTTTAAATGATTAAAGAGATAGTTTAAATATCTGACATTACTCATTCATAGCATAGGTCAATAGCAGTGGACTCAGTCAGTGATCTAAGAACGCTCAGATGCTTTACCTCGTCTTTGGCGTCTTCATCAATCTCGAACACATGCACTGGCAGCTTGTCAGTCTTCAGGCCTTTGCTTTGGGAGGAAGTGCAAAGAGATCGGCAATCATTGATACATCAGCGCCATAATTTAATGCACTTTGTCTGTGGTCAGAGCTACAACCTCTGAGAGTGAATTAAATGGCTTCGATAAACACATCTAGAGCATTTTGTCTGCATTATATCAATTATTCATTCACTCCACAGTCACACAATCTGTTTAATGTGCTACATCTGTAGCTCATGAATAAAAATCATTAAATTTAACAAAACTAAAGAACAGTCATTGAATAGGAATAAATATGAACAGATATTGCCTTCAATATTGTTTTGATTGGTTTAATGTTTTTTAGGTGTGGAATAATAGTCTACAGTCAGGTTCATAAATATTGGGACATCAACACAATTCTAATATTTTGGCTCTATACACCACAATAGATTTGAAATGAAACAAACAAGATGTGCTTTAACTGCAGGCTTTTAACTTTGAGGGTATTTCCATCCAGGTGAACGCTGTAGGAACAGTTTGTATATGTGCCTCCCACTTTTTAAGGGACCAAAAGTAATGGGACAGATTAACAATCATAAATCAAACTTTTACTTTTTAATACTTGGTTGCATATCCTTTGCAGTCAATTATAGCCTTAATGTCTGGAACGCATAGACATAACCAGACGCTGGGTTTCATCTCTGGTGATGCTCTGCCAGGCCTCTACTGCAACTGTCTTCAGTTCCTGCTTGTTCTAAGTGAAATGCTGCTTGCTCAGTCGGATTCAGGTCAGGTGATTGAATTGGCCAAACATTTCAATTCTTTTCCTTAAAAAACTATTTGGTTGCTTTCGCAGTATGCTTCTAGTCATTGTCCATCTGCACTGTGAAGCACCGTCCAATGAGTTCTGAAACATTTGGCTGAATATGAGCAGATAATATTGCCCGAAACACTTCAGAATTCATCCTGCTGCTTTTGTCAGCAGTCACATCATCAATAAATACAAGAGAACCAGTTCCATTGGCAGCCATACATGCCCACACCATGACACTACCACCACATGCTTCACTGATGAGGTGCTACGCTTTGGATCATGAGCAGTTCCTTTCCTTCTCCTTCTCTTCCCTTCTCTTCCCATCACTCTGGGACAAGTTCATCTTGGTCTCATCGGTCCATAGGATGTTGTTCCAGAACTGTCGAGGCTTTTTAGAGGTTGTTTGGCAAACTCTAATGTGGCCTTCCTGTTTTTGAGGCTCAGCAATGGTTTACATCTCGTGGTGAACCCTCTATATTGACTCTGGTGAAGTCTTTTCTTGATTGTTGACTTTGACTCACATACACCTACCTCATGGGGAGTGTTTTGATCTGGCCAACTATTGTGAAGGGTGTTTTCTTCACCAGGGAAAGAATTCTTCGGGCATCCATCACACTTGTTTTCTGTGGTCTTCCGGGTCTTTTCGTGTTGCTGAGCTCACTGGTGCGTTCTTTCTTTTTAAGGATGTTCCAAACATTTGATTTGGCCACACCTAAAGTTTTTGCTATCTCTCTGATGGGTTTGTTATGTTTTTTCAGCCTAATGATGGCTGGCTTCACTGATAGTGACAGCTCTTTGGATCTCATATTGAGAGTTGACAGCAAATTTTTCCAAATGCAAATAGCACACTTGAAACTCTAAACCTTTTATCTGCTCCTTGTAAATAGAATAATGAGGGAATAACACACACCTGGCCATGGAACAGCTGAGCAGCCAATTGTCCCATTACTTTTGGTCCCTTAAAAAGTGAGAGGCAAATGTACAAACTAAAAATACCCTCAAATTAAAGCAAAAGGTCTGCATTTAAAGCACATCTTGTTCGTTTCATTTCAAATCCATTGTGGTAGTGTATAGAGCCAAAAAGATTATAATTGTGTTGATGTCCCAATTTTTATAAACCTCACTGTATATTTTGAGGAAATTTATATTATTGTGATTGAAGCACAGATATTGTGTTTTGGGGTTGTACCAGTACTTAACAAATCATATCAATTAAATGTCTCCTGCTGTAGGAATATATTGAAAATATATATAGAAAATATTATTGGGGGATTCCTAATTATTATCTTTTCATTATGGTATCTTTCCTATACTGTAAAATAATACCATAGTATCCACACTGTTCAGAAGTCTTAGACTGTCACTTGATTTATTTAGCTCTAAAATACCATAAACTAGGGGTGCCCAAAGTGGGTCCCGGACCAATGCTGACCTGCCAAGGGCTATGATTTGGCGCTCCAGTGGTTGTCATGTTTTGCAACTGAAATTTGAAGATTGACTTAATCTGCAATAATGGTCAAGCATACTTAACTACTAGTAATGGCCTACTGCACTAAAGAGGAGCCATTGTGTTTATATATCCCAAAAACAGCCAGATGCTCTAACTTATGGTGCTCACATTAACATCAAAATTATAAGGGTCTTAAAAATAAGACAATTTGTGTAGGTTTGTGCATGTGTGCACATTTCCACACTTCTCCACAACTAGTTTGATTTTCGAAAGGGCCTAGTCAGACGGCATAAGTTTGGGTCAAAAAGGTTAAGTTTGCAGGGCTCCAATAAGATGCTACCTCGTCAAAACAAAATGGAGTGGAGTATTTCTTTCAAAATATATATATATATATATATATATATATATATATATATATATATATATAAAAGCTTTCTGAAGCAGAACAGGCTATTGCTTAAGTTTGTTTTATAAGGATTGCCTAAATGATTTAATAGGCTAAATTTACACTAGTTTTAGATTTTAAAAAGACTATAAAACAAATATTCTTTTTTTATTCAATTAAGAAATAAAAATAATTAAGCATTAACCACAAAAAGTACTGTAATTATTGTGATAATATTGTTAATTGCAATTATTGTGGCCAGGATAATTGTGAAACAAAATTCTAATATCGTCTCATGCCTAATCATAATATTACTGTTATTGTAGACAGAGTATCCTGAGATTATCAGAGATTTTTCAGCAAAAACAATTTAATAATTGACACCACCAATAAATCAGGCATATGTTCATTATTTTCCATACTTGGGCAACATGCGGAAGTCTCCAGAATAAGCTTCATATTTGTAGTTGATAACGTGCCAGTCAGTGTTGTACATCTTGATGCACTGCCAAAAAAAAAAAAAAAAGATCTGGATTAGGAGCACACTCAAATAAAACACATGATGCCAGAGAGGTGACCTATTAAGCTTAAAATCTGAACAGCAGACAAACATTTGCCATGACTCCTACTCAAGAAGGCTGCACTTTTTTATTCCACGCCAAACTGCAAACATAATCTCACTGAGCAGGTTATTGTAGGACAGAGCAGCTGAGTAATTCTAGATCACTTCGAACAATCCCTGCTGTGACAGTTTGAGAGTCATGAGAGCTGGCTGAGCCACCTCCACAGCATGTTGGAGAACTGTCTTTTGCATAGTCCTGACCATGTATCATCTCCATGGCATGTGTTTACGATGGGTCTGTGCACTCCTAGTTTCTTTATGAACTCTGAGTGAATGGAGAATGACCTGGGAATCATTATGTTATGCAGCTATAGTTTCATCTAGTTGATCAAAGGCAGTCATTTTAACTTCCTACTAACATAAAACATTTAGTTGTTTGGTGAAAATACCTCTTTGGCAAACAGACTCCTGGCCTCTCGCTCGGCATTCCGGGGCACTGAGGGAACAACGGTCCTCCTCTGGCGTGAAATCTGGGACTCCTGGAAGCACAAAAACAGTAAAGAAAATGTGGCACACAAACAACTAACTAGGGAAGAGAAAGTGGATAAACGATGCACAGAACAGACAAGTGAGAGTCAGAAACAAAAATCCTGTGCTCCTGAACAAAACCACATGTGCAGCATAATATATACAGAAGTGAGAATACCTGGAAGTAGACCAGTCTGACTGGTGAAGAGTTAAGCCTGCTGTAATGGGGATGGACAGGGATTTATGATAGGAACACTTTGTTTACACAGTGATATTTTACACCTCTTTGGACTTACAGAGAGCAAGACAAAACCTGCTGTGATGTCTTTCTTTTGTCGTGGTCGTAAAAGCTTTTGATTGGGATCTTTAGGACAACCTACTCCCTTGTTTTACTAAAGACTACTATTTTATCTGAAATAGTACTTGTGCTGCATGATAAAACTTCAAGCCTATGTTGCAATTATTTTTATCAGGACTAGAATAGAGACTAGAATAGAGTCATTCAAATACTGATACTAGCGATATTAGAGCCTGTTGTAGACAAGACAAGATATTTATTTTTGTATAGCCCAATATCACAAAAACAGTCGCCTCAAAGGGCTTAACAGACTGCTCTAGACAACATCCCCTGTCCTTAGACCCTCCATCAGGGTAAGGAAAAACTCCAGAAAAACCCAGCCGGGAAAAAAGAGAAACGTCAGGGAGAACCACAGAAGGAGGGATCCACTCCCAGGACGGACAGGCCGTGCAGGAATGTGTCCAGGACAGTTGAAAAATACATATTAACAAATAAAAACATTTACTAATTTCTACTAATTTAAACACATTTTAACTCACTGCGGCGTGAGGTTACAGTAAAATACAGCACTCTTCTAATTCTAATATAATAATAATATATTATAACAATAATAATGTGTCAGGACAGTTAGAAAAATACATATTAACAAATAACAACATTTACTAATTTAAACACATTTTAACTCACTGCGGCGTGAGGTTACAGTAAAATACAGCACTCTTCTAATTCTAATATAATAATAATATTTAAATATATGCAAACTAAACCCCGGACTAAACCAGGACTTTTTAAATCTAGTTTTGAACGCATTTTATATCTTACTTTATTTTGAATATTTGGTTTAGACTGTAGACAAATTTGTACTAAGAACTTAAATACTAATTCTGGTACTACTTACTGACAAGATTTGTACTAGGGCTGTGGAATATTGCAATAATACCAATATAACCTGTAATGTATACACTGTAGTAAAAGTGAATTTAAATATATGTAGAAATATAAGACCTCAAACTACCAGAACTTAAGAAAGACTAACCCAGACCTGAAACTAACACTGAACCAGAACCTACCCAGCTCTAAACTAGGACATTCAGGAATTAACTAAACTAAACCAGGACTTTTTAAATCTAGTTTTGAACGCATTTTATATCTTACTTTATTTTGAATATTTGGTTTAGACTGTAGATATTTAAATTCTTACACTTTTTGCACTTTACTCGCCTGTGAGCTGCCATTAAAAGTGAATTCCCCCATTGTGCCATCAATAAAGTCCGATCCTATCTTACCTAAACCTAGAATAGTTTCATATAAATTTAGGATTCAAAAATAAAACACTTACTTCAATCCATTTTCTCCTTTATTTTTTGTAGTAATTGTAAAAGCTTATCTTAGTTGCTTTGTGAAGTTACTTCTTGTAAGATATTATAATTGAATTTAAACAAACCAAAATAACTGACACAGATAACATTACATACTATTTTCAATTAATTGTCAAGCACTTTTAATAATAGTGTTTGTTTATATAGCATTTATATTGTATATTATAAGTTTATTCAAACATTCTTCTGTCACATGCTCATCTCCATTTTCTTGTCAACTTCCTAAGTATTTTAAGTGTTCTATTAGCATATTTAATGGTCATTTTACCATTCTAAAGTACTACGACCTACTGTCTCTGAAACCTATAGTTACAGTACACCCCTGTTAAGCAGCTTCTTCAGGTTTCTCGTTTTCAAAGTGTTTGTGAATAAACATGTGGGAAAATGGGCTCGGTCAACGACTCCCGCTGCGACTCACCGAGACATCATCAACGGGGCAGAGCAGCAGGTCCCGGTGGGGGTCACTGTGGATCTGGGCTTTTCTCTGGAACACCACATTCTCATAATCCAAAGGCTCGATGATCTTTGGCTGCTCCTGTGGAAAAGAAATAGACGACACATCAACTTTTAACCGTGTCACATTCGTTACGTCTGCTCTCACTAAAGAAGACAAACCGCCCTGACAAAAACCACAAGAGTTCAGAGGAAAGTCACCAAGAAGGGAAACACAAAAACATGACAAAACACACACCACTAAGAAATCAGGTGACCAGGAAAAAAGTATTTGACAAAGCCTTGTCACATCAAAACAAACTTTGTCACATGCTCATCTCCATTTTCTTGTCAACTTCCTGTTTCATAGAGAAGTACATGATATGAAAGAGAGCCTCGCTTTTGGTTTACAAGAGGCCTTTCAAAACTAGGTCAGGATGTGATCACAAGCACTAAACCACTTGAACAGACTCTGAATTAATTCCCAGAAAGTGCCACTTTAAGCTGTGTCTAAGCAGTGTCGGTGGTGATGAATGGCTTACCCCAGAAGTCTTGGCTGAGTAACACAGAAAATCAAAACTGCTCTTTTGAGACATCACTGAGCTAGTGTATAGGTTCAAAGACAGAGATATCAACCTTGTGGGTATTTTTTTATTTTTTCTTGTGTGTCCGGTCTGACTCCTTGTTGATTTGAGTTGGATTTTCAGATGGTTAACAAATGGGTGCAGATTAAACTACCTCTGAATGCACTGAACAGACATAAAACTAATCAGAATTCAGGCCAACAGACGCAGAATAAACTGCCTCTGGACTGACGCAATTTGAAAAACATACAACCAATCAGAGAAACAGCATTGCCTAAAACCCTCCCTTTTAAGATAAATGGCTATGATTGACCAGGTAACATTGATTATGCTGGAAATAGGCTTGAAGATGAGGGGTGCCATACCCCAATTTCTTTGCAAAGAAAGTGAATGGGTCCAGCTTGCCAGGGGCTGACAATTAAATGCCAGATGTCAAATGGTGCCTTGACTAATAACTAAAACTCCCACTCTCAGTGAGAGAATGTACAACTTCCCTTACTTTTAAAAAGCATTTATAAACTGTGGTTGAGAAACACCAAAAATGCAATCATATGTGACTGCACTTTATTAGCAAATTATGTTTGGCCCTGTGCAATATCCATAATTTATACTTACTCAAACTTGTGCAGCTTCTTAGATTCAGTGCAATACATACCTATGTGCAATAGTTGTATGTGCAATACAATTGAATTGTAAATTATGTTTTGTCGCTTCCTCTTTTTAACTTGTTACTGTTCTATTGTCTGTACCAATGATTTTGTTGTATGGATGTGTCAGTATCTGTCCTTGTTGTGTTGTATTTAGTTTTTTTTCTTTTATTTATTTTTTCAGTTCAATTTATTGTTTCATTGTCCCCCTTTTCTTAAAAATGTATATGGTAAATGGTAAATGGCATGCATTTGTAAAGCGCTTTTCTGCACCCCTCTCGGGCACCCTGGAAGTAGACCAGTCTGACTGGTGAAGAGTTAAGCCTGCTTTACATCGTGCTTCCTCTCACTCCATTCACACACATTCACACCTGGGACAGACAGAGAGGGGGGCTGCCATACACACGGTGCTCAACCTTCTCCGACTCTCACCACCAAACTCACCTCTACAGTCACACACATTCATACACCAGTGCTACGAACACTAGAGACAAAGTGGATTAAATGTGAATCGAACCGCCAATCTGGTTATAGGACGACTGCGTACCCCTCCTTTTTTTTCTTAAATAAAAAAATAAAAAAAAGGAGAGGACAGCTTCAAACTATAGGTATCAGTTCAGAGACTCTGGTTGAAGCAGTGCAACAACAGGCCCACAACAGGACAGATGCTATACTGAACAACATGGATCGTCCCTTGCATTGGGCTTTTAATTAACAGAGAGCAGCCAGTGGACCCCACAAAAACTCTTTTGTCCTGACTGTCATAAAAATGTACAATCAATCAATGTGAAAGAAGAAGCCCAGCTTAAAGAGATAGAACAATATAATTTCCACTTGGGGATTAATAAAGTTGATATTGATTATACTGGAATAAAATTAGGAATGTCAAGATAAAACTCTTTCCAGAACACATGCATAAATCTGCCAATACTGAGTCAAGACATATATATTTATGTAGCATGTGTATTTTTCCACATTCTATATTAACCGTTGATATGTCTACACATTACTTGCAACAGTTTGTTCTGCTTTTATCTTTCCCAGTGGCAGTATATTTCTAGTGCTATATAGAGAAAAGGTGAAACAGAAACAGAATATGCACTAAGTAGAGCAGTATTGAAGTAGGTTAAACACATGCAAGAGGCTCTAAAACCTTTTGCACTTGTATGGAGAATTGGTAACTGGACAAAATTACCCCTATGCCAAATACAGATACTAGCTGGTTCCCATCAACACTGTCTCGGAAACATCAAAGTGAAATAGTACAATATTTTTGTAATTACAGTGTTTTACTTTTGTGAATATCTTTTCTGAACATGCTGTGAATAATGAAGTTGAGTTGCCTTTCTTCAGCCCAAGCTTACATGCAGCAGGGAAAAACAGTAGGCTGTAGTCTGCTGAAGGCATTATACTAAGCCTTACAACAGTGGCTCTGCTTCCTGCCATGTGCAGCGAGCTCAACCACAGCACTCCGAGTCTAAGACCACTGCACATTACACCTGCAAAAAGACGTAAACAAGAGAGAGTTCTGCTTTTAGAGAAGAGGCTACAAAATCACAACCTTACTGATTTGAGAGAAATACTTCACGGATATGAGGCAACACAGGGCGTTGTACTTTTGTTCCTGTTTATAATGGGTCACACTTTCTACTTTTTGCTCTAACATCCAACCCTAGTAACAAAGCGCAACTCCCCGTTCATCTCTGTGGAAACAAGTCGACAACATCACAGAGGCTAGTTTGCATTTCCGGATCCCTCTGTGTCTGTCCCGTTTCATGTGAGCAGATGTAGGCCACTCAGCAGGACCAGGGTGCATCTTATCACACCGCTGAAGCTCTCACAGTGCACAATGGAAGAGGCAGCCATGTACAAGACTCAAACAGGAGAGCTACTATCCTGCTGCTGACCTCGATAAGTGCTTCAATTTGTCAATGGAAACATCACTCACAGTTAAACTCAAAATAAAAGACACAGCAGACAAGCTAGTTTTGTGCCTGCTCCTATTCCACCAAAGAAAGCAGCCGAAAACAGAAATAAAGTGTCTTTAGATATAAATATACAAGACTATCTATTAACTATATTCAGCAGGAATACACTGATACATAGTGTCTTGAGCAAAGACAGATTTAAGGTTGTGAATGGGCTTGCCCCTCCACCATTAAGAGACTTAACATATAAAAAAAATTAAGTAAATATTAGAGCGTTAATGAGTGGAGACTGTAAAATACAACGGTGCAGGTCCAATGGTGGTGTCTATCCAAGGCACACAATCATGTGTATTTGACTGCCAGCTCATATTAAGAACTGTGACAAATGTTAAACTTTTTAAAAATACTTAAACATTGGATGAAAACAATAAAAACAAAAATGTAATTACTGTGTAAATCACCTTCTCATCTTATGTCTGTTCATGTTGGCCTTTAACCTTTAATGTGTTCACGGTTTATTGTAACTATTGTAACACTGTTTATTGTCTTCATGGTTCAATTCTATAATATAATGTATAATGTGTGTAAAGTTTTGTCTGTTTGTATGATGTCTGAGTGTTTTTTGTGGTATCTTCCTTAGGACAATGAATAAAATTCAGCTATTGTGCTAACTGGGACATATTTACATTGATGCTCATAATGACATGTTGAGAACAATTTGAACAACAAAAGTCTTAATTCAATAAAAGAGAGTAAGAAGGACTAGTGTGACCTTTGAACTGAACTTTAACTCTGCCAAAAGGGACATTCAATGTAACGGGTCATATTGTCATCACAGTATTCAACACAGTTGGTGTTTGGTGTTTATCAAAAGTTATATTATTACTATAGTATTTCTCATCCTGCTTGCACACTAAGGCTGCACAATATAGTGCAAATAAATCCTTACTGTTAATAGAAACAAAGTAAAAGTATCTAAATAGGGCAGGGTTTTTAAAAGTCTGCAGTTAAAGCATTTAATTTCAAACCCATTGTGGTGGTGTATAGAGACAAAAATATTAGAATTGTGCGGTGTCTCTATATTTATGGACCTGACTGTATGTGTTATACTTACTGCTGACTTATCAAACGTCTTTATGAACGTGACACAGTTAGAAGACCAGAAATGATAAAATATCTCCGGGCCTGTGGCTCCTGCTCTGTCCAGTATCTGATTTGAGGTTCTACTTGGAAACATGTGTTTACTAGGAAGGATGATATAAATGAATGAGACAACGCTGTACGCTTACACACAGAGGAAGCCTGCATGCCCAAGGGAATCCCCATGCAACCTCAACAAAACACCACTTGTTCTCCATTTCAACAAATTTCTCCATGAAATAAGGGGCAGCAGAAACCTATCATTTCGGACATGTGAAAAAAAAAAAAACATCCCACGTGACTCCGCACAAAAAAAACAGACACACACACTCTTGTTGCAAAATGAACCTTATCACAAGATTATTCTGCTTGTAAGCCTTTAATGCATCACACTCTGAAAATGATCATAAGACTGAGGAGTATTCCCTGAGGAACAAGGAGAGGTCTCACAGTCTCTTACAGGCTCCATTCTCGAACCAAGACTCACAATGGCAATATTATGGCTGCACTATATATGCAATATATCACAGATTTATCATTATTGCAAATCTATATATCAAAGAATGACTTGTATCACAATAACACTATGGTCTTCCATTTATTAGACATTAAATTTTTACTCATCAAAATAGGTGACCAAAAACAAAGCCACAAGTCAAAATGTGTGTAAAGTCCTCGTTTAGACATGTTTACCCATAGTTTAGTCCATGTTAAGACATATTTAGCCCTAGGTTAGACTCGTTTAGTTCCTAGTTCAGTCTTTAATATTGATTTAGCCCCTGTTTTGTCCAGAGCTTTGTATTCTATTTCTTTATGTCTTCTAAATCATACAAATATCCCTGATAATTTTGCTATCGCAATAGTTATCGCGTATTGCACATTTCTCCAATATTGTGGAGCCCGACAAATTAGACTGCATCACTTAAAGATAAATAAAAATACTAGCACTACTGTCATAATACACATTTCTACAAAGCAATAATTTGACCTACTCTAATTGCCACATCAGCACATTCTGAAATGAATACAAGCCACTGCGCCTAAACCCTTATTACTGCAGTCTAGTCCGAGCCTCTACCAGCCACAAGCACTGCTATTCGAAGAGACTGCCATTAGTCTGTCTTCAATATCGTTAATCATTCCCACTCCGTCAACTATGCTTTATTTTGCAATGTGGCGGTGTGGAGTGAAATACAAAAAGCGACACCCGCGGCTCCAAGGCACGGACAACGGAGCCGAGCATGTATGCTGCTGCTGCAGCTGTCCAGCTGGCACTGCTCCTCATCCGCCAGCACACACAAAAGGACCCGCAGTCAAGACTGGGAAACCATGTGTTCATCTGGACAATCTCAGACTGTTTTATAATGTTGAGAAATTGTAAAACCGCGCTAGCATATGTTAGAATTCGCGGTTTTAAAGCGCCTTATAATTACCTATGAACAGCAGATTCTACAATCCTGGAAATTGTTTTGCTTTATGGTAAACGGGGCAGGAGCAAAAAGAGTAAAATAATAATATAATTCGAGCAAAGATATTAAGAGAAAAAAGAACAGGCGACAGAGGGGAAGTGACTTGAGGAGCTAACTGTAGTTAAAATTACGGTAGTTAGCTAAAATGAGCGCCACCGATCACCAGACAGCATTAACGCTCTTCTCACCACAGGGTCCACGGTGCTCCTCACAGCCTCTGACACGCTCTGCCTGACTTCAGCGGCCGTCCCCGGTTTGCTAAGCCTCTTGGTAAATTTTCGCACCTCCGACATAGCGCCCCTCTAGTTAAAATCCACGTCCTGCGTCCCGGTGTGGAGAGGAGCATACCGCGTTAGCAGAGCGAGCGGCAGCGCTTGTGTGACAGCCAGATGCGGCTCGTGCTGCTGGAGGTGAAACAGCAGCCAGCGGTTCACGAGGCGGGGCTGCTGCTGATGAGAGCGCCACACAGGGGCTCAACGAGTCGAGATGCGTCACTCCTGACAACTTCCGATGACTGAAACGGGCTTAACAAAGATCATTGATGTTAAAGATGATGACAAATACGCTATGTCAATAAAACTTTGAAACCACTTCAAATAACAATATTGTTTACAGGAACTCACAGAAATTCAGTCATAATACTTGTTATGCACGTTTAATTTATTTCTTATCTAATTTTTAAAGCATGTATGAAAACACTGACAAGCATTCCTTTATATTAGGCATTATGCTGCCATCTTGTGGCTTTGCAAACCGCAAGATAAGTGTCCGGAAATGATTACAAACAATTCCTACAAAAAGTCAAGTAATCAACATCTATCCTCTGTAATCAATGCCAACCTTATGTTTATTACTAAGAAAGGCATATATTTTTACATGAATACAAATTTTATGGATTTAGAGGGATAAAGAGAAAGCAAAGCTAACTAACTGAATTAATAACACATTATACTGTAGTTATTAGCTCTTCCGTGTTCAGAGGCCAGCTTGCAGTGGTGAGAGTTGTTTCGACCTTCACTTGCTATTGTACTGTGTGAACTTTTTCAGTGCCCAGTTTTTCATTTCAATCTCCTGTCGTAATCTGCAGTACTCTTCTGCCAGGGCCTGAAACTCCTTTCCTAATATCTCGAAGGAGGACAGCTTAAGCTCCACAGACCGCTTCTCGTCTTGACTAGCCTTCAGCTCCGACTCTAGCTTCACTCTAGAATTGAAATTAGTTGAGAAACATTTTAGAAAATGCCTCATTTACAGCTTTTGTGATTTTATGTTCAAATATAGATACATACCTTATTTTCCTATGAGCAGATATTGAGTCTGGTGTGTAGGTGTCCAGCTGAATGTCAACCATTTCGGTCCTTTGAACAAGGAAAAGATTCAATTCATTACATTTTTTAAACTTAGATGTAGTATTTTGGACCATTTGGGATAATCATGTCAAAAAGGTAAGTCATTCAAACAGATTTACTTGATCTTTTGTAGAACAAGTTCACATTTGCCTTCAAAATATTCCAGCCTTTTCTTGTCCAAATCGGTTTGTATCTTTAGCCTGTGGTCCAAGATGAGCGTTTGGAGAAGCTGGATGCATTTAATCAGCTCCTTAAAAAAATAAATAAAAAGATGATGTGAAGTGTAAGGATGAAAAAAAATCAACTTAATAAAAAAAAGTGCTTGTGATTACAGAAAGGTAAAGTTGTGTCAGTCTTTGCAGCAGAACTGTATTCTCCCGACAGGTCTCCTTCAGGTTCTCAGCATTTTTCTTGTCTTTGTCTAGTTGGGCGGCCAGATAGGACAACTTGGTGCTTTTAAGATTGTCACTCTCGTTTTCTAGAAGAGAATAAGTCCATTTGCAGTTGTTGTAGAAACATTATGTTAAAGTTAAGTCTGTCTAATACTGTACCCCATTCAGGATGATAGTAGCAGAGGAGACTCAAACACTTTTTCTGCAAGTGTTTCTCAAGCTCTTTGGGTAGACTCTGCTTCATCTGCTGCACATTCTACATTAAAAAAAAAAATAGAATTTGAAAGTTTGCATCAACCAAATCTAACATATAAAGAAGAAATGACTTACTTTTTCTAACGGCATTAGTTCCAGCACTTGTTGAGGCTCCAGGCCCAGAATATTAGGCTGGTCTTTGCCAGTTGTGCTGCTTGGATCCAGCATCCGGACGCACTGGGCCACCCGAAGACACTTTTCCAGGGTTTTATAAAACTACACATAACAACAAGTGAACCATTACATTAAAGTATTTGGAGATACAGATATTAGTAATTCTGGATTGTGTAAGATGTGTACCATGTTTAGGTCAGGTAGTACAGTAGAGTAGTGCTTCCTGACACAGTGGTCCTGGATCATCTCTTGCAGTCCTCGGTACAGGCCTTCACAGCGTAGCCAGTTCCTTCTCTGGCTCTGCAGCTTATGCTCTGCCTGGAGAAAAATAATTGAAAACACCGAAGTCCAAAGACAGAAAAAGTATCTCTATATATTATCTATAAATCTAAATGCAGCAGTCTGTTGGGGGCAGTCTCAGATCTTAGACACCTTGAAAAACAGACACACACTTGTTGTCCAGGCCTATATATTATTAAGAAATTAGATGATGCATGAAATAATATGATATGAAGAACATATTTTTATTGAACCATTTATTCACAGGACTGGATTTGGCTCTTGGGCCTAGAAGTTAAACTGTGACAACACATGACCAAGAATTAGGGTTTCTGCGATTAAAAAAAACAATGTTTTTCAATATTGTGATTTAATTCCAAATGCAATTAATTGTTCTGCCCTACAAAATAGATACAGTTTAAAAATAAATATATAGATATATATTTAACTAATTTCAAGTCATTGTTGGTTAATTTAATTGGTTATTACTGTAGATGCAACTTGACTGAGCACATTAAACTTTGCTGGTTAACTGGTACTGTTACTGCTACATCATGTTAAAAAACAATCAGTCTAAATTAGTGGTGTTAAACTTAAACAACACACAATTATCAAACAATTCAGGGAGCACTGTAGCCCTTACGAAAAGTAGGCCTTTCTGTGTGGGATTAGCATGCCCTCCCTATATCTTTGTAGGTCCCTACAACAAGGCCTCAGTTATTTAAGAAAATGACTAATGGAAAACAATATCCACTCCAAACAAAAAACGTATTGCACTTGTTTTACTTGTCAACTTTTATATGCTCAGCTTGTCTGGTAAAATCTAAGGAAGGTTTGTGAAGGTTCAGTTAGGTTACATGATACCTTGTCCAGCTCAGTCTTGAGTGACAGTGTGAGTCCAGTGCGGTCCACGTGTTGTGTCAGAATGGCCAGGAGTTTACAGAACTGAGGGTTTCGGCTCAGGTCCTCTTCGGTAACGTCACACAGTGGGAAGGAGGCAAGAACTGCGAGTTAAGATTACAGGCAATAAGTAACAACATAACCATTACATCAACTTATCAGTTCCATTGGTGGTATCACCAATAAAGCCAGAGGAACAACACTCAGAGGCAGGCCTCTCTCCTAAGACAGTCTTGCTCTTTTATTAACGTTAGATGAGTAGTGTATTATTTTGCTGTTCTATGCAGTTATTCGCCACAGTTACAAAACAATCCAGTTAAAATATAGCGATATTGGCCGTAGACATTATAGGATTAATAATAATAACACCATTAAATAAACAGCCTGTAAACGACAGAGAACCTATTTCTCCTAATATATCTTACCTTGCTGGTGTAGACTGTCACCGTTTCCAAACGAAGTGATGTTTGTAGATTCGGAACAAGACATCTTCAGCGCCAGAAATATATGCGCCTATAAAGAAACCTAAAAAATATTTGATCTTATACTATTTCTGTGGGGTTTTACGGTGTTTCCAATAAACAAAACGTAAACAGTGCACTTCCTGGCTCAAGTCTCGCGCCCCCGTTTCTATTGGTTACATTTCTTCTTCGTCAGTTCTTTTCCGCAGTTTGCTGGTTTGATTATGTATAGTTGCTCCCTCTGGGGTTTACTCTGTTATTTCCATTGACTTCCATCATCTGACGCAAACGTTGAGGTTTCCATTTCTCCTAATATATTTTGACTAATCCTAGAATAGGCACCTCGGGGTTTGTGAGGTTCTTGAAGTATCATAACATTTTTTGTGTTTAAGGCCTTCTAGAGCAAGCAAAACTCATGCCTAACTAGACCTACAAATGCATCACAAACTGACCAAAAATTATTTTATTTTATCATTCTACATGACGTCTAAGTGTAGGCTGTAATGCTTTTTTTTTTTTGTAATAGTCCTTTTGTAATTTCAAAGGGAAATTTGGTTGTTAGGGGTCTTCAGATTAGTTTTGCCATAGACTGATGATTGATTGTAAAGTCAGGAAGAAGGAGTTCTGGTGGCGTTCTGTCCTGCAGCTCACTGATCTTAGACGTCCACTGGCTGGTCCAGTGGACGTCCAGCTGGCTTTTGACCACTCTGTTGGTCAAAAGCTGAGTGCAGGGGTGGTCTAAGTTGTTCAGTAAACATTGATCCAATGGAGAGAGTGTGAGGTGCTGGGTCTGTTCCTGGAAACAGTTCTGTTTATGATGCCACAGGCAGTGTCTGGTACAGCAACAGTATAGCTCTTGGTTGAATATAAACTGTAAACATGACGACACTCTCTTTCTTCACAACAGGTCTCAGTCCCACTGCCACAATCCCTCACCCTGACAGAGATCTTCTCTTTAACTGTAACATGCCCGGGCAGCATCATCAGTTTCTCACATACAAGACAGACCCTCCTCCTTAACTCCTCCCACTTGAGGCATCTTTATATCTTATAAAAAAATGGATTTATTGTACCTCGAGAGTCTCCAGTTCAGTCCAACTAGTCAAGGATTTCACTTTTCTTATTAAAATCCTTGTCAAAAACAGCTTGTTCATCCACCTCCTGTTCCTCCTTTGCTTTCCCAGATCTCCAGCCTCTAATATCTCTGGAGCCAGATGACAACACCATAGAAACTCCTTCCATGTAGAGCCAGCCGCTATTCTCATGTGTAAATGATCCTGGTTGTAGTATTCATTAAACATAGTTAAACAAATAAAAAAAAATATCAAAACTGAGAGAAAATTTGAAGAGCTCCTAACATTTGCTACCTTACCTTATAAGATGTGTTTATATTATCTTTCTGTGATTGCAAATGATTTATTTTTCTATATAATTTTTTTTTTTTTTTTTGTATTTTAGCATGGGGAACATGTGTTAACATGTTTAATAAAGTCAGTTAAAGATCACTGCTGCACTTTATTTACTATTCTTCCAATGTGTCAAATATGTGTTATTTCCAAGCTTAAACTGTGTCTACATGAATAGAGACAAGGATAAAATGGGCATGAGGAAGACACCCCAGACCCTGAAGCATGAGTCTTTCTGCAGAGGGTGGCATTCCCAATGACCTCTGACCTCACATATGTTCTTCTCACAGCTGTTTAAATGCAACAGTCTTTGCCCATATCTGAACTATTCAGTTTAATGTTCTAGTAGTTTGTGTTCACCCATCCCAATTACCTCTACTTCTGTGTTTTTATGCTTTATGATGTAAATGTAAGGACTTTAATGCATTATACAAGTGAGAAAGAGGTGATAACACAAATAAAACCTTAATACAATATTGTCTAAAGATGGATGTTCACAGGCAGTGATATAAGCTGCGTTGTACACAACATAGTAACTTTACTACTGAGGTGTTTACACAATGCCTGTGGTGGTCCTCGCTCATCAATGAGTGGGCAAAATTGGATGTAGGAGCCAGTCAATTTGAGTAGCTTTATAATTGACGCCAAATGAAACCAATGGATTGTACAAGGATGGGACTCTCTTCTTTTTATTGGCCAGTCTAATGGGCCAGCCCTTATTTGATGCACCAATTAAATGTTGCTTAAGTTGATTGTCAGGGTCTTCTGCCAATTCTAGAAGACAATTTCCAGGTAGGCGGGTTTCTAAGCTCAGGGGGTGGGGTGTTGGAGATCATTCAGTCCCTCACTGATTCACTCTATCGCGTGTTTGAGGGGACGGGTAGTTGGAGTAAGGAGTCGCCGGGCGGTAGTGCATCACTACGCCTATTCCAGAGGAAAAAAAACGCCACTTCTGTTTGCACCACCGACCGAAGAAACGGCTCCCGGTGACAACGTCTGTGAGATTATTCAACGCAACAACTGCGCCATAGGCATAATCAACAAACGCTGCCAAGCTATCGGTTAGCCAGCTAGCATCCCAGAAAACTGACGGGATCAAGGTGTTGAGAGCTAGCCTCCCAGCTAATTGCTAGCGTCTTTCTGCCGTAGCATCATTAGCTAGCTCCGTTGATGCTTCAGCGGTGCTACTAGCGGTGGATATCTGAGTGTCCACATTCAAACAGACACAGACAGCGTAGCATCCCACTGACTGCTGCTGGACACGGCGTCTGCGTTGCATTAGTTGACACCATCAGACCCATCTCCCCAACCCCTTCACCTCTGCCCCTATCCCTCCATCCGAAACACTGGAAATCCACAAGCGGCCGGAGAACGGCGACGGGCCGGCGAAGCTGGGGGTGGCAGCGCTACCGGACTCGCAGGGAGTCGTAACGGTTCCAGAGAAGCCCGGCCGAGGGGAGATACCGACAACCATGGACGGGGTGGCCGTTGAAGTCCGCGGCTCCAATGGGGCCTTCTACAAGGTAACCTGCTCACATTCGTAGTTTTTAGGATTCTCCAGCAAAAGTTTTGTTTCATATAAAAACAGTGTGTCTTAGCTCTCGTGAAACCACTTGGGTAACTAACATTACTTTGACAAAGCTAGCCCGGGTCCATTTCTGAGGCTGCGCTGCTGTGGCGTTCGTTAGGGATGGCAGCTAGCTCTAGTTAGCTCTCAGGCTAGCCACACTTCATTCCTGTGTATTGCGTATTTTCAATATTTTTCATTAGACAACTGTAAAATGTGGCTTTGAATCTTGGAAGACAAATCTCCTTTATGTGTACACTGTACATAAGGGGTTCTTGTTACACTGGGCTTTGTCTTGAAGTGCAGGTTGTATTCGTTTTTAAATTGGGACGAGCTAATCAGACAGCTGTAAAACAGCCTCTGCGCACAACTATTGTGAGATGCTCTATCAAAGCTCCCTCATTTCATTGTTGTGTGAACACGCCGTAGCTTATCTCTGAGCCTAGCATCTTGTGCTGCTTGACTTTAGCCATAATGAAGAGAAAGCTGGTGTGTAGTTTCTGTTTCTATTCTTTCATATTTTCTATTGAAAGCTTACTTTCACATCCACACACAACTTCACACTGAGGCCGAATTGACAGTTTGTTTTCATTTCATACTCAATAAGATGGAAAAAGTCAAACAACATTCTATATTGTGTATATAATATTTTTTTATTTATATTTTTTGCAGCATAGTTTCAGTTATTTGAAAGGGGTATGTCAAATCACAACAAAGATTAGGTTACATGAAGAGAGTCTAAACTGAAATGGTATTATGACTCAGTGGCTGTCATGTTGTCTCAATGATGGATACTTTTCTTGCTCATGGGCTAAGCCTTACTTGTTTTTTTATTTTTCTAAATAAATTTGCTCAACATGTGCTCTCCTTCTTCTCAGTGCTATCGCCATTAGTGGCCCAAATGACTCCTCGCTCAGAGCACATGGTGGTTTGAGGGATGAGCCTATATTTACACTCCCCATGTTGCCTCCTCACCTGTCGTTCTGTTTTACAAGGTGACAGTTTAACTCTGACTCTGACTCAGTCTTCTCTGTTATGGCCATTATTTCACACATCTCATTTAGAGGCTATGGTGGATGTGTGTTAATGACACCTCAAATGTTACGTCCCAACTGAGGCGGGCTTCTCGGGAGATGGGGACACAATTTTGTGAAAGCACTGGTAGGGTTTGAAATACGCTCAATTAACCTGCTGTGTAATTCTCTACCAGTATACTAGCAAGAGGCCAATGTCAGATAAACTGATATGAATATAAGATTAATTTAGGCGTGAGGTCAAAGAACAAAGCTAAGAGTAAAGCCGGCTTGCCACATGAACTCCCATGTGGTCAGTTAAGTTGCGTTACATAGCCGCTTCTGACACCTGTCCGCTCTTTGAGAATTTTCACCAGCCATATCATTGAGAAGCTGCCCTTTGACCTGATTGGAAGTGCTAGTTAACCTGACGTAACAAGGACATGCATCTGCCTCCTAAATGCTTGTGACCTCTATAAATCAAAGATGCATTGGGAAAGTGGACGTTTAACGGTCTACTCCTTGTGCTTACAAACAAGAAATGACACTCATTTCCATTGCGAAGGCACCCCCCAATTTATAAAGTACCCCTTCTCCTCCATGTACCATCTATGGTAGTAGTGATACATGTAAGCCACACCCACAACTTTCTACCCATCTTGTCATTGCTCAGCGCAGAGGGGTGTTGGTCGAGTTTACTGTGATAGATTTGTGGAGAATGTCATGCGGCACGTCATAACCAAAGAATAAATTATCCATATAATTATATCTACGATACTTTTCCAAAAGGAAATATAATAGTGTGTGTGTGTGTGTGTGTGTGTGTGTGTGTGTGTGTGTGTGTGTGTGTGTATAAACGAGCCAGAGATTTCCAGGCTGTCTGTGCTGTCAGGAAGAGTCCTCGTCACTTCACCCATGCAGCACCAAATTCACAGCCAGAAAATTGTGTCAGCGTTGTGATGTTTCCAAAAAGCCCTAGATGCTCTCTTTGTTTTTTTTTTGTTTTTTTGTTTGTTTTTTTTTTCTCTCTCACTGTATGTCTAGTGTGGTTTTTGTACAAGCCCGTGTTTACATGCAGAATCAAACACACTTTCACAACCCCACCCTTATGACAGTCACTCTGGCCTATCCATTCATTTGAATAAAAAGTCTCTGTCTGCTTTTATTTCAGGGTTATATCAAAGATGTCCACGATGACTCACTCACGATTGTCTTTGAGAACAAGTAAGTGGCATCCCTGTCTGCCCGAGGCCTCAAATAGGAAATAAGGCAGTGACACCTGTTTGGCACACAGCTGTCCATACATGTCTCTACCTCCTGCTCTGACCCACATCGCCCTCTTCCACACTGATAGCATGCTTATCTCCCTCCTGGCCCACCCTTCTGTCCCTTTCCAATACCAATAAACGGCCCCCTCCTACTGCCACAGCCGTCACCCATCCCTCGGCTCCTGCTTTATCTACTCAACCAGGGTGTCCCTAAAAATAGTCTCCCAAGGTATGCGTGGTGGGAGGGGAGTGTCAATTTTGGGATGAGACCTTTCTACCCCTCCTTGCCTTTTGCTTTCCAGAGCACATGGAGGAAAGTAGCTCCTAGAGTAAAATAGTGAAATTTTATGCAAGTAAAAAAAATATAAGACTACTTACATTAGTTTTACTTTCAAATATTCAAAAATTTGTTAAAATTATTATTATTGGAGTGTTAAAGTCTCAAGGGAAAGCCAAAGATGTCAACGTATTGGAACCCTTAACAAAACATCCATAATTTGCCAGGCCTCTTGTTATAGGACAGTTTGTACAGTGTGAAAGGGGTTCAAATTGCGCATAACACTATTGAACAATCCTTGTAGTGGAGCTACCACACCCAATTATTCCCATTTGAAGTGGAGCTACTCCTACATGTGTAAGGCGTAGTTGGACTGGAGCTGGACTCTGAACTGAAAGTACTCAAATATCAGTCAGACGGCTCCCTTTACTTTGCAGTGCACAGCTTATGTGAAATATTTTTGGATACATTTTTTGGTGTGTAATGTTGCTAATAAAAAAACTCAAATTAAAATAGATGCTCAAATTAGACTGAAGACAATTATATATCAGTATCTAATTTTAAATTTTATGGATAACTATCAAATGTCACCTTTTCAAAGTCATTGTACTATTAAACTGTCCTGAAGTTCTTATATTTTGTGTAAAAGGACGCAATGCTGTGTCTCTCTGTCCACAGACACAGTTCTGCAAGTATCCTCATTAAGCTTAATGAACCATCTCAGTTTTTATTATCATTATGTCCTGCACAGCATTAACCATAAAATATAACAAGACCAGTGTTCTAAAATCAGTTACAATGTGATTTTATTTTCTGTCAGTGAATGTTGATAAGCTGATGTGAGATGTGTGTGTTTGTGTCACTATTAGCTGGCAGCCAGAGAGACAGTTGCCCTTCAGCGACGTGCGGTTGCCTCCTCCGGTAGACTACCACAAGGATATCGGCGAGGGGGATGAGGTGGAGGTAAGAGCTCAGCTGTACTCTGACTCTGTCTGTTAGAAACTTGGTCTTCTGACTCATTTCCGAGGCAGTCACTTGTGTTTGTAAAGGGGCCATACATTATGTTTTTATGTTATTTAATAGTATTTTTAAATGATCTTCCTTTGAGTCTAAGCTTGATGTTATTAAAATGCAAATAAAGGTCTTGGTCCGAGATTAATCACTGTAATAGAATTTATCTTAGTGGAGATTGCAGTTTGTTGTCAAGCTATTCCTCTGTGTCGGACTAGATCTAGACAATGAGACAAATGAGAAAAAGATTTTGATGAAAAGATGAAGAACACATTTTAAGAAGTCTTAGTTTCTGCTTCTGCATTATAGCCAGATTACTTGTGGCTTTTTGTTTGTAGAATTTTGCTAAGTCCTTTGAAACTACACATCTGCTGTCTTTCAATCACCTCCAGACCATTCCATTCACAACAGCAAATTTTTTTTTTTTGCATAAAACTTACTGCCACTTTTGTATTTCTGACACAGGTTTACTCCAGGGCCAATGAGCAGGAGCCGTGTGGCTGGTGGCTGGCTCGCGTCAGAATGATGAAGGGGGAGGTAAGCTGCTTTAAAATAAAAACCCAGCAACTATATATTTTTTAAAAAGATGAAAAACTCCATTCATTAATTGATTCTTAATTAATGCATTTTTCACATACTTATTTTCTTTACCGTAGTTGTCTTCAGATGTCATGCCTCTGCAAATTAGTCTAAAGGATAATTGGTTTCCAGCTATTAATGTCCTGTAATTACTCTGCTTTAGTAATTGGTATTGAGCTTTAAGTAGTGCTGCATGTTTGTGTATGTCTTCTCCTGCAATCGATCTACTCCAGGTTTAATCTAGCAGACACAGCTGGGCTTGTTTTATCCAGTTTGAATTGGCCCTAGCGGAGGTTTGGGGGATGAATACTGGGTCAGTGGGATATGGAAGGGCATCTTGGTGGTGGTGGTGCCACTGTGCTGGGGGAGTTGCGGTTGGTGTAGTGCTGTTATTTGGAGCGCTCTGAGAAGTGCCTGCAGGAATGTCTAGCGTTGACTGATGGCTTTAATTCTGTCCGTTTACGCATGGAGTATGCAGCGTTCATCTTGCTGCCTCTAATTTCTGGCTGTAGTCCTATATTGTACATTTTGGTGGTAGGGTAAACCCGGAGCACCCAGAGGAAACCTACTCTGGCCCTGCTCTGGATGAGATCGAACCCAGGACCTTCTTCCTGTGAGACAGGATCAGGCCAAATCAAATCTAGCGCTGACATGAAATGTGTTGAAAAGCTCAATTAAATCATTTGTCTTGATGTAGGGGGCTCAGTGGTAGAGTAGTTCTCCTTTAACCAGAAGGTTGGCCGTTTGATTCCTGCTCTCCCCACAGTTTATACTGTTGTTTTGTCCTTAGGAGCAAGACACTTGACCCACCTTGCCTCCAGGGTCTGTGGCACTAGTGAATAAAAATGAATTTTTGGTGAGGATCTGTTGTCACAAAATGGCTGCCACGTCTCTGTCACTCTCTCCCAGGGCAGCTGTGGCTACAAATGTAGCTTACCAACACCAGCGTGTGACTGTGGAGTGAATAAATAATGGATATGTAAAGTGTCTTTGGGTATCTTTTAAAGCGCTATACAAGTACTATGCATTATTATTCTTATGTATTCTAATGTCGTCTGTTTTTTTTCTTTTTTAGTTCTATGTGATTGAATACGCGGCATGCGACGCCACATACAACGAGATTGTCACATCGGAGCGCATCCGGCCTCTCAACCCCAACAGCCCTTCCTCTCGAAACTCCTTCCACAAGGTCCCGATCCCGGTACCCGAAGACCTGCGAGACATGTGAGTCCTCCTTGTTTCTTTGCCTCACAAGTCAAAAGCAGTGTTGTCTTAGCGCCGCTTCCGAATGAACCAACACAGCTGACTCTGTGGATTATGTTATTTTATTTTTTTTACCGACAGCTGTGCAAATGACAACATTCACAAAGACTTCAGGAAAGCAATCGGAGCCAACTGCATCTTCTACAGTGCCCAAACACACGAACTCATTGTTCTGGTTAGTATACTATAGAGTATTGGCTATTCATTTTCACAGTTAATGCCCTTGTGACCTGGCCATTAAGCTTATTAGGAGATGTAATTCTAACTCCTGTTTTATCTCAACAGTCGACAAATGAAACCACAGCTAAGCGAGCTACCCTTTTGAGCGACATGCATTTCCGGAGCATCCGTACCAAGCTTATGTTAATGTCCAGAAATGAGGAGGCCACTAAACATTTAGAGGTACGTTTTTAACACACAATGCAATGAGAGGTGCTCGGTGTCTATAACACAATTCTTTTTGGTTTAAAAGATAACAGTCATTATTGACACCCACTATTTCCACAGACTTATTTCCATTCTTTCTCACAATCGCAGTTCTCACAAGGTTCTACAGGTTAATGCTTGTTCATACAGCCAGGTTTTAAAGGATGGTGATATGGATGTTTTCCAGCCTTTAAGAATAAGTCTTTTTGCTTTAACTGTGCCCATGAGCGGGGTTTTTCGAACACTAAAAGGAAGGTCTAGAGAAGTTTGGGACAAGTCCCTGTCTGGTGTAGACACCAGAAAAAGAGAAGAAAATACTGGACCTAAACCTATAAATAAAAGGGCAATTCCAAAATAAATGTAGAATCTTCCCTCACTGTTTTTACATTTGTCAAACATTGAAGCTAACGATTGTTAGAACTTAAGTATAACCTTGGAATAGTGAAAGCGACTTCGCTCATATCTTTTTTTATTTGATTAGTTGATGTAAATTTTTCTGAGAAAAGCAGATTTGCTACTGAGCCTCTTGCCATTTGGTGTTAAGGGAAGCAACTCCATAAGAGGATTGCTCTTACTCAAAATTGGGAATGTCTTTACAAGAATTGAAGGTTTTATGGTATTGTATTTCCTGGTTTCATCTGGATATCACCATGTCTTTTCAGACCAGTAAACAGTTAGCATCAGCGTACCAAGAGGAGGTGAAGGTCAGGGAGGACTTGATGGGACTGGCCATCGGCTCCCACGGTGCCAACATTCAACAGGCCAGAAAGGTGCCTGGTGTCACAGCCATCGAACTGGAAGAGGAGAGCTGCACTTTTAGGATCTACGGAGAGGTAAAAGTCTTATCATTTCCTTCCCACTGTAGAGGCAACTGTAAAGGCGGGAAAATTAGTTTTTGTTAATTTGGTCTTCTAGAAAGGTTTTTTTTTTTCTCACTGCTCTGTGTTGGTCTGATGAATGGCCAACAAGAAAAAGAACAAAAAACTGAGGCCCACTCAAACGTGCATTTTAGTAGCTCTCTGGACAAGTTAGTATTCACATCTGGTATTTACACATGTCCCCCCCGAGTCATATGAAAAACAAAACTGCCTTCTGATTGGTTAAAAACTCTTCGGCTGCCTTTATCATATTATCTAAATCAAATGTGTTAGACACCAGAACTCTACAGACTGGCTACATTAGATCCAATCACTCTGATGGCTCTTAGCTAAAATCTGGTCAATAAAGAAGGGGAACAACTGGACACAGGTGGCAGTAAAGATGACAATCTGTCAAACTGAAAAAAAAACATTGGACTAACTGTGAAAAGGCTCCTACTTGTATGATAGAGACTTATTATTTATTACAACCTAGCAGAGCAGTTGGGTTTATCATTGGGTTAAATAAATAAAAGCACAGAGTGCACTGTACACATATGGTGACTATTAGAATCAGAGATGGAGTCCAACATAAAATACTGTTGGCATTACTACCTGCTTTTACCTCTAAGCACAAACCATCTCCCCATTCAAATTAAATTGATATCAACAGTTTGTTTTCCTTTTTAATAGATTTTAAGAGTGAAAAATGTCCTTTTTGTTTGAACAGACACCTGAGGCAGTGAAACAGGCAAGGGAATATCTGGAGTTTCAAAGAGGACTACTTTCAGGTACCCAGGAACCTTGTTGGTGAGTAACCAATTCAACATTCCAGAAAGACCAAGGCTGGACTATACCATTTTCTCCTCCCTAATTTCTTTATATAATACTTTATTTTATGCAATTTTTATGTATGTTTAGGCAAAGTCATTGGCAAAAATGGTAAAGTCATCCAGGAGATTGTGGACAAGTCCGGAGTGGTGCGCGTCAGAATCGAGGGGGACAACGACAAAAAGCTTCCTCGCGAGGAGGTAGGCAGGCAGGGGGCTGGCAGAGACCACACTGCCGGCAGCAAAGAGGTGAATGGACCGTTCGTCCGCCCCTTCCCAGTCTACAACCCACCCTTCCTTTTTTTTTATGCCTCTTCCCCACCCCCCAAAAAAAAGCTCTCTAACCACAGTTGCTTGTAGACGTCCCATGTGCTGTCTGCTGTGACACTGTTCTGTGCTGCTTGCTTTGTCACTAGTACTTATGTTTTCATCGCTTGTACAGCACACGTCAATCAAGATGGCTGCGCAGGCACTTATCTTGTCCATTGTCACTTCATGTGATTATTTTTAAAAGCTGTAATTTAACACTTAAAATGTGAAGATAACTTGACAAGAAGGGGTTGAATAAATGTGCTGAAGTGGTAAAATAGATGTTACTTCTGACTCTTAAATTGTTTATCTTTCTTTGTCAGGGCATGGTTCCTTTTGTGTTTGTGGGGACTAAAGAGAACATCAGCAACGCTCAGGCACTGCTGGAGTACCACGTGTCTTATCTTCAGGTTAGTCGCCCTGCTTCACCAGGAAGGACACCAACACTTTAGCATTCCATTTTAATGAAACATGTCTATACTTTTATGATCATTTACTAAAGCAGTGGGACTGTTTCTCAGAAGCTAGTTGTGAAACGGTCAGGCCAGGGGGGGTCATTTCATATTGGTCACCTGCTGAGAGCACCTCATTTTGCCCATACCTCATGTGCTTTTATTAATAGACCCTCTGTGGGACGAGGGGAGATGGGTATGTTGGAGTTTAGATTACCAGCTATCGAGACCCAGGGCTTCCATAAATAACCGCTGACCCCATACTCCACCAACGCTTTACTTCCTTCACACCACCACTTGCTGCCTCCCGTGAGGCTCAGCTGTCGTTGGTGGAGGCAGCTGTCGCACTGTGAAGTGAGAAGCCAGCACCAAAGCTCCAAAAAAACTGCTGTCAGCGCAATGTTGCTATTAAGTTCCACCATCGTATTACCATATGGCACTGCTGAAAGGGGTTAAACTGTATACATGTGGTCTTATAACTGCTTTGTTTTTATATAGAAAGAAGGTAGTAGGACCCTATAACATGTATAATCATAGATCAAACTAGATTTAAACTAAAGATATGCGAAAAAGCTCAGTTTAATTCCTTCTCTCTTTAAACATTATTTTCTTACCAAAAATAGATCTCAGAATTAATCTCAAACTCGATTTAATTTGTTTAAACACTTTACTTTTTAAATTACCTTTTTAAAGTGCATGTCAGCTTTTTGAGAAACACAAAGTTCTGAATTTTGTTGTTATATAGTGCTCAGCCGAGTAAAATGATCTTGTGAATGTGAATTAACTCAGCGGCCATTCTAATTAGTGACCCCATGTTGTCCATAGGTCATTCAAACACAAGTCTGGACCAGTCTGCTTTATGCATTACTGCCACCTAATGGTAAAATAATGGCAACACAACTTGTTTCTAGAAAGATGCTGGGCCTAACTGAGATGACATAGGGCCTTCATCAAACCATTTAACATTAGCCATACACTGTTATTGATATTCCATTGGGTTCCATTTTCTTTGGCTTAATCTGGGACTGTCACAGGGGCAACAGTCTTAAGACGAAATCAGTCTCCTCTTTCACTTGGCAATTTTGCCAGCTCTTTAGAAGGAATAACCAAGGTGTACCAAGACCAGCTGAGAGATCTGCCTGGTGGAACTTTCCTCAAACACCTCCACAGAGAGGCTTCCAGGGGACATGAGGGACAGATGCCCAAGTTTTTATCATGCAAACCTAGGACTAAACTAGAACTAAACTCCAAATTTAGGATTAAACCAGTTAAAATCAAAATGACTAAACCACTGCTAAACCCAGATGTAGACTTTGACTGGAGAGTGTTATCAAGACCCCTGCAAACGATTAGACATACATGAATCCCCACTGCCACAAATGTTTAGCTTGTGCTGTGAAACTCATTATCATTCATCAATGTTTTTTCTGTCTCGCTGCAGGAAGTGGAGCAGCTGCGTCTGGAGCGTCTCCAGATTGACGAGCAGCTCCGTCAAATTGGAGTGGGATATCGTGCCCCTCCCGGCGGCAGAGCCGGTGGCCCTGGAACTGAACGAGAGAAGGGCTATTTGACAGATGAGAGCAGCAACTCGCTCCACACTTCACGCACTTATGGAGGCCGCGGCAGAGGACGCAGGCCCTCCAACAGCCAGTACTCTGGATATGGTAAGTTCTGTTTTTACAAAGTGGCACAATATGATTCAGTTTGGTACAACATTTCCACAGTGCTATTGTCAAATCAGCTACAATCAAATAATCATACAACATTGTCATCATTGACATCATTATTTAGTTAACACAGTTATCCACTCAGCTACACATCCCACAGTAAAAACACAAATTAGAATTGTGGATCGCACATCACGTTGTTCTGAACTAAACCTCTTTTTCTCTAGTTTTCTGATTAAGAGTAACTGTAGGTATTATGTCTCTGCTTTGTCTAGGCACAAACTCTGAACTGTCAAACGCATCCGAGTCAGAGGACGTCATTGACCGAGACCAGCGGCCACGTGGCATTGGCGCTGAGGAGAGAGGCTCTAGACGGGGCGGCAGGGGCAGAGGCACCAATTCAGGACGGGGCCGCGGAGGGCCTGTGTCCAAGCCTTCCAGCTCCATCAGCTCAGGTAAACGGTTCACTCATGCCGCTTCTGTTTTCTGTCTGGTGGTCCCGGGTTTAGTCCGTGGTTTAGTTCCCATTCAGTCTTTATTTTATTTTATTTAGTCCTTCTTTTGAGCAGTGAAAGTTACTTAGACTCTTGTTTCTCTGTATATTGATAAACCTCAAAGGAAACCCAGTGTCTATATTGTGAGGAAGTATTGTACAGCTGTATGTATGAATTGATTTGTTGGTGGCCTTCTTAGTGCTGCGGGACCCAGACAGTAACCCATACTCCCTGCTGGAAGGAGAGGGCGAGCTGGCCGATGGAGACATGAACGACAGCATGGGAGACCGCCGCAGACGCTCCAGACGCCGCCGTAATGACCAGGAGCCCAGCGTGATGGATGCTGCCGCTGAGTCGGACAGCCAGGCCGGCCCCAACGAGAATGGACTAGGTATTAATGTGGTCCCATTTGTGATTAATTGAAACGTGACTATGGTCTTTTCCGCTGTGGATGAAATGAAACAAATTGTGTATTGATCAGAATTTTTTTATGTATTTTTTTTTAATCATTTGATTTTATTAGATGAGGAAGCCAGACCCCAGCGCCGCAACAGAAGCCGCCGCCGCCGTAACCGTGGCAGCCGCCCCGAGGGAGGTTCAGCCAGCCGTGACAGGCAGCCAGCTGAGGGTAAGATTTCATCGACTACCAGCATATGATCAAATCATTTGCAACATTAAAAGCTAGCCATGTAATGGTTTATCAGACATAAGCATGTGGAAGTTTGTCATTGTCAGAGATAAGAATAATGTAACTTGTTTTAGCCAGACAGGACAGACCAATAGTGTCCCAGATGATGTCCAAGAGCCAAATCTTAGTGCAAATCTTACTCATAACATGAATATTTAATACATTTTGGTAAAATGACCCTGTATCGTTTCAGAGACATGTTCTTTCTTCCAAACTTGCCGCGTGATTAGTCAAATTTGTGCCTCTGACAGTCCAGCTGCACAGATGGGGATTTGCGCCCTCTACTGGCTTAAGGTTATGTGGGAGTTCATAGAGTAATAAAGCTCAAAGCAACAATGCAATTTTAAAAATAAAATATAAGCTGAGTTTTTAATAGTTTTAGCATATTGATTCTGATTGTCCCGTTCTGTTTTTAGTGAAAATATCTTGGACAGAGCTAGTATAGATTTTTAGGTTGTAGATTTTTGTTGATTTATCAAAAGTGGGTCTTCGGATGTTTAGGATAACCCTTCATCTACCGGAATAAATAGAATATATTGCAAAGATTGAGTTCAAGTGCAATAACGTTGCATGGGACACATTTCAGGTCACAGGAAACATATTCATAATTGTTTTTTAGGACAGTGTAGTTATTTTGATGTTTTCTCATATGGTGCAGCCCTATTTGATATACTTTCAATGGCATAGAGACATCTAACAGTCCTTTTTTTTATAGGGGTTGAAATTGGTTTTCAAGCTCAACAGCTGTTCACATCCTGTATGTTTGTTTCTAGTGACAGTTGCTGACTACATATCCCGCGCTGAGTCACAAAGCAGACAGAACCTGCCCCAGAAAGAAAACCACACTGGACCCGAGCCAAAGGTAATGTAACGTCCAGCCACTATGCTTTGTTCCTGAGAATGTATTGGTTCTTGACTCCTTTCATCTTTTATATCACTCAAGGAGAATGGGACCAGCTCCAATAAGGATGAGCGAACGCCCTCCAAACGTTCCCCCAGCAAAGGCATGAACTCGGCCGGCGACGCCATCACGCTGGTCAATGGGGTGTCGTAAAACCAAACCGCCCTTGCCTCTCGCGAAACATAAGTCTAGAGCAAGACTCCATGGCAAACTCTGTCCCTGCTTGCATTAACTTAAACCTTAAACAGATGAGTGAAAAAGTACCTGACAAAATACCTGAATTCATACTATGAGAGTGAAAAAGTACAAAAAAACGACAAACGCATCTACTTAAAACCACACGTTAACGGTGTATGCTATCCTATCTATCAGTACTTAGTGCTTATTTAAAAGAAAAAAAGAAAAAAAAAACTAGCTTGCCAAAAAAGAGCTGGTGGATATGACTTGATTTTTAAATACTGAAACACGAGAAACAGGACAAGACTTTTTTTGTTTGTTTATGAAAGAGTTGTCTTTATTTGTCTTTTAATTTTGTTCTGTTTATTTTGTTCATTGTTTATCACTGGTTTGGACTTTGGCGGTCGCGCTCTTAACCGAACAGACGCGTCTCTTCGCAGTGTTAAGAGAACAGTAGGAGAGATGTAAAGTGTCAGGAGCGCCGGTGTATGAGCAGACAGTCCAAGAGCTTATGTGACGCGACTTTCGCACACATTGAACCTGGGAGTGTAGACGGATTGGAATATTGATCAACATTGTGCCTTGAATTTGAAGAAGAAAAAAGAGATATTAAAAAATTTCGCCATTAAGTTTGCTTTGGTTTCCTACGAGGATGAACAGAAGGAGTGGTTGTACTTCCAGGTGTTTTTTGGTTTAATTTTACGGTGAGAATAGATCTGTAACAAAAGAAAAAGCGAGAGAGAGAAATAAATAAATGAATAGAAAAGACAGGATAAGGGAATGGAAGGGAGTGGCTGGCCAACAACAAAAAAGAGGTGCCAAATGTGGATTTTAGGCGCTTAGGGGGTCAGTGAGTGTATGTGTGTTTTTGTATGTGAGATTTGGCAACCACAAAACAACGAAAGAGGTGACGATTAGTAACAAAGCCCTGGGCTGGTGAAGCATCTCGATTTCTAAATGGGATGTTTGCTCCACTCGCCCGTTCCAGGACAGTGGAGGGTCCAGAGTGGCACTCGTTGCAGCCTTGTAGACAGGACAGGCTCAAACCAGACAGAAGGCAGACTTTAAACTTTAGATTTCAAAATAAGGGAACTATACCGTGCCTCTTTTCTCTGTGTTGGAGGGGGCAGTGGTGCTAGCTTCCAGCCACACGAGTGTCTTTTAAATAAAAAAATAAATAAAAAAAACCCACTGCAGCTGGCAGCTCCGGACACGAGGGCAACCACCTTTTCTGGGAAACAGGTGCTGCTAGCATAGGGTGGTGGGGGTAAAGGAAGGGCCTGGAGACTGCGGACTGTGGGAAGTGGGACAACTTCAAAAAGAGAGCCATTCGCACATGACACACAGGCCCATGCTCACAGGTACACACACGAGACACAGAGGTCGCCCCGGGGCACAAAGTCAAGGACCGCGAACTTTTGACAGAGCCAGGTGGCCGTCTTGTACCTGACAGTTTTGGGGTTGACAAATGGAGTACGAGAGGAGACTTGGAAAAACCAGTGGCTCTCTGCTCATGTTGTTACTGTTGTCTTGGTTACCGCTCTCAAGTTTTTTTTTATTTTATTTTTTTTTGTTGCTATTTCCACATCTTTAGAAAATAATAAAAAAATTAAAGTGAAATCAACCTTCTCTGGAGATGAACTCTGATTTCTCTGTCTTGTGACCTTTGCGGTCTATTTTTCTAACCTGCATGGCATTTAAGAAGCAAACATAGTAGGTGGGGCCTGTCCTGTCCTGTGCATGTGGGAAGGGTGTTCTTAATCTGACTTCCAAAGCCATTGTTCCATTGACTAGAACTGCTGCTAATGTACACACTGAATGTCTGACTAACTTCAAAATAACTTTTATTTGTGAACATTTCCCCCTAAAACATCCCAGGTTCTGTTGTCAGAAAGGGACCTAATACTTATATTAGTATTAACATTTTTGCATGACAAGCAAATTAGCCTCCACATGACCAAAGGTTTGGAGAGACAGATGACTGGAAAGTGTGGTGGTTGAAGACCCAGATGCTGCTGTTCACTTTGTGTGTGTGTGAATTTTTTTTTTTTTTTTTAAGTTTGACAGAGCACTTCTCGAAGCCCTACCTGGTGTGTTTATGTTTGACCTCGATACCTCATTGTGTGACTCTGTACATCCCTTGCATAACATCCCAGTCTGTTGGAAGAGTATGGGTGTGTGTGTGTGTGTGTGTGTGTGTGTGTGTGTGTGTGAGCATGTGCGGATGCTTGTTGTACAGTCAGACTCCTCACTCTTGTCAGATTTTTGTCTTTGGTTTTCATCATGTTCTGATGGCAATAAAGGACTTTTCATTGTTTGGTATACATTTTTCCAAACAGTTTGTTCTTGTTTATACACTTCACAGAAACCAATTGACAAAAAAATATTTTGTAGTTAATTTTTAGTTAATGTTTTTTTGAATGGCTGCTTAAAAACTACAGTAATGTTTGTGTAAAGCATTCTAGATTTGATCTCATTTGGATATTTTAAATATTTGTGTAAACGGACAAATATAAAATATTATAAATTACATTATTTTTATAGGAATTAATTGCCACAGAAAAAGGATGACAAAATCCTGGTCATTGCAATAGACTGGAAATATTCTCACACAAAGGTAATAAATGAAGATCTTGAAATTTTTCTGTTGTAAAAATAACACTAACAGGGTAAATCTCTCGGAACACTTGCATGTACAAAAATCTTCCCAATGTCTATAAAGTTCTATATAAATTATGCCCTCTGTTATGCGAGTATACAAATCTTACCTCTGCATACACCAGGACGTTACATCTGTGTGCCGTCTGGCGGCCTGTGGCTCCCTCTACTGGACACGCATTGCAACAAGCGACAATTTAAAAATATTTCTTATTTTCTTAGTATATTAAAAAATAAAATCACAAAGACAAGGAAACAAAAGGGATTTTTTTTTTTCTGAAAACGGATGTGGTCATAGGTAAGAGCCCCAAATGCAGTTCCTCTGTTTGCCGATGGCACTATTCGACAGAACACTGGCAATCATACAGTCAAGTGTAGAAAGAAAGGCCTAAAACTTTGAAAGACCGTTTGAGGATTTATGATATCGCTGATATCAACTTTATTTGTTTTTACTACTAGGCCTAAACCCTCAGGTCAAAAATGCTTACCAGTACGCTTCAAGCCTTTATCATTACTGGTACAAAAGGTCTACTAGTAGTAGGAGTGGTGACTATGTCTACTAGTCGTACTAGCAAGACAAATTTGTTCTTCTACTAGTGACACACAAGTCTTCTAGTAGTACGAGTGGGTTTCAAAGTAGACACATATTTGTCTTACTAAAAGCATAGTGAGGTCCGAACAGCGCACATATAGAACTAGTCGAACTAAATGCAAATAAGGAGGCGGGAGGTTCAAATTAATACTTTGTAGTAGGCCTGCCAGCAGTCACTTTCTAAACTGACCCATCAGAATCCTTGTCCCACCTGCTTGCAGACAAACTAGTACTACTAGTAGACTCTATAAAAATATCTCACTAGTAATACTATAGAGGCTAAATGTGCCAGCTAGTACTACTAGTGGACCTACTGAGATGGACCGCTGCATTTAACACATACAAATACAGGATACAACTTCTATATAAAAACAGGCAGACAAGACCATATCATTTTAGTCATATGAGAGTGGTGAATACATCAATTAAAGGTGAGCTCTGTCTGTGAGCTCGCAGCTAAATGGCATGTCTCTGTGAGCAGCTCCCGCTGCCACCTTTTGTTGGACGCCTAAGGGCGCCTCAGCTGACCAACAAAAGCAACTGGACCCTGGAGCCCTGGGACCCTGAGCTTTTCACGGTTTCACTGTTGATTTGCAGAGTTTATTTTGAATTGAACTACAATTGACCAAATGCTATGCTATAAATTTTTTTCCCGACCCCCACTTTGGGAACCCCGGTATTAATGGATGCCAAAATGTGCACTAGCTGTACTAGGCTATATTAAGACTTTACCAGTGTACTACTGAGGCAATAACTAGTACTATCTACTTGTGCTACTACTAGAAAACAAAACATTGCAGCACTAGTGAACTTTTGTGAGATTTTAGGGTTCACTAGTACCACTAGTGGGTAAATTGCCAAATTTTTTTGCATCCACTAGTAATACAAGTGGGACTTAAATACCTCCACTAGTACTACTAGTAGGGTAAAAGCTTAAATTGTGTGCACTAGTACTACTAGTGAGGAATTCTGCATCTGTAGGCCTTCAACTAATAAGCATTTTTCACCTTAGGCTTACTAGTAAAGAAAAATAAGGCTTGGATACTTCAATTTTATTTTTATTTTACAACAAAAATAAAATATTGGCTCCCCGTTTCTGAAAAGAAAACCCAGAAATACACTGACCAACAAGCAATCTATTATTAATGAGTAACTTAAATAAGTTTAAATAAATGTGTGTTATATCCATACAAATAACACATAATCATCACAGTTACGAATACAATGTATAATTTTAAAATACATCCATAAAAATCCAGTAACTGCAGCTGTAGGATTATAGGCCTAACATGTTAAAGCTCTTTTATGAAAAAATCATTCTCCTTCTATTTTAACCTTTCCAATTGCACCTAAAGTGAAAGAAACACATTTTAATATAATCACTGGTATATATCCTGTTGGAGAATTCTTAAAAAAAAAAAACAAATTTGAAACTGACCCATGTACCTTTTACTCTGAATTTGAAACAATTGATCATCTCTTCTCAACTGTCAACATGTTCATCTATTCTGGTCTGATATTCATAGCGGAATTTGACTTAAAATTCCAAACATTTTTCCCTTGAGACGTTCTCAAGATGTTCTCTATTTCATGGACAATCTGGAATCAGAATCTTCTGATGTCATAAATTTTAATCAATACAAGCAAATGTTATATGATTCACACTTGTAAATGGAAAGATACTGTTGTTATTTAATGTGTTTTTGAATAACTTTGTTAATTACTTTAAGTGACTTAAATGTTTATATAATTTTAATGAGAAATTCAAAACCATTTATGAAAAAATTGCTAAATCCTTTATATTTTAAATGCTATGACTTGCCTGTTTTTTCCTTATTTTGTTCTTTTTTTCTCATTCTAATAATAAAATGTCTCATTTCTCCATTTTTAAGTTAACTGATGTCGTACTAAATTGTTTTCTTTTCCCTAAACCTGTACTGTACATTTCTGTTGTGATATAAAAATAAAAAGATTTTTTTTGAAGGCCTAAGTTGTTTACAAATAGGCGGTTGGTTGTGGGTGAGGCTCTTGAATATAATGTTAATCTAATTAATTCTACAGATTAATAAATACACTTTTGGCCGTTATGGCTGTTTGATTTATTTTCGTCACTACAAAAAAAAGAGAGACTTAGCACATTAATTTAAAAACAAGTCCGTTGGATGGACGGAAACAATCCAGTACACGGTCTCTCCTTGCAATAGAAATCAACCTTTTATTTTAGGTACAATGCGACATTTCGGCACAATAGGCCGAAACGTAGAAGTTTTGTGCTATATAGACGGACTCTTCTTTCCTATTCTTTTAAGTTCCGGTAAGGGCGGGACATGAAAACGTTTATGCAAATAATAAAAAAAAAACATGGCGGGTGTACTGAGGTTTAGCCAATCACAATTTGCTACTTCTTAAGCTACGTGTCTGTCCACCAATCAAATTTAAAGTAGTATGTACTTCCGTCAGCCGGGCACCACCGCTGTAGCAGCTTATCATTCAAGTTTCGCTGGTTTCGACTTAGGTGAGACGCTGTTCGCTCGGGGTAAGTTCTTGTACATTTACACCCGTTTTTATGGTTATTTGCAACTTTCCAATGTAAATAATACATATAAACCTAAAATATATATTTTGCAAAATTTGACGCTCTTAAATGAAGTAAGTAATATGTCAACATTGCTAGCTAACACTTGTTAGCTGGTGTTAGCATGTTAGCAACACGAGAAACTAAGCGGAAGATGGTAACTTAAAGCGTAGGGCGTTCAGATAAGGATAATTGGTTGAAGGCCACATAAACGCTCGGTTCGCCAAACCAGTGTATTATAGACTGAATTAGTGAATTTAGTCGATTATATGGTTGGTATTATACCAAATGAGTTTATGAACTCTCTTTTGGCCTGAAGCCCACACTTGGCTTCGACGTTAGCTTTCTATTTCCTTGTCATGACGTTATAGCGCCACCATTTGTCGAATGATTATTTGGCTTTATTTGTCTCGCAGAACTTCTCACTAACCACAATGGTGAAGATATTCATTGGGAACCTCTCTCAGGACACTCAGAAGGATGACATTGAGGCACTGTTCACTCCGTACGGCACTGTGACCGAATGCGCCAAATTCAAAAATTATGCTTTTGTTCACATGGAAGACCGCAAGTCGGCCACCAAGGCTATCCGAGAGCTCCACCTGTATGAGCTCAATGGCCGACCCATCAATGTGGAGCCTAGCAGGGGTAAAAACCAGGGCCCAGTGAAGCTTCACATAGCCAATGTGGAAAAGGGCCATGAAAAAGAGCTCCAGGGGCTGTTTGAAGAGTATGGCACAGTCACAGAGTGTGCCATAGTCAAAAATTTTGCCTTTGTGCACATGGCTAACTCTGAAGAGGCCATGGATGCCTTAGAGGGGCTGGATAACACTGAGTTTCAAGGTAAATATTTGTGGTATCATATTTATTAAAGAGGCAGATTAAGCTTTTAACCACAATTGACGGTAAACTGATTATCGCTATTCTAAATAAATAAATATTCTGGCCACTCAGTATTACTGAAGCCATAGTGTATTTCTATTTGGTCAATATGGCAACACAGACATTTATTTTTTTTTCATTCTTTCTATGACAAGTTTGAAGTCTGGTTAGTGACTGTCTTTATGTCTAGCTTCTTTTTAATGAACAAGATCTGTTACCAGGTGGCTACTCCTAATTTTGTACAAGCTGGATGAATGAATCTTGATAGACATGTTTGAGGAACATTGTTTTTCTCTTTCTCAGGAAAGCGCATACATGTTCAGGTATCTAAAAGCAGACCGAGAGGGGCACCTGAGGAGGATTACTATCCGCCTCCTCCTGCCAGAGGGGGCTATTACCCCCCTCGGTACCCAGGGGAGAGACCCGAGCCCCCCTACAGAGGCCGCATGTCCGCGTACCCGCCGCCACCTCCTCTGCCGCCGCCTCCCCCGAGGCGAGCGCCGTACCCCGAGCGCGACAGCTACGGAATGATTGATTACTATGAGAAATACCGCGCCCGGCCCTACAGCTCTGCGGGCTATGACGACAGGCGTTCCAGTGCCATCCCGCCTCCTCCTCCGCCCTCCTCGGCCCTGGCCCAGCGCCTGGGCATTGACCCGTACGAGCGCCGCCCTCTGCCCCCTCCTCCTCCATCGTACATGACCAGGGACCGGAGCCCCCTGCGCCGGGCCCCGCCGCCTCCCCCTCCATCCGCCGGTAACGGCTACTCCTCCTATGAGCGCTCCTCCTATGAGCGCTCCCGCCTCTCCCCGCTCTCCAAAGGTCCCGCATACGGGATGCCCCGGCCCAGAGAGATGTATTCGGAGAGGCTGCCGCCCCCGCCACCTCCTCCTCGCTACGCCTATTAGTGTAGTTCAAGGTGAGGCCATTCAGTCCAGTCCAGTTTACCTTCAATTAATTGACTTTAAGACAATCAATGCAGAGAAATGATTATGAACTATAAAGTAATTTGTAACTTGGGTAGAATCACGCTCTTAAATCATCAGTGTCATAAAATTGCTGCTGGAATCTTCAAATACTGCTGCTTAACTGAGGAAACTCAGCCTTGCGCGGTCCTTGACTAGAACGCGCTCCTTGACATGTGGTGTGCTCTCTTTCCAGGTTTAGAATATGACAAGATCGTCGTCTGCCGATGCACGAGGCGCTATACACCCCTGTCTATGGCGGATTGCGTTGCGTTGGCCTGAGACTTACTGGAAGATACTGAATTGCGGACAGCCCCGTCCTCTGCTTCTTTTATTGTTCAATTCTTTAATGTTTTTACAGAGAAACACAGGCCTACGTACTTATCTTGTTGGCCCTTTAACTTTACTCCTGCATTTAAAATTTTCTAAGCGGACACTGGGAATTTGACAATAAGAACTTCTTGAAGTATACATGCATATAGTCTTTGTTAAAACGTTCTGTGGATTTCTTTAAAGTGCTTTCCGAAACACGTGTGGAAGTATGCATGACAAATTTCTTGTTTTAATTTTTTTATTTTATCTTTTGTTTTTTGCGAAAATAGGATTTATAGCAGTTATGTATGATTTTATTTACTTTACAAGTTGCTTTTCATTTGAGGGGTTTTTAAATAAACAAATGAAACACAAAAATACGTCATTTTAATTGTCAACTCTTTTCCGCTCTTTACTGTAAAAACTGCTCCTAAGATGCTTGAAGTCAAATTTCTGTTCTCACTTCTGCATTATTCAGAGCCTACTTGTCAGTATATGAGGTCTTCTCCAGTGCGCTGGTTAGCATAGAATATATAATAAAATTCTCACTGGGCCCCAGCAGCTAATAAATATGCAACATTAATCACAAACTGCAAAGGCTACGTAATTAAATGTAAAACTTGTTTCATGATTGCTCAGCAGCTACATGCACACTTTTCTCACTTTAGTCTGACTTGAGACCGCTTTTTCTGATTTCTGTGCCTCCTTCTGACCATTGCCCTTTTGTTGACCTACTTATTATTTGGGGTATCATACTAACTTTTATGTTGGCACTTTGTTTCTCTTGTGTTGTGAGTCCATGTCACGTAAGGCCACTTTAATTTCATGTCAGTCTGCCCTCTGTCCCACTAATTTGCCCACAGCCCTGGGATTCTTAGTATTTTTGCTTTTTGTAGGTTTTTAGAATCTATGCAGTACATGGCCAGTGATGGTAAGTGTTCCCTGAAGACGGGCTACCACCTCCAGTCATCAAGTAGGTTACATTTTATTTACTCAAGCATATTTTTCTGTATTTGTCTAAATTATAAACTTGACTGTTTAACTTGTAAATCCAGGTTATACAATTTGGCACTGAAGTGGTTAGACTAAAATTATGATTCTTCAGGCCTGTCACTGTTGGGCAGAAGTGACAAATGGCGTACTCCTAATCCCATGCTGCTTGAGCTAAAGGTAATGCATAAACCTTTCGTGCACATTCGAGTATAGAATAGCACACATTTTAACTTTGAAATTTGTTTTGCAGGAAATGGATTCTGTCTGGTCAGTGAATGGACATTTGAAGCTGAACTACACTTCAGTTCTGTGTGATGGATTTTAAAGATGCACATCACATTTTCAGTAAATGCTGGATTTAGAAGCGGAATGTGATTCAATTCAACTCTGATCCCACAGAGGAAATTCAAGTGTTCTCACAGAAATGGAAAAAAAAAACCTGAATTGACTGAGCAGGCTATGCCAGTCAGGAAGGAGTTGTTGTGGGGTTCTGTCCTGCAGCTCACTGGTCACAGGCGTCACTAGGTGCTCTGATGTTTAAAAAGCCCAATGCGGGGGAGTGTACATGTTGTTCTGTATAGCATCTGTCCTGTTGTGAATCTGTTGCTCTGCTACTTCAACCAGTCTCCAAACTAATACCTAATAGTTGAACCAGCCCACTTAATATTTTTTCTTTATCAAGTTTCCATTTGTTGTCATGAAGGATATGAAGCATCACAATGGACTTTTGTAAACACTTTAAACACTAGATAATCCTAACTTGAGGGAAAGTAAGAATTGCAAAGCAAATATGAAAAAGGCAATGTTCCTCCAAGTTTGTCTTCTTGTGATGTTTTATTTGTATTATAAAGGGATGGTAAAAATAAAGTTATAACATACAAGTCCTTTTTATCTCCATTATTTTACACTTGAAGACCTACAGTTTTAGACCTGTTTTTCTGATTCAGTAACTCCTGAGTGTAGCAGCTACAGGTGAAGAGCTGGGCAGATCTCATTTAATGTGATCCGCTGTAGCTGTATGTTAGTGAACTCGGGTCTGGTAAAAGTAAAGTAAATTAATGAAAGTTACCTCAATAATTGCAATTAATGTGAAAGTTCTCAGTCATCTTGAAGAAGCAAAAGCATCTGAACTAGGTTTTCAAAATGAAGACATATTGTCTCTAAATCCAAGAGACGTGGTCATTTCTGAGTTTAACTGGTAGAGCTGAGATTTTATCTCTAGAGGGAGGGGTTTGACCTGAAACAACCTGATGGGACAAGGCTGTTATGGAAGTGCAGTATGACCTTTACGGTCAGCTCTAGACTCTGGTTCGATGTATGTTTTAATATGCTGCGATGGCAATAGGTCTGGTCCAAATATATATATATATAAAGCACAGTGCATATTAAAAAACAAAATTAAATATGCCTATATTGCTGTTTTTCTATCTGTAGTCCCAGGACATACTGGTATGTCAAAAGTCAGGCTAAAACAAAAGGAATAAAATTGTATAATTAAAAAATATTACAATAAATAGCACACAATCTATAAAAGCATTATACAATGTATACAACAGAAGCATGACAGACACAACAGTTATCAGAGACAGAGATGGGACATAACACAAGGCAAGAGGCCAGCAGGGGTCAGAGAGAGGTAGAGTCAGTGCTCACAATGATACAATGCTGGTTGTCAATGAGCCATTTCTTCAGCTGCATCTTAAATGTGTGATAGGTGTTTAGATTTTTTCACTGCAAACAGAAGAGAGGTCATTGATGTAGGTCACTGATCCTAGGAGAAGGCCGGTGCATAAGGAGAGAAATTAAAGGTGCATAACTTAGAGAGCAGGATTTTGACATTTACAATGTCAAAGCCTTTTTTTAAATCCAAAAATACTGTGCTAACAACCCCATCTCTGTCCAGCAGTGCTCTGATGTTCTCAATTGGATAGCAGGTAGCTGTCTCCTGTTGAGTAATTGGCTCTAAAACTGCATTTGATGCAGGGCATTGGATGTGGTGTTTATATGATGATTAGATTTTTTTAAATAATTTGACACTCAGTATACTATTTTTTTATTTTTTATATAGCGCTTTTCCACCTAGTAGGCACTTAAAGCGCTTTACCAGTGTTACAGCTGGAAACACCACTGGAGGCAAGGTGGGTTAAGTGTCTTGTCCAAGGACACAACAACAGTATGAACTGTGGGGGAGAGCGGGATGTTATGATGTTTTGGGATGTTTCGAGCGGGGATCGAACCGCCCACCCGCCGGTCGAAGGACAGCCGCTCTACAACTGGGCTATTGCCGCCTACTAATATGTCTGTAGTTTGCACTGGACTGAGGTTTTCAACTTTTGAAAATGGGACTATATTTTGGGATAAAATTGGAATTTTACTAATTGGGGTGTATCGGATATGCTAAGCTCCTTGAGCATAACTGCATCCATACCAAAATCTCTTTGCATTGGTCTGTGTTTTTCTCTGTTTCTGGTATCAACTGAGTATAAAGGCCTACTTGTAGTTACTGGTGTAAAACCTCTTGCTATTTTGGCTACAGAGTGGATAAAGTAGCTATTGAAGGCTTCAGCTATGACTGGAGAATTATTTGTTATTTATTTTGATTTCTTACACTGCTTGTTTTTGGGGTAATCACCATCGTCATTTTCTTTAGCTGGATTCATATTGTTTTAAAGTTTACATTTAATTTATTAATTATAGAGAGAAAAAATCTGCTTTTGTTTTCCTTAGGGATATTACTTCTATTTCTTAACATTGTGTATTGTATTCGAGCATGAGTGTATTTAGTTTTCAATGCTATTTTTTCTTGTTTTTTCATGAGTAGCCTATTAAAATATCCGAATCAATCCAGGGGACAGAGTTGCTATGTTGTCTGTGTTTGATTTTCTTGGTGAACTTTCTTTCTTTCTAATGTTTTGTGAAATGTTTGACTTTTGTTTTCAAAGTCAGTTGTTTCATTATTTTTGACAGATTCTCAAAATGTTCATAAAAGCTGATATCAGAACATTAATGCCTTATTACACCTTAATGGATTTTTAACATAAACCATTACTCCCCCTCCAATTTTAGATCGTCCTGTAGCTCTCCTATACATGTTATAGCCAGAAATATTCATGGCTGCTGCTGGAGCAGAAGTCACTATGCTCTTGTTGCAGTTTTATGTCAGACTGTCCCAGTTTGGAGCCTAAGAACAACATTATATAATGGTGATTATTTCTCGGGTCTTAGCTGTTGGACCATTTAGTTGACCACTGTGAGAAGGGCTGCACAATATTGAAAAAAAGCTATAACTTCGGACGCACCACAGTTAGGTTTAAAGATTTTATAGTGATAACAGTAAATCAGCGATATATTGTGCAGCCCTACTTCGGAGACCAGTGTGCTCATTGCTCCACAACAGATAAAGTAGCAAAAATATGGTGATGAATTCTCTCAGAAGGAAGACAATATAACAGGTGCCTTATTTACAATGATAGTACTTGTTGATTTGAAAATGTGTGTGTTTTCTACAGTAGGTACTTTATGGAATTATAATCCCCCAGTAACTGACATAAAAAATCAAAACAACCATTGAAATAGTTTAATCATTTCTGGTTATAATTAGAAAATAAAACTGCAGTTAAATATTATCTGTGTTATATGGGCAACATATATATATATATATATATATATATATATATATATATATATATATATATATATATATATATTCCTGTGGGACTTCCAGATTCAGACTGACAGAATGGTAATGGCGAACCAACCAGACATTGTGGTGGTGGACAAACAGCAGAGGAAGGCCGTTGTGGTTGACGTTGCAATACCAAGTGATTGCAAAATCAGGAAAAAGGAACATGAGAAACTAGAGAAATACCAAGGGCTCAGAGAAGAGCTGGAAAAGGCTTGGAAGGTGAAGGCGACAGTGATAGTGCAGAAAAGTGCTGTACTAGGAACAGCAAAGAAACTGCGCAGAACCCTCAAGCTCCCAAGGCCTCTGGTGGAGGACCCGAGCTCGAAGGATGAGAGACCACCCGCGGAGGGTGAAGGACAAAGGTTTTTATATATATAAATATATATTTTAAAACACCCTAAACAGTTTACTCACCTAAACCATGGAGTCTCCACTGTAAAAAAAATGGAGTTGGTGTAAATGGCTTGACATACTCAACAATGTACTAAACAATGACTGGAGTTCAGCCATTTGACTCAGTGAACACAGCAAACTATAGTATATGAACTAACCTTAGTCAGATATTGCCAATAATACTAATAGATAGATCCTTTTGATTTACCTATGGTAACTCTATGGTTTAAAGATAAAATTAAACAACATCTCAGATTACCTTGACCACTCTCAGTCACGGAGCTGATCGAAAAAACTAAAGTGCCATTGCCTTAGTGGTGCAGTGGGCTGTATTCAGTTTTACACAGTTTTTGTCTTACTTAGCTGCACTCTTCTTCTCTTCAAGTAAACAGCCAATTTTCCCTGTAATTCCACTGTTTGCCTTGAATTTACCTCGTACTGGGACTTATGAGTTTGTTTCTGCTGTTGATAGGCGGTCTGTGATACTGACGGAAGCGTCTAGCAAGGAATCTGGACAGCATTAGGCAGTTTTTCAGAAGTTTAGAAAAGAAGTATAAGAGTGCTTGTTATTGCACCGTGACCAATTACCGACATAAGCGGCTATGACCGGTTTATTGAGGAGTTACAGGTGCACGTTATTGGCCCGAGGACTCAGGAACAGCGTACGGAGAGACTGGGATTGAAGCAGGTAAAGTGAGGACATGGCTGTGGTGTTACAAACTATTTAGAATAAGGTATATAATATAATAAATAATAGTTGTGACTAACTGGCCACTGTCCAGGGTGTACCCTGGCCCAAAGTTGCTGGAATAGGCTCCAGTCACCCATGACCCCTAACAGGACTAAGTGGAAGAAAATGAATGAACCCCTGGCTTCATCACGTGTGGCCTCCTCCAGGGAATGATTCTGAGGGCCTCTGCTGTAACTGCTCCCTCTGAGCTCCATTTTAGATAGGCGGCAGTAGCTCAGTGGGTAGAGCGGCCGTCCTTCAACCGGAAGGTAGTAGGATCGATTCCCCGCCGCCCACAGTTCATACTGTCGTTGTGTCCTTGGGCAAGACACTTAACCCACCTTGCCTCCAGTGACTGTAACACTGGTAATGTAATGTAAGTCGCTTTGGATAAAAGCGTCTGCTAAATGAATAAATGTAAATGTAAATGTAGATAGAGTAAGTTCAATGTCCATTATCAATATCAATGCTGCTGATGACAGCCTGCTCTATATACCAGTTTCTCCTCATGATGACTCCTCTCTAGCAACTCTTCACAAATGTCTTGATAAAGTCAAATGCTGGATGTCTAAAAATTTCTTAATATTAAATGATTAACTTCCACAACTCTGTCTGAAATCTTGGTGTTTTTATTGATTCCTCAAACTTTGAAAAACAAATCAATAATGTTGTGAAGGGCAGTTTATTTAAACTTTGATCCATTGCTAAACTAAAACCAATTTTAACCTATAAGAATCTTGAAACCATCATCCATGCTTTTATTACAACCAGGAAGGACTATTGCAACTCACTGGACTTCCACACACTGTTCAAAATAAACTTTAGTTAGTCCAAAATGCAATTCCTACATCTCACGTCAAAACAAATGGAGATGCGTTTTCAGTGATTGCCCCTAAACTCTGGTACATCCTCCCACTCCATATTAAATGCTCCTGGTCCAATGATTAGTTTCAAACTCTGTTAAAGACACACCTTTTTACCCTGGCTTTTAGTTTATTTTGAATTCACCTTTTTATTCTATGGATTATGGGGTTTATTGATTTGATATTTATCCTACTTCATATGTATTTATTGTTTATTTATGTGTTTTCAATTAAGTTATTTATTGTTCTTCTTAATGTGGTAGTCATTCATTTCAGTGTTTATCTTGCATTTTTGTGAAGCACTTTGGCGCAACAAAAACTGTTGTTTTTAAATACAATTAAATTGGCTTGGCTTGAATGAATAGCTGGCTACTTGTGCATTTGCTAAGTATTGTGCTCTCTGTGGATTCCAATAACTGTTTTGACCTTCAAACAGCTTTTTTTTCCTGTTCCGGTTGATTTACAAATCAACTAACACCTATAAACAGCCCTCTCTAGTTTTTCAAGTCACCTGTGATCTCCTTTTATGAGCCTGACTTGAGATGAGTGCTTTATTTATTGCAAATCAACATAGTATATAGTGTAAGCTGAAACAGTGGACAGTTCTATTTTGTGCTTGTGACCTCCTAAAGCACAACATCAGAAAAATAGTTATCTCTTACAAAGAAAACTGAAACTAACTTTTTTTTTTGTTTTGTTTACTGGTGTCTCATTTTCATCTACATCTACAAGTCCACACCCATTTCTGGAAAGAACATTGTCCTGAGACGAGGTTTGTCCGGTTTTTTAAGGCTTTTCGCCATCATCTTTTTATTGTCCTTTTATTACCCATTTCCTGAAACCAGCTTTTATCAAGAAGATTGACAGTATGTGCTATAGAGTAGATAAAGATTTTATTTGCTAGTTGTTGATTAATAGTGAGATAAAGAGTTTAACCAGAATGGACTTGGTCTTTTGTTAAGTGGCCATTCTTCAACCCAAGAAAGGTCACTCGAGGTACTTTCTGTTGCATCGTGATAATAAGAAAAGTATTCTGTAACCTGATGTAAAAGATATTTATCTCAATCATCTAGAAAAACCTGTTTCTTTACTTACGATCACTAATCGTTGTGCGTTCTGAAAGCATCCATGGCAAAAATGTTTGTGGCACTGGCACACTTTATTACGAGAATATATACATTTATTACAATAGTGTTTAGATAAATATGTAAAAGGATAAAGATCAATCACAGCTTTTTTATGTCACATGACACATTTGAAATGGAAGTATTGTAACAGTAAATAAGAAATGTAGCATATTATTCTCATTGCCAGATGAGGGTCTCGTCACTCTCCAAAGGCCCGTGGGATTTGAGATTGTCCGTGTAACACGAGCCCGTGTCCATGACTGGGCTCCTACTTGGCACACACTGACAAGTCTCTTTAAAAGGGGAAACCCCCAGCACCTCGAACTCCACCTCGAAGCTGCCCTTGGCCTCCCCAGACTCCTTCTCCAGCAGGACCTCATACTCCCCAAATCGCACCAAGGCTTTTTCCGGCAGATCCAGCTTCTCCAGGTAGCCCAGCCCGCTCCCGTTCACCACCATTCGTCCTTTCTTGCTCAGATTCTGAATGGTAAATAACATATCCTCACTTTGGGGCATGCGGTAAGCCTGGAGGGACAGCTGCTTCCGAGACACTTTTCGGTCCACCAGGACAAAGGTGCAGGACAGACCGTCCCGGCCCAGCCTCAGAGGGTCGTCCGCATCGTGTTTGGTCCGATTCCCCAAAGGCAGGAGTGTGTACATCCCCGCAGAGCTCTGCTGAGGGTGGTACAGCTTGATTTTGAGACAAGTCAGCAGATCCTCCTCTGTTTCCATCGTCTGGGACACGTTCATGATGTAACCGTGGTTACCCTCTCGACCTTTAAGAATGTTGATAAAACCCACAGACAAAATAAAATAAGTTTGTTGCCAGTAAACAAGATTACATTCCTACAAACTTTACTACTTTTCCTTGTCTTTTACTTACTTTGAAAAGCCTGTCCAAGAGTAACTTAATCAAATGTCTTACAAAGCGACTAACGGTGCTGCTGCTTGGAGTAAAACAGGAAGTAGCGCTCCTCCGACTCCAAAAACACTCTGAGCTCTGCCCCTTTCGTCACCCTCACAAGATCCAGCAATGTTGCTTTCACTGTAACTTGGACATTCTACCACCCACAATCAAACTGAAACCAACAACTTGTATTTTCCTCTTTGTTGTTGGATCAAATCAGTGCTATGTCTTTGAATACACATCATAGTAAGAACATACATGCCAAGGGATATTTTTTTTAATTGTAAACCTGGAATGTATATTGCTTTTTAGGGTGCTGCTTTTGAACGCACCATTTGTCAGTGGGAATTCCCAACATTTCTCCACCCCGATGCAACCCGAGGCACTGGCTCTGGAGGCAAAACAAAAGAAGGTCTCCGCAGAAATGTGACCGTTTGTTATCTATTAACTTACAAAACAGAGACACCTCAACCTCACCTACCGGCTACAAATAAAGGAACAGAATTCATCCACACACAATAGAAAATCTGTTTGATCCCTTTGAACAATGTAGAGGTGAAGGTGTCCGTTAACCAACTTTATTTTTCTGGTATTACCCCATTTACCTCATCTGTAAGAGGGGATATAAGGGGGACATAAATGAGATTCACAAATGAGAGAAGAAAATGTAGCAAAACAAAATAAAAGTGGTTAGAGTTTATCAAAACCCAGAGTGAAACTAATAGATTTCCCTTTACACATCCTTCTGCTTATGACTAAACTATAGGCCAGTATGATGCAACACTATGTCAAGCATACACAAGTAGGGCTGTGGTTTTGAAGAGAATTATTTGGAAAAGCAATTATAAAACAGGATGTTGCGTTCTTGCTAACTTACCTGGTGTAAAGGATTCTACACAATGTGATTTGATAAGATAAAGCAGACATAGAAGAAGGACTACGTGCTGTGTGTGGTGTGCATCCTAATCACAATAGCCTTGTTTCCCCTGGGATGGTACAGTGCGGGTCAGTTTGGTTTGTTTTCTGGTAAAGTTATTTAAAGGAGTTGATTTTACAAGTTGAGCTTTGATTTGGTCTTGATTTGACTCCCCTACATTATCAGATATCTTTAAGTGTTGACCACTGTGTTTAAATTTAAATGTGTCTCTTTCCTTCTGATTTCACTCTTCCTCTAAAGCTCTAAACCAAAAATCACTTTGAGTTACAGTAATGTATTAGTAGATGTTATGGTGGTGGGGCAGAATGTGAGATCTTTTCATGAGGCCCAAAATAACTGATAACTAAGCTAGCTAACAACTAGCATTAGCAACAGCTTTTTCCAGTTTAAAAAAAAAGAGTCACAAGCATCTTGCTTAATGAATTTAAACATTGTATTTATCATCCACACTGCATTAAACACAAGCAGAACATGTGCCTCAAATACTAAATCCCTATGTTATAGGAAACTGCTGCAGCTCATTGAAAGTAATGTTAAGAAAGATGAGAATAAACAGAAACAGTCTAATGTTTACTGAAGCAGCTGTACCCCCAGCCTCTTGCTATAACAGCACAAGGAATTATTCTCTTACTTAGGATAACAGTGCATCCAACTTTCAAAAATTCAACTTTAAATACAATTTATATAGAGATAGAGCTATGACTGTATAAACTATGGACATTTTCCGCCCATTGCTCCCCTATTAACCAATATTGTTGTTACCACAGGGCAATAAAATGGCTTTTCAGCCAGACGGAGGTATATTGCATATAGTGGCGCCCTTACTCGAGGACCTTTTAGGGGTTCTATGAAAGAGGCTTAAGATAGAGACACAACTTGTGGCACTGTTTCTGTTGCAGACGCAGCTCTTCAGGACCCAGCTCAGTAGAAATGTGCCTCTTCAGGGTTACCCTTTTCAGATAGCATGAATGGACATATTAATCAAAAATCACCGCCCTCCCCTGTGTTGTCATGTAGTAAAAACTTAGCTCTAGAGCCCGGAGCCATCTTTTGTACCAGGTTGTAAACATGATTTTTACACTTGTAAAGATGCCATTGGATTGTCCTTATATTTCTGATTTTGGAGCCTGCCCTCTGGTGGATGGAGGTATATTGTTGTATGGTGGCAGCCTTACCCGAGAACCTTTTACGCAGTTCCATGAGAGAGGCTTGAGTCTACCAAACCCATAACTACTTGTCTTTTGGTAGTCCCTACAATTTTTATTTTTACATTTAGCTAAGTTGTATTTCTTGTTCTATTATTATTTAAAAGAAAACTGTGCACTAAGAATGTAATTACTACGGTGTGGATTTTTATTTGTGCCTCTCTTTGCATAGGGAAATAATAAATCATTTAAGTGTTTTTTTTAAAGCCTTCTTACATTATAGCATTTCTTCACACGCGACTAACTACAAGGTAAAGGGAATTGTCAGATATCTGCTTTTCCCAGATTGCACTCGTTTGTACTGCATACTTGTAGTCGTTAGAGGGCGCTTCTACAGCCAAACCGAGAATCAACCCGGAAGTAAACACACGAAGAAGTTCCCAAACAAAAGACACACGGAAGCCGGTGTTCGACAGGAAAGGCCTAGAAGTGGACTTTTATTTTAAAATTCATTGTCGAGGCTGTCCGGCGCAGTTAGGTAACTGAAATGAATATATCGGTTGTTGGTGGAGTCCTTTTCAAGTTGATGTTCGATAAAGTAGATTTGAGGGGTTTGTCCTTTCGTGACCAATATATTACTACGTAGCATTAATAACGCTTTGTGTGACCCATGTTTGCCTTTCGGAGAGGCGTTAACGTTAGGGAATTGTTAGTAAAAGCTGAACAGACGCATAATACTGCACTCAAATAAAACCTAGTATACGGGTTCCGTTGTGATACTAAATATAAGTAAGAATATTAACCACAAACATTCAACGCAGTAGCTATGTTTTAAACGATTGTAAACAAGCATCCGCCATTTTGTGTTGACAAAGACTCGTTGTCATAGACCGATTAAAATTAAATGCACTAGCCAGAAAGGTTTTTCCTGTCTAAACGGTATTTAATTCTTTCTTGTTTTGTTATCAAATTTGTTTAATGCCAGATTGCCCACCATGGTGAAGATATTTGTAGGTAATCTGGCCGTGGAGACGAGCCAGGAAGAACTAGAAGAACTCTTCTCGGAGTATGGCACAGTCATGGAATGTTCCATCATCAAGAACTATGCTTTTGTCCACATGGAGGACCGAAAGGCTGCCACCAGAGCCATCAAGAACCTGCGCCACCATATGCTCCACGGCACACCCATGAATGTGGAGGCCAGCCACGGGAAGAACCAGGGTCCAGTCAAACTACATGTGGCCAATGTAGAGAAAGGATGTGACGATGAACTCCGTGCTCTCTTTGAGGAGTATGGTACGGTCTCAGAGTGTGCCATAGTCAAAAATTTTGCTTTTGTGCACATGCCTAACTATGATGAGGCAATGGACGCCCTTAAGGAGCTGGACAACTCTGAATTCCAAGGTAACCTGTGGATGGTCTTGCTGAATGTTATAGTAATAATAATTCCATGTCTAATGCTGAATGTGGGCTGTGTGTTCAGGCAAACGCATCCATGTACAGATCTCCAAGAGTCGGCCCAGGAATGAGGAGCAGGACAACTTCCCCTCCTCCTCCTCCAGACTACTGGCCCCCTCGGTATCCAGGGGAAAGGCATGACCCCCCCCCTCCCAGCTACATGAGGGGCCGCTACGGCCCCCCAGTTTACCCCCCTCCCTCTGCCACCCCTCTTCCCAGACGCCCTGTTTACCCAGAGCGTCCCTATGAAGGCGAGAGGGAAAGGTACAGCGTGGTAGATTACTATGAGAAGTACCGAGCCCGCCCATACAGTTCGCCCTTTGACGACCAGCGAGCCGGCGTCCCACCGCCCTCAGCCGTTGCCCGAGACCGTCTGCCCCTTGACCCATACGAGCGCCGGCCTCTCCCGCCTCCTCCGTCCTCGTACTACGCCCGAGACCGTAGCCCGCTCAGGCGAGCACCCCCTGCGCCTGTACCCCCTGCAGCTAATGGCTACAGCTACGACCGCCCCCGAATGCCTCAGGGATACGCCAGAGACCCCTACGCCGAGCGCCTGCCCCCGCCGCCGCCTGCACGATATGCTTATTGAAAAGGTGAGAGGAGGCCTGAGCTCTTCAAGTCTCTGCTAAATTATATCTGCGTTACACAAACTGCAGCCACAGCCTGTCGTTACAAAAGTCGTTACGAAAAGGGGGAAAAGTCAGCGCGCTGCATTACAGGTGGACGTCGTGCACTGTTTACTCTTAGTTCATGTGTGTCGTCTGCTCTTCTTTCAGGACTGCCGTCTCGACTGCGTCGCCGCTCGTCCTTCCTGATGTACGCGGTGCTATCCTCTTTCTGCGGCGGAGCGCGTTATGTTCTGTGGCGTAGAGGAACTGAATTGCTGACGCCTATCTTATATTTTTTTTTTTATCTTTTTGGGACATTTTACACACGTTTTATTCTTTTTCTTGAGTTTTAGTTTGTGAGTGTGTTGTAGTATTTTAATACTTTTATCATATTGGCTTTTCAATAACCATTAGAGTAACTAGTGCTGTGTAAATATCAGGCGATACTTGTGACTGTAGACATAACTGTGTGGTATTAAATCAAATCTGCACGTTTTAAACCAAGTGATTGTGGCGCTGCTGTAATATCCAACTGTAAATGCGACTGTAAAGATGTAGAAAATGGCTGATAAACAGACGTTCTCGCAAACCGCACCCTTACATTTGTGCCCTGTCTCAGTTGTTTTCAATAAACGCCAAATGTAATGTGTGGCTTACAAGTAAAGCCCATCGCTAACTGCTTTATAGAACCGTCACTCGACGTACTGCTGTGTTTTATGAGCAAGCGTTTATGTCGAACGTAGTGTACTTTCCGGCAGATAAGTGTCCTCACACATTAGCATTACGTTCCCCATTCAACACAAATGCAGTCTTGACCATAGCGTGTCTCAAATCCAGTCATGCTCCTGCAGCAAGTGAGTCATCAACAGTCACTCTGACTCTGGGGGAATGACTTCTGGGAATTCCATAATAACAGGTAAGTTATGTACTGGAAAGGCTTCATATTAATAGCGCTATTGTTTAAAAAAAATTAAATAAATGTGTGGCATATGTCAGACAGATTTTCTTGGCTTCCAACACATTTTTAGCGGTAGCTGTCAGTTGATCTTTCTGTTAACTTGTCATACACCAGCTGTCATTTTTTACACTCTAGAAAAAACTGTTGTGGGAGTTTGTATGTGCCACAGATTAAAAATGAATAAAACCTTTCAAGGCTATTTTGTCTTTCATTTAGTCAAGTCTAATTTCAGAGTGCAAAAAAGTAGCCTTACAGTGCTTATGTATTTTGTATTTTGTGTTCAATCTGGTTTCTAATAAAATTAAAGGACCCTTCAAGAATTTTCCCTCTTTTATTTTCTTAAAAAAGTCATCGCAAAACTGCGCACGCATTGAGGAGGCAATGAACAAAAGTACCGGACTTTCCCATTCATTTAACGAGGTGGCAAACTGAAACCACAAAAGTTTATAGTTGGAAAAACAGACTGGTTGTTTTCCATGAAGTTGGAGAAATAGGAGCATAATGCAACAGTACAAAAACTAAAGGGTAGGAGAAAGAGGGATAAGATGAGTCATCCCCTGTACTTTATCTGGCAAGTCATGCATTTTCATCATGTGAGCTTGGGCGGGTTTTGCGGAGTGGCACTGCCCCCCCCTGGCTGCTGAAATATGTTACTACATTAATTGAAAAATAGATTATTAAATGCAATGAAATAAAAACAATTGCAAGAAATTAATCAGCATCATTATTCCCCTTATATACACATTTTTATTTAATTCATTTTAAATTTCCTTCCTGTAATTCTCTTTAGCCTACCCAAATTGAAGCACTGTACTGTTCTGTAGTGTAAGGCCAAAGTGTTTGTGTGATATATGATTTCATCAAAATAACACCTTCAGAGACCCTTTTGGACTGAAGGAATAATAATAATTGATGATTGGTGATAAGTTGGAGGACATAAACCTTTAATGAAGAACAAGAACTGGAAGAAAAAACAAACAGGAAGAACAACTCTAAAAAATAAAAGCCTAACCAAAACATACACAGTGTAAGAGCGCTACAACCCCTAATACCCAACACCCCCACTCACTGTTAGCTCACTGGGTAATTAATTCTTCACTCATTATCTTCTGTAAACAAACTTTACATTGCACAACACTTGTTTATCATAAACATAAACTTCTAAAAGAGTTTACAACAAAATTGATATCAGGTCTGGTACAAGTGGCTAAGGATCAAACTTCCCACTGCTTTGTTTGTTCAAAGTATTCCTAAGTAATGTTTCCTATATCCATCCTGTTTTAAGTGCATAGACCCATCTTCCTCTGAGGGCTTGTTTAACTGGTGGTAATTGGGTCAGTTCCAATGTCTCATTTTCTTCCAGTAATTTTATCTCCTGATGTCCATGACATTTTTTTCACTGTCTTGACTCAGATTATGTCACTGCCTCCTGTTAGTTTGTGGAATGTCACACACTGCTCAATAACAATAGTCCACACACGTTTGTAATTTGTCCATTATGTCATCAGTCTCAAAATCTTGTAGGCTTATCTACAAGATTGCTTTCTGCTTTATTCTCAGTGGGTTCCTCCCAGTCACAGTCTCAGTATTTCCTACTGGTTGCTCAGTCCCAGCTTGTTCACACAAAGTCTCAGGATCACTTTCTGAAATGTCTTTAGGCTCACCTGTGTTTTCACAATTCTCATCACTGTCACTGTTTGTGATGTCATGTCCCATCTGTGGCTCAAAAGTTTGTGTTTCTTTCTCTTTACTTGTTTTGGTTGTGAAATTTACCAACCTGTGCTTTTAGATTTTCTCTGTTTCAGGATAGTATACCTGGATAGGCTGGGCTGATTTTGGGCTCTGTGTCTAATGTTATTCTTCGTTAACAATGTCTGAAGGTCTCTGTAAACTCAGTGTCGTTATCTGAGCGTATAAACTTTACTTCTCCATAGGATGAGATAGAACTGCATCACTGCTGAACCTTAGGAAGTGCACTAATATGGCACCTGAATAGTCATCTGTGAAATACAGAAATTTCTGTCTATACTCACTGTTGGGCCTGCCAGGTCAGTATGGGAAAGTTCCAGGGGGTTCTTTACTTTACTGTCTGGCGCCCTACTTCTTGTTTGAGTGAATTTGCCTTGGGTACAGATTTCACACAGCTCATCTGCCTTTACAGGACTCCTTTTATCTCAATACTTTTAATTACATTTTGGAGCTTGATTACATCTATGTAATTACATTTTCCAAGAATCTTGTGCCAGGTTTGTTGATCATGACATACATTTACATTTGTCACTATCTGTATCAAAAGTTGGTAGATAATACAGTTTCTCTGATTCACAAATGTTAAATCTGTTAACATCTTTGGTGATCATGTGACTGTCTCCTTTCTTGAAAGTTACTGTCGCTCCTTCGCTTGTGGCTCTTGCGACTGAAATTATGTCATGTGGATATGAGAGCAAATACAGAGCATCTCATAATTGTGCTCTGTGCTCTCGTCCATCGTTGTCTATGCCATATGTATCATTGCTGTCCACTGCATCTGGTCCAATCAGCTTGTTCTTTTGAGTGAGTCTCTGGTTGGAATGTGTCATTAAAGCTGAGATGTCACTCCTGCCTTTACCATAATGTCTTTCATTTTCACTTTGAGTGTTGAACTTTCATCCATGGCATGTTTAGTTTTGAAAAGACAGTCACTAATTGGCTCATCTGTGACTTTTCTGGCATTGTCCTGTTTTCTTTCTGTTGCTTTTGCAGAAGTTGCACCATACTTTTTGGCTACATTTTCTTGCCTTATGTCTTTTTAATCCACACTTGAAGCATGTGACATTAGTATCTTCACCTTTTCCATTGTAGTTGGCATACCTCTTGTTGACATTTCTATCTTGCTTTGCACACATTTTCATTCTATTGTCTGTAGAAGTAATCTTTTAAAGTCTGAAAATGTTTCACTGTCTTTATTTTGAGTTATTTACTGCTAAAGGCTAATACGAGTCTGGTAAACCACCAAGCACCATGGCTGGTGATCAAATAATAATAAAAGACATTGAAGATTTTGAGAATTTTATAAGAAGACTGATTTTGTAAGGAGAGAGAGACTAAAACAAAATATCAGCCAAGTGTCAGTACAGCTGCATACATTAGGCTATTGTCAGGCAGTGCTTTGAACAGTGAATCTGGCCACAATAGGAGGATGTGGTGAGTTTATTGTTTTGTTGTGAGACTGTGGTGTTAATGTGCTTTTCGTTTACACGAATCTTGGTTTTATTTACTGGTAGGTTACATGCTTTGCAAACGTGAGAAAAGCACCTCTGTCCTGGTTATGACTGTGACAGTTGGCTGTAGTAGTTGTTTTTGAGGCACAACCATGCATCAGTAGCATGGTTCTCCTCTGCCCAAACTTCAGTGCTGAAGTCTGTCTCGCCTCACTTAAACACCGATGATAACGTGAGCGGTTGTGATGATGGATGTGTAAATTTGTTTCTGGCCACAGTCCGTGTCTTATCAGATGGAGGCAGGACGTATATCAAGTTATGTCTAATGTTGAAATCGTGAATATTTCAGAGATTTTGTGCAGGATGAAATAAATCATTAGAACTGTTTCTCAGGACTCAGCTGAATGACACCAGACAAATTTCTTCAAACTATTCACTCACTGCAGCTCAGTGCTTATGCCTCTGTTGTTGACTGATTACAGCAGCCAAAGTTCAACTGGACATATACAGTATTGTTCAAAATAATAGCAGTACAATGTGACTAACCAGAATAATCCAGGTTTTTAGTATATTATTTATTGCTAAATTTTCACAAAATTGATGACACACCCTTTCAACTAATTGCCCAGTTGCACAGCCTTAAGAGCGTGCATATCATAAATGCTGGGTCTTGTTTGTTTTCAGAGAATCTACTGCACCTACTGGTAACTTGTTTGCCACTTAGCAATAAAAAATATACTAAAGTCCTGGATTATTCTGGTTTGTCACATTGTACTGCTATTATTTTTGAACAATACTGTATTAGCTACATTAATTATTTGGGCTATTATTATAGTCCACCTATGGTAAATAATACTTGTCACAGTAGAATTAGCTCGACGTGCTCGTCTTTGCTTTTGTTGGAAATTTACTGTATAGTTCAAGTTCTCCGACGCCAGGTTCTGTGAGGAAATGTAGTCAACAAACACTGAAGAAAACTCTAACAATATTCTTCAAACACAAGTTCAAGTTTACCTCTCTTGGAGCATTTTCTTCTTTGTTTTGTTCTGCAACAGAAATACAAGTGTCCTGTATAAGTCATTGGCAGCTTTAAATTGTCTATGAGCTACATTTGAATACATGAAATACCTGTCTGTAGTTGTATGATTTTAACAGGAAACATCAATCAACAACAATAATCATCAAAAGAAGAACACAAACACCTCCCAATATAATGTTCATTCACCATGTTGGATTACCTAATTATCAGCAGTTTTTTTTAGCAGAATTAATATGGTCTGATTTATGCAGCCACATGAAAACAGAACATACTCTCACTGCAGCAGTAATTTTCATCGATAAGAAGCTCAGCTGAATGACACCAGACAAATTTCTTCAAACTATTCACTCACTGCAGCTCAGTGCTTATGCCTCTGTTGTTGACTGATTACAGCAGCCAAAGTTCAACTGGACATATACAGTATTGTTCAAAATAATAGCAGTACAATGTGACTAACCAGAATAATCCAGGTTTTTAGTATATTATTTATTGCTAAATTTTCACAAAATTGATGACACACCCTTTCAACTAATTGCCCAGTTGCACAGCCTTAAGAGCGTGCATATCATAAATGCTGGGTCTTGTTTGTTTTCAGAGAATCTACTGCACCTACTGGTACCTTGTTTGCCACTTAGCAATAAATAATATACTAAAATCCTGGATTATTCTGGTTTGTCACATTGTACTGCTATTATTTTGAATACTACTGTATTAGCTACATTAATTATTTGGACTATTATTTTAGTCCACCTATGGTAAATAATACTTGTCACAGTAGAATTAGCTCGACGTGCTTGTCGTTGGAAATTCACTGCAGCATAGTTCAAGTTCTCCGACGCCAGGTTCTGTGAGGAAATGTAGTCAACAAACACTGAAGAAAACTCTAACAATATTCTTCAAAAACAAGTTCAAGTTTACCTCTCTTGGAGCATTTTCTTCTTTGTTTTGTTCTGCAACAGAAATACAAGTGTCCTATATCAGTCAGTGGCAGCTTTAAATTGTCTATGAGCTACATTTTTAATAAATACATAAAATACCTGTCTGTAGTTGTTTGATTTTAACAGGAAACATAACAATAATCATCAAAAGAAGAACACAAACACCTCCCATTAATGTTCATTCACCATGTTGGATTACCTAATTATCAGCAGTTTTTCTTTAGCAGAATTAATATGGTCAGATTTATGCAGCCACATGAAAACAGAACATACTCTCACTGCAGCAGTAATTTTCATCGATAAGAAGCCTGGACCAGAATGTGGTTTGCTCTGTTGTGACGGTGAAGCTCTTCATTGTGCCAGTGTGAACAGCAGGGCGCTTTATAGTATTTTTAAGGTGGTTGTTGCAAAGAGGCGGCCTGCTGTTATTAGCCACAGGAAGGCTGTTCGGACAAGAGGCTAAAGCAGAGCGTTATGTCGACAACATCACAGTACTTTAGTCTTCACCTGTTCAACTTTATGCATCAAATGTAATCAAAGGTCAGCTGGTTATTATTCCACAAACTTTACACATTTGGGGCATTATCTTGTTTTCATAAAGGAAATAGACTAGATCAACATAATACATGCTAAAGGTGGCTAAACTTTATTTTAGTACTTTGATGTCTATATTTAGATTGACTTTAGAAATATTTTGATTGACTTTTGACCTAGACACAAACAGAAGAGGTTTCGATTCTGACTACACTGCTCTATCTCTTCCTGTCCTGGCACTAACCTCAACCTGCTGCTACAGGGGCCTCGGCCTTTGATTTGAGACATCATATTATTTCAACAACAGGTGAATTCAAAGCCAAAACTAAACTAAGAGTAGGTCTCTCTCTGAAGTGCAGTTTCTATGTGTCACACACACACACACACACACACACACACACACACACACACACACACACACACACACACACACACACACACACACACACACACACACACACACACACACACACACACACACACACACACACACACACACACACACACACACACACACACACACACACACACACACAGAAACACAGAATGTCAAAGAGTAAGGATGTTGATGTAGTTAATAAGGTATTTTTGTGTATTTATATGTTTATGCCAAAGGATGAAGAATACTGAATGTAATGAAGAAGTGAGCCAATGAATGGTTGTAATGAAATTGACATGAAAAACATTAAAGAGGTAATAGAATAGATTGCAAAGGCATTGTCATATATCTTTTTGAAATTTGTCATTATAAAACAAAATTAAAATAGCGTTGGACAAAGCCGGGAACAAACATAATTTCACCAATCACAGACCTGTCTCCCTGCTACTACAGTTTTCCCAAAAACTGAGAAACGTTTCAATAACAGATTGGATAAATTCATAGCAAAGCACAATTTACTGTTGAATAGTCAATACAGTTTCAGATCGGAATGATCCATGTCACAGGCAATTATTGAAGCAATTGAGGAAGTTGGAAATGCTTCGGAACAGAAGAAATTTGCAGTGGGATATTTTATTGACATTGGGGCAGAGTTTTCTCACAGTAGTTGCCCACCACTACTAGCCTGGCCCCTGGACTCAGCGCAGTGGGCACGGACTGTGTAAAACAGTTCAGAATCCACAGACTACACTACACGAGATCACATGACAAAGAACTTATAAATGTGAGTAATGTTTGTCTGGGGCACACACCCTAAATACAGATCTTGATAACATTCAAGTCAATAAGCAACCTGGCCCCTAGATGGCAGTAGACAAATACTACAAGTTCAAAGCTTTTGGTGTGTATATTATAATAAACAGATGCTGAAAAAAAATAAAAATCTAAAAATCGTAAGCTAAAAATCACCAATTAACTCAGAGATGCTTCTTTTGAAAAACAGAACCAAGAAATAGAAACAATAAACAAAGTACAGTAATGTAAACTGATAACTATAGTAAAATAAATCTTATTTTGTTTTGCTGTATTTTATTTAATGTCCTAGACAACTGGTATTTATAACTGGTATTTAAAATGGATTATTAGGATAAGATTAGGATAGTTGTATAGACTATATAAATTATACTGAAAACCATAAAAACTTAACATGTTTCCAGTAAACTAATGCAAAACTAGGTTAATAAGAAACATGTACATATTATCATTTTCATCATCATTGGCAGTCCGTCATAAATCAACAATGACTGTCTGGATTGGAGGCGTGTAGGCAGCAGTGATGCGCGGTTTGATCCAAAAAGAGCGGGTGCCTGCGGTCACCTGCGGTTACGAGCAGTGTTGGTCATCTTACTTCAAAAAAGTAATTAGTTACAGTTACAAATTACTTCTCCCAAAACGTAATTGAGTTAGTAACTCAGTTATCACATTGTAAAAGTAACTCAGTTACTCAGCAAAGTAACTGAAGTTATTTTTTGTGTTCCATAAGGGTATTACGTTCTATAACAGCTTAAATATCAAAGATGTTTAAATTAACGAAGAATAAAAACACTATATATAGTATTTTAGAACATTTGTTATTTATTTCAACTCAATTTCAGTCTGCCATATGTTATGCGTAGGAATAAAAACATATAAAAAATAAATATTAAAAATAAAATTCAATGGCAAAATGAAGTCACACAAACTTGTGTAAAAAGAAACAAAAAGAGACCTGGCCATTAAGTAGTGCAAATCTCTATACCTGTAAATTATTCCACAATAAACAGAACACAATCCAACTCTCTCTGTAGATTAACATGTTGTTCATTCTCAAAGAAAATGAATAATACATTAATCTATTCTAAAATACTCCTCATGTAACAACTAAACCAGTGGTTGTTGCTGACACGTAAAATTGAGCGTTGATTGTTTTAACAGTGGCTCTGTCTCCTTGGAACTGGAACTCACGCTAGCTTCATTTGGGGTTAGCAGCAGCAACAAGTGTCGTGTTAGCATGTGTTGATGTGAGGTGCTTCATAAGATTTGAGTTGCTTGAGGCAGACGTGGATAAAGTTCCTGGACATAGCATGTTACAGAAACATTCTTGCCTTTAATTTCATTTAACGAGAAGTAGTGCCGGTACTTCCAGTTGGAGAACGCTACCTTTGAATTTCCCCGGCTCCTCGCCATTGTCGCTGACGCTGTCTTATGTTTAGTGGAAGTCAGAGCGCGCAGTGAGACCGCGTCAGCCAATCATCGCTTTTGCAGCGGTGTCATCATCCCCACCCCTGCTCTCTCCAGCAGCAGCTGATGTGTAGCCAAAGCATGACACCTCGCGCTTTATTCAACCAAATTGTAGTAACCAAACACTTACATTCTCTTACATTCTCAGTAACGATAAAGGCGTTACAACGATGGGAAAAGTAACTAATTAGATTACTCTGCTACTGAAAAATTAACGCCGTTAGTAACGCCGTTACTTCCAACACTGGTTACGAGTCATGCAAAAATATTTTTAATGGTATTTGGGTCGCGGTCAGTCCGGTCGTTTTAAATAAAAATTCCAATTAAACCTTTGTAATTTATGTAGTACTAGACACAATTTTCTATGAAATACATAGGCCTACATAGGCCACTTTATTGGCTGTATAACTGGCGCGAAGATGACGCACGAGCTCAGTCTGCAGCTAGAGATGGAGGCGGCAAGAGAAAAGGTAAAGACTGGGGAGTGGAAGCTCCGCAAATACACAAATAGAAAGAGCAAAGTGTGGGAGACATTTGCCAAAATAATGAAACATGATGACCAAAGTGCTGGCTTTGTCATGTGTACTTCTTGTGACGCTATTTACACATTTGATAGCAACAGATCTGGCACGACCAACATGGCGTGTCACAGTGCAGTCCCGGGAAGCCATCACAGCCGAATAGAGCAGCATCAGGCCAACCCAGGCCACAAACTATAGATGCCTTTATGCGCCCTGACCACATGAAAATTCCTCTTCAAGTGAAAAGAAAATTTGTGGATTATTGCGTGGACTTTTGTTGCACAGACCTGCGCCCCTTTGATATTGTTTCGGGCGAAGGTTTTACAAAAGTGGCACAGGGTCTCATCAACATTGGAGCGCATTATGGCTCAGTCGACGCAAATGGAGTGCTTCCTCATAGGCAGACAGTCTGTGATCGAGCTAAAAAAAGGCCATGGTCGAGAAAGAAGCCTTATCCGAGGTTCTGAAATCAGCGGTGCATGACAAGTGAGTGGTTGCAATAACGACTGATATGTGGACCGTTGATTTTAATAGAAGGTCCTACACTGTCTTGAAGTGCCATTATATCACAGAGGATTGGAAGCTGGCAAGCCGTGTTATGTGCACAGGGGAATTCAATTGCACATTGCCCAAAACAGCAATCAACATCCACGAACAGATTCATGAGCAGCTGTGTTCTTACGGGATCTCATTTGATCAGGTGGTGCTCGTGAGTGACCAGGGCTCTAAAAAATTATCACTGGATACCATGTGCAGCCCATGTGAAACATACGTTCAGTGGATCTGACATTAAGGAGGTAACAGAGATGATTGACGCATGCAAGGTCATTGTCAAATATCTTAAAAAAGCCAGTGCAAGCACAGCTCTCCCACATGGCTTAGTCCAAGAGTGTGAGACTCGTTGGAATAGCAAAATTGACATGCTCTGTGAGCAAGCAATACAGGGAAATTAACGAGCTACTCGAAAGCAGGGGGCAGTCAGAGCGCATGGAAGGCATATATCAAAACACACTCACAACCGTGATAGATTTCTTGGAGCCTTTTGTATCAGATCAGTCTCCGGATTCCACACACAGACTGACCATCCCCCAGATGGTCAGAGTTTTAAGTCACGGATGAGCTCCGCTTATGACTCTGGGTAGCCTCCCAGGAAGATGTGAGCTAGTCTACCTTACGCCAGAACACTCGTAAATCTTCGGAGATACGAAGGCTATTGAAATGGTGAAACAATACCCCCTGGTGGTCAAATGGACGAATGACCTCGACTTGATCGAAGAGACATTTCTGTATTAATTTGAATAAAAGACACTGTGTAATGCGCTAACAATTATACTGTTCTTTTCCATGACGTCCCGGCCTTGACGTCCTGTCCCCCGGCCCAAAGGTGATAAAGCTGGCTGCTAGCCAAAAATCTCTCTCTTGCCTTTCCGCTCTGATCCTGCTTCTCTCTGCCTCTCTGATTCGGGCCTTGTGGAAACGAGTAGAATTTCTTTGTGTAAAGCCTGCCAGCCTAGCTTGATACACAAAGTCTTTCCTCCTGCTAACAGCTGCTCAAAGTACTTCTGTTACCAGACGGAAGTCATTTTGTTTTATTTCTATTTTTAAAGACCGGCCTGCTCATGCGTTTGCTCTCACCAAAAACGAGCTCTCGCAGAAGCAAGTTTGAACCAGTGAAAGTCCACCTCTAAGGCTATTTTTCCAGTGAGTCACAGTTTATTTTTAAAGACTTTATTTTTCCCGTTATCCGGAAGTCTGCTACGGTCAAAGCTAACTAGCTTCAACAGAACGTTTCTGCCTCAACGCTACACCGCCGCACAGCGAACCGTCTGGAGTGGCATGCCCGTTACAACCACTCTACTCTTCAGAACCAGGCAGGATGCGCCAATTCTGGAGAACACTTTGGAACTTGTCGGCCTCCCTGTACCAATCCAGGACCAGAGTGAGTTTCGCACGTGGCATACACACAAAGCCTTGCGTCCTTAACGTGGCCTGTTGAAGCACTGACTTGTAGACCAAGCTGCTTCCCTAAAAGTCCCTTTGTTAAGTTGCCATAGTATAGAATAACAGGTCTAAACATTCCTGGTTTCACGATACTCTCTGAATGCAAATGTTTATCCCTGTGTTTACCCCTGTGTTTATCCCTTGTTGTGTCAATCCTTTCCCTGTCCCATCAAGTTGTTCACTATTATTCATTTGTGTAATTTTTAATAAAATCCCATAAAAGACATTAATGTTTCTCTTTATATTAAGAAATGTTCGAAAACCAGCAGAATTCCCTTCTTCAGATTATTGAGACTAGATTAAACAGTTTCTTTGGACATGTCCAAAACCAAAGTGGTGCCCCTTTCTAATCAGAAACTAATTCTAATAAAGGCAAAGTTAATTATTTCAATTATAAAAATTAATCTGATATATGTTTATGCAACATAGTTCTATGCTACACTTTTAAGAAAGCATCTGAGGAGTTGCAGGGAGAGGACTACCCGACATTGCATTTTTTTAGATTAGATTAGATTCAACTTTATTGTCATTACACAAGTACAGGTACAAGGCAACGAAATGCAGTTAGCATCTAACCAGAAGTGCAATAAGCAGTAAGTACAGAATATACAAGGTCTATAATATGTACAATAACTATACAGATAAGTATTATGGACATAATTGACAGATTTTAAATACTATAAGCATGATATACAGGTAGGTGTACTATGAACATACTATACAGATGGATTATGTAAAAGTGTATGTACACTATAGGCAGAACTATGAACATAATTTACACTAGTGCAATGGACAGTACAGTGCATAGAAAATATTACAGTGTGCAAATGGATGTAGTGGAAGTAATAACAAGTTTACTGTTTGCTTGTTGTAAATAATAAATAAATCAGTCAGACGCAGTGGTGATGTGGGGGAGGAGTCTGTGTGTGTGGTGGTGTCAGAGGGCAGAGTTCAGTAAGGAGACAGCTGTAGGGAAAAAGCTGTTCCTGAGTCTTGTGGTCTTTGTCCGGAGGCTCCTGAAGCGCCTCCCGGAGGGCAAGAGGTTAAACAGTCCATGGTCAGGGTGAGAGGAGTCCTTAAGAATGCTGCGAGCTCGACGTAGACAGCGTTTCCTCTGGATGTCCTCGATAGCAGGAAGTGGTGTCCCTGTGATGCGCTGGGCAGTTTTCACCACCCTCTGCAGTGATTTGCGGTCAGCCACTGAGCAGTTTCCATACCAGACTGTGATGCAACTGGTCAGGATGCTCGATCGCACACCGGTAAAAGTTCACCAGGATGGCTGAAGACAGCTGGTTCTTCTTCAGTGTCCTGAGGAAGAAGAGGCGCTGGTGAGCCTTCTTGACCAGGCTGGAGGTGTTTGTGGTCCAGGACAGTTCCTCCGAGATGGTGATTCCCAGGAACTTGAAGCTGGAGATACGTTCAACAACCATACCATTAATGTGGATGGGGTCATGCGTGCCTCCTTTTTCTTCCTGAAGTCCACAATGAGCTCCTTTGTCTTAGTGGTGTTAAGGAGCAGGTTATTGTCAGCGCACCATGTGGCCAGGTGCTTTACCTCTTCCCTGTAGGCAGTCTCATCGTTGTCTGTGATGAGGCCAATCACCGTGGGTCTGCAAACTTAATGATGGAGTTGGATCCATGCACAGGCTTGCAGTCGTAGGTGTAAAGGGAGTAAAGGAATGGGCTCAGCACACAGCCCTGTGACGCCAGTGTTGAGTGTGATGGTGGTGGAGTGGGTGTTGCCTGACCGAACATGCTGAGGCCTGTTGGTCAGAAAGTCCATAATCCAGTTGCAGAGGGAGGTGTTAATGTCCAGGTCTCCAAGTTTTGTGGTCAACTTGGAGGGAATGACGGTGTTAAATGCTGAACTGAAGTCAACAAACAACATCCTAACATATGTGTTGTTATTGTCCAAGTGTGTGAGTGCAGAGTGCAGCACTGTGCATACTGCATCCTCTGTGCTTCTATTTCTGCAGTAGGTAAATTGGTGTGGGTCCAGTGTGGGTGGGAGGCAGTCTTTGAGGTGTGCTAGGACCAGTCTCAAGCACTTCATAATGATGGGAGTGAGTGCTACGGGCGATAGTCATTCAGGCACATTGGGGAGGAGTTTTTTGGTACTGGCACAATGGATGTGGACTTAAAACATGTTGGGACAGTTGCTTGGGTGAGGGACAGGTTGAAGATGTCTGTGAAGACCCCTGCAAGCTGCTCAGCACATGCCCTAAGCACGCGTCCAGGAATGCCATCCGGGTCTGCAGCCTTGCGTGCGTTGATCCGGCTCAGTGCAGTGTGGACATCTGTGGAGGTGAGTTTGAGAGGTTGGTGGTCTGCTGAGGGTGAGATTTTGGTGGCCGTCTCCTTGCTGTCGCTATTAAAGCGAGCATAAAAGTCATTTAGCTCGTTCAGGAAGGAGACGTCCGTGACCGTTGGAGTGGAGTTGCCTGACTTGTAGTCACTGATGACCTGGATGCCCAGCCACATGCGTCGGGGGTCAGAGTTAGAAAGATGTTCCTCTACCTTCAGCTTGTAGTTGTACTTGGCCTTTTTGATGCCCCTTTTCAGGTTAGCCCTGGATTTACTGTAGGCCTCAGCGTCATCTGACCTGAAAGCAGTGTTGCGGGCTTTCAGCAGAAGTCGCACCTCCTTGTTCATCCATGGCTTCTGATTAGGGTATGTTGTTATCTGTTTTTCTGTTGTAACAGTGTCAATAGTGAAGTTGATGTGATCCAGTACAGAGGAGGTGTAGATATCAATGTCCGTGTGAGAGCCACAGGCAGCCTGAGAAGCAAACATACTCCAGTCAGTGTGTTGAAACCTGTCCTGAAGTAAAGAGTCTGCTCCAGTTGGCCACACTTTGATGGTCTTCACTGATGGCTTCACACGATTGATGAGGGGTGAATACTTAGGGGTGAGAAACAAAGAAAGGTGATCAGACTGTCCGAGGTGGGGGAGGGGGGTCACAATGTAAGCTCCATTAATGTTTGTGTATACATGATCCAAAGTTTTGTCTCCTCTGGTGTGGCAGGAAACATGCTGGTGGAATTTGGGGAGCACTGTCTTTAATTTGCAGTGATTAAAATCACCTGCGACAATAAAAGCAGCCTCTGGGTGAGCAGTCTGTTGTTTACTAATGGCTGCATGAAGTTCATTCAAAGCAAGCTTGGCATTAGCATCCGGTGGAATATAGACTGCGGTTATTATGGTGGAAGTGAACTCCCGTGGCAGATAAAAAGGTCTACATTTAACCATGAGAAACTCTAGGTTAGCTGAGCAGTGTCTCCCAACAATGACAGTGTTCGACACCAAGCTTTGTTGACATAAATGCACAATCCACCACCCCTTGTCTTACCGAGTCCTCTGCTGTTCTATCTGCCCGGGCGTGTAGCGCCCGGCTAGCTCAATAGCATTATTGGGTACGTCGCTGTGTAGCCATGTCTCTGTGAAAACCATGACATTGCAGTCCAAAAGTCTCTTACTGTTGGTGATGCGAAGTCGTAACTCATCCATTTTGTTCACCAGTGACCGCATTAGCAAGGAAAATGCTGGGTAAAGAGAGCCGGATCGGTGTTAGCTTTAGCTTAGCTCTTAGACCTCCGCGCTTCCCCCGCCTTTGTTTACGATCTCGACGCCGCCTGCGAGCACTTCCGCCCGGCCGGGTAGAGTGTTTAGCATCGGGTGTTCTGAGGATCTCAGGGATGAGTCGAAGATTGGTGATAAAACTGTTGGAAAAGTCCTCACCGATATCCAAAAGCTCCTGTCGGGTGTAGGATGTTAAAGCAAAACTGTTCAGTACGAACAGACCCGAGATGAGCAGGGATAAAACTGCAAAATTGCAAAAACTGGAGAGACGCTGAGCCTCGCGATGTGTACGCGCCGCCATCTTGGTCTGATAGTTAGTGATGCTGTGGTTTTACAATCTGGGCGCCCACTGCCAACCAGTCTTTGGAGACCCTGAGTACATGACGTTGCTCCGTACGCGCGCTCTTTCACTGTTAATCCTCACAGAAACGCACAAAATTGCCCTTTTCCTCTGCCCCCGCTACAAAAGTCTCAAAATGATGACTGAGACTGAAAGGAAAAATCTCCACAGAATCATTGGCAACCTCATATACCCTGTGTCTTTTGAAGCCATGGACATCACGTCAAGCACGAGGCGAGGGTTAGTGGCTGCGTTATAAATGATGAATAGGATATTTCAATTTAATGGTGGTAAATGACATTATTGACAAATGCTATTTTACCTTCCATTAGACGTCACTAACGAAAGTCAGAGAGAGAAAAGACCTAGAGTGGACTTAGCTGAATTGCGCTGATGTGGGCCGAACAAACGAACAAACTGTAGCGGTACCGTGCTGAACACTTTACGCTGGATGACTGTGACGAGGACCGGTTGCTTGAATTTTGGGAGAAACAGGCACCCACTTTCCTTCGTGCATTGGCAAGGAGGATCCTCTGCGTTCCAGCATCTAGTGCAGACAGTGATCGCACATTCAGCTTCGCAGGTCGTATAATAGACTCAACCCAGGGACGGTTGATTTAATATTATTTTTACCTACTTAATTTTTAGCGCGAGGAAAGCTAAAAAATAAGTAGGCTAGGCTAATCTTCTGTTCTAGGCCACCAACAGCACTTTATAGCCCTTTTAAGTCCAAGTTAGTCTTACTGTATCTGATTTAGGTACCTGTGTTAGGTTATGGATATATTTGTGTTGGCTAAACAATGTAGCCTATTTAATTGTCTTATGCAAATGCATATTTTGCGTTTATCTTGTATTAGGCTACTTTTGTTTTGTTATTTACCAACAAGTGGCACCCTTTAGCCTTCTTTTTAAGCCCAGGTTAAGTTTACTGTGTGTTTCAGTTTTACTTTCATGGGTATTTGTGAACATTTATTTATGGATATTGTAGCCTCAGTCTTCGGCTTAGCCTACCTGTTTTTGTTCGTCTAAAATGCATTAATAAAGATCTTTATTAACATTCTGTGCCTGCATTTTGTGCTTGTGAGAGCTTCAATTGGGCATCCACGTGCATGGCGAAATAGCCTAAGCCTACTAAAACAAGTGGGAAATCCTTATTTCCCTTTTGAAGGTTGAGCGTTATTCACTTTTGAATAAATGCTGACACGGGACAAAATGCCCGATTTCCCAATACGTTGAACTGAGCAATGTCATTGTACAATTTTAATAGGCTACTTTTAAACGCACATAGCGCAGTAATGTCAGTTTTATATATTTAACATGAGGGGATGGGTTTTTTTTTGGGAAAGTCGGGGGAGAGATGCACACTTTGATTAGACTAGATAAACACATGCAGCATCTTAATTGTTAAGAAAATGAAACGAAATAAATGAATAAATCAAGCCTTTATCACATAACACTAGGCTATATCATACAGCATTCAGAAAAAGAACAGTTTGTGACTTTGCGCTCCTAAGGGCTTTCACACTTTTTCAAAAGTGGGCTCTCTCTCAGTTGACCTGATGAATTCTCCAAACGAGGTCGAAACATAAACATCGCGTTCATGAATAATATGCATCTAGACAGCTGAAATGGAAAATTATGGGCCGCCTCAAGCCTTCGTCACTTCTCTCGCAAATCTTTCATTGGACAAAACGCATAATTCTCAGCATGCTTTATTATTATTATTATTGTTATTATTATTATTATTATTATTATAGTCATCTATTCACACATTTAAAGAATAAATTGCTGCCATTCATTATTTCCTCTCTCATTATTCCCTCTTTCACCTGGACTCATACTTCAAGATACTCCTCATCGACTACAGCTCCGCCTTCAAGACGGTCATCCCCCACAAACTCACCCACAAACTGTCTACACTCTACTGTCGCCTCCCACAAGGACATCATCATCCTTAAGTTTGCGGACGACACCGTAGTGATAGAACGCATCGCTGGCGGGGACGAGGCAGCCTACAGGAGGGAGGTGGCCAGTCTTGTGTCATGGTGTGGAGACAACAACCTCATCCTCAACACGGATAAGATGAAGGAGATGATAGTGGACATGAGGAGGGAGAGGAGAACGCCTCAGCCACTGTTCATCCGGGAGCTTAAAGTGGAGAGGGTGAGCACCTTTAAATACCTGGATGTCCACATCAATGAGGACCTCACTTGGACACCTCACATCACGCAGCTGGTCAAGAAGGCCCAACAGCGGCTGTATTTTCTGAGGAGGCTGAAGAAGTTTGGTATGTCGCCTAAGATCCTGTGTGGTACGGCCTCACTAATGTCATGGACCGGTAACGCCTGCAGAGAGCACTGAAGACTGCACAGAAGATCACCAGGACTCCACTGCCCTCTCTGCAAAGCATCTACCATCGCAGAGTCCAAAGGAGAACTGCTTCCATCCTCAAAGACCCCTCCCACCCCCAGCACGGACTGTTGACACTTCTACCCTCAGGACGGAGGTACGGAAGTGTGAAATGCAGGACTTCAAGACTGAAGAACTCTTTCTTCCCCTCTGCCGTCAGATTTCCAAACACCGGTTAGTGGGTGGTCAGCAATCATGGACATTACTGTTTTCATGGACATAACTGTTTACATTGATTTACACTTTTGTTTTGCACATTCATTATTTTCAGAACTGCACTACCTCACTTTTAATTGACTTTATACAGAACTGCACTAGCACTACCTCTATTTTTTATTGCTCTTATTTTTTTAATTCTATTTTTATTTTATTTTAGTATACAGCATTTATTGTGGACTGCAAGAATTTTATTGTGCAGGGTAACAGATTGTGCACATGACAATAAACACTTTGAATTTGAATAACGGAAATGACCCAGGCCACCTAGTCATTGCTCCTCACCAAGCCTGGCTTTTGGCGCGTACAGATTGGGGAACACCTTGCCAAAACCCTATCAGAGGCAGGGCAGTTGGTGTGTGGCTGTGTGTGAGCTGCTGCTGCTGCAATTACTTGCGTGTCATCAACAGGGACTAATGGGGTCCTCAGGGTCTCCTATAGGTGGTAGTATAGCCTATTCTCTGGGCCGCTTGGTCTATTTCCAAATTCTGGCCGTCTGGACTTACCACTACGCCCGTGGTGTAATAACAAACCAAACTGCAATACCGACCAATTTGTTTCCCAGTATCATAACCACCCCACCGACAGCACCACCCAGGAGTTTACAGTCAAGCATTACGTTATATCTGCACACCAGAACAAAAAGGACAAAATCTCCCATCTCAGTAGCAGAGGAAAACGGCATCACCAACTCTACTATAAGAGTTATGTCTATGTAAACAGTAATGTCCATGTAAACAGTTATGTCCATGTAAACAGTAATGTCCATGATTGCAGACTTTACTCCGGTGTCACACAACAGCAATACACTCTATAACACAAATATTAATAGGTTTTTTTAAATAATTCAGACAATCTTAACACTTAACACAAAATAAGCCTCCTATGCCTGCCCCGTTAACACGGATTGCAACATTAAAACTTTGTCCGCCAGTCAGACCAATTTTTTGCACTGAAACAGAACAACATTTTTTTTAGGGTCCCACATAAAATTAAAAATAAAATAAAATTTTACCCCCCATGAATCGATTCCAATATATACTGTTGCAACTTCAATTTAATTTTCTCAGTGTGCTGTCGAACCCGTTCCAACATCAACTTGCTTTTCAGTCTCAGCCTTTAGTCCAATTTTTGTTGGTCTAACAAGGATCAAATGGATAAAAAAAACAAACTTTGAAAGACGAGCACGATGGAGTAACATCAGACTCTTAAATTTAAAGGAGCTAACTAGAGGAAGTGATCCAGTAAAGTTTTTTGTAAAATTTATTTCCAAACTTCTACAGTTGTCTGTCACTTCCATACTGATCGACCGTGTTCACTGCGGATATGGTGTATCCACAGATGGACGTCCCCGGCCGTTGTCATCAAGATTTATCCCTTCAAAGATTTAATTTTAATAATGTCTGCGTCCAGACGTCACACCAGTCTCCAGTACTAAGGGCGCCCTCTCCGCATCGTACCTGACATCCTACCTAGAGTCTGGCTCGCTAGAAGAGCATTCAATTAGGTCAGTCTGTGCTGACCTAATTAAAAAAGACAATCATTTTCGGATGTTGTTTAAAGTAAAAGGCATTCAGACGTCATTCAATGACCCCAAAGACGCTAAAATCTTTCTGGAAAATAATTCCTGACATTTATAATTCCTAAACATTTAACCCTTCTTATTATTAAGTGACGGACGGACTACTTTGAGCTGCTTTATTCACTTCTTTACTACATTGAATCTGCACAGCCACAGCTTCAGTCGTCCTCCCGCTCTGACTGACTCACTCACAGCAGAGCAGCTCCGGGGAGATGCACGCTCATGAGATGCTGCCAGAGCAGAGTGGAGCTAGAGGGGAGAGCTGAAGCTAAGGTAGAAGACGGTGAAACACTGTTTATTTATTGCTGATTCCAGTGTGACACAAACTCCTGTCTACATTTACATTTAGTCATTTAGCAGTCGCTTTTATCCAAAGCGACTTACAAGTGAGAAAAACAATGGACGCAATTTTAACAACACAAGGTAGAAAAAAGCATAAGTGCACAAAAAACTAGTCAGTTTAAACCAAGCACAGTATACAAAGCTAAGGATAGGAAGCTTTTTAATTTTTTTGGAAGAAAAGAAATAGATAGAAAGGAAGTAGAAGTCAGTGTTTGTCAGTTAGGTCTATCAGTTTAATTATCTTTAAGTCTAATCAGCAGAGTATTACAGACCGCTGCTGTAAACCTGCTCTTGTTGCTCTTCAATCAACATTAAAGCTACAGAACCTATAGTATTCAAAATATAATAACTGCATGATTTAAAACCTATGGTAAATCCTCGTGAGGTAGATCCACATCTTGTGTCTGGTTTGCTCTCTCATCTGGAGCATAGTGAGAGAAGAACAATCACAAGAAAAGATTGTTGTAGATAAAATTCAATGCCAGCACATAAATTAAAATTTCATAGACTACTTGCAAGACAGTACTGAGCCTTATTTTTTTTCTTCTTTATAAACTTTATGTGCTCAACATGAAGCCAGACCCTCCCACATTATTAAGGTCTTCTGTATGGGAAAGATTTGCCTTCCCCGTCTAAAACAATAAAGGGCAAAGACAAGTGGATAAGTCGAGATTTGTGTGCCGACAGTGTACCCCTGATAGACACATTTGTTTTTTGTGGGCGGCAGATTATAAAATTTAAAATAATAACCAACTAAATATGTTGTCATTAATATGTTAATTGAATTTCTTGTTATAGTTTTTAGTTTAGTGTTGTTTGGGGACTGCTAACTTTACACTTTGTACCAGAAAAACCCTTTAACTGCATGCTGTTAAAAGCAGGGAAAGACGTGACATGGACTCTGTTACGTTTAGTTTCATTACATGAAGCCCTGTTGGCTTTAAAAATTGGTGGATAATGGGTAATAAAGATGGTGGATAGAAGATGGATAAAGATGTTGATTTCAATATTATGTTTGTTAGTTTTTTTAATTTATAATTTTCTTCTCAGGGTATGTCAAAGAGACTGTCACAGCAGCTCCACAGGCAGCCACAGCCTCTTCATCCACGTTCATTCCCTGAGAGGCCTCCTACCTCTCTACCCCTCCCTTCTGCCTGTGTCTGACACGTGTGCTGGAGCCTCAAATCTACACTAGCTGCATCATCTTGTAATCAAGCCACCTACTAAAACCAGGGCTGTGTCCGAATTCACTTTTGTCCTATTAATGACCAAAACTGAACTGAAATTATTGCAGCTCTTTTATCCCTAAAGAGGAAAGCTCTCATATGTCCATCTGAATGACTTAAGGTAAGCTAACATTAGTGATTATACATTGTAACAGTTTATTAATAACAAATAGAATGGATTACGTTTTCACAAAAAGTCAAACTTGTTCAGTTTAAAGACATGTCACGGCTCTCTTTTGACAAATATAGACCATAACGATTTGAATGTCTATTTGAACGTCTATTTGAACGTCTATTTGAACGTCTAGTGACCACTGCAGCTCACTACTTTTACTAATGCATTGTGGGAAACTTTGAGTGCACTACTACACCACTACAAAATGGAGTGATAATTATATAAGTAAGCACATTTTATTTATATTGCACCTTTCACAGATATAAATCACTAAGTGCTTTACAAAGTGCACTAAAAGAACAATAAAACTATGAGAATAAAAATTAAAACCACAAAATATTAAAAACATAAAAAGCCCAATCAACTAAAAGCTTGTTTAAATAAAAGTGTCTTCAGCTGCTTTTTAAAAGAATCAACAGAAGCGTCCACTCGCAGTGACAGGGGCAGGGCGTTCCAGAGTCTGGGGGCGACTGCTTGGAAAGACCGGTCTCCCCGAGTTTTAAAACGGGTTTTGGGGACCGTTAGAAGGTTTTGACCAGAAGATCGAAAAGCGCGGGAGGAGGAGTAAGGGGTCAGCAGGTCAGTGATGTACTGGGGGGCCTGTGCAATATACAGTACACTACCTTTGGGACGAGATCGATCTGAGCAGACAGCAGAATCTGGACGTCCAGGGGTTTGGTAAAGCCCCCCTGTTGACACTTTCCATCTTGGCGTAACCTGCCAGTAGTTCAGTGATAATATCCTGGATGTAGGCTTTTAGTGACTTGTGTGGGTTTGGGGTACCCTTTGTGTAAATGATGTGCGAGTTGACAACACCGATGCTTAGAATAGCATTGAAGATATGGTTGTACCATTTTCTTAACCGTGGAAATAGGTACATTTTCATCCTTTGATCAGATCTGTCTACTTCCCTTATAAAGCTGTTGTACTTGTTAACACGCACTGGTCTATTTATTGTGCAATGTCTGGAATTTTTTTGTCTTGATTCTCTTACGAACACAGTCATTCCCATAAAGAGTTGATAACATTGTAGTTCATTGTAATGTTACCATTAATGTTATTAAGAGTTAACAAAGTTAATGTTGTTGAGAGTTAACATTGTAACTCTCTTTGGTTCATTAAAGACCACTCTTGCCGCTGCATTCTGGATCATCTGCAGAGGTTTGGTTGTACAGACAGTGAGTCCAGCCAGTAGCGCGTTGCGTTGAAGAGACAGCACAGGAAATGCGAGAGGGAGTGAGCGTTCACAAGTGGAGTCACTCACTCCCTCCCAAAAAAAAAATTAGCTCTTAAAGTAACAGCAATGTCAAAACGTATTGGGGGCTTATATATATATATATATATATATATATATATATAAATAAATAAATAATAATTTATTGTTTAATAAAAAATACTGCCGTCTGTTTCCTAACATTAGGGCAATAAATTTAGAGGCCTATAGTTCTATGGGTCAAGCTTTTGCTCCTCCCAGTTTGGCCGATTTCATCGGCAGCTGTGCTATGTTTCTTCTTTTTCTTCAATTTAAGTTTTTCAGAAACAGGTTTAGAGTTAGTTCGGTTAACTCTGAGTCTGTTCACGCTCTTGAACAAGAGATAAAACATTTTCAGATGCCTCTGCTTTAACCTTTTCTTTAGGATTCAACTAAAATAAACAAACACATACGCTCTTTTTGTTACCATTTATTTATTTTTAATGACCTACATTTATATCAATGGAACGTGCACACTGTCCACTTGCATTACAGAGTAACTCTGGAGACATAGGCTGACACCGAGAAAATGCATTAAAGCATTGCTGTAAAAGCATCCTAGAATAATACTGAGTGAATGACATCTATTTATGCAAGTCTCAGAATTTAAACCCAGAGTCCCCCTCTCTCCAGGGTTAATACACTCTGAGTTTGGACTAAAGCTGCTTCTGAAACAGGGCCTTTATGTGGCTTTGCTCTCAGCTCGATGCAAGCTTTTGTTTCTGTGGTTTCAGTCCTCACCACAGAGGAAAAAGAGCAGGGGCAGTCTGAGACGTGTGCATTTCCACATTTGTATGTAAGTGCATCAAAGGCATCAAATACTAATCAGATTATTTTCTACAGAAAAGATACAAAAGCAGTTCCAGTTTGTTCCTGAGTTTATATGGTGGCAGCGTAAATAACACTCGGCTCAGTGGAACCAGCTCGACGTGCTCGTCTTGGCTTTTGTTTGAAATTTACTGCAGCATAGTTCAAGTTTTCTGACGCCAGGTTCTGTGAGGAAAAGCAGTCAACAAACACGAAAGAGAACTCTAACAGTTTTGTTCAAACACAAGTTAAAGTTTACCTCTCTTGGAGCATTTTCTTGTCTGTTTTGTTCTGCAACAGAAATACAAGTGTCCTATATCAGTCAGTGGCAGCTTTAAATTCTACATGAGCTAAATTTTTAATGAATACATGAAATACCTGTCTGTAGTCGTTTGATTTTAACAGCAAACCAAACAATAATCGTCAAAAGAAGAACAGAGACACCTCCCAATATAATGTTTGTCCACCATGTTGGATTACCTAATCATCAACAGTTATTTTAGCAGAATGTAATAAATATGGTCTGATTTACGCAGCCACATGGAAACAAAACTTACTCTCACACTTGTCACCATCAGACCTGGAGTCGTTACCTACGAGGAAATAGCAGTCGTGTTGAAGGTATTTCTTCAAAATAGTCAAAAAGAAAATCTTACCTTTAACTTTTAAATGGAAAACAGTAACATCTTCACTTCCATACACCCCCAGTCCACAAAAATACAAGCCAGAGTCTGCCATCTCAACACGTTTGATTTGGAGAATGACATGAGACCCATTGGAGCTCATGATAAACCTGTTGTCCGTAGTTTTGTCACAAAGCACAGGGTTTTCAGAACTTCCATACATGGTAGCGATGTAGCAGTAATTTCCTTCGTTAAGAAGCCTGGACCAGAATGTGTATGCAGGTGTGAGGGTGATGTTTCTGCACAACAAGTCAACATCTTCTCCAGGTTTAACATTCACAGTGTAAGACTTGGTGCTCCAACCTAAAACAAATAGCAATTTTTAATTTACTTAAAGCCAAGAATAAATGAATGATGAAGAAGAGGCAGTACTTACAGAAGCAGCCCAGAAGTAAAGCTGTTGTGACGGTGAAACTCTTCATTGTGACAGTGTGATACTGGAACAGCAGGGCGCTATATAGTCCTTTTAAGGTAGTTTGTTACAAAGAGGCAGGCTTTTGATGTTGATTCGACTACTGTTACCGGCCACATGAAGGATGTCCGGACAAGAGAGTAAAGCAGTGTCAAATCGACAAGATCAGAGCACAAGTCTAGTTTATCGTGATGCACCAAATGTAACCAAAGTTCTACTGGTTATTATTCCACCAACTGTACATGTTTGGATTAATATCTCTATAATATAACAACCTTTCTGCAAAAAGACTAGGTCAAAATGATCCATGCTAAAGGTGGGTGTAATTTATTACTTTAATGTATATATTTAGATTGACTTTAGACGAGGACACATACAGTAGAGGTTTTGATTCTGACCACACTGCTCTGTCTCTTCCTGTCCTGGCGCTCACCTCAACCTACTGCTACAGTGGCCTACACTCGAGTGGACTGTAAAACCCACACAGCTGCAACGTTCTATATCAAACACAATCTAGACACATGCCCAAACCTGAGTCTGTTACTGATGTCTTCTTGAGTGCAACATTTTTCCCTGATCTGGGGGAGCATGGGTGTGCAGGCAGGGGCAAGCCTCCGATTGTCCGCTCTTGTTTGCGGTCACTCCCTCTGACCGCAAGTCCACTTGTCCGCGCTGATCGCCAGCCACTGTGCTCCGCACCTGCCGGGAGGCCGAGAGCATCGTACACTGGTGATATGGGGACTCCATTACCCGCAATGATAGACTTGAGATGCCAGCCATTGTCCACTGTTTACCAACGGCCAGGGTTTTGACATACAGGCCAACCTCAGGGTGCTGACAACACAGGAAGAGAGAGTTTCCCCCTCACACATATTCGCACTACATACAAGCAGATAGTTGTTCATGTTGACACTATTAATGTGAGAATGAGGCAGTCAGAGGTAACCAAAGATAGCCTAGCCAGGACTTTTAAACAAGGGAACAAGATGGACGTCCCCGGCACCGTCAAGATTTATCCCTTCAAAGTTTTATTTTTAATAATGTCTGCGTCCAGACGTCACACCAGTCTCCAGTACTAAGGGCGCCCTCTCCGCATCGTACCTGACATCCTACCTAGAGTCTGGCTCGCTAGAAGAGCATTCAATTAGGTCAGTCTGTGCTGACCTAATTAAAAAAGACAATCATTTTCGGATGTTGTTTAAAGTAAAAGGCATAGAGACGTCATTCAATGACCCCAAAGACGCTAAAATCATTCTGGAAAATAATTCCTGACATTTATAATTCCTAAACATTTAACCCTTCTTATTATTAAGTGACGGACGGACTACTTTGAGCTGCTTTATTCACTTCTTTACTACATTTAATCTGCACAGCCACAGCTTCAGTCCTTCCCCCCGCTCTGACTGACTCACTCACAGCAGAGCAGCTCCGGGGAGATGCACGCTCATGAGATGCTGCCAGAGCAGAGTGGAGCTAGAGGGGAGAGCTGAAGCTAAGGTAGAAGACGGTGAAACACTGTTTATTTATTGCTGATTCCAGTGTGACACAAACTCCTGTCTACATTTACATTTAGTCATTTAGCAGTCGCTACCATGGCGCCCCCCGAGGCAGACGTGTTTGCCAGCTCCGCGCTAAAATTTCAAACTTTTTCTCTTTTTTGTATGTTTTTCGTGTTTTTCGTTCTTTCTGCAGTGCACAAATGCCATGCACTGCTAACATACAACCGACAGGCATTATTGGACATCGCCAACTCACGAAACTTTGTTTTTAGTGGTTCTATTCCGCTGGAGCTGCAGCTCATTGTTCGCCCATACCACCAAAACTTTTACCCCGAGGGCCACGAAGCACCGGTCTCGAGTGAGTTCGCTGACCCCAGGAGAGTGCTTCGGAGACGGCGACGCAAGCGAGGCAAGAGGGGAGGGCTACATGCTAGGCTAAAAGCTCGCGCTAGCCGACCACCGCTACCCAGCCTCCTGTTAGCGAATGTACGCTCCTGGAAAACAAATTGGACGAGCTACGAGCCAGGATTTCAACCCATCGGGAAATCAGAGAGTGCTGCGCCCTGATTTTCACCGAGACCTGGCTCTCAGACAAGGTCCCGGACAACGCCATTCAGCTACAGACTCACTCGCTTCACCGAGGCGACCGAACGGCTGCATCCGTAAGTCTAAAGGCGGTGTGTGTGTTTGTAAACAACTCGTGGTGCGAAGATATACAGACTGTTGACGAGCACTGTTCACCAGATGTGGAGTTATTACTGCTGAAGTGCCGTCCATTATTATTTACCGAGGAATTTACTGCTGTGTTTTTGGCCGCTGTTTACATCCCCCCGCGTGCTGACTCCACAGCAGCACTCAGCAAACTCCATGACGTCATCAGCGCGTTAGAAACGGCTCATCCTGACGCTGTTTTTATTGTTGCTGGTGACTTCAACCACTGTAGTTTGCGGACTGTATTCCCAAATACCACCAGCATGTTGACATTCCCACCCGTGATAAAAACACTCTTGACCACGTCTACAGCAACATACGTGGTGCATTCAGGGCTGCACCCGCCCCACTTCGACACTGACCACATCTCTTTGTTCCTGTACCCTGCTTACAGACAAAGACTGAAACAAGCACACCCTGTCACCAAACAGATCAAACTCTGGACCCCGGAGAGCGAGATCACCCTGCAGGATTGTTTTGCACTGACAGACTGGGATGTGTTTAAAGCTGCAGCCACTGTGGAGGACTCTTCCATTAGCGTACAGGATTATGCTGAGTATGTGTCTGGGTACATCAGCACTTGTGTTGATAACATCGTGCCCACCATACAAATCAGGAAGTTTCCCAACCAGAAGCCCTGGATAAACAGTCAGGTACGTCACATGCTGCGTGCTCGCTCTCTTGCATTTAGATCAGGCAATGAGAACGAGTACAAAGCTGCAGTATGGACTGAGAAAAGCCATCACAGCGGCCAAGAGGCAGTACAGAGAGAAGCTGGACAGCTTCTACTCTACTGATTCAGGGCGGATGTGGCAAGGCCTGCAGCACATCACAGACTACAGGACCACCACCAACAACATCGCATCAACAGACAGCCTGCCGGATGACCTCAACAATTTCTACGCCCGCTTTGAGGCTCCCAGCAACACTGCAGAGAGGAGCTCACACACACCTGGACCACCCAACCCCCTCCCTCCACCAACCATCTCAATAACACAGGTACACAGAGCTCTGAGGAAGATCAACCCCCAAAGCAGCAGGACCAGACAACATTCCTGGGCGGGCCCTCAGAGCATGTGCCAACGAGCTGGTTGATGTTTTCACCTCCATCTTCAACCTCCCTCAGCCAGCGCATTGTACCACCATGCTTCAAGACCACGACCATCGTCCCCTGCCCAAGAAGAACCCACCCACCTGCCTGAATGACTACAGGCCAGTGGCACTCACTCCAATCATTATGAAGTGTTTCGAGAGAGTGGTGCTGGCCCACATTCAGAGCAGCATACCGACACCATTGACCCCTGCAGTATGCCTACCGGCCCAACAGATCTACCTCGGATGCAATCGCTACTGCCGTCCACTACTCCCTCTCACACCTGGAGAACAAGGACTCATACATACGGATACTTTTTATAGATTACAGCTCCGCCTTCAACACGGTCATCCCACACAAACTCACCCACAAACTGTCCACACTTGGTTTGCACCCACACTCTGTGACTGGCTCCTAGATTTCCTGACTGGCAGGCCTCAGTCTGTCAGGATTGGTAATAGGACTTCAGCCAGCACCATCACAAACATTGGTACTCCACAGGGCTGTGTACTCAGCCCCATCCTCTACACCCTGTACACCTACGACTGTGTCGCTCTCACAAGGACAACATCATCCTGAAGTTTGCTGACGACACCGCAGTGATAGGACGCATCGCTGGCGGTGACGAGGCAGCTTACAGGAGGGAGGTGGCCAGTCTGGTGTCATGGTGTGAAGACAACAACCTCACCCTCAACACGGACAAGACAAAGGAGATGATAGTGGACATGAGGAGGGAGAGGAGAACGCCTCAGCCACTGTTCATCCGGGAACTTGAAGTGGAGAGGGTGAGCAACTTCAAATACTTGGGTGTCCACATCAATGAGGACCTCACTTGGACACCTCACATCACACAGCTGGTCAAGAAGGCTCAACAGCGGCTGTATTTTCTGAGGAGGCTGAGGAAGTTTGGCATGTCGCCCAAGATCCTCAGCAACTTCTACAGCTGCACCATTGAGAGTGTCCTGACCAGCTGCATCACTGTGTGGTACGGCAGCACTTCTGTCATGGACCGCAAACGCCTGCAGAGAGTGGTGAAGACTGCGCAGAAGATCACCAGGACTCCACTGCCCTCTCTGCAGAGCATCTACCACCGCAGAGTCCACAGAAGAGCTGCTTCCATCCTCAAAGACCCTCCCACCCACAACATGGTCTGTTCACACTTCTACCCTCAGGACGGAGGTACAGAAGTGTGAAATGCAGGACTTCAGAATGAAGAACTCATTCTTTCCCTCTGCCATAAGACTCCTAAACAGCAGATAGGAGTCTACAATCACAATCACATTACATGAACAATTGTTTACCTACTGCACTACCTCACTTTACTTTACACCGTCACTTTACTTTACACGTCACTTTACACCATCACAACTGCACTACCTCACCTTACTACACTTTACACTTTTTGTATATTTGTATTTTTTTTGGTATACTTCCATTATTATTACTTGTATATTTGTCTTATTTTTTTTTATTTTTTACTTAATTGTGTGACATTTTACTGTGGACGGCAAAGTAAGAATTTCATTGTATAGGGAAACATGCTTTCTGTCTGTACACATGACAATAAACACTTTGAATCTTGAATCTTGAATCTTTTATCCAAAGCGACTTACAAGTGAGAAAAACAATGGACGCAGACGAAGAAAATAAATAGTTGGAAAGGAAGTAGAAGTCAGTGTTTGTCATTTAGGTCTATCAGTTTAATTATCTTTAAGTCTAATCAGCAGAGTATTACAGACCGCTGCTGTAAACCTGCTCTTGTTGCTCTTCAATCAACATTAAAGCTACAGAACCTATAGTATTCAAAATATAATAACTGCATGATTTAAAACCTATGGTAAATCCTCGTGAGGTAGATCCACATCTTGTGTCTGGTTTGCTCTCTCATCTGGAGCATAGTGAGAGAAGAACAATCACAAGAAAAGATTGTTGTACATAAAATTCAATGCCAGCACATAAATTAAAATTTCATAGGGGCGGCAGTAGCTCAGTGGTAGAGCGGCCGTCCTTCAACCGGTAGTAGGTTCGATTCCCGCTCGCCCCACAGTTCATACTGTCGTTGTGTCCTTGGGCAAGACACTTAACCCACCTTGCCTACAGTGTCCGTAGCACTGGTGTATGAATGTGTGTGACTGTAGAGGTGTGTTTGGTGGTGGTAGGAGAAGGTTGAGCGCCGTTTGTATGGCAGCCCCCATCTCCGTCTGCCCCGTGTGTGAATGGGGTGAGTGGAAGCCTGATGTAAAGTGCTTTGGGTGCCCGAGAAGGGTGCAAAAATGCACTATATAAATGCATTACCATTTACCATAGACTACTTGCAAGACAGTACTGAGCCTTATTTTTTTTTCTTCTTTATAAACTATATGTGCTCAACATGAAGCCAGACCCTCCCACATTATTAAAGTCTTCTGTATGGGAAAGATTTGCCTTCCCCGTCTAAAACAATAAAGGGCAAAGACAAGTGGATAAGTCGAGATTTGTGTGCCGACAGTGTACCCCTAATAGACCATTTGTTTTTTTGTGGGCGGCAGATTATAAAATTTAAAATAATAACCAACTAAATATATTGTCATTAATATGTTAATTGAATTTCTTGTTATAGTTTTTAGTTTAGTTTTGTTTGGGGACTTCTAACTTTACACTTTGTACCAGAAAAACCCTTTAACTGCATGCTGTTAAAAGCAGGGAAAGACGTGAAATGGACTCTGTTACGTTTAGTTTCATTACATGAAGCCCTGTTGGCTTTAAAAATTGGTGGATAATGGGTAGAAGATGGATAAAGATGTTGATTTCAATATTATGTTTGTTAGTTATTTTTAATTTATAATTTTCTTCTCAGGGTATGTCAAAGAGACTGTCACAGCAGCCCCACAGGCAGCCACAGCCTCTTCATCCACGTTCATTCCCTGAGAGGCCTCCTACCTCTCTACCCCTCCCTTCTGCCTGTGTCTGACACGTGTGCTGGAGCCTCAAATCTACACTAGCTGCATCATCTTGTAATCAAGCCACCTACTAAAACCAGGGCTGTGTCCGAATTCACACCATAGTCCCTAACCGCTTAATCACTATATAGTGTTGCACTATATAGAAGACTATATAGGGCACTCAATTAATGAACTGTTTCAGACACTACACAGCTGTTTTTCTGTCACCGTTAGTCACGTGACTCCAGCGTACATGTTAAAAAAACTCAACTGAATCCTGCTGATAATGGATTTCTGTAATAAATTACAAGACTTTAGTGATATAGGAATTAATATAAATATGTGTTTTATTCAATAACTCTTGTCCTATTAATGAACAAAACTGACTGGATTATTGCAGCTCTTTTATCCCTAATAAGGAAAGCTCTCGTATGTCCATCTGAATGACTTAAGGTAAGCTAACATTAGTGATTATACATTGTAACAGTTTATTAATAACAAATAGAATGGATTACGTTTTTACAAAAAGTCAAACTTGTTCAGTTTAAAGACATGTCACGGCTCTCTTTGACAAACATAGACCATAACGATTTGAACGTCTATTTGAACGTCTAGTGACCACTGCGGCTCACTACTTTTACTAATGCATTGTGGGAAACTTTGAGTGCACTACTACACCACTACAAAATGGAGTGATAATTATATAAGTAAGTAAATTTTATTTATATAGCACCTTTCACAGATATAAATCACAAAGTGCTTTACAAAGTGCACTAAAAGAACAATAAAACTATGAGAATAAAAATTAAAACCACAAAATATTAAAAACATAAAAAGCCCAATCAACTAAAAGCTTGTTTAAATAAAAGTGTCTTCAGCTGCTTTTTAAAAGAATCAACAGAAACGTCCACTCGCAGTGACAGGGGCAGGGCGTTCCAGAGTCTGGGGGCGAATGCTTGGAAGGACCGGTCTCCCCGAGTTTTAAAATGTTTTTTGGGGACCGTTAGAAGGTTTTGACCAGAAGATTGAAGAGCGCGGGAGGAGGAGTAAGGGGTCAGTGTGACAAGTGTTCCTAACTCATTTAATGTACAATAGGTTTACTATAGTCTGTTATATTAATGGTTATATTAGAATACATATTAAGGTTGTCACTGTTAAAAGCTAGATGAGTAATATTGAGAAGTGGAATGCAGATAATGTTGATCCTTCTTTTGGTTGATTATTCGTCGATCTATTGGTAATGCCTCAGAGCTTCTGTAGGGGGATTGCATGCGCGCGCTTCTCTTCCTCATTCAATACAGACGAGTGAAGGCAAGAGCTGCGTCATGTGTGTGTCTTAAACCTTCTCCCGCTACTTTTCCCCTTTTTAAGGGTACAACATTAGCAGGTCAGTGATGTACTGGGGGGCCTGTGCAATATACAGTACACTACCTTTGGGACGAGATCGATCTGAGCAGACAGCACAATCTGGACGTCCAGGGGTTTGGTAAAGCCCCCCCCCCCCGTTGACACTTTCCATCTTGGCGTAACCTGCCAGTAGTTCAGTGATAATATCCTGGATGTAGGCTTTTAGTGACTTATGTGGGTTTGGGGTACGCCTTGTGTAAATGATGTGCGAGTTGACAACACTGATGCTTAGAATAGCATTGAAGATATGCTTGTACCATTTTCTTGACCATGGAAATAGGTACATTTTCATCCTTTGATCAGATCTGTCTACTTCCCTTATAAAGCTGTTGTACTTGTTAACACACACTGGTCTATTTATTGTGCAATGTCTGGAATTTTTTTGTCTTGATTCTCTTACTTCCCATAAAGAGTTGATAACATTGTAGTTCATTGTAATGTTACCATTAATGTTATTAAGAGTTAACAGAGTTAATGTTGTTGAGAGTTAACATTGTAACTCTCTTTGGTTCATTAAAGACCACTCTTGCCGCTGCATTCTGGATCATCTGCAGAGGTTTGGTTGTACAGACAGTGAGTCCAGCCAGTAGTGCGTTGCGTTGAAGAGACAGCACAGGAAATGCGAGAGGGAGTGAGCGTTCACAAGTGGAGTCGGAAAGTCGAGCATAGCTGTTTTATTGCCTGGGCCTTGTTCTTGCCATTGAGCTGACTTCTTAGGACTTGCCTTACTTGTTGGAGGTATTTGGCAGTTGTTGTTTTCTTTGTTACCTCTTCAAGGTTTCCATTTGCCTGTGGAATTCACAGGGAAAAAATAGAAAAACAATATGTAAATGGCGACCTTAGGTCAGCATGGCGCGGGATTAAATCCATGGCTACAATTAATCAGTATGATAAGGAACTCAAGCAGCAGATCAGCCTTAACAGTGTTCAGGATGAATGTTTGCCTGATGCTTTTAATACTTTTTTTTAAAGATTTGAAACGTCTGATTCCAGGCATGATGTCTCCAGGCTGAAAAACTCCTTGACACCATGTAATGATATCAAAATATCCCGAGAACAAGTGGAGGTTCTATTTAAGAAAACAAAAGAGAGAAAAGCCCCAGGCCCAGACCTTATTTGTGGTCACACATTACACCACTGTGCTGAACAACTCAGTGGTGTTTTTTCCCATCTTTTTCAAATGTGTGTTGATAACTGCAAGCTCCCAACTATTTGGAAATCGTCTATTGTTATTCCTATACCCAAAATCAATAGAGCTAGGGAATTACTAGATTTCAGACCTGTAGCGCTTACCTCTCTTGTAGTAAAAAACCTTGAGAAAATCTTAAAAGAAGAGGTTCTCATCTTGGTTGAGGGCAAACTTGATTCTCTTCAATTTGCCTATCAGAGGAATAAAGGTGTGGATGATGCTAAGCTTTTTATTCTGGACACACTTTATAAGCATCTGGAGAAACCCAAATCTCATGCCAGGGTTTTATTTGCTGACTTTTCATCAGCTTTTAATAAAATGCAGCCTCTCATTTTGATTGAGAGGCTTGCTTCTTATTTTAATCTGCCTGATCAGCTTTTAGCTTTGTTCTTAAACTTTCTGACTGACAGGACACAGAGGGTTTTAGTAAATGGGGTTACTTCAAAAACCCTAGTCTCCAACACAGGTTCCCCTCAAGGCTGTGTACTTTCCCCGTTACTGTTCATTTTATACACAGATAGTTGTAGGTCTCTTAAAAAGGACAGTTTTCTTGTTAAATTTTCTGATGATACTGCGCTGCTCTCCCTTCTCCATGGCACAGAGTCAGATCACGGACGTGCACTTCCTGATTTCGTAAAGTGGTGTGAGGACAGCCTTCTGGACCTTAATGTTCTTAAAACTAAGGAACTCATTATCGATTTTAGAAAAAAAGGGACAAATACTTCAGTATGCAGGATCCATGGCGAGGATGTGGAGATTGTAAACCATTATAAATATTTGGGTACAGTTTTTGATTCTCAAATGAAGTTCGAAAGGAACTCTGAAGCAGTGGTCAAACGGGCCCAGCAGAGAGTATATTTATTGCAGAACAGCAGTGGGGATAGAGCAAATCCTTGGTATATTCCAAGGGTGGTTTTCCAAGGGTGTTTTTTTTTGTACATTTTCAAGCATTCAGTGATCCACGTGTATGGCATTGAGTCATATGCTTTCTTGTAATCAATCCAGGCAGTGCACAGGTTGGTGTGTTGGGTTCTGCAGTCTTGGGTGACTGTTCTGTCAACCAGGAGTTGGTGTTTGGCTCCTCTGGTTTCTTTGCCGATGCCCTTCTGTGCTTTGCTCATGTATTGATCCATGTGCCCACTTATCTTAGCCGCAATGATGCCTGACATGAACTTCCATGTTGTGGAGAGACAGGTTATTGGCCGATAGTTGGATGGGACTGTACCCTTTGTGGGATCCTTTAGGATCAGGATTGTCCCATCCCTTAGCAGCTGGTTCGTTTGTGCTGCAAGACGCTCGTGGAGTGCAGTGAGCTTCTTTAGCCAGTAGGTGTGGATCCTGTCAGGGCCTGGTGCTGTCCAGTTTTTCATACCTGAGACTCTTTTTTGGATGTCTGCCGCTGTGATGGTAACTGGATTCTGTTCAGGGAGATTGCTGTGGTCCTCTCTCAGAGCCACCAGCCACTGTGCATCGCTTTTGTGTGATGCCTCCCTCTCCCATATATACCTTTCCAGTATTGTACAGTTTCCAGCCTTGGAGGGTCTGCTCTGCTGTTATTACCCTGCCATTGAGCGTACACTATTGCAGGTTGAGTTGCGAATAGCCGGTTTATTCTTCTGGCTTCATTATCTCTCGTGTACCTCTTTAGGCGGCTGGCCAAGGCTTGGAGCCTTTCTTTGGCAGTTTCAAGTGCTTCAGGTATGGGCATCTGGTTCGTCTCGTCCTGACTCTCGTCCTGGCTCCCCTTGCCATAGCATTTGTGTTGTATCTCATCAATCTCAAGTGGTGAGCAGTTGCCGCTTGTGGATGTGTGGAGATTTTATATATATATATATATATAGAGAGAGAGAGAGCGAGAGAGAGCCCCCAATACGTTTTGACATTGCTGTTACTTTAAGAGCTAATTTTTTTTGTTAAATATACAGCGCTGTATATATATATTATATATATATATATATAATTTATTGTTTAATAAAAAATACTGCCGTCTGTTTCCTAACATTAGTGCAATAACTTAGGCCTATAGTTCTATGGGTCAAGCTTTTGCTCCTCCCAGTTTGGCCGATTTCATCGGCAGCTGTGCTATGTTTCTTCTTTTTCTTCAATTTAAGTTTTTCAGAAACAGGTTTAGAGTTAGTTCGGTTAACTCTGAGTCTGTTCACGCTCTTGAACAAGAGATAAAACATTTTCAGATGCCTCTGCTTTAACCTTTTCTTTAGGATTCAACTAAAATAAACAAACACATACGCTCTTTTTGTTACCATTTATTTATTTTTAATGACCTACATTTATATCAATGGAACGTGCACACTGTCCACTTGCATTACAGAGTAACTCTGGAGACATAGGCTGACACCGAGAAAATGCATTAAAGCATTGCTGTAAAAGCATCATAGAATAATACTGAGTGAATGAAATCTATTTATGCAAGCCTCAGAATTTAAACCCAGAGTCCCCCTCTCTCCAGGGTTAACACACTCTGAGTTTGGACTAAAGCTGCTTCTGAAACAGGGCCTTTACGTTGCTTTGCTCTCAGCTCGATGCAAGCTTTAGCTTCTGTGGTTTCAGCCCTCACCACAGTGGAAAAAGAGCAGGGGCAGTCTGAGACATGTGCATACCCACATTTGTATGTAAGTGCATCAAAGGCATCAAATACTAATCAGATTATTTTTTACAGAAAAGATACAAAAGCAGTTCCAGTTTGTTCCTGGGTTTATCTGGTGGCAGCGTAAATAACACTCGGCTCAGTGGAACCAGCTCGACGTGCTTGTCTTGACTTTTGTTTGAAATTCAGTGCAGCATAGTTCAAGTTTTCTGACGCCAGGTTCTGTGAGGAAAAGCAGTTAACAAAACACGAAAGAGAACTCTAACAGTTTTGTTCAAACACAAGTTCAAGTTTACCTCTCTTGGAGCATTTTCTTGTCTGTTTTGTTCTGCAACAGAAATACAAGTGTCCTATATCAGTCAATGGCAGCTTTAAATTCTACATGAGCTAAATTTTTAATGAATACATGTAAATACCTGTCTGTAGTCGTTTCATTTTAACAGCAAATCCCACAATAATTGTCAAAAGAAGAACACAGACACTTCCCAATATAATGCTCATCCACCATGTTGGATTACCTAAACATCAACAGTTATTTTAGCAGAATGTAATAAATATGGTCTTATTTACGCAGCCACATGGAAACAAAACTTACCGTAACACTTGTCACCATCAGACCTGAAGTCGTTACCTACGAGAAAATAGCAGTCGTGTTGAAGGTATTTCTTCAAAATAGTCAAAAAGAAAATCTTACCTTTAACTTTTAAATGGAAAACAGTAACATCTTCACTTCCATACACCCCCAGTCCACAAAAATACAAGCCAGAGTCTGCCATCTCAACACGTTTGATTTGGAGAATGACATGAGACCCATTGGAGCTCATGTTAAACCTGTTGTCCGTAGTTTTGTCACAAAGCACAGGGTTTTCAGAACTTCCATACATGGTAGCGATGTAGCAGTAATTTCCTTCGTTAAGAAGCCTGGACCAGAATGTGTATGCAGGTTTGAGGGTGATGTTTCTGCACAACAAGTCAACATCTTCTCCAGGTTTAACATTCACAGTGTAAGACTTGGTGCTCCAACCTAAAACAAACAGCAATTTTTAATTTACTTAAAGCCAAGAATAAATGAATAATGAAGAAGAGGCAGTACTTACAGAAGCAGCCCAGAAGTAAAGCTGTTGTGACGGTGAAGCTCTTCATTGTGCCAGTGTGATACTGGAACAGCAGGGCGCTATATAGTCCTTTTAAGGTAGTTTGTTACAAAGAGGCGGGCTTTAATTCAACTGCTGTTACCGGCCACATGAAGGATGCCCGGACAAGAGAGTAAAGCAGTGTCAAATCGACAAGATCAGAGCACAAGTCTAGTTTATCGTGATGCACCAGATGTAACCAAAGTTCTACTGGTTATTATTCCACCAACTGTACATGTTTGGAGCAATATCTCTATAATATAACAACCTTTCTGCAAAAAGACTAGGTCAAAATGATCCATGCTAAAGGTGGGTGTAATTTATTACTTTAATGTATATATTTAGATTGACTTTAGATGAGGACACATACAGTAGAGGTTTTGATTCTGACCACACTGCTCTGTCTCTTCCTGTCCTGGCGCTCACCTCAACCTACTGCTACAGTGGCCTACACTCGAGTGGACTGTAAAACCCACACAGCTGCAACGTTCTATATCAAACACAATTTAGACACATGCCCAAACCTGAGTCTGTTACTGATGTCTTCTTGAGTGCAACATTTTTCCCTGATCTGGGGGGGCATGGGTGTGCAGGCAGGGGCAAGCCTCCGATTGTCCGCTCTTGTTTGCGGTCACTCCCTCTGACCGCAAGTCCACTTGTCCGCGCTGATCGCCAGCCAGTGTTTTCCGCACCTGCCGGGAGGCCGAGAGCATCGTACACTGGTGATATGGGGACTCCATTACCCGCAATGATAGACTTGAGATGCCAGCCATTGTCCACTGTTTACCAACGGCCAGGGTTTTGACATACAGGCCAACCTCAGGGTGCTGACAACACAGGAAGAGAGAGTTTCCCCCTCACACATATTCACACTACATACAAGCAGATAGTTGTTCATGTTGGCACTATTAATGTGAGAATGAGGCAGTCAGAGGTAACCAAAGATAGCCTAGCCAGGACTTTTAAACAAGGGAACAAGATGAGTCAGATTAGTTTCCATGAACTGGTGGCTGGACCAGGAATTGTAGTCAGAAAGGTTATGGTTTTGTGGATAATTGACCTTTCTTCTGGGGTCGCCTAGGCCAGCTGAGGGCAGACGACCTGTGGAACTGGATAATGTATTAGCTTTTAGTTGTCTGGTTAGTCTATGTCATCCTGATGTCTATTGCCCAAATCTGTTAGATACATCTGACCCTTGTCCTGAGACTGTCCCCCTCTCTAAACATTGCATGGTGATTCAATGTCCATTAGTGACCCAAAAGCATCCTGTCCTCATGCTATTATAACTCAGAAGCAATCATTTAAACCCAGCAGAACTGTCAGCTCTCGACAACTTGTTCCTGGTACTGTCTCTCCACTTGACCAGCCCTCAAATGCAGGTTCTAGATCAAGACTGATGAGTCTGCAAAATTAAGCTTTTTGACCACATTACATTTGGAGAGGAGTCAACAAGGCCTATGACGCACAGCAAACTTGGTCAAAATGGATGGCAAGATGAATGCCGCATGTTATCAGAAAATACTGGCGGAAAATTTGCACTCATCAGCCCGAAAGGTGTGCATGACATGCAATATGACAATGATCCAAAGCACAAGGCTCTGTCGACTTGTCACTGGTTACAGCAGTATAAAGTTTGCTTTTGCATGCAAGCACCTTGTGACCATGTCTTACCCCATGGGGCCCGGTCGGGCTCACCACAAAGAAGCACAAAGAATTTTATTAATATAGCACAATTCATACACTGGGTAACTCAAAGTGCTTTACATAAATAAAAGACAATTTACAAGATTTAGAATAAGAAACATCAGAAAATTTTTAACATTTTAGAAGAAGAGTGCAGATATAAAACACTTTAAGTTGTAATGTAGGCGGAGTTAAAGAGGAAGGCTTTTAACCTACCCTTGAAAAATGTTAAAGTTGAGGCTTGTTTGATCTCATCTGGGAGTCTGGGAGTTCCAGAAGCAAAGTGGGGCCAAGCTCCAGTGGGCCCACCACCTGCAGGAGGAACCATAAGGGGCCGGTGCAAAGTGGATTAGGTGGAAGTTGAAGGCGGGGGCCTCGGCGTCCCAATCCCCGGACACAAACTCAGGCGCTAGGAACATGGACGGTCACCTCACTAGGGTTAAGGAGCCTGAGCACGTGTGGGAGGATGAGAGCTACCAACCACGCACAGCTTGGGCTCTGGAACCCAACCCCTCAAGAAAGGAGTTTGGTGGAGAAATCCCTGGAGTAGTTTAAGGATCTTGGGGTCTTGTTCAGGAGTAAGGGAAAGATGGAAAGGGAGGCTGACAGATGGATCGGTGCAGCTTCTGCAGTTATGCAGTTGATCTGTCGCGGTGAAGAAGGAGCTGAGCGAATCTTTCGATTTACCGGTTGATCTACGTTCCTACTCTCACCTAAAAGTCAAGATCCGTGATATAGGCGGCCAAAATGAGTTCCCTAATTGGAGTTTCCTCAGCCACCCTGCAAGGAGCACATAGTAGAGCTTATGCTCCTCCACTTATGCTCCTCCACCTGATCTTGAGATGGCTTTTCAATGTCATTTATAACTCTACCCCCACCAAAACACAGGATTCTATAATTTCTTTATATGTTGAGATGGCTTTTGATTGTGTAGACTGGGTATATTTGTTTCACATTTTACAAAATATAGGTTCGGTGATATATTTTTGTTCTGGATCAAACTACTCTATTCCAGCCCAAAGATTTCAGTCAGAAACAATAATATAATATAAGCCGTTCAACAAGACTGGGAGGTCTCCTGAGTGTAACGTGGAGTGAGGACCCAAGTGCGCAAAGAGAGAGAGGAGAGGTAACAGATTTTATTTAAACAGTCAAACAAAGTCTGAAAGAATAAGAGGATGTGCCATGAGCTGGAATCAAGCTGAGGCTGAAGCCAAGCCCGAACTGGAACACAGATTGGGACCAGCCTGATGCAGGAACCAAGCATGGGAGGTGGAATGTGGGCTGGGGTCACACTGATAAGGGAAGCCGGAGCCGAGTTACAAACAGGAACAGAGCTTAAGAGCTGGACTGAAGACCGGAGTTGAGTCAGAAACTGGAACGAGCTGAAGGTAAGTAATCCGTGGAACTGGAAACAAGACAGGTAAGCCACAAACACAGAGAAACTGGCTGGTGTTTATGCCACAGGTGGCATTGATGAGGGGACGGAGATAGGGAAAAAGTAGAGCGGATTATGACACTGAGCCAACTACTTTCTTGTTCCAACCTCTCAAAGTAGAAATGGTGTAGATGCCAAAGTCTCTCTATATGCCAATAATCTGCTTTTATACTGTACATATCAGATTTAGTAGCTTCTTTTACTGCCGCACTTAACACACTAAATGAATTTGGTCAACTATCGGGATAAAACAAATTAAACATGACCAACAGTGAGTTGTTGCTATAAAAATTGACTGATAGAAACTACCCATTGCATATCCTCCTGTTTAAAATGTCCCGTCATAGTTTTACTTGGGGATCCAAAACGCACAGAAATTTGAGGATCTCTAAAACTAACTTCTAATGCAACAATTTAGGAAAAATTGGTCTACGCTCAATCTATCTTTGGTTGCACATATTAACTGTGTTAAATAAATATTCATCCTCTTTTTTTACATTTATTTCAGAGTATCCCAGTTTTTCTACCGCAGTCCTTCCTTACTAAACTGGATAGTCTCATTACAAAATTTATTTGGAGAAAAAAAAGGCGCAAGTCTCCGTAGACAGTACCAACAGTGGCCCAAATCACTTGGGTGTATGGCACTACCAAAGTTTAGATACTATTATTATAAATCAACTTTACTTGAATAAAAAAATATTTAAATCTTCTCTTATGATCTGGACTCAGTTTAGGAGGCACTTTGGCCTACAAGGTTTCTCCTTGAACGCCCCTCTGGCTGCCAATCACCCATTCCTTCCATTGCTTACTGATAACGCCTTTCTATTGTGGTCAAGCCTGGGCATTAAATCGTTTAATGACCTAAATACCAATGCTGTTTTTGCCTCTTTTCAACAACTCTTGGCCACACCCCGATATGGTGTCAACACCGTATCGAGTTGACCAGAGACACAACTCTTTGGCTGATCTAATGTTAACAACTACCACAAAAGACTTTAAGCTGTCTTTGATATCAAAGGTGGCAAAACACGGTATTAAGAATTGGGTATATAAACATTTGGTCCGGGTTATTTGGGTAGTTTCTGTTGTCATTATGATATTAAAAGAGTAAACACAATTGTTAGACAATAAATGGCTTCACCCAACCACTAACTATAAGTGAAAGAAAGGTTTTTGTGTTATCATTCATATTCTCTGAAAAATGGCCCAAAAAAATAAATAAATCACAAATTCTGCAAGGGTATGTAAACTTATGAGCACAACTGTACCTTCCAGTCCAGTCCGCAGCTTTGTGCGTAGCGCCTTTCCCACTTTCCCTAACGTACCTGAAGGCTCTGTTCTAGATGACTTGCTTGTACCGCTCTCCAATATCAAGGGCTCTATCTTATCCATAACCAAAAACGCAAATTCAATCAGTTTCTCTTGACACAATTAAGGTCCTGTGGTTTAACTTGTGTGCACAAATCTTTGATCTGTGCTAGACATAGCCTCATTCAGTGCAAAGTTTTAAACTGTATCTATTAGGGCTGAACGATATATTGTTATTGTATCTATATCTAGATATGAACTTTCAAGATATTACTATTGAAAAAAGCAACAATATAGACAATATAGATTTCCCCTCTCCGCGCTCGCCCTGCATACAACTCTGGCAGCCACAACAAACATCAGTTTTACGAGTGCCCTTGAATACACCACTAAAGCCAGCGCGCACACACTACCAGGGACGTGGGAACCATAGACATATATAGGTAGACGCCTCATCAAACGCTACTGCCTATTGGCACGAACGAGCCGTGGAGCCGCCATCTTGGACCGGTCGTCAGCCCCACTCAGTGTAACTTGTTTGCCAGGTGCAATGAGCTGTCAGTGCATTTATTCAATAATTTCTCACCGAATACCCAACTAATTTTGACGTGGGCTTTTTTGCTGCAAAGGTCATTCATGTAGCTATGATACAGGACACATTGTTCAGCGTATTTTAATATTCATAGTAGGCTTAACAGTTATATAATATTCTGATAAAAGATATAAAGTAATCAGACGTTCAAAATCTAAATATGTGATTTAGGATATAAGGTAATTTATAAACCACACACTATAAATATGATAAAGAAGCAGAAACAGATAGTAGCAGATAAACATTTTAATATTTTGTAGGAACAATTTATAATGATTTTGACTCTCTCACACACACTCTCACACACACACAAAAACACACAAACACTAGAGGTGGGCAGATCGATACTACACTCAAAAAAAAAAAGGTGCTAAATAGCACTAAAGGTGGTTCTTTGGCTCGTAATCATAGGGGAACCACTTTAAGTGCTATATAGCACTTATCTTTAAAGGTGCTATAAAGCACCTTTGTCAAATGGTGCTATGTAGAACCATAAGAGGTGCTATAAAGCACCTTTGTCAAATAGTGCTATGTAGAACCATAAGAGGTGCTATAAAGCACCTTTGTCAAATGGTGCTATGTAGAACCATAAGAGGTGCTATAAAGCACCTTTGTCAAATGGTGCTATGTAGAACCATAAGAGGTGCTATACAGCACCTTTGTCAAATAGTGCTATGTAGAACCATAAGAGGTGCTATACAGCACCTTGATTGTTTACAATTTCTTCAACAAAAATGGTGCTCAACATTGGTTCTTTGGTTTGTTATAGGGGAACCTCGTTTGGCATTAATGGCACTTAAGCTTTATAGCACATTTGTCAAATGGTGGATTTTTAGAAACTTTTTTTTCTTTTTAGGTAGTAGGTCATTATCATGTCATATACAAATCATGGATTGAAAGATTCAAAACCCTGTACTAAAAGCTTACTGAAAGAAAATACATTACACTTTTAACAGTTTAATTCATTTATTTTAGTTGCAAATAATAATTGCATAATAATTGCAATAATAATCAGTGCTTTTTACCTAACAATACTGGGTGAAAAATAGAAATTGGAATATGAGAGAGACAGAGACTCTATGCACAGATTGAGTTGTACACTAGAGAGAGAGAGACTCACAGATTGAGTTGTACACTCTTTTAATTTTGACAGGAAGTCCGGCTGCATCCTTCATTTTTAAGACAACGCACTCCAGGAAGGTCAGTGTCTTTTTCAGTCCTTTAGGATATTGGATGCCAAACAAAAAATATATACAAAGGATGAGGCCCAGTGCCATTGAGATGTCCTCGCTCTCCTCACTAATGGACTGGCCATCCAACATGACGACAATGTGGTCGTATTGCATGGGATGAGGAGCACGGTGTAGGAATCACAATACAGCACTTGCCTCGAGTACCTTATTGCTTTTATAAAACGGTTGCCACACAATACCAATATTAAAGCCGAAAAATATCACTAAAAGCATTCCTTCTGCTGGAAAAAAAAATAAAAAATAGTCCCTGTCCAGTCATAAACAGCAACAGAAGTTACATATATTATTTTGCCAAAAGATGGAGGCAAAAACTGTCTTTATGAGTGAGTCATCTGGAATCGGTAGAGAAGGACGTTTATATTGGAAAGCTCTGAGTCAAACTTGTTATCACGAAGGAGGAAGACGCAAATGACAGATGACTATAGGCATGGGAAAACCCCTTAACTTTGTGTTAAAAGGACAAGGTAATCGCAGCGGACATTCAAACGGATTATTTTAATACAAATATAGGACTGACCTGAATACATGTCTACTGTAAATTCAAGTACACTCACTTTACTCGATCTTTCACAATACTCCACTATAGCTTCAATGTGATCAAACATGTGTTTAGGTTGCCAAGAGTGGTTGCTAGGGGTGTTGTAGTAATATAGAGAACCATTGGGTGATGTGTTCATAGCTGTGTTTTATCGTGCAATAAAACACAGGTATTGACCAATCAGAATCAAGGATTGGAACTAACAGTTTTATAATTATAAAGACATTGATTTTAGCTAATAATACACTACAACTACACCATGTACCTTTAATGTTATTAAGTCCCAGGTATATGTTTGAGTAATTTACAACGCAACCAATCAGAATCAAGGACCGGAACTATCAGTTTTATAATTAATTTTAACTCCTGTCATACAACTGCTCATACTTTTGGCCATTAACTAAAAATGTATGTAATTTTCTCTTAACTTTGAAAGCATAGTTTGTGTAGACCAGCAAACAAAAACTAATGTTTGCATTGAAGTCATTTGCACAGCAAAATTAGCAATAATTGTAGTGCTTTAATTAGACTTGCTTAACACTCAGTCAACTGTTCATGGCTCACCTCAACTTCAAAAAGCAACCCCGGGTCCTCCTTAAACAGTGCAGGCAAGAGCAGAATAGCTGCTTCCAACTGTAGTCCTTTAAATAAAACAAGAGTTAGGTTAACATAACATGGGTGGATGCTTTTATCTAATAAGTTTTCTTTGTTTTTCAATTAATCACCAAGACTATTACTACCTTTAATAAACTAGAAATGAGTCTTTATTATTACACAAGACAGATACATGCAGGAGCGTATGATCTCAGGCAGATATGGGTGTCAGACAGTGATACACAGAAAATCTAAGCAGTGCAGATTTAATTTTTTTTCAGTCTGCCGTCTTCACAGTCATCAACCACACGCCTGAACTTCTCCATCAGGGGACTCCATGAAACTTGAAGGACTTTAGGTGCCATTACCGAGAGCTGAGAGAGAATCTGTTGGTCCACATCAACGTTGGTACGGTCTCTCAGATCCCAAAGGAGCTTATGTTAAGATGAAGGCAAAGTAGAAAAGACAGTCATAACTCGTTAGTCATAAGTCATAACTATGGAGGCAATTAATACACTACTGTACTTACCATTTTGGCCAGTCTGAAACATGGAAATTTAGAGATAATCTCCTCCGTACTGTGGTTAGACACACAATTTCTCTGGTAAATTTTTATCAGCGCCATCCTTTCTTTAAGAAGCTCTAAGTTTGGTCTAAGCTTCTCTGTTTCCTCCTTTATTACTCGGAGATGTTCCCTGATGCTTCGTTCATCTTCTCCTGCATCAACCTATTGGGGGAGTTAAATTGTTACAAACTCTTAAACTACAACATTTGGAGCAGCGACTTTAAAAATATGAGGAGAAAAGGACTAATGGTCATTCTGCATAGACTTATTTATAACTACAAAATAGCCAAAATATTCTCAGTTGAAATTCACAGTGACCAATCAACTCGTTGGAACCAGGTTCGAGTTAACCGTTAATTTTGGCATGACATTGGCCACATATTACACTATATACACAATACAATCATTTCTTTAGTAGAACATAAGATGCATCTTATTATACTATTAGCTTTCCATTTTGGAAAATAACATTTATCAGGGTTTTTGAAGGCCAAAATAATTGTCCTACTGGAGTGTATTGGAGAGAGGATGCAGCACAATGCCAAGTTTCTTAATAATAAAGCAATCAGTGAAGTATGGCCTTTAACATGCATGTTATGTTTAAATAAGGACTGAATGCAAAAAAAGTTAATGTAATAGTAAATTTTTTTATGGCAATACATAGTTAAAATGATTTAGTGTTTTTTTTCACATTAAAAGAGATAATGCTATAAACAGCCAAATGTTCTCGTAATAGCAGAAGAATCAGATATAAGCAAATCACAAGTTTTATTTTTCAAAATGTATCACTGTTTTAAGTATAGATAATGCCAATGAATAATACTTTCATTATGTCCAAATAGTGATTTCCATATAATATTGCTTTTCATATTTCATGTGATGTTCATACTGTTAAACTGAATTAATTTCAAGGGCTGAAAATATGAAGACAGGATTTCAACAGATATTTTACCATTTTGAATCCTTTAAAAAGGATGATCTCTGATGTCTATGGATTATAGCAGAAATTGCAATTATACAAAATTTACTGCCAAATTCAAGATTTTTACCATGGTACTCGGATAAGCTTCTGCTGTCTGAAGAGGTCGCTTCCTTCTTGCCCATCTCTCTTTCAGTCGCTGTATTTCATTGTTGGCAACAAGAGGCTGCCTTTCTTAGGATATTAGAGAACTAATATCACTAAGAATTAGGGGCTTAACAGGTTATTTGCATGGCAGTGGTGCCATATAGCACCATATCCACCGCAAAGAACCGCTGAAGAACCAAACTGGGCTTAACAGGTTCTTTAAATGGTAGTGGTGCTATATAGCACCATATCCACCACAAAGAACCCCTGAAGAACCGCTGAAGAACCATTATTTTTCTGTGTGTAATATCGATAATATCGATACCAACGTTGGTATTGGTATTGATCGATACCAATGTGAAAATATCGATACTTAAGTTTCAGTTTCTCTCGTTTTGCGACCTGGCCGTGTTTGTCAAAAGCTCTCAAGAGCAAGCTCTCAAGAGTGCTGCTCGTGCTCGACACTGCTCTCCTCCCCCTCTCCTGTGTTGTACCGTCACGTGACTCACCACTAGCGCTACCACCAGCAGTCAGGCGCGCGCGCTAGTGATGAGTCGTTCATGAACGATTCGTTCTTTTTGAACAAGTCTTTAATATGACTCGGGAACAACTAGTCATCTCAGAGAGCGAGTCGTTCATTTTTGTGTAGACCCGCGCATGCGCATTGCACCACATCTCATACAGCAAACTGTATGAGATGTGCAAACTGCAAAGGAACTGTTCATCTCCCGAGTCGTTCGTTCGTTTCTTTCTGTTTCCGGTAACTGCATACTCTTTCTCTATGGGGAAGGGACTTGGTGAACGAACGATCGAATGAACGACTCGGGAGATGAACAGTTCCTTTCTGTTTCCGGTAACTGCATACTCTTTCTCAATGGGGCTGGGACTTGGTGAACGAACGAACAAACGAACAAACGACTCGGGAGATGAATGAGTCCTTTCTGTTTCCGGACGGACGGATGTATTAGCTACAGCTACATGAGGCTGTCACAGCCCAGACCAGACATGTTGACGGAATTAATGCTAAGCTAAATATGAAGTGACAAAGGAAAAAAACTCTTTGGATTAAGAGGTGAGTTGAACTCTCTGCCTGAAGTAAGCTGCAATGAATTTATAATTAATTTTTCAAAGTTTGGCCATGAATGCATTAGCTTATAGTTATTATAGTTTTTATTCCAAAAGTACTAAATGTATTAAAAATTGTAATATGTAACATTTTAATTAGATTCTGCTGAAATGAACGAAATGAACGAAATGACTTGAAAAAAGATTTGTTCATTTTGCTGAACGAGACTTAAAGAACTGAGTCAGTAAAATGATCCGAACTTCCCATCACTAGCGCGCGCCGCTCAGCCGCGCATGTCTAACAGCAGTCACAGTCAGAGGCGGAGAATGGCAGCAGAGAGAAAGAGGAGCGTTGTATGGCTGTTCTCATTATATCAGACATTACAAGGAGAATTTGTTTTACATTTTTTATATTTATTTTGAAGTAAAACTTTGTGACTTTATTTAAGAAAAAATCCTGAAAAGAAGTGCACTAAAGAGGAGAAACATTTTTTGTTAACATGCTACTTGAAAAGAGAATTTGTTTATACATTTTTTATATTTGTGAAGTAATCATTTTGTAACTTTGTTTATTTAAATAAAACAGAAGTAACCAAAAGTTGTTTCTGAACAAAAGCTTTTGTAGTACTGATTAATAACCTAAAATGCAAATCACAAAAACAAATTAAAAGTCATGAAAATTCATTTAGATTTAGGTTGAAGACGCATCCACCTTAATTATTAAAAAGTATCGGTATTGGTATCGGTATCGGTATCGGCGATACTGGCCCTGTATTTAATTGGTATCGGATCGATACCAAATCTAGCGGTATCGCACACCTCTAACAAACACAAACACACACTAAAACCCCTGAAAGAGGACTTTTTTGCAGAGCTTCTTTCTCGTGCTTCCTTTCTGAAGTTCAAGAGAGGCAAGTTTGGCAACATGGTGGAGCCTTATCTTCAGAAATACGGACACAACCAATGATAACAAATCAGAATGATGGTTGTCAATGCCAAACTGGGGGGCTGTCCACACGGAGATGCGAATCACTGTATCCATATACATTTTGTATCGTATTGGCGTTTCGTCCACACGGAACCGGCGTTTGGGGAGACTGAATCCGCTATTATTTGAACCCTGGTTCTAAAGTGGATAAATCTGAAACCTTCTCCCTTATGTGTCGTGTGTACAGCCAATCCGTCTATTTTGTGAAAACGATGATGTCATCGCATCACGTGTCGGCCTCGTCACACGTAACAGCAACAACAATAATGGCGGACTACATGATTGAGTTCGTGCTGCAGAAGCTACTAAGCCTACTAGCTTTATTACAGCAAAATCTATTGCTTCTATGCAATTGTGGTGAGCAACAAGCGATAATGGACAACACCATACGCCACATGCTCTTAGATCCACCGCGAAAGAGAACCAGGAGAGCAACCTAGAGAAAATGATTGGAGAGAGAATTTCCGCATGTCCAAAGCACTCAGAACTCAGTCCGTATATTGAAGAGCAAACAACAAACATGAGGGCACCAATTACTACACTCTAAATAAATGACTGCAACAATTTGAGAACTTGTTTTTATTAGAAAATAAATATTTAGGTCTTCGCCTTCTTGTGCAGCGCAAGGTTATGCGCATGCTCAAAGTCTTCTTCTCCGTATAGTGTATATCTGTGGCAGAATTACAGCGCCCATACTGGTCTGGCATATATACTACATCATTTTCAGCCGGTCTCAGTGGTTTCGTTTGTACGTAGATATTTCCTGAGACGACGCCGTCTCAAGATCGGATAGGGGATGCACTGGCTTCGTGTGGACATAGCCTGGGTCTCCTCAATGTGCTCCCCAAGAAGGAAAACATCCTCTGTCCCTATCTCCTCCGCACAATGTGTGTGACTGTTGACAACTTAGGGGCATGAATTGGTGAAGCTTGGCGGATCACCCTCTCTGCAGCTCTCAGCACCTTATAATAATAATACATTTATATTGCGCTTTACACAGTACTCAAATACAGTTTACAGAACAGAGAAAATAAGAACAAAGCAACCTTAATATAAAAAGATTAAAAGAATTTTAAAAATAAGATAATCACACCTTCACTGTGCCTTGTGATGGAATCACTAGGCCTCCATTGTTTTTCAGGGCTAGAAGGTGGTCAATGATGCTGGTCTAGCATCTCTGACCAAGCTTGCACGGCACACGTCACAGGACAGCTTTCGAAGAATCTGTCGGACTACAAACCCTGATATGTAGACCAGAGCATTTTCCACCAGACCACCAAACCGAGTGGGGAGATAACTGTGGTCACACACAAGGGCTGAAATGTTGGCGAATGGAGATGGGTGATCTTCAGCAGTTTCAGCAGAGGACATCTCCACAGCAGACAGGGACACCGTGTGATCTTGTGCTGCCACATTGTCTGTCTCACCAGGTGAGACACCACACCGAACCATCAGACGGCGGAAGATGGCCTGGAACTGGCATGCCGATGGATTGTTATTCCAGCCACCTTGTATGGTAAACAGACACACAACACAATTCATACAGTACTCAAAAGACAAATATATTAATTAGGTATATTTTCAGAATTTACTGTAATAAGAACAACAACCCCTACCTGACGCTCTGATTGAATTAAACAGGAGCTCCAAGTGATCCTGGCTGAACCTGTAGGTGAGCACATACTGCTGAACTTGGAGCAGTTCAGGAATCATCAGCATGTGTCGATATTGATGACAAATCGAATGATCGACAAGTACCTGCAAAAGAAAAAGTTGTATTACTCTGATTGTGACGAAAGACGACACCCCAAGAAAGCAACATGTGAAACAGCTACCAGGGTGGATATATTAGGAATGGGATCAGTTTCTTGTTTAACTATATACTTGTAGACAATGGAACAACATCTTGGAAATATGTAATTGCAGAACCGGGAGAACTTAAGAACTTGTAGACAATGGAACAATAATTGCAAAACACCACATGCAATACCTACCAATACCTACCATTTTGTCCTTTCCTATCCTACATTAATTGATTTTGTGTAATACATACCATTTAGAAACATCTAGTACCTGAAACACACTGAATACAAGATAATTCCAACAGAAACATAACTGCATGAAATCGAGAAAACATCATATCAACATACATATTTACATACCATCTTTCTGACACCTGCATAACGTTGATGTGCAATACATACCATTTAAAAGCATATTGGAGCTGAAAAACACACCAAAAAAAAAAAAAAAAAAAAATAGACAATTTACAACAACTGATCATCTTAGGAACGCGATGTATAAGGGAACAACCGATCATCTTAGGAACGCGATGTATAAGGAAACAACCGATCATCTTAGGAACGCGATGTATAAGGAACAACCGATCATCTTAGGAACGCGATGTATAAGGGAACAGAGTGTAATTGAACTCATGTCATGAACTTAGCAACCACTATTTTAATAGACCTCTTTGATCGGTGAAGCGTGTTCCATCTCTTGTTACCAAAGAGAGCAAGTACTCTGGCTCTTGACAAAATGCTTTCCTCTCAATCCAATTCAAGGCACCCAAGGGAGCTTTGAATCCTTTAACGAGTTGCGTCCATTCATTGTATCAAACAGCCTGTCAATAATCTATACAGAAATATTAGTATCTAAAATCAATATCATTATAGGGTTCCATTAGGTATCAGATAAAATCTCTCATCAGAAATCAATACTCATCTATTCAAAATATACATAGAACACAGTATATATTTCTAAACTTGGAGCTTCACCGCTCCAATGAATTATATAAAAAAAATTATATAAAACACGTACTTGGTTCTATAAACACTAATTGTATTACCTCAATGAATTGTGCTGTTGCCTCACAGTCCTTAAACTGAGAGTACCCAAGATCCCTCATTGTGCGGAGAGCCACTGACACAGAGCGACTCAGTGTCTGTGCAGCCAGGGACACCCTCATCTTGTGGTTTTCAAAGTAGACGTGTTTGTCTGTAATTTTATTGGCAGCATGCAGTCCATCTTTTTTTTGCACATCATTGAGATGATTGATGTACCTCCAATTGATCTGTCCGGTGGTCGTTGCAATTGGACTTGAGCTTGTGGCAAGCATCCATCATTACAAATACTTTCTCGCCAGTCACCGAATGCGAGAAACTGGTTTGAAGCGGCTCTCGTGGGTCTCCCTCCAGCTCACACCCAAGTTGGTTGCACATGCTGACATTGGAGGCATGACCATCCATTGTTACACATACCACCCTAATGCCCCGTTCATGCAGCTCCTCCAAAGCATGACTGAGGAGGACCCTTTGGGTTTCTGGAGAGAGAGACTTGGTCAGGAAGTAAGCGATGGGAGCCTTCCAATGTCCTTGTAGGCCAACCACCATGAACACAAGAGCCTCGGTAGCAACCTCAGTCTCACTGTTTCCATCACCCATGTCTACAAAACCAGACATTGATTGTGTATGTGGATTATATTGCACATGTTTTCTGATGGACATGGCATCCAACATCAGTGAAACCCAGCCATATTTAGCCTGGTCTCCCTGGCATCTTCTCTCCAGCATATCCAGCATCCAGTGGTGGACGAAGTACACAAATCAAGTACTTGAGTTAAAGTACAGATACACTAGGTAAAATATTACTTCAGTAAAAGTAAAAGTACTCCCTTTTAACTTTCACTTGAGTAAAAGTACAAAAGTATTTGCCTTCAAATGTACTTAAGTATCCAAGTACTATCATTTATTAAGGCTATAATGCCCATATAGATTTTGTCAGTCTCTTGCCCCCTTTAGGTGCCAGGGTTTATTTAAAAAAATACAGATTTTTGATATCCAAATTTCAAAAGGCTGTGGTTTGAAAATGATAAGAGATAGAGTCCTACTCTAAACTACAAAATGTCAGGTATGACCCAAAGTATATAGGTACATACATTTTAAGCATCTAATTTGCATATAATTTGCATACCATGACATTATATTTTGGCGGTTATGTTATTTACAGTACATACACACTAATGAACATATTATAATAGTTTTTTTTTTATTCTGAAAAAAAAAATTATAACAGTAATTTGTAAAAGCAACATTACCAAAATAAAGAATAACTACAACTTCCATTATACCATAACTAGTAAAACGTATGCAAATAGTTATGAGAAATAATATACACATGTACTGTAGGTGTGTGGTTGCAGTTACTTTATCTTTTCTTATCCTTCCATGTGGCATAGTTAGTAGTTTTTTAGAGTGTGGGACCTCTCATAAAGCACAGCACACAGTCATCACTTTATTACGATCGCTGCTTTGATTAGAGCATTCTCGCTGACTATGTTTACACCTGCCTCTCCCTCCTCGACTGGGTAAAGTGTCAGGATGACCAACACGTATTTGTCCCAAACAGCTGTCAATAGAAGCCGCATTATTCCCAAACTCCCTGTCACTCCCGCGGCCACGGCGAGTACACGCGCCCCGGCTTCTATCACCTGTGCTAAAGGTAAAGCTGCAGGTGCTAAAGGTAAAGCTGCAGGTGCTATGCGCTCACGGCTTCCTCAACATCCCCTTCACTACCGCGGCCAGAGTAGTTTTCCTAGTTTTCCTCCCGTTTCTTTCACTGATGTTTGGTAAAATGTGGGAAAAACAGCGTGTGCTTTATGAGAGACGCTGAGAAAGGCACGAGCAGCGGCGCCGTTGTCCAAGTTACGCACGCACTCTCTCTCGCTCATTCTCACTTTCACTCGGCTGAAAAGACTCTAAAGGTAGATGTTCTCCCTCAGAATCAGAGTCAGCCATTACTAATACCAAAGCTTTATCACAGGTCCTGACACTCCCACTGAGACGCGTCTTTGAGGGCTTCTTCTACGAAATTTTTTAATGGCAACACAAGGAACGACTAATTTTGCAAAATGTAATTGAGTAAAAAGTAAGATATTTGACGTTGAAATGTAGTGAAGTTAAAGTAAAAAGTATCCCTTAATGGAAATACTTAGTAAAGTACAGATACTGGAAAAAACTACTTAAGTACAGTAACGAATTACATGTACTTCGTTACTGTCCACCACTGCCAGCATCATCTTGTTCAGGCCAGGTTTGGAATCCACTGAACGCAGCCACCTGTAAAAAAAATTGAGAAGAAGCTTTTCAGTGTGTTTGCATTAATAATTTCCAAAAAATAAATTCGGACAACATTAAGCCTACCTTTGTATTGTATGTGGATGTGGGAGGGGAAAATGTCGAGTCTCTCTGAGGTATTTGTATGCCTTTGGACCATGTAGATGGAGCGTGAGCGCAAACTCTCTGTAGTCCTTTGTGTATTCGTGGCCTTGCTTTGCCATGAAGTCTAACTGAAGATCTGAAATTTTATGATTTAAAACGAATAAGTCCCCTTCAGATAATAAATAAAGAGTTTAACAAGAATAACATATACATGAATTTCAAAGTGTTAATTTTGTCTTACCAGAGTAGAATTCAAGCTTCTCTTTGAGCTCTTCATTAATGAGGTTCTTTTCCCTCAAATCCCCAAAAGACTCTTTACTGTGGTTTTGCCCTCTTTTCGCTGGCCATGGAATTCTTCTTCTTCTCTCGCTCTAGATGTTCCACTCTTGCCAAGGCTTCAGTGAGTTTGGTCTTAAGAGCGGTAGGAGAAGCAGGCAAGGCATAGCCATGATCCTAATAGAAAGAGGGATGAACATGGTTTGAGTAATGTTTCACTTCAAAACATTATTTTGACACCACTAGTTTAATGCCCACATTCTTTCTTATAGTCATCACATGTCAAAGCCACTACCAGCACTGTGTGTGTGTGCGTACCAGTAATGCATGTTCAATGTGTCTTAAATTGTGTTTGTATGGGTTTATTTGTGAACGTGTTTAATATGAGTGGAAGCAAAAAAAGTGAGATTTGAATATGTCCAGAGAACATTATGATATGATGTTCTCTTCTGGAGGTAGAAGTAGCCCTGCCCTTTTCCAACTAAAATGATGAAGCATAATATATAATACAATACATATAAAGGTATAAGCATCTTACCCTGCCATGTGATTGATAATTTACATTTATGAACATTCACATTTATGAATGCTAATAGTTTTATGAGGATACACCTACTCTTTGGAGGTGAACCGGAAAGCTGAAGACGGATGGAATAACACCATCGTGGAGTCGGACAATCTGACCCGTCCTATCAAAATTATCATTCTTAAAAATGATGAGAGCAAAGTACTGTTGTATCACTTGCATGAAATCCTTCTCTCCTCAAAGCCACTTCCCACTTCTTCCTTACATCTTTGTCCTTGGGAAACCTTCACAATGAAAACTGAAGATTTGGGAGAGTCTACACAAAAACATTTCACAAAGGAGGTCAAGCTTATTTTCTTTCTTCACATTTCTTAGAACCTTTCTTCAACAAAAGCCCTATTTTGAATTGGACTACTGAAAACATACTTGAGTCAGTAAATAGTGAAGCTAACAACAAAATACTAAGTTCGCTGGCCAATGTTACACCAATAATAATTGATTTATTTCATCATAGCATTGTTGTGTCAATTGTAATCTAAAACCATATTCGGGAGGGATTAATTTAACATGGGTAGGTGGAGTAATAATGTAATTTATACACAGACGTCTGTAATATTAATGTCCAATTCGCAAGGGAAAATATATCTCAGTAATACTAGCAGAAGTGGGAGTGGTAACTCGATTTGAGCTTTGCTGTCATGTGTGTATACATTGCTTCCTGATATCACGTGCGCAAATAACCGTTATCATGTCCCGGTCATCAACGTAACGTTATGTATTAACTTCAGATTGGATTGTGTTTGTAATAGGCACTTAACGTTACCTAACGCTAAAAGAAAGTTTCGTGCATCTAACAAGAAGTGCTTTCAAACTTGTTTCCTATCTGAATAGTAAGTTATGTGGAAAACACTTGAGTTGAGGGAGGGAGATACATAGTCTAGCTAACGTTAGCTAGCTACGATTTCAGTACAGTACTATCAAAGATCCTTGCTCCTTTTCAATTCTGTGGATTTAAGGACAAAATACAACCAAAAGTACAATAGTAATGTTAAATCTTACTTGTGAAAAGTAATCCCCCGAGCCCTATTTGCGATGGTCTGCCGATTAGAACATAAAAATGCTGCACAGTGCTCTGGCATCTTAACTGCTGCTAGTCAACGAAATAGTGATGGGTCGTTCATGAGTGAGTCGGCTCTAAGAGCCGGCTCTTTCAAGTGAACGATGGGAGCCGGCTCACATATCTGAAAAGCCGGCTCTATTTTTTCTTAATATATCCTATAGTAATTAAACCATTATGTAATAATAAAATATTGAATTATTTTAGTTTAGTAAAAAAAAGTACTAATAATTCAATGAACACAAAAATATAATTATTTAAGCCTCATTAGTTTCATCTATTCCTGTCAATCATACACGAGGTGTCAGCCAGTTATATTAGAAGGGAGGTCTGAATGCGCCGGTTCTACGCACAACCTACATCGTTAAATGCGAACTGTGCACCCAACTGTGAAGTTAGCGGAGCTTCAAGAAACTAGTGAAGGTGGTGGAGCACCTGGAGCCAGCACCTCCACAGTTGAAGATGTAATCACTCAAGTAGGCCTACTCCGCAACCCACAACAACGCAGTCTTCTATAAAGGACCCGTTAATGCATAAGTCAATGTCTGTAGCGAAAAAAGGCCGAATAGGCAAAGAAAATGTAATGCAAATGCTTAATAGCATTCTTTTTTTTAATATAACAAATTAATGCATTTTAAAGAAATTGTGAGACATTGTGAGTATGATTTCATTTAATAATTTAATTAGTTTTTACACGTATTGCAGTCAAAACCATAGTTAAAACATTTATTATTCAAAGAGCCGTTTGTGAACCAAAAGAGCCGGCTCTTTTAAGTGAGCTGAGTCAAATGAGCCGGCTCATGAAAAAGAGCCGGATTGCCCATCGCTACAACGAAACTATGAGTACGACCGGTTCAAGATGGCGGCCGCAAATCTCGTCGCGCAGCGGCCAATAGGGCGTCTACCTATATATGTCTATGGTGGGAACTATATTGTGAGAGGGGGGGCAGCGTTTCCACGGTGACGCGTCATTGCTTGTCACGTGACACACCGCAGCAGCAACAGCGCTGAATGAATGATTGTGAAGTTCTGTGTGTTTTTTAACTGACCACAGCTCTGCCCAAACTTGAAAACTGCTTTATCTCTGATGAACGTAAAGGACAACTCAAAACTGTTCACTCTTTTCTCTTTTATTTTCTTAAAGATGATTTTGATTGATGGGGGTGGAACAGAATAGGTTGATAACCTTTAAGATACACAACCCAAACCATAAATTAGTTGCAAATAAATCACAAATAAATCTCAATAACACTTCCTCAAAGTAATAATAAATGTTACTGAATCCTCAAACCAAACAAAGTCATTTAAATTAACCTAGGGTCTCTAATAGTTAATAATTAGTACATAGATGCCCTATTGGCCGCTGCGCGACAAGATTTGCGGCCGCCATCTTGAACCGGTCGTACTCATAGTTTCGTTGAATAGCAACAGTTAAGATGCCAGAGCACTGTGCAGCATTTTTATGTTCTAATCGGCGGACCATCGCAAATAGGACTCGGGGGATTACTTTTCACAAGTAAGATTTAACATTACTATTGTACTTTTGGTTGTATTTTGTCCTTAAATCCACAGAATTGAGAAGGAGCAAGGATCTTTGATAGTACTGTACTGAAATCGTAGCTAGCTAACGTTAGCTAGACTATGTATCTCCCTCCCTCAACTCAATTGTTTTCCACATAACTTACTATTCAGATAGGAAAAAAGTTTGAAAGCACTTCTTGTTAGATGCACGAAACTTTCTTTTAGCGTTAGGTAATGTTAAGTGCCTCTAAGGACAAAATTGTGAGGAAGAAGTGGGAAGTGGCTTTGAGGAGAGAAGGATTTCATGCAGGTGATACAACAGTACTTTGCTCTCATCATTTTTAAGAATGATGATTTTGATAGGACAGGTCAGATTGTCCGACTCCAAGATGGTGTTATTCCATCCGTCATCAGCTTTCCGGTTCACCTCCAAAGAGTAGGTGTATCCTCATAAAACTATTAGCATTCATAAATGTGAATGTTCATAAATGTAAATTATCAATCACATGGCAGGGTAAGATGCTTATACCTTTTATATGTATTGTATTATATATTATGCTTCATCATTTTAGTTGGAAAAGGGCAGGGCCGCTTCTACCTCCAGAAGAGCTGAAGAAAGCCTGTCCATGGCCTCTCAGGAAACGGCAACCTCAAGCCCACAACCTCAGCCTAATGATGTGAATATTTCTACTTTAAACATCATATCATAATGTTCTCTGGACATATTCAAATCTCACTTTTTTGCACACACAGTGCTGGTAGTGGCTTTGACATGTGATGACTATAAGAAAGAATGTGGGCATTAAACTAGTGGTGTCAAAATAATGTTTTTGAAGTGAAACATTACTCAAACCATGTTCATCCCTCTTTCTATTAGGATCATGGCTATGCCTTGCCTGCTTCTCCTACCGCTCTTAAGACCAAACTCACTGAAGCCTTGGCAAGAGTGGAACATCTAGAGCGAGAGAAGAAGAATTCCATGGCCAGAGAAAAGAGGGCAAAAACCACAGTAAAGAGTCTTTTGGGGGATTTGAGGGAAAAGAACCTCATTAATGAAGATCAAAGAGACGCTTGAATTCTACTCTGGTAGGACAAAATTAACACTTTGAAATTCATGTATATGTTATTCTTACTCTTATTAAACTCTTTATTTATTATCTGAAGGGACTTACTCATTTTAAATCATAACATTTCAGATCTTCAGTTAGACTTCATGGCAAAGCAAGGCCACGAATACACAAAGGACTACAGAGAGTTTGCGCTCACGCTCCATCTACATGGTCCAAAGGCATACAAATACCTCAGAGAGACTCGACATTTTCCCCTCCACATCCACATACAATACAAAGGTAGGCTTAATGTTGTCCGAATTTATTTTTTTATTAATGCAAACACACTGAAAAGCTTCTTCTCAATTTTTTTACAGGTGGCTGCGTTCAGTGGATTCCAAACTTGGCCTGAACAAGATGATGCTGGATATGCTGGAGAGAAGATGCCAGGAGACCAGGCTAAATATGGCTGTGTTTCACTGATGTTGGATGCCGTGTGTGTTGTGTGTGTGTGTGTGTGTGTGTGTGTGTGTGTGTGTGAGAGAGTTAGTCAAAATCATTATAAATTGTTTCTACAAAATATTAAAATGTTTATCTGCTACTATCTGTTTCTGCTTCTTTATCATATTTATAGTGTGTGGTTTATAAATTACCTTATATCCTAAATCACATATTTAGATTTTGAACGTCTGATTACTTTATATCTTTTATCAGAATATTATATAACTGTTAAGCCTACTATGAATATTAAAATACGCTGAACAATGTGTCCTGTATCATAGCTACATGAATGATTTGCAGCAAAAAAAGCTCGCGCCAAAATTAGTTGGGTATTCGGTGAGAAATTATTGAATAAATGCGCTGACAGCTCATTGCACCTGGCAAACAAGTTACACTGAGTGGGGCTGACGACCGGTCCAAGATGGCGGCTCCACGGCTCGTTCGTGCCAATAGGCAGTAGCGTTCGATGAGGCGTCTACCTATATATGTCTATGTGCCATGCACTCTCTCTGTGTGCGCTGGTAAATATGGTCCCAAGAGCACTTCCTAGAAGTTGGTTCCACCACCTTTTGATGCGTGGTTGCCCTCTGCAGTTTGGGAGTGCTCTTAGTAATCTGAGTGAATCTAGGCTGAGTACTCAGTACAACTTGTACCTTGAATTGACATAACAATGATGATATGCTTTTATGTCATTTTTCCTTTTTTTATTCAGAATATTCACAAATGTGTTAGCTATGGCATGAGATATCTGATATTCCAATTGTCAAATACATGCAAGTGGAAGTATATTGTTGTTTAAACACCTTTATAACGATCACGTTAGTTGAGCTGTATGCGCGATGGGCGCCGCCGTGTTAGTTTGTGCCGCAGACGCAGTTCAGAGAATCGGATCTGTTGGATTTACAACCTCTATGTTTACAACACGTGAATTCATCCACATCTCCCAAAATACTTAAAAGTAAGTGGCTCGTGAACTGGGAATAGAATAGAGTAAACATTGAAGTTACTTACACAATGTGTATCTGATATGAATAAAATGTGTCGAATTATAATGGAAAGGATTATTATTACCTCTTCCATAGACATCAGTGTGTATTTTACAAACTCTAAATGTATTGTTTTTTTTAGTACTTATAACTTATAATTTATATGTGCATCAGGCAACATTGTGAGTTGTCAGAGGTCCTGTCTGAAACCAGACATGGTTAATAGCTAGTGTTTCTGGCAAAGAATCTGTAGAAGTTGTGCTGCCTGTAACTACCTCTGTTCTGTTAGTAGCAAATGCATTTTCTGCATACAGTTATGTGATCTTTTAAAGAATATAAATGTTGTTGCACTTCAATGCACTTTCAATGTTCCACCAGCTGCTGCATTTGTTATTTATTGTTAAAGCAGAGCTGCAGTAAAAGTGTTTGATTTGTAATTTATTTTTTGGTAATTTATGTTAATGTTGATGACTTGGTCTTTAAAAATAAAACTATACTTTCCACATTTTTTTGTATTATGATCTTTTTATTTTTCTGAGAAATGCTTGTTTTTTACCAAACACGTAGTCATATCGTATTGTCCGAGATATCTGGCGTGAAAATTGAGATATGAAATTTTGTCCATATCGTTCAGCCCTAGTATCTATTATACAAAGGCCTTGCTTGCTAAAATATATAATACTGGTTCCTCAGCCTGTGACAGATACCAGTTGTCAATTCTTATACATATGTTCTGGCTCTGCCCCCAGCTTCAAAGTTACTGGACAATAGTCTTTGTCAAACTTTCAGACATGGTTGGTGTAAGGAGTGATCCTAACCCTGCATTATATGGATTCTATATGGATTCTCCCCATCCTTGTCTCCTCTCAACGCCGCCCAGAAAAATGGCCTTTATGATTCTCCTTACGATGAGGGTACTCCTCAATAAATGGAAGACGCACTGTGGAGAGGGTGAGCAACTTCAAATACTTGGGTGTCCACATCAATGAGGACCTCACTTGGACACCTCACATCACGCAGCTGGTCAAGAAGGCTCAACAGCGGCTGTATTTTCTGAGGAGGCTGAGGAAGTTTGGCATGTCGCCCAAGATCCTCAGCAACTTCTACAGCTGCACCATTGAGAGTGTCCTGACCAGCTGCATCACTGTGTGGTACGGCAGCACTTCTGTCATGGACCGCAAACGCCTGCAGAGAGTGGTGAAGACTGCGCAGAAGATCACCAGGACTCCACTGCCCTCTTTGCAGAGCATCTACCACCGCAGAGTCCACAGAAGAGCTGCTTCCATCCTCAAAGACCCCTCCCACCCACAACATGGTCTGTTCACACTTCTACCCTCAGGACGGAGGTACAGAAGTGTGAAATGCAGGACTTCCAGAATGAAGAACTCATTCTTTCCCTCTGCCATAAGACTCCTAAACAGCAGATAGGAGTCTACAATCACAATCACAACATTACATGAACAATTGTTTACTTACTGCACTACCTCACTTTATCACTTTATCACTTTACTACTTTACTCTTTTGCCCTATTATATTTTTTTATATATTTGCTGCTCTTTTATTACTTATATACTTATCTTATTTTTATTTTTAACTTACTTGTGTGACTTACTTGTGTGACTTTTTACTGTGGACGGCAAAGTAAGAATTTCATTGTACAGGGAAACATGCTTTCTGTCTGTACACATGACAATAAACACTTTGAATCTTGAATCTTTGAATTAATTTATTAATTTGGGTAAATTATCAATTAATATCTTATCAAATCTTATCAAATTATTTCCTTGCACGGAGGTACCAAAGTATACTGTAGCGTACAATGGTATGTTTGTATAAACATATAGAAGATTAATTTTAATAATTTCAATAATTAATTTTGATATTAATATTAATTCATTAAAATTAATTTCTGATTAAAAGGGGCACCACCCTGGTTTTTAACAGGTCCAGAGAAACTGTTTAATCTAGTCTCATTAATCTTAAAGGGAAGAGAATTTGTTTTGTTTTCGAACATTTCTTAATTATAAACAGAGAAACATCATGTCTTTTATGGGATTTTATTAAAAATTACACAAATCTATAATTGTAAATGACATTGGAACAGGTAAAAGGGATTGACACAAAAATGAATAAACACAGGAATAAACATTTGCTTTCACAGGGTTTGTGAAACCAAAGGAATATTCAGGCTTGTTAATCTAAATGATGAAATTTTACCAAAGGGGCTTTTAACGGAAAAGGGGATGGCGATTTTGGGCAGAGGACATTTAACGACACCAAGGCTGTTGTGTCACGTGCGGACTTACTCTGTAGTCAGCGGGGCTGGCTCGGTTAGGTCACTATCAGCGGTCCGAGCGTCCTGAATGTTCTCCAGAAAGTTCGTCGCTTACTGATGAAGCGTTCCACACCAAGGATGCCGTCGCGTGCGCATCTCGTCCAGAGGGTTTGCAGCCCGGGGGTAGAGAGAGGTGTCCGGTTGTTGTCCAAAGCACCTGGGCCTTGCAGTGTCCATGAAAGAGTTCTTAGCTGTTGCTGGTTAAGACTTGCTTCTGCGCGCGCTCTTCGGGAAAAGAGCAGGCGCTTTGGCAGGCACGGTCTTTGGAACAAAGAAGTTTACTCGTGCTTACACGAGGCTCGAAGCTTTGGCGATGGTGGCATTAGCGGTCCTGATGGACCGGCCCTTGTGGGGTCAGCGAAGGCGGAGAGGCGAGAGCCAAGAGAGCGATTTTTGGCTAACAGCCAACTTTTATCAACTTTGAGCCGGGGGCGCTCTTCCGGCGGAAGAGGAAGTTGCTTGGGAACATTTAAACTAAAGTTTAACTAAAGTTTTTAAAACATTCCTTTTGTTTCACCTTATTCTCATAACACATACCAAACATTTATACTTGTAGGATTATACAAAGAAAAGTAGAGCATTATGAATATGTAGAATATTGTTGAAACATTAATTACATTTCATTTAAAACAAAACGGAAACCATAAACCATAAAGGGCGTTATTTGGTCACAACTCCGTGTCCTGGAAGAGAACAGTATAAACAACACAATATCAAAAATACATTTTCCTTTAATGTAAGAATTACGAGTCATTTGTTCATTTGACTGTTACAGGGTGCCCGACTCCTCCTCACCAAGTATCTTATGTGTTCTGGGTGAACACACGGCCACTTTAAATGTTGGTGACGCACGGGGGAAAACTCGTGATGGGGAACGCCCACCGCACCGGAATAATCAGGGAAGGCAAATAGAATGTGGCCCTACCCGGCTTAAAAGGCCCAAGAGAGAAGCCAGGAAGGAGACAGAGAAGCCAGGAAGGAGAGAGAGAACCCGGAAGTAACAGAGAGAAGGAGAAACGGAGGAACGGACAGAGAAAGAGAACATTGAGCAGCACGAAGAGCTGGACCGACTGAAGGCAACGGGAAGCCAGAGAAACCCCAAGAGTCTACCGCATACACCGCTCTGATACAGCTAAGTAGAGGGAAGTGACAATAACTGTGTGGAGGTTACACCTACCCGAGCTGTTTTTACCTGTGTGCCTAAGACTGCCTTCCCCTGTCCACAGCGCCATCTTCCCCCTTCGGAGCAGAGACCGGAATAGGACTTAAGGAGCGGCCGGCCGTACCTACCCGGACCAGGAGGGAACCAGGGACCTGTACAACGCCATTTTAAACGCTAAGTAAAGGGACGTGTCCCGTATTTTGTTGCATGCTGTGCGGTTCTATTTTTGATATATATTTGTGTGGTCGCTGAGCCGACATTCTCGTGTGTGTTTTAGTCCTGTGGTGGCGTATTGGGACCTCGGAGTCCACTGTGACCGTTGAGGGAGCGCCAGCACTCCTCCAAGCCGGCCTCGCGGCGCGGACGGGAGGCCGAGGCTACAACTTAAAAACTGCTCTCCTTAAGAGACTGCTCTCCCTGCAGTTTTTCCCCGGACTTTCCCCTATAATCGCGGATTGACTTCAAAGCCTATAGACTGGGCTTCTTATCTTTGTTTTGTTTTATTTTTTTACCTTGCATACTTTTAATAAATTTCAGACTTTTAAACTTGGAAACTCAGTCCCCTCGTATTTCTCTGTGGTACATTGTTTTGTGGTGATCAACGAACCTAAAGCCGAAGGCGGCGACATGACCACCAGATCAAATGATCATTCTTGGATGTTAGGATCAAAAGCATTACGATTGTCAATCAGTATGGAGATGAAGCGCTCTCGGTTAAGAGCGAGGTCCTTGAATCCAGCTAAAACAACAACTTTATCTTCAGACTTTATGGTTAAAAGCCATGGCGCCAGGGGGTGGTACTGGTCCTGAGTGACCTTTGACCCTGGTGCCTGGTGGACCCAAGTTCCACCGCTTGTAAAAGCAAAAGCAAAGTTATTAAGAACATTTCTTCTCCATAAATTACTTTGGCCATACTTTTATCTGAAAGAAAACAGTGTTAACTCTCAAGCTCCAGATACAGGCTTGTCTCTGAAGGCCTCTGGAAATGAAAGGAAAGACAGGACAGTTAATCCGTGGGGATTCCAGGGATCGTTCTGCTACAGGTGAATACAATCCACCAGGCCATTCGCCGTTGCCAACTAAAACTCTATAGGTCAAAAAAGAAGCCATATCTAAACATGATCCACAAGCGCAGGTGTTTTCTCTGGGCCAAGGCTCATTTAAAATGGACTGTAGCAAAGTGGAAAACTGTTCTGTGTTCAGACAAATAAAAATTTGAAATTATTTTTGGAAAACTGGGACGCGATGTCATTCGAACTAAAAAAGGACAAGGACAACCCAAGTTGTCATCAGCGCTCAGTTCAGAAGCCTGCATCTCTGATGGTATGGGGTTGCATGAGCGATAAATCAATGCTGAAAGGTATATCCAAGTTCTAGAACAACATATGCTCCCATCCAGACATCGTCTCTTTCAGGGAAGACCTTGCATTTTCCAACATGACAATGGCAGACCACATACTGCATCAATTACAACATCATGGCTGCGTAGAAGAAGGAGTCGGTCCTGAAATGCCCAGATCTTTCACCCATAGAAAGCATTGGTGCATCATAAAGAGGAAGATGCGACAAAGAAGACCAAAGACAGTTGAGCAACTAGAAGCCTGTGTTAGACAAGAATGGGACAACATTCCTATTCCTAAACTTGTCTCCTCAGTCCCCAAGATGTTTGCAGACCATGGCCATGGTCCAACTTTTTTGAGATGTGTTGATGCCATGAAATTTAAAATGAAATGAATTTAAAATTTTTCCCTTAAAATGATACATTTTTTCAGTTTAACCATTTAATATGTTATGTTATTTGCATTCTGAATAAAATATTGAAATTTGAAACTTCCAAATCATTGCATTCTGTTTTTATTCTCAATTTGTACAGTGTGTCAACTTTTTTGGAATCGGGTTTGTAGATAAAACAATCTCAAAAGTAGCGTGTAATCAGAATTAGACATTTAAATATCTTTTATATTAGATTTACGTTATTTAGATCATTTGTCAGTTTTCTTCTCAGTTCCTACTTTATGTAAGACTATGATATTTCATCAGTGTGTGCTACACTGGTCTCTGAGGAGTGGGCTTAAACTTTCCATTGATAAGAAGTCCACAAAGTCTTTCAGCCAATTGTGGATATTAAAACAGTCTGGTTTGTGTGTTTTCGAGTTCATTAGTATGAGGCAAGGCAAGGCAAGGCAATTTTATTTATATAGCACAATTCATACACTGGGTAACTCAAAGTGCTTAACAGGATTAAAAGACAATTTATAAGATTCAGATATAAGGTATAATTATTTTTGCTGACATAAAACCTAATGATACAGACCTTTGTAACAGCTTTTGGCGTGGTATTTTGTGTGGTATTCCCAAGAATGCACATATCAGAGTGTTTAGGTATATTCATATTCAACAGATCTTGTCAAAAGTCAAATTCCAAAACTTCTCCAAAACAGGACATGAACAAAGCAGGTGAATGAGAGAACCAACCTGGCCACATCCATGCCAGCATTGTTTTTTTATGTTTGGTGTGTGACTTACGTTCTATGAATAATTTTCATTTTCATTCATCTTACACATTTAGAGCAATAACTGGAGTTCTGTAATATGGTATCTCACTGTTCTGTGGTCAGAGGGGATCTTTACCCTATGCTGTCAAGTGACAGTATTGTTTTAGTTTAATGTCTAACACATATTTTGATCCAGGTATAATTCCTTTTGACAAGTAGCTTTTAATAAAGACTTAAAGCAGGAGTTTGTAACTTTTTCAAATCAGTAAAATTGTGATAAATATTTAAAATGATTAAAACTGACCGTCTAGCCTGATTCTATGGTATAAAGTATGTACACTGCTATTGATATTATCAGGGCTTGACATTAACTTTTTTGCTCACTGGCAACTGTGGCTAGTGGTTTTCAAAAGTTACTAGTAACGAAGCATTTTCACTAGCCACAATAGCCTATAGTTGTATGTGTTTAAAACTGTGGCCTATAATAAAATGTAAATTTTCAAGATATCAAATTTACACAGAGTATCAGGGCTACTATTAGCAATTAGGACACTGAGAGCCTCTGCTGTTCCAGGACTTTTATTCACAATAAACCACGTATCAATCAGAGGCCCTGGGGGAGAACACTCCCCCCGAGCTCCATAGCTACAGTCAGAAGTTGGTTGGGTAAGAGAATGGATAAAAGAATAACAGTTAGATTGTCCGACAAATCCCCTACAAACAGATAATGTCAGGTCCTGCTCCATTAGATACTTCAGAGGCGGACCCAGCTTCATGAGTGTCACCATCTTATCCAGGAGCTGCACCTGGATGACGGCTGTTTTCAGCAGTACTTCCCACTGAGCCGGCCCCAGTTCAATGACCTGTTGTCCTGTGTCAGTACAAGGATAGGGATAATATTCTTATCCAGAAACTATCACTTGGAGAGTTTTCATCATTTGAGTATGTGTCATTCAAAATGGAGTTGAGGTTTTCTCCATCTATTTTATATGTAGTTTGTTACAATCCACCCCAACAATGTCATGATTTTATTGATGAGTTTACTATCTGCACAGAATTTGAACAAATAGTCATATCTGGTGATTTTAATGTGCATGTGGATAATGTTTGTGACAGAAATGCCAAAGAACTTTCTACTATTCTTGATACTTTTGGTCTTTGTCAGCATGTTAATGAGCCGACCCATAACAGAGGTCACACTATGGACCTGGATTGATGTTGCTCTATCTGATCATATTTGTGTCTTTTTTTTATCTGTCCATAATTTCAAAGGTTGCTGCTGGACCTACTGTGGTTCAGAAGAGACAATTTAATAATAACACCAGGACACAGTTTATGGAGGCAGTCAGGTTAGAAAACGCCTCATCATGTCAAAAATTATGATTTGTTAAATTGTCATACTTCAGTTGTTTAAAATGTTATCAATGCCACAGAAACCAAGAGAAAGTGTCAGCAGTCACCTCAAGTCTCTTTCTCTAACATCTAGGTCAGGTTAGAAATCTAGGGCTCATCATGGACTCAGACTTGAATTTCCACAGTCACATTAAGTCAATTACATCATCAGAATTTTATCACCTTAAAAACATTTTCAAAGTCTAAGGGATAATATCTAAACAAGACTTAGAGAGACTTCCATGCTTTTATCTCCAGCAAGTTGGATTACATTTACATTTATTAATTTAGCTGACACTTTTATTTAACGACTTACATTAAGGTTCCATTCACCAGTGTTACAGCTAGAACACCACTGAAGGCAAGGTGGGTTAAGTGTCTTGCCCAAGGACACAATGACAATGAACTGTATGAACTGTGGTGAGAGCGGGACTCGAACCACCAACCTTCCAGGACCCCTTCTTGTAAGAGTAGTGACACCCTTTGTGACGAAAAACGTATGTGAACCTTTTGGAATTTCATGGTATTCTGAATAAATTTGTCTTAAAATGTGATGTGATCTTCGTCTAAGTCAATGGTATTGACAAACATAATGTGTATAATTACACAAACAAATTCAGATCTTTCATGTCTTTATTGAACACACTCATTCAACATTCAAAATGGCAGCAATAATCTCAACCATGCGCTTCCAGTACAGTGGTATAGTCCAAGGCCTTTGGCGCGGACGTTTAAAACATAGCAATATACTGTTCTTGAGATCAAACGTCAAATTTATTGACTTAGTAGAATACGAAACAGCTGAAATAATGGGAGAACAGTGAACAGGAGAATTCTTGACCAGCAAATATATACAAAATCTATTTCACAAACAACACAGTCTCTGTAGTCTCAGGGGTGATCTTAATAACTTACATTTACATTTACATTTATTCATTTAGCTGACGCTTTTATCCAAAGCGACTTACATTGAGCTTCTAATTACCAGTGTTACAGTCACTGGAGGCAAGGTGGGTTAAGTGTCTTGCCCAAGGACACAACGACAGTATGAACTGTGGGGAGAGTGGGAATCGAACCCCCTACCTTTTGGTTGAAGGGCGACCACTCTACCACTGAGCCACTGTGCCCCCCTTAACTGCAATACCAAAATTTAGGACAACCATGAAAAGCTTTTGCATTTTCATTTCCGGTGCGAAATTATGGAACGCCTTGAGTTCAGCCATAAAACAATTTAACAAAGAAATACAAAGAAACAATATTAATGAAATATGAAAATAATAAACTGTGCCGATTCCACTGTCTTCTATTCACCTCCTGCTCCTATTTCAGTTTTTGTTTTAATAAACATTTTGTCATTCAGTCTTGGTGTCTGCCATCTTAGTCCACCAGCTTCCTGTTCATTACAAAACATGAACATGTCTTTTAGTGCTTTAAAAACAAGTAACATTTTAAATTCAACTCTAAAAGAAATTGGATGCCAATGGAGTGAATAAAGTGGGGTGATGTGCTGACGGCTGGATGTGTCAGTTAAAAAGCGTGCGGCTGGATTCTGCACCAGTTGGAAGCGGCTGAGACAGGACTGGGAGACACCCACATAAAGAGCCTTGCAGTAATCTATTCTCAAGTTGATAAAAGCATGTTTTTACCTAACCACTGCTTGATGTCAGCAACACAGTCAAATTGAAGAGTCAAGTGCATCACTTGTTGTTGGCATCACAAGTAGATAAATCTGCAGCTTGTCTGCGTAGCAGTGGAAGGCAAGATTGTGCCTGGCTTTAATTGACCCCAGCGGAACCAGGCTGTTCGGGTCTCATAATCGTTGGTTATGACACCAGAATAGAGTTTCACCCTAGAACAACAACCACAGCACCTGAATGGAGCAGTGTCACTAACAACTCTCCTGAGCCTTAACGACTTTCACATCAGAAGTCACACTTCCCTTTCATAGCCTACAACTATGAGACCAGAACAGCCTAGTCCCATCAAGTTTAGTTTCAGGGGAAACTCCTCCCTCTAGAGATACAGTATTGTTCAAAATAATATCAGTACAATTTGACTAACCAGAATAATACAGGTTTTTAGCATACTTTTTTTTGCTAAGTGGCAAATAAGTTACCAGTAGGTGCAGAAGATTCTCAGAAAACAAACAAGATCCAGCATTTATAATATGCACGCTCTTAAGGCTGTGCAATTGGGCAATTAGTTGAAGGGGTGTGTTAAAAAAAATAACGTCTGTTGTTGGCTGTACAAACTCAAAACTATTTTGTACAAACGTTTTTTGTTTCTAGGATTTAGTAATCCTGTGAATCACTAAACTAATATTTAGTTGTTTTTTAAAACTGCTTCACATTTGTGTGGCACCAACTTGTGGCACTTCTCAGCTGTTATTCCAGTAGAACCAATCAATATTATCTCAGTTTTTTTATCATTCAATTTAAGGAAATTTTGGGACATCCAATACTTAATGTCCCTGATACATGCTGTGAGTGAGTCAGGCAGAGATGGAGCATTGGAGCTGGTGGTGAGATAGATTTGAATATCATCTGCATAGCAATGGAACTGAAGTCCATGCTTGCGTATGATGTCACCGAGTGGATATATGTAGATGATGAATAGTAGCGGGCCAAGAACCGAACCTTGAGGGACACCCTGTGTGAGTGGAGCAGTAGCAGATCTAAACCCTTGTATAGTGATATAATATTTTCTGTCACTAATGTAGGAAATGAGCCAAGAAAGTGCAGAGCCAGTGATGCCAATGTCAGAGAGCCTAGAGATCATTAATTCATGGCAGACTGTGTCAAAAGCAGCGCTTAAATCAAGAAGCAGCAAGATGTTTGTCAGCCCTGCATCCATGGACAAAAGAATGTCATTAACCACCCGGAGAAGAGCCGTTTCAGTGCTGGGCGAAAACCAGACTGAAAAGGTTCAAAAAGGCCATTTATATCCAAATATGACCGCAATTGCGAAACAACAACCCTTTTAAGGACTTTGCTTATGACTGGTAAGTTGGATATTGGTCTGTATTTGTCCATGTTTAGGTGGTCTAGGCCTGTTTTTTTAAGAATCGGCGTCACCGCAGCCATTTTTAGATCTGCTGGAACAACGCCGGATGACAAACTACAGTTGATCATATGTGTTATGAAGGGTGCAACCTCAGGGACACATAACTTAAGCAGAACAGTAGGTATAGGATCAAGTTGGCAGGATGTGGAATTTAACTTCGCAATTAAATCGCTTATGGCACTTTGAGTAGTTAGAGTAAAAGCATGTCCTCTTCAGCATAAGGCAACATGACCTCTTCAAGTATTTTGACAAATGCATCCTGATCCATAATCTCTGGTATGCAATAAATAGGCCCAACACCATAGTGGGAGAAACATGCCTATATCATAATTTTTTTTCAAGTTTCAAGTCTGCTTTATTGTCAATTCTTCTTGTCAAGTCAATTGAAGTGAACAACCATGCAGATAAAAGGTTTTCTAGTGCAAAGTTTTCTAATTTTCTAGTGCAAAAAACAAAAGCTTGTTAAGTCTGATTAAAATAACAGAGGGCTCAGAAGCAATTATTTGATTTAACTGACTGATGATGTAGTGGAATGATGTCAGTTCCATGGAGAATGAGGGAGAATGGGGGGGGGGGGTCATAGATCAGTGGTGCCTGGGGCAGAAAAGGTTCGGAAGCGAGTTCAGCTTCCTGACAGCCTGGTGGATGAAGCTGTCCTTCAGTCTGCTGGTCCTAGCCTGGATACTCCGCAGTCTCCTCCCTGATGGCAGCAGGCTGAAGAAGCTGTGTGATGGGTGAGTGGGATCATCTGCAATGCAGAGGGCTTTGCGGGTGAGACGTATTCCGTAGATGTGTTGGAGGGAGGGGAGAGAGACACCAATGATCTTCTCGGCTGCTCTCACTATGCGTTGCAGAGTCTTTCGGCAGGACGCGTTGCAGGCGCCATACCACACAGTGATGCAGCTCGACAGGATGCTCTCGATGGTACCTCTGTAGAAGGTGTGCATGATGGGGGGTGGGGCTCTGGCTCTCCTATGTTCGCGGAGGAAGTAGAGACGCTGTTGTGATTTCTTGGCCAGTGCTGCTGTGTTTTCAGTCCAGGAATCTTCAGAGAGAGATTGTTGTCGCTGCACCACCTGGCCAGGCAGCTCACCTCGCTCCTGTAGTTTGTCTCATCTTTGTTGCTAATGAGACCCACCACAGTCGTGTCATCTGCAAACTTACTAAAAAGGTTGGAGTTGTGTGATGGTGTGCAGTCATGGGTCAGCAGAGTGAAGAGGAGGGGGCTCAGCACACATCCTTGTGGGGCCCCCGTGTTCAGGGTGATGGTGCTGGATGTGTTACTGCCAACCCTTACTGCCTGAGATCTTCCAGTCAGAATGTCCAACAGCCAGTTGCACAGCGAAGTGTTGAGCCCCAGCTGCATCAGTTTGTGAATAAGCTGTTGTGGGATTATTGTGTTAAATGCTGAACTGAAGTCAATGAACAGCATTCTGACGTATGAGTCCTTTTTTTCCAGATGTGTGAGTGCTGAGTGGAGGGTAGTGGAGATGGCATCATCGGCCGACCGGTTGGACCGATATGCAAACTGAAAGGGTTCCGGGGGGAGGGGCAGATTTAATGTAGTGCATGACTAGCCGTTCAAAGCACTTCATGAGGATGAGAGTAAGTGCAACAGGACGGTAGTCATTGAAGCAGGATGGAAATGGCTTCTTCGGAACTGGAATGATGGTTGTAGTTTTGAAGCATGTAGGAACAACAGCCTGACTCAGTGAGATGTTAAAAATGTCATGTGTGAAGACATGGCACCAGCAACCATTCAAGTTCAAAGTCTTTTAAATCCCCTTTCTTCCCCATTCTGATGCTTGGTTTGAATTTCAGCAAGTTGACTTCACCACATCTATATGCCAAAATGCATTGTGTTTGGCTGATTAGTAATTTGAGTTGCCAAGCAATTAAATGGGTGTTCCTAATAAAGTGGCCGGTGATTGTATATAGTCAATGCTTTATTTTAAATTTTGCCTTCCTGTTTAATATATGTTTTTTTTTCCTGTACCATTAAGGGTGTGGGGATAGACTACGCATAAACACATACAACAAACAACATAAATTGTGTCACAGGGCACATATACACAAAACTTACAAAGAGACTGTTGCCATTGCAGTCTTCTGTCCACAAACAAGAAACAAATGTGTGCTGTGTTCTTCAAACAATCAGCCCAGTATGAGCTAAGGCCTGTGTTCAATTGATTGTAGCTTATTTGCTCCACCAGGTGAAGGGCACTGATTTATTTATTGGGGGGCCTATATACAATTGACAGTGCTGGTATTTTATCACCTGAATCTTAAACTAAAATTTTCCAGCATAAATCAGGTTCGTATAACTCACATCAGTTTCCCCGCAGTCCGTCAGTGCATGCAACACTACCTCTGCTTCGTCCAAAGCTCTTTAAGCAACTTTGAAGATACATTTTCTTCCATTGATGCCATAACAAAGTCCTGTGGCACAAAGTTTCTTCCTGATATCCGCATACTCAGCCCGTTTATGCTGCAGTGCCACTGGTAAATCCTGGCGCATGTAGAACGGCTTTTCTTTCCAGGTTAGCCACTTATTAGCCGTGGGATACGTTGCCGGTCCTCCCATCGCAGCAGGCGGATTAAGTATGGTTGCGGTGGATGTGAGAATGAATGGTTGTCTGAAAGTGTCTGTCTCTAATTGTCAGCCCTGGCCATTGTCCAGGGTGTTACCTGCCTAAGGCCCAAAGTTGCTGGGATAGGCTCACAGGTTCTGTTAGGGGTTCTGTTAGGGGTCACATGTGTCCCCTAACAGAAATAAGCGGAAGTAAATAAAAATTTATGAATTTAAGATCTTGATCGTGGACCGAAAAGGCTGAGGGAAATTTGCAAAATAGTAACCTTCTGGAGGCAACTGGGACAAAGCCTGACCCTTCTCAATCCACTTGCCCAGGCTAATGCCTTATTGCCCACAAAGCATTCATTAGACATTTTTTGTCCCTCAGAAGGAGAAACCAAACAGGCTGGATTAGCAGCAGAAGGGTTGGCACTGGAACAAGTTTTTTATTTTCACACTTTTTTTAACTAATACTTTATTTTTAAAGGGGCATTGCGTAACTTTCAGAAAAACCTAACAGTTACTGACACCAGTGACTGTTAGGAAAACTGCTGTCAGTGTCCTTCTCGCTGGTGTGTGCTCGTACGTGCACGACTGGGTAATCGAGCAACAGACAGCAACACATGTTCACAGGACTTCAACATTTACAGAGACGGTAATAAAAGTTACACTTCTGCAAGTTTATTATATGACAGACTTTGAGAGTAAACTATATTTGACTCGAGTGCTAACACAGCAGTAAAGAGAACTCCTGAGACATGGGAAAGAAGAGTGCGACTAATGTTTGACAATGGCATGTTTTATAAAGCATTGTTTACCACAATACGGCAGTTAGAGCTAACACTAACTTTGTATGAGATATTATCAACTGCATGTAACATTTGTCTAAAATAGCTAATGTTAGCTGAGCAGCTACAACAACAACTTACGTAGCTTTCACCGAGGCCCGCAGTCTCAGCAGGATAACGGCTAAAGTTTTGTCGAGTCTTTGCACAAATGTTGGACCACTTCATTTTTATCTGGTCAACTAATGTCTAAACAGAAGCACTGCTCCTAAATTACCTTGTGTAGCACATCAGTGACAAGCTCCACAATAAAACTGAGTAAAACTTATGTAGGGAAAAGAATATGACTGAGTGAAGGAGTTTTACTTATTTCAATGAACCATAACTGTACTAAAGTAGTTTGGCATTAGGTTGAGACAACATAAATGAAACCTTGATGTATTATTTCAGCTTATCATTGTTTATTTCACTGTTATTGTCATTCAGAAAGAAGTTTAGCACAATAGGGTGACAGATATGTAATCTATTAAAATGTTTTCTTCTCAGGACTCCAGCTCAGGAGAGTTTTGATCTCCTGCGGAGGAGAGCTCTGACAGTGACTGAAGAAGGCGGAGCGCAGGAGCTGGAGCTGTCAGTGAGGAGGACAGACTGGGGGCTCAGCTGCTGCCAGGACAACAGAGGCAGGTAGGTCATATATGTACAATAATTATCACACACCCAAATAAACCTCTGTAATCTAAACAATGATTGTGGTTCCATTTTCAGGCACAGTTACAAAGAAGTTCTCCAGATGGTTGAAACTCGTCTGCCAGGGGTTTATCTGGATGTGATAGAGAACAGACGAGCCACACCAGGATCAGTCAAACCAAACAGGGCTCAGTCAGCGTGGTGCACCTGCCTGAACTGCAGAATTGGTTCATACAGATATATAGTTATAGATTATTTCCTGTACATATTTTTAATAAAGAAATGCATTGATCCACAGTCTCTTTTTGTTGCTGCCCTTGGTTTATGTGGCCGGGTCATGTCCTAGAGAGAGAGACAGAAAGCAAGAGAAAAAATTAGTATTGGTGTCATTTTAACAATAATAACATTAATTTCATTACTTAATTACTTTATGGCATACATTACACAGACATACAGATAGTGTTTGAGAGTTGGCCCCAGGGAAGCTGTGGATACAAACAGAGCTTACCACTACCAGTGTGTGACTGTGGAGTGAATGAATAATGGATGATTTGTAAGCGCTTTGAATCCATTGATCCCTTAGGTGAAAAGCACAATATAAATCTAATTCATTATTATTATTATTATTATTATTATTATTATTATTATTATTATTATTATTATTATTATCTATGCAATTCAGAATTTAGAAGTTGGAGACGACAGATCTATAAAAAGCACTAAAACAATATTCTTCAAACACAAATTTAAGTTTACCTTGCTTGCCCAGGGGTAAGACCCCGCCAACAGTCGCTCGCATGGGAGCCCAAATCTCATGCCTGGCTCCATGGTGGGGCCCTGGTTGTACCATACCGAGCAACGTCACAATCCTCAAATCGAATGTATGCCCCCCACAATATAGCTCATATAGCTCCCTTAATTGGGCACTAAACCCCTCTGAATATCTGTATTTATTATTTTGGACAGTGTCACAAAAAGAACAACCACAGAAGAGGACAAAATGACACTGTTCATAACAGCAGAGCAACAGAAGCTAGTGTTAGATCAAATATACAAATGAATGTTAAAACCCTGAGTCTGTCTGTGTGAGGCACAAACCTTGCTCTCAGTCATTTTTCTGCAGAGTTCTGTGCCACACAGCTCACTACAGGACCACATCTAATCCACACAGGTGCTGTTATTAATGCACTTTGTCCAGATCAAGTCTGTTAGCTCCAGTCCTATTAACAAGTAAAAAGCTTATCAGACCAAACATGTCTGCAGGAGACATACACTCCACTACTCAACTCAGAATGACTATGGTTAGACACAATGGTGTATAACTATTAAGTTCACTTTAATGCTATTTTTTTCTTATTGCTTATTGTTAGTATACTGTCATTCCTCATTATTACACATTTCATTGAATGCCTTTTCACTAATAGATTTTTCTATAAAATCTTTTTTTTCTTTTTTTTGCAACCCAAAACATTCTCACAACCAGCTTATTGGCGATTTAAGGAACAGCTTAAAGCTGTGTAGCTGAGGTTTACTGAACACTGGGAATTACAAATATTCACAATTCATCATCATGTTTCACAAAATGACACCTGTAGAGAAACACCTCTGCTCATGTCTCTCTGATGTTTGTGCTTGCATAACTGACAGTGCTAAAGGTGAGAGAGGAAACACTATTTTAAAACCACAATAAACCATGAGAAGATAATCCTCTGAAACAACTAACCACAGTTTCACAAAGAAGGTTGTACCAACTCAAGAGTTCAAGTCTTAGCTCATCCTCTTCAGACCAGAACAACTCAAGAATTTTTCAAAATCAGGTTTAGCGTTAGTTCGGTCGACTCTGAGTCTGTTCACTCTGAGTTTAGCTAAAGGGAAAGAAGACATGGAGCCAAAAAAGAGGAGTCACCATGGCAACAGTAATCAAAAGGAAGCTGTCAAGTCGGAGTAATGTCATGTGACAATGGAGACACTATATCTATGGTTAAAATGAAAAAAGTGAGAAGTAATAGATACACAGGTGGTTTCATTGATAACTAAGATTCAACAAATGCAAAACACTCTTATTGTTGCCATTTATTTATTTATTTATTTATTTATTTATTTATTTTTAATGGCCTACATTTATATCACTGTGTTATTCCTGCAGTTTTGTGTAAATCTGTCATTTCACATACTTGCAGAGTAACTTTGCAGACATAACCTGACACAAAGAAAATGTAATAAAGTTCTGCTGTAAAAGTATCATAGAATAATACTGAGTGAATGATAGTCTAAAGTCAGGTCCATAAATATTGGGACATATCAACATATTTCTAATATTTTTGGCTTTATACACCACCACAATAGATTTGAAATGAAACAAACAAGATGTGCTTTAACTTGCTTTAATTTGAGTGTATTTACATTCAAATCAGGTGAACGGTGTAGGAATTACAACAGTTTGTATATGTGCCTCCCACTTTTTAAGGGACCAAAAGTAATGGGACAGATTAACAATCATAAATAAAACTTTCATTTTTTAATACTTGGTTGCAAATCCTTTGCAGTCAATTACAGCCTGAAGTCTGAAACGCCTTGTTTGTTTTTGGGGCATTTTCCCTTCAGTCTTGTCTTCAGCAAGTGAAATGCTTTCTAGGTCAGGTGATTGAATTGGCCATTGCGTAACATTCCACTTCTAAAAAACTCTTTGGTTGCTTTTGCAGTATGCTTCTAGTCATTGTCCATCTGCACTGTGAAGCACCGTCCAATGAGTTCTTAAGCATTTGGCTAAATATGAGCAGATAATATTGCCCGAAACACTTCAGAATTCATCCTGCTGCTTTTGTCAGCAGTCACATCATCAATAAATACAAGAGATCCAGTTCCATTGGCAGCCATACACGCCCACGCCATGACACTACCACCACCAAGCTTTACTGATGAAGCAGTCTCCAAACTCTTCTCTTCCCATCACTCTGGTACAAGTTGATCTTGGTCTCATCGGTTCATAGGATGTTTTTAGAGGTTGTTTGGCAAACTCTAATCGTGCCTTTCTGTTTTTGAGAATCACCAATGGTTTGTTTCATTTCAAACCCATTGTGGTGGTGTATAGAGCCAAAAAGATTACAATTGTGTCGATGTACCAATATTTATGGGCCTGACTGTATTTATGCAAGTCTCAGAATTTACAATTTGGAGACGACAGATCTATTAAAAACACTAAAACAGAAATTATTCATTGTTAAACTCGTATCAATGTGTCTAAAGTGTATTCACGGTATTCATGTGAATGAGGAAACTAATCATCCAATCAGAGAGCTCCATCAGATGCAGCAGAAGAGGAGACTCAGGGGTTAGAGAAAACACAGAGTGAGTTCCCACAGTAATGGAAAACCCAGAGTCCCCCTCTCTCCAGGGTTAACACACTCTGAGTTTGGACTAAAGCTGCTTCTGAAACAGGGCCTTTACGTTGCTTTGCTCTCAGCTCGATGCAAGCTGTTGTTTCTTTGGTTTCAGTCCTCACCACAGAGGAAAAAGAGCAGGGGCAGTCTGAGACGTGTTCATAACCACATTTGTATGTAGGTTCCTGGGTTTATCTGGTGGCAGCGTAAATAACACTCGGCTCAGTGGAACCAGCTCGACGTGGTCGTCTTGGCTTTTGTTTGAAATTCACTTCAGCATAGTTCAAATTCTCCGACGCCAGGTTCTGTGAGGAAAAGCAGTCAACAAACGGAAGAAAAGTCTAACAATATTCTTGAACACAAGTTCAAGTTTACCTCTCTTGGAGCATTTTCTTCTCTGTTTTGTTCTGCAACAGAAATACAAGTGTCCTATATCAGTCAATGGCAGCTTTAAATTCTACATGAGCTAAATCTTTAATGAATACATGAAATACCTGTCTGTAGTCGTTTGATTTTAACAGCAAACCCAACAATAATCGTCAAAAGAAGAACACAGACACCTCCCAATATAATGCTCATCCACCATGGATTACCTAATCATCAACAGTTATTTTAGCAGAATGTAATAAATATGGTCTGATTTACGCAGCCACATGGAAACAAAACTTACCGTAACACTTGTCACCATCAGACCTGAAGTCGTTACTGTTAGAGAATATTTGAGTTGCTCCTAGAGTTTTGAAGAGTCACACAAGAGAAAAGATGAGATGTTTTGGGTGTCTTAGGCAGAAGACGTTTATAGACCATCAATATGGGACACAAAGACAGGACACTCAAAAGCTACATAAGACTATATTGTACTGCGTCAAGGATAACGCCATGCCATGGTGTTTAACATTAGTGTCTAGAATAAACAGGGAACAGCTTTGGTGCTGAAGGAAGGCTTTTAATATCTTTCACCAAGTGTGCTGACCTAAATAAAAAGACAGGCCCAACTAAGGCTGAGGACAAATAGTTAAGAAATCAAAGTTTTTCCTACAGTTACCTACAAGGAAATAGCAGTTGTGTTGAAGGTGTTTCTTCAAAATGGCTTTAAAAAGAAGATCTTACCTTCGACCTTTAAATTATAAACACTAATGTCTCCTTTTCCAAACAAGTCCAGTCCACAAAAGTAGAAGCCAGAGTCAGCCATCTCAACACGTCTGATTTGGAGAATGACATGAGACTTGTTGGAGCTCATTTTAAACCTGTCGTTTCCCTCACCGCCTTTAAAAGTCTCATTCATGGAAGCAATGCGGCTGTATTTTCCATCGTTAAGAAGCCTGGACCAGAATGCGTATGCAGTTTTGCTGTCGACGTTTCTGCACAACAAGACAGCATCTTCTCCAGATTTGACCTTCACAGTGTAAGACTTGGTGCTCCAAACTAAAACAAACAGCAATATTTACTTAGAGCCAAGAATAAATGAATGATGAATAGGAGGCAGTACTTACAGAAGCAGCTCAGAAGTAAAGCTGTTGTGACGGTGAAGCTCTTCATTGTGCCAGTGTGATACTGGAACAGCAAGGGGCTTTATAGTCCTTTTAAGGTAGTTTGTTACAAAGAGGCGGGCTTTTTATGTTGCTGTGACTGCTGTTACCAGCCACATGAAGGATGTCTGGACAAGACACTAAACAAGAGCATTGTGGCGTGAAGATCACAGCATTTTAGTCTTCACCTGTTCAACTTTATTCATCAAATATAATCAAGGTTCTAGTGGTTATTATTCCAAAATCTGTACATGTTTGGAGCATTATAATAAAACCTTTCAGCAATTAGACTAGGTCAAAATTATGTAACTATGTTAATATTAGCTCTTTCTGGTGGATTTATTAATTGTCCAAGTTTCTCTTCTGAACTGGTCTACAGTTGAGGTTGGTTTTCCATCTGTTTTAAGAACAAACAAATAAAATTAATGTCAGCACCTTCGGCTCTAGGTTCGTTGATCACCCAAAGAGTACCACAGAGAAACACGAGGGGACTGAGTTTCCAAATTTAAAAGTCTGAATTTATTAAAAGTATGCAGGGTAAAAAGAAACAAAACAAAACAATGATAAGAAGCCCAGTCTATAGGCTTTCAAGTCAATCCGCGAGGTTATAGGGGAAAGCCCGGGGAAAACTGCGGGGAGAGCAGTCTTTTGGGGAGAGCAGTCTCTAAGTTGTAGGCCTCGGCCTCCCATCCGCGCCGCGGGGCCGGCTTGGAGGAGTGCTGGCGCTCCCTCAGCGGTCTCAGTGGACTCCGAGGTCCCAATACGCCGCCAGAGGACTATAACACACACACAAAATGTCGGCTCAGCGACCACACAAATATATATATATCCAATAGAACCGCACAGCATGCAATAAAATACGGGACACGTCCCTTCACTTAGTACAGGTCCCTGGTTCCTTCCTGGTCCGCGTAGATACGGCCGGTCGCTCCTCCGAATCCTGGTCCGGTCCTTTCCCCGCAGGGGGAAGACGGTGCTGTGGACAGGGAGAGGCGGTCTTATGCACATAGTAAAAAAACAGCTCAGGTAAGTGTAACTTCCACACAGTTATTGACACTTCCCTTTACTTAGCTGTATCAGAGCGTTGCATGCGGTAGATTCCTGTGGCTCCTCTGGCTTCCCGCTGCCTTCAGTCGGTCCCGCTCTCCGTGCTGCTCAATGTTCTTTTCTCTGTCCGTTCCTCCGTCTCTGTCCGTCTCTCTGTCTCTCTGTTCCTTCCGGTTCTCTCTCCTTCCTGGTTTCTTCCTCTCTTTCCTTTTCCTTTACTTTCTCTGTTCGTTCACTTCCCCCGCCGTAGTTCCTCTGCCTGTACCGGTCCCTGGCTCTCTCCCTCTGGTCGCGGGTCGCCCCAGGCCTCCTCATCGGCCCCTCGCTCCCCGTCCTACCAGGCATGCCTCGCGGGTACCCTGGCCTCAGGTCTCCTTAGGAATCCTCCCGGCTTCCTTCCTCCTCTCACCGGCGTCCCCGGTGCTGGTCTTTCCCCCCATTCCGTTTCCGTTCCCTTCTCACTTCCCGTCTGTTGCCAATCCTCCTTTCCTTTTCCGTCCCTTTCTCCTTTGCCCGGCGTCCGCCGGGCCGCTCCCTCCTCCTGTGCCGTCCGCTTCTCTTGTGTCACTTTCCTCTGCCCTCTGTTGTCCGTAGTCTGTCCTTTGATTGGGCCTTTTGAACTAGACCGGGCCACATCCGATTGGTCTGGGTAATTTCGCAGGTGTGGTAGGCGTTCCCCATCACGAGTCCATCCGTGTGTCTGAAAAATTTAAAGGGGACGCGCACTCACAGGGTAGGAAAGGGAGAACACACACCAGGTGCAAACCGGCACCCTGTGACATTAACATCACACGAAACATAATAAAGTTATAAAAGTGCATCCAAGGTTCTCATCGTATAAGACATTAAAATGATCAAAACATAAAAATGGTCCAGCAGCAGCATAACCTGTTTCCACAGAGATGGTCTGCTAGAAATCTACTTTAATCTGAAAGATTTGGTTTAATCGGACTAAATAGTGCTTCTCAAAATAATAAAAATAAAATAAAAATAACCTTTAATTTATGTTTGGTGTATTCCGCCAATTAACTCTTTCTATTGTTATATTCTCTATTCATTCATCTTTTCTATGTTCTCCAAAAAACATCATTTTTGTTTATGTTATTTTCAATGAGAACTTATTGCTGTTGAACCATTCCCTCATTTTGTTTAGGTCTGTTGTATTCTCAGTTACCGTTACTTGTAGGTCTTTACCTGTAACTTATAGTGGTATCCGCAAATATGATAAATTTAACTTAGTTGATACAAACATAAAAAAAAATTATAGATCAGATATAGTTTTGCCTGATCTTTCGTCACAAGTTTTTCAGGGGTATATAAATTAAATTAATTTGAATGTAAAAGGTCCTATCAATGACAGTGGAGCAAAAAATCCAGAAAATTTAAATAAAAACAAATATATCCAAAGAGTGAGCAAAGAAAGGGAGGTTGATATGAAACCCCTGTTATCTTGTGTTACTGTGGGAACATTCTCGATGAACCTAAACAGTGGTAGTGTTGTATCCACTGTTTCCAGACATTTGTCAGAACTGTACCAGAAAATATTTTTTTCTTTCTCTGCCTCAGTGAAATTTAAGTCAAGACTTAGTTCAAGTTTTTTTTTCTTCCCATTACAAAGTGATGATTTTCATTCACCCTCAATATTTGTGTAATTGTGTCCCAGTTATTCTTATTGCCTTCCTACTGTGTGAGGTTGGAACCACAATGATATTGAGGGCCTCTAATTTGTCTCGTCCTAACCGATACATACAGTACTATATCCGAAGAGGGTGCTGTCAGGTGGAGCTTGATGTCATCAATTTTATTCTAAAAGTGGAGAAGGAACTGCTCACACTTTGAGGGAGAGGACTCAGTTAAAGAGGCACTTTGCAGGTCTGGCAGTGTCTTTGCTGTTTTTGTTTGTATTTTTCTTGAAATAGCTCCCTCTACAGTTTTGGTGAAATGTTAAATAACACTGTCGTAAAAACTCACTGGTGATGAGCGTCTCTCATGAAATCCCATCACGTGACCACGTATGTTGTAACGGCAACTGTAGTTGCGACTACGTATGTTATGTTGTAACGACTGCAATACTTATTTCATTTTTGTGAAGATCTGAATGAAATAACTTGCATGGTGTGGCTTGTAATCTTTGTGTGTCCATTTATGTTTACATGTCTAAGTTGACGCATTTCAGGATTGGCATGTAATGTTTTCTCCTGCCAATTCAATCTTATTAAATTAATCTCTCGAAGTACAACCACATCAGTCCAGTTTTAAAATCTCTGCACTGGGTTCATGTTGCTCAGAGAATAGACTTTAAAACAGCACTGCTGGTTTACAAGTCTCTTAATGGTTTAGCACCAGAATATATCTCTGACATGCTAGTTACTTATAAACCTCCTCGGACTCTGAGAACATCTGGGACAGGCCTTCTGCTCGTGCCCAGAGTTAGAACTAAACAAGGTGAAGCAGCGTTTAAGTTTAATGCAGCAAAAATCTGGAACAGCCTCAACTTTAACAATGTTCAAGGGGAGGTTAAAAACCTCGCTCTTTAGCTCAGCCTACATTACAACTTAAAGTGTTTTTATCTGCACTCTTCTTTTAAAATGTTTTTAATTTTTCTAATGTTTCTTAATCTAAATCTTGTAAATTGTCTTTTATTCCTGTAAAGCACTTTGAGTTACCCAGTGTATGAATTGTGCTATATAAATAAAATTGCCTTGCCTTTCTCCATGTAACAGCAGCTCAAGAGCACAAAGTCAAAGCTGTTAGACATGTTCTTAATGGTCTGTCTAACAGAGCCTACTTTATCAACAAAATAATGGAGGAAATCATTGCAGGTTGACATTGACGCCTGCTGTAGAGCATTACTAGATGGATTTATTACAGACTGAATTTTACTGAATAGCGGCTCTAGGACGATTAGAGCTGGTAGAAATAACATACACCCAGTGATACATGTAACTTGTCCTTTTTCCACTTGCACTCGGGCCTGCCTGCACCTCCGTCTAAGGGCGTGGTTAGTGTCATTAAGCAAAGGATCTAGTTTGGTCTTGACAGATCTGCACCTGAAAGGAGCAATGATGTTAAAAATCTCTCTCTGAGCAAAAGGAATTGAAGGAGGAGATGAAGACCTCTGTAGTTTTTAGATATAAGCAGACAACATATTAAGTGTTTGAAAACAGAAACCAAACCACCACCACAACTGGACACTCGCGGCGTGCTCAGGAAAGATTAGGAGGGAGGAGCTCCGAGAAAACCTTGTTTTTACCTGGTTTTAGCCCGGTCTCTGTGAGCATGAGAAAATCCAGGTTGTGAGCACAACGTAGGTGGGCCCAGAGAAAATTGAGTGGGCCTAGCCTAAAATGCATCTGTTATAAAAAAAATTAGACCAACACAACTACACCTGCTTGAATACACCACTGTTTAATCAGAGTACACACCTGTAATTTATCATAAGCTGTGTAAAGAACATAACGGTAAGAACAGCATTAGCACACACCACACACACACACACACACACACACACGCATCTGTCGTTCATTTTCATGATTACATATTTACCCATATTAATTAGCCTAATATATGGCTGTATGTACCTGTACACTGGCGTGGAGGAGAAGTAGACGTTTGATGGACCGCTGCTGGTGATGGAGAAATTGCTGAATTAACGTTAACAACAGAGCTGAGCTTCTTACTACTCGAGATTGATGGCTTCTGAACATTTAAATTATCTTCCTCTTGCTTTTGTTGTCTTTTTGACACGAACTTTAGTAAGTTGCTCTGTTTCATTTTTGTTTAACATGCCTAGCTACAGTGTCCCAGCTGTGTATCGTGCTCGTTGTGGTGAAGGGGGGAGGGGCAAGGGGCTGTTCGCGATCTGACTTTGATGTGGTTCGGAGACATTTCGTCATCATTATGGCAAACACGACTCAAGAAACAATACAATTTATTTTTAAAGGTCAAGTATTGCGATAATTGCAACATAATTCACTCATTAGGCAATCTTCAGAAGCAACTGACTGGGTGGGCCTGACTGACAGGTGGGTGGGCCAAAGCCACCCAGGCCCACCCGTAGCTACGCGGACGGTTGGGAGTAAAAATCAGTGAAATCGAGTGTTTAGCAAAGCTGCGTGTACCAACCTACATTTACATTTACATTTACATTTATTCATTTAGCAGACGCTTTTATCCAAAGCGACTTACATTACATTACCAGTGTTACAGTCACTGGAGGCAAGGTGGGTTAAGTGTCTTGCCCAAGGACACAACAACAGTATGAACTGTGGGGGGAGCGGGAATCGAACCACCTACCTTCCGGTTGAAAGACGACCGCTCTACCCACTGAGCTACTGCCGCCTACAGTTCATCGAATGCAGAGCAGCAAGATTGAGCGGGCAGAGATTCACCGCACCTGAATCCAAACACCCAGCGTCAGAGAGAGTTAGTACTTTGGTGCTGTATTAGTGCCAAACTCATCCACCCATGCTAAAGTGGAGACAAATATGTGCTGTTACTATAGAGACAAGTCTTACTTTGATGGAACCTGTAGATGAATCAATTTGTTGATTCTCTTTTCAACAAACAGTGGGATTTGTCAAATTCACAGCCAAATTATGATCAGTTCCACATTAACGCCCAGGTGCTTCCTTGGTCTGTCTCACTGCAGCATAAGTAAAGGTTTTTATATTTCACAAAATGACACCTGCAGAGAAAGACCACTGCTCATGTCCTTCTGCTGTTTGTGATTGCATAAATGACAGTGCAAACGGTTAGATAGAAAATACAGTAATCAAAAGGAGGCTGTCAAGTCGGAGTAATGTCATGTGACAATGGAGAAACTATATCCAGTGTTAAAAAAAGAAAATAGTGTGTAGTAACACAGGTGGTTTCATTGATAACTAGGATTCAAATAAAATTAACAAACTCAAACACTCTTATTGTTACCATTTATTTATTTATTTGTAATGTCCTACATTTATATCAATGTGACAGTGCACACTGTCTTATTCTTGCAGTTTTTGGTAAATCTGACACTTGACACACTTGTATTACAGAGTAACTCTGCAGAAATAACCTGACACAGAGAAAATGCAATAAAGTACTGCTGTAAAAGTATCATAGAATAATACTGAGTGAATGACATCTATTTATGCAAGCGTCAAAATGTACAAGCTAAATGGTAAATGGCATGCATTTATATAGCGCTTTTTTGCACCCTTCTCGCTTTACATCGTGCTTCCACTCACCCCATTCACACACATTCACATCTGGGGCAGACAGAGATGGAGACTACAGATCTATAAAAAGCACTAAAACAGAAATCATTCATTGTTTAACTCATATCAATGTGTCTAAAGTGTATTCACAGTATTTATGTAAATGAGGAAACTAATCATCCAATCAGAGAGCTCCATCAGACGCAGCAGAAGAGGACACTCAGGGGTTAGAGAAAACACAGAGTGAGTTCCCACAGTAATGGAAAACCCAGAGTCCCCCTCTCTCCAGGGTTAACACACTCTGAGTTTGGACTAAAGCTGCTTCTGAAACAGGGCCTTTACGTTGCTTTGCTCTCAGCTCGATGCAAGCTGTTGCTTCTGTGGTTTCAGTCGTTACCACAGTGGAAAAAGAGCAGGGGCAGTCTGAGACGTGTGCATACCCACATTTGTGTAAGTGCATCAAAGGCATCAAATAGTAATTAGATTATTTCCTACAGAAAAGATACAAAAAAAGCAGTTCCAGTTTGTTCCTGGGTTTATCTGGTGGCTGCGTAAATAACACTTGGCTCAGTGGAACCAGCTCCATGTGCTTGTCTTGGCTTTTGTTTGAAATTCACTGCAGCATAGTTCAAGTTCTCTGACGCCAGGTTCTGTGAGGAAAAGCAGTCAACAAACATGTTAGAAAACAATAGAAAACCCCAACAATATTCTTAAAACACAAGTTCAAGTTTACCTCTCTTGGAGCATTTTTTTCTCTGTTTTTTTCTGCAACAGAAATACAAGTGTCCTATATCAGTCAGTGGCAGCTTTAAATTCTCTATGAGCTAAATTTTTAATGAATACATGAAATACCTGTCTGTAGTCGTTTGATTTGAACCGAAAACCCAACAATAATCGTCAAAAGAAGAACACAGACACCTCCCAATATAATGCTCGTCCACCATGTTGGATTACCTAATCATCAACAGTTATTTTAGCAGAATGTAATAAATATGGTCTACGCAGCCACAGAAACAAAACTTACTCTCACACTTGGAGCCCATGTTACCATCAGACCTGGAGTCGTTACTGTTAGAGAATATTTGAGTTGCTCCTAGAGTTTTGAAGAGTCACACAAGAGAAAAGATGAGATGTTTTGGGTGTCTTAGGCAGAAGAAGTTTATTGACCATCAATATGGGACACGAAGACAGGACACTCAAAAGCTACATAAGACTATATTGTACTGCATCAAGGATAACGCCATGCCATGGTGTTTAACATTAGTGTCTAGAATAAACGGAGAACAGCGTTGGTGCTGAAGGAAGGTTCTACCATCTTTCACCAAGTGTGCTGACCTACATAAATAGACAGGTCCAACTAAGGCTGAGAACATATAGTTAAGAAATCTAAATTTCTCCTACAGTTACCTACAAGGAAATAGCAGTTGTGTTGAAGGTGTTTCTTCAAAATGGAGTCAAAAAGAAAATCTTACCTTCAACCGTTAAATTATAAACACTAATATCTCCATTTCCAAACACATCCAGTCCACAAAAGTAGAAGCCAGAGTCAGCCATCTCAACACGTCTGATTTGGAGAATGACATGAGACTTGTTGGAGCTCATGTTAAACCTGTTGTCTGTATTTCCTTTACAGAACTCGGGGACTTCAGAAATCCCATTCATGGAAGCAATGCAGCTGTAATTTCCATTATTAGGAAGCCTGGACCAGAATGTGTACACAGGTTTTTCGGCAATGGTTCTGCACGACAAGACAGCATCTTCTCCAGGTTTGACCTTCACAATGTTAGACTTGGTGCTCCAACCTAGAACAAACAGCAATATTTACTTAGAGCCAAGAATAAATGAATGATGAAGAAGAGGCAGTACTTACAGAAGCAGCCCAGAAGTAAAGCTGTTGTGACGGTAAAGCTCTTCATTGTGCCAGTGTGATACTGGAACAACAAGGGGCTTTATAGTCCTTTTAAGGTAGTTTGTTACAAAGAGGCGGGCTTTTTATGTTGATGCGACTGCTGTTACCGGCCACATGAAGGATGTCTGGACTAGAACGTCACATCAACAAGATCACAGCACTTTAGTCTTCACCTGTTCAACTTTATTAATCAACTGTAATCAAGGTTCTATTGGTTATTATTACAATATCTGTACATGTTTGGAGCATTGTAATAAAACCTTTCAGCAAATGATCCATCCAAAAGGTGGCTCAACTTAATTTCATTACTTAATGTAGAGTATATATTCAGATTAACTTTATATTAACTACAATAGATGTAGTGGTTGCAATAATGTTTTTCTTTTATAGTCTCATGTCATTTGAGTTTGTCATGTCACTATTGAGTAATGTGTTGAATGTGTGAATGAGTTCTGTGTTGTGCTATTGATGCCTACTGGTTAAAGACTATTGCAGTAAATAGTGTTGCAAGCACATGCTCAATTGGTTAGCCCAGTGTTTTTCAACTTTTTTGGAGCCAAGGCACAGTTTTTACATGCAAAAAATTGCATGGCTCACCAACAGCCAAAAATGTTACAAAATGACACACTGTAACCTAAAACAGTATATTCAATAACAATATAATCTCAGATTTTTTGGGAGTTGGGCCTGCTTAGATGAAGACAAAAATGATTTCCTGGCAGGAATTGAAAAAGCTCTTGCTCAACTGCTCTCAGTCTCTATCTGTGGCGTTTAAGCTACTTGGGACCATGTTGGATAATTTTTCCCCACACACCAAACATAGCGGAGCTGGTATAGTCGGATCCCCTTTAAAAGTAAATCCACATGAAAAATGACTTTCATTCTATTGCCTTGACCTAAACATATTTGCTTTATTTTGACCTTTAGTCGTACTTGAACCTTTTCTGGGTTTTGAGTTTAAACCTTTCAAATAATTATCCATTGCTGTCACTACCTGAGGCATGTTGCATTAATTCTATTGACAGAATAATTTATCGCGGTACCTACTGCCACCTACTGACATGGAGTGGGTGGTATTTCCATTACTCGGCCAGACAGTCACTGCATTGCTTGTAGAGCGCTGTACAAAATTATTTCCAGTAACTGAGTAATAAATTTTGGACCTATTTAAGTAAAATTGGATAATTTTCCAAGGCACACCTGACAATTTCTCCTGGCACACTAAAATCAATATATTATTAGTAAACACTGACAAATGTGAACTGATTGCATCGAGTAACATTTTTTACTATATTAACATGTGACAAACGTGCTTTCCTAAAAGCAAACAGTTGCATTGTTCCTTAAGCTCGTTAGTAAATGATGACTTTCTTTTTGGCTGATGACAGACTGAAACAGTGAAAGCTGGAGAAGGAATGCTTAGCAATAGCCTCACTCTTAAGCATGTAAGTATTGAGTTACAGACACGTGGAACACTAATGATCTTTTCCAATTGGTCAATATTGCAGTAACCATAGAAACTCTGTGATTGACACATACTGACAAATGAATTACATAAGTGCTTTGGCTTTATCATTGGCATTGATGGTAAAAAAAAAAAAAACAGGACAATCAGGACAGGAAGAGGGAAAAACTGGGACATGTGAGTGTTTTTGCAGCTAATAATAATAATAATAATAATGATAAAATATAATAATAATAATAATTATTATATATTATAATTACTAATAAAAACTTCTGAGCCTGAAAGACAATGAGAGATGGAGGTCGCCAAAGGGACCGGACCCGTGTAAGCCTGGGTCAGGTGTTTATTTAATAATAATAATAATACATTTTATTTGTAATGCACTTTTTGTTTTAACAAAACCTCAAAGTGCAACATAAAATTAATCAGCATAAAATGAATAAAAATAAAATAAAATAAAGTGCAGTGAACAGAGTATGACAACTATAAAAATAATGATATAAACAAAGATTAAGTTATGTAAGATACGCTTTTTTAAAAAGAAAGGTTTTTAGTCCTTTTTTAAAAGCATCCACCGTCTGTGGGACCCTGAGGTGGTCATGCAGGGCATTCCACAGATGGGGAGCAGCTGCCCCAAAGGCCCTGTCACCCATGGTTTTCAGTTTTGTCCTAGGAGCACGTAGACGGTGCATTTGGCCAGACCGGGTTCTTGAGGTGGTGGGCATCACCGTGCAGGCAGTGATGGGTGTGGAGGAGGAGTTTATATTCAATACGGAGGTCAATGGGGAGCCAGTGAAGAGTGCGGAGGATGGGCGTGATGTGGTCATATTTCCGCACCCTCATCAGGACCCTGGCAGCGCTGTTTTGTACATACTGGAGCTTTTGGATGCTCCTGCCAGGAATCCCAATGAGGATTGCGTTACAGTAGTCCAGTCTGGAAGAGACAAAGGCATGGACGAGCTTCTCTGCAGCGGGGAGAGAGAGGGACGGGCGGAGCTTGGCAATGTTGCGGAGGTGGAAATAGGAATTCTTACAGATAAAATTGATATGGTTATCAAAAGTGAGTTGAGGATCAAATTTGATCCCCAGGTTAGTAACGGAGGGGCAGAGTGGAATGTTGTGGCCGGAGAAGGATATGGAGGTAATGGGGGAGGTGTGGAGCTGGTGTGATGTGCCAATCTGAATGGCTTCAGTTTTTGAACTATTAAGCTGCAGGAAGTTTTGACTCATCCAGGCCTTTATCTCCTTCAGACAGGAGGTAAGACAGGTTATGGTGGCAGAGGGGGTGGAGGAGAGGGTGACCTTGATGTATAGCTGTGTGTCATCAGCATAGCAGTGAAATGAAACTCCATACTTGAGGGGGAGCAAGTAGATGATGAAAAGGGTGGGACCGAGCACTGAGCCCTGGGGGACCCCACAGGTGACCATGTGGGGCTGAGATTTAGCATCCCCCAGGGCCACGAACTCGGTCCTCTCTGTGAGGTAGGAGTGAAACCAGAGGAGGGCACTGTCAGAGAATCCAGTGTAGTGTTGGAGGCGATGGAGGAGAATGTGGTGGTCAACAGTGTCAAATGCAGCAGAGAGGTCGAGAAGGATTAGGAGAGATGGGGAGCCAGAGTCCGAGGCCATCAGCAGGTCATTTGTGACCCTGATCAGAGCAGTTTCTGTGCTGTGGAGGGGACGAAAACCAGATTGAAATTTTTCATATAGACTGTGTGATTTGAGATGGATGTGGAGTTGGGCAGAAACTACTTTTTCTAAAATTTTGGATATGAATGGGAGGTTGGAAATGGGTCTGTAGTTGGACAGATCTTCAGGGTCAAGAGTGGGTTTTTTGAGATGGGGTCTGATGAGGGCTGTCTTTAGGGGAGATGGGACATGGCCGGTTTGGAGGGATAAGTTTATGATTTTAGTTATGAGAGGACTGATGGAGTGAATGTGAGCTTTGAGCAGGGGAGAGGAGCGGGTCAAGGCTGCATGTGGATGGTTTTGTTTTTGAATGATGATTTCGACCTCCTGCTGCGTACTGAGGAGAAGTGAGATAGGTGTGGTGGGGTGGTTGTAACGGGGTTGTTATTTATTGGAGAGTAGCTTTTTGAAGTTGGTAGGGAGAAACAGATATTTTGTATTTTTGATGTGAAAAAGTCAATGAACTTGTTACACTGATCAACCGAGTGGTTATTATTTGAGGAGTTTTGTGGTTTGAGGAGGTGGTTTATGGTTAGGAAGAGTTGTTTTGAGTTTCCAGGGCTATTATTAATTATTTTAGAGTAGTGGTCTGATCTGGCCTTTAAAAGTGCTTTTGAGTAAGCCTTCTGTTGTTCCCGGTAGGCCAACTTATGCACCGTCAACTCTGAGGTTTTGAAAGCACGCTCCAAGACTCGGACGGATCTTTTCATTTGCCTGAGTTCATCTGTAAACCAGGGAGCGGAGCGTGTAAAAGTCACAGTACGGGTTTTTACTGGTGCGTGGGTGTCTAGAATGAAGTTGAGGTTTCTATTGTAAAAGTCCATAAGGTCAGTGAGTGATAAATGGGAGAGGGGAGAGGTGTTGAAGGTCCAGGCTGAAGGAGGCAGGGTCAATGTTCCTGATGTTCCTGAAGGTGATGTGACGGGGTTTCTTGGTGAGGGGAGATGGCAGAACAAGTTCCATGGTGATGGCCCGGTGATCGGAGACCCCCAGGTCATGCACCTGTAGGTCTATAATGGGGGCGGAGCCAGTGATGACCAGGTCCAGTATGTGCCCCCTGTTGTGTGTGGGGGTATTTATGTGTTGATGAAGGTCCAGGCAGTCCAGAGCTTGTCTGAACTCAGCGGCATAGCGACAGGAGTTTGAGTCCATATGAATGTTGAAGTCGCCCAGTATCAGTAAGTTTGTGGATGTTGAGCAGAGTGATGTGAGGAGGTCATATATTTCAGAGATGAATGATGGTTGTGGTTTTGGAGGGCGGTAAATGAGAACTATTGTTATGGAGCGTGGATGTTTGGATCTAATGACCAAGTTTTCAAAAGAACTGAAATTAGAGACAGACATGGAGGTTATTTCAATGTTGCTGCGGTGAATGACAGCCAGGCCACCACCGCGGCCAGTTGTACGAGCTTTGTCCAGGTATTTATATCCAGGGGGGCAGGCCTCATTGAGGACTGAGTAGACCTCAGGCTGTTGCCAGGTTTCTGTGAGGCACATGATGTCAATCCCCTTATCGAGGATGTGATTGTGAATAAAACCAGATTTATTTGTAAGTGACTGTACATTGAGTTGTTCCAGAGTGATGTGGTGTGGAGTCCAGTTTATTTATTGGACGGAGGACACTATGATCCACCCCGGGTTTTTTAATTTGCCTGGCGTGTGAGAACCCAGCGCTATTAGTCCCGGTAGTGGAAGCACTCTGATGATGGGTGAGGTGGTGCATCAGCTTTGCGACGGGACGTGCTCTCGACCAGATGGATGGGATGGAGTTGCCGTGTTTGAACAAAACAAACCGGCGTCGAGATCCTCTGTGGATGTAGCGAGGCCGGCGCAGAAGTCCCAGTTGTGCGATGGTGGAGAAGCCAGTTGGTATGTTACAGTTGATGAGTTTCCGTAGATGTGATGATGAGTATGTCAGCATGATGGACACTGATGAGCCAGTGCTAGCTGTTAGCCACGTTCCGATAAAAGTGCACCGATAAAAGTCTCCACAGACAAAAGTCTTCACAGGTGAAGGTAGCATTAAACAGTAGACTTACTGCAGTGCGGTAACGCCACGGCAGAACAAATTTAAAACAACCTGATTAATAAGATCCAATTGACGGAGAAGCGGCGAGTAGACGACGCCAGCGTCCTCTCCAGTCAACCAAGGACAATATCAATCATCATTTGTTGGCTTGACTTAATAGGGAGCAAAACGGACACCGACTTTGCCATTTTGCTCCTTGATTTGTAAGTTTCAAACAACTTATTTCTGTCTTTTTGAACTTTCTAGTGGTATTAGAGACACAGCTTGCTAAATTCCATACCATTATGACCAAATAGCTTGAAGCTAATCGCTAAGTAATGCCTTTGACTTCTATTTGTAACTCTGGAAAATCTCTGTAAATAATATACACATTTGTAAAATGTCAGCGCTCTTGTCCCGTATTTATTTATCACTGTCTTGGCAAGACATCTAACTGACAGGTAGCACCATTTGAGTAATAAATAATTTGTAGTAGATCAGCCAGTAGCAGTTGTTTAAAATGTGTCAGGTAAGGAACTGATTTATTTAATTGTTCGCAATCTGACTTTGATGTGGTTCGGAGACATTTTGTCATCATTATGGCAAACAAGACTCAAGAAACAATATAATTTATTTTTAAAGGTCAAGTATTGTGATAATTGCAACATAATTCACTCATTAGGCAATCTTTAGAAGCAACTGACTGGCTGGGCCTGTGGCACCCTGTGTCACAGGCCACAGGGTCTAGGGTTATAACCCTAACCCTAGACTTTCCCAGGGAGGTTGAGGAGTGTTATCCCTTTGTAGTTGGAACACATCCTCCGGTCCCTCTAAAAAGAGGGACCACCACCCCAGTCTACAAATCCAGAGGCACTGTCCCCAACCGTTAAGTGATGTTGCAGATGCGTGTCAGCCAAGACACCCCCACAACTCAGAGACTTGAGGTACTCAAGGCGGATCTCATCCAACCCTGGGGCCCTGCTACGGAGGCGATTACCAACTACCTCAGTGACTTCAGCTTGGATGATGGACGAGTCCACCTCTGAGCCCTCGGCCTCTACTTCTTCAGTGAAAGAGGTGTCGGTAAGGTTGAGGAGATCCTCAAAGTATTCCTTTCACCGCCCAACATTGTCCCCAGTTGAAGTCAGCAGAATCCCACCTCCACTGTAAACAGTGTTGGCCGGAACTTTTACACCTGCACCATCGAGAGCATCTTGTGTGGGAGCATCACCACCTGGATGGGAAACTGCACCAGGCAGAACTTCTTGGTCCTAAAAGGGTGGTCCGTTCAGCTGAGCGGACGATCAGAACCACACTCCCCATCCTGCAGGACATTTACACAGCGTTGCAGATTAAGGGCCAAGAAGATCACAGCCCATCCACCCCGGACACACTCTCTTCACGCTGTTGCCATCAGGTTGGCGTTTCCACTTTCTGAGGACTATAACTGAGAGGTTTAAGAAGAGTTTTTATCCACAAACCATTCGTCTGCTCAACTCTGAGCATTAAACTGGACTTCAATAAACAATTTAGCTAACTGTACTGTTTAAGCACCATATTCATTTACATCTTATAGACCTATATTTTACATATTTCTATTTTACATTTTATATTTTGAGTGCTGTGTTTTTATATTTATATACATCTTTATTAAAACATTTTTTTTTTCTGTGTGCTGTGTGCAGATCACCATTCATCCTACCATAACAACATTTGGTTAACTTGTACCTTCCACTTAAAAAAAGGACAGCATGCAATATAAGAATATATAAATTTTACTCACATTAAAGTATATTAATATGAGTGCAAACATTTGTAATATAAAAATCTTAGAACTGGTATCACTTCTCTTTATCCAAATCCCCCCTTACAGTCAGGTCCATAAATATTGGGACATCAAAACAATTCTAATATTTTTGGCTCTATACACCACCGCAATGGATTTAAAACAAGATGTGCTTTAACTGCAGACTTGCCAGCTTTAATTTGAGGGTATTTACATCCAAATCAGGTGAACGGTGTAGGAATTACAACAGTTTGTATATGTGCCTCCCACTTTTTAAGGGACCAAAAGTAATGGGACAATTGGCTGCTCAGCTGTTCCATGGCCAGGTGTGTGTATTTTCCTCATTATCCCATTTACAAGGAGCAGATAAAAGGTTCACTTCAAGTGTGCTATTTGCATTTGGAAACTGTTGCTGTCAACTCTCAATATGAGATCCAAAGAGCTGTCACTATCAGTGAAGCAAGCAATCATTAGGCTGAAAAAACAAAACAAACCCTTCAGAGAGATAGCAAAAAAAATGGGTGTGGCCAAATCAACTGTTTAGAACATCCTTAAAAAGAAAGAATGCACTGGTGAGCTCAGCAACTTCAAAAGACCCGGAAGACAACAGAAAACAACTGTGGTCGATGACCGAAGAATTCTTTCCCTGGTGAAGAAAACACTCTTCACAACAGGCCAGATCAAGAACACTCTCCAAGAGGTAGGTGTATGTGTGTGAATACAGAAGGTCCACGGCAAGATGTAAACCATTGGAGAGCCTTCTATACAGGAAGGCCAGATTAGAGTTTGCCAAACAACATCTTAAAAAGTCTTCACAGTTCTGGAACAACATCCTATCGACCGATGAGACGAAGATCAACTTGTACCAGAGTGATGGGAAGACAAGAGTTTGGAGAAGGAAAGGAACTGCTCATGATCCAAAGCATAGCACCTCGTCAGTGAAGCATGTGGTGGTAGTGTCATGGCATGGGCATGTATAGCTGCCAATGGAACTGGTTCTCTTGTATTTATTGATGATGTGACTGCTGACAAAAGCAGCAGGATGAATTTTGAAGTGTTTCGGGCAATATTATCTGCTCATATTCAGCCAAATGCTTAGGAACTCATTGGATGGTGCTTCACAGTTAGAATGGACAATGACTCGAAGCATACTGCGAAAGCAACCAAAGAGTTTTTTAAGGGAAAGAAGTGGAATGTTACGCAATGGCCAAGTCCACCTGACCTGAATGCGATGGAGCATGCATTTCACTTGCTGAAGACAAGACTGAAGGGAAAATGCCCCAAAAACTAGCAGGACTGAAGACAGTTTCAGTAGAGGCCTGGCAGAGCAACACCAGGGATGAAACCAAGAGTCTGGAGATGTCTATGTGTTCCAGACTTCAGGCTGTTATTGACTGCAAAGGATTTGCAACCAAGTACTAAAAAGTAAAGTTTTATTTATAATTGTTAATCTGTCCCATTACTTTCAATCCCTTAAAAAGTAGGAGGCACATATGCAAACTGTTTTAATTCCTACACTGTTCACCTGATTTTTATGTAAATACCCTCAAATTAAAGCTAAAAGTCTGCAGTTAAAGTACATCTTGTTTGTATTATTTTAAATCTATTGTGGTTGTGTATAGAGCCAAAAATATTAGAATTGTGTTGATGTCCCAATATTTTTGGACCTGACTGTATGTTCAAAGCCAAAAGGTGTATTTGTCACATTTTCGATTGGACTGCACGCATAGTGTGTCCTACATGACAAAAACTAAATTTGGATCCTCACCACATCATTGGTGTAACTGTCCAAGTGTCCAAACAGCACGTGTCTGCATCTGCTTCCGGTATACTGCCAATCCTTGTTCGATTCAGTCAATGATTTGATCATCCGTCAGCACCGACTGGCTCTTCACTGCCAACCTTGCCAGCCTCTGATAACCCTGGATCCAGCAGCCCCTCAAACCATTCTTTGTCCGAAGCCTCCTCCTCGACACTGTCCTGCCGCCTCACCGGGTCCACCTCTGCACCTGGCTGTCCCAACCCCATGGCTGTCAGTTAGATCTCCACCACTTGCTTCACGCTGCTTTGGCCTCCCTAGAGCATAAGGAGCCAGGTACACCATTGGTCTCCATAATGAGTCGCTCCATAATAAAGCCCCAATGACGTAGGGGGGAAATCCAAGGCGTGTCCTCAAACCCCATTCTCCCATTGGTCTGCCTGGGTTCCCTCTCCTTAGCTCATGATTGGTTAGGCATTTTCCACTGACAAAGTTACAAAGTTAGCATCTCATACCACAAATTCTGCTCAGCAGCATAGTCTCTGTATGGACTCCGTAGTCGTCCTCCTATTAATATTTTTAGTCTGTCCGTATTTTCTCCTCCTAAGGTCTGTTGATGTTCTTTCAATCTGAGGTTTATCATCTCTTCTCAGTTGTACATTTTTCCTAAATAAAATGTCAAGTCCTAATTTTTACTGTCACTATTTCTATTTTGGTCTTGGTGAAGAAAGGAGTACATATACCTTCAGCAGAGTTAACCATATCTGTACATCAAGTAAAAGTCCTCACTTTCTATAACTAATCCCCTTGGTAAGATAAAAACATGTTTTCGTGCACACATAGGGAACTGTCCAGCAACAATGTCAGTAGCTCGACTGACTGAGTATTGTTTTAAACGGCATTGCGCAGCACAAAACAACCATTGGAATTAACGTAACCCCTGCGATTGCATAAACCTATGATTTGAAATAATTTTGGCCATGTAAACTGGCTTAACCATGTAATAAAATCCTCTAACCCCTTAGGTTTTGTTTTTTTAATTTGATCCTGACCTCAGTCCTCAGTCACTTTAAATTTTTTTAAGTGTTCGTAAGGTTCCCTTCATCAGCTGAATGCATTGCATAATAAATTAACCGAAATAACCAGCCGTGTAGTGTCCAAAGCGCTTTTTTTAACTTAGGGGTTAGGGTGTGCATTTGGACACAGTCTCTGTATGTCTATTCAGAGCTGGGCGGAGTCTTTGGAGCATGCACACTCTAGCACACCTGCAGTGCAACACGACTCATCACTACTCACTTCATTTCTCCATTCATTGCCAGATTGCCTGTTACTTTTTGTAAACTCAGTCACCACTGTCTACTATCCCCTGAATCTCCACCTCCTGCTCCTGTTTCAGTTTTTGTTTTAATAAACATTTTGAACTGTCATTCAGTCTTGGTGTCTGCCATCTTGGTCCACCAAGATTCGTTCATTACAACACATGAGCATGTCTTTTACATCTTTTTGTTGCTTAGATTTATACTTGGTCTTAGAGTGCAAAGTACACTAATAGGCGATAGAGATTTGGCTTGTCCTGTATTAGTAGAATATATATTTATTAGAGTGCTTTTCTGATTTTGTAAATAATCTGAAATGACTAGATATTGCGTATCCTTCACAGTTATTTGCTCTGTAAGTCTGAATGACGTTCTCTATGAGACGGACATGCTAACACCTTTTGCTGCTCCACTGCCAGGGAAGGAAAACACTTGTCCAACCCATCATCTTGTAACATGGACACATCACATGCTAATGATCTCAATGTGAAATTATTCTGTAACGTTTACCTTTTTAGAGTTTACGGTATATTCCATGATACTATTTGAAGCCATACACTAACCACTTTATTAGGTACACCATGGTAGTACTGATTTGGACCACTTTTGGCCTTCAGAACTGCCTTAATTCTTTATGGAATTGATTCAACAAGGTGTTGGAAACATTCCTTAGAGATTTTGGCATATTGACATGATAGTATCATGATTTTCCGGGCTGCACATCCATGACTTGACTCTCCCGTCCCAAAGGTGTTCTATTGGGTGTTCTATTATTGAGATTTGGTGACTGTGGAGGACATTTGAGTAAAGTGAACTCATTGTCACGTTCAAGAAACCAGTCTGAGATGATTTGAGCTTTGTGACATGATGCATTATCCTGCTGGAAGTAGCCATCCGAAGATGGGTACACTGTATTCATAAAATAATAGACATGGTCAGCAACAATACTCAGGTAGGCTGTGGCAATTAAACAATGCTCATTTGGTACTAAGGGTCCAAAAGTGTGCTAAGAAAATATCCCACACACCATCACACCACCACCAGCCTGAACCATTGAGACAAGGCAGGATGAATCCATGCTTTCATGTTCTTTATGCCAAATTCTGACTCTACCATCTGAATGTCGCAGCAGAAATCAAGACTCATCAGACCAGGCAATGTTTTTCCAATCTTGTATTGTCCAATTTTGGTGAGCCTGTGTGAATGGTGGCCTCTGTTTTCTGTTCTTAGCTGACAGGAGCAGCCCCTGGTATGTCTTCTGCTGCTGTAGTCCATCTGCTTCAGGGTTCCACGTGTTGTGCGTTCAGAGATGGTATTCTGCAGACCTTGGTTCTAACGCATGGTTATTTGAGTTACTGTTGCCGTTCAATCATCTTCAACCAGTCTGCCCATTCTCCTCTGACCTCTGACATCAACAAGGCATTTTTGCCATCTGGCACCAACAATCATTCCACATTCAAAGTCACTTAAATCCCCTTTCTTTACCATTCTGATGCTCAGTTTGAACTTAAGCAAGTCGACTACACCACATTTAGATGCCTAAATACATTGAGTTGCTGCCATACAATTGGCTGATTAGTAATTTGAGTTACCAAGCCAATTGAATGTGTGTTCTTAATAAAGTGGCTGGTGATTGTATATATGATTGCTTTAATTTAAATTATGACAGTTGAATTTACAACCATTTCGTTAGGGGGCTCCAAGAACCCCCTGCTTCTAAGGGCCCTCCTTTCTTTTAATCTTTGTCTTAGTTACCTCTGTGAACTCTTGGTACCAGGCACCGGTGTCTCCATCTTCAAATAGATCTTCCCTGTGTGTGTTAAACTAATCATGTTTTAAACCATACACATTTTCTGTTTTCTATTATTATGTTGCCAGATGTATTAATATAACATCCCATACTTGATTATAAACCATGCAAAATATAAACCATAAGACTCTTAATATAAACTCATGCTTAAATAAATAACTAAATAAGTATACAGGAATAAAACACATTACATCAAAAATATTACACCACACTACATACAGTCAGGTCCATAAATATTGGGCCATCAATATTTAGAAGGAGGTAGGTGTATGTGTGTCAAAGTCAACAATTAAGAGACGACTTGTGCTGGGCTAATGCACTTTGTACAGATCGAGTCTGTTAGCTCCAGTCCTACTTTTCACTTTAACAAGTGAAAAGCTTATCAGACCAAACATTTACAGTTATTCATTTAGCAGATGCTTTTATCCAAAGCGACTTACATTAAGGTTCCATTCACCAGTGTTACAGCTGGAACACCACTGGAGGCAAGGTGGGTTAAGGTGGGTGTCTTGCCCAAGGACACAACGACAGTATGAACTGTGGGGAGAGCGGGAATCAAACCGCCTACCTTCCGGTTGAAGGGCGACCGCTCTACCACTGAGCCACTGTACCCCAAACATGTCTGCAGGAGAAATACACTCTGAATGATTATGGTTGAACAGACTGGTGGCGATTTCAAGCACTATTAAGTTCACTTTAATGCTAATATTTCCTCCTGTGTATTATTTTGCTTATTGTTAGTATAGTTTCATTCCTCAGCTTTACAAATTTCATTGAATGACTTAAATGACAGAATTTTCTTTTTGTTTGTGACCTAAATACATTCTCACAACCATCTTTTTGGCGATTTAAGAGACTTGCGCTCTTTTTTACAGCTGTGTAGTTGAGGTTGTCTGGGAAATACAAATATTTACAGTTCATCATCATGTTTCACAAAATGACACCTGTAGAGAACACCTCTGCTCATGTCTCTCTGATGTTTGTGCTTGCATTACTGACAGTGCTAAAGGTGAGAGAGCAAACACTATTTTAAAACCACAATAAACCATGAGAAGATAATCCTCTGCAACAACTAACCACAGTTTCACAAAGAAGGTTGTACCAACTCAAGAGTTCAAGTCTTAACTCATCCTCCTCAGACCAGAACAACTCAAGAGTTTTTTAGAAACAGGTTTAGAGTTAGTTCGGTCGACTCTGAGTCTGTTCACTCTGAGTTTAGCTAAAGAGAAAGAAGACATGGAGCCTAAAAAAGGAGTCACCATGGCAACAGTGAAATGGAGTCTGTCAAGTCAAAGTAATGTCATGTGACAATGGAAACACTATATCCAGGATTAAAATTGAAAAGTAAGGAGTAATAGATACACAGGTGGTTTCATTGATAACTAGGATTCAAATAAAACAAACAAATGCAAAAACTCGTATTGTTGCCATTTCTTCATTTATTTTGAATGTTCTACATTTATATCAATGTGACGTGCACACTGTCTTATTCCTGCAGTTTTTGGTAAATTTGACACTTGACACACTTGCATTACAGAGTAACTCTGCAGACATAACCTGACACAGAGAAAATGCAATAAAGTACTGCTGTAAAAGTATCATAGAATAATACTGAGTGAATGACTGAGTGTCTATTTATGCCTCAGAATTTACAAGTTGGAGACTACAGATCTATAAAAAGCAATAAAACAGAAATGAAGAAATGAACACTGAAGTTGTTGCTTTTGGGAGAGACAATTAGTTCTGTAAACTGCTCTAGGATTCAAATAAAATAAACAAACTCAAACACTCTTATTGTTACCATTTATATATTTATTTGTAATGTCCTACAATTATATCAACGTGACAGTGCACACTGTCTTATTCTTGCAGTTTTTGGCATTAAAGTTCTGATGTAAAAGTATCATAGAATAATACTGAGTGAATGACATCGGAATGTACAAGTTGTAGACTACAGATCTATAAAAAGCACTAAAACAGAAATTATTCATTAATTAACTCCTATCAATGAGTTTAAAGTGTATTCACAGAATTCATGTACATGCAAATACTAATATTCAAATACTAATCAGATTATTTTCTACAGAAAAGATACAAAAACAGCAGTTCCAGTTTGTTCCTGGGTTTATCTGGTGGCAGCGTAAATAACACTCGTCTCAGTGGAACCAGCTCGTCTTGGCTTTTGTTTTAAATTCAGTGCAGCACAGTTCAAGTTCTCCGACGCCAGGTTCTGTGAGAAAAAGCAGTCAACAAACACGGAAGAAAAATCTAACAATATTCTTCAAACACAAGTTCAAGTTTACCTCTCTTGGAGCATTTACTTCTCTGTTTTGTTCTGCAACAGAAATACAAGTGTCCTATATCAGTCAGTGGCAGCTTTAAATTCTATATGAGCTAAATCTTTAATGAATACATCAAATACCTGTCGGTAGTCTTTGGTTTTTAACAGGAAACCCAACAATAATTGTAAAAAGAATAACACAGGCACCTCCCAATATAATGCTCATCCACCATGTTCGATTACCTAATCATCAACAGTTATTTTAGCAGAATGTAATAAATATGGTCTGATTTACGCAGCCAGATGGAAACAAAACTTACTGTCACACTTGTCACCATCAGACCTGAAGTCGTTACCTACGAGGAAATAGCAGTCGTGTTGAAGGTATTTCTTCAAAATAGTCAAAAAGAAAATCTTACCTTTAACTTTTAAATGGAAAACAGTAACATCTTCACTTCCATACACCCCCAGTCCACAAAAATACAAGCCAGAGTCGGCCATCTCAACACGTTTGATTTGGAGAATGACATGAGACCCATTGGAGCTCATGTTAAACCTGTTGTCCGTAGTTTTGTCACAAAACACGGGGTTTTCAGAACTTCCATACATGGTAGCGATGTAGCAGTAATTTCCTTCGTTAAGAAGCCTGGACCAGAATGTGTATGCAGGTTTGAGGGTGATGTTTCTGCACCACAAGTCAACATCTTCTCCAGGTTTAACATTCACAGTGTAAGACTTAGTGCTCCAAACTAAAACAAACAGCAATATTTACTTAAAGCCAAGAATAAATGAATGATGAAGAAGAGGCAGTACTTACCGAAGCAGCCCAGAAGTAAAGCTGTTGTGACGGTGAAGCTCTTCATTGTGACAGTGTGATACTGGAACAGCAGGGCGCTATATAGTCCTTTTAAGGTAGTTTGTTGCAAAGAGGCGGGCTTTTTATGTTGATGCGACTGCTTTTACCGGCCACATGAAGGATGTCCGGACAAGAGGGTAAAGCAGTGTGTCGCATTGACAAGATCACACCACTTTAGTCTTCACCAGTTCAACTATGCATCAAATGTAATCAAAGTTGATACTGATACTCACCTCAACCTGCTGCTACAGGGGCCTTTGATTTGAGACAGAATGTTAATCCAACAACAGCTGAACTCAAAACAAAAACTGAACTAAGAGCAAGTCTCACTCATAAGTGCAGTTCATATGTGACACACAAAAATCTATGGTCACTAAAAGTTAATTTATGTAAATGTGAAAGAGTAAGGATGTAGATGGAGTTTTTGTAGTAATTACAAGTTTACACAACAAGATGGCGCTTAACCATGTGACCATGTGATGTGATAATACATGTGATTACATGAATAACTTTTTTTTTTTTTAGATACTAAGATATATGTTTGGGGAAATTCAATTTATACTTAATATAAATATCTAGTGAAATAAAGATTAAGATAACCTAATGGAACTGTAGGGGGATACAGAAACCTTGAAAACATAAACAAGTAATAAATTGAATTAAAGCCGCAAGCGGCGATAAAGGCCCTCGCCTCCCTTGAGACCGCGGGGACACATATATTCGGAGGATTGCATGTCGTGCTTTAAAGCAAATTTGGAGCTGTTTAGATGAAAACCCTTTAGCACAAAGTGTACGATTTAGGTGGTCATGTATTCCACCCAACATTTTCTGTTGAGAAGGATCCTGGCAATTGGGAAATGGCATTTATTTCCCAATAGTTGCCTCTTCACAGACTCATTACGACCACAGCCACAAATCTATCAAAAACAAATTGATAACTTTTTGCACACGTGTCTAGATGATACTCACCAAATTTGGAGCTGTTTAGATGAAAAGCCTTTAGACACAAGTGGTGCAATTTAGGTGGTCATGCATACACCCAACATAGTAGATTTCCTGTTGAGTTTACGATATGGCTGTAATACATTTTTCTGTTCTTGAGGTGTCCTATGGATGTACCAAGTTTCATTTTCTACGTTGGAAAAAAGTTACTTTCACTTTCCATAGGCCCAATGTATTTTGACTTTTGTAGAGGTCGCCACTGAGTCATTTTTCATATTTTTTTTTCGGCGACTTCAAATACATAAATTTTTCGCCGAGCTTGAAGTCTGGGACCAATAAAAATGACTTTTAGTTGCACGTTTACTGGGTCAAATTGAGGATCAATTTGCAGAAAAATTATAATAAAAAAAAAAAACCAAATTATAATAAAATAAAATATAACTCGAGCAAAAAAGTCTAGAAAAACGCTTGTCTATTTTACATACATGTGTTTAGCTCATTTTGCCCAAGTTTGGTGTCTGTGGAATGAAGCAGCTATTTTCTGAGTTCTTTTAAAAAAGAGGTGTATTTTAAGTCGGTTCACATTTTCAATTCAAAATGGCCGCCTTCCCGTGTGTGATAGGGTGTGGCCACCATTGGCTTTTTTGTTCATAAGCCCATGCTGGATGTGTGTACTAAGTTTCATTTGCCTACAACAAACTAAAAATTTCACTTCTCATTGACTTTTTCCACATATTTGGGACGTTGCTATGGCAACACATTTATAGATAGGGAGTGGTTGTCATTGGCTTTTATGCTCGTCATGACATAGGAGATGTGTGTACCAAATTTCATGTCTCTATGACAAACTAAATTCTTGGGTTCCATTATAAGTTTGTAGGGGGCGCTGGAGAGACATTTCTAAAGATAACCCTTTTATTTACATATCTTTGTGTTCAGGTCATGAATGTGCACAAACGTCTTTTTGGGTCCAACTCGATCCGGGAAGGCGTTTGAGAGTTAAGAGACATTTTATTTTCACAAAAATGGCAACCTCGTTACAGGCTTGCCACACCCACACCGGATAAGATATAAAAAAAAAGTCACATCTTTGGTTGGCACACGTGTCTAGATGATATTCACCAAATTTGGGGCCTTTTTGATTAAAACACAATGATTTGCATCTTTTTGCACAAGAGGTGCGATTTTAGTGGCCGCGTGTTTCACCCCACATGGCGGACCTACTGTTGAGTTTAGGGTGTGGCTGTCATAGACTTTTCTGTTTGCCCTGAGGTGTCCTATGGATGTACCAAGTTTCATTTTTCTACGTTGGAAAAAAGTTACTTTCACTTTCCATAGGCCCAATGTATTTTGACTTTTCTAGGGTCGCCACTGAGTCTTTTTCGTATTTTTTTCGAACTTCAAATACATAAATTTTTTGCCGGGCTTGAAGTCTGGGACCAATAAAAATGACTTTTAGTTGTTGGTTTACTGGGTCAAATTGAGGATCATTTTGCAGAAAAATTATAATAAAAAAATATATACCGAATTATAATAAAAAAATATAACTCGAGCAAAAAGTCTAGAAAAACGCTTGTCTATTTTACATACATGTGTTTAGCTCATTTTGCCCAAGTTTGGTGTCTGTGGAATGAAGCAGCTATTTTCTGTGTTCTTTTAAAAAAGAGGTGTATTTTAAGTCGGTTCACATTTTCAATTCAAAATGGCCGCCTTCCCGTATGTGATAGGTGTGGTCCCCATTGGCTTTTTGTTCATAAGCCCATGTTGGATGTGTGTACCAAGTTTCATTTGCCTACGACAAACTAAAATTTTCACTTCCCATTGACTTTTTCCAAATATTTGGGACGTTGCTATGGCAACACATTTATAGATAGGGGTGGTTGTCATTGGCTTTTATGCTCGTCATGACATAAGAGATGTGTGTACCAAATTTTATGTCTCTATGACAAACTAAATTCTTGGGTCCCATTATAAGTTTGTAGGGGCGCTGGAGAGCCATTTCTAAAGATAACCCTTTTATTTACATATTTTTGTGTTCAGGTCATGAATGTGCACAAACGCCTTTTTGTGTCCAACTCGATCCGAGAAGCCGTTTGAGAGTTAAGAGACGTTTTATTTTCACAAAAATGGCCACCTCGTTACAGGCTTGCCACACCCAATAAGATATCAACAACAAAGTCACAACTTTGGTTGGCACATGTGTCTAGATGATACTCACCAAATTTGGGGCCATTTAGATTAAAACACAATGATTTGCATCTTTCTGCGCAAGTGCGAATTTAGTGGCCGCGCCTTTCACCCCACATGGCGGACTTCCTGTTAAGTTTAGGGTGTGACTGTCCTTGACTTTTCTGTTTGCCCTGAGGTGTCCTATGGATATACCAAATTTCATTTTTCTACGTTGGAAAAAAGTTACTTTCACTTTCCATAGGCCCAATGTATTTTGACTTTTCTAGGGGCCGCCATTGAGTCATTTTTCGTATTTTTTTCGGGGACTTCAAATACATAAATTTTTGCCGGGCTTGAAGTCTGGGACCAATAAAAATGACTTTTAGTTGTTGGTTTACTGGGTTAAATTGAGGATCATTTTGCAGAAAAATTATAATAAAAAATATATACGAATTGTAATAAAAAAATATAACTCGAGCAAAAAGTCTAGAAAAACACTTGTCTCTTTTACATACATGTGTTTAGCTCATTTTGCCCAAGTTTGGTGTCTGTGGAATGAAGCAGCTTTTTCTGTGTACTTTTAAAAAGAGGTGTATTTTAAGTCGGTTCACATTTTCAATTCAAAATGGCCGCCTTCCTGTGTGTGATAGGTGTGGTCCCCATTGGCTTTTTGTTCATAAGCCCATGGTGGATGTGTGTACCAAGTTTCATTTTCCTACGACAAACTAAAATTTTCACTTCCCATTGACTTTTTTCACATTTTTGGGACGTTGCTATGGCAACACATTTATAGATAGGGGTGGTTGTCATTGGCTTTTATGCTCGTCATGACATAAGAGATGTGTGTACCAAATTTTATGTCTCTATAACAAACTAAATTCTTGGGTCCCATTATAAGTTTGTAGGGGCGCTGGAGAGCCATTTCTAAAGATAACCCTTTTATTTACATATATTTTTGTTCAGGTCATGAATGTGCACAAACGCCTTTTTGGGTCCAACTCGATCCGAGAAGGCGTTTGAGAGTTAAGAGACGTTTTATTTTCACAAAAATGGCCACCTCGTTACAGGCTTGCCACACCCATACCCGATAAGATATCAACAACAAAGTCACAAATTTGGTTGGCACACGTGTCTAGATGATACTCACCAAATTTGGGGCCATTTAAATTAAAACACAATGATTTGCATCTTTCTGCGCAAGTGCGATTTTAGTGGCCGCGTGTTTCACCCCACATGGCGGACTTCCTGTTAAGTTTAGGGTGTGGCTGTCATAGACTTTTCTGTTTGCCCTGAGGTGTCCTATTGATGTACTAAGTTTCATTTTTCTACGTTGGAAAAAAGTTACTTTCACTTTCCATAGGCCCAATGTATTTTGACTTTTCTAGGGTCGCCACTGAGTCATTTTTCATTTTTTTTTCGGGACTTCAAATACATAAATGTTTCGGGCTTGAAGTCTGGGACCAATAAAAATTACTTTTAGTTGTTGGTTTACTGGGTCAAATTGAGAATCATTTTGCAGAAAAATTATAATAAAAAATATATACCGAATTATAATAAAAAAATATAACTCGAGCAAAAAGTCTAGAAAACACTTGTCTCATTTACATACATGTGTTTAGCTCATTTTGCCCAAGTTTGGTGTCTGTGGAATGAAGCAGCTATTTTTGTTGTTTTTAAAAGAGGTGTATTCTAAGTCGGACCAAATTTTCAATTCAAAATGGCCGCCTTCCCGTGTGTGATAGGGTGTGGTCCCCATTGGCTTTTTGTTCATAAGCCCATGGTGGATATGTGTACCAAGTTTCATTTGCCTACAACAAACTAAAAATTTCACTTCCCATTGACTTTTTCACATTTTTGGGATGTTGCTATGGCAACACATTTATAGATAGGGGTGGTTGTCATTGGCTTTTATGCTCGTCATGACATAAGAGATGTGTGTACCAAATTTTATGTCTCTATGACAAACTAAATTCTTGGGTCCCATTATAAGTTTGTAGGGGCGCTGGAGAGCCATTTCTAAAGATAACCCTTTTATTTACATATCTTTGTGTTCAGGTCATGAATGTGCACAAACGCCTTTTTTTTGGTTCCAACTCGATCCGAGAAGGCGTTTGAGGAGTTAAGACGTTTTATTTTCACAAAAATGGCCACCTCGTTACAGGCTTGCTACACCCATACCCGATAAGATATCAACAACAAAGTTACAACTTTGGTTGACACACGTGTCTAGATGATACTCACCAAATTTAGGGCCATTTAGATTAAAACACAATGATTTGCATCTTTCTGCGCAAGTGCGATTTTAGTGGCGCGCGTTTCACCACATGGCGGACTTCCTGTTGAGTTTAGGGTGTGACTGTCATTGACTTTTCTGTTTGCCCTGAGGTGTCCTATGGATGTACCAAGTTTCATTTTCTGTGTTGAAAAAACTTACTTTCACTTTCCATAGGCCCAATGTATTTTGATTTTGTAGGGTCGCCACTGAGTCATTTTTCGTTTTTTTCTGGCGACTTCAAAACATACCATTTTGCCGAGCTTGAAGTCTGGGACCAATAAAAATGACTTTTTGTGCATGTTCACTGGGTCAAATTTAGGATCATTTGGTCACAATAAAGATAAAAAAAAAAAAATCCGAGCAAAAACAATAGGCCCTCCCGGCCATCACCGGCTCGGGCCTAATTAAACTATTACAATTGAAATTTACTTCCCAAGCAAGAGGATTAACAATATTATTCATGAAGATATCCCTTTAAAGGTAAATAGGGTTATTCATGATATTAAAGGGCGGTATATTATCATTCAAGGAAACTCCTTCAAGAAGAACTAGTCTTGGTTACGCACCAAATACTGTTGATCCAATTAAAAAAAAAAATGTATTTCTTTATATTTTAATTCTCTCTGGTAGTTGTTTAATAGCAGGAGATTTTGATTGTACATTAAATCCTGTGGAAGACAAAAGCTCTAGAATCGACAAATCACATTCGCAGTAGGAAGACTGTACTCCACTTTCTGAAAGAAATTAATAGATAGATAGATGTATTGAGAGAACACCACTTGAAGCTTGAAGCTGTCATTGACGTCATTGACGTTGAAGGTGGCAAAACACTGTATTAAGAACTGGGGTATGTAAACTTTGGATCTGTTTTATTTGGGTAGTTTCTGTTGTCATTATGATTTAAAAAGAGTAAACACGATTGTTTAACAAAAATGGCTTCACCCAACCACTAACTATGAGTGAAAGAAAAGTGTTATTGTTCAGATTCTCTGAAAAATTTGCAAAAAATTACTGTAAAGCTGTAATATCCTGTTTTATTATTATTAGGCCCGAGCCGGTGATGGCCGGGAGGGCCTATTGTTTTTGCTCGGATTTTTTTTTATTTTTTTTATTTTTTTTTTTTATCTTTATTGTGACCAAATGATCCTAAATTTGACCCAGTGAACATGCACAAAAAGTCATTTTTATTGGTCCCAGACTTCAAGCTCGGCAAAATGGTATGTTTTGAAGTCGCGAAAAAAAAGAAAAATGACTCAGTGGCGACCCTACAAAATCAAAATACATTGGGCCTATGGAAAGTGAAAGTAAGTTTTTTTCAACACAGAAAAATGAAACTTGGTACATCCATAGGACACCTCAGGGCAAACAGAAAAGTCAATGACAGTCACACCCTAAACTCAACAGGAAGTCCGCCATGTGGGGTGAAAGCACGCCACTAAAATCGCACCTTATGCGCAGAAAGATGCAAATCATTGTGTTTTAATCTAAATGGCCCCAAATTTGGTGAGTATCATCTAGACACGTGTGCCAACCAAAGTTGTAACTTTGTTGTTGATATCTTATCGGGTATGGGTGTAGCAAGCCTGTAACGAGGTGGCCATTTTTGTGAAAATAAAACGTCTCTTAACTCTCAAACGCCTTCTCGGATCGAGTTGGAACCAAAAAGGCGTTTGTGCACATTCATGACCTGAACACAAAGATATGTAAATAAAAGGGTTATCTTTAGAAATGGCTCTCCAGCGCCCCTACAAACTTATAATGGGACCCAAGAATTTAGTTTGTCATAGAGACATAAAATTTGGTACACACATCTCTTATGTCATGACGAGCATAAAAGCCAATGACAACCACCCCCTATCTATAAATGTGTTGCCATAACGTCCCAAAAATGTGAAAAAGTCAATGGGAAGTGAAATTTTTAGTTTGTTGTAGGCAAATGAAACTTGGTACACATATCCACCATGGGCTTATGAACAAAAAGCCAATGAGGACCACCCTATCACACACGGGAAGGCGGCCATTTTGAATTGAAAATTTGGTCTGACTTAGAATACACCTCTTTTTAAAAACAACAAAAATAGCTGCTTCATTCCACAGACACCAAACTTGGGCAAAATGAGCTAAACACATGTATGTAAATGAGACAAGTGTTTTTCTAGACTTTTTGCTCTAGTTATATTTTTTTATTATAATTCGGTATATATTTTTTATTATAATTTTTCTGCAAAATGATTCTCAATTTGACCCAGTAAACCAACAACTAAAAGTCATTTTTATTGGTCCCAGACTTCAAGCTCGGCGAAAAATATATGTATTTGAAGTCCCGAAAAAATAAATGAAAAATGACTCAGTGGCGACCCCTAGAAAAGTCAAAATACATTGGGCCTATGGAAAGTGAAAGTAACTTTTTCCAACGTAGAAAAATGAAACTTAGTACATCAATAGGACACCTCAGGGCAAACAGAAAAGTCTATGACAGCCACACCTAAACTAAACAGGAAGTCCGCCATGTGGGGTGAAACGCATGGCCACTAAAATCGCACCCCTTGCAAGAAGATGCAAATCATTGTGTTTTAATTTAAATGGCCCCAAATTTGGTGAGTATCATCTAGACACGTGTGCCAACCAAATTTGTGACTTTGTTGTTGATATCTTATCGGGTATGGGTGTAGCAAGCCTGTAACGAGGTGGCCATTTTGTGAAAATAAAGCGTCTCTTAACTCTCAAACGCCTTCTCGGATCGAGTTTGAACCAAAAGGCGTTTGTGCACATTCATGACCTGAACACAAAGATATGTAAATAAAAGGGTTATCTTTAGAAATGGCTCTCCAGCGCCCCTACAAACTTATAATGGGACCCAAGAATTTAGTTTGTCATAGAAACATGAAATTTGGTACACACATCTCTTATGTCATGACGAGCATAAAAGCCAATGACAACCACCCCCTATCTATAAATGTGTTGCCATAGCAACGTTCCAAATATGTGGAAAAAGTCAATGGGAAGTGAAATTTTTAGTTTGTTGTAGGCAAATGAAACTTGGTACACATATCCACCATGGGCTTATGAACAAAAAGCCAATGGGGACCACACCCTATCACACACGGGAAGGCGGCCATTTTGAATTGAAAATTTGGTCCGACTTAGAATACACCTCTTTTTAAAAAACAACAAAAATAGCTGCTTCATTCCACAGACACCAAACTTGGGCAAAATGAGCTAAACACATGTATGTAAATGAGACAAGTGTTTTCTAGACTTTTTTGCTCGAGTTATATATTTAGGCCCAGCGGTGATGGCGGGAGGGCCTATTGTTTTGCTTTTTTTTTTTTTTTTTTTTTTTTTTTTTTTTATCTTTATTGTGACCAAATGATCCTAAATTTGACCCAGTGAACATGCACAAAAGTCATTTTTATTGGTCCCAGACTTCAAGCTTGGCAAAAATGGTATGTATTTGAAGTCGCGAAAAAAATACGAAAAATGACTCAGTGGCGACCCTACAAAATCAAAATACATTGGGCCTATGGAAAGTGAAAGTAACTTTTTCCAACGTAGAAAAATGAAACTTGGTATATCCATAGGACACCTCAGGGCAAACAGAAAAGTCAATGACAGTCACACCTAAACTTAACAGGAAGTCCGCCATGTGGGGTGAAAGCTGCCACTAAAATCGCACTTGCAGAAAGATGCAAATCATTGTGTTTTAATCTAAATGGCCCCAAATTTGGTGAGTATCATCTAGACACGTGTGCCAACCAAAGTTGTGACTTTGTTTTTGATATCTTATCGGGTATGGGTGTGGCAAGCCTGGAGGTGGCCATTTTTGTGAAAATAAACGTCTCTTAACTCTCAAACGCCTTCTCGGATCGAGTTGGACCCAAAAAGGCGTTTGTGCACATTCATGACCTGAACACAAAAATATGTAAATAAAAGGGTTATCTTTAGAAATGGCTCTCCAGCGCCCCTACAAACTTATAATGGACCCAAGAATTTAGTTTGTCATAGAGACATAAAATTTTGTACACACACATCTCTTATGTCATGACGAGCATAAAGCCAATGACAACCACCCCCTATCTATAAATGTGTTGCCATAGCAACGTCCCAAAAAATGTGAAAAAAGTCAATGGGAAGTGGAAATTTTTAGTTTGTTGTAGGCAAATAAAACTTGGTACACACATCCACCATGGGCTTATGAACAAAAAAGCCAATGGGGACCACACCCTATCACACACAGGAAGGCGGTTATTTTGAATTGAAAATGTGAACCGACTTAAAATACACCTCTTTTTAAAAGTACACAGAAAAAGCTGCTTCATTCCACAGACACCAAACTTGGGCAAAATGAGCTAAACACATGTATGTAAATGAGACAAGTGTTTTCTAGACTTTTTGCTCGAGTTATATTTTTTTATTATAATTTGGTATATATTTTTTATTATAATTTTTCTGCAAAATGATCCTCAATTTAACCCAGTAAACGAACAACTAAAAGTCATTTTATTGGTCCCAGACTTCAAGCCCGGCAAAAAATGTATGTATTTGAAGTCCCGAAAAAAATACGAAAAATGACTCAGTGGCGGCCCTAGAAAAGTCAAAATACATTGGGCCTATGGAAAGTGAAAGTAACTTTTTCCAACGTAGAAAAATGAAACTTGGTATATCCATAGGACACCTCAGGGCAAACAGAAAAGTCAATGACAGTCACACCCTAAACTTAACAGGAAGTCCGCCATGTGGGGTGAAAGCGCGGCCACTAAATTCGCACCTTGCGCAGAAAGATGCAAATCATTGTGTTTTAATCTAAATGGCCCCAAATTTGGTGAGTATCATCTAGACACATGTGCCAACCAAAGTTGTGACTTTGTTGTTGATATCTTATCGGGTATGGGTGTGGCAAGCCTGTAACGAGGTGGCCATTTTGTGAAAATAAAGCGTCTCTTAACTCTCAAGCGGCTTCTCGGATCGAGTTGGACCCAAAAAGGCGTTTGTGCACATTCATGACCTGAACACAAAAATATGTAAATAAAAGGGTTATCTTTAGAAATGGCTCTCCAGCGCCCCTACAAACTTATAATGGGACCCAAGAATTTAGTTTGTCATAGAGACATAAAATTTGGTACACACATCTCTTATGTCATGACGAGCATAAAAGCCAATGACAACCACCCCCTATCTATAAATGTGTTGCCATAGCAACGTCCCAAATATTTGGAAAAAGTCAATGGGAAGTGAAAATTTTAGTTTTGTCGTAGGCAAATGAAACTTGGTACACACATCCAGCATGGGCTTATGAACAAAAAAGCCAATGGGGACCACACCCTATCACACACGGGAAGGCGGCCATTTTGAATTGAAAATGTGAACCGACTTAAAATACACCTCTTTTTTAAAAGGTAGTACAAATAGTGGGTTCGTGGAAAAAAGCCCATGTAAATAAATTGCCATTGGTCGAATAGTTACCCGAAGGGATCGTAGTGTGAATTTGGATCCAGAATGCCTACCAAGTTAATGGGCCAACGGGCACTTGGCGATTCCCTCCCCTTTCTTGACCCCAAAACGACTTCCCCCGGTAATAGCGGGTTTCCGGACACCACTAGGTTTGCCCAAGGTCCACCTGGGAACATTTTCGTTTTCCCTGACCGCTCCTAAGCCACGCCCACATCCCACGAACCCACTATTTGTCCACGAACCCAATATTTTTGGGAAAACCCTGCTGACCTCTCCTAAGTCACGCCCACGTCCACTGACCACTCCTAAGCCCCACCCACATCCCACACCCACTATTTGTCCACTTCCCCACTATTTTGGGAAAAGTGTCAGTGACCACTGCTGACCACTCCTAAGCCACTCCCACATCCCACAGACCCACTATTTGTCCACTTCCCCACTATTTTGGGAAAAGTGTCAGTGACCACTGCTGACCACTCCTAAGCCACTCCCACATCCCACAGACCCACTATTTGTCCACTTCCCCACTATTTTGGGGAAAAGTGTCAGTGACCACTGCTGACCACTCCTAAGCCACTCCCACATCCCACAGAACCCACTATTTGTCCACTTCCCACTATTTTGGGGAAAAGTGTCAGTGACCACTGCTGACCACTCCTAAGCCACTCCCACATCCCACGAACCCACTATTTGTCCACTTCCCCACTATTTTGGGGAAAAGTGTCAGTGACCACTGCTGACCACTCCTAAGCCACTCCCACATCCCACAGACCCACTATTTGTCCACTTCCCCACTATTTTGGGAAAAGTGTCAGTGACCACTGCTGACCACTCCTAAGCCACTCCCACATCCCACAGACCCACTATTTGTCCACTTCCCCACTATTTTGGGAAAAGTGTCAGTGACCACTGCTGACCACTCCTAACCCACGCCCACATCCCACAGACACACTATTTGTCCACTTCCCCACTATTTTGGGGAAAAGTGTCAGTGACCACTTCTGACCACTGCTGACCACTCCTAAGCCATGCCCACATCCCACGAACCCACTATTTGTCCACTTCCCCAGTATTTTGTCAGAATGGACCCAGAAGCGGTCAGATGGTCATGTGCCACAAGAGGATGCGCGCGGTGGCGCCCCCTCTGGCCAATTTTGACCTTTGGCCCAAAGTTGCTCGAGAGACTTGCCCAGTGGATATGGAATACCAGGGGCCCCCCTGAGCTCCCAGTTTGATTTTGGACCACAACGGACCTTTCTGAACAAATCCCAGTTGCCCATTATTTCAATGTATTTTGTGTAGTGCGTTTGCGGACGGCGCTTAGGAAGGTCCGATCGACTCGGGAGTGGACTCCTTTTTCGCCACAGTGCGTGGAAGCGGGTGGTAAAGTTTGGAGAGGCTACGACATTGTTAAGGGTCAAATAATGTGTAGGGTCAATGGGTCAGAACCCGTTATAGGCTGTGTATTTTGGAGGCTGACATTTTTCCTTTTGCTCTAGAGCCAGCCGCCTTTGATATGTTGTTCTGGGGGCCACTGGAGCCAGCGTGCAAAATTTGGGGCCCCTGGGACCTTTCTGAACAAATCCCAGTTGCCCATTATTTCAATGTATTTGTGTAGTGCGTTCACGGACGGCGCTTAGGAAGGTCCGATCGACTCGTGGGTGGACTCCTTTTTCTCATCACAGTACGCTGAAGCGTGCAATAAAGTTTGGAGAGGCTACGACATTGTTAAGGGGCTTAATTGGCAAAAGAGCTACGATTAGTCCGAAGATACTATGCGCATAAGTGGGAAGTGGGATGACTCCCGTCCGGAGACGGAAGGTCTTGGGATCTTGAAATTTTCGATCGGTACTCTCTAGGGGCCCCTGAAGTGGAATCCCGAAGCGCATAACTCTAGGACCCCCTGAACCAGTTTGCACCCTCACTCTCCAACAAAAAAAGAAGGCCCTCTGCGCCTTCGCCTTTTAGAGGCCTTCTTGAGAAAATCTGTCTCAGAGGCTGAAATTTTTTCCCTTGGCTCTAGAGCCAGCCACCTTCGATATGTTATTCAGGGGGGGCCCTGGAGCCAGCGTCAGAAATTTGGGGCCTGGGACCTTTGTATAAAACTCCCACTTGCCCATTATTTCAATGTATTTTGTATAGTGAGTTCACGGACGGCGCTTAGGAAGGTCCGATCGACTTGTGGGTGGACTCCTTTTTATCATCACAGTGTGTGGAAGGGGTGGTGAAGTTTGGAGAGGCTACAACGTTGTTAAGGGGTCAAATAATGTGTAGGGTCAATGGGTCAGAACCCGTTATAGGCTGTGTATTTTGGAGGCTGACATTTTTCCCTTTGCTCTAGAGCCAACCACATTTGATATGTTGTTCAGGGGGGCCACTGGAACCAGCGTACAAAATTTGGGGCCCCTATGATCTTTGTATAAAACTCCCAGTTGCCCATTATTTCAATGTATTTGTGTAGTGCGTTCGCGGACGGCGCTTAGGAAGGTCCAATCGACTCAGGAGTGGACTCCTTTTTCTCATCACAGTACGCTGAAGCGTGCAATAAAGTTTGGAGAAGCTACAACATTGTTAAGGGGCTTAAATGGCTTAATTGGCAGCAGAGCTTTTCCCCTCCCCCGCTCTTCACAAAACTGAAAGTCATGTCTGAGCATGTGGGGGCTGAGAGGCAGATTTTCTCCAGGGAGTAAATGGAGTGCCTTGGAGCTAGAAACTGGCGCTTCAAATATGTCGACTGGGGGGGCCCGAGGAGCCAGGGTGCAAAATTTGGGGCCCCATGACCTTTGTATAAAACTCCCAGTTGCCCATTATTTCAATGTATTTGTGTAGTGCGTTCGCGGACGGCGCTTAGGAAGGTCCGATCGACTCGGGAGTGGACTCCTTTTTATCGTCACAGTACGTGGAAGGGGGTGGTGAAGTTTGGAGAGGCTACGACATTGTTAAGGGGTCAAATAATGTGTAGGGTCAATGGGTCAGAACCCGTTATAGGCTGTGTATTTTGAAGGCTGACATTTTTTCCCTTTGCTCTAGAGCCAACCACATTTGATATGTTGTTCAGGGGGGCCACTGGAACCAGCGTACAAAATTTGGGGCCCCTATGATCTTTGTATAAAACTCCCACTTGCCCATTATTTCAATGTATTTGTGTAGTGTGCGTTCGCGGAAGGCGCAATCGACTCAGGAGTGGACTCCTTTTTCTCATCACAGTACGCTGAAGCGTGCAATAAAGTTTGGAGAGGCTACAACATTGTTAAGGGGCTTAAATGGCTTAATTGGCAGCAGAGCTATTCCCCTCCCCCGCTCTTCACAAAACTGAAAGTCATGTCTGAGCATGTGGGAGCTGACAGGGAGATTTTCTCCAGGAGTAAAACGGAGTGCCTTGGAGCTAGAAACTGGCGCTTCAAATATGTTGACTGGGGGGGCCCGAGGAGCCAGGGTGCAAAATTTGGGGCCCCTATGACCTTTGTATAAAACTCCCAGTTGCCCATTATTTCAATGTATTTGGGTATTGCGTTCGCGGACGGCGCTAGGAAGGTCCGAATCGACTCAGGAGTGGACTCCTTTTTCTCGCACAGTACGCTGAAGCGTGCAATAAAGTTTGGAGAGGCTACGACATTGTTAAGGCTCAATTGGCAAAAGAGCTACGGTCGTCCGCGAAGATACTATGCGCATAAGTGGGAAGTGGGATGACTCCCGTCCGGAGACGGAAGGTCTTGGGATCTTGAAATTTTCGATCGGTACTCTCTAGGGGCCCCTGAAGTGGAATCCCGAGCGCATAACTCTAGGACCCCTGAACCAGTTTGCACCCTCACTCTCCAACAAAAAGAAGGCCCTCTGCGCCTTCGCCTTTTAGAAAGGCCTTCTTGAGAAAATCTGTCTCAGAGGCTGAAATTTTCCCTTGGCTCTAGAGCCAGCCACCTTCGATATGTTATTCAGGGGGGGCCCTGGAGCCAGCGTGCGAAATTTGGGGCCCCTGGGACCTTTGTATAAAACTCCCACTTGCCCATTATTTCAATGTATTTTGTATAGTGAGTTCACGGACGGCGCTTAGGAAGGTCCGATCGACTTGTGGGTGGACTCCTTTTTATCATCACAGTTTGTGGAAGGGGGTGGTGAAGTTTGGAGAGGCTACAACGTTGTTAAGGGGTCAAATAATGTGTAGGGTCAATGGGTCAGAACCCGTTATAGGCTGTGTATTTTGGAGGCTGACATTTTTTCCTTTTGCTCTAGAGCCAGCCACCTTTGATATGTTGTTCTGGGGGGCCACTGGAACCAGCGTGCAAAATTTGGGGCCCCTGGGACCTTTCTGAACAAATCCCACTTGCCCATTATTTCAATGTATTTGTGTAGTGCGTTCACGGACGGCGCTTAGGAAGGTCCAATCGACTCAGGAGTGGACTCCTTTTTCTCATCACAGTACGCTGAAGCGTGGTAAAGTTTGGAGAAGCTACAACATTGTTAAGGGGCTTAAATGGCTTAATTGGCAGCAGAGCTTTTCCCCTCCCCCGCTCTTCACAAAACTGAAAGTCATGTCTGAGCATGTGGGGCTGAGAGGCAGATTTTCTCCATAAATGGAGTGCCTTGGAGCTAGAAACTGGCGCTTTGATATATGTCGACTGGGGCCCGAGGAGCCAGGGTGCAAAATTTGGGGCCCCATGACCTTTGTATAAAACTCCCAGTTGCCCATTATTTCAATGTATTTGTGTAGTGCGTTCGCTGGACGGCGCTTAGAAGGTCCGATCGACTCGAGTGGACTCCTTTTATCGTCACAGTACGTGGAAGGGGGTGGTAAAGTTTGGAGAGGCTACGACATTGTTAAGGGGTCAAATAATGTGTAGGGTCAATGGGTCAGAACCCGTTATAGGCTGTGTATTTTGAAGGCTGACATTTTTTCCCTTTGCTCTAGAGCCAACCACATTTGATATGTTGTTCAGGGGCCACTGGAACCAGCGTACAAAAATTTGGGGCCCCTATGATCTTTGTATAAAACTCCACTTGCCCATTATTTCAATGTATTTGTGTAGTGTGTTCAAGGACGGCGCTTAGGAAGGTCCAATCGACTCAGGAGTGGACTCCTTTTTCTCATCACAGTACGCTGGAAGCGTGCAATAAAGTTTGGAGGCTACAACATTGTTAAGGGGCTTAAATGGCTTAATTGGCAGCAGAGCTATTCCCTCCCCGCTCTTCACAAAACTGAAAGTCATGTCTGAGCATGTGGGGCTGACAGGAGAGATTTTCTCCAGGAGTAAAACGGAGTGCCTTGGAGCTAGAAACTGGCGCTTCAAATATGTTGACTGGGGGCCCAGGAGCCAGGGTGCAAAATTTGGGGCCCCTATGACCTTTGTATAAAACTCCCAGTTGCCCATTATTTCAATGTATTTGGGTATTGCGTTCATGGGCGCTTAGGAAGGTCCAATCGACTCAGGAGTGGACTCCTTTTTCGCCACAGTACGTGGAAGCGGTCCGTAAAGTTTGGAGAGGCTACGACATTGTTAAGGGGCTTAATTGGCAAAAGAGCTACGACGGTCATGAAGATACTATGCGCATAAGTGGGAAGTGGGATGACTCGTCCGAGAGGGAAGGTCTTGGGATCTTGAAATTTTTGATCGGTACTCTCTAGGGGCCCCTGGAAGTGGAAAGTTTGGATAACTCTAGGACCCCTGAACCAGTTTGCATCCTCACTCTCCAAAAAAAGAAGGCCCTCTGCGCTTCGCCTTTAGAGGCCTTCTTGAGAAAATCTGTCTCAGAGGCTGAAATTTTTTCCATTGGCTCTAGAGCCAGTCGCCTTCAATATGTTATTTAGGGGGTACCCTGGAGCCAGCGTGCGAAATTTGGGGCCCCTGGGACCTTTGGATAAAACTCCCACTTGCCCATTATTTCAATGTATTTGTATAGTGCTCCGGCGCTTAGGAAGGTCCGATCGACTCGGGAGTGGACTCCTTTTTATCGTCACAGTACGTGGAAGGGGGTGGTGAAGTTTGGAGAGGCTACGACATTGTTAAGGGGTCAAATAATGTGTAGGGTCAAAGGGTCAGAACCCGTTATAGGCTGTGTATTTTGGAGGCTGACATTTTTTCCCTTTGCTCTAGAGCCAACCACCTTTGATATGTTGTTCTGGGGGGCCACTGGAACCAGCGTGCAAAATTAGGGGCCCCTGGGACCTTTCTGAACAAATCCCACTTGCCCATTATTTCAATGTATTGTCTGTAGTGTGTTTGTGGACGGCGCTTAGAAAGGTCCGATCGACTCGGGAGTGGACTCCTTTTTCTCGTCACAGTGCGTGGAAGCGGTCGATAAAGTTTGGAGGCTACGACATTGTTAAGGGGTCAAAAGGTCAACTAAAGGGTACTAACTTTAGGCCGTGAAAAGAAAAGTGTCTTTTTGAGCATATTTTTTTTCCCCTTTGCTCTAGAGCTGTGCGCTTCGGATATGTTATTCAGGGGTACTCCAGGAGCCAGGGTGAAAAATTTGGGATTCCCATGCCCGTTTTCTCTATTTTTTCGCCTAGTGGGGCGCTGGCCCACTTCGAGGTCCGATCGACTCAAATGTGGTCTCTTTTTACTCGTCACAGTACGTGGAATAGTGTGGTAAAGTTTGGTGAGGCTACGACATTGTTAAGGGGTCAAAAGGTCAACTAAGGGTACTAACTTTAGGCCGTGAAAAGAAAAGTGTCTTTTTGATCATATTTTTTTTCTCCTTTGCTCTAGAGCTGTGCGCTTCGGATATGTTATTCAGGGGTACTTCAGGAGCCAGGGTGAAAAATTTGGGATTCCCACATGCCCGTTTTCTCTATTTTTTCGCCCTAGTGGGGGCGCTGGCGGCCACTTCCCGAGGTCCGATCGACTCAAATGTGGTCTCTTTTTACTCGTCACAGTACGTGGAATCCTGTGGTAAAGTTTGGTGGGGCTACGACATTGTTAAGGGGTCAAAAGGTCAACTAAGGGTACTAACTTTAGGCCCTGAAAAGAAAAGTGTCTTTTTGATCATATTTTTTTTCCCCTTTGCTCTAGAGCTGTGCGCTGGATATGTTATTCAGGGTACTCCAGGAGCCAGGGTGAAAAATTTGGGATTCCCACATGCCCGTTTTCTCAATATTTCGCCCTAGTGGGGGCGCTGGCGGCCACTTCCCGAGGTCCGATCGACTCAAATGGGGTCTCTTTTTTCTCGTCACAGTACGTGGAATGGGTAAAGTTTGGAGAGGCTACAACATTGTTAAGGGGTCAAAAGGTCAGCTAAGGGTACTAACTTTAGGCCCTGAAAAGAAAAGTGTCTTTTTGATCATATTTTTTTTCCCCTTTGCTCTAGAGCTGTGCGCTTCGGATATGTTATTCAGGGGTACTCCAGGAGCCAGGGTGAAAAATTTGGGATTCCCACATGCCCGTTTTCTCAATATTTCGCCCTAAAGGGGGCGCTGGCGGCCACTTCCCGAGGTCCGATCGACTCAAATGTGGTCTCTTTTTACTCGTCACAGTACGTGGAATCCTGTGGTAAAGTTTGGTGGGGCTACGACATTGTTAAGGGGTCAAAAGGTCAACTAAGGGTACTAACTTTAGGCCAAGAAAAGAATGGTGTCTTTTTGATCATATTTTTTTCCCCCTTTTCTCTAGAGCTGTGTCCTTCGGATATGTTATTCAGGGGTACTCCAGGAGCCAGGGTGAAAAATTTGGGATTCCCACATGCCCGTTTTCTCAATATTTCGGCCTAAAGGGGGCGCTGGCGGCCACTTCCCGAGGTCCGATCGACTCAAATGTGGTCTCTTTTTACTCGTCACAGTACGTGGGATCCTGTGGTAAAGTTTGGAGAGGCTACGACATTGTTAAGGGGTCAAATAATGTGTAGGGTCAATGGGTCAGAACCCGTTATAGGCTGAGTATTTTGGAGGCTGACATTTTTCCTTTTGCTCTAGAGCCAGCCGCCTTTGATATGTTGTTCTGGGGGGCCACTGGAGCCAGCGTGCAAAATTTGGGGCCCCTGGGACCTTTCTGAACAAATCCCAGTTGCCCATTATTTCAATGTATTTGTGTAGTGCGTTCACGGACGGCGCTTAGGAAGGTCCAATCGACTCGGGAGTGGACTCATTTTTCTCGTCACAGTGCGTGGAAGCGGGTGGTAAAGTTTGGAGAGGCTACGACATTGTTAAGGGGTCAAATAATGTGTAGGGTCAATGGGTCAGAACCCGTTATAGGCTGAGTATTTTGGAGGCTGACATTTTTTCCTTTGCTCTAGAGCCAGCTGCCTTTGATATGTTGTTCTGGGGGGCCACTGGAGCCAGCGTGCAAAATTTGGGGCCCCTGGGACCTTTCTGAACAAATCCCAGTTGCCCATTATTTCAATGTATTTGTGTAGTGCGTTCACGGACGGGCGCTTAGGAAGGTCCAATCGACTCGGGAGTGGACTCATTTTCTCGTCACAGTGCGTGGAAGCGGGTGGTAAAGTTTGGAGGCTACGACATTGTTAAGGGGTCAAATAATGTGTAGGGTCAATGGGTCAGAACCCGTTATAGGCTGAGTATTTTGGAGGCTGACATTTCCTTTTGCTCTAGAGCCAGCCGCCTTTGATATGTTGTTCTGGGGGGCCACTGGAGCCAGCGTGCAAAATTTGGGGCCCCTGGGACCTTTCTGAACAAATCCCAGTTGCCCATTATTTCAATGTATTTGTGTAGTGCGTTCACGGACGGCGCTTAGGAAGGTCCAATCGACTCGGGAGTGGACTCATTTTCTCGTCACAGTGCGTGGAAGCGGGTGGTAAAGTTTGGAGAGGCTACGACATTGTTAAGGGGTCAAATAATGTGTAGGGTCAATGGGTCAGAACCCGTTATAGGCTGAGTATTTTGGAGGCTGACATTTTTTCCTTTGCTCTAGAGCCAGCCGCCTTTGATATGTTGTTCTGGGGGGCCACTGGAGCCAGCGTGCAAAATTTGGGGCCCCTGGGACCTTTCTGAACAAATCCCAGTTGCCCATTATTTCAATGTATTTGTGTAGTGCGTTCACGGACGGCGCTTAGGAAGGTCCAATCGACTCGGGAGTGGACTCATTTTCTCGTCACAGTGCGTGGAAGCGGGTGGTAAAGTTTGGAGAGGCTACGACATTGTTAAGGGGTCAAATAATGTGTAGGGTCAATGGGTCAGAACCCGTTATAGGCTGAGTATTTTGGAGGCTGACATTTTTTCCTTTTGCTCTAGAGCCAGCTGCCTTTGATATGTTGTTCTGGGGGGCCACTGGAGCCAGCGTGCAAAATTTGGGGCCCCTGGGACCTTTCTGAACAAATCCCAGTTGCCCATTATTTCAATGTATTTGTGTAGTGCGTTCACGGACGGCGCTTAGGAAGGTCCAATCGACTCGGGAGTGGACTCATTTTTCTTGTCACAGTGCGTGGAAGCGGGTGGTAAAGTTTGGAGAGGCTACGACATTGTTAAGGGGTCAAATAATGTGTAGGGTCAATGGGTCAGAACCCGTTATAGGCTGTATATTTTGGAGGCTGACATTTTTCCTTTTGCTCTAGAGCCAGCCGCCTTTGATATGTTGTTCTGGGGGGCCACTGGAACCAGCGTGCAAAATTTGGGGCCCCTGGGACCTTTCTGAACAAATCCCAGTTGCCCATTATTTCAATGTATTTGTGTAGTGCGTTCACGGGCGCTTAGGAAGGTCCAATCGACTCGGAGTGGACTCATTTTTCGTCACAGTGCGTGGAAGCGGGTGGTAAAATTTGGAGAGGCTACGACATTGTTAAGGGGTCAAATAATGTGTAGGTCAACTGGGTCTAACTTTAGGCCTTGAAAAGAAAAGTGTCTTTTGAGGCATGACATTTTTTCCTTTGCTCTAGAGCTGTGCGCTTGATATGTTATTCAGGGGTACTGGAGCCAGGGTGAAAAATTTGGGATTCCCACATGCCCGTTTTCTCTATTATTTCGCCTATGTGTGCTGCCACTTCGAGGTCCGATCGACTCAAATGTGGTCTCTTTTTCGTCACAGTACTCGGAATCCTGTGGTAAAGTTTGGTGGGGCTATGACATTGTTAAGGGGTCAAAAGGTCAACTAAGGGTACTAACTTTAGGCCGTGAAAAGAAAAGTGTCTTTTTGATCATATTTTTTTTCCCCTTTGCTCTAGAGCTGTGCGCTTGATATGTTATTCAGGGTACAGGAGCCAGGGTGAAAAATTTGGGATTCCCACATGCCCGTTTTCTCTATTTTTCGCCTAGTGGGGCGCTGGCGCCACTTCGAGGTCCGATCGACTCAAATGTGGTCTCTTTCTCGTCACACTACGTGGAATCCTGTGGTAAAGGTTTGGTGGGGCTATGACATTGTTAAGGGGTCAAAAAGGTCAACTAATGGGTACTAACTTTAGGCCGTGAAAAGAAAAGTGTCTTTTTGATCATATTTTTCTCCTTTGCTCTAGAGCTGTGCGCCTTTGATATGTTATTCAGGGTACTTCAGGAGCCAGGGTGAAAAATTTGGGATTCCACATGCCCGTTTTCTCTATTTTTCAATGTAGTGGCGCTGTGCTTACCAGGTCCGTCGATCGAGTGTGGTCTCTTTTTCGTCACAGTCGTGGAATCCTGTGGTAAAGTTTGGAGAGGCTACGACATTGTTAAGGGGTCAAATAAGGTCAACTAAGGGTACTAACTTTAGGCCCTGAAAAGAAAAGTGTCTTTTGATCATATTTTTCCCCTTTGCTCTAGAGCCTGCCTTTGATATGTTATTCAGGGGGCCACTGGAGCCAGGGTGAAAAATTTGGGGGGGATTCCCAGTTGCCCATTATTTCAATGTATTTTCGTAAAGGCGCTGGCGGCGCTTAGAAGGTCCGATCGACTCGGGAGTGGTCTCTTTTTTCGTCACAGTGCGTGGAATCCTGTGGTAAAGTTTGGTGAGGCTACGACATTGTTAAGGGGTCAAATAATGTGTAGGGTCAATGGGTCAGAACCCGTTATAGGCTGAGTATTTTGGAGGCTGACATTTTTTCCTTTTGCTCTAGAGCCAGCCGCCTTTGATATGTTGTTCTGGGGGGCCACTGGAGCCAGCGTGCAAAATTTGGGGCCCCTGGGACCTTTCTGAACAAATCCCAGTTGCCCATTATTTCAATGTATTTGTGTAGTGCGTTCACGGACGGCGCTTAGGAAGGTCCAATCGACTCGGGAGTGGACTCATTTTTTCGTCACAGTGCGTGGAAGCGGGTGGTAAAGTTTGGAGAGGCTACGACATTGTTAAGGGTCAAATAATGTGTAGGGTCAATGGGTCAGAACCCGTTATAGGCTGAGTATTTTGGAGGCTGACATTTTTTCCTTTTGCTCTAGAGCCAGCTGCCTTTGATATGTTGTTCTGGGGGGCCACTGGAGCCAGCGTGCAAAATTTGGGGCCCCTGGGACCTTTCTGAACAAATCCCAGTTGCCCATTATTTCAATGTATTTGTGTAGTGCGTTCACGGACGGCGCTTAGGAAGGTCCAATCGACTCGGAGTGGACTCATTTTCTCGTCACAGTGCGTGGAAGCGGGTGGTAAAGTTTGGAGAGGCTACGACATTGTTAAGGGGTCAAATAATGTGTAGGGTCAATGGGTCAGAACCCGTTATAGGCTGAGTATTTTGGAGGCTGACATTTTTTCCTTTTGCTCTAGAGCCAGCCGCCTTTGATATGTTGTTCTGGGGGGCCACTGGAGCCAGCGTGCAAAATTTGGGGCCCTGGGACCTTTCTGAACAAATCCCAGTTGCCCATTATTTCAATGTATTTGTGTAGTGTTCACGGACGGCGCTTAGGAAGGTACAATCGACTCGGGAGTGGACTCATTTTTCGTCACAGTGCGTGGAAGCGGGTGGTAAAGTTTGGAGAGGCTACGACATTGTTAAGGGGTCAAATAATGTGTAGGGTCAATGGGTCAGAACCCGTTATAGGCTGAGTATTTTGGAGGCTGACATTTTTTCCTTTTGCTCTAGAGCCAGCCGCCTTTGATATGTTGTTCTGGGGGGCCACTGGAACCAGCGTGCAAAATTTGGGGCCCCTGGGACCTTTCTGAACAAATCCCAGTTGCCCATTATTTCAATGTATTTGTGTAGTGCGTTCACGGACGGCGCTTAGGAAGGTCCAATCGACTCGGGAGTGGACTCATTTTCTCGTCACAGTGCGTGGAAGCGGGTGGTAAAGTTTGGAGAGGCTACGACATTGTTAAGGGGTCAAATAATGTGTAGGGTCAATGGGTCAGAACCCGTTATAGGCTGAGTATTTTGGAGGCTGACATTTTTTCCTTTTGCTCTAGAGCCAGCCGCCTTTGATATGTTGTTCTGGGGGGCCACTGGAGCCAGCGTGCAAAATTTGGGGCCCTGGGACCTTTCTGAACAAATCCCAGTTGCCCATTATTTCAATGTATTTGTGTAGTAGTGCGTTCACGGACGGCGCTTAGGAAGGTCCAATCGACTCGGGAGTGGACTCATTTTCTCTCACAGTGCGTGGAAGCGGGTGGTAAAGTTTGGAGAGGCTACGACATTGTTAAGGGGTCAAATAATGTGTAGGGTCAATGGGTCAGAACCCGTTATAGGCTGAGTATTTTGGAGGCTGACATTTTTTCCTTTGCTCTAGAGCCAGCCGCCTTTGATATGTTGTTCTGGGGGGCCACTGGAGCCAGCGTGCAAAATTTGGGGCCCCTGGGACCTAATTAGAAAACTCCCAGTTGCCCATTATTTCAATGTATTGTCTGTAGTGTGTTCGTGGACGGCGCTTAGAAAGGTCCGATCGACTCGGATTGGACTCCTTTTTCTAGTCACAGTGCGTGGAATCCTGTGGTAAAGTTTGGAGAGGCTATGACACTGTTAAGGGGTCAAAAAGTCAACTAAGGGTACTAACTTTAGGCCGTGAAAAGAAAACTGTCTTTTTGATCATATTTTTTTTCCCCTTTGCTCTAGAGCTGTGCGCTTCGGATATGTTATTCAGGGGTACTCCATGAGCCAGGGTGAAAAATTTGGGATTCCCACGTGCCCGTTTTCTCAATTTTTTCGCCATTCGTTTTCCATGATCCCACTTCAGGCTTATTCAATGATCTAGATAGTGGGTTCGTGGACAGGGTGTTTTGTACATTTTCCCTCAAATTATTGTGATAAAAACTATTTATCTGTACTCAGCAAGACACCCTGAGTCGGAATAATCAACTCCCGTTGTCAAATTCTACTGTCCACGAACTCACTATTTTGTTACATTGAATAAATCTAAAGTGGGATCGCTGGATCTCGGCCCCTGAAAGGGTTAGGCCCTTCAAACTTGGGCTCTGTATTCATCCTCATGCCCTCTAACAGGGTGCAAAGTTTGAAAGAGATTAAAGAAAGTTTTTTTGAGAACCAGGACGGGCCCACTCTGGTCCCTCATTTACCCGAGGACAGGCACCCTTTTTGGGTAAAGGATGGACCAGAGTGGGCCTCCTGTCCTGGTTCTCCAAAAAAATTCTTTAATCTTTTTGAAACTCTGCACCCTGTTAGAGGGCTCTGAGGTGAGTACAGGAACCCAGGTTTGGTGGCCCTAACCCTTAAGATGGCCGAGATCCAGCGATCCCATTATTATTCAATGATCTAGATAGTGGGTTCGTGGACAGGGTGTTTTTAACATTTTCCCTCAAATTATTTTGATAAAAACTATTTATCTGTACTCAGCAAGACCCCCTGAGTCGGCATAATCAACTCCCGTTGTCAAATTCCTCTGTCCACGAACTCACTATTTTGTTACATTGAATAAATCTAAAGTGGGATCGCTGGATCTCGGCCATCTTAAGGGTTACGGCCTTCAAACTTGGGCTCTGTATTCGCCCTTGGGCCCTCTAACGGGGTGCCAAGTTTCAAAAAGATTGAAGAAAGTTTTTTGAGAACCAGGACCGGAGGCCCACTATGGTCCCTTAGTTACCCGAGGACAGACACCCTTTCTCGGGTAAAGATGGACCAGAGTGGGCCTCCGGTCCTGGTTCTCCCAAAATTTTTTAAAATCTTTTTAAAACCCTGCACCCTGTTAGAGGGCTCTGAGGTGAGTACAGGAACCCAGGTTTGGTGGCCCTAACCCTTAAGATGGCCGAGATCCAGCGATCCCACATTAGACTTCTTCAATGTAATGAAATAGTGTGTTGGACAATGGAATTTGACAAACTCAGGGTGACCTACTGAGTGCAGTGGGATGTGGGCGGGGCTTAGGGGTGGTCAGCAGTGGTCACTGACACTTTTCTCAAAAATAGTGGGGAAGTGGACACATAGTGGGTTCGTGGACAGTGGAATTTGACGACGGGACTTGGTGTTACAGACTCAGGGTGACCTACTGAGTGCAGTGGGATGTGGGCGGGGCTTAGGGGTGGTCAGCAGTGGTCACTGACACTTTTCTCAAAAATAATGGGGAAGTGGACACATAGTGGGTTCGTGGACAATGGAATTTGACAACGGGACTTGGTGTTACAGACTCAGGGTGACCTACTGAGTGCAGTGGGATGTGGGCGGGGCTTAGGGGTGGTCAGCAGTGGTCACTGACACTTTTCTCAAAAATAGTGGGGAAGTGGACACATAGTGGGTTCGTGGACAGTGGAATTTGACAACGGGACTTGGTGTTACAGACTCAGGGTGACCTACTGAGTGCAGTGGGATGTGGGCGGGGCTTAGGGGTGGTCAGCAGTGGTCACTGACACTTTTCTCAAAAATAGTGGGAAGTGGACACATAGTGGGTTCGTGGACAGTGGAATTTGACAGGACTTGGTGTTACAGACTCAGGGTGACCTACTGAGTGCAGTGGGATGTGGGCGGGGCTTAGGGGTGGTCAGCAGTGGTCACTGACACTTTTCTCAAAAATAATGGGGAATTGGACACATAGTGGGTTCGTGGACAAAGGAATTTGACAACGGGACTTGGTGTTACAGACTCAGGGTGACCTACTGAGTGCAGTGGGATGTGGGCGGGGCTTAGGGGTGGTCAGTAGTGGTCACTGACACTTTTCTCAAAAATAATGGGGAAGTGGACACATAGTGGGTTCGTGGACAATGGAATTTGACAACGGGACTTGGTGTTACAGACTCAGGGTGACCTACTGAGTGCAGTGGGATGTGGGCGGGGCTTAGGGGTGGTCAGCAGTGGTCACTGACACTTTTCTCAAAAATAATGGGGAAGTGGACACATAGTGGGTTCATGGACAATGGAATTTGACAACGGGAATTGGTGTTACAGACTCAGGGTGACCTACTGAGTGCAGTGGGATGTGGGCGGGGCTTAGGGGTGGTCAGCAGTGGTCACTGACACTTTTCTCAAAAATAGTGGGGAAGTGGACACATAGTGGGTTCGTGGACAGTGGAATTTGACAACGGGACTTGGTGTTACAGACTCAGGGTGACCTACTGAGTGCAGTGGGATGTGGGTGGGGCTTAGGGGTGGTCAGCAGTGGTCACTGACACTTTTCTCAAAAATAGTGAGGAAGTGGACACATAGTGGGTTCGTGGACAGTGGAATTTGACAACGGGACTTGGTGTTACAGACTCAGGGTGACCTACTGAGTGCAGTGGGATGTGGGCGGGCTTAGGGGTGGTCAGCAGTGGTCACTGACACTTTTCTCAAAAATAGTGGGGAAGTGGACACATAGTGGGTTCGTGGACAGTGGAATTTGACAACGGGACTTGGTGTTACAGACTCAGGGTGACCTACTGAGTGCAGTGGGATGTGGGCGGGGCTTAGGGGTGGTCAGCAGTGGTCACTGACACTTTTCTCAAAAATAGTGGGGAAGTGGACACATAGTGGGTTCGTGGACAATGGAATTTGACAACGGGACTTGGTGTTACAGACTCAGGGTGACCTACTGAGTGCAGTGGGATGTGGGCGGGGCTTAGGGGTGGTCAGCAGTGGTCACTGACACTTTTCTCAAAAATAGTGGGGAAGTGGACACATAGTGGGTTCGTGGACAGTGGAATTTGACGACGGGACTTGGTGTTACAGACTCAGGGTGACCTACTGAGTGCAGTGGGATGTGGGCGGGGCTTAGGGGTGGTCAGCAGTGGTCACTGACACTTTTCTCAAAAATAATGGGGAAGTGGACACATAGTGGGTTCGTGGACAATGGAATTTGACAACGGGACTTGGTGTTACAGACTCAGGGTGACCTACTGAGTGCAGTGGGATGTGGGCGGGGCTTAGGGGTGGTCAGCAGTGGTCACTGACACTTTCTCAAAAATAGTGGGGAAGTGGACACATAGTGGGTTCGTGGACAGTGGAATTTGACAACGGGACTTGGTGTTACAGACTCAGGGTGACCTACTGAGTGCAGTGGGATGTGGGCCGGGCTTAGGGGTGGTCAGCAGTGGTCACTGACACTTTTCTCAAAAATAGTGGGAAGTGGACACATAGTGGGTTCGTGGACAATGGAATTTGACAACGGGACTTGGTGTTACAGACTCAGGGTGATGACCTACTGAGTGCAGTGGGATGTGGGCGGGGCTTAGGGGTGGTCAGCAGTGGTCACTGACACTTTTCTCAAAAATAGTGGGGAAGTGGACACATAGTGGGTTCGTGGACAGTGGAATTTGACAACGGGACTTGGTGTGACAGACTCAGGGTGACCTACTGAGTGCAGTAATATAGTTTGTATAAACATTGGAACTTTAATTAGTATGCCAACATTCATCATGTGTCATATGAATATAATGCAAATGGTAATCCCACTTCAGGCTTATTCAATGATATACATAGTAGGTTCGTGGACAGGGTGTTTTGTACATTTATGTTTAAATTATTGTGATAAAAACTATTTATCTGGTGTCAGCAAGCCCCCCTGAGTACAGCAATTAAAGTCCTGACTCAAAATTCCACTGTCCACGAATACACTATTTTGATACATTGAATAAATCTAAAGTGGGATCGCTGGATCTCGGCCATCTTAAGGGTTAGGGCCTTCAAACTTGGGCTCTGTATTCACCCTTGGGCCCTCTAATGGGGTGCAAAGTTTCAAAAAGATTAAAGAAAGTTTTTTGAGAACCAGGACCGGAGGCCCACTGTGGTCCCTCAGTTACCCGAGGACAGGCACCCTTTCTCGGGTACACAATGGACCAGAGTGGGCCTCCGGTCCTGGTTCTCCAAAAAATTCTTTAATCTTTTTGAAACTCTGCATCCTGTTAGAGGGCTCTGAGGTGAGTACAGGAACCCATGTTTGGTGGCCCTAACTTAAGATGGCCGAGATCCAGCGATCCACATTAGATTTATTCAATGTAATGAAATAGTGCGTTCATGGACGGCGCGCTTAGGAAGGTCCGATCGACTCGGGAGTGGACTCATTTTTCTCGTCACAGTGCGTGGAAGCGGGTGGTAAAGTTTGGAGAGGCTACGACATTGTTAAGGGGTCAAATAATGTGTAGGGTCAATGGGTCAGAACCCGTTATAGGCTGAGTATTTTGGAGGCTGACATTTTTTCCTTTTGCTCTAGAGCCAGCCGCCTTTGATATGTTGTTCTGGGGGGCCACTGGAGCCAGCGTGCAAAATTTGGGGCCCCTGGGACCTTTCTGAACAAATCCCAGTTGCCCATTATTTCAATGTATTTGTGTAGTGCGTTCACGGGCGGCGCTTAGGAAGGTCCAATCGACTCGGGAGTGGACTCATTTTTCGTCACAGTGCGTGGAAGCGTGTGGTAAAGTTTGGAGAGGCTACGACATTGTTAAGGGGTCAAATAATGTGTAGGGTCAATGGGTCAGAACCCGTTATAGGCTGAGTATTTTGGAGGCTGACATTTTTCCTTTTGCTCTAGAGCCAGCCGCCTTTGATATGTTGTTCTGGGGGGCAACTGGAACCAGCGTGCAAAATTTGGGGCCCCTGGGACCTTTCTGAACAAATCCCAGTTGCCCATTATTTCAATGTATTTGTGTAGTGTTCACGGACGGGCGCTTAGGAAGGTCCAATCGACTCGGGAGTGGACTCATTTTTCTAGTCACAGTGCGTGGAAGCGGGTGGTAAAGTTTGGAGAGGCTACGACATTGTTAAGGGGTCAAATAATGTGTGTAGGGTGAATGGAACCCGTTATAGGCTGTGTATTTTGGAGGCTGACATTTTTTCCTTTTGCTCTAGAGCCAGCCGCCTTTGATATGTTGTTCTGGGGGGCCACTGGAACCAGCGTGCAAAATTTGGGGCCCCTGGGACCTAATTAGAAAACTCCCAGTTGCCCATTATTTCAATGTATTGTCTGTAGTGTGTTCGTGGACGGCGCTTAGAAAGGTCCGATCGACTCGGGAGTGGACTCCTTTTTCTAGTCTGATGCGTGGAATCCTGTGGTAAAGTTTGGAGAGGATACGACATTGTTAAGGGGTCAAAAAGTCAACTAAGGGTACTAACTTTAGGCCGTGAAAAGAAAAGTGTCTTTTTGATCATATTTTTTTCCCCCTTTGCTCTAGAGCTGTGCGCTTCGGATATATTATTCAGGGGTACTCCAGGAGCCAGGGTGAAAAATTTGGGATTCCCACGTGCCCGTTTTCTCAATTTTTTCACCATTAGTTTTCCATGATCCCACTTCAGGCTTATTCAATGATCTAGATAGTGGGTTCGTGGACAGGGTGTTTTGTACATTTATGTTTAAATTATTGTGATAAAAACTATTTATCTGGTGTCAGCAAGCCCCCCTGAGTACAGCAATTCAAGTCCTGACTCAAAATTCCACTGTCCACGAACACACTATTTTGATACATTGAATAAATCTAAAGTGGGATCGCTGGATCTCGGCCATCTTAAGGGTTAGGGCCTTCAAACTTGGGCTCTGTATTCACCCTTGGGCCCTCTAACGGGGTGCCAAGTTTCAAAAGATTAAAGAATTTTTGGAGAACCAGGACAGGAGGCCCACTCTGGTCCATCCTTTACCCGAAAAGGGTGCCTGTCCTCGGGTAAACAAGGGACCAGAGTGGGCCGTCCTGGTTCTCAAAAAAACTTTCTTTAATCTCTTTCAAATTTTGCACCCTGTTAGAGGGCATGAGGATGAATACAGAGCCCAAGTTTGAAGGCCCTAACCCTTTCAGGGGCCGAGATCCAGCGATCCACTTTAGATTTATTCAATGTAACGAAATAGTGAGTTCGTGGACAGTGGAATTTGACAATGGGAGTTGATTATTCCGACTCAGGGGGTCTTGCTGAGTACAGATAAATAGTTTTTATCCAAATAATTTGAGGGAAAATGTTAAAAACACCCTGTCCACGAACCTACTATCTAGATTATTGAATAAACCTAATGTGGGATCGCTGGATCTCGGCCATCTTAAGAGTTAGGGCCACCAAACCTGGGTTCCTGTACTCACCTCAGAGCCCTCTAACAGGATGCAGAGTTTCAAAAAGATTAAAGAATTTTTTGGAGAACCAGGACCGGAGGCCCACTCTGGTCCATTGTGTACCCGAGAAAGGGTGCCTGTCCTCGGGTAACTGAGGGACCACAGTGGGCCTCCGGTCCTGGTTCTCAAAAAACTTTCTTTAATCTGGATCTGGATCATCTGTATCCCAGGACAGGCACCCATCTCGGACTGTGTAGTGTGCAGAGTCCCTGGCCACCTCCAGGCCTCAAAAACGGTCAAAACGGTCAAAAATCAAAAAACGCCAATAGCAGTTCAATTCTATGCCCCAAAAGCTACAAAATGGCTATTTCCAAATCTTCCTAGCTCGAAAAACGAGAAAGATACTGAGAACCAGGACCAGGGGCCCACTCTGGATCATCTGTATCCCAGGACAGGCACCCGTCTCGGACTGGGTAGTGTGCAGAGCCCCTGACCACTTCCAGGCCTCAAAAACGGTCAAAAATGAATAAAATCAAAAAACGCTAATAGCAGTTCAATTCTATACATCAAGAGCTTCAAAATGGCTATTTCCAAATCTTTCTAGCTTGAAAAAAGTATTTATGAGAACCAGGGTGTCACTGGCTCATGTCTAGTCCGAGGACAGGCACCCATCTCGGACTGGTTGGAGTGAAGAGCCCCTGACCACTTCCAGGCCTCAAAAACGGTCAAAACGGTCAAAAATCAAAAAACGGAGATAGCAGTTCAATTCTATACACCAAGAGCTTCAAAATGGCTATTTCCAAATCTTTCTAGCTTGAAAAAAGTTTTTATGAGAACCAGGGTGTCACTGGCTCATGTGTAGTCCGAGGACAGGCACCCATCTCGGACTGGGTAGTGTGCAGAGCCCCTGACCACCTCCAGGCCTCAAAAACGGTCAAAACGGTCAAAAATCAAAAAACGCCAATAGCAGTTCAATTCTATGCCCCAAAAGCTACAAAATGGCTATTTCCAAATCTTCCTAGCTCGAAAAATGAGAAAGATACTGAGAACCAGGACCAGGGGCCCACTCTGGATCATCTGTATCCCAGGACAGGCACCCGTCTCGGACTGGGTAGTGTGCAGAGCCCCTGAACACTTCCAGGCCTCAAAAACGGTCAAAAATGAATAAAATCAAAAAACGCTAATAGCAGTTCAATTCTATACATCAAGAGCTTCAAAATGGCTATTTCCAAATCTTTCTAGCTTGAAAAAAGTTTTTATGAGAACCAGGGTGTCACTGGCTCATGTCTAGTCCGAGGACAGGCACCCATCTCGGACTGGTTCAGTGAAGAGCCCTGAACACTTCCAGGCCTCAAAAACGGTCAAAACGGTCAAAAATCAAAAAACGGAGATAGCAGTTCAATTCTATACACCAAGAGCTTCAAAATGGCTATTTCCAAATCTTTCTAGCTTGAAAAAGGTTTTTCAGGAGAACCAGGGTGTCACTGGCTCATGTGTAGTCCGAGGACAGGCACCCGTCTCGGACTGGGCAGAGTGAAGAGCCCCTGAACACTTCCAGGCCCCAAAAACGGTCAAAACGGTCAAAAATCAAAAACGGAGATAGCAGTTCAATTCTATACACCAAGAGCTTCAAAATGGCTATTTCCAAATCTTTCTAGCTTGAAAAAAGTTTTTATGAGAACCAGGGTGTCACTGGCTCATGTGTAGTCCGAGGACAGGCACCCATCTCGGACTGGTTCGAGCGAAGAGCCCCTGAACACTTCCAGGCCTCAAAAACGGTCAAAACGGTCAAAAATCAAAAAACGGAGATAGCAGTTCAATTCTACACACCAAGAGCTTCAAAATGGCTATTTCCAAATCTTTCTAGCTTGAAAAAAGTTTTTCAGGAGAACCAGGGTGTCACTGGCTCATGTGTAGTCGAGGACAGGCACCCATCTCGGACTGGGCAGAGTGAAGAGCCCCTGAACACTTCCAGGCCTCAAAAACGGTCAAAACGGCCAAAAATCAAAAAACGGAGATAGCAGTTCAATTCTATACACCAAGAGCTTCAAAATGGCTATTTCCAAATCTTTCTAGCTTGAAAAAAGTTTTTATGAGAACCAGGGTGTCACTGGCTCATGTCTAGTCCGAGGACAAGCACCCATCTCGGACTGGTTCGAGTGAAGAGCCCCTGAACACTTCCAGGCCCCAAAAACGGTCAAAACGGCCAAAAATCAAAAAACGGAGATAGCAGTTCACCTCTACTCACCAAGGGCTACAAAATGGCTATTTCCAAATCTTCCTAGCTTGAAAAAACAATTTTCAGGAGAACCAGGGATAGAGGCCGACTCTCCGGCGGACGAGTCCGAGGAAGGTGGCCTGTTTTGGGCATGAGTTTCCGACCTTGCGCCGGACCTAAGTGGGTCAAAATGGTCCGAATTTAAAAATTCTTTTAGCAGAAAGTCTTGTAATTTTGCGTAGAATAATCTGGCTATTTCGAAAACCCTGTAAAATTAAATCCAAATGTCGAATTTGTGCCGCTTCAGACCGGGCAGCGCCGGGGCTGAAGCGGCGCAGTCAGCGGGACTAAAATCGAATTTTAAGGGCTTTAGAAATAATTTTTCGGAAAAATTTCAACGCAGCCCCGTTCCATGGCTCCTGGGGATCATTTTGGCTATTTCGAAAAATTCCCTGGATGTACATTTAGGCCCGGGGAGGGCCCGGGAAAAAAACTTTTGGGTCGGGCGGCGTCACTTTCCCCCGCCCGACCCAAAGGCGTACCAGCAGAATTATAGGAACGCAGTTTTTCGAAACTCAAGTTGGCTCAAATTGCGGTTCTTTTCAGTCTGAACGCGTCTATTGGTGGATGGGATCACGAGACTCGCCATTGCAGGGCCTCTGCCTGGTTCCCCCGTGGAACTACGGTGGTCGGTTCCTGCACACTGCGAGTTCGCCTACAGTGCCCCCGAGAGTGCGGACTCTTGCGGGCTCGACCGTTTGGGAGCGAGACCGAGCAGCCCCGTCTGACCCAGGTGCCCTACGACGGAGCCCTCGCCGCCCGGCCCTGCCTTGGTGTCGGCCTTGAGCGTGCGGTGGGGGCCTCCGGTTGACACGATTTTCTCGAAACCTGACTAAGAGCCGACCCGACCGCCCGGGGTCATGCTCGATGCATCGAAAAAGCTGAAGCCCACCCTGCGGCCCCAAAGGCCCCAGTCTGGGCAGACAGCCGGAGCTTGGCGCCTCAGCGGCGGGGACAGTGGTGACCACACCGGGGCGGCCCGGTGGCAGAGTAGCACAGGCTGGGAGCCTGGAGATGGAGCTGGAGCTGTAGCTCTCAAGTCAGTGTGCAGCACGGCCAGGGTAGGCCTGAGGCTGGGGACAAGAGCAGAGGCTGTGAGCCTGGAGCTGGGGCACTCCAGAGCAGAGTGCTGGGTGGAGCACAAAAAAAAAACTAAGTGTAGAGTGGAGTACCAGGGCACGAAAAAACTTAGAAAAAACTAAGTGTAGAGTGGAGTACCAGGGCACGAAAAAATCTTAGAAAAAACTAAGTGTAGAGTGGAGTACCAGGGGCACGAAAAAACTTAGAAAAAAAACCTAAGTGTTGAGTGGAGTACCAGGGGCACGAAAAAACTTAGAAAAAAAACCTAAGTGTTGAGTGGAGTACCAGGGGCACGAAAAAACTTAGAAAAAAAACTAAGTGTAGAGTGGAGTACCAGGGGCACGAAAAAAATCTTAGAAAAAAACCTAAGTGTAGAGTGGAGTACCAGGGGCACGAAAAAAAACTTAGAAAAAAAACTAAGTGTAGAGTGGAGTACCAGGGGCACGAAAAAAATCTTAGAAAAAACTAAGTGTAGAGTGGAGTACCAGGGGCACGAAAACGTAGAAAAAACCTAAGTGTTGAGTGGAGTACCAGGGGCACGAAAAACTTAGAAAAAACCTAAGTGTTGAGTGGAGTACCAGGGGCACGATTTGTTGGTCGGAGTACCAGGGCACAAAACTCCTCCAGCGCGTACCTTGGCAGATAACCCAGAGGGGTGCTTAAAGGTGGGTTCCAGGGTTAGTGGAGCGCCGGGTGGTGTGGGGAGGACCAGGGTGTCCCGGAGTGGGTTTTAGCCGGAATGAGTGCCCTGAGCGGGGTGAGAGTGGGAGGCAGTGGGCCTGGATGGTGGAGGGTTGACTCGGCCTAAGCTTGGCCCAGGCTGAGTGCTCCTGAGTGGGTGTGAGTGAGTGAGTGAGTGAGTGAGTGGGTGGGTGGGTGGCAGTGGGCCTGGATGATGGAGGGTTGACTCGGCCTAAGCTTGGCCCAGGCTGAGTGCTCCTGAGTGGGTGTGGGTGTTAGTACCCTTAGTTGACTTTTTGACCCCTTAACAATGTCGTAGCCTCTCCAAACTTTACCACAGGATTCCACGTACTGTGACTAGAAAAGGGAGTCCACTCCTGAGTCGATCGGACCTTTCTAAGCGCCGTCCGTGAACGCACTACACAAACACATTGAAATAATGGGCAAGTGGGATTTGTTCAGAAAGGTCCCAGGGGCCCCAAATTTTGCACGCTGGTTCCAGTGGCCCCCCAGAACAACATATCAAAGGCGGCTGGCTCTAGAGCAAAAGGAAAAAATGTCAGCCTCCAAAATACTCAGCCTATAACGGGTTCTGACCCATTGACCCTACACATTATTTGACCCCTTAACAATGTTGTAGCCTCTCCAAACTTTACCACCCGCTTCCACGCCCTGTGGCAAGAAAAAGTAGTCCACTCCCGAGTCGATCGGACCTTCCTAAAGCGCGCCGTCCATGACGCACTATTTCATTACATTGAATAAATCTAATGTGGGATCGCTGGATCTCGGCCATCTTAAGGGTTAGGGCCACCAAACCTGGGTTCCTGTACTCACCTCAGAGCCCTCTAACAGGATGCAGAGTTTCAAAAGATTAAAGAATTTTTGGAGAACCAGGACCGGAGGCCCACTCTGGTCCATTGTGTACCCGAGAAGGGTGCCTGTCCTCGGGTAACTGAGGGACCACAGTGGGCCTCCGGTCCTGGTTCTCAAAAACTTTCTTTAATCTTTTTGAAACAACACCGTTAGAGGGCCCAGGAGTGAATACAGAGCCCAAGTTTGAAGGCCCTAACCCTTAAGATGGCCGAGATCCAGCGATCCCACTGATTTATTCAATGTATCAAAATAGTGTGTTCGTGGACAGTATCGAGTCAGGACTTGAATTGCTGTACTCAGGGGGGCTTGCTGACACCAGATAAATAGTTTTTATCACAATAATTTAAACATAAATGTACAAAACACCCTGTCCACGAACCCACTATCTAGATCATTGAATAAGCCTGAAGTGGGATCATGGAAAACGAATGGTGAAAAAATTGAGAAAACGGGCACGTGGGAATCCCAAATTTTTCACCCTGGCTCCTGGAGTACCCCTGAATAACATATCCAAAGCGCACAGCTCTAGAGCAAAGGGGAAAAAAAATATGATCAAAAAGACACTTTTCTTTTCACGGCCTAAAGTTAGTACCCTTAGTTGACTTTTTGACCCCTTAACAATGTCGTAGCCTCTCCAAACTTTACCACAGGATTCCAAGTACTGTGACTAGAAAAATGAGTCCACTCCTGAGTCGATCGGACCTTTCTAAGCGCCGTCCGTGAACGCACTATACAAACACATTGAAATAATGGGCAAGTGGGATTTGTTCAGAAAGGTCCCAGGGGCCCCAAATTTTGCACGCTGGTTCCAGTGGCCCCCCAGAACAACATATCAAAGGCGGCTGGCTCTAGAGCAAAAGGAAAAAATGTCAGCCTCCAAAATACTCAGCCTATAACGGGTTCTGACCCATTGACCCTACACATTATTTGACCCCTTAACAATGTCGTGGCCTCTCCAAACTTTACCACCCGCTTCCATGCACTGTGACAAGAAAAATGAGTCCACTCCAGAGTCGATTGGACCTTCCTAAGCGCCGTCCGTGAACGCACTACACAAATACATTGAAATAATGGGCAAGTGGGATTTGTTCAGAAAGGTCCCAGGGGCCCCAAATTTTGCACGCTGGTTCCAGTGGCCCCCCAGAACAACATATCAAAGGCGGCTGGCTCTAGAGCAAAAGGAAAAAATGTCAGCCTCCAAAATACTCAGCCTATAACGGGTTCTGACCCATTGACCCTACACATTATTTGACCCCTTAACAATGTTGTAGCCTCTCCAAACTTTACCACCCGCTTCCACGCCCTGTGGCAAGAAAAAGTAGTCCACTCCCGAGTCGATCGGACCTTCCTAAGCGCCGTCCGCGAACGCACTATTTCATTACATTGAATAAATCTAATGTGGGATCGCTGGATCTCGGCCATCTTAAGGGTTAGTGCCACCAAACCCGGGTTCCTGTACTCACATCAGAGCCCTCTAACAGGGTGCAGAGTTTGAAAAAGATTTTTAAAAGTTTTTGGAGAACCAGGACCGGAGGCCCACTCTGGTCCATCGTTTACCAAGAAAGGGTGCCTGTCCTCGGGTAACTGAGGGACCACAGTGGGCCTCCGGTCCTGGTTCTCAAAAAACTTTCTTTAATCTTTTTCAAACTTTGCACCCTGTTAGTGGGCATGAGGATGAATACAGAGCCCAAGTTTGAAGGCCCTAACCCTTTCAGGGGCCGAGAACCAGCGATCCACTGATTTATTCAATGTAAAAAAATAGTGTGTTCGTGGACAGTGGAATTTCTCAACGGGACTTGGTGTTATAGACTCAGGGTGACCTACTGAGTGCAGTGGGATGTGGGCGGGGCCTAGGGGTGGTCAGCAGTGGTCACTGACACTTTTCTCAAAAATAATGGGGAAGTGGACACATAGTGCGTTCGTGGACAGTGGAATTTGACAACGGGACTTGGTGTTACAGACTCAGGGTGACCTACTGAGTGCAGTGGGATGTGGGTGGGGCTTAGGGGTGGTCAGCAGTGGTCACTGACACTTTTCTCAAAAATAATGGGGAAGTGGACACATAGTGGGTTCGTGGACAGTGGAATTTGACAACGGGACTTGGTGTTACAGACTCAGGGTGACCTACTGAGTGCAGTGGGATGTGGGTGGGGCTTAGGGGTGGTCAGCAGTGGTCACTGACACTTTTCTCAAAAATAATGGGAAGTGGACACATAGTGGGTTCGTGGACAGTGGAATTTGACAAGGACTTGGTGTTACAGACTCAGGGTGACCTACTGAGTGCAGTGGGATGTGGGCGGGGCTTAGGGGTGGTCAGCAGTGGTCACTGACACTTTTCTCAAAAATAATGGGGAAGTGGACACATAGTGGGTTCGTGGACAGTGGAATTTGACAACGGGACTTGGTGTTACAGACTCAGGTGACCTACTGAGTGCAGTGGGATGTGGGCGGGGCTTAGGGGGTGGTCAGCAGTGGTCACTGACACTTTTCTCAAAAATAATGGGGAAGTGGACACATAGTGGGTTCGTGGACAGTGGAATTTGACAACGGGACTTGGTGTTACAGACTCAGGGTGACCTACTGAGTGCAGTGGGATGGGTGGGGCTTAGGGGTGGTCAGCAGTGGTCACTGAAACTTTTCTCAAAAATAGTGGGGAAGTGGACACATAGTGGGTTCGTGGACAGTGGAATTTGACAACGGGACTTGGTGTGACAGACTCAGGGTGACCTACTGAGTGCAGTGGGATGTGGGCGGGGCTTAGGGGTGGTCAGCAGTGGTCACTGACACTTTTCTCAAAAATAGTGGGGAAGTGGACACATAGTGGGTTCGTGGACAGTGGAATTTGACAACGGGACTTGGTGTTTTACAGACTCAGGTGACCTACTGAGTGCAGTGGGATGTGGGCGGGGCTTAGGGGTGGTCAGCAGTGGTCACTGACACTTTTCTCAAAAATAGTGGGGAAGTGGACACATAGTGGGTTCGTGGACAGTGGAATTTGACAACGGGACTTGGTGTTACAGACTCAGGTGACCTACTGAGTGCAGTGGGATGTGGGCGGGGCTTAGGGGTGGTCAGCAGTGGTCACTGACACTTTTCCCCAAAATAGTGGGGAAGTGGACACATAGTGGGTTCGTGGACAGTGGAATTTGACAACGGGACTTGGTGTGACAGACTCAGGGTGACCTACTGAGTGCAGTAATATAGTTTGTATAAACATTGGAACTTTAATTAGTATGCCAACATTCATCATGTGTCATATGAATATAATGCAAATGGTAATCCCACTTCAGGCTTATTCAATGATATACATAGTAGGTTCGTGGACAGGGTGTTTTGTACATTTATGTTTAAATTATTGTGATAAAAACTATTTTGCTGGTGTCACCAAGCCCCCCTGAGTACAGCAAATCAAGTCCTGACTCAAAATTCCACTGTCCACGAACACACTATTTTGATACATTGAATAAATCTAAAGTGGGATCGCTGGATCTCGGCCATCTTAAGGGTTAGGGCCTTCAAATTTAGGCTCTGTATTCACCCTTGGGCCCTCTAACGGGGTGCCAAGTTTCAAAGAGATCAGAGAAACTTTTTTTTTTGGCCTAAAAAAAGCGTAAGGTTGGGTTTTTTTTGGACAAAAAAAAATGTTTTTCTGATCTCTTTAAAAATTTGCACCCTGTTAGAGGGCATGGGGATGAATACAGAAATCCAGATTTGGGGGCCCTAACCCTTTCGAGGGCCGAGATCCAGCGATCCCACTTTAAATTTATTCAATGTAATGAAATAGTGTGTTCGTGGACAGTGGAATTTTGAGTCAGGACTTGATTTGCCCTACTCAGGGGGGCTTGCTGACTCCAGCAAAATAGTTTTTATCACAATAATTTAAACATAAATGTACAAAACGCCCTGTCCACGGACACACTATCAAAACCATTGAATAAGCCTGAAGTGGGATCAACCAGTTGCATTATAATCATTTGACACATAATGAATGTTGGCATACAAAATAACGTTCTAATAGTTTTACAAACTATATGACTGCACTCAGTAGGTCACCCTGAGTCTTGAGCACCAAGTCCCGTTGACAAATTCCACTGTCCACGAAAGCACTATGTGTCCATTTCGCAAAAGTGTTGCGGGAGGGCCCAAATAGTGGGTTCGTGGGATGTGGGTGGGGCTTAGGAGTGGTCAGTGGGACATGGGCAGGGCTTAGGAGTGGTCACGACACTTTTCCCAAAATAGTGGGGAAGTGGACACATAGTGGGTTCATGAGATGTGTGCGTGGCTTAGGAGTGGTCAGCAGTGGTCTCTGACACGTTTCCCCAAATAGTGGGGAAGTGGACAAATAGTGGGTTCGTGGGATGTGGGAGTGGATTAGGAGTGGTCAGCAGTGGTCACTGACACTTTTCCCCCAAATAGTGGGGAAGTGGACACATAGTGGGTTCGTGGACAGTGGAATTTGACAACGGGACTTGGTGTTACAGACTCAGGGTGACCTACTGAGTGCAGTGGGATGTGGGTGGGGCTTAAGAGTGGTCAGCAGTGGTCACTGACACTTTTCCCCAAAATAGTGGGGAAGTGGACACATAGTGGGTTCGTGGACAGTGGAATTTGACAACGGGACTTGGTGTTACAGACTCAGGGTGACCTACTGAGTGCAGTGGGATGTGGTGGGGCTTAGGAGTGGTCAGCAGTGGTCACTGACACTTTTCTCAAAAATAGTGGGGAAGTGGACACATAGTGGGTTCGTGGACAGTGGAATTTGACAACGGGACTTGGTGTTACAGACTCAGGGTGACCTACTGAGTGCAGTGGGATGTGGGCGGGGCTTAAGAGTGGTCAGCAGTGGTCACTGACACTTTTCTCAAAAATAGTGGGGAAGTGGACACATAGTGGGTTCGTGGACAGTGGAATTTTGAGTCAGGACTTGATTTGCCCTACTCAGGGGGGCTTGCTGACTCCAGCAAAATAGTTTTTATCACAATAATTTAAACATAAATGTACAAAACGCCCTGTCCACGGACACACTATCAAAACCATTGAATAAGCCTGAAGTGGGATCAACCAGTTGCATTATATTCATTTGACACATAATGAATGTTGGCATACAAAATAACGTTCTAATAGTTTTACAAACTATATGACTGCACTCAGTAGGTCACCCTGAGTCTTGAGCACCAAGTCCCGTTGACAAATTCCACTGTCCACGAAAGCACTATGTGTCCATTTCGCAAAAGTGTTGCGGGAGGGCCCAAATAGTGGGTTCGTGGGATGTGGATGGGGCTTAGGAGTGGTCAGTGGGACGTGGGCGGGGCTTAGGAGTGGTCACCGACACTTTTCCCCAAAATAGTGGGGAAGTGGGCACATATTGGCTTCGTGGGATGTGGGCGTGGCTTAGGAGTGGTCAGCAGTGGTCTCTGACACGTGTCCCCCAAATAGTGGGGAAGTGGACACATAGTGGGTTCATGGGATGTGTGCGTGGCTTAGGAGTGGTCAGCAGTGGTCTCTGACACGTTTCCCCCAAATAGTGGGGAAGTGGACACATAGTGGGTTCATGGGATGTGTGCGTGGCTTAGGAGTGGTCAGCAGTGGTCTCTGACACGTTTCCCCCAAATAGTGGGGAAGTGGACACATAGTGGGTTCGTGGGATGTGTGCGTGGCTTAGGAGTGGTCAGCAGTGGTCTCTGACACGTTTCCCCCAAATAGTGGGGAAGTGGACACATAGTGGGTTCGTGGGATGTGTGCCTGGCTCAGGGGTGGTCAGCAGTGGTCTCTGACACGTTTCCCCCAAATAGTGGGGAAGTGGACACATAGTGGGTTCATGAGATGTGTGCGTGGCTTAGGAGTGGTCAGCAGTGGTCTCTGACACGTTTCCCCCAAACAGTGGGGAAGTGGACAAATAGTGGGTTCGTGGGATGTGTGCGTGGCTTAGGAGTGGTCAGCAGTGGTCTCTGACACGTTTCCCCCAAATAGTGGGGAAGTGGACACAGTGGGTTCGTGGGATGTGGGAGTGGCTTAGGAGTGGTCAGCAGTGGTCTCTGACACGTTTCCCCCAAATAGTGGGGAAGTGGACAAATAGTGGGTTTGTGGGATGTGGGAGTGGCTTAGGGGTGGTCAGCAGTGGTCTCTGACACTTTTCCCCAAAATAGTGGGGAAGTGGACAAATAGTGGGTCGTGGGATGTGTGCGTTAGGAGTGGTCAGCAGTGGTCACTGACACTTTTCCCAAAATAGTGGGGAAGTGGACAAATAGTGGGTCTCGTGGGATGTGGGCGTGGCTTAGGAGTGGTCAGCAGTGGTCTCTGACACTTTTCCCAAAATAGTGGGGAAGTGGACACATAGTGGGTTCGTGGGAGGTGGGCGTGGCTTAGGAGTGGTCAGCAGTGGTCTCTGACACTTTTCCCCAAAATAGTGGGGAAGTGGACAAATAGTGGGTTCGTGGGATGTGGGGGGCTTAGGAGTGGTCAGAAGTGGTCACTGACACTTTTCCCCAAAATAGTGGGGAAGTGGACAAATAGTGGGTTGTGGGATGTGGCGGGGCTTAGGAGTGGTCAGCAGTGGTCACCGACACTTTTCCCCAAAATAGTGGGGAAGTGGACACATAGTGGGTTCGTGGGAGGTGGGCGTGGCTTAGGAGTGGTCAGCTGTGGTCTCTGACACTTTTCCCCAAAATAGTGGGGAAGTGGACACATAGTGGGTTCGTGGGAGGTGGGCGTGGCTTAGGAGTGGTCAGCAGTGGTCACTGACACTTTTCCCCAAAATAGTGGGGAAGTGGACACATAGTGGGTTCGTGGGAGTGGTCATCTGTGGTCACCTGGTGAGGGATAGCAAAGTGTCCACCGCCTTGCTAAACGAATAGGGTGAGAATCCCATTGAAATAAGCCTAGAGTGGGATGGTCAAGGCGCCACACTGTGGTCGTGTCCTATATTGCAAGTCTGTGCCCCAAAACTTTGGGGCCCCTCCTATCGGCCCCTGGAGGGGTCAGGGCCTCAAACGAGGGTCCACGCGTATCAGCGCGCCCGGGGGGTCAGATCTGGCCCATCGCCGGACCCACGAAAAATTTCGGGCGTCTGCCGCGCACGTCCCAAAAACCCTGTCCAAAAGGCCGCTCGCTATAGGGCAAATGGACTCTTTTTTGAGTTCGGGACTTTCTAGAGAACTCAGAAAATAGCTGCTTCATTCCACAGACACCAAACTTGGGCAAAATGAGCTAAACACATGTATGTAAATGAGACAAGTGTTTTTCTAGACTTTTTTGCTCGAGTTATATTTTTTTTTATTATAATCCGGTATATATTTTTTTATCATATTTTTTCTGCAAAATGATCCTCAATTTAACCCAGTAAACGTACAACTAAAAGTCATTTTTATTGGTCCCAGATTTCAAGCCCAGCGAAAAATTTATGTATTTGAAGTCCCGAAAAAAATACGAAAAATGACTCAGTGGCGACCCTAGAAAAGTAAAAATACATCGGGCCTATGGAAAGTGAAAGTAACTTTATTCCAATGTAGAAATACAAAACTTGGTACATCCATAGGACACCTCAGGGCAAACTGAAAAGTTTATTACAGCCATATCGTAAACTCAACAGAAAATCTACTATGTTGGGTGTAATGCGTGACCACCTAAATCGCACCCCTTCTGTCTAAAGTCTAAACAGCTCCAAATTTGGTGAGTATCATCTAGACACGTGTGCAAAAAGTTATCAATTTGTTTTTGATACATTTGTGGCTGTGGTCGTAATGGGTCTGTGAAGAGGCAACCTTTGGGAAATAAATGCCATTTCCCAATTGCCAGGATCCTTCCTTTAGAGGAGGCCCCTCCAGAGCCACGGCTAGAGTCTTAGAAAACTCCTCAGAATCCTTTACCGTGAAGTTTACGCTTTAAAGCACGAGTGCATGTGTCCCCGTGGTCTCAAGGGAGGCGAGGGCCTTTATCGCCGCTTGCGGCTTTAATTTTTTATTATAATTCGGTATATATTTTTTATTATAATTTTTCTGCAAAATGATTCTCAATTTGACCCAGTAAACCAACAACTAAAAGTCATTTTTATTGGTCCCAGACTTCAAGCTCGTGAAAAATATATGTATTTGAAGTCCCGAAAAAAAAATGAAAAATGACTCAGTGGCGACCCTAGAAAAGTCAAAATACATTGGGCCTATGGAAAGTGAAAGTAACTTTTTCCAACGTAGAAAAATGAAACTTAGTACATCAATAGGACACCTCAGGGCAAACAGAAAAGTCTATGACAGCCACACCTAAACTAAACAGGAAGTCCGCCATGTGGGGTGAAACGCATGGCCACTAAAATCGCACCCCTTGCGCAAGAAGATGCAAATCATTGTGTTTTAATTTAAATGGCCCCAAATTTGGTGAGTATCATCTAGACACGTGTGCCAACCAAATTTGTGACTTTGTTGTTGATATCTTATCGGGTATGGGTGTAGCAAGCCTGTAACGAGGTGGCCATTTTTGTGAAAATAAAACGTCTCTTAACTCTCAAACGCCTTCTCGGATCGAGTTTGAACCAAAAAGGCGTTTGTGCACATTCATGACCTGAACACAAAGATATGTAAATAAAAGGGTTATCTTTAGAAATGGCTCTCAGCGCCCCTACAAACTTATAATGGGACCCAAGAATTTAGTTTGTCATAGAAACATGAAATTTGGTACACACATCTCTTATGTCATGACGAGCATAAAAGCCAATGACAACCACCCCCTATCTATAAATGTGTTGCCATAGCAACGTTCCAAATATGTGGAAAAAGTCAATGGGAAGTGAAATTTTTAGTTTGTTGTAGGCAAATGAAACTTGGTACACATATCCACCATGGGCTTATGAACAAAAAAGCCAATGGGGACCACACCCTATCACACACGGGAAGGCGGCCATTTTGAATTGAAAATTTGGTCCGACTTAAAATACACCTCTTTTTTAAAAGTACACAGACAATAGCTGCTTCATTCCACAGACACCAAACTTGGGCAAAATGAGCTAAACACATGTATGTAAAAGAGACAAGTGTTTTTCTAGACTTTTTTGCTCGAGTTATATATTTTTTTTTTTATAATTCGGTATATATTTTTTTATTATAATTTTTGCAAAATGATTCTCAATTTGACCCAGTAAATCAACAACTAAAAGTCATTTTTATTGGTCCCAGACTTCAAGCCCGGCGAAAAATTTATGTATTTGAAGTCCCGAAAAAAAAATGAAAAATGACTCAGTGGCGACCCCTAGAAAAGTCAAAATACATTGGGCCTATGGAAAGTGAAAGAACTTTTTTTCCAATGTAGAAAAATGAAACTTAGTACATCAATAGGACACCTCAGGGCAAACAGAAAAGTCTATGACAGCCACACCCTAAACTAAACAGGAAGTCCGCCATGTGGGGTGAAACGCATGGCCACTAAAATCGCACTTGCGCAAGAAGATGCAAATCATTGTGTTTTAATTTAAATGGCCCCAAATTTGGTGAGTATCATCTAGACACGTGTGCCAACCAAATTTGTGACTTTATTGTTGATATCTTATCGGGTATGGGTGTGGCAAGCCTGTAACGAGGTGGCCATTTTTGTGAAAATAAAATGTCTCTTAACTCTCAAACGCCTTCTCGGATCAAGTCGGACCCAAAAAGGCGTTTGTGCACATTCATGACCTGAACACAAAGATATGTAAATAAAAGGGTTATCTTTAGAAATGGCTCTCCAGCGCCCCCTACAAACTTATAATGGGACCCAAGAATTTAGTTTGTCATAGAGACATGGAATTTGGTACACACATCTCCTATGTCATGAGGAGCATAAAAGCCAATGACAACCTAGCCTGGTTCTACCAGACTCTCGTACATTTCATTTGTACAGAGAGTCTGGCCTCGCTTCATTGACAAGCGTTTACTTCCTAGTATGCGGGAACTCTGTTGAAGTTTAAAACTATTGGATCTGCCCAGAGTCACTCAGGATCTGCCATAGCCAATCGCTGCCATTACTCCAACGCAAACTGACGCACTACATCAACGTCATCGTTCTCAGCCACTCCTCTGTTCGAGCTGATTGGTCCTACAAAAATTGATTTCTGGAAACCTAAGAATATACAGCAATCCCAGACGTAGTACTAAAGCGAAATGAAATTGAGCGGAAGTACGTAGGAGGGCGGAGCCAGGCTAATGACAACCACCCCCTATCTATAAATGTGTTGCCATAGCAACGTCCCAAATATGTGGAAAAAGTCAATGGGAAGTGAAAATTTTAGTTTGTCGTAGGCAAATGAAACTTGGTACACACATCCAGTATGGGCTTATGAACAAAAAAGCCAAAGGGGACCACACCTTATCACACACGGGAAGGCGGCCATTTTAAATTGAAGATGTGAACCGACTTAGAATACAACCTCTCTTTTAAAAAACAACAGAAAATAGCTGCTTCATTCCACAGACACCAAACTTGGGCAAAATGAGCTAAACACATGTGTGTAAAATAGACAGGCGTTTTCTTCTCGTTTTGCTCGAGGTATATTTTATTTTATTATAATTTGGTATATATTTTTTATTATAATTTTTCTGAAAAATGATTTTCAATTTGACCCAGTAAACGTGCAACTAAAAGTCATTTTTATTGGTCCCAGACTTCAAGCCCGGCAAAAATGTATGTATTTGAAGTCCCTGAAAAAAAAATAGGAAAAATGACTCAGTGGCGACCCCTAGAAAAGTTGAAATAATTGGTTCTATGGAAAATGAAAGTAAATTTTTCCAATGTAGAAATACAAAACTTGGTACATCCATAGGACACCTTAGGGCAAACAGAAAAGTTTATTACAGCCATACCGTAAACTCAACAGAAAATCTATGTTGGGTGGAATACATGACCACCTAAATCGTACACTTTGTGCCAAAGGGTTTTCATCAAACAGCTCCAAATTTGCTTTAAAGCACGACATGCAATCCTCCGAATATATGTGTCCCCGCGGTCTCAAGGGAGGCGAGGGCCTTTATCGCCGCTTGCGGCTTTAATTATTATTATTTTTTTTTTATCGATAAACTGGTCTAAGTCTCATCAATAGGCTAATTGTTCAGAATCTCTCATAGTTTGTCTGGGAGTAGTTTCATCAATCACTGCATAATTCTCATAATTCAGCATGTAGATAATAACAGACATCAAACAACAGTGATCATAAGCCTGCTTTGTAAAGGCCTAGATAAGAACAGACTGTTGCTTGTCTAATGTGTTTTTGCCTAAAAGTGGAAGACGTTTCTTTCCTGTTTTCGGCTGAAACAAAAAAGTATCCAGTCGATGACTAAAAAACTGTAATTTTGATCTGAACTGTGTGTTTTGTAATAAATTGCAACACTACTGCGCATGAGCTTCTTCCTTCAGGTAAGCACTACAGAGCCTACAGGTGTAAGTCAATCCAACTAAAGCTTTCTTTTATCCCAACATCAATCACATTGCTAAACAGGGAGATCAATTATTCACTGGTTTAGCGGCCAGAACCCTTTATGGATATTAATAAATCAAGGACCGTTACGTCGCCTGGTCACCCTGTAGCCAGGCCCAGGGTTGGGGCTTGTATGCGAGCGTCTGGTGGCCGGGTCTTTCCCACGGACCCGTCCGGGATCAGCCCAAAGGAGTGACGTGGGCTGTGCGGGAGGTTGAGAGATACTGACTAGAGATAGTCGGGCTCACCTCCACGCACAGCTTGGGCTCTGGAACCCAACTACTTGAGAGAGGCTGGACTCTCCACTACTCTGGAGTTGCCTGCGGTGAGAGGCAGCGGACTGGTGTGGGCTTGCTCATTGCCCCCCTGCCATGTGTTGGAGAGCACCCCGTTGAACAAGAGGGTCGCTTGGGTCGGGGATAGGTCTCTCACTGTTGTTTGTGCTTACGGGCCAAATGGCATTGCAGAACCGGCCTTCTTGGGTAACCGGCCACCCAAGCGCTGTTCTGTTATTGGACTTCTGTGCTAGTCACAGTTTGTCAATAAACGAACACCATGTTCAAGCATAAGGGTCAGAGATATCTTCAACTACCACCTCCGGCAGAGATTCGACCAGATTCCAAGGGAGACTGGGGACACTGGACGCCTCCCTAGGGAGGTGTTCCGGGCATGTGGGAACGCCTCGGTATTCCCCCGGAAGAGCTGGAGGAAGTGTCTGGAGAGAGGGAAGTCTGGGCATCTCTGCTTAGAGTGCTGACCCCCCGACCCGGCCCTGAATAATTGGTAGAAGATAAATGGATGGATTTTAGCTTGTATTTTTTTATTATAAATTTATAGCTGGTGCATTAGTATCTCCATTGTAGTGGGGACTTGCTCCACATGGCAAACGGAAAACCCTTGCACTCCCATCTAATTGCTTCTGCTTTGGCCTTAAGTAATGTTGCTGCTGGCTGTTGGCACACAAACGGTTTCAGTTCCTGATGCAATGCATCGTCTAATACATGTTCAACAAACTGGTCCCTCAACAAAGCTTCAGCATTAGGCAAATCACAGGGGCATGCTGTTTTAACTTCTCTCATTAGAGCCAAGGAGAACTCCTGCAATGTCTCCCCCACCTGTTGTTTTCGGTAGAAGAAAGCCTCTTGTAACGCAACATAAGAGTCAGAGCAATTTTACAGCTCTTGTAAGATAGAGAAAATTGTGTCCGGAGAGCAGAGAATATCCAATACCAAGGACCCCGTTTTTTCTTTTCTATTAATATGCTTCTAGATGTATTAATATAACATCCCGACAGCACGCCAAACTTCTTCTTGTCTTAGTATCTCTTGACGCTCCCAGCGCCCAACATGTGATCAGCGCCTTCTTTCTCTTCGGCGTGACACAGTTGGCACCTCCACTCTCACACCTTGTCTTTTCTCAGGCAACACAATGTCCGGTGCTCTAGCGTCATTTCCTTCTTCATTGTCCTCCATACTGGAACGTTTTTTTTTCAAGTCAAAGTCAAAGTCAGCTTTATTGTCAATTCTACTATATATACAGTACATACAGAGATTTGAAATTCTGTGACTCTCTAACCCTAGGTGCCTACAAGTAACAACAACAACAAGTTAACAGTAACAACAACAGATGAGTACGTGAATTATGAGATAAAGTGCAATGACAAATAGTGCAAACAATAGTAATAATAATAATAATAATAATGCAATTACAGGTCAGTGCAGTTATAAATTATAGGTGTGAATGCAAGAGAAACAACATAATGAGGTAGATAAAAATGGAGGAGAACTAATGAGGGAGGGTGATCCAGAGATCAGGTGCGTGGGGGGAAAAAAAAAGGGGAGAGGGGGCAGAGACGGGAGGGAGTTCAATGCCCTGACAGCTTGGGGTATGAAGCTGTCCTTCAGTCTATTGGTCCTTGCCTGGAGACTGCGTAGTCTCTTCCCTGACGGCAGCAGACTGAAAAGGCTGTGCGATGGGTGGGTGGGGTCTCGCAATGACGAGGGCTTTTTGGTGAGGCGGGTGTTGTAAATGTCCTGGAGGGGAGGAAGAGAGACACCAACGATCTTCTCAGCTGCTCTCACTATGTGTTGAAGCGCTTTCCGGCAGGATGCGTTGCAGGTGTCATACCACACAGTGATGCAGCTGGTCAGAATGCTCTCAATGGTGCCCCTGTAGAAGGTGCACATGATGGGGGCTGGGGTACCGGCTCTTCTCAGCTTGCGGAGGAAGTAGAGTCGCTGCTGTGATTTCTTGGTCAGTGCTGTGGTGTTGGCGGTCCAGGAGAGGTCTTCCGTGATATGCACACCCAGAAATTTGGTGCTCCTCACCCTTTCCACGGTCACACCATTGATGGTCAGAGGAGCATGCTGGGTGTGCATTCTCCTAAAGTCGACAACAATCTCCTTCGTCTTCTCCACGTTCAGAGAGAGATTGTTGTCACCGCACCCCCTGGTCAGGCGGCACACCTCGCTCCTGAAGTTTGTCTCATCATTGTGACCAACTACAGTCGTGTCATCCACAAACTTGATGATTTGATTACTGGTGTGTATGGATGTACAGTCATATGTTATCAGAGTGAAGAGGAGGGGGCTCAGCACACATCCCTGAGGGGCACCAGTGTTCATAATGATGGAGCTGGATATGTTACTGCCGACCCGAACTGCCTGAGGTCTTCCCATCAGGAAGTCCAGCAGCCAGTTGCACAGCGATGTGCTGAGTCCCAGGTGTGACAGTTTATGAGTGAGCTGTAAAGGAATGATTGTATTAAATGCTGAACAAAAGTCTAAGAACAGCATTCTCACATAAGTGTCCTTATTTTCCAGGTGAGTGAGTGCAGAATGGACAGTAGTGGCGATGGCGTCGTCGGTCGAGCGTTTTGACCAATATGCAAATTGATAGGAGTCCAGGGAGGGGGGGAGAACAGACTTAATGTGGTGCATGACTAGCCGTTCAAAGCACTTCATAAGGATGGAAGTAAGTGCGACTGGGCGGTAGTCATTGAAAACAGGATGGAGATGATTTCTTAGGGACTGGATTGATAGTGGTTACTTTGAAGCATGTGGGGACAACAGCTTGTCTCAATGAGATGTTGAAGATGTCTGTGAAGACATCAGTGAGTTCCTCTGCACAGTTTCTCAATACACGTCCAGGAATGTTGTCAGGACCTGGAGCTTTGTGTGCGTTGACCCTGCTGAGGGCTCTTCTCACGCTGTCCCTGGGCAGTGTCACCATCTGGTCATCAGTAGGAGGTGATAACTTCTGTGCAGTGGTGCTGTTGTGTGCCTCAAAGCGAGCAAAGAAAGTGTTTAGCTCATTCAGCAGGGGGGTGGAGCTGTCACACGTCCGAGTAGGGGTTTGTAGTCTGTGAGGACTGAATCCCTGCCACAGGCTCCTTGTGTTTCTGCTGTCGCTGAACCGATGGGCTATCCTCCTGGAATACTGTCTCTTAGCCTTCCTAATGCCACGTGACAGGTTGGCCCTTGCTGTCCTCAGAGAACTAGCTCGTGCCAGCATTTGCTCTCTGTACACAGCCAATCCTTGTTCAATTCGATCAAGAATTTGAATGGAACTGGTGCTGGTTCCATTGAAACCTCATTTGAAACGTCACCAGCCTCTGGTGGCTCTGGCTCCATCATCCCCTCGAACCAGTCTTCGTAAGCAGCCTCGTCCTCGACGGCGTCCTGCCTCCTCATAAATGTCCAGTCCTAATTTTACCATCACTATTTCTATTTTTATTTTTTCTGCAGCAGAGTTAACCATATCACATCTATACATCAAATTAAGCTCCTCTCTTTCTACAATTAATTCTGTTGGTAAAGTAAAAACATGTTTTAGCTATTTTCTACAATCTATTGACGCTATTTATAATTCTTCTGGAGATATGGGCAAAAGATAACCTTGTTGTCACGGTGGATCAGGACTCTGCACAGTTGGCCGCGGCTTCCGCACCTAGCTCCCCCGCCCCTACTGATTCGCAGAGGAAACAGGTGTCTTGGGGCGCGGCGGAGCAAGCCCAGCTGATCCGAGTTGATAATCAACAGAGGTTAAGAAGCACCGCAGCCTGCTCATCGATGCCAGATCGTAACACTTACTACCGTTAGTAATACGTCTCGCGTTCGAATGCCTTGTGATACTTATGATTACTTACCTGTTCTTTGTTCCTCTCAGATCCTTCCAGTCCTGCCGTCAGTCCTGTTCCCGCTCCACCTCTGCCTTCGCTTGTACCGTCAAGTCCTGTCGTTGTTCCCGCTCCAGCCCAGTCCCAGTCTTGTCCTGCTGCACCTCGCTATCCACGAAGAACCCGCTATTCCTAAGTTGTCCTTTGTTCAAATAAATCTGTTTTGTTTACTTTACGTGTGTGTCTGCGTTTGGGTTATCTGCCAGTCCATAACAGTACGATCTGGCCCTAATGAACCCAACAGAGCCTCACACTCTTCCGCAAACTGTCGCTGCTCAGACCGCGCTTCTGGAGCAGCATGACGCCACTCTCCAGTCTCTCATGGGCCATATGAAGGAGTTTTCCTGCAACTTATCCGTGCTGAGTGACAAGTTGGCTTCCTTGAACACACCACCGTCTACCAGCGCTCCAGCCCTCTCCGTGCCGACTATGGAAGCCCCGCCTCCGGTGTACAAAGAAGCATATGTACTGCCGCCTTCACCATATAGTGGAGATCTCGGCTCTTGCCGGGCGTTTTTAACACAGTGCTCCTTAGTTTTTGAACAGCAGTCACAGACTTATCAGAGTGAACGTTCAAAGATTGCTTTTTTAATTGGTTGTCTAAGGGGTCAGGCGCTACACTGGGCCTCTGCTGTCTGGGAAAAGCAGGAGTCTGTGTGTTTCTCGTACTCCGCATTCATCACGGAGATGAAATTGGAGGAATTCGAGGAGGTGAGGCAACTAAGAGACTGTTTTCCATTCGACAGGGGAATCGCAGTGTGGCTGAATTTGCCATTGAGTTTCGTTCACTCGCAGTGGAGAGCGGTTGGAATGAGGACGCTCTTCACGGAGCATTTCTGAATGCGATTTCTGAGGAACTGAAGGACGAGATGGCGGCAAGGGAGCCACCAACTAGTCTTAACGAACTCATAAAGGGGGCCATTAGGATGGATAACCGCCTCCGGGAGCGTAAGAGGGAGAAGGCCAGCCTACAGGCGTCGCTGGGCTCCTCTACTAATCCATGCTCGGGATCCACCGCACATCAGGGGGGCTTTTCCCCAGCCTCAACGAGAGGACCGGGGTGGTGGACGAGACAGTCGATGGTAGAGGCTCAGCCAGTTCTACTACAGATCCACCGGGTCGTCCACTGCAACCAGCCGCACCCGAACCCATGCAATTGGGCCGGACTCATTTGACAGAGGAGGAGAGACAGCGTCGCGTCACTACAGGGAGTTGTCTCTATTGCGGGAGGTTAGGACATTTTCGTGCTTCTTGTCCGCTCCGTCCGGGAAAAGGGTGGGCTCGGCAGTAATGGGAGAAGTACTGCTGAGCCAAGTCCGTTGCTCATCTCCCAAGCCTGTGCGAATGGAGGGAACTATTATTTTAGCAGATCAGACTCGGACTTTGGATGTCCTGATCGATTCCGGAGCTGATGAAAGCCTTTTGGACCGTGGGGTGGCTAAAATGTTGGGTATCTGGACTTTGCCGTTGGAGGTGGCTTTGGAGGTTAAGGCTTTAAACGGAGAGGTTTTGACCCAGATCGGGGAACAGACGATTCCCGTAACCTTCCTTCTGTCGGGTAATCACAAAGAGACTATTAGTTTTTACATTTTCGACTGTGTGCACACTCCAATAGTTTTGGGGTTACCCTGGCTGAAAATACATAATCCTCACATAGACTGGGCCTTCTTCTTCTTTCGTGTGTCGTCATCAAATGTCCAGCTCAGTAGAACTCAGCCACGTTCTCATCTCAGGTCCCACGTCGAAGAGGCCGGCCTCCGAAGGTGGTTTATACAGTGGACAGGTGGTGATTATGTGCTCAGCGGTCTGCTCTGGCTCCCCACACTCACACACTGCTCTGTCCTCCAGGCCCCACTTCCTCATCGATGCTTTGTAACGTCCCACCCCAGTTCGCAGGCGGTTTAGCAGAGTCCATTGCCGACGTGGCAGATCCTCTCCTTCAAGACCGCCTCCAGGGTCAAAGATGTAACGGTGGATTCGTGAGGGTCCTGCTGACTCCCACTCCTGCTTCCAAGCTGCCGCGAGCCATGCCTCTGTAGACAGGTCCTCAGGGATGGACCTGAGCAGGTCTTGTGCCGCCTTGTTGTACGGGTGGCGGGACTTCAGTCTATGAGGAGGCAGTGCTGTTGTGGTGGTGTTGTGCAGGATATGCCAGTTGCATCTTTGGGCTTTCCTTGCAAGAGCGAGGGTAGCAGCCTCTCGTCGGAGGCCGGCTGGGGCAATTCCTGCTAGTGTTGGCAGATGGTAGACAGGGGTAGAATTCAGGCAGCCAGTTATAGTCCGAAGGGCGGTATTTATGGCAGTGTCGACTTTCCTGGCGTGTGGGCTTCTGCACCAGGCTGGGGCACAGTATTCAGCTGTGGAGAAGACGAGCTACTGTTGATATTTGAAGCACCTTGGCAGTTGCACCCCAGCTAGTACCAGCGAGGCGTCGAATTATTGCCACCCTTGATGACACTTTGGCGTCACTTCTTCAAGATGTTGTTTGAATGTTAGAGATCTATCCAGGCGTACGCCAAGGTACCGTGGGGCTTGCTGGAACTCAAGACGCTTGTTATTAACGAATATGTCCAGTTCCCGCCTGGCCTCACTGTTGTTCAGGTGGTAAGCTGCTACAACTGTCTTGCCGATGCTGAGCTGTAAACGCCACTCACGCAGGTAGGCTGCCAAGGTGTCCATGTCCTGGTTTAGGCTGGCCTGTATCTGCTCCCATGTTTGTTGTCTCATCATAATGGCCAGGTCGTCAGCGTAACCATATTTCCGGGATGTTGTTTCCGGTAAGTCATGGATGTAGATATTGAATAACATCGGTGCAAGGACAGATCCCTGCGGAACACCATTCCTCAGCCTTCTAAGTCTGCTGCATTGACCGTCACTTGTCTTTAAGGTGAAGCTGCGGTTCGTCACCATCTCAATGATGAACTTCACCATGTGCCGGTCGGGAATGATCTTTAGTAGCTTTAGGTGGAGTCCGCGGTGCCAAACGGTATCGTAAGCGGCTGTAAGATCAAGCAGCACTACTCCAGCCTTCTGTTTTTCCTGAAAGCTGTCCTCAATGTCTTGGGTGAGCAGTGTCACCTGGTCAACCGTTGACCGACCGCGCCGGAATCCAGCTTGTTCCCATGGGAGTTGAGGGTCCACTATTGGCTCGATACGATTATAGATCAGCCTCTCCAGGGTTTTGAATGGAACACAGAGCAGTGAGATGGGTCGGTAGGATTTGGGGTCTTCCGCAGGCTTGTTTGGTTTTGGAAGGGCTATAACAGCAGCGCGGCGCCATATCTTCGGAAGCTTGGACCTCCGAAGGCATGTCGAGTAGAATGAGCAGAGCCATACAGATGTTCTTACACTCTGGTGAGTCACAAACTCAGGGTGGATGTAATCTTGGCCTGGTGCTTTCCCTTGTTTGGTCTTACTCAAGGCAGTCTGGAGTTCAGCTGTTGTAAATTCCCCTGACAAGTTGGCGTCCACACTAGCTGCTCTATACAGGGAAGTCACCTGGTGTGATATTGTGCGGGCAAAGTTCTTATCAGCATCAGAGAAACAGCTGTTCTTAAGGAGCTGGGATGCGATGGCATTTGCTGTTATTGGGCACCGGGAGGTCGATGGTGTTCTACCTGTCAGCTGGTTTATTGTCCGCCACGCCTTACGGCTGGAGTGGGTGAAGTCAATTGACTGAACTACTTCTATCCACCTTGACCTACGGGTGGCATCTAGCTTCTGCAGAAGTACCGTTGCAGATTCTTCAACTTCCTCCCTGGAGCTTGCATGCTGGTGGACATGCAGGAGGTGGTTCTCCATCCCAGCCCGGGATGTAATTTGTGTTAAAGCCGCGGGGGATGGTTTTCCTTGCTGCCCCAAGGAGTACTCTGCAGTAAGCTGCATACCCAGCATCCACATCAGCGTTGTCTGGATCTGGGAGACAGAATGATGCTTTTTCTGTCTCCTCAGTGAATGACTGCCAATTTGCCTTACGAAAGTTCCATCTCCTGACGGGTTTCCTACAACTGGCTGCACCAGGGATGGGACCTTTATGATGGACGGTCGGTGGTGTGAGCGGGGGAATCTATCCAGGACACGTCTCTCTGGCTTTTGAGCCGTGTGCCACAACGAAAGCCAGGTCCGGGTTGGTGTGGGTATTCCAGCGTGCTGAAAAGAAGCTTGGGGTTCTTTGGGGTCGAACAGCAGCAACGCATTGGCACTGGAGGCCCATTGGCTTAATATCTCTCCATTTGGTGTAGTATGGCTGTAACCCCAATCTATGTGTTGGCAGTTAAAGTCCCCTGCATAGATGGCGGGTGCAGGTGCCGGTGGAAGTGATGCCATGGTCAGCATTGATGGTGGGGCTTGTAGACATTGACAACCGTTGTGGTCTGCACCTTAGTGGACAGCCATTCGATACTGAGCCTGGTGGAGATTGGCCAGTGGCTGTCCAACTAAGGTCGTTACAAAGGTTGCAAGTCCGTGCTGTTTGCTGTGGGTAGACCCAGCAAGCTGGAAACCGGGCAGCTTGAGGATGTTATCGCTGTCACGGTGTGTCTCCTGGAGGAGGACGGCTGCTACTTTGTGGGAATCAGCGAGGTGGTAGATGACTTCCATTTTGGCGGTGGTAAGGCCCTCTACATTAAGTTGGAACACCGACAGACCTTGGTACTCGATGGTCGGGATGGTCACTCGTCCTGACATGGACGCACCATGTCCCTTCGGTCTCTTGCACCTCGGTCTGCCAGCTAGATGATGACTGGTTGGCGACATTAGTTTCGCAAGCTGGTCTTGCACCATTTCTTGCTACTCACGGAGGGGGCCACGTGAAGGCTGTCGTCATCCCCCCCATAGACTGGGCCGCATACAAAGTGTTGTCATGGAGTAATTTTTGTCATTTACATTGCCTGCAGTCTGCTTTGCCTCCTGTTTCTTCTAGGTCCAACCCGGTACCTGAACCTCCAGATCTGTCCTCGGTTCCGTCTACCTACCATGACTTGTCGGCGGTGTTCAGTAAGCATCAGGCCTTGTCGCTTCCACCTCACAGACCATACGACTGCGCCATCGACCTCCTCCCCGGTGCTCCTCTGCCCCGCAGCCGTCTCTATACCCTCTCGAGGCCGGAGAACGAGGCGATGGAAAAGTACATCCAGGAGTCATTGGCAGCTGGGATAATACAACCCTCGTCCTCTCCGGTAGGTGCAGGGTTCTTTTTTGTTGACAAGAAGGACAAATCCTTGAGACCCTGTATCGATTTTCGGGTTTGAACAAGATTACTATAAAGAACAAATATCCACTTCCCTTGATCAGCTCCGTTTTTACTCCCCTCTGTGGATCCATGGTTTTCACAAAACTCGATCTCCGCAACGCCTACCACTTGGTGCGTATTAGGGAGGGGATGAGTGGAAGACCGCTTTAACACACCCTTAGGACATTTGAATATCGGGTGATGCCGTTTGGACTCACGAATGCCCCCGCGGTATTCCAGAATTTAGTTAATGATGTCTTACAAGACATGATTGGACGTTTTGTTTTTGTATATTTGGATGATATCTTGATTTTTCTAAAGACTTGGAGGAACACCAGAGACATGTCCGGGAGTTTTACAGAGACTATTGGAGAATAAGCTGTTTGTGAAGGCCGAGAAGTGCGAGTTCCACGCACCATCAGTTACCTTCCTCGGCTATATCATCGCTCAGGGGCAGATCCAGATGGACCCGGAGATAGTCACGGCGATACGGGAATGGCGGTCCGTCCAGCGCAGGGATGTTCAGCGATTCTTGGGGTTCGCTAATTTTTACAGGAAATTTATCCGTAACTTCAGTAGACTGGCAACCCTTTGACGGCCCTCACTTCCACTGCACAACCTTTTGTCTGGACACCGGAGGCAGAAGGAGCATTTAATGAACTTAAGCACCCGGTGCTCATCCAGCCGGATCCTGAGTTACAGTTTGTGGTGGAGGTCGACGCCGGAGAGACGGGAGTAGGAGCTGTTCTTTCCCAGCGCTCTTCCACTGACCAGAAGCTTCACCCCTGCGCCTACTACTCGTAAGCTCTCTCCAGCCGAGCGGAATTATGATGTGGGGAACAGAGAGCTCCTGGCGGTAAAGTTGGCATTAGAGGAATGGCGTCATTGGCTGGAAGGTGCCATTCAGCCGTTGTGGTCTGGTCCGACCATAAGAATCTGACCTACATCCAGACGGCAAGGCGGCTGAACTCCCGGCAGGCTAGGTGGGCATTATTTTTTGATCGTTTAATTTTGTTCTTACTTATCGCCCAGGGTCCAAGAACATCAAGCCAGACGCATTATCCAGAGTCTTTCCCACGGAGCAGCTATCTCCAGAGGAAGAGCATATCCTGCCCCAGTCGCATCGTGGCTACCCTCACCTGGGAAATAGAAGATCGGGTCCGGCTTGCCCAGCGTCGGCACCCGATCCTGGGACGGGCCGACTAACGCTATGTTCGCTTCCAGATCCTGTCAGGTCGGAGGTGTTGCACTGGGCCCATGGGACCCGCCTCACGTGCCATCCGGGGATTGGTCGCACCCTGGCTGTCCTACGCAGCAAGTTTTGGTGGCCCACCATGGACAAAGATACTAAGGACTACATTTCGGCCTGTCACGTGTGTTCCCAGAATAAGACCCTCCATCGACCCCCAGCAGGACTGTTACAGCCACTACCCATCCCTAGCCGGCCGTGGTCTCATGTGGCATTGGACTTTGTCACGGGCTTCCACCATCTAACGGACATACGGTTGTGCTGACGATTGTCGATCGTTTTTCCAAAGCAGCTCACGCCGTGCCGTTACCCAAGCTGCCGTCCGCTCGAGACCGCTGATCTCCTGGTGAGTCATCTGTTCCGGTTACACGGGATCCCTTGGGACATTGTGTCAGACAGAGGTCCACAGTTTACCTCCCAGGTTTGGAAGGCGTTTTGTAATGCGTTGGACATCAAGGTGAGTCTCTCCTCTGGTTACCATCCCCAGACCAATGGACAGACGGAAAGGGCAAATCAACAGATGGAGGTGGCACTGAGGTGCACATCATCTGCCAATCCTGCAAGTTGGAGCGCCCAGCTGCCTTGGGTAGAATATGCCCACAACACGTTGGTGAACGCCTCCCTAGGTATGTCTCCCTTCCAGTGTTGTTATGGTTATCAACCACCTCTATTTTCAGATCAGGAACAAGAGCTGGCAGTTCCTTCGGTTCAGGAACACTTGAGACGGTGCCATCAGGTCTGGAGAAGGGCCCGCTCAGCTCTTGTACGCCTCGTCCCCAGTCACAGGTCCAAGCCAACCGCCACCGCACTCCTGCCCCTAGGTACTCTCCGGGACAGAAGGTTTGGCTATCCTCCAGGGACCTGCCGTTGCGGGTTGAGGCTACGAAATTGGCACCACGATTCATCGGCCCGTTTGAAGTAGAGAAGGTCATCAACCCTGCAGCAGTACGACTGAAGCTTCCTCGGTCTCTTAGGATTCACCCTACCTTCCATGTTTCCAGGATCAAGCCGGTCAGGTCCAGTTCCCTGATGCCTCCCTGTCCTCCCCCGCCTCCTACCAGGATGATTGACGATCATCCCGCATACACGGTACGGCGGATTATGGATGTAAGGCGCTGGGGTCGGGGCCTTCAGTTTTTAGTGGATTGGGAGGGTTATGGGCCGGAGGAACGCTGTTGGGTGCCCCGGAGAAACATTCTTGACCCTTCCCTGATTCGGGAGTTTTTTCTTCGCCATCCGGAGAAGCGGATAGCCGCCAGGTGGCGTCCATAGAGGGGGTACTGTCACGGTGGATCAGGACTCTGCACAGTTGGCGCGGCTTCCGCACCTAGCTCCCCGCCCTACTGATTCGCAGAGGGGAAACAGGTGTGCGGGAGCGCGGCGGAGCAAGCCCAGCTGATCCGAGTTGATAATCAACAGAGGTTAAGAAGCACCGCAACCTGCTCATCGATGCCAGATCGTAACACTTACTACCGTTAGTGTCGTCCTCGCGTTCGAATGCCTTGTGATACTTATGATTACTTACCTGTTCTTTGTTCCTCTCAGATCCTTCCAGTCCTGCCGTCAGTCCTGTTCCCGCTCCACCTCTGCCTTCGCTTGTACCGTCAAGTCCTGTCGTTGTTCCCTCTCCAGCCCAGTCCCGGTCTTGTCCTGCTGCACCTCGCTATCCACGAAGAACCCGCTATTCCTAAGTTGTCCTTTTGTTCAAATAAATCTGTTTTGTTTACTTTACGTGTGTGTCTGCGTTTGGGTTATCTGCCAGTCCATAACACTTGTGATTGCCCCGAAACAGTATGATATTGTACATGAGTTTTTAATTGATTAATTCAAATTGGCCCGTAAGGTAATTTGTTTAAAACATCTTGCAATTCATGGTTAAACTGTCCAGAATCTAAACCTTTCTTCCGTCCTCTCTGTTTCCTTTTTCTTTGTACAACCATAATTATTTCTCCAAAAATTTCAACACATCATTCATCTCAAAGAAATAGATTCTTCCTCATCCAAGTAATTTAATTGTAAATCATCTCGTGCATACATAGGAAACTGTCCAGCAAATATGTCCGTAGCTCATCTGACTATTAAATAAATAGCAACGCACAACATATAACCAAACAAAACAAAACAACCATTGCTATTAATATAAATCCTGCAATTGCTAATCCTATAATTTGAAATAATTTTGGCCATGTCAACTGGCTTAACCATATTGTAAAATCCTCTAACCCCTTAGGTTTAGTGTTCCTATTTGATCCTAACACATGCTCATTCCTGAGTTGCTTCAAATTTTTCAAAGCATTTGTAAGATTTCTTCCATCAGATTTGTTTCATAGGAATAACTGTACAACATTCTCCATCTATTGACAAACACCTTGTTCTTCCGCTAAACATTTGATCTAAAACAAATCTATTCTGTATTGCCATTGGTGATGTAGCATGTAGCTGCTGTTCTATGCCCTCAACTGGATCTATTGTCCAATTTATAAATCTCTGTTGATTGTATCACAAATAATTAATTCACCTACTATAATGTGCTGTACTTCCTGCATTAGCTGCTTGTCCTACCCATGGTAACCACCCAAATGTTTCACCAGCAATAATCCATCCATCAGATATAGCTTTATGTTCAATTTGGCACTCCCACCGTGTGCTGATTCCTTGATATGTGAACTTCCGAGTCCTTCTCCCATTTACCTTCTGCCCTTCTGGTCTGACTATTGGTACTTATGTTATCTCTTTCTAAATCTATTACCACCACATTACTTGTATGCATAACTGATGCACAGATACCATTCCAATTTTTAGGCAAGTTGACCCTAACCCTGTTCATGTCATCACATAACCAGAATATGTCTGCCAAAGGCTGTGTTCCTCTTGCTAGCAAGAGCTATTGCATAATAAATGTGTTATTGCGTTTATCCCTCCCTAAATGTCTCCCATCTTCAATGACTTGTTCACACTGAATAGCAGCTTTTTCAGTTGTTTTACACATATACACTCTAGCCTCACTTGTATTACCTGGTCTATAACGTGCTGGTAACATCTGATATTCACACTTAATTCTATCATCCATAGGGGAATTAACCCACATTGTGGCTCTAATTAAATCACCTTGTGCTATACAAAACGGATGTATTATTTCTTCAGACATGTCAAGTGCAGGATGTATCCAGGCCTTTATATCAGATTTTATTGTTCTTGGACATACAGTTACATCATCTGTCCAACTTTCCCTAATTCCACTTGCTAATTCTACAGCGCACATGGCAAAACAAGTGCCTTTTGATTTACAAGCATTTGTATTTAACCCTAAAATTGGTCGCATTTTTGGCATCTTTTAGAATTATAACATGTAACGCAATCTTTTTGTGTGACTTGTCTGGCTGAAAATTTCATCCATTGATAGAATAAGTTGTTGTAAAGCAAGCGCACATCTCCATAATTCAAATTCAGTCTCGTCCTTTACATTATCTCTTATATTATTAATCAGTCCTATTATTGTCAAAACTATTACTACAGTCATACGTCTGTCTCATATTTCACAGTGATTAAACATGGCTCCGGCTCCTTGACCTCTGCATCATTTTGATCGATATTTCCTTTCTTAATCCCTGTTATCCTTCCCTCTTTGATCCTGTATGAAGGATCACTGATTGTTATAAGAATTCTATATCCTTATGTTATCCAGAGAGACACGTAGACAGAGTATATTTATAAAGCAAATGGCCAGGTTTAATTCTTGCAAGAAGAAGCAAAGCAGACATGCATATATCAAAGGTACAGAGTGAGGTTTGCTTAAGGAAGTAAACAAAACATGAGATTTTTATATCACTGCAGTGGGGGCTGTTAGAGGAGGTGTATCTTCCATACACACTCCCCAAGGCCCCAGCTCCAGGTGCAGAAGTCCCGTGGCAAGACATGTCTCCGTCTAGTTATGTCTACTCCATGCTTGAAATAGCATGAAGGACATGACATGATTTGACATGACCTGTAGAGCAGGGGTTCCCAAACTTTTCAGACCGCGACCCCCAATATTAGACTGCTGACGATCCGCGAACCCCCACTTAACTGTCATAATTAATCGGAGCAAACAAAGTTTTACTAAGTTTTACAAAGTTTTACTTTCAGTTTATTTTAATTATCCTAAATTTTCTCGCATCATTACAACCTTTTTAAAAATATATCAAAATAATAATCATGAAAAAAAAAAAAAAAAAAAAAAAATCATAAAAAAAAATCTGGAAATCATCTTGACCCGCCCACCACTCTGCGACCTTGGGAACCAGTGCTGTAGAGAACTATGAGCACCCAGTAACTATAAACAATATAAACAATATAAAAATAAATCATTATAACACACACACAAAAAAAAACTCTTGAATCTGATTTTAGAAACTGAGATTAGCCAGTGACCAGGAGAACCCTGGCTATGCCTCTGAGAACTTTGAAACCGGATACTGTGGCTGTATCCTGGTTTCTAGGAGATGCTGATGAACTGAGCATGTGCGAGTTTATATGAGTGACGCACATCAAAACAAACATGGAGTGGGCAGAAACGTTCAAATAGCAACAATTTGTCACAAGACAAAGTGTGTTCATGACATCATTCATAAACCAGCCAAACCCTTTGAGTAGAAAACAGAAAAGGTAAAGCAGACAACTATAACCACTCGAGACCAAGACAGACCACAGCTAATAACCAGATCTCACCCATAACTGTTATTACAGGAGGAGATTTATTTACAGACTGAAAACACACCAAACCTAAAATGTTTCAGTTGAGCACTGACAAGACGCAAAAGGTGGAGGAAGAAAGAATGATGAAAGAGACAATGGAGAAGAGGGAACAGAAATGGCTTGAGAAGGAGAAGGCCTACCAAGAAAGGGAAAGGCAATTGATGGCTAAACTGCAAAAACTTGAGGAAGCTTTCCAAGACCGTGAGAAGCAAATGCTAGCACAAGATCACATTTATAAGATGCTACTTCTTAGGTGTAATGAGGAAATTGAGGAGACTTTGGCGAATTTGGACAAAGCTGAAGAAGAGTATAAAGAAAAGGTAGACAACAGTGATTCTACGCAGTTAATCCATGCCCAAGGGGAGAAGATCACAGTGGCTGAACATGGGTTGCAAAGTGCACCTGTTAAGGTCCAGGTAGAAGCTCGAGGGGATTTTGAGATGGAGAACAAGCTTCCAGAGCCTGAAATGGTGCTCTTTGAAACTGAATCTGCTAATAAGAAGAAGAGGAGAAGCAGAAATCAGAGAAGGAGGCACAAACAGTCTGAGGCATCCACCAAAGTCTCTGAGGAAGAACAGTCTGAGCCCACAGTTCATTCCACAGAGGCCCAAGACAAAGCCACAGAGGCTGTAGGTGAAACTTTGGTGCAAGACAGTGAGTCGACCCGATCCCTAAAGGATGTCCAGTGTGACACTGAGACCTTCACCACATCACTTGAATGTAAAGGCATGGAGTCACAAGGTCAACTGTCTGAGACTCAAATGAAAGCCACAGTAGACCAAGTGGATTGTGAGATGCAGGTTTTCGTCGCAGGACAGCCACCAGTCGACCCCCACAATGGTTCGACTGATCCTCCAGTAACAGCTCTGGAGCCTGAAATCATTGAATCCTTACAGGCAGAAACAACATTCAATGGAGAGGCACAATCTGGAGAAGCTCATGCAGACACTAAGCCACTGGAGTCTGAGATTGTCCCAATCAAGGATGAAATAGTACAAGACTTCAAATCTACCAGCCAGGACAAGAGAAAAAGGAGAAGACGGAGGAAGAACCATCAAGTGACTGAAATAGTTAAAGCCACTACAGTCTCAAAGGCAACACCATCAGAGGCCACAGTCCTTTTAACAGAGAACCAAGACAAAACCACAGAGGGTGAAAGTGAAACTACAGTGGAAGACTGTGAATCAACCCAGTTCCTAAAGGATGTCCAGTGTGACACTGAGACCTTCACCACATCACTTGAAAGTAAAGGCATGGAGTCACAAGGTCAACTGTCTGAGACTCAAATGGAAGCCACAGTAGACCGATCAGATTGTGAGATAGAAGTTTTCATCGCAGGAGAGCCACCAGTCAACCCCCACAATGAATCGGCTGATCCTCCAGTAACAGCTCTGGAGCCTGAAATCATTGAATCCTTACAGGCCGAGACAACACTCAGTGGAGAGGCCCAATCTGAAGCAGCTCAGGCTGACATGAAGATGAAGCCTGAGACTGTCCCGATCTCAACACAGATGAAAACTGACGAAGCACAATCTGACACCGAGGCACTGGAACCTGAAATTAGGACATTTAACAGTCAAACAGTGCATGACCTCAAATATACAAGCCAGAGCAAAAGAACAGGAAAAGACGAAGAAATAATTGTCAATTGGACATTTTGGAAAGTAAAGATGCACAGAATGAAAAAGAGACTGGTAGAGCCCACAATTAACGTGGTCCCTTACATTCAGCGAGACTCTAAAACTGGCAACCTCACAACACCATTTGAAGTGGACGTTAGTGACAAACAAATGCAATCTCTTGTGCCCAAAAATGATGCAACTGAAGCCCAGGGCAAGTCTAAAAAAGAGGCTAATGCCTCCCAACACAACCCCAAATTAAAGAAAAGAAGAAAGGGAAGGAAGAATCATTGATAGGTTTCCTGTCCTCCCCTACAATCACAATCCCTGTTTCAGTTCTGATAGTTCCCATTAGCAGCTTCTTGGTAAATTATTGTTTTAACATGAAGTTTACCAGGATAATACTAAAGGCAACTTTTGAGCCTGAATGGATTAAAGGGTTGAGGACAGAAGGGTTAGAGTCTGAGTCTTTTGAATGCTCTGCAACAATATTGAAATGAACAGCTTTGAGTTTTCTATCTTCCTTTAGGGTTGTTGCTTAGTCTTTAAAGGCCAGACTTTTCTCTTTCGAGTCTTCACAGTAAACTTGATGCTGTTGTGTTGAGTTTATTGGGAGGATGATAAATGAGAGTTTTTTGACCTGGACGGACAAAGTAGTGCTCAAATTAGAAAATCGAAAACTTAAAGCCATTTATTACGACGTGAGTGAAGGACCATTCAAATCAATACAGACAAAAGGCCACACCAAATACTGACCATAGATGCACTTCCTCTTTCTTTACAAACACTAATCTTGGGCTGCTTCAGCGGTTCACGTGGTAGAGCAAATTTCTTTAAACTGTCCCCCATGTTTTTAATTCTGCGTATATTTAATTAATAAAATTTGGCAAATATAAGCTTTTTGTCCTTTGCCTTAATAGAGCAGTAAAAGCAGTGCATTTACAGTTGCAGTGTGAAAAAGAGGAGAGCAGAACCGTGCTAAAGAACTTAAAAACATGCATCCAACTCACTCAAAATCTCTTTTGTTTTAATCTTTGTGTTTAGCTCCTATATTTAATGAGTTTTAGAGTAAATATTCTGTTTAACTCAGAGATTGGTTAAAGCTTTTATTCACATGAGTGGCCTGCACAGATGAGTGAGTGATTGACAGGTCCGAGCATGGTGCTGTGAGAGGGGAAAGGGAGCTGGATTAAAGTTTATTAACCCATAAACCTGCTCATGTTTAACTGTTTAGACACATCCAGGACACTTTTAAACGGCCTGTCACAGACACTTACACTTAGGAGTGCTGGGATAGTCAGGACAGATGAGTTACAGCACAGTGGAACTTAGAGGGCCAATCAGATTTCAGCAGGGGCCTGTGCCCCAATGTGGCCCCACCCCTGGATCTGCCCCTGTTTGCAGGACATTATTACAGTCACAGTCTGTCTAAACTTGCACCAGTTTCAGATTCTTTTTGTTTGTTCCCAGATGCAGCGACCTGTTAGTAATAGCGACCTGTTAGTAATAGCGACCTGATAGTGATTTTATAATGTTGACTGTACAAAAGACTGTACACACTGTTCTTTAGACTGACACCATAGACCGCTCTTATACATCTTTTGTAAGGCTGCACTAAATCGTCCAAAACAAAAGGGTAACCATACGTCTATATAAAATTTTGTGTTTTGCAAATTAGATTGAAAAATTGGAAGTATTATATTGTGTTTATTTTGTGTATGTATCTAATGTGCCCGTCTTGTGCTGCTTCAGGTGGACCACACCTGGTGTACCTGGTGGGACCCGACGGAGTGTGGAGTCATAGTGTTGTTTTTAATTGAGTGCGTTTACAGGCACTTGAGTATCTCGGATATAAACTTTTTTTTTTAAGTGTCCTATTTTTGTCTTTATGCTGTAAACACCATATCCTGATAAGTCTTGCCAAACTTTCACCAGCACGCCTCCTGTCCTACACGAGGAGCAAACACACTGGATCAGCGAGTTCACCGATGTGGCGCTTTGCTTTATCAACACACTAACAGAGCAAGCCACACAAACAATAACTATAACGTCCTTCCCAAATCAGCAACCCTGGGTGGACAGTACAATCCGGCTGCAGTGAACACACGCACTGCCACATACAACGCCGGTCTCCTAACAGGGAGCATGAGTGACTATAAATCATCCTGCTATGCACTCCGACGCGCAGTGAAAGCCGCAAAGCTCCGTTATAGCGATCGAGTGGAGTCTCATTTTCAACGACTCCCGGCGGATGTGGCAGGGACTGAGGACCATCTGTGCTTTTGGAACTATATCCTCTGTAGAGGTGAGAGCTAATCCATTGCTTCTCAACGAGTTAAAATATTTCTACGCTTTGCTTGATTGTAATCGCGCACTCTGACTCCGCCAAGTGACGTGTCAGAGAGAATCTCTCAGAGCAGCAACAATCACGTGATCTCTGTCTCGGTGGAGGGCAATCAAGGCTGTGTTCTGCGGTCCTGTGCTGATTAGCTTGCTGGGCTATTTACATCCATCTTTAATGAGTCCCTTGTTACATCTGTGGTCCCCACCCCTTCAAAAATCCACCATCATCCCTGTCCCTAAGAACAGTTGCCTAAATGACAATCGTTCAGTGGCTCTCACATCTATAGTCATGAAGGTCTTTGAGAGACTCATTAAAAACAACATTTGCTCCTCCATCCCTGACACTTTGGACCCTCTTCAGTTTGCCTATCGTCCCAATAGATCGACTGAAGATGCCATTTCTCATGTCCTCCTCTCCTCCCTCACTCACATCGACAGCAAAAGTGGGAACTATGTAAGGCTGCTATTTATTGACTATAGCTCAGCCTTTAAAACCATAGTTCCCATTAAGCTATTCGCCAAACTCCTGGATCTCGACCTGAACTCTTCTCTCTGCCACTGGATTGAAGATTTCCTCATTGGCAGACCTCAGGTGGTGAGAGTAGGCCAGTTCACCTCCACCTCCATCACCCTGAGTACGGGAGCTTCTAGCTCCACAGGGCTGTGTCCTGAGTCCCCTGCTCAACTCTCTCTACACCCTTGACTGTTTGTCCACACACAACTCCACCTCCATCATCAAATTTGCTGATGATACTGTTGTCCTTTCTGTTAGGTGCCGGTGCACCTTTCTTTTTTCCTCTTTATATTGTGTAGTAATTTTGTTAATTGTTTATCTTCTTTGTATCTTTTGGTATTAGGTGGTTTTTCATAGTTTAAATGTTGTAGATGTTTAGATGTTTTTTCAGGCTCATTAGAGTATATAAGTCACCTGAGTAGGCTCGCTCGCTCTCTCGCTTCCGCCTCAGCTGTTCCGGTGACAACGCTGTTGAGCGCTGCCGGCTTGCTCCATGCTCTGTAGTTTTTGTTAGCCTAGCCTTGTTTTTGTTTGGCCTGATGGGACCGGCTGTCTGATTTATCGTTCTTTCTTTTGTTCAGGTTAGTAATGTGGGTTTGTGTTGTGTAGGGTGGTAGAGGAGTTGGTCCCGGCTTCTACGGCCCTGTACAGGGTTGGCCCGGGGTCACTTCTTTTATGTTTGTTTGGCCGGCTCACCAGGTCCACCTTTTCTTTGATACTTTTCAGTCTTTTTTTTGGGGCACGGGAGGGTTGGAGTTTTTTTTCTAACTCAACAGATTAAAACATCAAGATAAAACAAAAGCTTAACAGTAAAAAAAATAAATAATAAAAACAATTTTTGAAATGAACTGTTTTGCCTCCTGTGTCCTCTTTTAAATATGTTCGACTCTTTTGGGCCGTAACACTTTCCAACAACAATGAGACGGCATACATGGACAAGGTGGAGTAACTGACATCATGGTGCCAGGACAACTGTCTCGCTCTGAATGTTAGCAAGACCAAAGATTGATTGATTGTGGACTTCAGGAAGAGGCAGCAGCGGTCATACTCCCCTCTCATGATCAGCGGAACACCAGTAGAGAGAGTGAGCAGCTTCAAGTACCTGGGTGTGAACATCTTCGAGGACCTGACCTGGACTGCACACATTCAGACACAGGTGAAAAATGCCAGGCAAAGACTGTACCACCTGCGCCAGCTGAGGAAATTCAGGGTTTCACCTGCTATCCTGAGAACTTTCTATTTAGGGGCGATAGAAAGTGTACTGGCTCACAGCGTGGTACGGGAACAGCACCAGTCATGACCGTAAAGCCCTGCAAAGAGTTGTGCGCTTAGCCAAGTGTATCTCAGGGTCAGCTCTCCCGTCTCTGCAGGACATCTTCACCAAACGCTGCAGAGGTAGAGCTACCAAAATCATCAAGGACACTAATCACCCTGCAAATCGTCACTTCACCCTGCTGCCATCTGGTAAGCGCTTCAGAAGCCTGATGGCCAAAACTGAAAGAATTAGGAGGAGCTTCTTCCCCCAGGCCATCAGACTCCTGAACTCGGTCACTAACAGCATCATGTGACTTCACTTCACTTCAGGATAAACATCCACATACTGACACTATACAGAAATTGCACTGCACTTTCTGTTACTGTGTAACAACCTGTTATAAACCTGTTTGCACATTATTCTTCTTTGTACATTTCTGTTAACCACCTATTTATAAGTCTACAGTTTACTTCCTCCTTGTTTTTTTTGTTTTTTTAATTTTTATAAGTTTTTTGTAATTGTTAATTTGCACTGTCCATGGAACGGACCTGTTTACATTTCACTGCCGGTTTATATATTCTGTATATAAATGTATGTGACAAATAAAACTCTTGAATCTAAAAGAATATTGAATCTTATTCACCAAAGTCTCATTGGCTTCATCTTCCCTTTTCTTCTCCTTTCTATACGCTTTCACATGGTGTATAACATGTTCAGCAAACACCAGGTCCACTCCATCTTCATTAATCCTACCACTGAGTCCAGTTTTCTTTGAACTTCAGGAGGCATTGCCGTTTTAACCATTACTTTAAATAAGTTTTGTGTGGTTTCTTTTAAGTTCCAGGAGCTACCTGTTTTATCCCTCCATCTCTTTTGAAACGTGAACAGGAATTTTGATAGACACTCTGTATCATTTATTTTTTCTGACTCAAGTTTAGACTCAAGTTTAGTTGGGTCTAGTCACTCATCTGACTGAGTTCTGCCCAAATCTTGGCTCTATGTCCATTAAAGCCTATGTGGTCTGCCTGATTTCCTTTTATAACCAGCGGCAACTCAGCTGCTGTTAACAATTCCTCAGTTATATGTTTTCCAGCCAGTAACATAATCAATGCTTTAATGTCCCCGAACGCCAAATGTACTTGTGCTTTTTTTTCTCCAAGTCCAATACGAATTGCGCAAATTGAGTGAATTGAGCGAATTGAGCGTTTGACGCGCAAATCACGTGGCTCGAATTGACTTGAGACTTCATTCGCGCAAGTGAACTTTGGCGAAAATTCGTGGCGCGTTAACCAATCAGGAGCTTGCTCTAGTAGTGACGTGCTGCGAACGGAGGCGGACCATAGAGGCAGAAATCCAAAACAACAACTGAGGACAAAGTTATCGGGGCACCCAGTGGGCTACGATACATCTAAATACATCTAAGTCATTTTACAGAGCCAGAAATCTTGCTCGAAGGAAAGTGAGTGAGGGGGCCGGAAACTCCGGTAAGTTGCAAAAAACGCCTTTTAATTCATTACAGTCGTATATATTGAGCCAACTAGCTAGCTAAAGCCTGAGCTAATTTGCCATACTTTATAACTAGTTTTCCACCGACGAGTGTATGTGTTTATCCAGAGAAAGTGTGCAGAAAGAGCCTGAAGAACATGTATTTAAAGGAGAGGAGAAAGTAAATGGAGATTAAGGACAAAAGTGGAAGTACTCTGCGGTTCTGTCTATCCTCAACCCCTAGTCTTCACATGATTGACAAGCAGGACTGTGAAGAGGGATTACGACCACCCCGAGGACCAGGGCGAGACAGAAGCAGCAGCAGGACATTCAGAGACAGGAGGAGTGTGGACAAGTGAAGCCACACAGGGAATACTGTATGTGATGTTCAAAATGTTAACTTGTATTCATATTTAATAATATAATGTGTATATTGTCATGACAGAGCTGACTTTTGATGCCCATGAGCCTGGGTAGCCCACTGCGAAAACCTGCTGCTGCTTCAGCTTCCCCTGCCCCATCCACAACTGTTCCTGTATCCACAGGTGTGTACAGGCAATATATACATCATATACAATAATTTACAGTAAGCCCTCATAGCCTCTTACATTCAGATACAAACACAACCCTGGTGGTTTGTAATTGAGTTGATAATGTTTTTCTGCCTTTTTCATGTGTCATTTCATTACAGGGCAACCCCCAGAGAAGACCCCAAAAAAGACCCCGTTCAGTAGCTCTTCGAACACATGCTGTAGCTCCAGCTCCATGTTCAGAAGATGAGCTCTTCTCTTGAGTCTGGTCCCTTCTCTGCAGAAGTTACTGTCTTGGACAAGAATTTGTCAAATATCAATTACATACATTAATCTATGAAAGCAGCACAGTTCTGCTTCAGTTGGAACTCACTGTATAGGTTTTAAAATGATGCAGCTGTCACAGCAGGAAATAAACCAGACTCTATCTGTTCTCCTCTCCTTCACTTCAGGATTCTTTTATTTCTGCTCGGTAATAGAGCATTAAGTTTTGTGTATAGTTTCAAATTTCCATTTTTTTTAAATAAATGTTTTATATAATGATCAAAGGTTTTGATGTGTTTGTGCACAAAGTCATTATAATTTATATTTGTCACAAAACATTTCAATATTTCAGACTGATTTATTTAGTTTATAGTTTATAAGTTTATAATGTTCAGAATTTAAGACTAGATTACTTATGGTAAACATTTGTTAATTTTTATTATATTCTATTGCAAACACATCTACAATAGTACAGTAAGAAAACATTTATTTGTGACTTGACCAGTGTTGTGGTGCTAATGAGAAACAAGCCATGAGTCAGAGATTTCTTTTGGAGGCTGGCTCCATTTATTAAAGAAATAAACACAAATAAAAGATACAACACAATGTTGTAAATACAATGGTAAATACGATTTACAGTTTTATAGACATAATACTATATTGACTAATACTGATAACTGTTCAGAAGACTGTAGTTGTCCACATATTAATTACTCAATCACACCTCAGTCACATCTGACTGGAGACAGATGGACAGACTTGAATAGAACGTTAGTAGTTGCTGTCCTGCGAAAATCCTCGCACCAACACGGGACAACAGGTCATCAAACTGGGGCCGCTAAGTGGAAAATACTGCTGAATGCGGCCGTCATCCAAGCGCAGCTTCTGGAGAAGTTTGTGAAACTCACGGAGCTGGGTCCGCCACTGAAGCATCCGATGGACCTACGCACAGCGCCCAACGGGTTCACGCCGTTTTTCAGTCCTCCAAAGTAAATAGAGCACCACTACTTTCTCGACAAAATTCATCTCAACCATTCTTCAACAAGACCGGAAGACAACCCGCCTGGCAGAATCCCATCCCATGACGCAAATTCGCGTCTGTTAAGTGAATTTTACGCGCGAATAAAATGAATTTCACGCGCGAATGAAGCGAGTAAACTCAAAATGTTCAAGTGTCCAACTACGCGCAATTTATTCGCGCAATTTGCATCAAAAGAGTCATACCATCTTTTCCACTTTTATGTTTTGTTTCTTCTAAGTCTGCTAATGTTTTCTCAAGCAGATTTATTCTCTCATTAGCTCGTTTCTGCTGCTCCTCTGCAGCCTCTTCCTCCGCTTCTTTGACAAGTTTAGATTTTACGACGGGTGATTTAACGCTTAAGGCTATAAATTCTTCTGATAAGCTTAAACTTCGTTCTTTTTCTTTCTTTTCTTTCTTTTCTTTCATAATCTTCTCTTTTCTCTTTAACTTTTTTTCTATAGTTCTTTTGACTCAAACTATTTGAGATTCGTTTAGATTCAGAGAATGAAACACTCGGACTTCGTTTTGACTGAGAGTAAGCTTCAGAGGAACTTTCTCCCTCGTCTCTATATGCTTGTTAGGCCCGAGCCGGTGATGGCCGGGAGGGCCTATTGTTTTTGCTCGGATTTATTTTTTATTTTTTTTTTTATCTTTATTGTGACCAAATGATCCTAAATTTGACCCAGTGAACATGCACAAAAAGTCATTTTTATTGGTCCCAGACTTCAAGCTCGGCGAAAATGTTATGTTTTTGAAGTCGCCGGAAAAAAAAAAAGAAAAATGACTCAGTGGCGACCCCTACAAAATCAAAATACATTGGGCCTATGGAAAGTGAAAGTAAGTTTTTTTCAACGCAGAAAAATGAAACTTGGTATATCCATAGGACACCTCAGGGCAAACAGAAAAGTCAATGACAGTCACACCCTAAACTTAACAGGAAGTCCGCCATGTGGGGTGAAACGCGCCACTAAAATCGCACAGAAAGATGCAAATCATTGTGTTTTAATCTAAATGGCCCCAAATTTGGTGAGTATCATCTAGACACATGTGCCAACCAAAGTTGTAACTTTGTTGTTGATATCTTATCGGGTATGGGTGTGGCAAGCCTGTAACGAGGTGGCCATTTTGTGAAAATAAAACGTCTCTTAACTCTCAAACGCCTTCTCGGATCGAGTCGGACCCAAAAGGCGTTTGTGCACATTCATGACCTGAACACAAAGATATGTAAATAAAAGGGTTATCTTTAGAAATGGCTCTCCAGCGCCCCTACAAACTTATAATGGGACCCAAGAATTTAGTTTGTCATAGAGACATAAAATTTGGTACACACATCTCTTATGTCATGACGAGCATAAAAGCCAATGACAACCACCCCCTATCTATAAATGTGTTGCCATAGCAACGTCCCAAAAATGTGAAAAAAGTCAATGGGAAGTGAAATTTTTAGTTTGTTGTAGGCAAATGAAACTTGGTACACATATCCACCATGGGCTTATGAACAAAAAAGCCAATGGGGACCACACCCTATCACACACGGGAAGGCAGACATTTTAAATTGAAAATGTGAACCGACTTAGAATACACCTCTCTTTTAAAAAACAATAGAAAATAGCTGCTTCATTCCACAGACACCAAACTTGGGCAAAATGAGCTAAACACATGTGTGTAAAATAGACAGGCGTTTTTCTTGTCGTTTTTGCTTGAGTTATATTTTTTTTTATTATAATTCGGTATATTTTTTTTTATTATAATTTTTCTGAAAAATTATTTTCAATTTGACCCAGTAAACGTGCAACTAAAAGTCATTTTTATTGGTCCCAGACTTCAAGCCCGGCAAAAATTTATGTATTTGAAGGCCCCGAAAAAAAAATATGAAAAATGACTCAGTGGCGACCCCTAGAATAGTCAAAATACATTGGTTCTATGGAAAATGAAAGTAAATTTTTCCAATGTAGAAATACAAAACTTGGTACATCCATAGGACACCTCAGGGCAAACAGAAAAGTTTATTACAGCCATACCGTAAACTCAACAGAAAATCTACTATGTTGGGTGGAATGCGTGACCACCTAAATCGCACCCCTTCTGTCTAAAGGCTTTTTATCTAAACAGCTCCAAATTTGGTGAGTATCATCTAGACACGTGTGCCAAAAAAGTTATCAATTTGTTTTTTGATACATTTGTGGCTGTGGTCGTAATGAGTCTGTGAAGAGGCAACCTTTGGGAAATAAATGCCATTTCCCAATTGCCAGGATCCTTCCTTTAGAGGAGGCCCCTCCAGAGCCACGGCTAGAGTCTTAGAAAACTCTTCAGAATCCTTTTACTGTGAAGTTTACGCTTTAGCATCACAAATGCACTCCTCCGAGTGCATGTGTCCCCAGTCTCAATGGAGGCGAGGGGGCCTTTATCGCCGCTTACTTTAATTTTAACATTCTATCTGCCAGGATTTTCATGTCTATCTATCTTTCTTTTGGTTATCCAGCTTTTCAAATTCTTGTCTTTTAATGCTTTTAGCGTCACAAGTGTCTTTTGGCTTTTTACACTGAGAGCGGGCCTTTGCTGCTGGAGTCACTGTTGTAGTCTCCGCCTAGCGTTCCTCGTTTTGGTTTAGTTAGAACAAATTTAAACTTTCCAGTAATTTTGCCATACATTTTTTCCGACAGTTCTTTTATTGGATATTGTCCCGCAATTTCGGTATAAAGTGGAGATGCTGTAGGTCCGGAACAAGGCTTAACTATTTCAGACCCCATTTCAGCTGGATGCGTTTTCTTTTCATTCGTTATTTTTTTCCTGCCTCCTGTTTAATCCATGCCAATACTTGTCGCTCTTTAGTACGTTTCCCTTCTCGTTTATCACTATTATCCTACGCCTTGTAATGTCTTATGTTAATTTCTATTTCGTTACAACACGTTAGATCAAAACTACCCATAAGGGGCCACTGTAAAGTGCCATGAGTTCTTTTATGCCACTTTTTCATATATCTCCTAATTCATTTTTCTTGTGAGGGTGTCCAATAATTGTTTCCAATGGAGTCAGAGCAGTTACAATTTTAGTGATTTTACCCCCCCTTACTGACACTATTAAAGGATAAGAAGTCCTTTTACCCTTTTCAAATTTTTTCTATTAATACAGAATTTTATTTAAGTTGTTCCCACTTTAACTGATCTTGTGGGATATTAATACTATTTTTTCCCTTTTTTGCTCGAGACTTTTAACTGCTCACAAGTCTTCCGTCTTCCCACAGTATTTTTCTAACAGCGGCGATGTCAAGCCGTGGATTTGTGATGTCGCTAGAAATTCCTCTCTTCACAGGGTGAAGTTGCGGGACCTGCACATCCTGGAGGTGGCTCCGAACAGTCCGAACAGTTGCCAGGTGGTAAACGGACATTGTGCAGAATGGCGGCGATGGACCCTTGGCCCCTCTCCAATTGGCCCTACTTTGTTGTTGCGGGATTTCGGCTTTGGGCAAATACTCTTGGGACAGGTGGGCCCACATTGCTCCCTCTGTTTTGTTTCCTGCGCCAGTTGTTTCTGAGTCTGTCCTGCATTGATCTCCTACGGCCTTTGCCTCGGTCGGTAACCAATAGCGAAGCTCAATGGTGGCCGGAACACACAAAAAATTAGAATTTTTTTTATTTAGTTTTTTTTATTAGAGTTCCTGTACAGTAGTGCCTGTAACTACAGTTCACCAAATGTGTACATAGCCCATCTACTCTCAGGCCCAGCTAGACTACTTCCCTCTGTTGAGCTGGTTTGAAGAAAAGAAGGAGATCATTGGACAAGGGGTTTATATAGCCCTGAGGTTGTGCCAGGACGTTGACATGATTGGCTTTGATCTGTCTCAGAGGTGCTGGCTGGTGTCATAGAGGTAACCAATAGCAATGACTGTAAGAGAGCTACGCACACTCGTAGAACTGTAGTTACATCAGGTAACAATAATTTATGTCACATCCACAAATTATCTACAGCTAATTCAGTCAACCATGGTGAACAGTAATTGTGTCAATTAACTCATCCCATTAAGGTGGGTTCATGATTATATCAAAAAGAAACCCATAGCAAGCTTTATTTTTTTTGCCTAAAAGCTATACATAGTACTTTTAAGTTTTGAGGTATAGAGCTGGTTTAGTTAGCCTATAAACTGATACTTTTAACATGGTTTCTCTGTTAGTCTTTTAATGTGCTTACAGCCTTACAAGTTACAGTGTTTCTTTAAAAATGGAACACTAGTACTTATACTTGTAATTGAGTATCATTTTGGCCATTTAACTGTACAGTTTTACTTGAGTACAAATATTCAGTACTCCTTTTACCACTGGGTACAAGCTACACTGAGGCTGGAACATGACGGATAATGGGTCTTTATACATCAGGACCTTTTGTTGGTGGTTTAGAAAGAAACAACGGACTTTCAATGGTGTTTGACGGGCTCTAATTAAAAGGAATTTGTTTCAATATATGCTTCTGGGCGACATACATGATAACTCCTGGTAGTGTCTGGTAGCTTTTATATCATATGGACACAATTGAAAAGGACGGTTTAAGTGGGACGAGGACATGCTGATTTATCTTTGGTGGGTGAAGATGTGATTAAAAGTTGTTGGCACTGTTCATGTCTGCACAGCTCAGCTGGTTCATGGATTGAAAAGTAAAATAGACTACAACTAGTTCTTTGTAATGGGTCGCTTTGCCCCACCAACCCCTTTGAAGAATATAAGTGTTTGGTTACTTATTGCTGGGTTATTGATGGCTTGTCCCTGTTAGGGTCTCGTTCGACGTGGAAAGGGACAAAGAGGAGGAGAGGCCAGACCGGCTGAGGTGTGTGACAAAGAAGCTTGTCTGACTCTACTCCGAGGACACTTTTACCACTTTTAGATATACACTTTTATCCTCAGGACATTCATTCATTCATTTTCTACCGCTTAGTCTCGTAAGGGGTCACGGGTGACTGGAGCCTATCACAGCCTAATTAGAATTGTCAATTAATCTACACATGCATGTCTTTGGACGGTGGGAAGAAGCCGGAGTACCCGAAGAGAACCCACGGTAACACGTGGAGGACATGCAGACTCCTTAGACTCCATAGGCCTTATTTTATTATTGTTAATAAACTTGTCACATCATTTTAATGTTCTCCTCTCCTTTTTGCCTTGTTTCATGGTGGTTTGTTTAAGAAGTTGTGCTAAGCATGTGCCAGAGCTTCCAGTTCCAAGTCGCATCTGTGACAACTCCACTTCAAGAATAACTTCTCGTCATTCCTGGTGCAACATTTGCTTATTGTTTTTATGGATACACAAATATGGAAATTCTACACTGATACCAATGTTTGATTGTTGAAATGTTAAATGTTGAAATGTTAAATGTTGATATTATCTTTCCTTTGGGAAACTAAAAAATCTTAAAGATTAATTGGAATTGGATTTTTAACCCTTTATATGTCAGTGTATATGATGGCATTCTAAAATATTGTTAAAAAATCACTTAAAAATAGCGATACTTTTAATATCCTGATTGCAAAGTGCAATTTTCTTTGGGGGATTATTAGAGTCGTGGATGTGTCATTGATTGGCATTAAAATGCATTTTGATCGATTATTATTTTTTGTGCTTTGAATGATTTAAAAAATAACTCCCATTAGATCCTATCAAAACTGCAGTTTGGAACCTTAACTTTTTTCACTCTGATTGATGTGTCTTTGAAGTGAAAGGATGAAAGGTATAGTTTGACCCCCTTTGTCCCCATGAACTTTTAACATCACCTCTGCATCCTAACAAACTTGGGAGCTACAAATCGCAGCAGCACAAAAAGTAAACAGTGTGGTGGCAACAACTCTGTTTACACAGGTGTGACGATACACTAAACTTATAAATATAGCAAGGTAAAGAGCTGTGTGTTCATTTCTTAACTGGCAGTCATGGCACACCAATTCTGTAAGAAACCGAAATTGAATGTACTGCAAGCTCTGGAACAGGTTATTTGGTCTCATGAGGACAGAACTGAGGATGCCAACCAGCGAGCCCAGTCCCCATACTCTTCCTCAAGCTTGCTGCTATTTCAGAGCTGTGGGAGAAGTGGGAACATCACCTCTCTTCTCTTCAACCCTGCCAGAGATATCTGTGGAGATGAGCAGCTGGTTCCATTCCGGGGTCGCTGCAGTTTCAAGCAGTACATCCCCAGCAAACCAGCCAAATATGGGCTCAAAGTTTGGGTGGCCTGTGATGTTCGCACCTCATATGCATTTAGAATGCAAGTCTGAACGGGAAAACAAGAGGAGTGGTTCTGGAGCTGACTAAAGGACTGGTAGGACATACGGTGACGTGTGATAATTTTTTCACCTCGTATGGACTTGGGGAAGAGCTGCTCAAACGCATGTTGGGTCTGGTTGGGACAAGCCAGCTTCCCCAATCCTGCTCCAGACCAGAAAAAGAAGCCTTCACTCCTCCCTATTTTGCTTTGCCAAGACTCACACAGCTGTCTCCTACAGACTAAAGCGAGGCCGGTGCCACTGACGTTGTTTTACAACATCCTAAATGTCTCAGCTTTTAACTCCTTTGTGTTATGGATGGCTGTTAATCCAACCTGAAACAAGAGCAGATTGTACAAGCGCCGGATTTTCATAGAGGAGCTGGGAATGGCATTGGTCACTCCACTAATCCAACAGCAGGCAGCTACCCCACGCACAAAGCGCAGCTGCAAAGGTGGCAGAAGCACAGGAGCCACAGCAAGGCGATGACAGTGCCAGTCTCAGTATGTACCCAGGGACTTCCAAATCCCCAAAAAGGCGACTGTGCATGCAGTGCACTGGCCCACGACCACCATTACCTGCTGCAAGTGTGTAAAATATATTTGCAAAGTTCACACATCTTTCTGCTGCGATTCCTGTGCATGGGACTGAACTGAACTCACGTGAACCCGTGAGTGCGTGCATGCAAGCAGTATAAATGTCTGTTCCCAATTTATTTGTTGAAAATAAACTTTTCTTATGTTGTATTTGTGATTTATTTTTATAGAGCATCTAAGTTCTTGCTTTGGAGGGTAATATGACACTGTACTGATGATTGGCAATGTAATGCAATCATATACACTGGCATATAAAGGGTTAAAATTTTGAAAAAACTTAAAATATTTGACATTTATGATCAGGACCGAAGTGGATTAAGAGATTTATGCAAAAAAAGCAGAAAAAATATTAACATATACTATTTTTATGATGTTTTAGAAGAGGACATTTTTGCCCAATTTTTTTAAATCTGACATTACAAAAAAAACAAAAATTTATCAAAATCAATGTTATTGCCAATCAATGGCACATCCATGACTCTAATAATCCCCCAAGAAAATTGCACTTTGCATTCAGATTATTGAAAATATTGCTATTTTTTTGTGATTTTTTAACAGTATTTTGGGATGCCATCACATACGCTGGCATATAAAGGGTTAAAATATTCAAATATTTGACATTTATGATCAGGACTGAAGTAAATTAAGAGATTTATGACATTTTGGAAGAGGACATTTTTGTCCCCAAATGGTAACAGTGTAACAATTTAGGTTACAGAGTGCAAAAATTAAGTAATATTGAATTTGTGTTTAAAATTTCAAAATATGTTATAAAATACACACCTTTGTATCATAGAAAAATACCCAACAACCTCTAAGTTATCAAAAAATAAATAAAGTTGAAAAGGACACTTTTGTCCCCATCAGGGCACAAGGGTTAAAGGACTCGTGCTCGGCTTTACACAAAATTTCCCAGCTGTGTAGTTGAGGTTGTCTGAGGACTGGGAAATACAAATATTCACAGTTTATCATCTTCATGTTTTACAAAATGACACCTGTAGAGAAACACCGCTGCTCATGTCCCTCTGATGTTTGTGCTTGCATTACTGAGACTGTGCAAAAGGTTAGAAAGGAAATACTATTTTAAAAGAGCCACAACAAACTAGAGACCACAGTTTCACAAAGAAGGTTGTACCAACTCAAGAGATCAAATCTTAATTCATCCTCCTCAGACCAGAACAACTCAAGAGTTTTTCAGAAACAGGTTTAGAGTTAGTTTGGTCAACTCTGAGTCTGTTCACTCTGAGTTTAGCTAAAGGGAAAAGCCATTATAAATGGAGACAAAAAGGGAAGTCACCAACAGTAATCAAAAGGAAGCTGTCAAGTCAGAGTAATGTCATGTGACAATGGAGACACTATATCAGCGGTTAAAATTAAAAAAGTGAGGAGTAATAGATACACAGGTGGTTTCAAATGAAATAAACAAACTCAAACACTCTTATTGTTGCCATTTCTTTATTTATTTGTAATGTCCTACATTTATATCAATGTGACGTGCACACTGTCTAATTCTTACAGTTTTGGGTAAATATGACACTTGACACACTTGCATTACAGAGACATTGCAGACATAACCTGACACAGAGAAAATGCAAAAAAGCACTGCTGTAAAAGAATAATACTGAGTGAATGACTGAGTGTCTATTTATGCCGTAGAATTTTCAAGTTGAAGACTACAGATCTATAAAAACCACTAAAACAAAAATCATTCCTTGTTTAACTCATATCAATGTGTCTAAAGTGTATTCACAATATTCATGTGAATGAGGAAACTAATCATCCAATCAGAGAGCTCCATCAGACGCAGCAGAAGAGGAGACTCAAGGGTTAGAGAAAACCCAGAGTGAGTTCCCACAGTAATGGAAAACCCAGAGTCCCCCTCTCTCCAGGGTTAACACACTCTGAGTTTGGACTAAAGCTGCTTCTGAAACAGGGCCTTTACGTTGCTTTGCTCTCAGCTCGATGCAAGCTGTTGCTTCTGTGGTTTCAGTCGTCACCACAGTGGAAAAAGAGCAGGGGCAGTCTGAGACGTGTGCATATCCACATTTGTATGTAGGTTCCTGGGTTTATCTGGTGGAAGTGTAAATAACTCTCGGCTCAGTGGAACCAGCTCGACGTGCTTGTCTTGGCTTTTGTTTTAAATTCACTGCGGCATAGTTCAAGTTCTCCAGGTTCTGTGAGGAAAAGCAGTCAACAAACACGGAAGAAAACTCAAACAAACAATATTCTTTAAACATAAGTTCAAGTTTACCTCTCTTGGAGCATTTTCTTCTCTGTTTTGTTCTGCAACAGAAATACAAGTGTCCTATCAGTCAGTGGCAGCTTTAAATTCTATACAAGTCAAATGTTTAATGAATACATGCAAATACCTGTCTGTAGTCGTTTGATTTTAACAGCAAACCCAACAATAATCGTCAAAAAAAGAACACAGACACCTCCCAATATAATGTTCGTCCACCATGTTGGATTACCTAATCATCAAAAGTTTTTTTAGCAGAATGTAATAAATATGGTCTGATTTACGCAGCCACATGGAAACAAAACTTACCGTCAGACTTGTCACCATCAGACCTGGTGTCCTTACCTACGAGGAAATAGCAGTCGTGTTGAAGGGGTTTCTTCAAAATGGAATAAAAAAAGATCTTACCTTTAATCTTTAAATGGAAAACACTAACATCTCCATTTCCAAACACGTCCAATCCACAAAAGTAGAAGCCACAGTCGGCCATCTCAACAAATCTGATTTTAAGAATGACATGAGACTCGTTGGAGCTCATTTTAAACCTGTCGTTTGTTAATCCCTCACAGAACTTGGGACTTTTGGAAATCCCATTCATGGAAGCAATGTGGCAGTAATTTCCATTATTAAGAAGCTTGGACCAGAATGCAGGCACAGGTTTGATGGAGATGTTTCTGCACGACAAGATGACCTCTTCTCCAGGTTTGACCATCACAGTGTAAGACTTGGTGCTCCAACCTTTAATAAACAGCAATATTCAATCACAGCGAAGAATAAATAAATGATGAAGAAGAGGCAGTACTTACAGAAGCAGCCCAGAAGTAAAGCTGTTGTGACGGTAAAGCTCTTCATTGTGAAAGTGTGATACTGGAACAGCAGGGCGCTTTATAGTCCTTTTAAGGTAGTTTGTTGCAAAGGGGTGGGCTGCTGTTAAGGGCCTCTTCAAGGATGTCCGGACAACAGGCTAAAGCAGTGTGTCGCATTGACAAGATCACACCACTTTAGTCTTTACTCAACTTTATGCATCAAATGTGATCAAAGTTCTGTGGTGCATCACCTCCACCAACTCAAACACAAGAATCCAGGCAGAAGGTGTCGCAGCTATAATTGAGTCTACTTCTTTAATGTCCAAATTTAGAGAAGATGTTGAGTCTAAGTTTAGATCACACTGCTATGTCTCTTCCTGTCCTGATACTCACCTCAACCTGCTGCTACAGGGGCCTTTGATTTGAGACAGCATGTTAATCCAACAACAGCTGAACTCAAAGCAAAAACGGAACCAAGAGTAGGTCCCACTCTTAAGTGCAGTTCCTATGTGACACACAAACATCTATGGTCACTAAATGTTAATTTATGTAAATGGTAAAGAGTAAGGATGTAGATGGAGTTTTTGTAGTAATTACAAGTTCACACAACAGGATGGCGCTTAACCATGTGACCATGTGATGTAATAATACATGTGATTACTTATATATATATATATATATATATATATATATATATATATATATATATATATATATATATATATATTTCTAAGAGTTTCTAAGATATATGTTTGAGGAAATTCAATTCATACTTAATATAAATGTCTAGTGAAATAAAGATTAGGATAACCTAATGGAAGTGGCGGTATATTATCATTCAAGAAAGCTTCTTTAGGAGGAACTAGTCTTGGTTAATATTTATGCACCAAATATTGACCCACTTTTTTTCCAAAAATGTATTTCTTAATAGTTCTCTTTCTGGTGGTTATTTAATTGCCGGAGATTTCAATTGTACATTAAATCCTGTGGAAGACAGGAGCTCTGGAGTCGACCAATCACATTCACAGTAGGAAGACTGTACTCTATTGATAAAATAGATAAATATAAACTCTAAAATAGACTGTACTATTTTGATAGATATATGAAGAGAAATTTACCCTAATAATGTAGAATTTAAATTTTTAGTGTCTTATTCTAGGATGAATTTCAGTGTGAAATGTAAGATGTTATTAATGACCCCATTTTTCTATATTAGACTGTGCTCCAAACTCTATTTAACTTCAAGATATTAAACTTGTTAGAGATCCTCCAAGATGGCGTTTTAAGCAAAAATGATTGTTTGATCCTTCTTTTGTTACAGCATTAGATGATCAAGACTGCTGGCCATTTTTTTTTTTTTCATCACTTACTCTGGAGCACAAAAAAAAAAAATGAAAATGTCAAGATAATCAATAAAAAGCAATTAACTAGACATAATTGTACTTTTTTTTTAAGGTATGAAAAAAGTATTTGTAACTTACTCTATTTCTATATTAAAGCGACATCCATCTTAGGTATAAATTGGTTTGGCACTGCCCCTTGTGGAGGAGAAGGTAATGACACCCTAACCCACTAAAAACATGTTTGTATTATCTCAATTAACAGTAAATTATAACGCCATCCATCCATCCATCTTCTACCGCTTATCCTGAGCCGGGTCGCGGGGGCGGCAGTCTAAGTAGAGACGCCCAGACTTCCCACTCCCCAGACACTTCTTCCAGCTCTTCCGGGGGGATACCGAGGCATTCCAAGGCCAGCCGAGAGAGCGTCCAGGGGGCATCCGAAACAGATGCCCGAGCCACCTCAGCTGGCTCCTCTCGATGTGGAGGAGCAGCGGCTCTTTAAGCTTCAGAGTGACCAAGCTCCTCACCCTATCTCTAAGGGAGCGCCCCGCCACCCTGCGGAGAAAGCTCATTTCAGCCGCTTGTATTCGGGATCTTGTTCTTTCGGTCATGACCCAAAGCTCATGACCATAGGTGAGAGTAGGAATGTAGGTTGACCGGTAAACTTACGCAAGATCCTGTGGTCCCCAAACCAGACTCCCTGCGCCTAGAAATCCTGTCCATAAAGATAATGAACAGGACCGGTGACAAAGGGCAGCCCTGCCGGAGTCCAACATGCACTGGGAACAGGTCTGACTTACTGCTGGCAATGAGAACCAAGCTCCTGCTCCGGTTGTACAGGGACCGGACAGCCCTTAGCAAAGGGCCCTGGACCCCATACTCCAAGAGCACCCCCACAGGGCGCCACGAGGGACACAGTCGAAAACCTTCTGCAGATCCACAAAACACATGTGGACTGGTTGGGCAAACTCCCATAAACCCTCCAGTAATCTGGAGAGGGTTCAGAGCTGGTCCAGTGTTACACGACCGGGACGAAAACCGCATTGTTCCTCCTGAATCCGAGGTTCAACTATCGGCCGCATTCTCCTCTTCAGTACCCTGGCATAGACTTTTCCGGGGTGGCTGAAGAGTGTGATCCCTCTAAAGTTGCAATACACCCTCGGGTCCCCCTTTTTGAAAAGAGGGACCGCCACCCCAGTCCGCCAGTCCGGAGGTACTGTCTCCGACCGCCACGCGATGTTGTAGAGGCGTGTCAACCAAGACAGCCCTACAACATCCAGAGACTTGAGGTACTCAGGGCGTATCTCATCCACCCCCGGTGCTTTGCCACCGAGGAGCTTCCCAACAACTACCTCAGTGACTTGGCCTGGGTGATGGGCGAGTCCACCTCCGAGCCTTCGGCCTCTGCTTCCTCAGTGGAAGACGTGTCGGTGGGGTTGAGGAGATCCTCGAAGTATCCTTACACCGTCCAACAATATCCCCAGTTGAAGTCAGCAGATTCCCACCTCCACTGTAAACAGTGTTGGCAGGGCACTGCTTCCCCCTCCTGAGGCGCCGGATGGTTTGCCAGAATTTCTTCGAGGCTGACCGATAGTCCTTTTCCATGGCCTCACTGAACTTCTCCCAGTCCCGAGTTTTAGCCTCCACGACCACCCGGGCTGCAGTCCGCTTGGCCTGCCGGTACCTATCAGCTGCCTCAGGAGTCCCACGAGCCAACCAGGCTCGGTAGGTCTCCTTCTTCAACTTGACGGCATCCCTTACTTCTGGTGTCCACCACCGGGTTTGGGGTTGCCGCCACGACAGGCACCGGAGAGTTAACGACCACACAGCTCAGTGGCCGATCGACAATGGAGGTGGAGAACACGGTCCACTCGAACTCAATGTCTCCAACCTCCTCGGGATCTGGTCAAGCTCTGCCGGAGGAGGAGTTAAAGATCTTTCTGACAGTGGGCTCTGCCAAATGTTCCCAACAGATGCTCACAGTACGTTTGGGCCTGCCAAGTCTGTCCAGCTTTCTCCCCCGCCATCGAATCCAACTCACCACCAGGTGGTGATTAGTTGACAGCTCCGCCTCTCTTCACCCGAGTGTCCAACACATACGGCCAGAGGTCAGATGAAACAACTGCAAAGCCTTTCATCCGGCCTAGGGTGTCCTGGTGCCACGTGCACTGGTGGACACCCTTATGCTTGAACATGGTGTTCGTTATGAAAAAATCTGTGACTAGCACAGAAGTCCAATAACAGAACCCCGCTCGGGTTCAGATCCGGGGGGTCGTTCCTCCCAATCACGCCTCTCCAGGTGTCACTGTCCAGCCCACGTGAGCGTTGAAGTACCCCAGTAGAACGACGGAGTCCCCGGTCGGAGCACTTTCCAGCACCCCTCTTAGAGACTCCAAGAAGGCCAGGTACTGCCATTTGGCCCGTAAACACAAACAACAGTGAGAGACCTATCCCCGACCCGAAGGCGCAGGGAAGCAACCCTCTCATTCACTGGGGTTTACACAGATTAAGCTATTTACCAGTGTTACGTAACACTCACTGGAGGCAATGTAGGTTAAGTGTCTTGCCCAAGGACACAACGACAGTATGTGGGGGAGAGTGGTATGTTATGATGTTTTGGGATGTTTCGAGCTGGTCGCGAACCACTCACCTGCCGGTCGAAGGATGGCCGCTCTACCCACTGTGCTACTGCTGCCCTATTAGGAACACCTGTTCATTTTCTCATTAATGCAAGAATCTAATCAACCTATCACATGGCAGTTGCTTCAGTGCATTTAGGGGTGTGGTCCTGATCAAGACAATCTCCTGAACTCCAACTGAATGACTCTGATGAGTCTCAATTTCTGTTGAAACATTCAGATGGTAAAGTCAGAATTTGGCGTAAACAGAGTGAGATACATGGCTCCATCATGCCTTGTTACCACTTTGCAGGCTGTTGGTGGTGGTGTAATCTCCATCAACTGCAAGATGCTATCCTATCAATATGGGCCAACATTTCTAAAGAAGGCTTTCAGCACCTTGTTGAATCAATGCCACGTAGATTTAAGGCAGTTCTGAAGGCTAAAGGGGGTCAAACACAGTATTAGTATGGTGTTCCTAATAATCCTTTAGTTGAGTGTATATATATATATATATATATATATATTATATACAGTGTTGGGAAAGTTCACTTTCTACAAGAACTAGTTCAAAGTTCAGTTCACAAATTTTAAAATGAACTAGTTCAGTTCATAGTTCAATCTTCAAAATTTTGAACTAAGTTCACAGTTCCAAAAATGAACTAGTTCATAGTTCTTTTTTTCCATATGTTGCTGCGAGCTATTATTTTTTTTTTAATTATTGCCACAGCCCATATACAGTAGAATCACAGACAGCAATTATTTTTATCAGTTTTAACAATGAAGCTATGCGTCAGATTTAATTTTTATATCCAATTTTCAATCCTTATCCAACCAGGGTTTACATTAGCATTGAGGGGACATTGTTGCTTTAATGCTTTGTTGCTGTCCATTCACTCCACACTAGTAGCAGCTGCAGCTTTCAACCCTACAGTACATTCTCAAGAACATGAGGAAAAACCTGCTGCTTGAATGGTCTTTTTTAATGAGGAATTATTCAAAGAAAAACAGGATAGTAATCATTAAGGTGAAAACGTTTTTAAATTTTAATAATTTTCCATTGTCCACATGCTAAAACAGAATATTGGAATCCTGGAAAAATAGACCAGGCAGGTTCAACAAACAAGTTACATGAATGAATTTAAATGATCATACGCCTTACTACATGCTGCTGTCGCCTCCATGCTTTATTTATTTTTTTTTTTTTTGATGACGCGTCACGCATGAGGCGGACGGCGGTGCGACACAGGTGGCTGGTGTTGCCAGGTTTGGTGTTTTTCCGCCACATATTAAGACCCGTTTGCCGTGTGTTTTAGCCGGGTTTTCGCCTGGAAGGCTCTATAGAAATCTGGCACCCTATTGAACGAAGTTAACCTGAGAGAGCGTGCCGTTCACAGACACCAGAATGAACGAGTTCACAGTAACGTTCATCAGGCAGTAATACAGCACGTTCAGTTCACGTTCACCAAAAATTTGAACGAGTTCATGAACTATCGTTCAATGAACGCGTTCAGGCACAACACTGTATATATATATGTCTCGGGACTCCCAGTGATTTTCTCCTTTGATTTTTACTGTCTAAATGTGTTACAGACCTTGAGCAGGAGAAGAGGAGGAACAGTCTCTCCAGATACGGAACAGCTCCTTAGAGAAACCAAGTGCATGAAAACCCAACACACTTGACAACAATGGCTGACAGTGGACAGAATATGCCCGTACATTCGGCTGAATTAACAGGTTCAGTTTTTGTGTTATGAAGGGAAAAGAGAAGCGAAATATCCATATAAAATCCTTGAAAGAATGGACTCCAGTCAGTTTTTTACCTCTGCTCTGCACTTGTCTGTGGCCCTCACACCCCTCCAAGTGCTCGTCTGAGATCTGTCAAAGTCAAACAACATATGAGATATTTGGGAAAGAGTCTTAAGTAGTTACTTTGGGAGTTGAAAATCACTTACAGTCACATCCAGACAAGTTTCATTTCTCTAGTTCTTATTAGCTCGGTCACACCTTTAAGAAGGAGGCAGTTTATTAGGCCCGAGCCGGTGACCGGGAGGGCCTATTGTTTTTGCTCGGATTTTTTTTTTTTTTTTTTTTTAATTTTATTATTTTTTATTTTTCTTTTCCACCTATGATCCTAAATTTGACCCAGTGAACATGCACGAAAAGTCATTTTTATTGGTCCCAGACTTCAAGCTCGGCGAAAATGGTATGTTTTTGAAGTCGCCGAAAAAAAAATACGAGAAATGACTCAGTGGCGACCCCTACAAAATCAAAATACATTGGGCCTATGGAAAGTGAAAGTAACTTTTTTCCAACGTAGAAAAATGAAACTTGGTACATCTATAGCACACCTCAGGGCAAACAGAAAAGTCAATGACAGCCACACTCTAAACTCAACAGGAAGTCCGACATGTGGGGTGAAACGCATGGCCACTAAAATCGCACCCCTTGCGCAAAAGGATGCAAATCATTGTGTTTTAATCTAAATAGCCCCAAATTTGGTGAGTATCATCTAGACACGTGTGCCAACCAAAGTTGTGACTTTGTTTATGATATCTTATCGGGTATGGGTGTGGCAAGCCTGTAACGAGGTGGCCATTTTATGAAAATAAAGCGTCTCTTAACTCTCAAACGCCTTCTCGGATCAAGTTGGACCCAAAAAGACGTTTGTGCACATTCATGACCTGAACACAAAGATATGTAAATAAAGGGTTATCTTTAGAAATGGCTCTCCAGCGCCCCTACAAACTTATAATGGGACCCAAGAATTTAGTTTGTCATAAAGACATAAAATTTGGTACACACATCTCTTATGTCATGACGAGCATAAAAGCCAATGACAACCACCCCTATCTATAAGCGTGTTGCCATAGCAACGTCCCAAAAATGTGGAAAAGTCAATGGAAAGTGAAATTTTTAGTTTGTTGTAGGCAAATGAAACTTGGTACACACATCCAGTATGGGCTTATGAACAAAAGCCAATGGGGACCACACCCTATCACACACGGGAAGGCGGCCATTTTGAATTGAAAATGTGAACCGACTTAAAATACACCTCTTTTTAAAAGTACACAGACAATAGCTGCTTCATTCCACAGACACCAAACTTGGGCAAAATGAGCTAAACATATGTATGTAAAATAGACAAGCGTTTTTCTAGACTTTTTGCTCGAGTTATATTTTTGTTATTATAATTCGGTATATTTTTTTTAATCATATTTTTCTGCAAAATGATCCTCAATTTAACCCAGTAAACGAACAACTAAAAATCATTTTATTGGTCCCAGATTTCAAGCCCAAAACAATTTATGTATTTGAAGTCCCCAAAAAAAATACGAAAATGACTCAGTGGCGACCCTAGAAAAGTCAAAATACATCGGGCCTATGAAAAGTGAAAGTAACTTTATTCCAATGTAGAAAAATGAAACTTGGTACATCTATAGCACACCTCAGGGCAAACAGAAAAGTCAATGACAGCCACACTCTAAACTCAACAGGAAGTCCGACATGTGGGGTGAAACGCATGGCCACTAAAATCGCACCCCTTGCGCAAAAGGATGCAAATCATTGTGTTTTAATCTAAATAGCCCCAAATTTGGTGAGTATCATCTAGACACGTGTGCCAACCAAAGTTGTGACTTTGTTTATGATATCTTATCGGGTATGGGTGTGGCAAGCCTGTAACGAGGTGGCCATTTTTATGAAAATAAAACGTCTCTTAACTCTCAAACGCCTTCTCGGATCGAGTTGGACCCAAAAAGACGTTTGTGCACATTCTCTAAAGGAAGGATCCTGGCAATTGGGAAATGGCATTTATTTCCCAAAGGTTGCCTCTTCACAGACTCATTACGACCACAGCCACAAATGTAACAAAAAACAAATTGATAACTTTTTTGGCACACGTGTCTAGATGAAACTCACCAAATTTGGAGGTGTTTAGATGAAAAGCCTTTAGACACAAGGGGTGCAATTTAGGTGGTCACACATTCTACCCAACATAGTAGATTTCCTGTTGAGTTTACGGTATGGCTGTAATAAAATTTTCTGTTTGCCTGAGGTGTCCTATGGATGTACCAAGTTTCATTTTTCTACGTTGGAAAAAGTTACTTTCACTTTCCATAGGCCCAATGTATTTTGACTTTTCTAGGGGTCGCCACTGAGTCATTTTTGTATTTTTTTCGGGACTTCAAATACATAAATTTTTCGCTGGGCTTGAAATCTGGGACCAATAAAAATGACTTTTAGTTGTACGTTTCCTGGGTCAAATTGAGGATCATTTTGCAGAAAAATATGATAAAAAATATATACCGAATTATAATTTAAAAAATATAACTCGAGCAAAAAGTCTAGAAAAACGCTTGTCTCTTTTACATACATATGTTTAGCTCATTTTGCCCAAGTTTGGTGTCTGTGGAATGAAGCAGCTATTGTCTGTGTACTTTTAAAAAGAGGTGTATTTTAAGTCGGTTCACATTTTCAATTCAAAATGGCCGCCTTCCCGTGTGTGATAGCGTGTGGTCCCCATTGGCTTTTGTTCATAAGCCCATGTTGGATGTGTGTACCAAGTTTCATTTGCCTACAACAAACTAAAAATTTCACTTCCCATTGACTTTTTCACATTTTTGGGACGCTATGGCAACACATTTACAGATAGGGGTGGTTGTCATTGGCTTTTATGCTCGTCATGACATAAGAGATGTGTGTACCAAATGTTATGTCTCTATGACAAACTAAATTCTTGGGTCCCATTATAAGTTTGTAGGGGCGCTGGAGAGCCATTTCTAAAGATAACCCTTTTATTTACATATCTTTGTGTTCAGGTCATGAATGTGCACAAACGCCTTTTGGGTCCAACTCGATCCGAGAAGGCGTTTGAGAGTTAAGAGACGTTTTATTTTCACAAAATGGCCACCTCGTTACAGGTTGCCACACCCATACCCGATAAGATATCAACAACAAAGTCACAACTTTGGTTGGCACACGTGTCTAGATGATACTCACCAAATTTGGGGCCATTTAGATTAAAACACAATGATTTGCATCTTTCTGCGCAAGTGCGAATTTAGTGGCGCGCTTTCACCCCACATGGCGGACATCCTGTTAAGTTTAGGTGTGGCTGTCATTGACTTTTCTGTTTGTTCCCTGAGGTGTCCTATGGATATACCAAGTTTCATTTTTCTACGTTGGAAAAAAGTTACTTTCACTTTCCATAGGCCCAATGTATTTTGACTTTTCTAGGGGTCGCCACTGAGTCATTTTTCGTATTTTTTTTTTCGGGGACTTCAAATACATAAATTTTTTGCCGGGCTTGAAGTCTGGGACCAATAAAAATGACTTTTAGTTGTACGTTTACTGGGTTAAATTGAGGATCATTTTGCAGAAAAATTATAATAAAAAAATATATACCGAATTATAATTTAAATTAAAGCCGCAAGCGGCGATAAAGGCCCTCGCCTCCCTTGAGACTGCGGGGACACATATATTCGGAGGATTGCATGTCGTGCTTTAAAGCAAATTTGGAGCTGTTTAGATGAAAACCCTTTAGCACAAAGTGTACGATTTAGGTGGTCATGTATTCCACCCAACATAGATTTTCTCTTGATTTTACGGAATGGCTGTAATAAACTTTTTTGTTTGCTCTAAGGTGTCCTATGGATGTACCAAGTTTTGTATTTCTACATTGGAAAAATTTACTTTCATTTTCCATGGAACCAATTATTTTGACTTTTCTAGGGGTCGCCACTGAGTCATTTTTCCTATTTTTTTTTCGGGGACTTCAAATACATAAATTTTTGCCGGGCTTGAAGTCTGGGACCAATAAAAATGACTTTTAGTTGCACGTTTACTGGGTCAAATTGAAAATCATTTTTCAGAAAAATTATAATAAAAAAAAAAATATACCAAATTATAATAAAAAAAATATATAACTCGAGCAAAAACAACAAGAAAAACGCCTGTCTATTTTACACACATGTGTTTAGCTCATTTTGCCCAAGTTTGGTGTCTGTGGAATGAAGCAGCTATTTTCTGTTGTTTTTTAAAAGAGAGGTTGTATTCTAAGTCGGTTCACATCTTCAATTTAAAATGGCCGCCTTCCCGTGTGTGATAAGGTGTGGTCCCCTTTGGCTTTTTTGTTCATAAGCCCATACTGGATGTGTGTACCAAGTTTCATTTGCCTACGACAAACTAAAATTTTCACTTCCCATTGACTTTTTCCACATATTTGGGACGTTGCTATGGCAACACATTTATAGATAGGGGGTGGTTGTCATTGGCTTTTATGCTCCTCATGACATAAGAGATGTGTGTACCAAATTCCATGTCTCTATGACAAACTAAATTCTTGGGTCCCATTATAAGTTTGTAGGGGCGCTGGAGAGCCATTTCTAAAGATAACCCTTTTATTTACATATCTTTGTGTTCAGGTCATAAATGTGCACAAACGCCTTTGTGGGTCCAACTCGATCTGAGAAGGTGTTTGAGAGTTAAGACACGTTTTATTTTCACAAAAATGGCCACCTCGTTACAGGCTTGCCACACCCATACCCGATAAGATATCAACAACAAAGTCACAACTTTGGTTGGCACATGTGTCTAGATGATACTCACCAAATTTGGGGCCATTTAGATTAAAACACAATGATTTGCATCTTTTGCGCAAAGTGCGATTTTAGTGGCCATGCGTTTCACCCCACATGGCGGACTTCCTGTTGAGTTTAGGGTGTGGCTGTCATTGACTTTTCTGTTTGCCCTGAGGTGTCCTATGGATGTACCAAGTTTCATTTTTCTACGTTGGAAAAAAGTTACTTTCACTTTCCATAGGCCAAATGTATTTTGACTTTTCTAGGGGTCGCCACTGAGTCATTTTTCGTTTTTTTTAGGGGACTTCAAATACATACATTTTCGCTGGGCTTGAAGTCTGGGACCAATAAAAATGACTTTTAGTTGTTGGTTTACTGGGTCAAATTGAGGATCATTTTGCAGAAAAATTATAATAAAAAAATATATACTGAATTATAATAAAAAAAATATAACTCGAGCAAAAAAGTCTAGAAAAACACTTGTCTATTTTACATACATGTGTTTAGCTCATTTTGCCCAAGTTTGGTGTCTGTGGAATGAAGCAGCTATTTTTGTTGTTTTTTTAAAAAGAGGTGTATTCTAAGTCGGACCAAATTTTCAATTCAAAATGGCCGCCTTCCCGTGTGTGATAGGGTGTGGTCCCCATTGGCTTTTTTGTTCATAAGCCCATGCTGGATGTGTGTACCAAGTTTCATTTGCCTACGACAAACTAAAATCTTCACTTCCCATTGACTTTTTCCAAATATTTGGGACGTTGCTATGGCAACACATTTATAGATAGGGGTGGTTGTCATTGGCTTTATGCTCGTCATGACATAAGAGATATGTGTACCAAATTTCATGTCTCTATGACAAACTAAATTCTTGGGTCCCATTATAAGTTTGTAGGGGGCGCTGGAGAGCCATTTCTAAAGATAACCCTTTTATTTACATATTTTTGTGTTCAGGTCATGAATGTGCACAAACGCCTTTTTGGGTCCAACTCGATCCGAGAAGGCGTTTGAGAGTTAAGAGACGTTTTATTTTCACAAAATGGCCACCTCGTTACAGGCTTGCCACACCCATACCCGATAAGATATCAACAACAAAGTCACAACTTTGGTTGGCACATGTGTCTAGATGATACTCACCAAATTTGGGGCCATTTAAATTAAAACACAATGATTTGCATCTTTCTGTGCAAGGGGTGCGATTTTAGTGGCACGTTCATCCCCACATGGCGGACTTCCTGTTGAGTTTAGGGTGTGACTGTCATTGACTTTTCTGTTTGCCCTGAGATGTCCTATGGATGACCCAAGTTTCATTTTTCTACATTGGAAAAAAGTTACTTTCACTTTCCATAGGCCCAATGTATTTTGAGTTTTGTAGGGGTCGCCACTGAGTCATTTTTCATATTTTTTTTTCGGCGATGCTTGGGCTAAGGCGAGAAAAACAAAGTACTGGCTGGAGATTTGAGATGACTCAGGAATCGCTGCACCCCCCTGTTTAAAAAGACAAAATGTAAATATAACTTGTCTAAAAGTACAAGGTTACAAGTTCCAAATGATTCTGAGGAGTTTTCTAAGACTCTAGCCTTGGCTCTGGAGGGGCCTCCTCTAAAGGAAGGATCCTGGCAATTGGGAAATGGCATTTATTTCAAAGAAATGGCTGCCTCTTCACAGACTCATTACGACCACAGCCACAAATCTATCAAAGAACAAATTGATAATTTTTTTTGGCACACGTGTCTAGATGATACTCACCAAATTTGGAGCTGTTTAGATGAAAAGCCTTTAGACACAAGGGGTGCAATTTAGGTGGTCACGCATACACCCAACAAAGTAGATTTCCTGTTGAGTTTACGATATGGCTGTAATACATTTTTCTGTTCGCCCTGAGGTGTCCTATGGATGTACCAAGTTTCATTTTTCTACGTTGGAAAAAAGTTACTTTCACTTTCCATAGGCCCAATGTATTTTGACTTTTGTAGGGGTCGCCACTGAGTCATTTTTCATATTTTTTTCGCGACTTCAAATACATAAATTTTTCACGAGCTTGAAGTCTGGGACCAATAAAATGACTTTTAGTTGCACGCTTTACTGGGTCAAATTGAGGATCATTTTGCAGAAAAATTATAATAAAAAAAAATATACCAAATTATAATAAAATAACTCGAGCAAAAAAGTCTAGAAAAACGCTTGTCTATTTTACATACATGTGTTTAGCTCATTTTGCCCAAGTTTGGTGTCTGTGGAATGAAGCAGCTATTTTCTGAGTTCTTTTAAAAAAGAGGTGTATTTTAAGTCGGTTCACATTTTCAATTCAAAATGGCCGCCTTCCCGTGTGTGATAGGGTGTGGTCCCCATTGGCTTTTTTGTTCATAAGCCCATGCTGGATGTGTGTACCAAGTTTCATTTGCCTACGACAAACTAAAATTTTCACTTCCCATTGACTTTTTCCAAATATTTGGGACGTTGCTATGGCAACACATTTATAGATAGGGGGTGGTTGCCATTGGCTTTTATGCTCGTCATGACATAAGAGATGTGTGTACCAAATTTTATGTCTCTATGACAAACTAAATTCTTGGGTCCCATTATAAGTTTGTAGGGGCGCTGGAGAGCCATTTCTAAAGATAACCCTTTTATTTACATATTTTTGTGTTCAGGTCATGAATGTGCACAAACGCCTTTTTGGGTCCAACTCGATCCGAGAAGCCGCTTTGAGAGTTAAGAGACGCTTTATTTTCACAAAATGGCCACCTCGTTACAGGCTTGCCACACCCATACCCGATAAGATATCAACAACAAAGTCACAACTTTGGTTGGCACATGTGTCTAGATGATACTCACCAAATTTGGGGCCATTTAGATTAAAACACAATGATTTGCATCTTTCTGCAAAGTGCGAATTTAGTGGCCGCGCTTTCACCCCACATGGCGGACTTCCTGTTAAGTTTAGGTGTGACTGTCACTGACTTTTCTGTTTGCCCTGAGGTGTCCTATGGATATACCAAGTTTCATTTTTCTACGTTGGAAAAAGTTACTTTCACTTTCCATAGGCCCAATGTATTTTGACTTTTCTAGGGGCCGCCACTGAGTCATTTTTCGTATTTTTTTCGGGACTTCAAATACATACATTTTTGCCGGGCTTGAAGTCTGGGACCAATAAAAATGACTTTTAGTTGTTCGTTTACTGGGTTAAATTGAGGATCATTTTGCAGAAAAATTATAATAAAAAATATATACCGAATTATAATAAAAAATATAACTCGAGCAAAAAGTCTAGAAAAACACTTGTCTCTTTTACATACATGTGTTTAGCTCATTTTGCCCAAGTTTGGTGTCTGTGGAATGAAGCAGCTTTTTCTGTGTACTTTTAAAAAGAGGTGTATTTTAAGTCGGTTCACATTTTCAATTCAAAATGGCCGCCTTCCTGTGTGTGATAGGGTGTGGTCCCCATTGGCTTTTTGTTCATAAGCCCATGGTGGATGTGTGTACCAAGTTTCATTTGCCTACGACAAACTAAAATTTTCACTTCCCATTAACTTTTTCCAAATATTTGGGACGTTGCTATGGCAACACATTTATAGATAGGGGTGGTTGTCATTGGCTTTTATGCTCGTCATGACATAAGAGATGTGTGTACCAAATTTTATGTCTCTATGACAAACTAAATTCTTGGGTCCCATTATAAGTTTGTAGGGGGCGCTGGAGAGCCATTTCTAAAGATAACCCTTTTATTTACATATTTTTGTGTTCAGGTCATGAATGTGCACAAACGCCTTTTGGGTCCAACTCGATCCGAGAAGCCGTTTGAGAGTTAAGAGACGTTTATTTTCACAAAAATGGCCACCTCGTTACAGGCTTGCCACACCCATACCCGATAAGATATCAACAACAAAGTCACAACTTTGGTTGGCACATGTGTCTAGATGATACTCACCAAATTTGGGGCCATTTAGATTAAAACACAATGATTTGCATCTTTCTGCGCAAGGTGCGAATTTAGTGGCCGCGCCTTTCACCCCACATGGCGGACTTCCTGTTAAGTTTAGGGTGTGACTGTCATTGACTTTTCTGTTTGCCCTGAGGTGTCCTATGGATGTACCAAGTTTCATTTTTCTACGTTGGAAAAAGTTACTTTCACTTTCCATAGGCCCAATGTATTTTGACTTTTCTAGGGGCCGCCACTGAGTCATTTTTCGTATATTTTTTTTCGGGGACTTCAAATACATACATTTTTTGCCGGGCTTGAAGTCTGGGACCAATAAAAATGACTTTTAGTTGTTCGTTTACTGGGTTAAATTGAGGATCATTTTGCAGAAAAATTATAATAAAAAAATATATACCAAATTATAATAAAAAAAAATATAACTCGAGCAAAAAAGTCTAGAAAAACACTTGTCTCTTTTACATACATGTGTTTAGCTCATTTTGCCCAAGTTTGATGTCTGTGGAATGAAGCAGCTTTTTTCTGTGTACTTTTAAAAAAGAGGTGTATTTTAAGTCGGTTCACATTTTCAATTCAAAATGGCCGCCTTCCTGTGTGTGATAGGTGTGGTCCCCATTGGCTTTTTTGTTCATAAGCCCATGGTGGATGTGTGTACCAAGTTTCATTTGCCTACGACAAACTAAAATTTTCACTTCCCATTGACTTTTTCCGAAATATTTGGGACGTTGCTATGGCAACACATTTATAGATAGGGGGTGGTTGTCATTGGCTTTTATGCTCGTCATGACATAAGAGATGTGTGTACCAAATTTTATGTCTCTATGACAAACTAAATTCTGGGTCCCATTATAGGTTTGTAGGGGCGCTGGAGAGCCATTTCTAAAGATAACCCTTTTATTTACATATTTTTGTGTTCAGGTCATGAATGTGCACAAACGCCTTTTGGGTCCAACTCGATCCGAGAAGCCGTTTGAGAGTTAAGAGACGTTTATTTTCACAAAAATGGCCACCTCGTTACAGGCTTGCCACACCCATACCCGATAAGATATCAACAACAAAGTCACAACTTTGGTTGGCACATGTCTAGATGATACTCACCAAATTTGGGGCCATTTAGATTAAAACACAATGATTTGCATCTTTCTGCGCAAAGGGTGCGAATTTAGTGGCGCGCCTTTCACCCCACATGGCGGACTTCCTGTTAAGTTTAGGGTGTGACTGTCATTGACTTTTCTGTTTGCCCTGAGGTGTCCTATGGATATACCAAGTTTCATTTTTCTACGTTGGAAAAAGTTACTTTCACTTTCCATAGGCCCAATGTATTTTGACTTTTCTAGGGGCCGCCACTGAGTCATTTTTCGTATTTTTTTCGGGGACTTCAAATACATACATTTTTGCCGGGCTTGAAGTCTGGGACCAATAAAATGACTTTTAGTTGTTCGTTTACTGGGTTAAATTGAGGATCATTTTGCAGAAAAATTATAATAAAAAATATATACCGAATTATAATAAAAAAATATAACTCGAGCAAAAAAGTCTAGAAAAACACTTGTCTCTTTTACATACATGTGTTTAGCTCATTTTGCCCAAGTTTGGTGTCTGTGGAATGAAGCAGCTTTTTCTGTGTACTTTTAAAAAGAGGTGTATTTTAAGTCGGTTCACATTTTCAATTCAAAATGGCCGCCTTCCTGTGTGTGATAGGGTGTGGTCCCCATTGGCTTTTTTGTTCATAAGCCCATGGTGGATGTGTGTACCAAGTTTCATTTGCCTACGACAAACTAAAATTTTCACTTCCCATTGACTTTTTCCGAAATATTTGGGACGTTGCTATGGCAACACATTTATAGATAGGGGGTGGTTGTCATTGGCTTTTATGCTCGTCATGACATAAGAGATGTGTGTACCAAATTTTATGTCTCTATGACAAACTAAATTCTTGGGTCCCATTATAGGTTTGTAGGGGGCGCTGGAGAGCCATTTCTAAAGATAACCCTTTTATTTACATATTTTTGTGTTCAGGTCATGAATGTGCACAAACGCCTTTTTGGGTCCAACTCGATCCGAGAAGCCGTTTGAGAGTTAAGAGACGTTTTATTTTCACAAAATGGCCACCTCGTTACAGGCTTGCCACACCATACCCGATAAGATATCAACAACAAAGTCACAACTTTGGTTGGCACATGTGTCTAGATGATACTCACCAAATTTGGGGCCATTTAGATTAAAACACAATGATTTGCATCTTTCTGCGCAAGGGGTGCGAATTTAGTGGTGCGCCTTTCACCCCACATGGCGGACTTCCTGTTAAGTTTAGGGTGTGACTGTCATTGACTTTTCTGTTTGCCCTGAGGTGTCCTATGGATATACCAAGTTTCATTTTTCTACGTTGGAAAAAGTTACTTTCACTTTCCATAGGCCCAATGTATTTTGACTTTTCTAGGGGCCGCCACTGAGTCATTTTTCGATTTTTTTTCGGGACTTCAAATACATACATTTTTGCCGGGCTTGAAGTCTGGGACCAATAAAAATGACTTTTAGTTGTTCGTTTACTGGGTTAAATTGAGGATCATTTTGCAGAAAAATTATAATAAAAAATATATACCGAATTATAATAAAAAAAAATATAACTCGAGCAAAAAAGTCTAGAAAAACACTTGTCTCTTTTACATACATGTGTTTAGCTCATTTTGCCCAAGTTTGGTGTCTGTGGAATGAAGCAGCTTTTTTCTGTGTACTTTTAAAAAAGAGGTGTATTTTAAGTCGGTTCACATTTTCAATTCAAAATGGCCGCCTTCCTGTGTGTGATAGGGTGTGGTCCCCATTGGCTTTTTGTTCATAAGCCCATGGTGGATGTGTGTACCAAGTTTCATTTGCCTACGACAAACTAAAATTTTCACTTCCCATTGACTTTTTCCGAAATATTTGGGACGTTGCTATGGCAACACATTTATAGATAGGGGGTGGTTGTCATTGGCTTTTATGCTCGTCATGACATATGAGATGTGTGTACCAAATTTTATGTCTCTATGACAAACTAAATTCTTGGGTCCCATTATAAGTTTGTAGGGGGCGCTGGAGAGCCATTTCTAAAGATAACCCTTTTATTTACATATTTTTGTGTTCAGGTCATGAATGTGCACAAACGCCTTTTGGGTCCAACTCGATCCGAGAAGCCGTTTGAGAGTTAAGAGACGTTTTATTTTCACAAAAATGGCCACCTCGTTACAGGCTTGCCACACCCATACCCGATAAGATATCAACAACAAAGTCACAACTTTGGTTGGCACATGTGTCTAGATGATACTCACCAAATTTGGGGCCATTTAGATTAAAACACAATGATTTGCATCTTTCTGCGCAAAGTGCGAATTTAGTGGCGCGCCTTTCACCCCACATGGCGGACTTCCTGTTAAGTTTAGGGTGTGACTGTCATTGACTTTTCTGTTTGCCCTGAGGTGTCCTATGGATATACCAAGTTTCATTTTTCTACGTTGGAAAAAGTTACTTTCACTTTCCATAGGCCCAATGTATTTTGACTTTTCTAGGGGCCGCCACTGAGTCATTTTTCGATTTTTTTTTCGGGACTTCAAATACATACATTTTTTGCCGGGCTTGAAGTCTGGGACCAATAAAAATGACTTTTAGTTGTTCGTTTACTGGGTTAAATTGAGGATCATTTTGCAGAAAAATTATAATAAAAAATATATACCGAATTATAATAAAAATATAACTCGAGCAAAAAGTCTAGAAAAACACTTGTCTCTTTTACATACATGTGTTTAGCTCATTTTGCCCAAGTTTGGTGTCTGTGGAATGAAGCAGCTTTTTCTGTGTACTTTTAAAAAGAGGTGTATTTTAAGTCGGTTCACATTTTCAATTCAAAATGGCCGCCTTCCTGTGTGTGATAGGGTGTGGTCCCCATTGGCTTTTTGTTCATAAGCCCATGGTGGATGTGTGTACCAAGTTTTATTTGCCTACAACAAACTAAAAATTTCACTTCCCATTGACATTTTTCACATTTTTTGGGACGTTGCTATGGCAACACATTTATAGATAGGGGTGGTTGTCATTGGCTTTTATGCTCGTCATGACATAAGAGATGTGTGTACAAAATTTTATGTCTCTATGACAAACTAAATTCTTGGGTCCATTATAAGTTTGTAGGGGCGCTGGAGAGCCATTTCTAAAGATAACCCTTTTATTTACATATTTTTTTGTTCAGGTCATGAATGTGCACAAACGCCTTTTTGGGTCCAACTCGATCCGAGAAGGCGTTTGAGAGTTAAGAGACGCTTTATTTTCACAAAATGGCCACCTCGTTACAGGCTTGCCACACCCATACCCGATAAGATATCAACAACAAAGTCACAACTTTGGTTGGCACACGTGTCTAGATGATACTCACCAAATTTGGGGCCATTTAGATTAAAACACAATGATTTGCATCTTTCTGCGCAAAGTGTGCGATTTTAGTGGCGCGTTTCACCCCACATGGCGGACTTCCTGTTAAGTTTAGGGTGTGACTGTCATTGACTTTTCTGTTTGCCTGAGGTGTCCTATGGCTATACCAAGTTTCATTTTTCTACGTTGGAAAAAGTTACTTTCACTTTCCATAGGCCCAATGTATTTTGATTTTGTAGGGTCGCCACTGAGTCATTTTTGTATTTTTTTCGCAACTTCAAATACATAAATTTTTCGCGAGCTTGAAGTCTGGGACCAATAAAATGACTTTTCGCATGTTCACTGGGTCAAATTTAGGATCATTGGGTCGGAAGAAAAAAAAAAATCCGAGCAAAAACAATAGGCCCTCCCGGTCATCACCGGCTCGGGCCTAATTAAAGCCGCAAGCGGCGATAAAGGCCCTCGCCTCCCTTGAGACCGCGGGGACATATGCACTCGGAGGATTGCATTTCGTGCTTTAACCCTTTAATGTTCTGCTCGACCATTTGGTAGATCACTTTTTGAGTCTCTATATCTTATTGAAAAATGTGTGGAACTGAACTCAAGCTGATTGAGTCATCTCTACAACTTGGTTGAGGTATGCTATGCTCCAAACATCCACTAGAGGTCACTCTATTTTTTGACAGTAGACCTTTTCACTCATCATGCTGCTAGCAAGATGAAAATTGAAAAATCACCTCTGACATTTGGACTATTTTTGGCAGTACTTTCAAAGGTGAGTTCGTTTTTTCAACATTTTATATCATCTAACACGTTACTTAACAGAATTATGTAAATTGATGCAAAACAGAAATCTCTTATGATGTTCAAATAATTTTTTAAAAACATGCTTGACCATATGGTTGAGTTGGAACTTCATGGTAAACCTTGGCATGGAATGACAGCTCAACCGCATGGTAACAGTTAGGTGAAGTTATGCTAATTTTATTAAAATGCACTATTTTCCATGGAATAAAAACACTGCTGTTCATGCATTGTTATCAATATGTTACAGTTATAGTGTTATTATACTTAAATGGTTTAATATGTATGATTTTTGTAACATGCTGGCATTTATGTATAATGGTGCATCATTTCCTTATTCCTGCCTTGTATTTCTGTGTTTTAGAAGCAAAAGATAAATACTAAATCATTTTATGGTTCAAGGCCACAACATTTTCTGGCCCTTGTACCAGAAGATCCTCAAGACTCTGAGACTGATCTGAGTGATAATGATGATGACATAGGGGATCCTGATTATCTGCCCAAACAAGCAGAAATGATTAGGGATCTTTCTACTGAATCGGATGAGGAGGAGATGCCCTCAACAAGCACATCTTCTAAGAGGAAGATAAAAGGGAAAAACACCCTAAACACAGCCATGGAAGAGCTGGATGAGGCTCTTATGTCAGCCCCGGTCACAAGGAAGAAGAAAATGGCTAAAAAGAAAGATAAAGAAGCCAGGAGAATATGGAAGCATGTCGATATTGACGAATTCCAGGTTCCTGATTCAAGTTTTGCACCCCCTGATGCTGTCAAGACACCCTTCCAATTCTTCAAAGGGATCTTCACTGATGAGATGATTCAACATATTGCTCATCAAACAAATCTCTACTCTGCCCAGGAGTTGGGGGATCCGATCAAGACTAACCCTGGTGAGATTGAAGATTTCCTTGCTATGCCACTTTTGATGGGTGTTTTCGACTTCCCGGCCATGGAGGACTACTGGCACCCTGCATCACGCTTCAACGTGATTGCTGATATCATGCCGCAGAGGAGATTCAAGCAATTATGTCGCTACATTCACTTCAATGATAATCAGCAGTGTGATTAGCCAAGGTTCCATAGGTCCTATTTTGTTTGCACATTTTATTTGAAAGATGTTTCGTTTTGAGTTCATTCAATGCAAGAACAAAAGTTCTTTGGAGATTATACACAGCAGAGCTGAGAAGTTGGAGAGGGCCCCATATGTTTTTGACAATACAATTGTCGTTAAAATTGTTGGAATTTTATGCAGAAAATGAGAGCGAAAATCTTTTGTTGAAATAAAATGTACTTGACATGAATTGTTTAATGGTATTTTTACATTTTCAACTTTGTTTTTGTCATTGTAGGTATTAAATGATCATTTAAATGCTATTATACATTTATAATTATGTAATAGGTACTTTTACCATCTAGCAGCATCTCAACCATTTGGTAGAGGCCTATATTTAAAACACTGGGTGGTATATAATTATTTATTTTTATTAATTGTGTTATTAGTGCCCCAATAACCTAAAAAATGCAAACAAATAATTTTTACATTGTTTTTTTCTTGGAGTGAACATTAAAGGGTTAAAGCGTAAACTTCACGGTAATGTCAAATAACCGGGCCTGTGCTACTGCTGGGGCCTGTTACACCACCTTGTAATTTAGAGTTTAAGGTCTCCACAATCCCTGGTTTTCCTGGGAGCTGTCTGAACCTTTGAACATAATAGATTATGCTTGGGCTAAGGCGAGAAAAACAAAGTACTGGCTGGAGATTTGAGATGACTCAGGAATCGCTGCACCCCCCTGTTTAAAAAGGCAAAATGTAAATATAACTTGTCTAAAAGTACAAGGTTACAAGTTCCAAAGGATTCTGAGGAGTTTTCTAAGACTCTAGCCGTGGCTCTGGAGGGGCCTCCTCTAAAGGAAGGATCCTGGCAATTGGGAAATGGCATTTATTTCCCAAAGATTGCCTCTTCACAGACTCATTACGACCACAGCCACAAATGTATCAAAAACAAATTGATAACTTTTTGGCACACGTGTCTAGATGATACTCACCAAATTTGGAGCTGTTTAGATGAAAAGCCTTTAGACACAAGGGGTGCGATTTAGGTGGTCACACATTTCACCCAACATAGTAGATTTTCTGTTGAGTTTACGGTGTGGCTGTAATAGACTTTTCTGTTTGCCCTGAGGTGTCCTATGGATGTACCAAGTTTTGTATTTCTACATTGGAAAAATGTACTTTCCTTTTCCATAGAACCAATGTATTTTGACTTTTCTAGGGGTCGCCACTGAGTCATTTTTCATATTTTTTTCAGCGACTTCAAATACATAAATTTTTCGGGCTTGAAGTCTGGGACCAATAAAAATGACTTTTAGTTGCACGTTTACTGGGTCAAATTGAAAATCATTTTTCAGAAAAATTATAATAAAAAAATATACCAAATTATAATAAAAAAAAATATAACTCGAGCAAAAACGACAAGAAAAACGCCTGTCTATTTTACACACATGTGTTTAGCTTATTTTGCCCAAGTTTGGTTTCTGTGGAATGAAGCAGCTATTTTCTGTTGTTTTTTAAAAGAGAGGTTGTATTCTAAGTCGGTTCACATTTTCAATTTAAAATGGCTGCCTTCCCGTGTGTTATAGGGTGTGGTCCCCATTGGCTTTTTTGTTAATAAGCCCATGATGGATGTGTGTACCAAGTTTCATTTGCCTACGACAAACTAAAATTTTCACTTCCCATTGACTTTTTCCACATATTTGGGACATTGCTATGGCAACACATTTATAGATAGGGGGTGGTTGTCATTGGCTTTTATGCTCGTCATGCCATAAGAGATGTGTGTACCAAATTTCATGTCTCTATGACAAACTAAATTCTTGGGTCCCATTATAAGTTTGTAGGGGGCGCTGGAGAGCCATTTCTAAAGATAACCCTTTTATTTACATATTTTTGTGTTCAGGTCATGAATGTGCACAAACGCCTATTTGGGTCCAACTCGATCCGAGAAGGCGTTTGAGAGTTAAGAGACGCTTTTATTTTCACAAAAATGGCCACCTCTACAGGCTTGCCACACCCATACCCGATAAGATATCAACAACAAAGTCACAACTTTGGTTGGCACATGTGTCTAGATGATACTCACCAAATTTGGGTCCATTTAGATTAAAACACAATGATTTGCATCTTTCTGCAAAGTGCGATTTTAGTGGCGCGCTTTCACCCCACATGGCGGACTTCCTGTTAAGTTTAGGGTGTGACTGTCATTGACTTTTCTGTTTGCCCTGAGGTGTCCTATGGATGTACCAAGTTTCATTTTTGTACGTTGGAAAAAAGTTACTTTCATTTTCCATAGGCCCAATGTATTTTGATTTTGTAGGGGTCGCCACTGAGTCATTTTTCGTAATTTTTTTTCGGCGACTTCAAATACATAAATTTTTCGCCGAGTTTACGGTATGGCTGTAATAAACTTTTCTGTTTGCCCTGAGGTGTCCTATGGTTGTACCAAGTTTTGTATTTCTACATTGGAAAAATTTACTTTCATTTTCCATAGAACCAATGTATTTTGACTTTTCTAGGGGTCGCCACTGAGTCATTTTTCATATTTTTTTTTCGGGGACTTCAAATACATAGATTTTTGCCGGGCTTTAAGTCTGGGACCAATAAAAATGACTTTTAGTTGCACGTTTAATGGGTCAAATTGAAAATCTTTTTTCAGAAAAATTAAAAAAAAATATATATACCAAATTATAATAAAAAAATATATAACTCGAGCAAAAACAACAAGGGAAACGCCTGTCTATTTTACACACATGTGTTTAGCTCATTTTGCCCAAGTTTGGTGTCTGTGGAATGAAGCAGCTATTTTCTGTTGTTTTTTAAAAGAGAGGTTGTATTCTAAGTCGGTTCACATCTTCAATTTAAAATGGCCGCCTTCCCGTGCGTGATAAGGTGCGGTCCCCTTTGGCTTTTTTGTTCATAAGCCCATACTGGATGTGTGTACCAAGTTTCATTTGCCTACGACAAACTAAAATTTTCACTTCCCATTGACTTTTTCCACATATTTGGGACGTTGCTATGGCAACACATTTATAGATAGGGGGTGGTTGTCATTGGCTTTTATGCTCCTCATGACATAGGAGATGTGTGTACCAAATTCCATGTCTCTATGACAAACTAAATTCTTGGGTCCCATTATAAGTTTGTAGGGGGCGATGGAGAGCCATTTCTAAAGATAACCCTTTTATTTACATATCTTTGTGTTCAGGTCATAAATGTGCATAAACGCCTTTTTGGGTCCAACTCGATCCGAGAAGGCGTTTGAGAGTTAAGACACGTTTTATTTTCACAAAAATGGCCACCTCATTACAGGCTTGCCACACCCATACCCGATAAGATTATCAACAACAAAGTCACAACTTTGGTTGGCACACGTGTCTAGATGATACTCACCAAATTTGGGGCCATTTAGATTAAAACAAAATGATTTGCATCTTTTTGCGCAAGGGGTGCGAATTTAGTGGCCGCGTGTTTCACCCCACATGGCGGACTTCCTGTTGAGTTTAGGGTGTGACTGTCATTGACTTTTCTGTTTGCCCTGAGGTGTCCTATGGATGTACCAAGTTTCATTTTTCTACGTTGGAAAAAAGTTACTTTCACTTTCCATAGGCCCAATGTATTTTGATTTTGTAGGGGTCGCCACTGAGTCATTTTTCGTATTTTTTTTTCGGCGACTTCAAATACATCAATTTTTCGCCGGGCTTGAAGGCTGGGACCAATAAAAATGACTTTTCGTTCATGTTCACTGGGTCAAATTTAGGATCATAGGTGGAAAAGAAAAAAAAAAAAAAAAAAAAAAAAAAAAATCCGAGCAAAAACAATAGGCCCTCCTCATCACCGGCTCGGGCCTAATTAAAAAGCCGCAAGCGGCGATAAAGGCCTTCGCCTCCCTTGAGACCGCTGGGAACACATGCACTGTGCTTTAAAGCGTAAACTTCACGGTAAAAGGATTCTGAGGAGTTTTCTAAGACTCTAGCCGTGGCTCTGGAGGGGCCTCCTCTAAAGGAAGGATCCTGGCAATTGGGAAATGGCATTTATTTCCCAAAGGTTGCCTCTTCACAGACTCATTACGACCACAGCCACAAATGTATCAAAAAACAAATTGATATTTTTTTTGGCACACGTGTCTAGATGATACTCACCAAATTTGGAGCTGTTTAGATGAAAAGCCTTTAGACACAAGGGGTGCGATTTAGGTGGTCACGCATTACACCCAACATAGTAGATTTCCTGTTGAGTTTACGATATGGCTGTAATACATTTTTCTGTTCGCCCTGAGGTGTCCTATGGATATACCAAGTTTCATTTTTCTACGTTGGAAAAAAGTTACTTTCACTTTCCATAGGCCCAATGTATTTTGACTTTTGTAGGGGTCGCCACTGAGTCATTTTTCGTATTTTTTTTTCGGCGACTTCAAATACATAAATTTTTTGCCAGGCTTGAAGTCTGGGACCAATAAAAATGACTTTTAGTTGTTCGTTTACTGGGTTAAATTGAGGATCATTTTACAGAAAAATTATAATAAAAAAATATATACCGAATTATAATAAAAATATAACTCGAGCAAAAAGTCTAGAAAAACACTTGTCTATTTTACATACATGTGTTTAGCTCATTTTGCCCAAGTTTGGTGTCTGTGGAATGAAGCAGCTTTTTTCTGTGTACTTTTAAAAAAGAGGTGTATTTTAAGTCGGTTCACATTTTCAATTCAAAATGGCCGCCTTCCCGTGTGTGATAGGGTGTGGTCCCCATTGGCTTTTTGTTCATAAGCCCATGGTGGATGTACCAAGTTTCATTTTTCTACGTTGGAAAAAGTAACTTTCACTTTCCATAGGCCCAATGTATTTTGATTTTGTAGGGTCGCCACTGAGTCATTTTTCGTATTTTTTTTTCGGCGACTTCAAATACATAAATTTTTCGCCGGGCTTGAAGTCTGGGACCAATAAAATTGACTTTTAGTTCCACGTTTACTGGGTCAAATTGAGGATCATTTTGCAGAAAAATTATAATAAAAAAATATATACCGAATTATAATAAAAAAAATATAACTCGAGCAAAAAAGTCTAGAAAAACACTTGTCTATTTTACATACATGTGTTTAGCTCATTTTGCCCAAGTTTGGTGTCTGTGGAATGAAGCAGCTTTTTCTGTGTACTTTTAAAAAGAGGTGTATTTTAAGTCGGTTCACATTTTCAATTCAAAATGGCCGCCTTCCCGTGTGTGATAGGGTGTGGTCCCCATTGGCTTTTTTGTTCATAAGCCCATGGTGGATGTGTGTACCAAGTTTCATTTTTCTACGTTGGAAAAAAGTTACTTTCACTTTCCATAGGCCCAATGTATTTTGATTTTGTAGGGTCGCCACTGAGTCATTTTTCGTATTTTTTTTTCGGCGACTTCAAATACATAAATTTTTCGCCGGGCTTGAAGTCTGGGACCAATAAAATTGACTTTTAGTTCCACGTTTACTGGGTCAAATTGAGGATCATTTTGCAGAAAAATTATAATAAAAAATATATACCGAATTATAATAAAAAAAAATATAACTCGAGCAAAAAAGTCTAGAAAAACACTTGTCTATTTTACATACATGTGTTTAGCTCATTTTGCCCAAGTTTGGTGTCTGTGGAATGAAGCAGCTTTTTTCTGTGTACTTTTAAAAAAGAGGTGTATTTTAAGTCGGTTCACATTTTCAATTCAAAATGGCCGCCTTCCCGTGTGTGATAGGGTGTGGTCCCCATTGGCTTTTTTGTTCATAAGCCCATGGTGGATGTGTGTACCAAGTTTCATTTTTCTACGTTGGAAAAAAGTTACTTTCACTTTCCATAGGCCCAATGTATTTTGATTTTGTAGGGGTCGCCACTGAGTCATTTTTCGTATTTTTTTCGGCGACTTCAAATACATAAATTTTTTGCCGGGCTTGAAGTCTGGGACCAATAAAATTGACTTTTAGTTCCACGTTTACTGGGTCAAATTGAGGATCATTTTGCAGAAAAATTATAATAAAAAAATATATACCGAATTATAATAAAAAAAAATATAACTCGAGCAAAAAAGTCTAGAAAAACACTTGTCTATTTTACATACATGTGTTTAGCTCATTTTGCCCAAGTTTGGTGTCTGTGGAATGAAGCAGCTTTTTCTGTGTACTTTTAAAAGAGGTGTATTTTAAGTCGGTTCACATTTTCAATTCAAAATGGCCGCCTTCCCGTGTGTGATAGGGTGTGGTCCCCATTGGCTTTTTTGTTCATAAGCCCATGGTGGATGTGTGTACCAAGTTTCATTTTTCTACGTTGGAAAAAAGTTACTTTCACTTTCCATAGGCCCAATGTATTTTGATTTTGTAGGGTCGCCACTGAGTCATTTTTTGTATTTTTTGTGACTTCAAATACATAAATTTTTCGCCGAGCTTAAAAATTGGACCAATAAAAATGACTTTTCGTTCATGTTCACTGGGTCAAATTTAGGATCATAGGTCGACAATAAAAATAAAAAAATAAAAAAATAAAAAAATAATCCGAGCAAAAACAATAGGCCCTCCCGCCATCACCGCTCGGGCCTAAAAATATAACTCGAGCAAAAAGTCTAGAAAACACTTGTCTCTTTTACATACATGTGTTTAGCTCATTTTGCCCAAGTTTGGTGTCTGTGGAATGAAGCAGCTATTGTCTGTGTACTTTTAAAAAAGAGGTGTATTTTAAGTCGGTTCACATTTTCAATTCAAAATGGCCGCCTTCCTGTGTGTGATAGGGTGTAAATAAAGATATGTAAATAAAAGGGTTATCTTTAGAAATGGCTCTCCAGCGCCCCCTACAAACTTATAATGGGACCCAAGAATTTAGTTTGTCATAAAGACATAAAATTTGGTACACACATCTCTTATGTCATGACGAGCATAAAAGCCAATGACAACCACCCCCTATCTATAAACGTGTTGCCATAGCAACGTCCCAAAAATGTGGAAAAAGTCAATGGAAAGTGAAATTTTTAGTTTGTTGTAGGCAAATGAAACTTGGTACACACATCCAGTATGGGCTTATGAACAAAAAGCCAATGGGGACCACACCCTATCACACACGGAAGGCGGCCATTTTGAATTGAAAATGTGAACCGACTTAAAATACACCTCTTTTTTAAAAGAACACAGAAAATAGCTGCTTCATTCCACAGACACCAAACTTGGGCAAAATGAGCTAAACACATGTATGTAAAATAGACAAGCGTTTTTCTAGACTTTTTTGCTCGAGTTATTTTTTTATTATAATTTGGTATATATTTTTTATAAATTTTTTTTGCAAAATGATCCTAAATTTGACCCAGTAAACGTGCAACTAAAAGTCATTTTTATTGGTCCCAGACTTTAAGCCCAGCGAAAAATTTATGTATTTGAAGTCCCCGAAAAAAAATATGAAAAATGACTCAGTGGCGACCCCTAGAAAAGTCAAAATACATTGGTTCTATGGAAAATGAAAGTAAATTTTTCCAATGTAGAAATACAAAACTTGGTACATCCATAGGACACCTCAGGGCAAACTGAAAAGTTTATTACAGCCATATCGTGAAACTTAACAGGAAATCTACTATGTTGGGTGGAATGCGTGACCACCTAAATCGCATGCCTTGTGCTAAAGGCTTTTCATCTAAACAGCTCCAAATTTGGTGAGTATCATCTAGACACGTGTGCCAAAAAAGTTATCAATTTGTTTTTTGATATATTTGTGGCTGTGGTTGTAATGAGTCTGTGAAGAGGCAGCCATTTCTTTGGGAAATAAATTCCATTTCCCAATTGCCAGGATCCTTCCTTTAGAGGAGGCCCCTCCAGAGCCACGGCTAGAGTCTTAGAAAACTCCTCAGAATCCTTTTACCGTGAAGTTTACGCTTTAAAGCACGAGTGCATGTGTCCCCGCGGTCTCAAGGGAGGCGAGGGCCTTTATCGCCGCTTGCGGCTTTAATTTTTTTTCTATTTCTATTTAATCATAAAACTGTAACTTATTTGTTGAATTGTGGCCTACTTTATATCCATATAAATGTTCTGAGAGGGAGGCAGCCTGTTCAGAAAATGAAGAGAATGAAGAAATGTGAGTAGTTTGCAGAGCTGGAGTTTCTACACAAGAACTTGCAGTATTTGTTGATGGCCCGCCTGAACAGTAAAGGCCCAGTCACTCGGTTCACTATTAAAATAATTCATACAACTTTAATGTTTTTTTGTCAGATTAGACTGCTCAAATAGGTACAGCAAAAGACCTACATCCAAACATATATTAATAAACAGATTTAATGTGAGGTTTGTGTTTTAGGGTGTGTTCTCCCCTCCCTTGTTCTTGTTACCTTCTTTATCAATGTCTTTTCAGCAGTGCATGTGTGTGTTTTCTCTCAGGAATATTTTTGGACCTACTTATAATTACTTGCTGTTCTCTCCGTCTGCCCAGAACTGCCTCGTGTCTCACACCTTGTGCCCTCTTGCCAGCCAGCTCCCTGCCTGATTGAGTTTTACTTTTCCAATAAACTGTTGAACTTTATTCCTGGCTCTACCTCTGCATTTGGAATCCACCCAGCTAAAACCAAAACTAGATCCCACTCTCGTGAATAGTTTTATAAATACAGCTTTCTCAACTATCAGTAAAGATGACACAGTCCTGACTGCTTCATTCACAGCTGCTTCAAGCCTCTGTTTCTCTGCTTCTGATTGGTTATCCTCTCTACTGAGTCCCATGTCCTGATTCTGATTGGCTGCGGGAAGTCTATTCATCTCGTGCCTTCTCCCTGCGGCGGTGTGCGTTCTTGGAGTCCACTCGGCTGCTCTTGACTGGTCCGGCTCTCGTCTAGTGGACCATGTGGTTTGAAAGGAGCCTCTCTGAACAACCTGACCTGGGCCTGAACCTCATCAAAGACAAACCTTTACTGGAACCAGGCAGTGCAGCCCACAGCAGCCCCAACACTGCCAGTATCCTCACAGAGTCTCTGAGGTTTAGGTAAAGCTATGATTATAGCCTATTCAACAAAGAAACAATTAGATTAAATGGTGATAAAGTGAATTTTGAATGGAAGTATGTAGTTTCTTCTCTATTCATTCTGTATTTTAATAAAGTCTAGTTTAATTTAACCTGTTCATTAGGATTACTGCTTACCTTGAGCCAATGGAGTGGGTTCCTCTTCAACAACCATTAAAAACATACTCTGTGAGTTTCTATGAGACAAACAAACAAAGAACAATACAACAGTGACTGTGAAGGTTCTTATTCCTTCCACTTTCTTCTTACCTCACATCTGAAGGGCGTCTTTAGATGTGTGACAAAATGTGTATCCTTACCACTTTAAAACAAAAAATACACAATACCCAGAAGCTTAGAGTGCAACTTGTTTAATCTCAGCCACATATTTACTTCTTTACTTATTTATTATATAGTAAATTCTAAAATCAAATTACTTTCTCTCTTTTTAAATTTTCTCCATTAAACTTAAAACATTCAACAAACCCAACAATTAAAAAGAAAGAAAAATATGTGTAAAGGTAAAAAAAAAACAAGATAAAATGTACAATGATAGAAATGGCACACCATCAAGTCTGCTGTGTCAGAATGTGACAGAATAATTCCCCTCAGGGGCTGAAGCATTAAGTTGAGGTTGTTTTTTAGAATTTACGTCCCTCTTTTTATTGATTGGTGGATTTGGCAGTTCTGGTGCTCCATATCAGTAGGTCTACACCTAAACAGTTGTAACTTCTGCATGTTTTTGAAGATGTTTTTTTCTCTGGAAAGGAACGGGGAAAAAGATACTAATAATAATACTACATTAAAATATCTACTTGTATAAATGTCTAATAAAATTCTTAACAACTGCCAATCGAAGTTTATGAAAGGCAGGCATATTAGTAACAATATTAGATTAATACTGGAAATGATTGATTATAGCAATCTTCCCAATAAAAACAGTTTAATTCTTTTTTTTTTTACTTCCAAATTTCATTTAAATTGCATAACGGCACCTCTGCTAGATTCAATATTGGCATAGGTTAAACAAAGCGATCCTCTGGCACCATATCTGTTTTCTTTTAGTTACACAAGATCTCACAACTTAAATGAATCAAAAACATTTTGAAGACATTTTAATAACTGATAAAGAAATTAAATGTGGCCAGCTCGGAGACGACACTACTTTTAGTTTTTTAAAGAAAAAGAGCAAATACATAAAGCGATTGACTTTTTGAATGTGTTCTCCCAAGCCTCCAGACTTTGTGTGAATATTAACACATGTGATTTATTCATTTATTCTCCATAAGAGAAGGGACACTAAATCCCACTGAAATTTACAACATTCCAGTCAAAGACAATATTTTATACCTCGGAATCAAAATAGGCAGGAACCAAAAAGAAAGAGTGGCCCTTAACTTTGAACCCCTGTAACTAAATAATCTGCTTAAGTCTGCTTAATTTATGGTTGTCACAAGAATTGTCAATGTACGGGCATGTTTGCGCGTGGTGCCGGGCGTCCCAAATAAACATAATAAGACTAATTTAATTTAAATAAAAAAAGGTTCACCACCTCAAAAAGGATATTTTATGTAACTCTACTGATGATGGCGGTATAGACATGATTGATTTTGGAACATCTATCAGCCCCTTTGAAGTGTAATGAATCAAAAACTAATGTATACAAAATAAAAACAGGATATGGCATTATTTTACAAATATTATTTTTGATAACATTGTTGGCTTGCAATTGGTCCTAAAATGCGACTATGAAGTAAATAAACTCTGGATGTCAAACCTTCATAAACAGCTCTTATTTTCATGGCACATATTATGGAATAATTAATATATTATACATAGAAACACAATGTATTTGTCACGGGGTGCCCGACTCCTCCTCACCAAGCATTTTATGTGTCTGGGTGAATACACGGCCCTTTTAAAAACTGGTGACGCACGGGGGAAATTCGTGAGGAGAAACGCCCATCGCACCTGAATAATCAGGGAAGGCCAATAGAGCGTGGCCCTGCCCGGCTTAAAAGGCCCAATGGCGAGGCAGAAAGGAAAAGAACCAGGAAGGAGTGAGAACCCGAGAGGAACAGAGCGCAGAAAGAACGGACAGCGACGGAGAGAAAGGAACGGAGAAGGAAAGGATATCGAGCAGCACGGAGGGCTGGACCCACTGAAGGCAACGGAAAGCCAGAGAAACCGCAGGAATCCACCACATACAACGCTCACTAACCAGCTAAGTAGAGGGGAGTGCCCATAACTGTGTGGAGGCTACGCTTATCTGAGCTGTTTTTTACTGTTTGCCTAAGACCGCCTTCCCTGTCCACAGTGCCCGCTTCCCTTTGGAGGAGAGACCGGACTCGAGGAGCGGCCGGCCGTACCTGCGCGGACCAGGAAGGGATCCGGGACCTATACAACGCCATCTCTAAACGCTAAGTCAAGGGACGTGTCCCGTATTTCTTTGTTGCATGCTGTGTAATTTAATAGAATATATTAGTGTGGTCGCTAAGCCGACGTTCGTGTGTGTTATAGTTTTGTGGCGGCGTATTGGGATCTCGGAAATCCCCCGAGACCGCTGAGGGAACGCCAGTACTCCCCGAAGCCGGCCCCGCGGCGCGGACGAGAGGCCTACAACTCAGAAACTGCTCTCCCCAAACGACTGCTCTTCCCGCAGTTTTCCCGGGGCTTCCCCTGCAACCCCCGGATTGACTTTAGAAGCTGATACACTGGGCTTCTTATTGTTGTTTAATTCCATTTTAATACTTTTAATAAAATTTAGACTTTTAAAACTTGAACTCAGTCCCCTCTTGTTTCTCTGTGGTGTAACTGCTGTGGTGAAAAACGAATCTAGAGCCGAGGGCGGCGACATTTTTGGCGTAGTCGACAGGATCACCACTACCACAGAGAAATGGAACAGGAGGGGCTGAGCAACAGCCCAGCTATTAATGCGAATTTTATGGTCCCGTGGTTTATGGGGGCGTGGGTGCCAAAATTTGGGGGTGAACCGGCTAAATTTGGAGAATGGAGGGCGCAGGTGGAGGCGATGCTGAGGGCCCAAGAACTGAACCCACAACAACAGGCCGATTTTGTCTTGGGGGCCTTAGAGGGAGATGCAAAGAGGGAACTGAAGCTAGTAGAGCCAGAAGAAAAAGCCACTAGTAGTAAAGTCCTGGACTATTTACAGACTTTGTATACCCAACCCGCGTCTAAAACCCAGTCCCGTATAGACTTTTTTAATTGTAAACAGAAGGCTGGAGAGCCCATTAATGCCTTTTCTCTGCGCCTACGGGAGGCGTTCTATAGGTGGCAGGAGCGAGACGAGGATGGGACCGAGGACGCTGAAGACCTCCTACTGGATCAGCTGATGGTGGGCCTGAGGAAAGGACCGATAAAGCAGGAGCTCGGCCGCCAGATGCGCCGGCGGGACGATTTATCATTCAAAGCCGCATGTAAAGAGGCACGGGCGCTAGAGCGCGAACTACAGGAGGATGATGAGCCGGCCTTCGCCAGCTACGTGGCTATGGGGGGGCAGCCAAGGCCTGCAGGGGTGAGGTCGGAGCAGCTGAGAGACCAGATCCGATCAGAGTTAAGGGCGGAACTACTGAAAGAGATGAAGGACGAACTCACGGCACAAATGAAGGCACTCTCGGCCACCCTAGCAGAGGATTTGAAGCAACAACTGGGTCAGCACAGCCAGCCTCGGCCCGCCCCGCGGACCGGACCCCAGTTCCCGGTAACTCTGCCTTCCGCTGGGACGAACAGGGGAGGCCGGTCTGCCACCGCTGTGGACAACCTGGACACCTGCAACGCCACTGCTCCCGGAGGTCGCAGGATTTTTAGCTGCCCCTACGGAGGAGGGCCACACGGTGGGGGCAGTTAATCAAAGGCCTGGACTACAGACCGCGGCGGACACTGATCACCGGGCCACGGAGGCCTTACACCGCAGCGGAAGGCCGCTCTGGTCGGTGAGTGTCCAGATGTGGTGGTGTATGTAAATGACTATGCTATCCCTTTTGTGCTCGATACAGGGTCGCAGGTCACCATGATGAGCCAAAGCCTGTTCCGTAAATATCTGGGGACAACCCAGATGAATACGACGACTGAGATCCCGTGGCTGACCCTACGTGCAGCAAATGGACTACGGATACCCTATATCGGCTACGTAATCGCGGATTGCCGGGTTGGTGGAGTGGATGTCCCAGAGAAGGGAATTATGATAGTGGACGACAGCTGCCTGGGCCCAGGTAAAGGTATTCTGGGTATGAACATTATTAAAGGACTGTGGTCCTCATTAACCCAAGGTAGCCACCCGGGAGTAGCGGCATTCAAGACGACGTTGACTTCAGCAGAGGGCGAAGTCTGGAGCAAAGCCTTCGTCGAGTGCCAGCGAAGTCGCCGACAGTGGTCCCCCGCCGGTGATGGAGGGGACGGCGAGGCTCCCACGACAATCCCCGGTCATCATCCCCCCACACACAGAGATGGTCCTGTGGCTACAGGTGAACAACCCAACTGTGGATGGTACCGTAACTATCGAACCTCTTCCCAACAGTGACTACGAGTGGCGGGTCGGGAGGACGCTGGCTACCGTGCGGAGTGGGAAGGCGCCGTGTCGCTTCTGCAACCCGAACCCCTACCCCCGTAGGTCCCCCAGCGGAGCCACTGGCTTGGGTCACGGGGTGGATGCTATGGACGTCCAGGACGAGCAGGAGCTGGTGCTGAACAGCGTGGAACCAGACGCCGCCGGCGAGAGGTGAGACGAGTGACCCACAGGGCTGACGCGGAGGAGGACTCGCACCCAGTGATGACCCTGCAGGGGGAGGGCCTGGACGAAGCCCAACAGAGACAGATGACCGACCTGCTACACCGGTGGAAACGGGTCTTCTCCCGCCACGACGAGGATTTCGGCCACACGGGGGTGGTGAAACACCAAATCCCCACGGCACGGCCCCACCCAGCCGAACGGTACAGACCGGTGCCACCGAGCCTCTACCCGAACTGCGGTCCCTGCTGACGAACATGCTTAAAAGCGGGTAGTGCGAGAGAGTTCGAGCCCCTGGGCCGCACCTATCGTGTTGGTGCGTAAAAAGACGGCTCATGGAGGTTCTGCGACTACCGCCGGCTGAATGCCCTCACCCACAAAGACGCTACCCTTCCACGCATCGAAGAATCCCTGACGGGTTACGAACTGCCAAATGGTACTCCACTCTGGACTTGGCGAGTGGGTACTGGCAGGTGGAGGTGGACCCAGCAGACCGAGAGAAAACAGCGTTCACCACCCCGTCGGCCTCTACGATTTGAGAGGATGCCCTTCGGCCTCTGCAACGCCCCGGCAACCTTCCAGAGGCTGATGCAGCGCTGCCTGGGTAATCTGGTAAACGACTTCCTACTTATATACCTAGACGATGTGGTTGTCTTTTCCACAGACTTCGACAGCCACCTGGCCCATTTGGAAGAGGTGTTCCAGAGACTGGAGGAACACGGCCTCAAACTTCAACCCCGAAGTGCTGTTTGTTCCAGCGAAGGTGACCTACCTGGGACATGTGATCAGCGAGGAAGGGGTGGCCACGGATCCAGCCAAGACGGTGGCAGTGAAGGACTGGCCGGTACCCCAGACGGTGAAGCAGGTGAGGTCGTTCCTTGGGTTTGCCGGGTACTATCGGCGGTTCATAGCCGGGTTTTCGAAAATTGCTGCACCTTTACATGCACTGACTCACGGCACCGCCCAAGGGAAGCCAGTCCCCATTACCTGGTCCCCAGTATGTCAACAGGCATTCGACCACCTGAAGGAGGCATTGGTAAATGCGCGGTCCTGGCGTCGCCGACTTCACGATACCCTTCCGTCTCTACACAGATGCCAGTCTGGAGGGTCTAGGGGCGGTGCTGGCCCAGGTACAGGATGGCCAGGAGCGGGTCGTGGCCTATGCGAGTCGCAGTCTCCAGCCGGCTGAGAGGAACGACCAGAACTACAGCTCCTTCAAACTGGAGCTGTTGGCCCTGAAATGGGCGGTTACCGAAAAGTTTAAAGACTACCTGTATGGGGCCGAATTCACCGCCTTCACCGACAACAACCCCCTGGTGCACCTGGATACAGCCCGATTGGGAGCCGTGGAACAGAGGTGGGTGGCCCAGTTGGCTAACTTTAAATACACGGTGAAGTATCGACCTGGGGCTCAGAACAGGAACGCGGACGCCCTGTCTAGACTGCCTGAAGTGGACGGGGGCGAGCCTTGCAGGTAACGACTGGGGACGAGACCCCGTGGGAGCAGTGCCAAGGGACGGACCCCGACTTGCACTACCTCCGACAGCGGAAAGAACAGCGGAGGCCCCGACCAGAGGTACGTGAAGGGGATTCTCTATACCTGAAAGCGCTGCTAAGGGAGTGGGACAGAATTGAGGTGGAAGGGGGCATCCTGAAGAGGCGGTGGGACGAACCGGGGACGGGCTGAAGATCTTGCAGACCATCGTGCCCAGGCAGGAAACCCAGCGGGTCTGGAAGGCCTATCATGAAGGAATGGGCCACCCCAGTCGAGACCGGACCGCAAACGCCCTGAAGCAGCGCTGCTACTGGCCCGGGATGGACAAAGATGGCGAAGAGTGGGGCAGGGGCTGTCTCCACTGCGTCCGCCATAAGGCCGGCCCCGACGGCAGAGCACCTCTGATGCCCATCCACACATCTTACCCGTTTGAACTGGTGGGAGTCGACTACCTCTCCTTGGGGAGGCCAGGAGACTACTACCAGTACATCCTTGTTATGACTGACTTATTCTCGAAATATGCCTTTGCAGTGCCCACGAGGGACCAATCGGCAGAAACCACCGCGAAGGCCTTGTACCGGCATCTGATCCTGACCTTCGGCTGTCCCGAGAGGATCCTGTCGGACGGGCGCGCCTTCGAATCGTCTTTGATGAAGCAACTCTGCCAGCTGTACGGTAGCCGAAAGGACCGGACTACCGCCTACCATCCCCAAGGGAACGGAGCGTGTGAGCGGTTCAACCAGACTTTGCTGCAACTGTTGAACTCCTTGACCGACTCAGAACAGAGACAGTGGCCAGACAAGCTACCCGCCCTAATCCAGGCCTATAATAACACCGCCCACCACAGCACTGGCCTGACCCCACATTACATCGTGTTTGGCAGACACGCACGGTTGCCAGTTGACTGGGTGACCCAATTGGAACCCCCCCTTGAGAGGCAGGGCCTGGACGGATGGGTCAAGCACCATCAACGGGCCCTGAACCACGATACCGGATGGCCGCCGAGCGGATCCAGCGGCGTCAGGACTGGGACCAGGCCCGATACAACAACCGTGCTCGACTCGCCCCCCTGCTCCCGGGAGAACGGGTACTCATACGGAACTTCCGTAGGAGAGAGCGGGGTAAACTGGCCGCAAGGTGGGGGCCCGAACCATACGTGGTGGTGCACCAGCTCAGGACCAACCACCCAGCCTACGTCATCCGGCCAGAGGGTAAGGAAGGTCCAACGCGTACTGACCCGATGGCCCCCCCGGCGGGGCAACCCAGACCTGCACCACTGCAGGTCCCACCTGATCCTCCTGCGCCCCCTCCACTCCTAAGGCGCTCACAGCGCACCACGCGTGGTACTCAGCCTCGAAGGTACCAAGCCTAGTTGGTCGGGACGACCAAGGACAAAGGTGGGGGGAAAATGTCACGGGGTGCCCGACTCCTCCTCACCAAGCATTTTATGTGTCTGGGTGAATACACGGCCCTTTTAAAAACTGGTGACGCACGGGGGAAATTCGTGAGGAGAAACGCCCATCGCACCTGAATAATCAGGGAAGGCCAATAGAGCGTGGCCCTGCCCGGCTTAAAAGGCCCAATGGCGAGGCAGAAAGGAAAAGAACCAGGAAGGAGTGAGAACCCGAGAGGAACAGAGCGCAGAAAGAACGGACAGCGACGGAGAGAAAGGAACGGAGAAGGAAAGGATATCGAGCAGCACGGAGGGCTGGACCCACTGAAGGCAACGGAAAGCCAGAGAAACCGCAGGAATCCACCACATACAACGCTCACTAACCAGCTAAGTAGAGGGGAGTGCCCATAACTGTGTGGAGGCTACGCTTATCTGAGCTGTTTTTATTACTGTTTGCCTAAGACCGCCTTCCCTGTCCACAGTGCCCGCTTCCCTTTGGAGGAGAGACCGGACTCGGAGGAGCGGCCGGCCGTACCTGCGCGGACCAGGAAGGGATCCGGGACCTATACAACGCCATCTCTAAACGCTAAGTCAAGGGGCGTGTCCGTATTTCTTTGTTGCATGCTGTGTAATTTAATAGAATATATTAGTGTGGTCGCTAAGCCGACGTTCGTGTGTGTTATAGTTTTGTGGCGGCGTATTGGGATCTCGGAAATCCCCCGAGACCGCTGAGGGAACGCCAGTACTCCCCGAAGCCGGCCCCGCGGCGCGGACGAGAGGCCGAGGCCTACAACTCAGAAACTGCTCTCCCCAAACGACTGCTCTTCCCGCAGTTTTCCCGGGGCTTCCCCTGCAGCCCCCGGATTGACTTTAGAAGCTGATACACTGGGCTTCTTATTGTTGTTTAATTTTATTTTAATACTTTTAATAAAATTTAGACTTTTAAAACTTGAACTCAGTCCCCTCTTGTTTCTCTGTGGTGTAACTGCTGTGGTGAAAAACGAATCTAGAGCCGAGGGCGGCGACATTTTAATTAAATTTAAATAAAAATTTGAAATCAAAATTTTATTTGTATCTCAAATACTAACCATGACAGACCCCTTTATAACTCTATTTTTTTTTTTTGTGGCAATATGGTGTTTCAATATCTATAAAAGATTTTTTTATTACCAAGAATTCTAAAGCTCCATGTATTGTAGCTCTGCTTCAAGATGCCACTTCTCAGGATTCAGGAATTAGAATGGACTTTATATTACATTATATACTATATAAAATCCATGGAAGACAAAACAAAAACACAATTAAAACTTTACAAATATTCAATGCTCTAAATATGATCCTATATCCTCACTTTGTGTCACAGTAACATTCCCCTATTATTACGTATTTATTTATGTTTGATTTATCGACTGTTTTATCAAATGTTTTGTCTTCTTTTATGGAAAGCACTTTAAGTTCCCCATTGTATAAATTGTGCTATATAATTAAAATTGCCTTGCCTTATCCTCCCATGTTGCTGTTTACTTGTTTTAAACTCTTAATACAAGTGACATCTATTTTACTTTTAGCAGCCCACTGTATGTAATGAAATGCATAATGTTTTTGTTACATGCAGGTGGGATTTGTCTGTGCTCTCTGCTCCTGTCTTTCCTCCTCCACTATCTGCTCTCAGGTGCTCTGAGTAGGACCTGTTTGCCACACCCTGGTTGGCTGCTGCAGGTGGTGGATTATCCAATCAGTGCCTGGCTCAGGATTTAAAAGGAAGAACAATGAGATGCAGACCTCGCTCTTTGTCTGAGTTTTCTTTTAAATGCTATGTTGTGGTTGGCATGTGAGTGGGTACCTGGGTAATCTGTTTAGTCCCACTGGGTTTATTGGGTGTTGCCACCCTTGTATGTTTTTGTGTGAAGACCTTCTTTAGATCAGTTAGACTATCACTTTTTGTTTCTTGTTTTATTTCTCAGAGTAGATAATCAGTTTGGCTCTCTTTTATTATATTTGGTTCTTTGATTTGGTACAACTGTTCAGTCTTCCTCCCTCCACTTTGTCTGGGTATTTTTGTGTGTGGACAAAAATAAAGACAAGCACAAAACACAGTTACCTTGACTCCTTCATTGTCTTTCACAAAATTGTCTTTAATAATTAAATGAGGACATAACAATATTGTAAATCAGAATACCCAGAATACCTGGCGGGTCTGACTTCAAACACTCGCGCACAATAGTTTTGCATCATAGTTGCACAAAAAACATCTGGTTTATCTGTAAAACTTCAAAGGATTTTCTATCTAAGATCTTTTTAGATGTAGACCTGATCAAAACTTGAGGCATGAAAGAATATACATATCTCTCTCCAAATATATTTTCATGAGATGCACACCGGGTGCACAAACTTGGCACAGACATAAATGGCATAGTAGAGTCCAGCGGAGCCTCTGACCCGTCTTTGTGCAGGAGAGCTATTCATGTGTTGACAATTATTGAGGTTCAGGGCACAAACCTCCATTTTTCCTGGTTGCTGTGTAAGCGAAGTCCAGACTCTCACAAGTAAGGGTTTCAATTAAACACATCCAAAATTAGCAGCACATATCAGTCTTGATACAATTGCCCTGAGCAGAATTTGCGCTCAGGGCAGTCGCCTATGAACTAGAAGCTAAAGCCGGCCATTATTGTTAGGCTCCTGGTCTAATTTCTGTTTGTGCACAGATATCAGGCTCATCTTTGAAGACAAGCATTTAGATGATCCCTCCAGATTGCTGTCTGACTATGGAATCAGGCATATGTCAGTAATTCAAGTAACTACACGTGTCGACGGTTGGCCCTGTTTGCCATTGTGACACAAATTACTTGGTGAATCCTGTCCAGAACACAGCAATGACACTGGGACTTCGGTGAATCTATGTGAGACCATTAACATGACTGTTTGAAAGATAGTAAAAAGTTTTAAATACACATTTAGAATTTTTTATCTGTCGGGTATTATTTACATGCGTGGGTCATCTAGGATGTGTTTCTTCTGAGCTAAGTAAGAGAAAATCCAGGACAGTGCCAAATACCCAGTATATGTGCTTCTTCTTTACAGCTCAAACTGGAGCTGCCTGTTCATGTGCACGAGAAGCACCACATCCTCTTCACCTTTTACCACATCAGCTGTGAGTCCAGCAGCAAGACTAGCAGCAAAAAGAGAGAAGGAGTAGAGTCTCTAGGTATGCTCATATTCCTTTTTACCTATTTGTAAAAAATAAAATAAAATTACTAAAAAAAAAAGTCTAACAATGTATATTTCTGTGCCAGTGGGTTACTCCTGGATGCCTTTACTAAAAGATGGAAGGATGCAGTCAGTGGATGTCCACTTGCCCGTAGCTGCCACTCTACCTCCTGGATATCTGTGTCAGGACACCAGGAAGGTTTGTATTGAAAAGGTTGTTTGAAAAGGTTGTTGGTCAAAATGCTCATCTCAGTCTGCTTCACTCAGTCCCAGCCTGATATCAGATGGGTGGAAAATGCCAAACCCCTGTTCAAAGTGAGGACTCATGCAGCTTCAACCATCTACGCTCAGGTACCACATGTTTGTATGATATATCGGCAAATTTTATTTCTCTTTTATGTCAATATTGCTGCTACGTCTTCTCACAGTCCTGACTAAGACTCCGTTTTCTAAAACGGAGTCAGAGTTAGAAAAAAATTACTTTATGTGCTTTTTTCACAAATAAAAAAAAAAACATTAAAATAAAATGATAGGACTGGGCAAGTTTACCATTGATTAATTGACGCCAACAATTATCAAACGCGTCTCAACCAATGAGAGCATTAGGGGTGGGGCTTAGACTGCTGCAGCGCTCACATGAAATGTCCAGGATTTATCCGAAAAAAGTCTCTGTTTATGCGGTCTTTCTCTGTCACTCTGGCTGTGTCCGAATCAACACACTAAACACTATATTGTGCTACTTGTACTATAGTACTTGAGTACTATATAGTGATTGAGGGGTTGGGAACTATGGAGTTCATTCGGACAAAGCCTCTGTGTCTGTGCTTGCACTCTTATCCCCGCCTCTTTCCCCTCACAGAACCTCACTGCTTGCATGCAACTGTTTGGGCTTGGTTTTGTTCTGCTTTAACGCTAGTCATCAAGAAAACTGCATTCATTTTATTGCTAAATGTCTACAGTCGAAATGAAGCCATTTACAAAAATGTAAATAACCTATAGTTGAGCGACTCAGCAGTGTAAGTGTAGCTCAGAGGAGCAGAGAGAGTGAGCTCTGAGCAGTCAAGAGTGTCTGTCTCATGCACTCAGAAATGCTACATCTTCTTAGTAACTAACATTATAAACCATTTTTAGTATTATTTAGTGATGTAGGCTTTAAAAATGTAGTAGGCAAACATAAGGCTGGACTAACAATTTAAATATTTACTAAACTAACCAACAACAATGAAAAACCGGTTTAACTTGCTGTTGCTCAGAGGGAGCCTGTTCTGATGCTGGCTCTGGACTCTGAGTAACTTGTTTTTCTAAAACTAGATAAAAGTTAATGCCCTGCAGTGGCAGCTTTGATTTTATATTGAATCTAATGTTGAAGTGAAGAGACTTACAAGAAATATTTGAACTGCTGCTGTGTAAAGGGAATACTGCTGTTTAAAAGCACCTTATTTGTGTTTACAAACCAAACATATGTAGTTTTGTATATAGCAGTCATATAGCAGTACTTTTGAAATAAAAGTGCACATGACACTATACTTTTGTATTCATTATTAAATTTTGCACATTACAATGTGATTAATCACAGAAAACCATGTGATTAATTGCAATTCAAAATTTGAAGTGTTACCCAGGACTATAAAATAAAAACACTATTTTAAGATTTTTTTCTTTTTTCTTAAACAATTCTAAATTGTTATTACTGACCCAAATAATTCCATCAATAATGAAGTACCTGTTAAACCCTCTAATGTGATCTGTTGTGTTCTCTCTGCAGTATGTGTTTGTGACCAGTCCTTCCTCTGGGAACATGGGAACCACTCATGAAGTGTTGGCCACTGCTGTCACTGCTGTGTTGAAACAAACCGCCGATTTCAACACCAGCAACAAACTACTCAAAGTGTGTACTCTGCCCTTTCTCCCACTGTGTATGACAGTAGTACTAATAATGAGCAGCAGGTGGCATTCTTCTCCCCATAGTTCCTGTTGACATGACTGAAATGGAAGCTATAGAAAATGTTGAAGTCATTAAGGTTCATCAGTAATGATAACATATGATTGATGTTGATAATCCTGTGGTTTTTTTGTAGTATTCTTGGTTCTTCTTTGAAACAATGGCTAAATCAATGGCCCAGCATCTGCAAGAAGGCAACCGGATGAAGGTTGGTTTTCTTGATGTATGAAATTGAGTTAACTTTTGAAATAAAAAGGGTAAAAAACCAATACAAAAACATTATGTTATTCTTTATTCTACCACTGCATTTCAACTGAGCTAAAGCAGATGTTTAGTCAGCAAAGTGACTGCAGCTGTACCTATTGAGAAAAAATAAACTGTGATTATGTGTTTACAGAAAATGTGTTTGTAATAAATGCGTTCCTTTTCTATTTACCCACTCTCTTTTCTACGGTCCATATGCTTAGATGCCACGGACTCAACGTTTCCCCGAGAGTTTCCACCAAGCGCTGCAGTCTCTGGTGTTGTCCATCATGCCACATATCACCATCCGCTACTTGGAAATACCAGAGGAGGCTCGCTGCATGAACATCAGCCTGGCCAATTTGATCAAGGTCTCACTCACAGATACAGAACGTCAATAGGAAGATGTGTTACAGTTTTTTCATTTGCTTCGGCTCATTTCTTGAATGAGAAAAGCATTTCTCTGAACATTCAGTGTGGCTCACAATGATGTTTTTCAGTGTTTTATACAAATGTCATTGTTCTGTTTTTAAAAGGAGTGGGCACAGTTTTTGAAATGTAAGCCAAAGTCTATCTAATCTAATGGATAAAAGCGTCTGCTAAATGACTAAATGTAAATGTAAATGAAAAGCCAAAAGACATTTTACAAATTATAAATGATGAGTTTCAGTTTTCTTTTTGATGTAAAACACTTTGGATCTAATCCCTGTGTGAGCAGACACTATTACCTTACACCTCCAGCCCCGTCCTTGGTCTCAACGTAAATCCCTTTCTAGTGATCGTATACATGAGAACCTTTTAGATTACAGTTTAAATATTGTCTTACCTACTTGTGCTTTCCCCCATTCTGGTTGTCCAGGGCTCCAGAGATGACCTGATATCATCTGGTTCCTCAGACAGCAGGAGAGTCAGCGCCGCAGTGGACCATGGTGAGCACAGGGCTGCAAATACTGCATGCCACATACATCATTAGGCCTCTTCCTGTTTACAAACTATCCATTATCAACCAGAGGTCTTTAGGCCACAGCTACCAAGCAATATTTATATTACACTGGAATCGATCCAAGCACTCATTTCACTAAAAGATGTAGCTCACTATGTCTCACACTGTTCTTACATTTACATTTACATTTATTCATTTAGCTGACACTTTTATCCAAAGCGACTTACATCGTTCTAATGTAATTTCCAGTGTTACAGCCACTGGAGGCAAGGTGGGTTAAGTGTCTTGCCCAAGGACACAACGACAGTATGAACTGTGGGGAGAGCGGGAATCGAACCGCCTACCTTCCAGTTGAAGGACGACCGCTCTACCCACTGAGCTACTGCCGCCCGACTTGTTACTCGCCCCATAGCCAGTTAAAATATTATATCTTCTTAAATGCTAACCTGACTCTGCCAGATAGAACTGCTCCACAGAACCATCTGGGAGGGCTCCTGTTCAAAATGTTTGCAAAAGGGCAGGTACTTTCAGTGAATACCTGGTCGGTGATTGGATTTATCAACCATAGTTTATTGAATCAAAGCAGCGTCATGTTTACGGTAAAACGGTTGCTACATCTTCAAACCTAAAACACACGCACCTTTTAGTACTGCCACATCTTTGGACACAACAAGCCGGTAAGGCCAGGGTTCGGATTTGTACACTCACAAATCTTGTGAGAATCAAGCTGCAGTGCAAGGTTACTTAAATGCCCCAGAAAAAAAAAAGTATCATAATATACCCACATCCAAAATTGTGTGAAATTAACTCCTTTCCTCCATTGCTTACTTTAAGTAGATACGCGTCACTTTTCCAAATTTATGGTTCAAAATTGTATAACTGTGTGAATATGAATACTGTCAAATCCAACAGTTACACATTTGTGGGTTGGTCTGTTCTGTTGGACACAGCTGTGATGTGGATGAAGTTTGGTCTCACCAAAAAGACATGATGCTGAGGATTTACTGTAGAGAATATTGTATACGCTCCTGGTTTGGGAGTTTATTAATGTAAATAAAATAAAAAAACGATATGTAAAAACATGAAGCTCCACCGTTTTTAGTGATTGTGCTATTTATTCAGTTTGTTCTATTGGGCTTGACTCAGTTTTGTCATTTTGTTGCTGATAATAAACAAATAATTGTTGTTATTGTTTTGTTCTGTTTTGTGTTAGTAGTGGCTGGAAAGTCACAGGTTTTGTTAATTTTGTTTCAGTTTTAGAAATTGTGTCAGAAGTATAAAGAAATGTATTTTAAGTTTCAGGAAATGCATCTTAGCTATTGCGAAACACTGTAAAACAGGTTATTGGCCTGGCGGTTTTAAAGAAAACAAAGAGACTGGTCAGCGTAAATTAAAAGTATTTTCTGACCTCAAGGATAATAACTTCTAGCCAGTTAATTGGTGACTAAATTTGTTAAATTGTGCCTGTTACATTAAGCAAACCATTCATAGTTTATTACCATTCGAAACTGGGGCTGTTTTGGAATTTACTAACAGGCTATAGATAAAAATAAGTTCTATCAAATGCAACAAGAGTGAGTGGTCATACACTGATGTTTGCTTATATTCTCTCCCCCACCCATTTTAAAATCACCGGTGTATTTGAGGCTTCATCGATTAATCTACAGAAGAGCAGCCCAGTCATTCGTTACTGCACTATTGGCAATGATAGTCAAAAGTCCTTACAAGAGTGGAAATACAAAGCATTTTAAAAGACAGCTGCTGTGACAGATGAGTTGTTGAGTTTTTGTTTTGGTTGACTGCAGCTCAACTTGAGCGATTTGAGCCTCCTAAGACCAACAGCACATGTTTGTCTTAAGCTGACTACACCTTAAAAATGTAACTGAAGAGGATCACCTGGCAATTGTTTTAATTACTTGTTTGTGCACAGACACACTGAACGCCTACTGGAACAAAGTCAACCCTCAAGATGTCACGAACTTCCTTAGTTTGCTAGAGTGAGTATGCTTCATAACTCCAGGTGTGTTGTTTTGAAGTGAAAGTAGTCTGCTAGTATGCTAGTAAAAGTACAAAAGTAATGAAGAAAACCTGAAAATGATTTTTTCTTCTTCTTGTAGCACTGTCTGATTTAGTTTTGATATCCTGGAACAAGGAATATTGGCAGGTAATGTTGCTACTCTACCAAGAGGTTGGCGCCCAGTAAAAATGACACCGTGAGCACAACGAAGACTCATCAATGAGTAAAAGAAACAACCCCGAATGACAGCCAAAGATTTGGCATCATTGGAACTTTCTAACATCTCTGTTCATGAGTCTACAATACGTAAAACACTGAACAAGCAGGGTATCCACGGCAGGACACTACGAACGAACCCACTGCTTACTAAAAAGAAGACTGCTGCACGCCTGAAGTAAAAAAAAAATATAAAAAATAAAGAGCACATTGACACCACAGCAGTATTGCCAAAATGTTTTGTGGACTGATGAAACTAAAATAGAAAGATTTTCGCATGAGGCTGTAAAAAAACACAGCCAACTAATTATGAAAACATCATCCCAACTGTAAAGGATGGTGAAGGAAATGTCATTATTTGCTATCTGCTTTGCTGCATCAGGGCCTGGACAGCTTCAATCATTGAGGGGAAGATGAATTCCCAAGTATATCAGACAATTCTTCAGGATAATGTGAGGATGTCTGTATGTCAGCTGAAGGTGTGTAAAAGGTGGGTGATGCAACAGGACAATGACCCAACACACCGGAGCAAGTCCAGAACAAAATGGCTTCAGAAAAACAAATAACACCTTTTGGAGTGGCCAAGTCAGAGCCCAGACCTCAACCCAATAGAGATGAGCCATACACATGAGACGTTCAGAGAATATGACAGAGCTAAAGCAGTTCTGCCAGGAAGAACGGCTAAAATTCCTCCAACGATGTGCAGTGGTTGAGGAGGATCCACAGCTACTGAAAGCCTGGTTGAGGTTATTGCTGTCAAGGATGGGTCAACCAGTTATTACTGAGGTGTGTTTGTCAAAGTTCTCCTCATCAGACCGGAAATCCCAGACTATGCCAGTCATGCGCTGCAACCGAGCCAGCCTCATGCAAGCAAAGATAAACCAGTTCAGCACCATGGAGGCCTCTCTCACCCTCAACATGGGTAATTGTGCATTTAAGTTAATAGTTCACTGACCAAACTTTTCCAAATGTCACTGTTGCTGAAAATTAAACTGTAATAAAATTACTTTAATGTACGTTTTGTCGTATTAATATTTGAACACATCAGGCTTATAAATACAACTGATTGTCATCTGCATAAAAAAATAAATAAAGGCCATATTTTCGGATTACATTACATTGCCTTAGCATGTTAAATGTAAATAGTATGGGTCTTAGTACTGAGCCCTGTGGTACTCTATGGCCAACTATTGTACAAATGATGGCTGCTCATTTACATTAACGAATTGGTACCTGTCTGTAGAATATGATTTAAACCAGCTTAGGTCTGATCCTCTAAACCCAATCTTGGACTCTAACCTTTGTAACAGAATTATAATAATGAGGTCTGAACGCTGATATTTTTGCTGTTCACTACTGCAGGATAAGTTATTAGCTTTAAATAGATCTACTCCCATTGTGCAAACAGAGTGTGCACAGTAAACATTATGGCTTTGAAGATTTATTAAGCAGTCATGCTGATGAAAAAGGTCTTTGACTATTTATGGTCTATCTTACATTCCTCAAAGTCAGCCAGTCAGAAATCGCCATCAGACATGTATTTGCCGCTCTCAGAGCTTTCATCAATAAGGTATGTAACTCCTGTCTCTGAAATGCCTCACTTACAGTGATTACGTTCCGACTCCATTTATCACCAGTAAAAATTCGACGACACAGATTCGTGTTGTCACTTGTTTAACCTTTCTGCGCTGCGTTCTTTTCTATTTATGACGTACTGTGTTCCCAGATGCAATGCACTCCCACGCAGTGCTTAATTTGTGGGGGAACACAGGGGAATATATTCCTCCACCTCCTAAATTAGGACAGAGACCTCTTTGACTGGATCTGGCACCTCTTTGTTTTGCACCTCATTAAGTATAAATTAATGTGGCCTGTTTTTAAACATTTTTAACTCTGATTTATAACTCATCCTGTAGAAACTGCCGATGAGTTTGTTAAACAAAAAGCTATGATGCAGTCTTCATAACAAAATATATGTTCTATTACCTTTTTTTTTTCTTCTCAAAGCCTGGGAAATACTTCCCCTAAATTTTCTCTCTGTGTCCCCCACCTCCAGCTTTACAAATTAAGCACTGATCCCACTCAGGTAGACCTAGGCACAACATAATGAATTTTTTGTTATTTATCTCGTTTATGTCTGTGAAGGTTCTCAGTCATCCAGGACATCTTGAAAAAAAGGTTGAAGCAAAAGCATCTGGACTCAGTTTTCAAGATGAAGACATTTTGTCTCTAATTCCAAGAGACTTTATCAATTCTGAGATCAACTGGTAAGAGAGCTGTGCTTATATCTCAAGAGGGAGGAGTTTCCCCTGAAACTAAACCTGATGGACCAGGCTGATCTGGTCTCATGGCCGTTGGCTCTGAAAGGGAAGTGTGACTCGACTCCTGATGTGAGAGTCGTTAAGGCTCAGGAGAGTTGTTAGTGATACTGCTCCATTCAGGTGCTGTGTTTATTGTTCTAGAGTGCAACTCTTTTGTTTTAGGTTTCAAAACAGTATTTACAACAGTGTTTTGAAACCTAAAACAAAAGAGTTGCACTCTAGAACAACATTAACAGCACCTGAATTCTTTGACCTGCATACCCTTAATCAATCCTGTGGTGGTATACAACACAAGCAATACCATTTTTCCCCCCATTTTTCCCAGTTTCCATCAGTGCTGTTTAAGGGCCGCGTGACCCTGTGCGAGGCTCTGTGCTGCGAGGTGCTCAAGTGCTGTGTCTCAAAGCGCGGGTCACTGAGGGTCGAGTCCTCTGCCTTGCTCTACCTGCTGATGAGAAACAATTATGAGTACACCAAGAGGAAAACCTTCCTACGCACTCACCTTCAGGTAGGTGAGGCACAGATTTATGGGAACCACATCCCTGTTCAGACATGTTCAGTGCAGAAACTCTAGCTGCTATTGTCAGAGTATAACAAAAACTTCCATCTTACTCAATCTTATCTCACATTTCTCTGGAATTCTAAACGACTTGCATTACAGAGAATGTTAAGAGGCAGCTTAAACACTTACTGGACTTTGTCCTTCTCCCCCCTTGGGGGTCCCTTTATTTTGTTTTTCAAATGTCTTTATGAATGCCATTATTAACTTGAGTCTTGACCATACATAACAAATATTTATGAATTTTATGAATTTTAACCCATTATTAAAGATTGCCATGGCAAAAAAAAAAATCAAGTCAAGTCCGAGTTGAGTCATCTTTAGTTGAACTGCAAGTCCGAGTCACTAAAGAAAGGTCCAGGTCGAGTCCAAGTCAAACCAAAGTCAGTTACAAACCTGAAAACTGTTGGAGCCAAACTGACACATTGATTAGGATTTTAGTTTTGTATAAGCTTTTTTTTTTAAAAATACATTAAATGGAGTTTTGATTGTGGCAAAACAATTAAGGCTGTAGCCTACAAAGGCCTTTATTTTTAAAATTTTATTTATCGAGGTCCAACTTCTGGGTTACATTTCGAGGCTGGGGAGTTAAATGAGAGCAGCTTGTCCTGCTCTGAACACATGCAACAGGCAGAGGTAGTGTATTGCTGTTGCTAAGCGTGCCTTTGTGCTCAAGTCCGAGTGTAAGTCTGAGTCATCAGTTCTTGTTCAAGTTTGAGTCTGAGACATGAAAAAACATGTTTGAGTCCAAGTCGAGTCATTGAGGCTTACCCTCGAGTTGAGTCACAAGTCACAGAGATGAACCTGACTCGACTTGAGTTCGAGTCCAGAACTTGAGTACGTCCCTGGCAAAGTACTCTCTGCCAGGAACTAGGGTTGGATATTGTTTGAATTTTCTGGATTCTGATTATTTTCAATTCCCAGTTTTGATTCTAATTTAGTAAAAAAAAAAAAAAAAAAAGATAAACATATATCAACATGTTAATGCTGTGGCAGTTTAATTTATTTACAGACTATTGCAAGCCTCCAAGCACAGACGTCACACTTAAAATGCTACCTGTTGCCTTTCACCATCCACTTGTTTAGCTACTGTCGCTGTTTCATTTTTTCTTTTTCTATTTTTAGCCCCGACAGCTTTTTTGCTTTATCAATTTTTTGACAACTGTGTGCATACTGTGACAACTGTACATACCTGCTCGCTCAGCGTGCTCATAGCGCCCCCCGCTAGCCACGCCCACTCGCAATATTCCTTTTTTTTTTTTTTTTAATACCATCGCTTTTGCGCCCCCAAGGTGCCCCTATGCACCGCATAGAGGCATACTTTTTGCACCACTGCTCAGACCTGCACGGAAGGTCATAAATAAATATATATATATATATATATATATATATATATATATATATATATATATATATATATAATGGAGCGCATCCAATTCGGGAGGTTAAGGGGCCTTATTGGAAATGGTATTCTTCTCTACAATTCCCACAGATCACCTTCTTCTTTCTAACTAGATCATCATCGCCGTCAGCCAGCTGATCTCTGATGTGGCACTTACTGGCAGTTCACGCTTCCAGGAGTCTCTGTCCTTTATCAACAACTTTGCAAATAGTGACAAAGCCATGAAGGTATGGAAGTGTGTTGAGGTGAAAATAAACTATAAGGTTGTGTGTTATTTGTTTTGAGCTGCTACTGAATTAAATGCCTTCCTTGACCAGTATAACAAAGCGAGAACATATCACCCCGGTCCTCGCATCGCTACACTGGCTTCCCATCCGCAACCGCGTTGATTTTAAACTGCTACTGACAGTCTATAAATCCCTCCATGGTGTGGCCCCCACATACCTGTCTAAATTTCTCCACCACCATATCCTCCAGAGCACTACGGTCAGCTGACCTACTGTTGTTGGAAGTGCCCTGGTCCAGGCTAAAAACCAAGGGGGACAGAGCCTTTGCAGTAGCAGCCCCCAGACTCTGGAACTGCCTCCCCCTTCACATCCGTGCAGCCCAGTCTCTAAACATTTTTAAGTGTCTCTTGAAGACTCACCTCTTTTCTCTAGCCTTTGATTAGTTTCAAAGGCTAGAGAAAGGCTTACATTATTTTAACTCCTGTAGTTATTCCTATTGTTGCCCTTTTTCATTTGATTTTAATCTGTTTATATATTATGATTACTATTTCTTCTTTGTCTTCCTCAGTTTTTTGCACTTAGCATTTTATTGTTAAGCACTTTGGTGTGGCTCAGCCATCTCTAAATGTGCTATAGAAATAAATTTGACTTTGACTTTGACTAACAGCCTCCTATCATATATTTTTCCTTCAGTTTTTTTTTTTCTGCAGGGATGAGTTGATTAAACTACAACATGCTCCAAACGGTAACAACCTTTCCTAAAGCTATCATCTCTACTCTCAGCGAGAGATAGTTTTCACTGGTTTTAGAACAAACTGTAAAGAGTGGATCTAAAACTGAGGATGGTTTAGCTGTGACTGTTGTGTTGCATATATAGTGTTTATTGCACATATGGCTTTGTCTATAATTCAGACTTTAAACTATAGGCAAAACAATTGAATGTGTGTTTTATTGAAGATAATGTTGGCTCAGCCCATGAGTCCCATGTTCTAATGGGGCCCTTGACAAACAATTATTGCACACCCCTGCCCTGATATATAGTATTTAATTGGGGGACTGCACTCTTGTTTGTCTATAGTCCACTGCATTCCCATCAGAAGTCAAGGGTCTGACCAAAAGTATTCGCACCGTGCTGATGGCCACAGCCCAGATGAGGGAGCACGAGAAGGACCCAGAGATGCTGCTGGACCTCCAGTACAGCCTGGCACGCTCCTACGCCAGCACGCCTGAGCTGAGGCGCACCTGGCTGGACAGCATGGCCTGGGCGCACCTCAAGAATGGAGACCTGTCTGAGGTATGCAAAAGAAAGTGTAATTAACCACTTTTCTTTGTGGTTTGGCACATGATCTACAGCAATGTGGACAAACACGATGGACAAGGTGTTGAGGTTAATTATTACCTCCTGGGGTGGAAAAAAAAAAAATGAATATTTTTAACATCAGAGTATAATTGTGAATCTGCCGTATTTGTTTGTCCTTAACTGAATTTGGAGTTCAAACGGTTAAAAAAAGAAAAAGGAAAGTTAATAACTGTGTCAAAAATCACGTAACAGTCAAAATATTCATCCAGTCAGATATATGCAGAAAAGTGTATGGAACATACTATTTTATTTATTTTTTGTGGGTTTTTCTGGGGTTTCTCCAGGTACTCTGGTTTCCCCCACTAACATCAAAACCTGATGTAGCTGCCAACAATGAATATAGGGTTACTGAAAATTAAAATACAAAAATGAAAGTAAATTTTTGTAATCAGTGACATGATTTTTGCTCAGGGCAATTTGGTGGAAAACAGAAGATAAACCCTGTCAATTACTAGCTGAAGGAAAGTGTGTTTTAGTAAATCTTTGCATTCGCCTGGTGCCATTTCAAATGAGTGTATAAGTTTTACGTGTTTTCGGAAATGTATATTTTCTCTTTTACATCAGAGATGAACTTGGTTAGTAAATTTATTTTAGGCTTAGAACTCAAGCTTCTGTATTTCACTTTACCCGTGCACCTTCCTGAAAGTCTGTTGCCAAAGCAATACATAAGATTCTTACTTGGTTCAAAAGTTTTACAAATCTTACTCAGACACAAATACATAAAGTAAATCTTGGATCGAATTGAAAGTACAACAAGCCCTGTTTTGATTTCTCATTTTACCTTCAGGCATTATTTGATGTTGCATTGTCATTGTATTATTTGGTGTATTACACTCAATAAACTCATTCATGCAAGTCAGATACGCTACGTTCACATCGCCGCGCTGGTCGCCGAATACCTCTACAGGAAAAGTAAGCTCCCCGGTACATTTAAAAAGTCAGTGACTGGAAAAGGCCCCTATATAAAAGTATTTGCATTCATGAAACTGTCACCCTAATGGTTACAGTTCAGTTAGATACCTAACTGCCTAACTAATGGAGGTTGTCGCCGAGAGAGGCTTCACCAGGAAACATGTAGGCTTTCGATCCTGCAGACAACCGTAGTGTGTCCCTGTAAAATATGTGGCTCATAAAAGCCATTGTCCCCTCTGTTGTTGGAAACAGCACACAAACACTGTGCAGACTGTGACATGTAGGCAAAACAAAACCTCTGGGCACCTTATTTTTTATTGTTTGCAAAATGTGTTTTCACTTTGGTCTCCAAACAAACAAGAGTGTTTCTCTGCATCGAGTGTGTGACTAATTATTAGCCACAAGATATTACTCAATTTCCTAAGCAGCTTGTCTCAGAGTAGACGGTGAATTTACTGGAATCCATGATTTTTGTTGTTATTTTTAGCCATGAGCCAAAGTTATTGTCCCCACTGTGACAGTTTCCTGTTTAAAAAAGAATCTAATTCCAGCACAGACGCACTTGTGACACAGATGTACTTACAACTTTATTGTATCAATTATTTAAATTTGTGATGACCCACCTCTCAAAATTAAAAAAGGTTCCATGTCCAAGCCATGTCTTATTTATAAAAAACATACATAAATAGAAAATAAATAAATATAATGTTTATCGCTTATAAACTAAGGTTGCCTTAAAAAAAAAAAAAAAACTGCCTCAAAAAAGCCTTTATAAAGCCTACAGCCAATGTGGCATAGGCTAAGGATTTTTTTTCAAATGTCTCACTCCTTTTATTGGACAAAAGCAATTAAAATGGAAGGGGGTTAGTGTCCGTCGTCTGCAATGCCTAGCCCAGCTCAGTACAGTCCAAGGAAGATTGGCCCCATAGTATTTGGCAAAACTTGGGAACCCTTCTTGTCATTTATCGGTCTAATATAATTCCACAGTTCTTACTTGAGCCTTTGGTATTTAAAATCTGAGTAATCCGTCTTGAAAATGTGAGTGATATACCAACTCTGTGCTTTTTAATGTTATCTAACTAATTTTTTTTCTGTCTATATTGACTTTTAATCTTTATAAATGAATGACTGTACATACAGTAAATATTAAAGAAAAACCACTCCATTAAAAAGACTCACACTCATTAGGTCCATCACAGCTAATAGCATGTTAGTCACATTCTGGTGATTTGTGCAACACATTGTGTGTGTGGGGTCATTCACATCCAGGAACAAGAAAGAAACACAAAATCAGTGACGGAAAGTACCTCTGTTTGTCTAATCCACCTGGAACAAAAATGCACCTTGGATGAATGGAAGGTATTTTTTTGCATGAAGGTCAAATGAATGCGACCCTTATTTATCTTTGAGTCATTTAGCTTGAAATCCCAACTGATACCATCTCATCTATTTTTTTTTTTATGTTTTCAGAAACTCAGCCGCCTGTATCAGACTCTTACCAGAGCATACAACAAGATAATGGAGGTGATCCAATCAGGCCGGGACCTACTTCAGGGTGGCCTTCTATGGACAGTGAGAGGTTTGGGCCAGAAAACATCAAGATCATTCAGGACTCAAACAAGGTGCAACATACAGATGGAGGAAGGGACTAAAACCTCATGATTGTGATTGTTATAGATTTAAAATGTTGTATGATGTGTTTATTCTGCTGTGGCCTAACGTATTTGAATATGGATTTCAGATGATTCAAAAGCATCTCTACTTAGACCTAAGAATTATGGCATTAGCATGTTTTTTTTTTTTTTTTATGGCATTAGCATGTTTTTTGTGCCCCGCTGACATTAAATGTGTCCCAAGCCTTCACTTAAACTAACTGGTCTTGCTCTTTTCCCTTCTTTAATGTGCTGGCATTTAGCTTTAAGGAGAGACAGGTAAATGCTATGAAGCAGTCTTTATGTTTAGACGCTTGTTGGCTTAATTATTTTGTGTTTGTGGCCTCCTCTCTAATTGTCTTTCTCAATTTCTGCAGATCTACCAAGAAGATATGCTACGCTCAGTCAACTCCCTCCATGTGTTCCGCGTCATCAGCGGGACGTTCTCTGACATGGGCTGATGTCGAGAATTCAAAATCCACCTCCATTTTTTTTTGAGAATGTACCCCAGCAACACTTAGGACAGTCTGCATGTTAGGCGTAGGTGTTAACGCTGGGTTGCACTGCACTTTTTCTGTCTTTGGGACAAATAATAGACGTCTCACTCATGAAAACAATATACCCACCTACTTTGCATTTTAGATCTATGCAAGATTACTTTAGCTGGAATTCATACTTCCTCGTCAATGAATTGCAGCTAGTGTCTTGTTTGTTATTGTTCTGTAACAATAACAGTCCTGCTAGACTTAGGGAAGAAAAGTGAGTTCAAACTGAACTGCAGTAGTTAGTGTGTGAGCGTCAGCGACCTGATCTCCATGTTTGGCAATGTTTGGGTTTTGCTTAGCTTGGAGTAGCTTGGTCCCATTGTAAATCTCAAGAATTATGGGAATGGCTTATTTTGTCATTTATAAAAAAATAAAATAAAAAATATGAGCTCAATGATATTCGAGACAATATTGTGTGATCACAGCTGGGTTAAAATATTTACTTTAGCAAAGAGTGTAGGTGAAGAGCTTCTCTCATCTGGCTGAAATAAAAAACAGTGCCTTTGTGCTCTGCCTTCCAAGTAATACAAACTATCACATGCTGGTTTATTCCCAATATCTCCCAAGTGCTACACTGAAATGAGCAGATCAATTTATAATATTTAAGCAGTTGTACATAATCTGTTGTCCATGCTGTAAATGTGTATCTATACATGTTTGTATGTACTGTATGTATTTATATTTGTTACATTTGGGATTCTTTAAGTGCAAATTTGTCGCAGCAGAAATTTTTCCCCCATTTAGTTTTTATGGCATTGCGCAGGTGAAGCTGCTTATCTTCCAACTTCATTTGTACGGCTCTTTTTTCTTTTTTTTTTCTTTTATATAAGGAAAAGATGCACCGCTTTTGGTTGGTGAGATATCGCGCATGCGTAACGAGATTGTGTTAAAAGATATGAGGGTAGCTTGTCGGATTTTGACCCCTGACACGAACAATTTGCTTCTCCCAAGAGGTTTCACAAGATCCTTCGATGGCAAAAGGAAACTGACTTATTTTTTTTGAAGTGGAAAGTGGCCCGCCCACGAACCACTCCACGCCTCTTCCTCCTCCTCCTTCTTCTTACGTGACACTAAGGTACCTCTGTATTGACTCAGTTCACTGGTGATGTTCACGACAGATGCATGTAGCTTTCTTCCTTGTTCCGCGCCAAATTAAATCCACAGTATTACAAGTAAATTACAGTCTCGACGCGTTTTGGAGTCTTTACGCACAGACCTTGGCGACATCATGACTGGGACGCGGGAGTTTATTGTCGCCTTCTTTACCCTCTTAATGTCGGCAGCCCACTGTGGATCGGGTAAATACACCTTATTCAACTATCTGTTCATATTTATCCAAGTTCATTTCCTATTATCTTTCTTGTGTAATGCGTCCTAGCGCTTTAATGTTTTTACGCATTGGATGTTGTATTATCTTATTATTTTGTAAGATTTCTACTTAAAATTATTTTAAAATGTTAGTGTACTGTAGACTTAATCCAAACTCCATTTTTAAAAAGCAGGCATATTCTTAAAAGAAAACAAAACCATCAATACTATTAATGTAGTAATGCTATAACGTGGACAAATTTAGTTTCAAACTACAGCTCAGTCGCACCGATTTTTTTGTTCTGTTTATTATACAAGTCCATAAAGACTCATATAAACAGTATGACCAGTGTCTTTTTTTTCCATCCACTAATGACTGGTTTAATTCAATTCCAGGACATTTTAACTTCTATATTATGGGAAATGTCTTGCTTTTAATGGCCACAGTCCATTAGAGTGAGAGCTGTTTTTTCATGCATGTACATTTATTAGACTGACAGCTGAATATAGGCTGCAACAGCAAATTATGAAATGTAGTGCAATATTGAACAAGCAAAGCAAAGGTTAAATCCACTGGGTCCCTCTTTTCACTGGTAAACTGTTGGAGATCTATTGTTAATATACTTTTAGATTTAGTTATTTAGCTGACGCTTTTATCTAAAGCGACTTACATTAAGCTTCCATTCACCAGTGTTACAGCTGGAACACCACTGGAGGCAAGGTGGGTTAAGTGTCTTGCCCAAGGACACAACGACAGTATGAACTGTGCAGAGAGCGGGAATCGAACCGCCAACCTTCCGGTTGAAGGACGACCGCTCTACCACTGAGCCACTGTCACTTTATTACATGTCATTTTAATTTAATCTCCAATTGTAATTTTTTTCTACTTTTTTACTTGTAAAGCACTTTAAAATCAACAGAGTCAGGCTTAAAGTACTTTACATCGACATGAAAGACACTTCTACCACTTCTACCTTAGTTTTGTGGTTGGATGAAGACTGTATAGCATTTAAATATTGCAGCAATTCAATTAAAAATATTTAAAAACAAAGCTTCTTAGCAGAAAACTTACATTTTTTATATAAAATTTGGATAGAATTATCATTAAATTAATAAACATTTGGTCAAGCACCTGTTGGGCAGAGGTCATTATCTTGTGTCTTGTATTTACAAAAATAATCAAATAAAACGTCTCGTTTAAGTGAACGATGGAAGCTGGCTCGTTCACGACCGGCCCATCACTGTTGCAGGTCCTATGTCTGAGAGAGCCTACTCAGATGAAAACCACTTCAGCTCAATAATAGGAACGCCACATTTTATTGTCAGTAATGGCGTTGGAACATTGGAAACTGTAACTCGTTAGATTACTCGTTACTATAAAAAGTACCGCTGTTTATTTATAACACTTATAGTGCCATCACTGGAATAATACATAAAAGGCAGCCATTAAAACTGAAAAGGCTGTCCTTGCTGCTCAACCTGCTCATAGAACAGTCCATTGTAGAACAGGGACAGTTTTTACTCCGGAATTATATGCACTCTAATGTTATTATAGCAAATAGATTTATAGGGTGCCATCATTCATTTTAGTAACTCATTTTTCTTGCTTTTTTTTCCCTATTTCAGCCGAACTAGACCCACCATCAGATGTCACTGCCAGCTGGATTGATAAACTGACCATCAACGTGTCCTGGAGCTGGCCCAAAAACCTGTCAGGAGACTGCGAGATTGGGTTTGAGTATTTTAAAGGAAATGAGGTACAAAGAGGCCGCTTCATAATGAATACAACAAATAATACAAATTATAAAAGAAACACAAACCAATACATTCTGTTAGTTACAGCAGGAATAAAAATGTATGGCTGCATCACTAAACAATAATAGTTGAAGTGGACTAGAGTATAGTCATTAATAGCACAGATGTCAAAGAGGTAGCCGTTTATAGAATTTAGAAAAACAAATGTTGGACCTCTACCAAACAACTAAACTACTCTCTTAGTTGTCCCAGTCTGTAGTTCGCACTAATGAGACTCATTTCCTGGAATACCTGCTCTCGGATGAGTCCGATACTTGGACGTACAACATTCAAACTGTGGGCTATTCCTCCTGCAAAAATCAAAAGAGCCGACTTGAAACTATTGTTGTAAAAACTCCTGTGCCCAGAGGTAAACACTGGAAAAATGCAACTTTAAATGTAAATTTCAAATGTGTATAATCATATGTGTGTGTGCTTGTGCAGTGGAAGTGAAGGACTTCAAGTGCTACATGTCAGATTCATGCATGAACTGCTCTTGGACTGCAGACTCGACTTCGCCGGTGTCGCTCTACTACAGGTGGGAATGACGACAAGACAGTTTTTCTCAATCACCTGAACCAATTTTCTGATCAGAAGGTGCTTTACAGAGGATGTCAACTGTCAAAACTATGCCACAATTCAGTCTCAAGTATTGATCCTGAGGAGAAATTACTCCTATTAATTCAGTTGCACACAAAACACAATTATATTAATGCTACACAGTGTTTTTAGACAAACCTATTTCAATGCCCCTTTGGCAGAGAAAGAGTTTGATTGATTTAGAAAGTTTACTTTAACGTAACTTTGCAGAACTTTTTTACAGCTCGTCTGATGTTAGCTAATGCATAACACCGTCTGTTTTTTGTTGATATCCAGTTAAATGTTTCATAACAGCCTTTTTGGGTTTTGTGGTCGTTGCAACATCCTTCAGTGACTTGTGTCAGTGACCAGGACCAGATGAAACACCAGCTCAAAGGTTCAGAGCAGAAAACAAGTCAAAATACTAGACAAAAACTTTTCATATACTGTCTGATGATGCCTACACATGGATGGATTAAATAAATTAATAAATTAAATCTATTAGATCTTGTGATTATATTGTACTTATGATCATTTTATATTATACTACAGTCATATATGTAGGCTTATGTATCTTTGTACTATAGACTTATATATGTATATATAATGTATCTTATGTATACAACCACTATACTTTATATTATTATACATCCATGTGTCCACAGCTGCAGTGGACATTTCTTAGGGGGCTTATTGTAGCCCCACCCCTTCCTTTGGAGGAACAAGGGCTTGGGCAAAGGGGAAGGGTTAATGGGAGAAATGGGTTTTAGACCTGTTTTAGTCTTGAGTCATTCCTGGTTCAGTTTTTAATATCTCATTCTAGCTTTGCCCCTCAGCTCATTGCAATATTTAAAATATCACACGTTTTTGTAAAATCGTGCACCCTTATGTAAACCTCATATTTTGGCTTTGTATTATTGTATTGTATTTATTTCACATCTAATTTTAATCACAAATGTTGTATAGTGTTTAATTGTGGTAATATAATATTTAATTATCCACATTTTTACATTTGAGGCACTGTTCAGCTTTCATACCACCGACTTTGATTGTCTTTTCATCCTCCAGAATGTGTGGAACTAAACCGGACATCATTACAAATGGCCTCAAAAAATGTTCCCTGGTGTACAGCAGTGGACAGAAGACTGTGTGTCACATGAAAGGCCAGTTTCTCACAAAGGACTTGTGCATGGTGGCCGAAACAGCTTCGGGGCGTAGAACTTTTAAACCTAAACCTGGTCAGCATCATCTTTTTTTTAAATCCTGTTCTAATTACAAATAACAAATATTTAACTATTATTTTTCTTCTTAGCTGTGCGTTCTCCAAAAATTGAAAACATCACCAAAGAGGGCTCCGACCTCATATTAACTCTGACACCTTTAGAACTCACAACGAGTTGGGTTTACAATATCTGTTATTCAGTATGCAGCGAGCCAGAGGTAAGTCTTTACTACTTATTTATTACACTTTAAATTTACACATGATGGTGATTTTTTTAATGTATTTCTTTAGCTTTGCCAAATTGTGGAAAAAGAGTTCTTAAAGGTGCCATATGACAAAAACTGCCAATATAAATTCAAATACAGAGGCCAGACTACAAATGATGGTGGAATCCAAAGTGACTGGAGTGAGACTGTAACGTACGGTGAGTTGAGATGAGACAACATTAAACCTTAAAATGCATGTTACCTTTAGCTGGGACCTCATTTTGTGTCTTGTTTTAGGCTCTGACTGGACGCTGACTGTGGTGGCCATTGTGATCCCTCTCATCGTCTCGGCCTACGTCATTCTCTCCTGCTACTGCTTTAGGAGGTGTGTAACACAAACATGTCTCGGCTTAGCTGCAGGAAAGTTTCTTTTGGCACAGTCGTGTGCAGTGTTGGAAGTAACTGCGTTAGAGTATAACGGCATTACTAACGGTGTTAATTTTTCAGTAGCAGAGTAATCTAATTAATTACTTTACCCATCGTTGTAACTCCGTTATCGTTACTGAGAATGTAAAGTGTCGCGTTACTACAATTTGGTTGAATAAAGTGCGAGGTGTCATGTTTTGGCTACACATCAGCTGCTGCTGGAGAGAGCAGAGGTGGGAATGATGACACCGCTGCAAAAGCGATGATTGGCTGACGCGGTCTCACTGCGCGCTCTGACTAAAACTAAACACAAGACAGCGTCAGCGACAATGGCGAGGAGCCGGGGAAATTCAAAGGTGGCGTTCTCCAACTGGTAGTACCGGCACTACTTCTCGTTAAATGAAATTAAAGGCAAGAATGTTTCTCTAACATGCTATGTCCAGGAACTTTATCCACGTCTGCCTCAAGTAACTCAAATCTTATGAAGCACCTCACATCAACACCTGCTAACACGACACTTGTTGTTGCTGCTGCTAACCTCAAATGAAGCTAGCGTGAGTTCCAGTGAAGGAGACAGAGCCACTGTTAAAACAATCAACGCTCAATTTTACGTGTCAGCAACAACCACTGGTTTAGTTGTTACATGAGGAGTATTTTAGAATAGATTAATGTATTATTCATTTTCTTTGAGAATGTTAATCTACAGTGAGAGTTGGATTGCGTTCTGTTTATTGTGCAATAATTGACAGGTACAGAGATTTGCACTGGCCAGGTCACCCTTTGTTTCTTTTTACACAAGTTTGTGTGACTTCATTTTGCCATTGAATTTTATTTTCAATATTTATTTTTTATATGTTTTTATTCCTATGCATAACATATGGCAGACTGAAATTGAGTTGAAATAAATACCAAATGTTCTAAAATACTATATATAGTGTTCTCGTTAATTTAAACATCTTTGATATTTAAGCTGTTATAGAACGTAATACCCTTATAGAACATAAAAAATAACTTCAGTTACTTTGCTGAGTAACTGAGTTACTTTTACAATGTGGTAACTGAGTTACTAACTCAATTACTTTTTGGGAGAAGTAATTTGTAACTATAACTAATTACTTTTTTGAAGTAAGATGACCAACACTGGTCGTGTGATCTTGTCACTTCCTGGAACCAACTCAACACCTCGTCATGTTGACAGTGGATTATGTATTTAAACCAGGGCTAGCTTTGAAAGCGCTCGAGTGCAGTTAGTGTGAGTCGTGAGCTGCAGAGGAGCTTGTGTGCGTCGTTACTGATAAGGCTCCGGTGAAAGATGGGTGTGGGCTGAAAACAGTTGACGACTTCAGGTGTGAACGGAATGTAGACTAAGGTGAAAGTACAGTTTCAATTAAAGCTGTGTGTTTATCCCAGCACTAAGAGCTGCTCCCAGTGAAATAAAAAACAGAATTCAGATTCAAATCAAATTCTAATTTAGGTGTTTATTAATAGTTATAGCCTTGCACTATAAATTTCCGCAAAATTATGGACATTGACTTGGACAACTTATTCCTTCACATTTACAACCTTCCCTGTACAGACAACCTTCATTCCTCTCAACAATTACTCTCACACTACAATACACACCTCCATAGCATCCTAAATAATCTTGCTCCACTCAAAACCAGATCTGTCTCATTTACTCACTCCGCACCCTGGTTCACTCCAAAACTCAGACAGTTAAAAGCAAAAGGATGGCATCTGGAAAGATTATACAGAAAAACTGGACTTACTGTGCACAAGGACATGTACTCAAACCACACTCTCCACTACAGAGACTGCATTTACAAAGCCAAATCCACACACTACTCCGCTTTAATAAATTCAAATCAAGGTAACTCCAAGGCTTTTTTCTCACTCACTAAAATTACAAAGCCTCCTGACTCACTTCCCCCTCACCTTTACTCCTCAGATTTGTGTAATACACTTGCCTCATTTTTCATATCGAAAATTCACCACATTCACCAGCAACCCCAACCCACCCCCCATCTGCCCCTTACTCACCTACCCCTATTCCATCTGCCTCTATCCATTCATTTTTCACATTCTCCCTTCCCTCTGTTAACCAAATTTCAACTCAAATTCAAAAATCTAAATCCTCCTCCTGCAAATTGGACCCACTCCCTACTTTCCTCGTCAAAGCCACATTACCTTCACTGTCCCCTCTCATCACTAACATTATTCACACCTCCCTCTCCTCTGGATCTGTTCCATCCTCTCTCAAAACTGCTGCTGTCACTCCGATACTCAAAAAACCTGGTTCAGACCACACCAACCTTAATAACTTTCTCTAATTTTACTTTCATCTCCAAAATCCTGGGAAAAACTTTTGCTGCTCAAATTCACACCCACTTATCTTCCAATAATCTTTATAAAAAAAATTCCAATCTGGCTTCCGACCCCTCCACACTGAAACTGCACTCCCTAAAATAACTAATAACCTTCTCCTTTCTGCTGACTGGCTCACTCAGTGAAAACTGAGTCCTGGAAATCGGTTAAGAAATGCATTTCAAAAGCATTCACTTTTTTTCTGCAGTGTATAGTTCTACACTAACAAACTACATGTGTTTTTTTACTCTATATTTGAAAATCAGCAAAATGAAACGGTGATATAAATAGATTTATTTGGTTTAAAGTACAAAACACTTTGATAAGTTCCCTGCTTAAATCTAACCCCCAGCCACCAGGGGTCATTGTTAGCCCCTGCCACAACAGTCTTGGCTGTGGTCAACATTTGATTTTCTTTTTGATAAGTACTAGTTGTCTGTTTAATAAAATGTAGAAAGTATGGAATAATAGAACAGACTGAAATGTTTTTAGTAACAGCTAGAATAGTTAGCATAGTATCGTTTTTGCTAGTGATTTTGAAATAGTTTTTTTCTTAATGGGGTCATAAATGGAGGTCTAAATTATGATTATTTTGTCTTAATGATTGATTCATTTATTTATGATTATTAATAAATCCATTATAGTGGGAGGTTTTATAGAAGTAAAGATAAATGAATCAATGAAGAAATCAATCAAATCAAAATGACCCAGTGCTGGCTCGAGTGTTATTAAGTAAAATAGTCAGCTGTATATGAAATTGTTCCAACATAATTTGTAATTATGATAATCTCAAATATTATTACTTAACAAATTATCTTCATACTTTTGCATTGTTTATTTGATTATACCCTGCTCTTTTCTAATTATTTGTTTTCATTATTAGGCACAAAGACATCATCTGCCCCGACATACCAGACCCTTCGACTATATTCAAGGAAATGATCAACAACAACAAAGAGCAGAAGGTATTTTAACAATAAAGCAGACTGTTTTTACTCTCGCCACACAAAACCTGTGACACTGTTTTGTTTTCCAGACTAGAGTGCCGATGTACGTGCCTGTGCCGGAGCCCAGTGAGCGGATAACTGTTGTAACCAACATTCCACAAAACTCCTGTGTGTGACGTGTGCCCGACATCAGTTTGGGGAATCACAAACATATCAGTGGTGCAGTATCCGTGTCACTGGTGTCCTCTACAGAGCTTGTCAAACTGCACGCTTTTTCTTTACCAGTTTGAACTTGAACTAGAGTCAGATTATTGCCAAGTTGTTAAGTTTACTTAAATTGTTAAGTGTAAAGTAAAGTTGCACAGAATTGAACTACTCAGGACGGTGTTCGAGCCGACAAAAAGACAAGAGTGTGGTTTTACTGACAGGGGCTGTAAATCTGACTGTGGTAAAGATAAGAGAAGGGGCTCCAGGGGCAGAATCTCTTCAAAACACCCTTTTAGCCCATGTAAAAGACACTGCCAAGCCCATTTTGAATAGAAATATCATGTAATACATTTAATTATTCACTGTCAGAGTCTAAAGAAAAAAATGGAACTTACATAAACTGAGAATTTGCCAAAAACTGTTCATCTAAGCTATCACTGAAATGTAAAAGTGTGAAACTGCTAATAAACAAACAACTGGTGTGATCAGGAACTGGCAGAAATGACAAGCTAACTAGTCTGTCTGCAAACTGAACAACTGTTCAAAAAAGAGAAAACGCCTTTGCTTTTGAAAGAACTACAGCTCCATCAAGCTGGATTCTTGCGAGATTTGGGAATTTCCAAACTCTGGTAAATCCATCTTGTATTGCACCAAGCCAACTGCTTGAGTGGAATACTGGCTCACCCCGGACCTTCTCCGGCTGGGAGTGCGCATGGTAAGTGTCCCACACTATGTGGAGGTGTTCACAGACACCTCCGCCCCATCCGTTGGCTCCGAACAGTCCGGGTGAATAGTGGTCGTGCCGCATCAACTGGCGGTGTTTGCGGCAGCCATCACGACTGGCCATGAAGGCTTTGGATGCATCTCTGAGCTCTAAGTGTGGCAACCATTTTTCTCTATCCTGAAAAACAAAAACAATCACATTGATGAATTCACCATAGGAGCATTTTATTTACAGCCTTTTGCTAAGTGAGAATTTTGTGTATTTTATGAAACTAAGTAGCCTACCCATTATGTAAATGTATTTGTAAAGTAACCATCTATAGGTGTTCAACTTGGTAGTCACAGTGTGACTGAGCTTGTTGACCAGTAAACTTTGTGTGACTGTCACACAAAGTTTACTGGTCAACAAGCTCAGTCAATGAACCACAGCTACAGCAGTTCACAAGCAAACAATCATCTTCTGTCAAATGTTTTCACTTTGTGCTGAATAATTTCAGAAAACTGCGCTGTACAGAAACAACAGAAATATTTTGCTGAGAAACTCAACAAATCCAGCAAGCTCGTGAGCCCCCAGATTATCAGCAATAACACACTGAACTGTACCCTTAATAAATCACCCAAGGAGTTGAATAAACAGGCCTTTATTCTCTAAACTGACTAAGTCATGCAACAAAGGCTCAAATATGTTCTTATAACCATAAGAATTGACAAACTCACATTTATACAACAATGCTAGGGTGATTGAGGACACATTGAAGTCAATGTATAAACAAAAGGGAATTCCAGAAAAAAATAAAATAAAGGATTGTTTTTGTGGTTTTCACTGTCCTGGAAACTTGCAAGTAGTTGTGAATTTGAAGGAAAGTTTTTATAATTATACACACAATTACAAATTTCGAAGACAAATGTCTTTACGTGCAAGTAGCTGCTGGAAAAACTTAAGCACCGGAACATATTGAAATGTTTTATTTGTAGTCTCTACCGCTTGATATTTGGCTTTTAGGAAACAATGGACATGTTAAAATAACATGTTCTGTAAGGTTTGATGGCAAAACACTAATATGTGAACAACTCAAATGACATTTAAGCCATTCCATGTTTTATAAGTGCAAGGACAATGATGGTAAATGCAATGGCTGTGTTTAAATCTATAGTGTTTTAGTATTTGGTAACTCATAGATACACTTTTGGAGCACTGCTTGCATCCACATTCACATAAAAAGAAAGACCAAAACCATACATTACAATGTCTCCCACAAAACATCTCTAAAACTTACAATTATCCATATTTTGTATTAAATTAACCAGTGTTTTCCACTGATTATCAGAGTGTGTGTGTGAGTGTTTAATTGAACATTCAATTTTAAATAAAATATGAAATAGCATTGCTTTAAAATTTAGTTTATTTATTTCAATCACTTATATTAGTAGTGAATTCAAATCCAATCATGTCAAAAAACAACACACAAAAAAAAAATGGACCGAAATGATGTAGGCTGAAGCTAAAAAGGTACTCTGTATTGGTGCTTATAATATGCCAGTGTACATGACATCAGGTCATAATCTAGAGCCAAACTAGACAGAAAGAACAGAAAGGGATTAGAGAAAACACAGAGTGAGTTCCCACAGTAATGGAAAACCCAGAGTCCCCCTCTCTCCAGGGTTAATACACTCTGAGTTTGGACTAAAGCTGCTTCTGAAACAGGGCCTTTACGTTGCTTTGCTCTCAGCTCGATGCAAGCTGTTGCTTCTGTGGTTTCAGTCCTCACCACAGTGGAAAAAGAGCAGGGGCAGTCTGAGACATGTGCATACCCACATTTGTATGTACGTGCATCAAAAGCATCAAATACTAATCAGATTATTTCCTACAGAAAAGATCCAAAAACAGCAGTTCCAGTTTGTTCCTGGGTTTATCTGGTGGCAGCGTAAATAACACTTGACTCAGTGGAATCAGCTCGACGTGCTCGCCTCTTCTTTTGGAAATTTACTGCAGCATAGTTCAAGTTCTCCGACGCCAGATTCTGTGAGGAAAAGCAGTCAACAAACACGTTAGAAAATTCCAACAATATTCTTCAAACACAAGTTCAAGTTTACCTCTCTTGGAGCATTTTCTTCTCTGTTTTGCTCTGCAACAGAAATACAAGTGTCCTCTATCAGTCAATGGCAGCTTTAAATTCTATATGAGCTAAATTTTAATGATTACATGCAAATACCTGTCTGTAGTTGTTTGATTTTAACAGCAAACCCCACAATAATTGTCAAAAGAAGAACATAGACACCTCCCAATATAATGCTCATCCACCATGTTGGATTACCTAATCATCAACAGTTATTTTAGCAGAATGTAATAAATATGGTCTTATTTACGTAGCCACATGGAAACAAAACTTACTCTCACACTTGGAGCCCATGTCACCATCAGACCTGGAGTCGTCATCTACGAGGAAATAGCAGTCGGAGTTGGAGGTGTTTCTTTAAAATGGAGTAAAAAAAAAAAGCTCTTACCTTTGACCTTTAAATGGACACCAGTAACTTCTCCATTTCCAAACACATCTAATCCACAAAAGTAGACGCCACAGTCGGACATCTGAACACGTCTGATTTGGAGAATGACTTTAGACTTGTTGGAGCTCATTTTAAACCTGTCGTCTTTAAATCCCTCACAGAACTCGGGGCCTTGTTTATTCATGGAAGCAATGCAGCTGTAATTTCCACCATTGAGAATCCTGGACCAGAATGCGGGCACAGGTTTGCTGGAAATGTTTCTGCACAACAAGACGACATCTTCTCCAGGTTTAACATTCACAGTGTAAGACTTCGTGCTCCAATCTAAAACAAACAGCAATATTTACTTAGAGCCAAGAATAAATGAATAATGAAGAAAAGGCAGTACTTACAGAAGCAGCCCAGAAGTAAAGCTGTTGTGACGGTGAAGCTCTTCATTGTGCCAGTGTGACACTGGAACGGCAGGGCGCTTTATAGTCCTTTTAAGGTAGTTCGTTGCAAAGGGGCAGGCTTTTATGTTGATGCGACTGCTGTTACCGGCCACATGAAGGATGTCTGAAGAAGAATCTGAAGCAGAGCGTCACATCGACATGATCACAGTACTTTAGTCTTCACTCCTTCAGCTTTATGCATCAAATGTAATCAAAGTTCTGTGGCGCATCAACTCCACAAACTCAAACACAAAAATCCAGGCAGAACTATAATTCAGTCTACTTCTTTAATGTACAAATTTAGACTAGCTATGGATTCTCAGTTTAGACCACACGGCTCTGTCTCTTCCTGTCCTGGCACTCGCCTCAAAATGCTGCTACAGGGGCTTTGATTTGAGACATCATATTATTCCAACAACAGGTGAACTCAAAGCATAAACTGAACTAAGAAGGTCTCACTCTGAAGTGCAGTTTCTATGTCACACACAAAAATGTACAGGTCAAAGAGTAAGGATGTAGATGTAGCTTTATGGTGTTTGTGTTGTAATTACAGGTTTACACCACAGGTTGGCGCTTAACCATGCAATGTGATAATACATGTAATTGAATTAATAAAAAGTGGCAGAAGTGAGCCATTAAAACACACTATCGTTCCCCTGTCTCATCATGTCTCTGAGTTTTACAGGAACATTTGTAGTCACAGGCTCAAACCTGAGACTGTTACAGATGTCCTGTTGCCTGTTATGAGTCTTTTTCTGTGGGTGTGTTTGTGGATTTCATTGGACATACCTGTTGTGCTTTGGATTACAGCAGCTTCAGTGACTGTAGCACTTAAAATTAAAGGCAACTACACCTGCCCCAGGACAGGACCATAGTCTGAGTGCACATCAGCAGATCCCAGATCCATGAGTGGACCCACCGCCCAGAGACAAACAACAATAAGGTGAACTGATATAAGGGTGATCTCTGAGTCTAAACCAGGCCAAAGGAGCAGGGCTCAAGCACATGTCTGTGTGAGATGGAGACAGCTCCACAGGTTCTGATTCTGCTCCTGAACAGATTTGTCTTGGATCACAGCACCATGTCAAAACTGCAGTGTGGAAATACCAGCCTCATGACACATAAAGGTCAAGGTCGGGTCAGGTCTATTACCTAATACAATCCTTTACATGTCTATTACAAGTGTGTCTTTTCACAAAAATAAATATGACCACATCCTCTACACAGAGTGGATCACAGGTCAGTCTGAGAGGTGGACATTACACAGCAACAATTCAGTCCAAGACATGCTGAGGAACAGGACACTGCACATGAAGGAAACAGGCTGAGCTGAAATGATGAAGGAAACAAGGAGCCCAGGGACCAGCAGGAGGTACATCCAACAGAAGAACATGCTCTTCTCAGTTGGACACAGAACCACATGACACAAGGACCATGTCCCAAAGAGGACACAAGGAACAGTATGTGATGGTATGTTCATATAATTCAGTTATTCTGCATTTTAAAGAATTATCTGTTTTTCTCCCTTTTTCTTTCCAGACAACCACAACTCTCCAGAGACTTACAGTCCACAGAAATACTGCCCTGGTTGTCTGATGCTGCTTTCTAGAACAGCTGAATAAAAGACCCACATGACGGGCGCAGTGGCTCAGTGGTAGAGTGGTTCTCCTCAACCAGAAGGTCTGTGGTTCGATTCCTGCTCGATCAACGACAGTTCATCCTGTCGTTGTGTCCTTGTGCAAGACCTTGCCTCCAGTGGTAGTCAGCTAAATCAATAAATGTAAATGACTGCCCTGCTCACAGTCTTTGGGCCAGTCGCCCGCACATAAAACCCACATGATCATTCATTTTTAAGTTACAGTCCAGCTGGAGACCAAGATGTTTATCTTTAACCTTTCTCAGGACAGATAACATCTCCTTTGTCTTTTTAGCATTGAAAACAAGATTATGTTGGTCGCAGCTGTCAGCGCCCCTCGGCTGCTGGGTTCGTTTGATCACCACAAAAAGATGTACCACAGAGAAACACGAGGGGACTGAGTTTCCAAGTTTTAAAAGTCTGAAAGTTTATTAAAAGTATTAAAATAAAATAAAACAGTGTTAGGAAGCCCAGTAAACGGGCTTTAGAGTCAATCCGTGGGTTAAAGGGAAGAGTCTTTTTCGGTTGTGGGCCTCGGCCTCCCGTCCGCGCCGCAGGGCCGGCTTGGGAGAGTGTTGGCGCTCTCTCAGCGGTCTCAGTGGACTTCGAGGTCCCAATACGCCACCACAGGGCTAAAACACACACGAAAATGTCGGCTCAGCGACCACACAAATATATATATAAATTGAACCGCACAGCATGCAATAAAACACGGGACACGTCCCTTTACTTAGCGTTTAAAATGGCGTTGTACAGGTCCCTGGTTCCCTCCTGGTCCGCGTAGATACGGCCGGTCGCTCCTCCGAATCCTGGTCCGGTCCTTTCCCGCAGAGAAGAGGCGGTGCTGTGGACAGGGAGAGGCGGTCTTATGCACACAGTTAAAAACAGCTCAGGTAAGTGTAACTTCCACACAGTTATTGACACTTCCCTCTACTTAGCTGTATCAGAGCGTTGTTATGCGGTAGATTTTTGTGGTTCCTCTGGCTTCCCGCTGCCTTCAGTCGGTCCAGCTCTCCGTGCTGCTCAATATTCTTTTCTCTGTCCGTTCCTCCGTCTCTGTCTCTGTCCGTCTCTCTTTCTCTCTCCTCCTTCCGGGTCCTCTCTCCTTCCTGGTTCCTTTCTCTTTTCCTTTTCCTTTACTTTCTCTGTCCGTTCACTTCCCCGCCGTAGTTCCTCTGCCCGTACCGGTCCCTGGCTCTCTCCCTCTGGTCGCGGGTCGCCCCAGGCCTCCTCATCGCCCCTCGCTCCTCGTCCTACCAGGCATGCCTCGCGGGTACCCTGGCCTCAGGTCTGTTCGGGAATCCTCCGGCTTCCTTCCTCCTCTCACCGGCGTCCGCCGGTGCTGGTCTTTCCCCCCGTTCCGTTTCCGTTCCCTTCTCACTTCCCGTCTGCTGCCAATCCTCCTTTCCTTTTCCGTCCCTTTCTCCTTTGCCCGGCGTCCGCCGGGCCGCTCCCTCCTGTGCCGTCTGCTTCTCTTGCTTCCCTCCGTTCCCTGTTGTTCTTCTGTCTGTCCTTTGATTGGGCCTTTTGAACTAGACCGGGCCACATCCGATTGGTTTGGGTAATTGCGCAGGTGTGGTAGGCGTTCCCCATCACGAGTCCATCCGTGTGTCTGAAAAATTTAAAGGGGACGCGCACTCACAGGGTAGGAAAGAGAGAACACACACAAGGTGCAAACCGGCACCCTGTGACACAGCAGTTCTTAAAATGGTCGATCATGCATATACAGGTGCTGGTCATATAATTAGAATATCATCAAAAGGTTTATTTATTTCACTAACGCTATTCAAATTGTGAAACTTCATTTATTACACACAGACTGATATATTTCAAATGTTTATTTCTTTAAATTTTGATGATTATACTCAACATTATATTATTATTATCCCAGAGTCTGGAGAGAAGAGACACACAATCCACGTTGCTTGAGGTCCAGTCCAAAGTTTCCAAAGTCAGTGATGGTTTGGGGTGCCATGTCATCCACCGGTGTTGGTCCACTGTGTTTTCTGAGGTCCAAGGTCAACGGTCAATGATTCCTGCTGCTGACCAACTTTATGGAGAGACAGATTTAATTTTCCAACAGGACTTGGCACCTGCACACAGTTCCAAAGCAACCAGTACCTGGTTTAAGGACCATGGTATCCCTGTTCTTAATTGGAAAGCAAACTAGCCTGACCTTAACCCCATAGAAAATCTATGGGGTTTTGTGAAGAGGATGATGCGATATGTCAGACTCAACAATGCAGAAGAGCTGAAGGCCACTATCAGAGCAACCTGGACTCTCATAACACCTGAGCAGTGCCACAGACTGATCGACTCCATGCCACGCCGCATTGCTGCAGTAATTCAGGCAAAAGGAGCCCCAACTAAGTATTTACTGCTGTACATAAATATCCTTTCTTTGTGTTGGTCTTAAGTAGGGATGGCCCGATACCATTTTTTTCCAAACCGATACGAGTACGAGTATTTACATTCGTGTACTTGCCGATACCGAGTACCAATACCGATATTTCTACCGCGAAGGTAATTACAGGCTACCAGAAAATAAAACAGAAGACTATTTTAGAACACAGGTTAGAAGACTGATTTCTCTGCTTGTTTTAACAAGTCTAAAATAAATTTCAAATAAAAAATAAATTATACATATTTCTGTGTAAACAAAAAGCCTCAATACTGGCACTGTCTTCACAATTGACAAAATATAAATAAAACGTACAGTCAACACCGTCAACTCAACAATGAAATGTTTGACAACGTCTCCAGCTTTCAATTTAACTCAATTTCAATGTAACTGTTTCTTAGTCTCAATGAAACACTTACATATTTCAATTAACCAAAACATCAATGTAACTATTGCAAGTCTCAATTAAACTACTGCATATTTCAATTAAACAACAATTAAACTATGTGGCACAATGACAGCTCCCTTGTTTCAATTAAACAAACAGTTCAGTCAGCAGTGGGATCTGAACTAGCTCGTATCGCGGCTCCAGTATGCCAAGAAGATGTCGAAATCCTATATTTTCAACAGCCGACAATGGCTGGTCATCAAGTGCAATAAAATATGCAATTCCCTCTGTTATTTTTAGTGCCAGTGGATTATCTCTGGACATCTTCTCGCGCTTCTGTAAAACCTATGTTAATGTTGGCTGCTGAGCTGCTTGTTTATGCTGCTGTGTGTATTCAGCACTATGATGCATCTTCAGATGTTTAATTAGATTGCTGGTGTTAAACAATGTACTTTCTTTTCCTCCTCTCGACACCTTAGCTGAACATAACTTACAGTCTGCCTTGCTGCTGTCATCATCCCTTATCTTGAAATGAGTCCAAACCGCCGGCATTTTATGTTCATATGGCGTTCACCTAGACAAAGCAGCGGCCAGTTTTGTTTCACAAAACGCACGTGGTATCGATGCGTGGTATTGGCTCATTTTTTACGAGTACGAGTATATGAGGACAGTATTGACCCCATACCCGATACCAGTATCGGTATCGGGCCATCCCTAGTCTTAAGTAATATTCTAATTTTCTGATACTGAATTTGGGATTTTTCTTGTCAGTTATCATCAAAATTAAAAGAATATTTTGAAATATCAGTCTTTGTGTAATTAATTGTTATAAGAATTTTATTCTTATAATTGTGTATATTGTTTATAGTTAGTTGGTGCTCATAGTTCTCTACAGGTCATGTCAAATCATGTTATGTCCTCCATGTTATTCCAAGCATGGTGTAGACATAACTAAAGACATGGCTTGCCGGAGGACTTCTGCACCTGGAGCCTGGAGCTGGGGCCTTGTGGGGAGGGTGTATGCAAGATACACCTCCCACTGACAGCCCCCACGACAGTGATATAAAATGTAGTGTTTTGCTTACCTCTGTAAGCAAAACGCACTATGTACCTGTGTTGTATCTGTGTAATTTGCTTCCCTTGCAAGGAATAAAACCTGGCCTTTCGCTTTTTATAATATAATCTGTCTCCGTGTCTCTCTGGATAATATAAGGATATAGAATTCTTTTGGACATATAGAATTCTTATAACATTTGGTGCCGTGACCCGGATTTCAATATTCGTTGTTTCTCATGCAAAGAGGTGAACTGACGTGCACGGAGAAATGCAAAAACAATGCATTTCTTGTAAGTCCCAAGCTGTGCTATTTAGCAGTAATGGCCAGATATCCCCTCTGTGTGTGTGAACACGATGACGAAATCTGGACTGAAAAAAGAGAAGAGCAGAGAGACGAGAGAACAGAACAGACAGTCTGGCTGCGGAACAACTGGACTATTGGACTGAAAATTCAGGTAAACAGCTGTTTAATTTATTTTTGGTGTGTGTGTGTGAGTTTGTAATTACCAAAGCTTCCGAAGTCGCTTTTGGAAATCTGACATATGTTGAGCGGGCTGCATGTAGTTTACATCATTAGTTGATGTTTTTCCATGAAGTTGGCCAGCATATGAGATTCTTAAACGCTGAAAGATCGAGACCCTAAATGTCATCTAATGGTGAGATCCGCTTTAGATCCTACATGTAAAATCTTAACGGGTGAGGTTTTAAACGGGATATTCTGATGTTAATCTGTGTTAAAGCTTGTTGTCTTGCTAGATTTTAGTTTGATAGATACCTTATGCTTTGTAAGTCTTCAGGTGTTTCTTGAAACGGAACGCTGGGGAGTTCATTGGCCATGACAAGTGCGGAATCTATGAGATAGATAGAGCATCTAATTACAAGAAGGAGTATAAGGTCTAGAGAGCTTGTCTAGAGAGCACAGGAATTTATCTTAGATTAATAATCACGTATCGTGTCGCCACAATCGAACTGCCTTGCATAGCTAGTATTGTTGGTTTTAATGGTGCGTTGGGACGCACAGGAAAACTCAGTATTGACCATTATCGAGAACCTACATGTAAAATCTTAACGGGTGAGATGAATGAGTCCAAGTCAATGTGACTATAAAAGGCCTGCCTACGTAGAAGTGATTCCTGCAGATGAGAAATGAGATTTTAAAAGCCCACTAGATAGTGACAGGCTTATGCTGAAAAATGTTCACTGCATGTGAAGCGGTGATTTAAAAAAAAAGCCCACGAGAGCTTTTGCTGAAAAATGTTCACTGCTGGTGACGCGTGAGTGAGAGAAAGAAAAAGCCCACTGAAAGTGACGGGGCTTATACTGAGAAGTGTTGGCAATACTGAGAATTGTTGACCTAAAAAGTTAAAGATAAAGGTGTGTTTGAGAGAATAAATGTGTTATGAATGGGCCATTGTTGGATGAAGAATGAGTCTAATGTTGTGAATCGGAACAAAAGTAATGTTTAGTTTAGAGAACGTTTGAACAACATGAGAGAAAGGTAGCTTCCATAAGCTATTTTTCTCGTTTGAGAAAAACACAGAGAAGTAGAGAAGAGATTTTTGAAAGAAGTACACGCATGTACTTCAAAACACTAATCATTTGTATTTTGTTTAAATGTTTCTGGAGCATCTAGGTCTCGGCCTCCCTCCCTCCGGAAAACAGTGTCCTCTCCAAAAACCTTCCTCTGCACCCCACCTCCCACCTGCTCCTTTTCGGCTGAGAAAAAAGGAAAAAAAGCTGCAGACCAGCAGCAGCAACACGGAAGCGGTAAGATAAACGAATTCAGACAATCGTTTATTTGTTTAAATTTTGATATATTGAGATTGACCAAAAAGGTATTTGTAAAGTGTGTTTGCAAATTGGATGAAACTTGAAATTAATATGAATGTAATGTATTTCTCTGAGGAAAAATGCACAATTGCCATTGGAGACGAGAGCGAGGTGGAGGTGGGCGTGACAGACGAGAGGGCACTGAGAGAGAGGAGGAGGAGGAGGTCGAAACTGGGTCCAGACGAGAGACGAGGGAATGACCTCATGAACTGACCGCTTCAACTAACAGGTCAGGTACATAAACACATAAAGACACATGTAACTGCACACACATAAACACATGTAAATACAGACACATAGACACAAACATGGGACACATGAGACACACATCTACAGAGAAGGATGTGATTTTGGTTTATGAGAGAAAATAATGAGTATTCTGTTAAAGAACAGAGTTGGTTTTGAATTTAATGTGACATAGAAATGTGAACATTAAAGGTTTAAAGAAGTTAAAGGTCCAACACTTGGATCTAAAATAGAATTAGTGATTGATGTTTTGCTAAACAATGTTGTGTATCCATTAGTACGAGAACTAATAGAGGTCCTTAATATCAGTGTGGTTCAAACACACGGTATAACGCCAATAAAAGAATGAAAATGAATACTTTGTAATGGGAAGAATTACAAGATAACATTATTGTTGCAATTGGGAGAATTTAAATATATGTTTTAAAGTTGAATTGCGCAGAGCAAGTTTATAAAGATAATATAACTTTCTAGTTGGGCCATGAGCTTATATTTAAAAGAGAACAAGGTTACCAGAACCTAGATGAAGAAAAGTAACATTTATGTATTCCTCTGGTTTGGTTCTAACAAAGTGTGAAAATGGAGAAAGTGGATTCAAAACAACCACTGTTTGGATTCACAAGGAATGTTTAAAAACAAGATAACATTCTAGGCAAGTCAATGTACCAGGAGCTTCACAGCACCCTCCTTTTTTGCTCCCAAGAGCGAGAAATGTTTTGTTTTGGGTTTTTTGTTTTTTGGCTCCACAGACATTGTGGGAGCCTTTACATTAAACAAACTTTTAATGTTGAGAAAAATGCTGAGTTAGAAATGTCAGTGACAGAAACAGATTGCACTGAACTAATGTGTTTAAATAAAGTTTATGATACTTAATTACGAAACCTGTTGGACCTTCGGACAGGTCTGTTGATATGAATAAAGTCCACATTTGAGTTTTATTGAATCTATGAAACATGATTTGGTAAACTAAACGATTGAATTAATGAGATTGAATATGGTTTTTGAGAAGAAAAACTTAAAGTTTAAGTAATTGGAAAATTGAAATGAAGATAGTTCAAAATAAATAATAATCATTATTTATTTTGGTACTTTATAATTAAGGTATAGTGTGATCTATGCAATAAAGATTTAAACTGTAATGTAAATTGGTAATCTGGTTTTGGTGATTAAAAACATATCTATGTTAAAACAGTTCAAACTGTTAAAGCGATCTTAAAGGTTTTATTTGAAAAATTAAAGTTAATGAAAAATAAGTGAATAAAAGATAATTGTTAAACTAACAAGGTGAATTGTTAAAGTTTAAGAGCTTATGCCAATGGCTCGATGGGTTTAATCACTGTTTGAAGTGATTTAAGAATTTTTTTTTGGAGTACAGGGACTAACACAAGGTCCTTTTGAACAGACGTTAGACGTTGTTTTGGTTTTGGGTTTTGATTAACTTTGGGTCTTTGTAACCTAAAGAAAAAGAGAATGTGAGTTGAGAATTTGAGATGAATTTTATTGATTTTATGTTTAGTCTTTCCTTTTAAAACGACAGTCACAAAGGTGATGGTGTTTTGGAGGAAAGCAGAGTGAACAGAGCAGAGGCTTTGTGGTGTGTTCAAGACATGCTGCTGTTACTGGTTTAATCCCAGAGAGGGGGGTCTGAACCCAAGGGTGATTAAGAAATTTTGTTTTGAAGTAAGAGAAAAATGTGTTTTCTTTCTAAAGAAAGTAATTTGAGGTAAATTAAACAATATTTTGAGAATATTCTAATTTAAAAGAACATGTGAAATAAATTGTGAATTGAAGGTGAATGTTTAAAAGTTTGTAAAATAGATAGAGACAGATAAAATAGATCATGAGAAACCTGATCTGATCTATATAAATTATTTATGTTTGCATCAACTGAGTTAAAATTTATCAAATTGTGGATGATACCAATTACAGTTACAGGTAAAGACCTACAACTAATGGTAACTAAAATTAAAACTGAACTAAACAAAGTTAAGTTTTAAATATAACATCAACAAAAGTGATGCTATTTGGGAAACATAAAGAAGATGAATAATTAGGAATGCTAATTAATGGAATAACAATTTAAGGTGGTAATTGGGAAAAAAACCATTCTGTTTTGACTTTATTTAGATTTTTTTTAACTTTTATTTGATTTTTGTTTATTTTTTTTTGGTATTTTGAGCCATGGTTGTCCCACGTCTCAAAAAGGGGGGAGATGAAGGTTTAAACAAAACTGTGTTAAAGTGCCGAAGGGATGCTTGGTTAACCGAATGGTTAGCATGAGGCTGAAACAACAGTGTTTAATACGGTTAAAAGTTTAAATCAAATAATGAAATACAGAAAGTTGACAGGACTTTTCTGGAGAAGCACTGTTTAGTCTGATTAAACCTTTTCAGATTAAAGTAGATTTCCAGCAGACCATATCTGTGGAAACAGGGTTTATCTGTTGTTTCAATTTTATGGTTTGATCATTTTAAGGGCTTTTATGGTTTCGTTTGACGAAAACCTAGGAGGCACTTTCTATGGGTCTATAATGTCAGATAACGTTCTGATTTGTTTGTTTGTTCTTTATTTGGATGGAAGCCTACTACAACAAGTATACCAGCTCAGAAAAGGAGTTTTGACAATTAATATAGCCACCACCAGTAAGAGCTAATATTAACAGAGTTCTTTGAACTTATATCATCTTGGTTTACACCTGTGAAGGGAAGCACACCTGTGAGCAGGGCTAGTGACGGGAGTCACATGACTTCCTGTGACATCACTCTGAACTTGACAAACGTAGAGATCAGGGACAGGTGCAGTGCAAAGCAGAAGTCTGGAGGTTTTGTGAAAGTAAGACCATTAGACCAGCGTTGCCTGCTGACCGGAAACATGCGTCCTTAAAGGATCCTCGTTTTATTTGTGTTCACATACGATGTGACGGAGAACATCGTGAGTCGAAACTCACACTTTAGGAGCCAAACAGCAGCTCCCTCAGGTTCATTTGAGAGCCCCATTTACATCGACGACAGAGGTGTCCTTCGAAGGTGTCCTTAATGAATATAAGGCTAAAATTAAATTAGCATTAGGATTTGACTTTTGCTATTTGGGACAATTTATGAAAATGTGGATTAAATAAAGTATATTTATAAACAACAAAGGTTTATGAATTGTACGAGAGATGCTGTAACTGTTAATTAAAACTGGAAATGAGAGAAAACTGGACCAAGGACTGGACAGAACTAAATAGCACTGAGCATGCTTTTAGCTGAAGAGGGGGGATCTACAAAAGGATTTCCTCCAAAGTAACACAGGACTAGTTACAGCAGAACTAAAGTCTTTAAGAAAGGACTTCAAACTCTAACAGAGAAATTAGAGAAATTAATTTTGGAATAGAGAAATTCATTTTGACCTGGTTTTACAACATATTTGGAAAATTGACTGGGATTTTAGAATCTGAATTGAGATACAGTACATGTACTTGTAGTTGTTGTTGCACTTCCATGTCTAATAACATTTGTTTGTGTTGCTTTACATGTATCCGGAGCTTGTTGGTGAGATTGATGAATGTGGCCATTGCTGGGTCAACATTCCTGGACATGCACCTGCCAAACGACTAAGGTCAAGGCTTTGACCTCAGATGAACACTTTGATATCTGAGGGGCGTTATTGTTTGCATGAACACCAACGGACAACAGCTCCAGGACGGATCATACTACAGACCTAAGGGCCGTATGGTTCATTGAATTGATTATGCTGAAGAGAATTGATTTTAATCATTATGAATGTGCATATGTCTCACTCCATGTGTTTTTCTTTTCGTTACAGGGACAGAAATGGATAGGCAGGGACAGGCCAGAGATCTTGAGTCCAATGGGTTGACCAGCTCAACCTCTGGCATATTTTTCTACTTTATTTTGGAGTGACACCATGTTTTGATTTATGATTTATGGACTTTAAAGAATTTGACTTTGAAGAATCAGTGCATTACTCTGTGGGTTCCCATTTGATTTGAAACATATCCATTATAATCATTTGTTGTGTTCGTTTTGACATGTGTTGTAAGTTAATCATTTGAAGTGATTACATACGGTTGATGCTTGATGTTTGTGTTTTGTCACCGCCTTTGGGGCAAGGGGTGGATAGAAGAGTTTTTCCCAGCTTTAGGTCATTTTACCAATGGGTCAAAATGTTCTTCTGGCTAGGTCAACGCCCTGCTGGGTTTTCGCTTCTGTCATATAGTTTACAATTCACACTCAAGCTAGTAGGTTGTTTATGCTAATTGTTATCAGCATAAAGAGGGGGGAATGTTATAAGAATTTTATTCTTATAATTGTGTATATTGTTTATAGTTAGTTGGTGCTCATAGTTCTCTACAGGTCATGTCAAATCATGTTATGTCCTCCATGTTATTCCAAGCATGGTGTAGACATAACTAAAGACATGGCTTGCCGGAGGACTTCTGCACCTGGAGCCTGGAGCTGGGGCCTTGTGGGGAGGGTGTATGCAAGATACACCTCCCACTGACAGCCCCCACGACAGTGATATAAAATGTAGTGTTTTGCTTACCTCTGTAAGCAAAACGCACTATGTACCTGTGTTGTATCTGTGTAATTTGCTTCCCTTGCAAGGAATAAAACCTGGCCTTTCGCTTTTTATAATATAATCTGTCTCCGTGTCTCTCTGGATAATATAAGGATATAGAATTCTTTTGGACATATAGAATTCTTATAACATTAATGTATATAATATAAAAGTTTTACTTATTGAATGTAATTAGTGAAATAAAATCAACTTATTGATGCTATTCTAATTACATGACCAGAACACACAGCCCCATAGAGAAAGAGTATGCAATTACCGGAAAAAGAAAGGAGTCGTTCATCTCCCGAGTCTCTGAGTCGTTCATTCAAGTCCCCGTAGGCTGAATGCAGAAACAGAAGGATTCGTTCATCTCTTGAGTCAGTCTTTGGGTCTGAGTCTCGTTCTTTTGTCACGTGACCGTTTCCGTTCAGTTTCTCGCAACATCATTACACTCGTATTATTGTGTGTTTGGGTTCAAGCAAGGGTCTAGCCAATGGTTCAGTTGAAGTGCAACTCTCACTCAGGGATGTCAGCAAAGGGACAGTGACCTTTTCACCTCCTCTTGTTGTTTTGCACAAGGTGAGGAGCAGAGAAGAGACTCAGATTTTAAGCAGGAGAATGAGCACTAGAAAAAGGAGTGATGTTTGGATTCATTTTGTGGCAACCTCAGCCACTGAAGCAAAATGCAACATATGCAAGAAAGTTCTGTCAACAAAAGGAGGAAATACTTCAAATCTGAGGAGACACCTTAAAATCTCACATCCAACTGTGCTGTTAGCACAAGTTAGAACAGAGAGTGACGATGGTGGCCCTGGAGCGGTTTCGACCACCAGCACCTCATCAGGATATTCCACTACTTTGGCTGACACATTGGTTACATCTACAGCATCCAGTATACCAGCCGCACCCACCAGGGAGCAGTTAAGCCAAGGAGGCCGCAACAGCAAACCTCCATGGGCAGTTTCATCACACGACCAATGGATCCATTAGGATAAGCAAACTAGATGAGGCTCTGGTCAAAATGATTGACTGTGATTTTCAGCCGTTTTCTGTTGTGGAGGATAAGGGCTTTAAGGCATATTCACATCATCTGGACCCATCATACAGCTTGCTAAGCAAAAAAAAAACACTTCCAAAAACTGTAATGCCTAGGCTCTACGACAAGTTAAGAGCTGACATAATGTTAAAGTGTTAAATGTTATTAGATAAAGTTCTTCTAATCTAATAATGGACAAAATTAAGAGTGCATCTGCTGTATGTCACAACAGGCTCCTGGACCTCTGTTACTACCACAAGTTACATGGCTGTGACTTGCCATTTCATAGAGGATTTTAAGATGACCTCCTATCTCCTGGACTGCTTTGTCTTGACAGACAGATACACTGCTGCTCACCTGGCAAGTGAGCTTAGCAGGGTTACAAATGAATGGAATGTGGATGACAAATTTGTTGCTTGTGTCACAGACAATGCCAGCAACATTGTTTCAGCCCTGAGAGACCACCTTCACTGGGATCATATACCTTGTTTTGCTCATTTGCTGAACCTTATTGTAAGAGCTGCACTGAAGGAGCTCCAAGCTTTAGTACAGAAGGTGAAGACAACAGTTGAGTTCTTCCATTGAAGCACAGTTGCTTAATTTAAGATGCAGGCCACACAAAAGCAGATGGATCAAGAGCAGCTGCGCTTATAACAGGATGTAGAACATTTTAAATGTTCAAACGATTTATAGAAATCAGAGATCCAATCGTCTCTACCCTAACTCTCACTAATGCATCCATGCCAACCTTGTCATCATAAGAATGGGAAATTGCCACAAGAAATATGTGTAATATTAGCTTGGTTAAGTGTACATTATGTAAACATTTTTTTTGTAAACATTTTTGTAGGTTTGAGACTGCCTCCAAAATCATTTTAATGACACAAGGTCTTCAGAGGATTGTTGCGGGGTATTAAAGGAATCCCTCCAGCTTTGATCCTGTTAAAAAACTAGTGGACACCCTGATGTCAGAAATGGCTAGAAGGTTTGGCAGACAGGAGCTCATTGAGAAACTTGCTGATGCAACTTGTTTGGATCCCAGGTTCAAAAAGCAAGCCTTTGTCAACCACCAGGCAGCAGAAGAGACAGTTAAGAGGCTTACAGCAGCTTCAGCAGCTATTAACCCAAATCAGACTAAAGAAGAGAATCCTCCAGATGCTGGTGCGACTTCCAGTTCAAAGGCCATGTTTTGGGAAGACTTTGATGAAAGGGTAGCTAACTTGAGGCCTTCTGCTACGACTACCTCAGATGCTATAGTGGAGATGCGGGCTTACCTTGCAGAGCCACTCCTACTCCGCACATCAGACCCTCTACAAAAGTCTTTCTGAGGTCATGAAGGCTAGACTTTGCATTGTGGCCACATCTGTGCCAGCTGAAAGAGTTTTTTCCAAGACTGGGCAGATTATCTCAGACAGAAGAAACAGGCTGAGTCTATCCAAGGTCCGGGTCCATGTCCTTTCTACTTCAGATGTAGCACTGATAGTTTTTTCCAAATAGTCAAAACTTAGTTTCATCAGTCCACAAAACATTTTGCCAATACTGCTGTGGAGTGTCAATGAGCTCTTTTTCAAAACAGCAGGCGTGCAGCAATGTTCTTTTTAGTAAGCAGTGGCTTCCTTTGTGTTTTCCTGCCGTTGATACCCTGCTTGTTCAGTGTTTAACGTATTGTAGACTCATGAACAGAGACAAGTTCTAATGATGCCTTTAAATCTTTGGCTGTCATTCGGGTTGTTTCTTTATCATTGATTAGTCTTTGGTGTGCTCTTAGTGTCATTTGGGCACCCACTTCTTGCTGAGTAGCAACAGCGCCAAAGGGTCTTCTTTTGTAGATTGTTTATTTAACTGTAGATTGGTGAATTTCTAAAGTCTTTATGTAAAGCAACAATTCTTGATTGTAGATCCGCTGAAAGCTCATATTGATGAAGCATGGCACAGATAAGCGTGTTCTTCTTGTGCAGACCAAACTCAAAATGTTTGAGGGGTTTTTATCAGTCAAAGTAGCTGTAGTCCACACATCCAAACTTCTTCACACCGCCAAACACCTCCATCTGAATAAGACTCCAGGTGTGCTAAAACCTTTTTTGAGGTCATTAACTCAAGGGTTCACATACTTTTCCACAAGCACTATTTTTTTTTTTTTTTTGGTTTTTGGTTGTTCTCAATGAAGACAAGAAAGATCAGAATTTTCACATTATGTATTCCAATAACCTTGACTTAGATAAAGATCAGATCACATTTTAAGGCAAATTTATTTAGAAAACCAGGGGAGGGAATGCCTCCCTTTGATAAAGCCAGTCTGGTCGATGATATAACCATTTCCAATCTTAAGGCTAGGGCTTTGGAGATTAATGGTTTAGCAAAATATTTACCTGGGTTAAGAATTTATCTTTTTTTTGTTATCAGTGTTTAAAGATTTGCCAGAGGAGTCTTTGATTTTTGTAGAAATAAATTTTACTGTTTGTAGTTTTAACTAATTGGATAAAAATGTTCCTGTTTTGTTTCCAAATTCAATGTGGGTTGGGTGGAGTTTTAGCAAAGTTGTGTACGTTTTCTGATTTTCAATATTAGTGAGTTCTTGTTTGGCTTTGATTATTTTTTTTCTAATTGAGTCTGTGAGCGTTTTAGAGGCTAGGGTGTCCAGTCTCCTCACCTCCTCTAGAAGATATTTTCTTAAATTTACTTTTCTCTTTTTGTTTGCTGTGTATGCTATTATTTTACCTCGTAGAACTACTTTTGCTGTTTCCCAAAGTATAGTGGTGGATGTCGCTGTGGGATTGTTGAATTCCAGAAAGGATAACCATTCCTGTTCAAAATATTTGATAAAGTCTGGGTCAGAAATTAATGTGTTTAGCCGCCATCTTGGTGGAGGGTGGGAGTCAGTACCTGTTAAGTTATGGGTGCGTGGTTTGAAAAAACATTACTATGAATGTTGTTTTTTATTGTTTTAGGTGATAGTGATTTATGGATAAGAAAATAATTCTTCCAAGAGTATGTTTTATGGCATGAGGAGTAGTTTGTGTATTCCCTGCTATTTGGGTTGTGTAATCTGAAAATGTGATTATTTGGCCATTTTTAAGAGATATGAATAATAACACAAAACCTTATGTATAAACTTGATTCCAAAAAATGTTGGGACACTATACAAATTGTGAATAAAAACAGAATGCAATGATGTGAAAGTTTCAAATTTAAATATTTTATTCAGAATACAACATACAAGATAACATATCAAATGTTAAAACTGAGAAAATTTACAATTTTAAGGGAAATATAAGTTGATTTTAAATTTCATTTCAAATTTAAAATTGAATTTACAGGATTTATCTGAAACAACAGCAGTTCAAACGGTAGTTTCAATATTAGACTAAATGCCCCAAATATTGTTTACATACTATATGACCAGTGAGAGTCTGTTGGTATCTCTACCTGAGTCTCTATCTCCTTCATTTATGTTCTATTTAAGGTACGTTTATTTATTCATTGTTCAGACATAATGTACATCAGTGACTCGTGTAAAATAACGTTTGTTAATACCTGCTGTTATTCCTGAAATATATGTTATTTGTCATCTTGAGTTCACAGGGAAAATGAGCCATTAAAACATCTAAAATTACCAAATGTCAACTGTGCTTGACCTTTTCAAAAAGAAAAACTCCACCCTTTTATGCCTTGTCCAGTCTTTTATTAAACAAAGTGCCAGCTCTGGACACGCCCGGAGTGCGCTAGCCCACTGTGTGTAGTTCTGGTTTACTACTGGCAGTCTGGCTCAGAGGTTTAGTCCTGGTTTAGACTTGTATAAACTGGATAATTCTCTTTTTCTACTTTTTTATTTAACTCTTGAGTTAGACTTTCGCTCATGTGAAAACATTTCTGTTTTTCACTCCGAGTCAGCTCCTGGCCACGTCCAAGCAGCACAGTATTTTGTTAATACTCTCTTGTGTTGATGGGGTTTATTTGGAACCGCTGAAGGTCATTTCTCTGGTGTTACACAAGACATGTCAACAGTCATACACACTACAGCAGTGAGTGAGAAGGAGCAGAGCATAGGTCATGAAAGCTCAGGGAATGTCATACACATTCACAATAGTGTGGGAGCAGCAGTAGATGGCTCAAGCTTTGGCCAGAAGAGACTAGGATGTCTGGACACCACAAGGTTTTCAACTTTTATGTACCATCCCACAGCTGCAAAGTAGGAGTGTCCCCTCTGTTTTCATCAACTGCTCCGAGCCCCTCTTTATCCTCTGATGGTTCCCAGCTGCCTCCAAACAGAGACAAATATGGCTCTGGATGTAGGCCTCGAGCGTCAGGACACCTCCGTTGGTGGCTCCACTGTCAAGCCACCTCTAGTCTCAGAACAGACTTTTTTTTAAAGAATGTAGAGTACCCACTGAGTGTACTGAAAAAACAACAACATTATTTTAAGCAAAATAAGTGGACAAGTTTTGAACGGTAAGTGACTCATGAGCATTCTCCTTATTGGCAATACAAATAATATTTTCTCGTTATCTGCTATCTAAATAGCAATTGCTTTAAATATGAATAAATTTTAGTTGCACATTATCACTGAACGTTGCAAATGAATGAGTTGCTCAGAAAAGGTTTAGCATTAGCTCTGTTTAGAGTTCAGCAGATTATGTTCAGATCTGTGTAACAAGCTTTTTAAGTTGTAACTGCCTGTATGTTTTTCACCCTGTCATTGGTGCAATGGTGCGTGTCTGTGGTGTCAGCGGCTCAGTGGTAGAGCGGTCGGTTGGTGGTTCGATTTCCACTTTCCTCACAGTTCATACTGTTGTTGTGTCCTTGGGCAAGACACTTAAACCTCCAGTGGTGTTGCAGCTAATCGGGATATTTGGGAGATTTCCCGATGGGTCGGTCAGGATGAGGGCCGGCCCGGTAAAGACGTCTGTACATTGAGTGACGCTCTCTGACCCCCCCTTCAATTTTGCTCTGTCATTGTTCAGGTTTGTTGAGCCGTTGTATGATTTGCTGCCTGTAAAAGTAGTCGGGAATATAAAACCAGTTGCGCTGGATTCAGAGACGACAGGTAGTAGTTGTATGCAGGGCCGTTTTTTGAATCGGTCTGTTTAGTGATAACACGACAGTGCCATCAGGCAATTAAACAAATGATTGTTCTGGCATTTTTTGTTGAAATTTTGTCCTATGTTTGTAACGCCAAAACAACAACAATTAAACGCATTCAGTCAATGAGTTCTTCATTTGAGCGCTCCCACCACTCGTCACGGCTTAAAACAGCAGCCGGACCGCTCAACACAAGTATCTGTGGTCTGTGCACTGTAAATATTTACTGTCCCGTAATCCCAACTTCAATAAGGGCTGGTCTAAAGATGAAAATAAGTTCTTTCCCGCTCCTGATCACAACTTCTTTCTTCTTTCAAGGGTTTTCCACAACTGTAGCTTCTTTATTACGATAGTATGACATATTATTAATCTAATATTCTGTGCCATAGTTTTAAAACAAAAAAAAAAAAAAAATCTTAAAATCCTTATAATTGGACTGGATGTGCTCTTACGAAAAGCTATTGTGTTTTTCATGTTCGCTTGTTAATTGTTTATGGTTTACGTTGCCTACAAATAAAGCATCCAGCCCTGGTATTTACACCCACAAAGAATAATGACCAAATCTTTTTAGGTTTTAGGCATTCAGACCACCTTTCTTTTGTCTGTGAAGTTTTGATGAAAACTTAAGATAGAGTATTTTGGTTTAAATGAGAGTTGTACTGATCACTAATCTCCCTTAAATGTTAATTATCTTTATTGCTAAAGTAATGAATAAATGGTGTCTTGTGTCAAGATGTCAATTGTCAGCTAGATTTACTTTAGAGCCATATATACTATGTCTATGTAAAAAAATAGTATCGTTTGGTTTATAGTTTGGGATCAAAGACATCAAGGATCACAATCTCATTAATTTATTTATTTGTAGAAACGTTTTCAAAACAATACTAAAATTTAATTTGAACATGAAAACAACTAACACAAATATTAAATCATTTCATTCCAATACAAGTTTTAAACTCCCAGCTTGGATTCTATTTACATTTGCTGAAACATAAAGGATTTATAAATTACATAAAGTACAACAGTTGTCTTTACCACTATAAATTCAAAGTAGCTAAACCACTAGCTTTGCTACACATAACATTTTGTTTTCCAGTTTTGACTCTGCAAACTTTATTGTTTATACTAAATCATACCACTATGCAACATCACATTAGCTTACTTGTAAAGCCTTCAGAACTGAATTATTTCATTTAAACTAGATATTAATATTAATATAACTAAAGTTGTTATTCTAAAAGTACTTAGAAAGATGGCACGCACTTACCAAGTCCCACATGGCAGCCATTCCACTAGCACCTAAAAAATACCAATTCAGATATAAATCAATCAATCAATCAATCTTAATTTGTACAGCACTTTACAACAACTAAACTGAAGACCAAAGTGCTTTACATTTAAAACAGGAGAATATTTAAAGACGTGTAAAATATATAGATAAAGCAATAACCAAAATAAAATTACACAAAAATTAACACACCAACACTAAAGGTTTGAAATTGACACAGTGCTATATCATGTTAAAAGCCAGTCTAAATAAGTAAGTCTTAACCTGGACTTAAAAAGGGCCAGGTCAGTGATAACACGTAGGTCTACAGGTAATGTGTTTCAGAGTTTAGGTGCAGCAATGGCAAATGAACAATTACACTGTTTGTAGTGGGACCCGGGAAGAACCAGGTAATAAATGACAATGTGCTGCTAGATCTGTTTGCATCTCAAATGTGAACTTTAGTGGAATAACCACACAGGTGTAATCTAAAGTTTAAGATCCTGAGATATAAATGTACAAATACAAAATTCCATATGTCTTTATTCAAACAATTGCAATTGCTTTTGTCAAAAAGTTTGTGTGTGTTGTGTATTTGTTAAAAAACAACAACAATAACAGCTCCTCTTGGCCTAGCAATAAATCCCAAGGGGAATTTTATCTTTCATTGTCCACAACACGCGACTGTAGTGACAACTGCAGCACCACATAAATATTAATAAAAAGTCTAAACGTGCAAGTATTCAGTACCCATGGCTGTTTAACCAACTGCCTTCAGAAGTTGTCTAATGATTGTTGAATAATCAAATGTTGACCGAATGACTAAATAGAATCCACCTGTGTGTAATCTAAGTAGTACAAATACAGCTGTTCTGTGATGGCCTCAGACGTTTGTTAAGAGAATATTGGAAAGTAAACAGCATTATGATGTCCAAAGTTGTGATAAAGTTTTGGAGAAGTTTAAAGCAGGGTTAGTCTATTAAAAGATTTCCCAAGCTTTGAAAATCTCACAGAGCACTGATCAATCCATTCTGGAGATGGAAAGAGTATGGCCCAACTGCAAACATATCAAGACATGGCCGTACCTAAACTTACAGGCCGAACAAGAAGAGCACTTTTCAGAGATGCAGCCAAGAGGCCCAATGTGACTCTGGAGGAACTGCAGAGATCTTTAGCTGCTCCTCCACACTGAGGAGCTAGCTGAGGTGGCTTGGGCATCTGTTCCAGATGCCTCTGGGCATGTCCCACCGGGAGGAGACCCCGGGGAAGACCTAGGACACGGTGGAGGGACTATGTCTTTCGGCTGGCCTGGGAACGCCTTGGTATTCCCTCAGAAGAGCTGGAGGAAGTGTCTGTAGAGAGGGAAGTCTGGGTGTCTCTGCTTAGACTGCTGCCACCGCGACCCTGCCCCGTTTAAGTGGTAGAAGATGGATGGATTAATAACATTACAGGATATTAGGATATTTATTCTTTAAAATATTATTGTGTAGGCCTAAGCCTCACAAGCAATGGGGAGGCTCTAATGGCCCATGGCCAGAGAGGGAAAGATGGCCTTGCCAATTTGGAGTGAATACAGAAAATTATGGGTGAGGATCTGAAAATTAATAAAAGGAATGGGGATATATTAGTAAAAGCCAAGGAGTTACTGACCTGCAACTCAATCATCAATTTTGAAGCCAAAACAGTTATCACATCATCTGGACTTGCAGTGATACCAAAGACCATGGACACAAACTGTGACTGTGTAAGTATTTGTATTATTTTTATTATTATTATTATTATTATTATTATTATTAGTAGTAGTAGTAGTAGTAGTAGTAGTAGTAGTAGTAGTAGTAGTGTAAGTATTCGTTTTATTATTAGTAATAGTGTAAGCATTAATATTTGTATTTATGACGGGTAACCTTTTGAACCAAACTTACATAGTCAATCCGCTTTTAATTATTATTTATTATTTATTATGTATTTAAGGGTTTGCTCTATGGCAGTGCACATAAGCATGCGGTGAATACTGGCGTGGGAACATTGGCATTTGTTCGTGAAAGGATTCCAAGAGCCCAAACAGGATTATCTGGCTTATTGAAACAAATTCCTAAAGGTAAGTTGAGTTCACACTTCTTTATTTATGTTAAGATGGTGATGATGCTTCTATATTTCTTGTTACTACAGTTGTCAGGCACTATGTCTGACCCGCCAAGTGACAACAGCAAAGACTCAAAGGAACTGAAACATTTAGAAGCCCTTTTGACTGATGTGGAGGAAAGACAGTTAGACTTATTGGTGGACCAGCAAGACGTCAAGGTAAATGACAAAGGCCTCCGATTTTCCATAAATAATGGAAGTTTTATCATTTAAACTTTACTGATATGAGTTTACTTATTTTAATATACATTTTAACAGTGGGAAGACAAAAGCCACCATGGCAAAAGGCAAAGCAAAAATTTAAACGCACCCAAAAAAAGCAAGTGCACTGGGGAATAGAGACAGCTAGTGGGTCTAAAGTTCTATAATTATTATGTATAGCTTTGTCACAAGTTATGGTTTATTGTATTCCAACTCTTTAGCTTAGTGGACAATCCTGTGGACTGCACAACAGAACTGCACAAGACCTGGGAGTTTCGCCAAAATCTTTGTGAAGAGAAATGGGAGAATGCCAGACAATGCTCTGTGCTGAAAAGATTGTGATTATTGTATTGTTAAACAGGCTGTAGTCCGCTGTTGAGATTGTCTCCCTAAATCCTTCTTCTGTGGTAATTGTGACAATGATATTCATCAGCACTGTGTTCTACACAACAGAGATTCCATGATTAAAGGTTTTTATAAAACTTTTCTTCCAACTGCTTACATTTTAAAAGATAATGATGGAAAATATACTACATGTGAAGGTTTGTATTAAAGTCTTCAAATGAAATTGTATAGCAAGATGTTTTTTAAATGTCTTTATTTATTTATTTTTTAGCGAGACCATGTCATTGCCCAAAGTTATTTGTCATTGTGACAGATCTCATACAATTGTAAGGGAAGTCTCTGTAGCCAGCAGACTTCTTCTTTACTCAAGGAAGTTGAAGGAGGCCAGCGTTCTGAGAGCGAAGGGTACGAGCTGGAGTATACCGGGTGATGAGGCCGGATGGGTAAGAGGGTATATATATATATATATATATATATATAGGATATAATTATATTATATAGGAGAACTTTGAAATCAGCTCTAACTTGAATAAGAATCCAGTGTAATGAATCCACGACTACGACGAATAATGTGATCAAACTTCCTGGTCTTTGTTAAAAGTCTGGCGGCTGTATTTTGGACCATTTGTAGTCTGTGAGTACTTTTCCTCAGCAGTTCAGAGAAGAACGCATTGCAGTAGTCCAGCCTGGATGTGACAAATGCATAAATGATCATTTCAACATCAGCTAAAGAGAGGCAGGGCGAATTTTTGAGATATCCCTCAAGAGAAAAAAGCCCTGCAGAGATAGTTTGGAGTCAAAAAAGCAAGGCAAGGCAAGGCAATTTTATTTATATAGCACAATTCATACACTGGGTAACTCAAAGTGCTTTACAGGAATAAAAGACAATTTACAAGATTTATATTAAGAAACATAAGAAAAATTAAAACATTTTAAAAAGAAGAGTGCAGATAAAAGAAAAAACAAACACTTTAGGTTGTAGTGTAGGCGGAGCTAAAGAGGAAGGTTTTTAACCTCCCCTTGAACATTGTTAAAGTTGAGGCTTGTTTTACTTCATCTGGGAGGCTGTTCCAGGTTTTTGCTGCATGAAACTTAAACGCTGCTTCACCATGTTTAGTTCTAACTCTGGGCACGAGCAGAAGGCCTGTCCCAGGTGTTCTCAGAGTCCGAGGAGGTTCATAAGTAACTAGCATGTCAGAGATATATTCTGGTGCTAAACCATTTAGAGACTTGTAAACCAGAAGTGCTGTTTTAAAGTCTATTCTCTGAGCAACAGGAAGCCAGTGCAGAGATTTTAAAACTGGCGTGATGTGGTTGTACTTCCTGGTTTTGGTTAGAACCCGAGGAGCCGCGTTCTGAATAAGCTGCAGCTGTTTTAACCCTCGTTTTGAGAGACCAGTGAGCAGGCCGTTACAGTAATCTAACCTGCTGGAGATAAAAGCATGGATAAGTTTCTCTAAGTCTGGTTGAAACATCATCCCTTTGACTCTGGAAATGTTTTTAAGGTGATAAAATGCAGATGATGTAATTGACTTAATGTGACTGTGGAAATTCAAGTCTGAGTCCATGATGACCCCTAGATTTCTAACCTGATTTTTACATTTTAGAGAAAGAGACGCGAGGTGGCTGCTGACACTTTCTCTTTGTTTCTGTGGCCCAAAGATGATTAGTTCAGTCTTGTTTCTGTTCAGTTGGAGAAAATTATTTTGCATCCACATGTCAATCTGTTCGATGCAGTGACACAGTGAATAAATTGGTCCATTTTCACCTGCTGTGAGTGAAATGTAAATCTGAGTGTCATCTGCATAATTATGGTAGGATACTCCACAGCTGCATATTAACTGGCCTAAAGGAAGCATGTAGAGATTGAATAATAGAGGTCCCAAGATAGACCCTTGTGGAACCCCACATGTCAGGGCCATTTGGTCTGACACACAGTTACCAACCGAAACAAAGTACTTCCTGTCTTCAAGATAGGACTGAAACCATTTAAGGGCAGTTCCAGTGATACCTATCCATTCCTCTAATCTTTGTGTCAGGATTTCATGGTCCACTGTATCAAACGCAGCACTCAAGTCCAACAGAACTAAGACAGAGACTTTGCCTGCGTCAGTGTTCATACGGATGTCATTTGTGACTTTGATAAGTGCAGTCTCAGTGCTGTGATGGGGCCTGAATCCTGACTGAAAGGGATCAAAACAGTTGTTAAGTAATAGAAAGTCATTAAGTTGCTGATATACAACTTTTTCGATGACTTTCCCTAAAAATGGCAGGTTTGATATGGGCCGATAGTTGTTGAGCACTGTAGCATCAAGACTGCTCTTCTTTAGGAGAGGCTTAATGACAGCAGTTTTAAGTCCCTTGAAATGTTCCAGACTGTAAGGAATTATTGACTATATCAGTGAGTTGTGGTAACAAACTGCTTAGTACTGATTTTAGAAATCTAGTGGGTAAAACATCGAGGCAGCAGGTTGATGAACTCAGGCTGGAGACAGTTTTTTCAATTGTTCTGTCATTAATGGGTGTAAATTGTGTTAAACCAACCAAGTGTCTCCTAGGTGGCTGCCGTGTTGTTTTATGCCCTTTGGACTGTATCGCATGTTTAATGCCTTGAACCTTGTCGTTGAAAAACAATGCAAACTCAATGCATTTAGTGGTGGAAACTAATTCTGGTGGAAATGGAGCTGGAGGGTTTGTTAATCTGTTCACTGTAGCAAACAGGACACGCAGGTTGTTACTATTGTTGTTAATGATCTCTGAGAAGAATATTTCTCTTTCTTTTTGCAAAGTTTGATTGGAAACATGCAAATTTTCTTTGTATACCTCATAATGAATTAAGAGTTTCGATTTACGCCATTTTCTTTCGGCTTTTCGGCATTCCCTTTTCTGTGCCCTGACAGAGTGAGCATTGCTCCATGAAGCCTTCTGCCTGCCTTGATCACTTTAACCTTAACAGGAGCAATGGTGTTCATAACATTTAAAACACCTGAAGTATAACAATTCAACAAATCATCAACTTGACCTGATGAGGCATTTTCAAACCTGATTGCCTCCATAAACTGTGTCCTGGTGTTATTGTTAATGTATCTCTTTTTTACAACAGTAGGTCCAACAGCAACTTTTGGAATTATGGACAGATGAAAAAAGACACATGAATGATCAGATAGAGCAACATCAATCACAGTGACATCTGAAATATGAACACCTTTAGTAATGACCAGGTCCAGAGTGTGACCTCTGTTATGGGTCGGCTCATTAACATGCTGACAAAGACCAAAAGTATCAAGAATAGTAGAAAGTTCTTTGGCATTTCTGTCACAAACATTATCCACATGCACATTAAAATTACCTGATATGACTATTTGTTCAAATTCTGTGCAAATAACCAAAAGCATTTCAGTAAACTCATTAATAAAATCATGACATTGTTGGGGTGGTTTGTAAAGAACTACATATAATACAGATGGAGAAAACCTCAACTCCATTTTGAATGACACATACTCAAATGATGAAAACTCACCAAGTGATAGCTTCTGGATAAGAATATTATCCCTAAGAAAGGCACATACACCACCACCCTTTTTGTTTTCCTGTATTTTGGATAAAAATGTGACATTTGATGGGGTGGATTCAATAAGGACTGCATTTCCAGTCCTGCTGTCTAACCATGTTTCATGGTTAAAAACATAAAATCAAGCTTATTTGAAGTTATAAAATCATTAATTAAAAAAGATTGACTTGACATTGAACAGTGCAAGTTTTAAGTCTGTTTGAGCAGGACCTGACTTTATCTGTTTGCAGGGGATTTGAATCAGATTTGTCTGATTAGACAATTTAACTGTTATTCTCTTCTTTAATCTGCGACTTCTGACTGTAGTTATGGAGCTAGGGGGGAGTGTTCTCTCCCAGGGCCTCAGGTTGATAAGTGGTTTATTATGACGAAAAGTCCTGGAACAGCAGAGGCCCTCAGTGTCCTAATCACTGATAGTAGCCTTGATGCTAGTCAAGGCTTTTGGAGCTGGTCTGGGAGGAGCTGGTTTGGGAGGGGGTCTGACAGGGGTGCATTGGACTCTAGGGGGCTGTCCACACGGAGACAAAAATCACTGTATCCATATACATTTTGTATCGTATTGGCCTTTCGTCCACACGGGTCCGGTGTTTTGGGAGACTGAATCCGCTATTTTTTGAAACAGGGTTCTAAAGTGGATAAATCTTTCGACAACACCTAGGTGACACCCTTGCGGTGTCGTGTGTACAGCCAATCCGTATATTTTGTGAAAACGATGATGTCATCGCATCACGTGTCGGCCTCGTAACAGCAACAACAATAATGGCGGACTACATGATTGAGTTCGTGCTGCAGAAGCTACTAAGCCTACTAGCTTTATTACAGCAAAATCTATTGCTTCTATGCAGTTGTGGTGAGCAACAAGCGATAATGGACAACACCATACGCCACATGCTCTTAGATCCACCGCGAAAGAGAACCAGGAGAGCAACCTGGAGAAAATGAATGGAGAGAGAATTTCCATGTCCAAAGCACTCAGAACTCAGTCCGTATATTGAAGAGCAAACAACAAACATGAGGGCACCAATTACTACACTCTAAATATATGACTGCAACAATTTGAGAACTTGTTTTTATTAGAAAAGAAATATTTAGGTCTTCGTCTTCTTCTGCAGCGCGCAAGGTTATGCGCATGCTCAAAGTCTTCTTCTCCGTGTATAGTGTATATCTGTGGCAGAATTACAGCGCCCCATACTGGTCGGGCATATATACTACATCGTTTTCAGCCGGCCGTGTGTACGCAGATATTTTCTTGAGAGGACGCCGTCTCAAGATCGGATAGGGGATGCACTGGCTTCGTGTGGACATAGCCTAGGTAGTGGCCGAGGTGAAGCAGTGGTACTCCTGGGTGGTATTGGGGGTGATGTTTTTAGTGATGATGTTAGAACCCGTGACCTGGCCAAGTTAGGTGTAAGGGGTATCATCTTAATTCCAGATTTAACTAAAATTTCCAGGTGATCTGGAAATCCCATTGGTGAATCCGGAGATGGGACAGGGATGGTGAGGTCCGCAGAAGGTGTTGATGTTACTGGGGGGGTCCATGGCCCTATTGGGGGAGTCCATTTCAGTGGTGGAGGTGTTGATGGTGGTACAGTCAGAGGAGGATCCTTGGCTGGTGAGGCAGGAGTGCTTTTTTCATTCAGTGGCTGAGGATCCTTTCTTTGTTCAAGAGGGCGGCCAGAACCATTTAGGTGTCTCAGGGAGTGCAGGAGATTATCCGTTAGCCTCCTGACCCCTCCCCTGTTTAGATGTGGGCCCTTTCCTTTGAACAGGTCGTCACGTTGCCAAAACAAGTTAAAGTTATCAATGAAGTGTACTCCTCTTGTCTCACAGGCCTTGGACAGCCATGTATTCAATGCAAGCAGCCGACTGAATTTATTGATCCTTCTGTCGATGTTTGGGAGTGGTCCACTGATATAAAGGATTGCACTTCCAGGTTTTCAAGTTTATCTAAAAGCCTGGAGAAATCATTTTTTAAAACTTCTGATTCCCCCTTCCTGGTGTCAACTGCACCCACGTGTAACATCAGCTGTTTAATCCCTGTGTGTTTAGACATTACTTGGGGGAGGAGTGCTGTTATATCAGTGACTGTAGCACTTGGAAAGCTGCATGTAGCAAATCTACTATTGTTTACGTCCCTGATAGCACCGTCTCCAAGCAGCAAGATATCTCTGACCGTCACTTTTTGCATAGATTCTCTGTCACTGTTTGCCTGGTGCTTTTCCACAGATTCATGTCTCCTGTTCTCCATAGAATAAGCTTGATTAACTCCATGTTTTTCATTTACAGCAGAGTTTTCTGGTTCATTCACCTTTAGCTCAGTCAGTAGTTGGAATCTGTTTTTTAGCTGGATGTCTGGTGATGCTACATATGCTCTTGTGATGCCAGCATTCTTTTTTCTAATCCAGTGCTGCTTTGGCTGGGCACCAAGTTTATGCCAGGTGGTATCATTTTGTTTAAATCCCTTTGCTTTGCTCAGTTTTGGGAATGACACTGTATCATCCAAGTTTAAATTCACAGTCTTACCACATTGTGTGATCGGTATTGTCTCCTGAAGTCCTCTTTCAGATTCCAAATCAAAGCAAAAAAAAAAGTGACAACGAGGTTCACATTGTTGCCGTGCTCCAACACACAGTTGTTGATCGAGACAGTAAGATTGTTGAACTTGTGCCGATGACTGTCAGGACCAATTAACAAGAGCTCTGTTTTATCCGAGTTCAAATGGAGGAAGTTTTGAAACATCCATGTTTTAATTGAAACGAGGCAGGCCTCTAGACCAGGGGTGCTCACACTTTTTCAGCACGCGAGCTACTTATAAAATGATCTACCCACTACAAAAATGCAAAACTTATATTTATTTACATATATATTAAGGATTCTTTATATGTACAATGTATGTTGATGTACCTTGCAAACCGTAATACTGCAGAACAATTAACTATGTTCAATTTTTGTCATTACCTGAGTTTACTCTGATGACTTGCACTGAATTGAATCAGCCAGGGATGCATAGTCCGGACAGTAGCTGCTGACAGATGAAGCAAACGCACTTTGAAAATGTCATTATGAAAAAAAAGTCCTCCTCCCATTCCGTATGAAAGCGATAAGTTTTTGTGTTTTTACTTGGTCCAGCTCCCTCACTCATTTTTATAATCTTTCTTTAGTTTAAGAGAAGAGAACGACCGGTAGTTCGTGATCGACGTATTGAGCACCCCTGCTCTAGACACATGATGTCAGTAGTATTATTCGCTTTAATTGGTAAATACAGCTGTGTATCATCTGCTGTAACACTGGTGAATGGATGCTTCATGTAAGTCGCTTTGGATAAAAGCGTCTGCTAAATGACTAAATGTAAATGTCCTGAGTCAGTGATGGCCGAGAGGGTTGCATGGACCTACTCTGTGTAGGCCTTTACTGAGTTTCCAGGTGTAGTTAAATTTGGAAGGACAATTGGTCAGCCGTGTTGCAAACATTTCCGTTGCAGCTACGCTAAAATTTTGTAAAGACACTATGCATTGTCGGAATTTGAATTCAAATTCAAATTCCACCAGTGAGTAATCTGAAACAGCAGACAACAACAAACCTTTTCTTTTTGTCATGCATGCTAAGGATGGACACTGTGCCAAGTGTTTTGAGGTATGCATACATTTTATGCTTATCTTTAAATATTTATTATTTGAGTGGAAAAGACACAATTGCTACAACATTCAACATGCTAGAAGAAAAAGTCTGGTAAGTGTCTATTAGTACTGTATAAAACTGAAGGGAAAATCAACAACTTTAAGTAAATATAATTTTCTCAAAGATGAATGATTGAAATGACTTATACCCTTTCTTCTTATTATTATTTTTTTCCTTCTGTTACTGAAGTACCCCAGATGGCTTGTGAAGGGCTTGCTTGCTGTTGACAAGCTGAACTTTCTAAAACAAAATAACTCATGTCTGAGGTTCATTCAACATATAAAAAATATGGAGGAAAAAGAGGAGGAGGATGAAATGGAAGAGGATGACTACTTCATTACTGACTCTGAGAGTGAAACTGATGAAGATTAAGCTTTACTGTCTTGAGTGTTGTGTAAAAATAAATGAGATTGTGATCTTAGATGTCTTTGTTCCAAAGCGATACTATTTTGATACATAGTTTGTATGGCTCTCTATTAAATCTAGCTGACAAGTGACACAAGACACCATTTATTCATTACTTCAGCAATAATCAACATTTAAGGGAGATTAGTGATCAGTACAACTCTCATTTGAAACCAAAGTACTCTATCTTTAGTTTTCATCAAAACTTTACAGACAACAGAAAGGTGGTCTGAATACCTAAAAACTAAATGTGAACAGATTTAGTCATTCTGTGTGGACCTCGGCGGCACTCGGAGTGTCATTGTTTCTGTCTGCATGAGGCGCCATGGCTGGATGCTTTATTCGTAAGCCTCAATGTAGCAATGTAAACCATAAACAATTAACAAGCAAACACAAAATACACAATAGTTTTCCGAGAGAAGTAAAAGTCACTTTCGAGATATTCTGGCAGCCAGCTGTAGCCTACGTCATTATAAGAGGGGAGTGGTGTCCAAATGTTTCCGTCTTGAATTATAACCAAAAATATCTCTATCTGGTAAAAAATGACACATATTGTTTTTTTTTAGAAAACTTAGTGAATGTCATCATTAATAAGAAAGCTTAAATATACAATTTCACAGGACATACTGTAGGTAATGTGTGCTCTTTGGATATTCTAATTTTGTCCATTGCAGCATAACCCTGTTTTCCCAACCCCTTAGCAAACCAGAGTACAATGGATTGAACTAGACTTAAGACTTCTCACAAAATTCTCACAAATTCTCGTCAAAAATGTTTTGGTCAGGATCAATGTTTTGTTCTATTTCATGCATAATGTTTTTTGTAAGTGTTCAGTGGATATTGCTGTTGGTTCCTCAGTATCTGACACTGTTAATTTTCATATTCTTCCAGATCTTCCATATTTCTGATTACGATGACTTCTGGGTGCACGAGAAATGAGAGAAATGATTTGAGTCTTATTGCTGACGCTTTGATTATGTTTATGTGTGTTTATTAATGATTGGGCGGTAGTTAGAGCATTATGTATGGTCCTTGTTTGGTTTAGGGATAAGTGTTATTAATGCAGTGTTCATGTAGTGTGTCAGTTTTTGATTATTATGAGTTTCTGAGGGTAAATTGTAAAAAATGTTTGTAAAATTCAAAAGGGTATCCTGTGAGCCAGGTGATTTATTGTTGGACATGAGTTTTAGTGCTTTGGTTCTTTCATCAGAGGTGAGTGGTTGATCCAAGTTTGGAAGGGAACAGAAAGGTTTCTGTAGCTGCTATGTCATGTTCTCGTGTGTAGAGATTAGAAATATTGTCAGAATGTGTAGTTTATTTCGTCATTGTCCTCAATGAGTTTGCCTGCCGTGGTCGATGTGATTTTAGAGTTCTCAGATTGTTGTTTCAGTTTCTGTTTTATTACCAAATTCAAATTGTTTGTGACAAAGTTTGAGGAGGTTATTTTCTGTTTTTCTTTTGGAAGAAGAAGATAATATTTACTGTTTGATTCCCACCACCATCTGCAGCACAAGCTGGGAGTCATCAGGACTCTCCAGCACAGAGCACAAGAGGTGCCCACAACCTCAGAAGGTAAACGGAAAGAAGAACAACACATCCGTAAAGCCCCGAGAGACTGTGGATACCCCAAATGGACTTTCAACAAAACCAAGAGGACACAGAAACCAAACAGACAGGAACCAGAGACAAAAGGGAAGGGTGTAGTTATCCCTATGTGTCTGGTTTATCTGAAAAACTTAAAGACACAACACAACATTCTAGTCCACTTTCCACCAGGGAACATTCTGCATCAAAAACTGGTCCATCCTAAAGACAAGATCTTCTGTCACAAACAGAGTAATGTAGTTTATGCAGTTCAGTGACGAGTGCAGTGACAGTTATGAAACAAAACAAAACAACAGCTTCACAAGAGGATGTATCAGCACAGAAGAGCCAATGGAGGACCGGAGTCTGCAGTTCACCTCCACCTCAAAGAGAAAGGACATTCCTTTGAGGACAGCAATGTTCAAATTTTGGCCAGAGAGGTCAGATGGTTTGAGAGATTGGTGAAGGAAGCCATTTTTGTTAAAATCGAAAAACCCTCTCTGAAAAAAGGAGGTGGCCTCAGCTTCATGTTGCCTAGTATTTATAACAGTGTTTGTTGTTGTTGAAATCTAAATCAAACCAGTTTCACTCGAGAACAGTGATGGACAGTAACAAAGTAAATGTTATTCGTTACTGTACTTAAGTAGTTTTTTCCAGTATCTGTACTTTACTAAGTATTTCCATTCGGGGATACTTTTTACTTTAACTTCACTACATTTCAAAGTCAAATATCTTACTTTTTACTCAATTACATTTTGCAAAATTATTTGAAAAAAGTTTTGAATAAAAAAAAAATTTGAATTTGAATTTGGTCTGGTAACTCTGGTTACCGCTTATTTAGTGCGTCAGTGCAACAGCATATCATTCTGAGAGTGCCGATTGTCTTCACTCTTTATTAGGATGGAAGAATCACAAACTCCTGAATCTAAAGTGCTAGTTCCACAACATCCGTGGCCTTATTTATGTGTTATTTTGAAGTTGTTGAAAAGAAAAACGAGTCCTTCATTTTTAACTGCCTTCTTTGCCTGCCTCGGAACTGTAAAATTTCTTCATACTGGAATTCTCCTTCCGATCTTAGGAAACACACTGAAGTAAGCCATTTTCATTCTGGTGGTAATTTTTTCTTCGATTTATAAATTATGTGCATAATTTTGAAACTCGAGGAACAATTAGTAAATCATGCGCACGATTTAGCTTATTTTTTCGGTCATGTCATGTCTGAGGCTCCGTAGTGATCTACTTTAAAAATAAAATTTAAATATATCACTAGATTTATTGAATTCAATTACATCTATTTAATGCAAAAGCATAATAATTATTTTAAGCAAGAGACTGACAAAAATTATAAGGGCATTATAGCCATAATAAATGATAGTACTTGGATACTTAAGTATATTTGAAGACAAATACTTTTGTACTTTTACTCAAGTGAAAGCTAAAAGGGAGTACTTTGGATTTTATAAGTAATATTTTACCTAGTGTATCTCTACTTTTACTACAGTTTGTTTTTTCTCTTTTCTCCCTCCTAGGGTGGACGCAAACCTCTGACCTTCCGGTTGAAAGACGAACGTGTCAGATCCACTCCGTGTCTCTCAGGGATCCACTCCACTTTCCTTCTCTCTCCTTCATCTCATCACTGCCACCTGTCCCAAGCACCTGTAGCCTATTACCATCAGTGAGGTATTTAAACCTCTCCTGTCCACCTCTTCCCTGCCAGATCATTCAGCATACTTTGTGTGAATGTTTCCAGTGTTTGTTCCAGCTCTTGTCTCAGTCCTCTCTCCAGTCTTCACTCCAAGTCTCAGGTTTGGACTTCATTCTCAGCCCAGCTTCCCAGCTTGGTTCCAGTCACCGGCTCGGCTCCAGGCTTCGGCGCAGCCCCACGGCTCACTCCAACTCTCAGCCCAGCTACCCAGCTTGGCCCCAGTCACCGACTCGGCTCCAGGCTTCGGCGCAGCTCCACGGCTCACTCCAACTCTCAGCCCAGCTCTCCAGCTTGGTCTTCAGTCACCGGTTCGGCTCCCAGGCTTCGGCGCAGCCCACGGCTCACTCCAACGCTCAGCTCAGCTCTCCAGCTTGGTCTCCAGTCACCGACTCGGCTCCAGGCTTCGGCGCAGCTCCACGGCTCACTCCAACTCTCAGCCCAGCTCTCCAGCTTGGTCTTCAGTCACCGGTTCGGCTCCAGGCTTCGGCGCAGCTCCACGGCTCACTCCAACGCTCAGCCCAGCTCTCCAGCTTGGTCTCCAGTCACCGGTTCGGCACCAGGTCTCGGTTCAGCTTCACGGTTCAACTCCAACTCTCAGCCTGTCTCTCCAGCTTCCTATCACTATCTGTACTTTAATAAAGTATCACTTACCTTCACTGTCTTGTGCGCACTTGAGTCCTCATTCCCACATTACAGAGCGATCTGGCCAAGATGGACTCAGCCAAAGCAGAGAAAGTAATAGATCGATTTACCCTCATTGAAGAAACTCTCCAGCATCATGAAGCCCAAATGAACACTATTTCCGCCGGGTTCCAGCGGATTGTGTCTCAACAGGAGGACGCATTCAGGCCATGTCAAATCAGATCCATCTCCTGACTTCTCAGCTATCGAGTATTCCGAAGACCACAGAGAGTCGGGTCTCCGTTCCACCTTCAGATCCTGTTTCCCCGGTGGTTCAACCGATTCCGGTCCAGGAGCCTCGGTCGGGATTCCAGAACGTTACTCGGAGGCAGGTGGTTGTAATCCCTTTCTGGTTAACTGTTCAATTCTGTTTGCTCTGCAACCCCACACATTTGCCACAGAAAAAGCCAAGGTGGCATTTGTCATTAATCATCTTACGGGGCGCGCACGTCTCTGGGAACCGCAGAGTGGGAGAGAGGTACTCCAGCTTGCTCTAGTTTCCAATCCTTATCTACTGAACTCCGGAAGGTGTTTGGCGCTGAGGATCAGGAGGCGCGGCCAGGGCCTTTTCAACTAAAACAGGGATCTCGTTCAGTGGCGGATTATTCCATTGACTTTCGGATGCTTGCTCGGCAGAGTGGATTTAACGCTCCTGCACAGCACCAGGCTTTCCTTCTCGGGTTGGCCGAGCACATGAAAGATGAGCTGGCCTCTCGGGAGCTTCCAGAAAACTTGGATGATTTAATCCGTATGTCAATCCGGGTTGATCAGAGGGTCCGAGCTCGTCGAGGGGAGCGGGCTACCCGGAGTTCTCTTTATCTTCCTCTTGACTCCCAGCGACCACAGCTCTCTGTATCCACAACAGATTTCAGTTCCACAACAGATTCCAGTGAACCCATGCAAATTGGCCGCTCTCATCTCACTCCTGAGGAGAAGCTACGGCGTCGAAGGAGGAACCTTTGTATGAATTGTGGGGGCCCGGGCCATGTTGCATTGGTCTGTCCGTTAAAGGACAGGCTCAGCAGTAGATGGAGGAGTACTGTTGAGTCTTACAGAGGGTCTCCTCCATCAATCGCCCGCTTGTCCATGTCCAGCTGCTGCTTCCTGGGGCCCACAGACTTTAACTACATTTATTGACTCTGGGGCAGGCGGCAGTTTTATGGGCGAGACCTTGGCACTTCAGTTGGGGTTGTCACGAGTTCCCCTACCCAAACCAGTTCCTGCACGGGCCCTGGATGGACACCTCCTGGGTACCGTGACCCACCGGACCAGTCCGTGACTCTATTGATCTCTGGGAACCATCAAGAAAGCGCTCGGATTTTTCCTAATTCAGTCTTCGGAGATTCCATTAATTTTGGGCTACCCCTGGTTGCGACGCCATAATCCTCACATTGATTGGGACACTGGGGCAATACTGGGGTGGAGTCATTCTTGTCACTCTGTTTGTCTTCAGTCAGCGGGATTACCCAACCCACTACCTGGTACACCTGTATCCTCTCTGCCGACCAACGTTCCCAGGAGTACCAGGATTATAAGGAGGTCTTTAATAAGGCCAAAGCCACAGCCCCGCATCGGCCATATGACTGTGCTATTGACTTGCTTCCTGGCACCTCACCTCCTAGAGGCCGACTATATTCATTGTCCGCTCCTGAAAGAGAGGCCATGGATCTTTACATCAAAGATGCGTTAGCAGCCGGAATAATAAGACCTTCTTCATCACCAGCGGGGGCGGGGTTTTTCTTTGTGGGGAAGAAAGACAAGACTCTCCGACCCTGCATTGATTACCGTGGACTTAATGAGATTACCATAAAGAACAGGTATCCGCTTCCCCTTCTGGCCTCCGCCTTTGAACTCCTGGAGGGCAACGGTGTTTTCCAAATTGGATCTTCGCAATGCATACCACCTGGTTCGTATCCGAGAGGGGACGAATGGAAGACAGCATTTAACACCTCGTCAGGCCATTATGAATATCTGGTGATGCCCTTTGGACTGACTAATGCTCCGCTGTTTTCCAGAACCTGGTTAATGATGTGTTGCGGGACATGCTCGACAAGTTCGTATTTGTCTATCTGGATGATATCCTTATCTTTTCCAAGAATCACAAGGAGCATGTTCATCATGTCCAGTCAGTCCTTCAACGCCTGCTGGAGAATTCGCTTTTGTCAAGGCTGAGAAATGCAAATTTCACGTACCCAGCGTCTCTTTTCTGGGTTACATTGTCGCCCAGGGTAAGATTCAGATGGACCCTTCCAAGGTGTCGGCAGTATTGGATTGGCCATCTCCGTGCAGTCAAAGCAACTGCGCTTCTTGGGGTTTGCCAACTTCTATAGACGTTTCATCCGTGGCTATAGTACCTTGGCGGCTCCTATGACAGCACTTACCTCATCTAAGGTTCCGTTCATCTGGTCCAGCGGCCGATTCAGCATTCGGGACCTGAAGCTTCGTTTTCTTCAGCTCCAGTGCTTATCATCCCAAACTCTGGTAGCCAGTTTGTCATAGAGGTGGATGCTTCCGACGTGGGAATAGGCGCAGTTCTGTCCCAACGTTCCACTTCAGACCAGAAATTACACCCGTGTGCCTATTTGTCTCGTCGCCTGTCTCCGCTGAACAGAACTACGACATAGGTAATAGGGAGCTGCTGGCGGTTAAGCTAGCCTTGGAGGAATGGCGGCACTGGCTGGAGGAGCCGAACAACCTTTTCTTGTGTGGACTGACCACAAGAATTTGGAATATATCCAGTCAGCCAAACGCTTGACATCTCGTCAAGCTCGTTGGTCATTGTTCTTTACTCGATTTAATTTTGTTTTGTCATTCCGACCAGGGTCCCGGAATCAGAAACCTGATGCCCTTTCTCGGCAATTCCAGAAGGAGGAGACCTCTTCTGAGGTGACCTCCATCTTACCTCCATCCCAGCTGGTAGCAGCCGTCACCTGGCCCATTGAAGAGCGCGTTAAAACAGCCTTGAACACCATTACTGTCCCCAGTTCCTGTCCAGAGGAAAACTATTTGTTCCTGCGGGTCTGCGGTCGGAGGTTCTTCAGTGGGTCCATTCGTCTCGACTCGCTTGCCACCCGGGATACGGCGGACACTCTCTTTTCTCCAACGGCGATTCTGGTGGCCTAAGGAGGAAGAGGATGTTCGGCGTTTGTCACGGCATGTCCTGTCTGCAGCCAGCAGAAGCCCTCTCATCATGCTCCATCTGGGCTTCTTGGCCACTTCCGGTACCCAGGCGACCCTGGTCTCATATGTCCCTGGATTTCGTTACGGTCTTCCGAATCTAATGGCAACACGGTGATCCTTTCCATCATTGACCGTTTCTCAAAGATGGCTCACCTCATAGCTCTGCCTAAATTGCCCTCAGCAAAAGAGACGGCAGAACTGGTACTCCAGAATGTCTTCCGGATCCATGGACTACCAATGGACATTGTGTCTGACCGGGGACCCCAGTTTACGTCTACAGTTTGGCTGGAGTTTTGCTCTCTTTTAGGGGCTACAGTCAGTTTGTCCTCTGGATTTCACCCGCAGTCCAATGGACAGACGGAACGGTTGAACCAGGAGATGGAGTCGGCCTTGAGGTGTGTGGCTGGACAAACACCATCTTCCTGGGCCTCTCAGCTGTTGTGGGTGGAGTACGCCCACAACTCCTTGACGAGCTCGGCTACTGGAATATCTCCTTTCCAGTGCGTCTACGGGTTCCAGCCACCATTATTCCCTGCCCAGGAGAGGGAGGCTAATGTCCCGTCTGTCCAAGCCCTCATCCGGCGTTGCAGAGGGACATGGAACAGGGCTCGTCGCGGCTCTCCTGCGAGCTTCCACCCAGTATTCGACAGCGGCCAATCGCCACATAAGCAGAGTCCCCAGTACAAGGTAGGGGACCGGGTAGCTCTCCACCAGAGACATTCCTCTCCGAGTGGAGTCGAAGAAATTGGCTCCACGATTCATTGGTCCCTTCACTATAGTGAGGATCATCAACCCGGTGGCGGTAAGGTTGAAGCTTCCTCGGTCTATGCGGATTCACCCAACCTTTCATGTTTCCAGGATCAAGCCCCTTCGGGAGAGTCCTCTGGTTCCCGCCACCAGGCCCCCGCCTCCCGCCCAGCTCGTCGGAGGTGCTCCAGCATATTCGGTGCGACGGCTCCTTAGATCTAGGCGTCATGGTCGAGGCATTCAGTACCTGGTAGACTGGGAGGGGTATGGCCCAGAAGAACGTTCTTGGGTTCCTGCACGCCACATTCTCGATCCACAGTTAATTAGGGACTTCCATTCTTCACACCCCAGGCAGTCAGTTGGAACGTCCGGTGCCGTTCCTTGAGGAGGGTTCTGTCAGATCCACTCCGTGTCTCTCAGGGATCCACTCCACTTTCCTTCTCTCTCCTTCATCTCATCACTGCCACCTGTCCCAAGCACCTGTAGCCTATTACCATCAGTGAGGTATTTAAACCTCTCCTGTCCACCTCTTCCCTGCCAGATCGTTCAGCATACTTTGTGTGAATGTTTCCAGTGTTTGTTCCAGCTCTTGTCTCAGTCCTCTCTCCAGTCTTCACTCCAAGTCTCAGGTTTGGACTTCATTCTCAGCCCAGCTTCCCAGCTTGGTTCCAGTCACCGGCTCGGCTCCAGGCTTCGGCGCAGCCCCACGGCTCACTCCAACTCTCAGCCCAGCTACCCAGCTTGGCCCCAGTCACCGACTCGGCTCCAGGCTTCGGCGCAGCTCCACGGCTCACTCCAACTCTCAGCCCAGCTCTCCAGCTTGGTCTTCAGTCACCGGTTCGGCTCCAGGCTTCGGCGCAGCTCCACGGCTCACTCCAACGCTCAGCTCCGCTCTCCAGCTTGGTCTCCAGTCACCGACTCGGCTCCAGGCTTCGGCGCAGCTCCACGGCTCACTCCAACTCTCAGCCCAGCTCTCCAGCTTGGTCTTCAGTCACCGGTTCGGCTCCAGGCTTCGGCGCAGCTCCACGGCTCACTCCAACGCTCAGCCCAGCTCTCCAGCTTGGTCTCCAGTCACCGGTTCGGCACCAGGTCTCGGTTCAGCTTCACGGTTCAACTCCAACTCTCAGCCTGTCTCTCCAGCTTCCTATCACTATCTGTACTTTAATAAAGTATCACTTACCTTCACTGTCTTGTGCGCACTTGAGTCCTCATTCCCACATTACAGAACGCTCTTACCACTGAGTCACTGCCCCCTGCATATCTGTTTGTTTTCCTGGGTAGAACAAGATAGTGCCGCATAGAGGGCATTAAGGGAACATCCTGCTCAAAGATGTGGTCAGGGAGGCTTGTTAGCCTTCTGGACCACCCACTGGCTGCACAGAGAATTCAGATCAGGCTAATATTGTTTTTTAATGTTTTTGTTTTTGACTCTGAAAACATAAAACCAGCAGATAAAAGAAAATGTTAAAAAAAATGATTCGATACATTGAAAGAATTTAGTCTTCAAAGTAAATTAACTTGTTAAATGTTATAAGAATTCTATATCCTTATGTTATCCAGAGAGACACGTAGACAGAGTATATTTTAGAAAGCAAATGGCCAGGTTTAATTCTTGCAAGAAGAAGCAAAGTACAAACATGTATCAAGACTACAGAGTGAGGTTTGCTTGCCAAAGTAAACAATAGATGTGGTTTTATACACAGCAGTACACAGTGTTAAGGAGGAGGCCCTCTGCAGCCCTCTAACCCAGAGGCCAGGTGGTGGTGGCTGTGTCTAGGTCTATGTTTGTAATAGCGTGAAGGACAGGACATGAGCAGAATGAAAAGTAATATATAAAATGAAAACAGACAATTCCCATAACATTAAATGAACTGCTTCTGAGCTTTTGTCAGATTTGAACCTTGAGTCAAACACGGTGCCAAAGTATTTATAATGACTCCACCATTTCCACTTTACCATGAATAATACTGGCTACATGGTCAGGGTTTCCTTTTTCTAAAATCAATAATTATTTCTTTGTTTTTTCAAGTGGTTAATGTCGCACCATTTTACAAAATATGACTGCCATGACCTGTTTCAGATCCCTGGAGAAGTGAAAACAGGACATTATCGTTTGAGAACATAATAGGCTGACTGCCTTCCTGTCTGGACCTACAGCTGTCTGTGTACAGGATCAAAAGCAGAGGAGAAAGGACACAGCCCTGAGACTCTGTGTTGGAGATCATGGTGTCTGACATTTTGCTATTGACTAAAACCTTCTGAACGCTGTCCATTAAAAACTTTAAAAGCAACAATAAAATCTGATCAGGAAGACCAAAGTCACTCAAATAAAATATGAGGTTGCAGAGGACAAATCTGCAAATAAAATTCTATTGGGCCTTAGGTTTCTCCAGGTGTTTATAGATTTTGTCAGGATAAAAAAAAAAAAAAAAAAAAAATATATATATATATATATATATATATATATATATATATATATATATATATATATATATATATATATATATATATATATATTTGTGTGGAATTAAAATGGCAGATGGGTTGTAGAGTGATTGAAGCATGGTCTGATATGATAATGCTGTGGATGTTTCATTCTATTATTCTGGGTATGAGTGAGTTATTGATGAGGAAACGTTAGTGTGTGACTATGATTTGTGATAACGAGTGTAGTAAGAGTATTCTTTTGTGTTTGGGTGTGGTAGTCTCCAGATGTCCGTCAGTCAACAAAATGTTTTATTGTGGAGGAGGAGTGGGTCAAGTCGAGTTCTGGGTTAATTATGGAATTATAAAAATTTGGTTGGGTGATGTTGGGTTCTGTAAAAAGGTTCAGCTCCGCATTCAACAGAATTTCACTGTTGCATAATTGAGGTTGTCTGAGCACTGGGAAATACAAATATTCACAGTTCATCATCATGTTTCACAAAATGACACCTGTAGAGAAACACCACTGATCATGTCCCTCTGCTGTTTCTGCTTGCATTATTGAGAAATAAATTGCAAAACAAACAATGAGAAGATAAAAATCTAGAACAACCAACCACAGTTTCACAAAGAAGGTTGTACCAACTCAAGAGTTCAAATCTTAACTTAAGACCAGAACAACTCAAGATTTTTTTAAAAACAGGTTTAGAGTTATGTTGGTCAAATCTTAATGTCTGTTCACTCTGAGTTTAACTAAAGGGGAAAAAAAGCCATTATGAATGGAGCCAAAAAGAGGAGTCACATGGTAACAGTAATCACATCGACGCTGTCAAGTCAGAGTAATGTCATGTGACAAAACAGAAACTAAAGTTGTGGAACACACAAACGTTTCTTTCACTCATAGTTAGTGGTTGGGTAAAGCCATTTATAGTCAAACAACTGTGTTTACTCTTTTAAAATTATCATTCTGCCAGGGTAAGTAAACTTACTAGCAACACTGTTTTTCAGTGTTAAAATAAAAAAATGAGGAGTAATAGATACACAGGTGGTTTCATTAATGAATAAGATTCAAATAAAATAAACAAATAAAAACAAACTCTTATTGTTACCATTTATTTATTTTTAATGGTTTACATTTATATTAAGTGCACACTGTCTTATTCCTGCAGTTTTTGGTAAATCTGACACGTGACACACTTGCATTACAGAGTAACTCCGCAGACATAACCTGACACAGAGAAAATGCATTAAAGTAAAAGTAAAGTAAAGTATCATAGAATAATACTGAGTGAATGACATCTATTTATGCAAGCCTCAGAATTTACAAGTTGGAGGCATCAAATACTAATCAGATTATATCCTACAGAAAAAATACAAAAACAGCAGTTCCAGTTTGTTCCTGGGTTTATCTGGTGGCAGCGTAAATAACACTCGGCTCAGTGGAACCAGCTCGACGTGCTTGTCTTGGCTTTTGTTTGAAATTCACTGCAGCATAGTTCAAGTTCTCCGACGCCAGGTTCTGTGAGGAAAAGCAGTCAACAAACGGAAGAAAAGTCTAACAATATTCTTAAAACACAAGTTCAAGTTTACCTCTCTTGGAGCATTTTCTTCTCTGTTTTGTTCTGCAACAGAAATACAAGTGTCCTATATCAGTCAGTGGCATCTTTAAATTGTCTATTAGCTAAATTTTTACTGAATACATGAAATACCTGTCTGTAGTCGTTTTATTTTAACAGCAAACCCAACAATAATTGTCAAAAGAAGAACACAGACACCTCCCAAAATGCTCGTCCACCATGTTGGATTACCTAATCATCAACAGTTATTTTAGCAGAATGTAATAAATATGGTCTGATTTATACAACCACATGGAAACAAAACTTACTCTTACACTTGGAGCCCATGTCAACATCAGACCAGGAGTCGTTACCTACGAGGAAATAGCAGTGTTGAAGGTGTTTCTTCAAAATGGAGTCAAAAAGAAGATCTTACCTTTGACCTTTAAATCAAAACCACAAATTTGTCCTTTTCCAAACATGTCCAATCCACAAATGTAGACGCCAGAGTCAGCCATCTCAACTCGTCTGATTAGGAGAGTGACACTAGAGTTCTTGCTGCTCATACTGAACCTGTCATCTGTAATTCCCTCACAGAACTTGGGCCCTTCTGAAATTCCATTCATGGAAGCAATGTAGCAGTATTTTCCATCATTAACAATCCTGGACCAGAATGCGGGCACAGGTTTCTCAGAGATGTTTCTGCACGACAAGACGACATCTTCTCCATGTTTGACCTTCACAGTGTTAGACTTGGCGCTCCAACCTAAAACAAACAGCAATATTTACTTAGAGCCAAGAAGAAATGAATAATGAAGAAGAGGCAGTACTTACAGAAGCAGCTCAGAAGTAAAGCTGTTGTGACGGTAAAGCTCTTCATTGTGCCAGTGTGATACTGGAACAACAGGGCGCTTTGTATAGTCCTTTTAAGGTAGTTTGTTGCAAAGGGGCGGGCTTTTCATGTTGATGCGACTGCTGTTACTGGCCACATGAAGGATGTCCGGACAAGAGTCTAAAGCAGTGTCACATCGACAAGATCAAAGCACTTTAGTCTTCACTTGTTCAACTTTATGCATCAAATGTAATCAAAGTTCTGTGGTGCATCAACTCCACAAACTCAAACACAAAAATTCAGGCAGAACTATAATTCAAGCTAATTTTACACATTTTGAGGAGATGTGGATTCTCTGTTTAGACCACAATGCTCTGTCTCTTCCTGTCTTGGCATTCACCTCAACCTGCTGCTACAGGGGCCTGGGGCCTCATATTATTCCAACAAACAAACTCAAAGCAAAACAGTCAAACTAATGAATGCATATATGTGTGCTCATACATACCCTGGCAGTTTTTTTCCCCAGAGAATATGAATGAGAACACAAAAACTTTTTCTTTCACTCATAGTTAGTGGTTGGAAGAAGCCATTTATTGTCCAATAACTTTGTTCACTCTTTTTAAGTCATGACAACAGAAACTACCTAAATGACCCTGATCAAAAGTTTACATACCCCAGTTGTTAATAGCGTTTATTGCCCGCCTTTAACATTAATGACAGCTTGTGGTCTTTTGTGGTAGCTGTGAATGAGGCTCTTTATTTTCTCAGATGTAAAGCTGCCCATTCTTTTTGGCAAAAAGCCTCCAGTTTCTGTAAATTCTTGGTCTTTCTTGCACGAACTGCACGTTTGAGATCTCCCCAGAGTGGCTCAATGATATTGAGGTCAGGAGACTGAGATGGCCAGTCCAGAACCTTCACTTTATGCTGCTTTATGCTGCTGTAGCCAATGACAGGTTGACTTGGCCTTGTGCTTTTGATCATTGTCATGTTGGAACGTCCAAGTACGTCCCGCTAAAATAGAGCGAGTCCTGTATTTAAGCTGAAGTCATTTGTGGGTTTTTCTTCGCATCCCAAACAATTATCCTGGCAGTTGTGGCTGAAGTTTTGTGGGTCTACATGACCTTTTCATTTTCCACTTCTTAATTAGAGTTTAAACAGTGCTAATTGGCATTATCAATTTTTTTATATCCCTTTCCTGTTTTATACAGTTCAATTTTCCTGCGGATCTTTTGACAATTCTTTTGCTTTTACAATGACACAGAATACAGAAAGAAAAAAACGTCAGTGCAGCACTGGATGAAAGATCCAAGGGTCTGTCAGGAGCCCAGAAACTCACTGACCTTTTATACACAAACACTGATTACAAGCAAACAGATCACAGGTGAGGATGGTTACCTTAAGTAGTCATTCAAACCTGTTTGTGTCACTTGTGTGCATTTTATCAGTAGAGGTTATCATTCATTAATTTTCTACCACTTAGTCCCGTTAGGGGTCGCGGGTGACTGGAGCCTATCCCAGCTGCTTTGGGCCTGAGGCAGGGTACATCCTGGACAATGGCCAGTTAGTTAGTTGCAAGGCTCTCACATTCATTTACTAGGGACACTTTAGAGTTGCCAATTAACCTGTACATGCATGTCTTTGGACGGTGGGAGGAAGCCGGAGTACCCGGAGAGAACCCACGATAACACGTGGAGGACATGCAAAGTCCTCACAGAAAGATCGGAGTTGGGCAAGTATGTTTGAGTCGGCTGGGTTTTGAACCCACAACCTTCTTCAACAAGGAGTGCTAACCCCTGATGAGAGACAATAAATGCTATGAGAAGCCTGGTCAGACGCCGCCCGGCCAAACATCAGGGTCAGGTGTTGGGGAACCAGAGCAACTTGATGATAAATGGGCTACTGGAACAAGACGGAGATGGGCGAGATGCGATAACAAGGCTCTGTTGGAATGCTACTACTCCAGTAACCCTTGTCAGAGGGGTTACATGAAGAGAATGTGGGATGAATGGTTACTACGAAACCTACAATCCAGGCTTACATCGAAGCAACTAGTAGCTCAGTGTTCCAACATCCACAAGCGGCAGCTGCAATCACCACTTGAGATTGACGAGATACAACACAAAAAATGCTACGGCAAGGGGGAGCCAGGACGAGAGGTCAGAGGAGGGGCTCCCCAACCGGAGATTAGGTATGAAGCCCCAACAAGTGAAAAAACGCTGAACGAGGCAGCGACTGACCTGAAAGACAAGATCATGGCGAGAATGAAGGCAAGGCAACCCCGACGCCAATTACAACGGCTAAGTGAAGTACCATCAGAAAGTCTCCTAGAACATGTTAATGCAGCGTTTAGTGCGATCCCTACCACATCCATCACTGAAACCAATGAGCTGCTATACACCTCCTCAGCAGTGATCCTCGAGATGCTTGGCAACCATGGGAGCCATGAGAAACAGTACCCACCATGGAAACGAAGGCTGGAGGCTAAGATCAAGCAGACACATAGAGAAGTAAGCCAACCGACATAGGCCAAGAAAGGTGCAATGAGAAAACAGGTACCCAAGAGGTACAACCAGATGCCCATACCTGAAGCATTGAAACTGCCAAACAAAGGCTCCAAGCCTTGGCCATCCGCCTAACAAGGTACACGAGAGAGAACAAAGCCAGAAGAATAAACCGGCTGTTCGCAACTCAACCTGCAAAAGTGTACGCTCAATGGCAGGGTAATAACAGCAGAGCAGACCCTCCAAGGCTGGAAACTGAACAATACTGGAAAACTATATGGGAGAGGGAGGCATCACACAACAGCGATGCACAGTGGCTGGTGGCTCTGAGAGAGGACCACAGCAACCTCCCTGAACAGAATCCAGTTACCATCACAGCGGCAGACATCCAAGAAAGACTCTCAGGTATGAAAAACTGGACAGCACCGGGCCCTGACAGGATCCACACCTACTGGCTAAAGAAGCTCACTGCAATCCACAAGCGCCTTGCAGCACAAATGAAACAGCTGCTAAGGGATGGGACGCACCCTGAATGGCTTACCGAAGGGCGTACAATCCTGATCCTGAAGGATCCCACAAAGGGTACAGTCCCATCCAACTATCGGCCAATAACCTGTCTTTCCACAACATGGAAGCTCATGTCAGGCATCATTGCGGCTAAGATAAGTGGGCACATGGATCAATACATGAGCAAAGCACAGAAGGGCATCGGCAAAGAAACCAGAGGAGCTAAACACCAACTCCTGGTTGACAGAACAGTCACCCAAGACTGCAGAACCCGACACACCAACCTGTGCACTTCCTGGATTGATTACAAGAAAGCATATGACTCAATGCCACACACATGGATCACTGAATGCTTGGAGATGTACAACATCAACAGGACTCTAAGAGACTTAGTTGCAAACATTGAGGCCAATGGCAAGCCACTTGCACAAGTATCCATCAAATGTGGCAAATACCAAGGAGATGCTCTATCCCCACTGCTGTTCTGCATAGGCCTGAACCCCCTCAGCCAAATAATCGACAAGACTGGCTATGAATACCGACTCAGGAAGGGGGCCACCATCAGTCACCTCCTCTACACGGATGACATCAAGCTATACGCTAAGAGTGAGCGGGACATTGACTCACTGATCCACACCACCAGGATCTACAGCTCTGACATTGGGATGTCATTCGGGCTTGAGAAGTGTAGTCGAATGGTGACGAAGAGAGGGAAGGTAGTCCACACAGAAGGGGTCTCACTCCCAGAAGGAACAATAGCAGACATTGAGGATGGTTACAAGTACCTTGGAATACCACAGGCAAATGGCAACCTCGAAGAGGTAACAAGGAAAACAGCAACTGCCAAATACCTCCAACGAGTAAGGCAAGTCCCAAGAAGTCAGCTCAATGGCAAGAACAAGGCACGGGCAATAAACAGCTACGCCCTGCCAGTGATCAGATACCTTGCGGGAATAATCAGGTGGCCAAAGGTAGAGATACAGATCACAGACATTAAGACACAAAAGCTCCTCACCATGCATGGAGGGTTCCACCCCAAATCCAGCACCCTGAGACTGTACGCTAGCCTTAAAGAAGGTGGCCGTGGACTAGTAAGTGTGAGAGCCACTATCCAGGATGAAACATCCAAGATCCACAAGTACATCAAAGATAAGGCCCCAACAGATGACGTGCTCAGTGAATGTCTCAGGCAATGGGGAACAGAGGAAGAGGAGCTGGAGGAGGGACCATCATGGGAGGACAAACCCCTACATGGGATGTACCACCGGAACATAACTGAAGTGGCTGATATCAAGAAATCCTACCAATGGCTAGAACGGGCCGGACTGAAGGACAGCACAGAGGCACACATCATGGCTGCACAGGAGCAGGCCCTGAGTACCAGAGCAATAGAGGCCCAAATCTACCACACCAGACAAGACCCAAGGTGTAGGCTGTGCAAACAGGCCCCTGAGACAATCCAACACTTATCAGCAGGGTGCAAGATGCTTGCAGGGAAAGCATACATGGAGCGCCATAACCAAGTGGCTGGCATAGTGTACAGGAACATCTGTACGGAGTATGGACTGGAAACCCCGAGGTCAAAGTGGGAAACACCTCCAAAGGTGGTAGAGAATGACCAAGCCAAGATCCTGTGGGACTTCCAGATTCAGACTGACAGAATGGTAATGGCGAACCAACCAGACATTGTGGTGCTGGACAAACAGCAGAGGAAGGCCGTTGTGGTTGTCGTTGCAGTACCAAGTGATTGCAACATCAGGAAAAAGGAACATGAGAAACTAGAGAAATACCAAGGGCTCAGAGAAGAGCTGGAAAAGGCTTGGAAGGTGAAGGCGACAGTGGTGCCTGTGGTCATCGGAGCACTTGGGGCAGTAACCCCCAAACTGGAAGAGTGGCTACAGCAGATCCCTGGAAGAACACCGGACATCTCGGTCCAGAAAAGTGCAGTACTAGGAACAGCAAAGATACTGTGCAAAACCCTCAAGCTCCCAGGCCTCTGGTAGAGGACCCGAGCTCGAAGGATGAGACCACCTGTGGAGGGTGAAGGACAAAGTTTTTTTTTTATATATATAATTAAAAAATGAAAACAGACAATTAATGAAAACAGACAATTCCCATAACAGTTTTGGGTCGTTGTCCTGTTGCATTACTCACCTTCTACACTGTTTTATTTGAAGACAGACATCCTCACATTATCCTGAAGAATTGTCTGATATACTTGGGAATTCATCTTCGCCTCAATGATTGAAGCTGTCCAGGCCCTGATGCAGCAAAGCAGGCCCAAATCATAATGTTTCCTCTACCATACTTTACAGTTGGGATGATGTTTTCATGATGATATGCTGTGCCCTTTCTACTCCAGATGTAGCGCTGTCTGTTTTTTGCCAAATAGTTCAATCTTAGTTTCATCAGTCCAATACAATACTGCTGTGGAGTGTCAATGTGCTCTTTTGCAAACGTCAGGCGTGCCTCAATGTTTTTAAGTAAGCAGTGGCTTTCTTTGTGGTGTCCTGCTGTGGCTACCCTGCTTGTTCAGTTTTTTACGTATTATATAATCATAAAACAGAGATGTTAGCAAGTTTAAATGATGCCTTTATATCGTTGGCTGTCATTCGGGGTTGTTTCTTTTACTCATCGATGAGTCTTTGTTGTGCTCTTGGTGTAATTTTGACTGCGCCTTGATATACAGTCAAAACAATCCCCGGGTGGATGTTCTTGCTGTTTAAATTGTATAAGTTAATAATGTTTAAAAGTCTCTGTGTGTTTTCTGAGGAATGCCTTTCTTTGATAAAGCCAGTCTGGTCGGGATGTATGAGCGATGATACAACTGTTTCCAATCTTTTGGCCAGGGCTTTGCTAATCATTTTAACATTGGTATTAATTAATGAAATTGGACGGTAGTTGAAACAGAGTGTGTGGTCGTTTAGGAATAAATGTAAATAGTGCTGTGTTCATATGTTGAGGAATCCTATTGTTTTGCATTATATCTTAAATAGTTTTGATGAGTAGCGAAGAGGTGCCAAATGTTTTGTAAAATTTGGTTCGGAATCCTGATCCATGATTATTTTGTTATCAGTGTTTGAAGAAATGCCAGAGGAGTCTTTGATTTCTATAATAATACATTTTACTGTTTGGTGTTTTAACTGACTGGATAAAAATCTTCCTGTTTTGTTTCCAATTTCAATGTGTGTTTTCTGATTTTCAATATTAGTGAGTTCCTTTTTGGCTTTGAGTATTTTTTTTCTAATTGGGTCTGTGTGTATGAGAGTCTCTTCACCTCCTCTAGAAGATATTGTTCTATTACATTTTCTTTTCTCTTTTTGTTAGCTGTGTATGCTATTATATTACCTTGTAGCGCTACCTTGGCTGTTTCCCATAGTATAGTGGCGAATGTCGCTGTGGAGTTGTTGGATTTCAGAAAGAATGCCTATTCCTGTTCCTAGAAAATCTGTGTCAGAAAGTAATGATGTGTTTAGCCGCCATCTTGGTGGAGGGTGGGAGTCAGTACCTGTATGTAGTTTTAAAGTGATGGGTGCATGGTCTGAAATATTAATACTATGATTGTTAGTTTTTGTTGTTTTAGGTGATAGTAATTTATGGATAAGAAAATTATTTAACTATGAGTATGTTTTATGGCATGAGGAGTAACATGTATTCCCTGCTGTTTGGTTTGTGTAATCTGAAAATATCTGTTAGTTCATACTCAGCTATACAGTTGTGCTCAAAAGTTCACATACCCTATCAGAATTTGTGATTTTTTGGGGGGCCATTTTCAAAGAATATGAATGATAACACAAAAACATTTCTTTAATTTACATTTAAATTTACATTTAGTCATTTAGCAGACGCTTTTATCCAAAGCGACTTACAAGTGAGGAAAACAATGGAAGCAATTTTAACAACACAAGGTACAAAAAGCATTAGTGCACAAAAACTAGTCAGTTAGAACCCAGCGCAGTATACAATGCTAAGGATAAGAGAATTTTATTAATTTTTTTTTTTTTTTTAAAGAAAGGAATCGATAGAAAGGAAGTAGAACTCAGTGTTTGTCAGTCAGGTGTTGACGGAAGAGATGTGTTTTCAGGTGTTTTTTAAAGATGGCTACAGAATCTGCTGATCTTGTAGCAGCAGGTAGATTATTCCACCAATGTGGAACAGAGCCAGAGAAGGTGCGTGAGTGATTTTTACCTTTTTGGGACGGTACCACCAGACGTTGTTCATTTGCAGAGCGCAGGGATCTGGTAGGAACGTAGGTCTGTATTAGTGAGTGAAGGTATGAGGGTGCAGAACCAGTGGTGGTCTTGTAGGCCAAGAGCATAGCTTTGAACTTGATACGGGCGTTAACCGGGAGCCAGTGTAACCTAATGAATAGGGGAGTTACGTGCGCTCTCTTTGGTTCATTAAAGACCACTCTTGCCGCTGCATTCTGCCGCTGCATTCTTTCACTCATATTTAGTGGTTGGGGGAAGCCATTAATTGTCAAACACCTCTTTTTAAATAATAATGACTAATAATAATAATAATGACTGAATAAAAACTACCCAAATGAATGATTAAAAGTTTACATACCCCAGTTCTTAATAATGTGTATTGCCACCTTTAACATCAATGGCAGCTTCAAGCCTTGATGCGGATGTCAACAGGGAGCCAGTGTAACCTAATGAAGAGAGGAGTTACATGCGCTCTCTTTGGTTCATTGAAGACCACACTTGCAGCTACATTCTGAGAGTGTTTACAACAGCGTATTAAACTGAAGGAAGCCGTAGGGGGAGCTGCGCAAAACTTTTTTAGTTCTGCTTTAACAAGTGAAAAGCTTATCAGACCAAAAATGTGAGCAAGGGGCAAAACACTCTGAATGACTATGGTTTGACACAGGTGGTGATTTCTAGCACTATTGAATTAACTTTAATGCTAGTTGTTTTTCCATTTGAGTAGTCATTCATTTATTCATTTTCTCCGCTTAGTCCCGTTAGGGGTCGCGGGTGACTGGAGCCTATCCCAGCAGCTTTGGGCCTGAGGTGGGGTACACCCTGGACAGTGGCCAGTTAGTCGCAGGTCTTTTTAGAGACAGACAGTGACAGACAACCATTCACTCTCACATTCATTCACTAGGGACACTTTAGAGTTGCCAATTAACCTGTACATGCATGTCTTTGGACGGTGGGAGGAAGCCGGAGTACCCGGAGAGAACCCACGGTAACACGATGAGGACATGCAGACTCCTCACAGAAAGACCGAAGTCGGCCGAGAGAATGTTTGAGTCGGCCGGGTTTTGAACTCATGACCTTCTTGCTGTGAGGCAGGAGTGCTAATATTAAAATGCTTTTTTTACAAATATATTTTCATATCATCATCATCATGTTTAACAAAAGGACACCTGTAGAGAAACACCACTGCTCATGTCCCTCTGTTGTTGGTGCTTGCATTACTGACAGTGCAAAAGGTTAGAAAGGAAATACTATTTTAAAACAGCCACAATAAACCAGAGACCACAGTTTCACAAAGAAGGTTGTACAAACTCAAGAGTTCAAATCATAAAGGGAAAAAAGCCATTGTGAATGAAGATTAAAAAGAGGAGTCACTATGGCAACAGTAATATAATGAAAGCTGCAAAGTCGGCGTAATGTCATGTGACAATGGAGACACTTTATACAGGGTTAAAATAAAAAAAAAAGTGAGGAGGAAAAGATACACAGCTGGTTTCATTGATAACAATATTTAGGATTCAATATATAGGATTTAAATAAATTAAACAAATTTATTGTTATTTTGAATGGACTACATTTATATCAATGTGACTTGCAAACTGTCTTATTCCTGACGTTTTTGGTAAATCTGACACTTGACACGCTTACATTACAAAGTAACTCTGCAGACATAACCTGACACAGAGACAATGCATTAAAGTACTGCTGTAAACGATTCATAGAATAATACTAAGTGAATGACATCTATTTATGCAAGCCTCAGAATTTACAAGTTGGCGACCACAGATCTATAAAAAGCACTAAAACAAAAATCATTCCTTGTTTAACTCATATCAATGTATCTAAAGTGTATTCACAGTATTCATGTGAATGAGGAAACTAATCATCCAATCAGAGAGCTCCATCAGACGCAGCAGAAGAGGAGACTCAGGGGTTAGAGAAAACACAGAGTGAGTGCCCACAGTAATGGAAAACCCAGAGTCCCTCTCTCTCCAGGGTTAACACACTCTGAGTTTGGACTAAAGCTGCTTCTGAAACAGGGCCTTTACGTTTCTTTGCTCTCAGCTCGATGCAAGCTGTTGTTTCTGAGGTTTCAGTCCTCACCACAGAGGAAAAAGAGCAGTGGCAGTCTGAGATGTGTGCATAGTCACATTTGTATGTAGGTTTCTGGGTTTATCTGGTGGAAGTGTAAATAACACTCGAGTCAGAGGAACCAGCTCGACTTGGCTTTTGTTTGAAATTTACTGCAGCATAGTTCAAGTTCTGTGAGGAAAAGCAGTCAACAAAAACGGAAGAGAACTCCAACAATATTCTTCAAACACAAGTTCAAGTTTAACTCTTGGAGCATTTTCTTCTCTGTTTTGTTCTGCAACAGAAATACAAGTGTCCTCTATTAGTCAGAAGCAACTTTAAATTCTTTATGAGTTAAATCTTTATTGAATACATGCAAATACCTGTCTGTAGTTGTTTCATTTTAACAGCAAACCCAACAATAATCGTTAAAAGAAGAACACAGACACCTCCCAATATAATGCTCGTCCACGCAGCCACAGAAACAGAACTTACTCTCACACTTGGAGTCCATGTCACCATCAGACCTGGAGTCGTTACCCACGAGGAAATAGCAGCGTTAAAGGAGTTTCTTTAAAATGGAGTCAAAAAGAAGATCTTACCTTTGACCTTTAAATGGACAACAGTAACTTCTCCATTTCCAAACACGTCTAATCCACAAAAGTAGAAGCCACAGTCGGACATCTGAACACGTCTGATTTGGAGAATGACTTGAGACTTGGTGGAGCTCATTTTAAACTTGTCGTCTGTAAATCCCTCACAGAACTTGGGCCGTTCTGAAATTCCATTCATGGAAGCAATCTAGGTAAATCCAGGTTTGCTGGAAATGTTTCTGCACGTCAAGACAACATCTTCTCAAGGTTTGACCTTCACAGTGTAAGACTTAGTGCTCCAACCTAAAACAAACAGCAATATTTACTTAGAGCCATGAATAAATGAATGATGAAGAAGAGGCAGTACTTACAGAAGCAGCCCAGAAGTAAAGTTGTTGTTACGGTGAAGCTCTTCATTGTGCCAGTGTGATACTGGAACAGCAAGGGGCTTTATAGTCCTTGTAGGGTAGTTTGTTGCAAAGGGGCGGGCTTTTCATGTTGATGCGACTGCTGCTTCCGGTCACATGAAGCATGACTGAAGAAGAATCTGAAGCAGAGTGTCACGTTGACAAGATCACAGCACTTTAGTCTTCACTCGTTCAACTTTATGCATCAAATGTAATCAAAGTTTTGTGGCGCATCACCTCCACAAACTCAAACACAAGAATCCAGGCAGAACTATAATTCAGTCTACTTCTTTAATGTACAAATTTAGACTAGCTATGGATTCTCAGTTTAGACCACACGGCTCTGTCTCTTCCTGTCCTCACACTCACCTCAACCTGCTGCTACAGGGGAATAGGCCTTTGAGACATATTGTTCCAACAATAGGTGAACTCCAAGCAAAAACTGAACTAAGAGTAGGTCTCACTCTGAAGTGAAGTTCCTATGTGACACACAAAAATGTACAGGTACATATACATGTGCATTCTAAAGAATCATCTGTTCCGCCCCCTTAGTGAAGTGAATAGGATGATGCGATATGCCAGACCCAACAATTCAGAAAAGCTTAAGGCCACTATCAGAGCAACCTGGACTCTGTGTAATTCTTTATTTAAGGCCTAAACAGGCTACACCTTGTCCCACTGATTTATTATTTAAAGCAAAATTGTTCACAGCTCACAGATTTCACAACATAACACACTCTCACAGGAATTATCAAGAATTGTATAATTTCAGTAGAAGGTTGTCTCAGGGTCCTCCCCCAGAAATTTTAAATCAAAACTGATGTAATTCCTTGAATTCTGGTGCATTATAGATGATTTTTAGCCGGCCATGGTTTCACTAAAATATTGATTAGTTTTTTGATTTAACTAGCCCCAAAATTCCAGACTGAAAGGTTTTTAAACAGAAAGAATCAGGGCCTAATATTGTTTATAAAACTCTCCCTTTACTTTTTTTAACAGTTTCAACAAACTACATGTCAGTAGCATGTCTGCAGGAAGTGGGTCTATACAAGTTCATTAAAATTTAATTAAATCAAATTTTCAACCCTGGAACCAAGGGGTAATGAGGAGAGTGGAAAAAGGTGTGTCTTGTCTGCCTCCGCTGGGACACAACGTAAAGCTAATGGGACATCTACAGTAAATATTTACAGTGCACGAGCCCCAGATACGTGTGTGATGTGGGAGTTTGTTCAATTCGCCGCTGTTTAAGGTTGTCGCTGATTTGGTGATAAAATATACCGCTAGACATAATGTTCTGAGTTTGTTTAGTTAGAGTTTATATTTACTTTAAGTTATTATGTATAACATAGTTCGTTTAAAATGCTTTATTTTGTTCAAATTATTCATTTCATTGTAAAATCTACCGGCAATATACGGGCAGCCATTAAAACCTTGGGGATGTAAGGGGCTAAACCATGTTGAGGAGGGAAACTTGAGTAAGTGGCATTCTCTATATATTTATGCATTTTGGTTTATATATTTTTGTATATCAAACATGAATGGGACAGATAAGAAGGCACTTGAAGAAAAATGGGCTGTATGGTCAAATTGCCAGAAGAAAACTATTACTACGCAAATGCCACAAAGCATCCCGCTTACAATACACCAAACAGCACAGACACACCTTAAAACGTTTGGAACAAAGTCATTTGGAGTGATGAGACCAAAATTGAAGGAGTCAACAAGGCCTATGATGAAAAGTACACCATTCTTACTGTGTAACATGGAGGTGGATGTTTTGGGGATATGTGAACTACAAAGGCACAGAAAGCTTGGTCATAATTTCTGTCAAGATGAAGGCCGCATGTTATCAGAAAATTCTGGAGGAAAATTTGCACTCATCAGCCCGGAGGATGCGCATGACAACCCAAAGCGAATGACAACCCAAAGCACAAGACCATGTTGACCTGTCATTGGCTACAGCAGCATAAAGTGAAGGTTCTGGACTGGCCATCTCAGTCTCCTGACCTTAATATCATTGAGCCACTCTGGGGAGATCTTAAACGTGCATTTTATGCAAGACAGCCCAAAACTTTACAGAAACTGGAGGCTTTTTGCCAAGAAGGCAGCTTTACCATCTGAGAAAATAAAGAACCTCATCCACAACTACCACAAAAGACTTCAAGCTGTCATTAATGTTAAAGACGGCAATACATAATATTAGGAACTAGGGTATGTAAACTTTGATATGAGCACATCAGTCACTGGCAACTTTAAATTCTAAATAAGCAAATTTTTTAATGAATACATGAAATACTTGTCTGTTGGTGTTTGAAACTCAATACAATAATCAACAAAAGAAGAACAACCACACCTCCCAATATAATGCTCATCCACCATGTTGGATTACCTAATCATCAGCAGTTATTTTTTCCAAGAATATGTTTATTGTTTTTTTTTTTTTTTTGAACAAACAGTTAAACAGTTTTTTTTTTTTTTTTTTACTGTTTAACGTACAGTACCAAATGTAAGTATTCAGAGGCTTGAGTAAGTATTCAGAGGCTTGAGTATATTTTACAATCTTCATACACTATACATGGAGAAGGTCTCTATTCTTCTTCATCCTCAGATAAGTCCATACTTTCCACATATGTTACAAAAGGTCCTCAGATGTTTTCAAATAAGTCTCTTTTCCCTCCCAACAAATATGTTATTCGCTCCAGCGGTAAAGCTGCCAGCATCTGCTTGACCCATTGTCCAATATTTGGTCCCATTGTTTTTTTCCAGTTAAGGGCAATCAGTTGTTTTGCCTATAACAGGCACATGTCAATAAATAGCTGCTCACATTTTATAAATCTTGTGGACTTGGGATATAAGCCTAAAATAAAGAGTGCAGGCTCCAGTAATACATCTTTTGAAATGATCTTTTTTATCATTAGTTTGACCTCTGCCCAGTATGACCCTACATTCCCAGATACAGTGGGACAGCGTACTATTTTCTTCCATACACTTTGTGCATATGTCCGGTATATTACGATTATAATAGTTTAACTAGGGATGCACCGATGCATCGGCTGAACATCGGTAACGGCCAATATTTGCCTCGTTAAATGCCATCGGCCATCGGGAAATAAAAATGACATTCGCCGATGTCTGATGAGATACCGCGTCCGAGATGGGAGAGGGCGCCCGCTCACTCTCCGTCCTCAGTAACTCAGATTAAACAATGAAGATGGCGGTCGTGTGGCAATATTTTACAGTTTCAGAGAAAGATCAGCGTTTTGCAGTTTGCAATACGTGTTCCGTTGAAATTTCAAGAGGGGGGGCTGTTAGAAAGTCATTTAACACAACAAATCTCATTGTACATTTGAAAAGCAGGCACGAGGCGGTGTACGGCGATTACCTGCAAGCTGACCAAAAACGTAAAAATGAAGCCGCCAAGAAAGCGCAAACCCCCGCTAAGACTCAGACTTCAATTGACACGGCATTTGAGAAAGCCAAACAGCTGCCCCCAGACAGCGCCAAAGCGAAACAAATAACAAACAAGGTTCATCGCTTTAGATGAAAAAAAATGTTTTATTGGGCCATGAAAATAATCTCATTGACTAAGTTTTTGTTTATCAGGCTAAAACCACTCAAATAATTTTGTTGGGCAATGTACTGAAACAATCTTTTCATTGATTAGCAGTCAAATGTTTTTCAGAAAAGTAAAGAACTTGTCATAAATAAGGTTATAACTAATGTCAACCAGAAAGTGACATTAAAGGTTGTTTATGTTCCATAAATTGGTCTGATTGAATTTGTGCTCATTCGAGGATAGTGTGATCAATAGCCGAAAGACTTGAATGTTTCTGTGGCACAAATGAATAAATAAATAACAAAAAGAAAAAAACATCGGCATCGGTATCGGTATTGGCCCAGAATTTCCCAATCGGTTCATCCCTTAGTTTAACATAACAAGGGTAATATAAACTCGCATGAACCCATTTGTACTGTAGCAGTCTTAAGCGGGAATTGATGGTTTGTTCGTGCGCTTTCATGCATATTGATGCCCACTCTTTCTGCGACAGGTCAATTTCTAAGTCCTTCTTCCACGCTTCTAACTTCTTGGTCGAGTTTTCTAATGAGTTTGTTATAAAAATTTTGTAAAACTCTGAAATTGCACCTCTATTTGAGCCAGATCTTTACAGATCATATCTTCCAATTTGGATTCTGGAGGTTTCATTAGACTTTTGTTTTGTTTTACATTGATATAACTTCTGAGCTGGAGGTATTAAAAAAAATACTTATGAATATTAAATTTGTGCCTAAGGTCTTCAAATGGCATCATATATTCCAAACCCATCTGGTACAGATCTTGAATCTTCTCTAGTCCTTTTAGTGCTCATTGCATGAACACTGTATCTGCTTTGCCAGGACTAAAGTCCTGGTTTACCCAGAATGGGCTCCACTGTGACAGAACAACTGGTTCTTTTATAAAACCTTTTTACATCAAACCACACTTTAACCATGTTTTTGACAATGGGATTACTAGTTTTCTTACGAAGGCTAGCTTCTGTATCAGAGAAGAGATACAGTGGTAAAGGTGGACTTAAGATGTTACTTTTCCATTTCCGTCCACTGGGGCACTGAAGTAATATCTCATGGACCTTAGCTGTGCTGCCCAATAGTACCAGATTATGTTTGGGCACATCAACCCTCGTCCATCATATGGCAGGTAGAGTAGAGATAGTCTAATTCTAGCTCGCTGGTTTCTCCATATGTACTTTTTAAGTTTTTGGAACCAGTCAGCAAGAGGTGGCAGGGGGATATTTTGAAAGACATACAGCACTTTTGGAAGTATATTCATTTTAAATATGTTGATTCGGCCAATCAGAGACATGGGGAGGGGCATCCATCTTTTTAGATTATCCGTAATTTCCTTTGTTAGGGATTCATAGTTCTTCTCAACTATGTTCAATTTCGGTAGTATTTGGATTGCTAAATATGTGAGTTCACGGACTAATTTAAATTGTGAAACCACAGGAGGTACCCCCTCTACCTCTTTCTCGTTTATCAATAGAATAGCTGATTTAGATCTATTTATGGCATATCCTGAGAAATGACCAAACTCATTAATTTTAGCAGAGCAGGAATAGATCCCCTTAGTTTTAAATAAATAGAATGATGTCATCAGCATACAGTGACAGCCTGTGTTCTACATGATCAATTGTGATCCCTGTTATAGATGGGTGTGAACGCACAGCTATGGCCAAGGGCTCCATCGCTAGGGCGAACAGCAGTGCGCTTGTTGGGCAGCCCTGGCGGCTTCCACGTTTAATCAAGATAGGTTTAGACACATTTTTGTGTGTCAAAACTTCTGCAGTTGGATTTAGATACAGTAATTGCACCCATTTTTGAAATTTGTCACCATAGCCAAAACGGGTTAAGACATTAAAAAGATAGGGCCACTCAACTGCCAAACAACATCAAATGCCTTCTCCGCATCCAGTGTGAGGAAAGCTGCGTCAGAGGTATTGTCCAATCCATGAAGAATGTTTAGGACCCTCCTTACATTGTGTAGGCCTTGGCGCTTTGAAATAAAGCCGTTTTGATCTCTGTGGATCACAGATGGGAGAGTATCCTGTAAACGTGTTGGCAATAACTTACAGTAAAGTATTTTTAAGTCAGAGTTAAGCAAACTTATCGGTCTCATATTCTAGGTCGTTGTTGCAAGGCTTTCCTGGTTTAGGTAATAATATGATTAGTGCCCCCGTCATTGATTTAGGGAGGCAACCACCATTAAATGCCTCCTGGAACATTTCCAAAATTGGTTTTAATAATAATAATAATAATAAAGTCAGTTGGAAACCCGTTGGGTCTGGCCTTTTTACCCGGTCTCATGCAATCAATTGCTCTGTTTATTTCTCCCTCATTAAGTTCTGCATCCAACTGTTGTTTAAAATCTTTGTTAATAGTAGGTATGTTTATCTTGTCTAGAAATAAATTCAGGGTGTGTTGATCTGAGCAGTCCTGTGAGTCATAGAGTTTTTTATAATAGTCTCTCAATTTGTTGTTTATTTCTCTAGGATCCACTGTCTGCCCTTTATTGTTCATTATGGAGGTAATGTTTTCCTGATTTCCCAACTGCTTAATTTGCCAGGCTAAGATTTTTCCGGGCTTTTCACCTTGCTCATAGAAAGATTGGTTTAATATTAGTATGTTGGAGGCAGCTCTGTCTGCAGATTCTTTATTATATTTTGCTTTTAACAGCATCAATTCTCTCTCAGCCCGTGGATTTTTGTTTCTGAACACCTCTTCTTCCTGCCTTTTTATCATCTCCTCTAGCTGTTGTCTCTATTTTTGTCGTTCTTTAGATTTTGAGGAGGTATAAGAAATTATAAATCTCCTTAAATAGACCTTGAAGGCTTCCCATCTAATACAAGCTGTAGTTCGAGTAGTATTTATACTAAAGTAGTCATCTATTTTATTCCCCGACATATTCAAGGAACTCTTCATCCTTAAGCCATTTTTGGTGCAAGCACCATCTGGGAGGGTCTGTCACTAGGTCTCTGTGTTTGTATGTCATATTACAGGGAGCATGGTCTAATATTAGAATACTGTCATAGGAAAAGCCAGAAATATTAGCTAGCAGGTCTGCTGATATTAAAATGTAATCTATGCGAGAATATGTGTTAAAGGTTTTAGAGTGACATGAGTAAGTTGTATCATTAGGATTAAACTGTCGCCAATATCTACCATTTTTAGCTCTCTCATAAAGTTCTGGATAATCTCTCTACATTTATAATGAGTTTAAAAATAATAATGCCATAATGCTACTACCAGATAGAGATGCAATGGTTAAGAAAAGATTTATAAAGAAGTTTTCATCATCTGAATTAGGCCCGTATATGTTTTAACTAAGTTAAGAGTTTTGTTTAGAAGGGATCTTTGAATTATCAGATATCTGCCAAATTTATCTTTAATTAGGTTTGTGGCTTGATAAGGAAACTATTTATGGATTAGTGTGATTACGCCCCGAGCTCTGGTTGTAAATGAGGCTGAGTATAAAAGGTCCCTGCCACCTCCTGCTTATTCTGATAATGTCTTCCTCCAGGGTATGTGTCTCTTGGAGAAAAACTATTTTTGACCCTTGGTCTTTCACTCTGTTCATAACTTGCTTGATTTTTCTAGTTCTAAGCAAGCCTCTATAATTCCAGGAAGTGAACTTAACTTCCATTTTTTGCATCATTGGTGTCATATGTTATTGATGTTACACACTTACATATGTGTGAGAGGGATAGCACACTAGAACATTGGAACATACATTCGAAATAACATTTAACTACATACTGAACAAACCACCTCCTCCCAGCTGACAGGGCATTCTCCACAAATTCACTCCTTCCGACCGCTGTCATGTACGAATCTCCAAGATCTGTTCCACTGACAATACACTTTGTGATATTATTCCCGACCACCTTCTGCTGTTTTAGCATTACATTTTAACTTAGACATAGGGCATAGTTGCTACTTTTTGATAAGTAGACAAACAGAATTGCCACATTGCCGCGTGGTTGATTTTGGTTTTTCCTTACTCGCTTTTCCGTGGACAGGCATCTTGTGTCAGAAGTAAATCCCAGGTTATTTCTGGAGCTTTCACAAAAATTTATTTTAGGAATTGTTCTGGATTGTTGCAGTGAGCATGGTCCGGCGTGACTTTCTAGCTCGCAGCCATAACCGGAAGTCTCATCAGCAGTTATTTTAGAATTGCTAAAAATTGTGTAATTGTGTAGCATCCCCTCTTCTTTTTATAACAGTCTGCAAAAGTCTGACGACTGAGGAGACAAGTTGCTCAAGTTTAATAGGAATGTTGTCCCATTCTTATCTAATACAAGCTTGTAGTTCCTCAACTGTCTTAGGTCGTCTTTGTCGCATCGTCCTCTTTATACACCAAATGCTTTCTATGGGTGAAAGATCTTGCTTTCAGTACCGGATCCTTCTTCTTCTACGCAGCCATGATGTTGTAATTGATGCAGTATGTGGTCTGGCATTGTCATGTTGGAAAATGCAAGGTCTTCCCTGAATGAGACGACGTCTGGATGAGAGCATATGTTGTTCTAGAACTTGGATTTACCTTTCAACAATGATGGTGTCTTTCCAGATGTGTAAGCTGCCCATGCCACACGCACTCATGCAACCCCATACCATCAGAGATGCAGGCTTCTGAACTGAGCGCTGATGACAACTTGGGTTGTCCTTGTCCTCTTTAGTCCGGATGACATGGCGTCCCAGTTTTTCCCAAAATTATGATTGGTCTGACAAAGAACAGTTTTTCACTTTACCAAAGTCCATTTTAAATGAGCCTTGGGCCCATAGAAAACGCCTGCTCTTCTGGATCATGTTTAGATATGGCTTCTTTTTTGAAGAGAGTTTTAGTTGGCACCAGCGAAGGGGCCGGTGGATTGTGTTCACCAACAATGTTTTCTGGAAGTATTCCTGAGCCCATGTTTTGATTTCCATTATAGTAGCATTCCTGTATGTGATGCAGTGTCGTCTAAGGGCCCGAAGATCACAGGCATCCAGTATTTTTTTCTGGCCTTTACCCTTACGCACAGAGATTGTTCCAGATTCTCTGAATCTTTGGATGATATCATGCACTGTAGATGATGATAACTTCAAACTCTTTACAATTTTTTCTCTTAGAAACTCCCTTCTGATATTGCTCCACTATTTTTCACCGCGGCATTGTGGGAATGCTCATCTTGGCTTCTGAGAGACACTGCCACTCTGAGAGGCTCTTTTTATACCCGAGCATGTTGCCAATTGACCTAATTAGTTGCAAATTGGTCACAGCTGTTCCTTATTTGTACATTTAACTTTTCTGGCCTTCCGGTTGGGTAAAGCCATTTATTGTCAAACAATTGGATTTGCTCTTTTTAAATCTTAATGACAACAGAAACTACCCAAATGACCCTGATTAAAAGTTTATATACCCCAGTTCTTAATACCGTGTATTGCCTTCTTTAACATCACTGACAGCTTGGAATTTTTCGAGGTAGTTGTGAATGAGCTCTTTATTTTCTCAGATGAAATAGCTGCCCATTCTTCTTGGCAAAAAAAGAAAGAGGAGACGGCCAGTCCAGAATCTTCACTTTTTTGCTGCTGTAGCCAACGACAGGTCGACTTGGCCTTGTGTTTTGGATTGTTGTTGTGCAAATTTTCCTCCAGTATTTTCTGATAACATGCTGCATTCATCTTTTCCTGTGCCTTTGTAGCTCACACATCCCCAAAACATCAGCGATCCACCGCCATGTTTCACAGTAGGAATGGTGTACCTTTCATCATAGGCCTGTTGACTTCTCTCCAAATGTAACATTTATGGTTGTGGCCAAAAAGTTAAATTTTGTTCCAGAAGTTTTGAGTGCTCAGACAACCTCAACTATACTGCTCTAAACAAAGTAAAAGTCTCTTATAATCGGCAAAAAGATGGTTGTGAGAGTTTATTTGGTGTAATGGGAATTGGACATTTTATTTTTATTATCACTACTTTTCATTCTGCTCATGTTCTGTCCTTCATGCTAATACAAACATAGATCTAGACATAGCAAATATATTTTCTGAATATTACATATTACATTTATTAAATTTTTTTGTGGCCAAAAATAATTCTCACAACCACCTTTTTGGTCATTTAAACAACTTGTGCTTTAAATAGAACTGTGTATTTGAGATTGTCTGAGCACTGCACAAGTTAGCATCATCATGTTTCACAAAATGACACGTGTAGAGAAACACTTCTGCTCATGTCCCTCTGATGTTTGTGCTTGAATTACTGACAGTACAAAAGGTTGGAGAGGAAATACTATTTTACTATAACCACAATAAACCAGAGACCATAGTTTCACAAAGAAGGTTGTACAAACTCAAGAGTTCAAATAATAACTCATTCTCCTCAGACCAGAACAACTCAAGAGTTTTTCAGAAACAGGTTTAGAGTTAGTTCAGTCGACTCTGAGTCTGTTCACTCTGAGTTTAGCTAAAGAGAAAATAGAACCAAAAAAGAGGAGTCACCATGGCAACAGTAATCAAATGGATGCTGTCAAGTCGGAGTAATGTCATGTGACAATGGAGACACTATATCAGGGGTTAAAATTAAAAAAGTGAGGAGTAATAGATACAGAGGTGGTTTCATTGATAACTAGGATTCAAATAAAATGAACAAATGCAAACACTTATATTGTTACCATTTATTTATTTTTAATGGCCTACATTTATATCAATGTGTCGGTCTTATTCCTGCAGTTTTTGGTAAATCTGACACTTATAGCCTCAGAATTTACAGGTTGGAGACTACAGATCTATAAAAAGCATTCATTCATTGTTTAACTCGTATCAATGTGTCTAAAGTGTATTCACAGTATTCATGTGAATGAGGAAACTAATCATCCAATCAGAGAGCTCCATCAGACGCAGCAGAAGAGGAGACTCAGGGGTTAGAGAAAACACAGAGTGAGTTCCCACAGTAATGGAAAACCCAGAGTCCCCCTCTCTCCAGGGTTAACACACTCTGAGTTTGGACTAAAGCTGTTTCTGAAACAGGGCCTTTACGTTGCTTTGCTCTCAGCCCGATGTAAGCTGTTGTTTCTGTGGTTTCAGTCCTCACCACAGTGGAAAAAGAGCAGGGGCAGTCTGAGACATGTGCATATTCACATTTGTATGTAAGTGCATCAAAGGCATCAACTACAGTTACATCAACCCAGTTTGTTCCTGGGTTTATCTGGTGGCAGCGTAAATAACACTCGGGTCAGTGGAATCAGCTCGACGTGCTCGTCTTGGCTTTTGTTTAAAATTTACTGCAGCATAGTTCAAATTCTCCGATTCCAGGTTCTGTGAAGAAAAGCAGTCAACAAACACGGAAGAAAAAAATATTGTTCAAACACAAGTTCAAGTTTACCTCTCTTGGAGCATTTTCTTCTCTGTTTTGTTCTGCAACAGAAATAAAAGTGTCCTGTATAAGTCAGTGACATTTTTTTAATTCTTTATGAGCTAAATCTTTAATGAATACATGAAATACCTGTCTGTAGTCGTTTGATTTTAACAGCAAACCCCACAATAATTGTCAAAAGAAGAACACAGACACCTCCGAATATAATGCTCGTCCACCATGTTGGATTACCTAATCATCAACAGTTATTTTAGCAGAATGTAATAAATATGGTCTGATTTACACAGCCACATAGAAACAAAACTTACTCTCACACTTGTCACCATCAGACCTGGAGTCGTTACCTACGAGGAAATAGCAGTCGTGTTGAAGGTGTTTCTTTAAAATGGAGTCAAAAAGAAGCTCTTACCTTTGACCTTTAGTTCGTAAACACAAATTTCTCCTTTTCCAAACACGTCCAATCCACAAAAGTAGAAGCCACAGTCGGTCATCTCAACACGTCTGATTTGGAGAATAACATGAGACTTGTTGGAGCTCATTTTAAACCTGTCGTCTGTAATTCTCTCACAGACTTTGGTGTCTTTTGAAGTCCAATTTATGGAAGCAATGTAGCAGTAATTTCCATCGTTAAGAAGTTTGGACCAGAATGTGGGCACAGGTTTGCTGTCGATGTTTCTGCACGACAAGACGACCTCTTCTCCAGGTTTAACATTCACAGTGTAAGACTTGGTTCTCAAACCTAAAACAAACAGCAATATTTACTTAGAGCCAAGAATAAATGAATGGTGAAGAAGAGGCAGTACTTACAGAAGCAGCCCAGAAGTAAAGCTGTTGTGAAGGTGAAGCTCTTCATTGTGCCAGTGTGATACTGGAAGAGCAGGGTGCTTTTAAGGTAGTTTGTTGCAAAGGGGCGGGCTGCTGTTACTGGCCACATGAAGACGACAAAGCAGAGCGTTATGTCGACAACATCACAGCACGTTCGTCTTCACTCGTTCAACTTTGTGCATCAAATGTGATCAAAGTTCTGTGGTGCATCACCTCCACAAACTCAAAAACAAGAATTCATGAAGAAAGTGTCTCAACTAAAATAGATTCTACTTCTTTAATGTACAGGTTTAGAGTAGATGTTTATCGTAGGTTTAGACCACACTGCTCTGTCTCTTCCTGTCCCAGCACTCACCTCAACCTGCTGCTACTGGGGCCTTTGATTTAAGACATCATATTAATCCAACAACAGGTGAACTCAAAGCAAAAACTTTACTTAGAGCAGGTCTCTCTCTGAAGTGCAGTTCCTATGTCACACACAAAAATGTAAATGTCAAAGATGTGACCATGTGATGTGATAATACATGTTGTATTAATATTAATAAAGTATGGCTGACGTGAGCCATCAAAAACACTGATGCAGTTATGTGAGCATGTCACACATTAATATAATGTGATGCACATGATGTAAGCATTATGACAGATCTCTGTTCACTGATGGTCCAGCCAGTTTCTGACCCTAAGTTCACACACCCTCTCCTCTTTCCTGAGCTCTGACTCTAGCTCATCCACCTGCTCTTCTCCCCCTCCTCTTTCTCCTCCTCACTTTTTGTTTTCCTCCTCCTGCTAAGGTCTCGAAGCTTGGCTCTAGCTCCTCCTCCTGCGGCTCACATTTCTCCTGCTCCTCCTCTCTCTGCCCTTGCTCCTTTGCCATCTCTCCTCCTCCTGCTGAGGTCCCTCAGCTGAGCTTCTCTGTGCTCCCTGACTCCTTTCTTCTGGATGACTTTGTGCCTCCTCCTGAGTCAGTTTAGATTTAAATGTTCAATTTCACCTCTGAGCTCAAGCTCAAGTGTGTGTGGGTGTGTGTGTGTTTAAGTTTCTAGGATTACTCTCTAGAAATACTACTTTTGATTTTAGAGGTCTCCACAACTGGACAGAATTGACAGGGGGCCTCACCATTTGGACATCATAGCTTTTCTGGGGAGCATCAGGAATAATTGAACAGTCTCTTTGTGTTCTCAAAGCTTTAGGTATAAGTCCTAAGACAGAGCAATGGACTGGGGAGAAGTGTCTGCCCTATCACCAGACTAATGTCCCTACATACTACCAGCCAGAACACTTGAATCTCTGTAAACTCCCAGGGATAATGGTACAGTGCATCTGGAAAGTATTTACAGTGCTTCACTTTTTCCCAATTTTGTTATGTTACAGCCTTATTCCAAAATTAATAAATTCATTATTTACCTACAAAAAATACCTCATAATGACAACATGAAAGAAGGTTGTACGAAATCTTTGTAAATTTATTCAAAATAAAATACATACTGTAAGTATTCAGAGCCTTTTTCATGACACTCAAAATTGAGCTCAGATACATAGTTTTTCCACTAATCATCCGTGAGATGCTTCTACAACTTGATTAGAGTCCACCTGTGGTAAATTCAGTCAATTGCACATAATCTGGAAAGGCACACATAAGATCCTATAGTTAACAGTGCATGTTAGAGACAAACCAAGCCATGAAGTCCAAGGAATTGTCTGTAGACCTCCGAGACAGGATTGTATCGAGGCACAGATATGAGGATGGGTGCAGAAAAAATGCTGCAGCATTAAAGGTTTCCTCCATCATTCGTAAATGGAAAAAGTTTGGAACCACCAGGACACTTCCTAGAGCTGGCCACCTGGCCAAACTGAGCAATCTGGGGAGAAGTCCTTTAGTCAGATAGGTGACCATGAACCCAATGATCACTCTAACAGAGCTCAAGTGTGTCTCTGTGGAGAAGAGAACCTTCCAGAAGTACAACCATCTCTGCAGCACTCCACAGATCAGGCCTGTGTGGTAGAGTGGTGGACGGAGGTCACTCCTCAGTGAAAGGCACATGACAGCCCACAAGAAAACCAGGCACCGCTCATCATCTGGACAATCCCTACAGTCAAGCATGGTGGTGGCAGCATTATGCTGTGGGGACTTTTTTCAGCAGCAGGAATTAGGAGACTAGTCAGGATTAACGGAAAGATGAAAGCAGCAATGTACTGAGACATCCTTGATGAAAACCTGCTCCAGAGTGCTCTGGACCTCAGACTGGGGCAAGAGTTCATCTTACAACAGGAAAACAACACAGCCATAACAAAGGAATGGCTACAGAACAACTCTGTGAATGTCCTTGAGGGGTCCAGCCAGAGCCAATTGAACCTTTCTGGAAAGATCTGACACTCATCAACTCAGCACCAACACTCATCATCCAAGCTGATGGAGTTTTTGGAGGTTCAGCAAAGAGAAACTGCCCAAAAATAGATGTGCTGCTTATAGCATTACACTCAAAAAGACTTGAGGCTGTAATTAATGCCAAAAGGGTTTCAACAAAGTATTGAGCAACAGCTGTAAATACCTATGTATGTACATGTGCATTTTTTTGTTTTATTATTATTAATAAATTTGCAAAGATTATAAACAACCTTCTTTCACGTTGTCATTATGGGGTATTATTTGTAGAAATTTGAGGCAAATAACAAATTTAATCCATTTTGAAATAAAGTAACATAACAAAACCGAATGTGGAAAAGGTGCTGTGAATATTTTCTGGATGCAGTGTATCTAGTCCCTTTAAGTTGTTTACATAAAGGACAGTTTGGAGAAGCTCACTGAGTAAACCTACTTACTTAGGAGAGAGGGAAACATAAATTATTTTATAGCATTTCTCTATATCTGTTACTACTGTATTAATATTCTAGTAGGCAGCAGGAAGATTTTACTAACATGATTTCGAATCTAATGTTGTTTTTAACAATTGATATCACGTCATTAGGAATCAGTCATTAGGAAATGCATGCTTAATGTTTGATCTTATTACATGGGCTTTTCTTTTGTGTAGTGGTCTTGTGAGGATGTGTGGAGTCAATGTGTGGGCCACCAGGAAGCAATCTCCCATCTGGAGAGATTAGTGTTTAATCTTATTACACAGTGTCTTCTCTCCTGTGGTAGACTGGTGTGGATGAATGGGGTCAATGTATATGACCCCAGGAATCAAGGCTCCTAGCCCTCATCCGGGAGAGATTATAAACCTTTCAATATGCCTCCCCAGTAATATGATTATGGTTTCCTGGGACAAGGACCCCTCTTTACAATAGGATAGAGATGACGATGAGGTAAAACAGATGTTATTTTCTAGGAAGTATTTAAGGACTTGTCGTTTTGTACTCATGGTCAGGTTTGGCTTGTCTGGGTTTGAAAACAGATTCGGAATAAACCTGAATGAACCAATCAATCGGCCTTGCTAACTTTTTTGATTGTCTCTGCTGGACTACAGCAATGTGTTCCAAGTTTGTCAGAAGAGGGAGGACCACAAAACAGGTGCATGAGGCTCTGCTCCATCACACACTCTACAGTAAATACGTAACGTTGTTTTAAATGAGACAATTTACACAGCGTCTGCTTTGCTCCGGTCCTCTCTGATCTGCAGCAGTTAGGTTGTTGCCTGAGCCAAACTGCATAAATCATATCAGATCTTCAGATCAGATCGCACCAAACCAAAAACTGTACGTGTACAACATACAAATTTTCGGTAAGTAATACAAAAAATAACTTTTTTCCCCATTCAAATATTTATGTTTTTGAATTCAAAGCCTTTTTGGTGCCCAATATAATGAGGAAAAACCTGTGAAGTGATTTTTACTTGAATAACAAAGTGATCTTGTTATAAGAATTCTATATCCTTATATTATCCAGAGAGACACAGAGACAGAGTATATTTAAAAAGCAAATGGCCAGGTTTAATTCTTGCAAGAATGAAGCAAAAGCACATAAACATGTATCAAGGCTACAGAGTGAGTTTTGCTTAACAAAGTAAACACTACATGTGGTTTTATACACAGCAGTACACAGTGTTAAGGAGGAGGCCCTCTGCAGCCCTCTAACCCAGAGGCCAGGTGGTGGTAGCTGTGTCTAGGCCTATGTTTGTAATAGCATGAAGGACAGGACATGAGCAGAATGAAAAGTAATATATAAAATGAAAACAGACAATTCCCATAACAGATCTCAAACTACACACGTGGACAAAAATGTTGGTACCCTTCGGTCAATGAAAGAAAAACTCACAATGGTCACAGAAAAAACTTTATTCTGACAAAAGTAATAATAAATAAAAATTCTATGAATGTTAACCAATGAAAGTCAGACATTGCTTTTCAACCATGCTTCAACGGAATTATTTTAAAAAATAAACTCATGGAACAGGCCTGGAAAAAATTGTTGGTACCCCTAACTTAATATTTTGTTGCACAACCTTTTGAAGCTATCACTGCAATCAGACGACTCCTGTAACTGTCAATGAGACTTCTGCACCTCTCAGCAGGTATTTTGGCCCACTCCTCATGAGCAAACTGCTCCAGTTGTTTCCAGTTTGAAGGGTGTCTTTTCCAGACGGCATGTTTCAGCTCCTTCCAAAGATGCTCAATAGGATTGAGGTCAGGGCTCATAGAAGGCCACTTTAGAAAAGTCCAATGTTTTCCTCTTAACCATTCTTGGGTGTTTTTAGCTATGTTTTGGGTCATTGTCCTGTTGCAAGACCCATGACCTGCGACTGAGACTAAGCTGTCTGACACTGGCCAGCACATTTCTCTCTAGAATCCCTTGATAGTCTTCAGATTTCATTGTACCCTGCACAGATTCAAGACACCCTGTGCCAGATGCAGCGAAGCAGCCCCAGAACATAACAGAGCCTCCTCCATGTTTGACAGTAGGGACAGTGTTCTTTTCTTGATATGCTTCATTTTTCCATCTGTGAACATAGAGCTGCTGTGCCTTGGCAAAAAGTTCCATTTTTGTCTCATCTGGCCATAGAATTACATGGAGATGGTCTTATAGCCTTTACCTTTATCATGCTTGTCTATAATTTTCCTTCTATTCTCCTGCAACAACTCTTTCCTTCGCTTCCTCTGGTCCATGTTGAGTGTGGTACACAGCATGTCACCAGACAACACAGTGACTACCTGAAGCCCTATAAATAGGCCCACTGACTGATTACAAGATTGTACACACCTGTGATGCTAATTAGTGCACACACCTTGAATTAACATGTCCATTTGGTCACATTATTTACAGTTTTTTCTAGGGGTACAATCAATTTTGTCTAGGCCTCTTCCATGAGTTTATTTTTTAAAATAATTCCTTTGAAGCATGGTTGAAAAGCAATGTCTGACTTTCATTGGTTAACATTCATAGAATTAATAATTCTTATTAATTAATTATTATTACTTTTGTCAGAATAAAGTTTTTTCTGTGACCATTGTGAGTTTTTCTTTTTTTTGACCGAAGGGTACCAACATTTTTGTCCACGTGTGTAACTTTTCTGGTCCTTTCTCTTCTGAATAAACACTTGTTTTGGTCCCGCACACGTCTGGCCTGCTAACTTTTATCAGGCCATCTTGTACTTCCCGCGCATTCTCTGCTGAGCTGCTTAGGGCGCCGCAGCGGAGCAGATCGTAAACGCATCCAGTGGGCGATGGTCTGGCAATGGCGATGTTGTTCCGCAGTGTATTTTAGGGGTAATACGTATTGATTGAATACTTGTGGACAAAAGGGTAGTACAAATGTTTATATGTGCCAAAACAAAACATTTACTAGTTATGGATGGACACATTACTGTAATATAAGGAATATAACTTCAAACATGTAAAAAATATGTACTTTTACACTAAGATATGTCTTAGTTATGGAATATAATTTATCCTATTGCCTTTTCATCCTTTGCTCTAGCAGCTTTAAGTTTGGGCCTGTCAGGAGGCTGAACAAAGGAACAGACACAATGGCAGATTGGAATGAAGTTTAAATTTCATCATCCAAGATGGCGCCGCTGTGTCCGGCCGCCGTCCAGGTCGCTCCCCTTAGATTGTGTTCTTATTTACTTTTTTACCTACTTTTGCTTTCTCTTTTTACACACATTACCTCTGCACTGATTTCATACGAAAAGGTGATACTTTTGGACATTGGACACCGCTTCACTGACCTGTTTCACGACACTATCCTCCAACCCGTCGTGGCCACCTGAGATTCTCCGGGGCGCCGTGATAAACAATGGTCACCTGAATAGCCACCCGAGGCGACGGAACAAGAAACACCGCGGGAGACGTGCTGGGATTCGCAACAGACTGAGGAAAAGAGCACACAGCCCTGTGCTACCGAGTATTTTGCTCGCCGATGTCCAGTCTCTGGAGAATAAGATGGATGATCTTAGAGCCAGGATAAACTTCCAACGGGACATTAGGGACTGTAACATCCTTTGTTTGTCTGAAACGTGGCTCACGCCCTGGGTCCCGGACGCTGCTGTAACGCCGTCTGAAAACTTCTCTGTTTTACGGATGGACAGGACAGCCGAGGCCGGCAAATCCAAGGGTGGGGGAGTTTGTTTCATGATTAACAAGAAATGGTGTGACCCCAGGAATATCTCCACTCTGTCGCGCTCCTGCTCGCCTCATCTGGAACACCTATCCATTATTTGCCGCCATCCTATCTGCCTCGGGAGTTTTCATCGATCATCATAACTGCTGTTTACATCCCTCCACAAGCAGACACTGGCTTGGCTTTGTCTGAGCTTCACGATGCGCTCAGCGGCAACATCAACAAACATCCTGACGCTGCTACTATCATCGCTGGGGACTTTAACAAAGCCAAACTCAGGAAAGTCATGCCTAATTTTTATCAACACGTATCCTGTCCAACCAGAGGACCGAATACACTGGATCATTGCTACACTCAGTTTAAGAATGCCTACAAAGCTCGCTCTCTACCGGCTTTCGGCAAATCGGACCATGCCGCCATTTTCCTCACACCAGAATATAAACAACGGCTCGTTCAAGAACCTCCGGTGCAGAGGGTGGTGACGCGTTGGTCCGCCCAATCAGAAGCAACGTTACAGGCGGCTCGATGGCGTAGACTGGGTCATGTTTCGCGCAAGCTCATTGGACGTCAGCGAGTTCACGGATGTAGCGCTAAGCTTTGTAAACACGCTAGCCGAACAAGCTACGGACAAAATAACTATAAAGTCTTTCTCCAATCAGAAACCGTGGGTGGACAGATCAATCCGTGCAGCAATAAACAAACGCACTGCTGCTTACAACGCCGCCTTCTGTCGGGAAACATGAGCGAGCAAAGCATCGTGCTATGCTCTCCGACACGCAGTAAGTGCCGCAAAACACAGACACAGGGAACACATTGAGTCACATTTCCAGCTAAATGACTCCCGACGCATGTGGCAAGGACTAAGGACCATCTGTGACTTTGGAAATAAATCCTCTACAGTGGTGAGAGCAGATCCATCGCTGGCTGACGAGCTTAACACTTTCTACGGCCGCTTCGAAAGCAATCTAAGCAGTGTGAGTCTGCCAAACAGCGCGTCAGGGAGCAGCAGTCAGAGCAGCGATCATCATGCGATCACCGTGTCGGAGGACGAGTTTCGAAGGGCACTAAAGCGAGTGAATGTAAGGAAAGCAGCTGGACCTGATGGGATTTCTGGCCGTGTTCTGCGGTCCTGCGCTGATCAGCTCGCTGGTTTGTTTACATCCATTTTTAATGAGTCTCTTGCCACATCGGTGGTTCCCACCTCATTCAAAAAATCGACCATCATCCCTGTGCCAAAAACAATAAACCCTCTTGTCTAAATGACTATCGTCCAGTTGCCCTCACATCAATAGTCATGAAGGTCTTTGAGGACTGGTTAAAAACGTCATCTGCTCCTCCATCCCGGATACTTTGGACCCCTTCAGTTTGCTTATCGCCCAAACAGATCCACAGATGATGCCATCTCACATCCTGCACTCTTCTCTTACACACATTGACAGCAATAACAGGAACTATGTAAGACTGCTATTTATTGACTATAGCTCAGCTTTTAATACTATAGTCCCCATTAAGCTAGCTTCCAAACTCATAGACCTCGGACTGAATCCTTCACTCTGCAACTGGATCCTTGATTTCCTCACCGGCAGACCTCAAGTGGTGAAACTAGGCCAGTACACCTCCAGCTCCATCACACTGAACGGAGCCCCACAGGGCTGTGTCCTGAGTCCCCTGCTCTACTCCTCTACACACGACTGCGTGTCCTCGCACAGCTCCACATCCATTATCAAATTCGCTGATGATACTGTGGTTCTGGGCCTCATTCACAACAACAATGAGACCGCATACTTGGATGAGGTAGAGAAATTAACATCATGGTGCCAGGACAACTGCCTCTCTCTGAATGTGAGCAAAACAAAAGAACTGATTGTAGACTTCAGGAAGACGCAGCAGCAGCCCTACACTCCTCTTACAATAAGCGGGACCCCTGTGGAGAGGGTGAGTAGCTTCAAGTACCTTGGTGTAAACATCTCTGAGGACCTGACTTGGACTACTCACACTCAAACTCAGGTTAATAAAGCCAGGCAAAGACTGTACTATCTGCGACAGCTGAGGAAATTCAGGGTCTCACCAGCAATCCTGAAAACTTTCTATTCTGGAGCTATAGAAAGTATATTGACTCAATGTATCTCTGTGTGGTATGGGAACAGCTCCAGTCAAGACTGCAAAGCCCTGCAGAGAGTTGTGCGCTTAGCTGAGCGCATTTCAGGGTCTGCTCTCCTCTCTGCAGGACATCTACCACAAACGCTGCAGAAGCAGAGCTGCAAAAATCATCAAAGACTCCACCCACCCCAGTAATCATATTTTCACTCTGCTGCCATCTGGTAGCGCTACCGTAGCCTGATGGCAAAAACTGAGAGACTCAGGAGGAGTTTTTCCCACAGGCCATCAGGCTCTTGAACTCTAAACCAGCTACCTCACACTGACACACTGACAGTGTCACTCTGTTTTGCTACAAACTGTTTTGCACATTTGCTTCCTGCACCTTCATGTGATTCTTAATATTTAAGACCACAGCTAAATGCATATATGCACACTGTACATCCCTGTACATTTTTTAATATTTTAAGTCTACAGTTTACATTCATGTACATTATTTTGCGATCTAGATTTATTCCCACATTACACATTTTTTATATTTTTTATATTTTATTCTTATATTTTTTATTGTTTACTTTTATCTCATTCTTACATAGCTACATTTATGTATATTTTCATCTGTATGTTTTCCTTAATAATTGCACTGTCCAAGGAGCGGACCTGACTCACATTTCACTGCTGGTTATATATGCTGTATATAATTTTGTATGTGACGAATAAAAATCTTGAATCTTGAATCTTGAAATTTATTAAATTACAGAAAACACAGAGCAGTCTGGGAGTGTGGAGGAAACTGGTCCAGGGGCGAGTTGGCGGAGACCAGGTAGTAGAAGGGGTAACAAGGTATGTTAAATGCAGAAATACACACAAATCACTCGAGGTTCATCTGGGACTGCAGAGGTGGTGTAGAAAGAGACACCGCAAGAGTGGTATCCTGGGACTGCTGTTTATGGTACTGAGCTAAAGCATATAGAAGAGGCAAACTGTTGTACGTTAGAAGTCAGGAGAAGACCTGTTGGGATCAATGAAATTGTCCGACGTACAGTTTATTACTTAAGCTAGGTCAGCTGCCTGCTGGGTTTTCGCCCCTGACATAATACAATTCACATCAAGTTTGGTTATTTTAATTTATGCCTATTCGGCATTAACAAGGAAGAATGTTATGGGAATTGGACGTTTTATTTTTTGTATCACTATTTTTCATTCGGCTCATGTTCTGTCCTTCATGCTAATACTGTCAGGATTCATGTTTAAGTTGTCTGTTTTGGTTGATGTTGTGGTTCTTTTAAGTTTCTTAGTGGTTTCTTTATATTCTGATTATCGTTTCAACTTGTTGTGGTGTTTTGGTTTTATTTTGATATGTCTTACTCCTGTCTGTGTTTTATGATTTACCTTCTGCCTGTTGTCTTCCCCTTCTGTGTGATTGCCTGCTCCGCCCTGATGTGTTGCACCTGTTCCTTGTTGTCTGTGTGTCTTTATAACCTGTGTGTTTTTCCCCTGCTCTTTGCCAGGTCGTCTTCTCCCTAACCGTGAGTCTGTTTGGTGTTTACCAGTGTCTTGTCTTTCGTGGTCTGTGTTTTCTGTGAAGGTTCTGTTGTTTTCATTAGTTTGATTTTTGCTTGTGTCCTATTCTTGGATTATTTCTGCTCGGACCCTAGCCTTGGTTTTTCCCTGTTCCTTGGATTTTGTTTTGTACTGTTGGACCATTAAACTTTATTTTAACTCTTTGCCTGTGTCTGGGGTTTTGCTTTGGAGTCTTCCAGTTCCTGGGCCATTGGCCATGACAGTACGACCTGGCCTAGACTGAGACTCCGCAACCCATGGCAATAGGTTTAACCTCCAGGTCTGCTTGTATTTTGAACCTTCGTGTCTCCTGAGCCTTCGTGTCTCCTGAGCCTTCGTGCCTCCTGAGCCTCCGTGCCTCCTGAGCCTCCGTGCCTCCTGAGCCTCCGTGCCTCCTGAGCCTCCGTGCCTCCTGAGCCTCAGCATCTACCTGAGCTACCTAGACGTCACGGAGACTCTGCATTCAACGCCTGGTTTCCCTCTACGCCTGGTTTCCCTCTACGCTTCTGCCTCTACGCTTCCGCCCGGACCCTCGTGTGCCTCCGCCCGGACCCTCGTGTGCCTCCGCCCGGACCCTCGTGTGCCTCCGCCCGGACCCTCGTGTGCCTCCGCCCGGACCCTCGTGTGCCTCCGCCCGGACCCTCATTGGCCAGCCCCAGCATCTCCGTGTGGCCAGCCCCTAGCATCTCCGTGTGGCCAGCCCCAGCATCTCCGTGTGGCCAGCCCCAGCATCTCCGTGTGGCCAGCCCCAGCATCTCCGTGTGGCCAGCCCCAGCATCTCCGTGTGGCCAGCCCCAGCATCTCCGTGTGGCCAGCCCCAGCATCTCCGTGTGGCCAGCCCCAGCATCTCCGTGTGGCCAGCCCCAGCATCTCCGTGTGGCCAGCCCCAGCATCTCCGACTGTTTCTGTGTGGCCATCCACAGCATCTCCGACTGTTTCTGTGTGGCCATCCACAGCATCTCCGACTGTTTCTGTGTGGCCATCCCCAGCATCTCCGACTGTTCCTGTATGGCCATCCCCAGCTTCCTTGTGTTGATCAGCTCGAGCCATCCATCTGGTACTTCCCCGGCTCAGATTTTTTCATTTTTTGTAGTTCCCTTTCCAGTGTCAGCCCTGTCCAGTTCCCTTTCCAGTGTCGGCCCTGTCCAGTTCCCTTTTCAGTGTCGGCCCTGTCCAGTTCCCTTTTCAGTGTCGGCCCTGTCCAGTTCCCTTTCCAGTGTCGGCCCTGTCCAGTTCCCTTTCCTTTGTCAGCCTTCACTCGCCGTACTTTTGTCGTTTTTTTTTTGTTTCCCTGCCTGGTCCTGAGTGTTTTTTGTTTCCCTGCCGGGTCCTGAGAGTTTTTTGTTTTTCCTGCCTGGTTCCGAGTTTTTTTTTTGTTTTTCCTGCCTGGTTCCGAGTTTTTTTTTTGTTTTTCCTGCCTGGTCTTGAGAGTTTTTTGTTTTCCCTGCCTGGTCCTGAGTTTTTTGTTCCCTGCCTGGTCCTGAGCTTTTTGTTTCCCTGCCTGGTCCTGAGAGTTTTTTGTTTCCTTGCCTGGTCTTGAGAGTTTTTTGTTTCCCTGCCTGGTCCTGAGTCCAGTTACTGCCTGTTCCTGAGTCCTGAGTCCAGTTACTGCCTGTTCCTGAGTCCTGAGTCCAGCCCCTGCCTGATCCTGAGTCCAGCCCCTGCCTGATCCTGAGTCCAGCCCCTGCCTGATCCTGAGTCCAGCCCCTGCCTGATCCTGAGTCCAGCCCCTGCCTGATCCTGAGTCCAGCCCCTGCCTGATCCTGAGTCCAGCCCCTGCCTGATCCTGAGTCCTGAGTCCTGCCCCTGCCTGATCCTGTGTCCTGAGTCCTGCCCCTGCCTGATCCTGAGTCCTGCCCCGTCTGAGAACGCCATGTCTATGTATCCTGGGTACCCCATGTCTGAGTCTGTCTGTCCCGGCACACCTGTTTCCCCCCTAGTGCCTGTCCCAGCACCGCCTCCCTTCTCGAGCGCCTCGTCCGGCCGACCAGTTCCGAGGGCCGGATCCGTCTCAATTGTTGTTCCTCGAGCGCCCCGTCCGGCCAACCAGTTTCATGGGCCGGATCCGACGCCTCTGTTTCTTCCCGCGCGCCCGTCCGACCGACCAGTTCCGAGGGCCGGACCCGACGCCTTTGTGTCTTTTTGAGCCCGTTCCTATTATGTGTCCTGTGCCAGTGTCTTATTGTCTTGTTTCCCTCCTTCCGGACCCCCTCCTCCCACCCAGGTTATGTCTATGGTTTGTTTTTGTTAGGGGATTGTAGGCCGCCCAGTGTTCGGCCTTTAGGGGGGGGGTACTGTCAGGATTCATGTTTAAGTTGTCTGTTTTGGTTGATGTTGTGGTTCTTTTAAGTTTCTTAGTGGTTTCTTTATATTCTGATTATTGTTTCAACTTGTTGTGGTGTTTTGGTTTTATTTTGATGTGTTTTATGATTTACTTCCTGCCTGTTGTCTTCCCCTTCTGTGTGATTGCCTGCTCCGCCCTGATGTGTTGCACCTGTTCCTTGTTGTCTGTGTGTCTTTATAACCTGTGTTTTTCCCCTGCTCTTTGCCAGGTCGTCTTCTCCCTAACCGTGAGTCTGTTTGGTGTTTACCAGTGTCTTGTCTTTCGTGGTCTGTGTTTTCTGTGAAGGTTCTGTTGTTTTCATTAGTTTGATTTTTGCTTGTGTCCTATTCCTGGATTATTTCTGCTCGGACCCTAGCCTTGGTTTTTCCCTGTTCCTTGGATTTTGTTTTGTACTGTTGGACCATTAAACTTTATTTTAACTCTTTGCCTGTGTCTGGGGTTTTGCTTTGGAGTCTTCCAGTTCCTGGGCCATTGGCCATGACAAATACAAACATAGACCTAGACATAGCTACCAACACCTGCTCTCTCTCTGGAAACCTGTCATGTAGAGGCGTGAACATCCACCTCCTAAACACTGTGTGTACTGCTGGATATAAAATCTAATGTATTGTTTATGTTGTTAAGCAAACCTTATCCTGTACCACTTGTGACATGTTTGTACTTTGCTTCATTCTTGCAACAATTAAACCTGACTATTCATTTTTAAATTCTACACAGTCTCCATTGTCTCTTCATTAATCTGAAACGGACCAATTCTTATAACATTTGGGTCACAAAAAAAAAAACCAATAAATGAAATCAATAAAAATATATTTGTGAAAAAGCATTTAATGAAATTTTTAATGATGAGGCAAGACACTATAGAGTCTAGCTTTGTAAGCGGGGTGCTTTGTGATATTTGCGAAGTAATGGCTTTTTTCTGGCAACTTGACTATGCAGCCCATTTTTCTTCAAGTGTCCCCTTTATGTTCATCTTCAAACAGCCACACCACTTTTTTCAGATAGTCCTGTATTTCAGCTCAAGTTGTTTGTGGAATTTTCTTTGCATCCCAAACAATTTTCCTGGCAGATGTGGCTGAAATTTTTGGTTCTTGGTTTGGTTTCAACAGAATCCCTCATTTTCCACTTTTTTATTAGAGTTTAAACACTGCTGATTGGCATTTTAAATTCCTTGGTTGTCTTTTTTTTTTTTAACCCTTTTCTGTTTTTTACAGGTCAATTTCTTTTTACCACAAATTCTTTGACAATTATTTTTTTTTCCCCTTGACTCAGAATACAGAAACATCAGTCCAGCACCGCATGAGAGAGGCAAGGATATGTCAGGAGCCCAGAAACTTACTGACCTTTTATACACACACACACTAATTACAAGCAAACAGATCACAGGTGAGGATGGTTACCTTTAGTAGCCATTCAAACCTGTTTGTGTCAAACTGTGTGCACGTTATTAGGCCAGCATCACCATGGTATGTAAACTTTTAATCAGGGTCATTTGGGTAGTTTCTTTTGTCATTATGATTTAAAAAGAGTAAACACAATTAATTGATAATAAATGGCCTTACCCAACCACTAACTATGAGTAAAAAGTTTTATTGCGTTATCATTCTTCTTCCTGCCCTCGGACAAGGCGGAAGTTTCATACTGCTCCTCCTGTTATCTGCCTAAGTGTGCTTCTGTATAATGTCGTCTCGTCATAAACTTTCTTTTCTTTTTGACTCTACTACTTGCTTGACTACTAAGAAACTGGAAATGAATCTAATTAACTGGTTTCTGAGAGTAATTGACACAATATTCTCACCTAAGAAGGGTGCACCGGGAGAACCCATTTGCCCTGGCGGGACCTCAGTGGCAGGCTACACACGGGATGCCTGGAAGAACTGGCAGGTTCTGTGTTTAGAAGCTCTGTTCGTTGAGGATGTGTTTATTTTTGGATTTATGATAGTGGGGTTTCTGCTTATTGGTCTAGGGACTGCCTTAAACTATCACAAAATGTGTAAGACAGCTGCCTTCAAAGCTACCCAGCCGCTGTCTGCTGAAATTAAACTGTGCTTCTGTGATGTGAGTGACAAGCTGAAGGGATTACAGCAGGGTGTTGCACAGTGCGAGGAGCTGATACGTGGCATCTTAGCCCGGACTGCGTACACGGAGAAAAGAGTGGATATGTTCGAGAATCCGACCTGCGAGCTGCTACGCAGTATTAAGGGTCTGACCAAAAAACTGTATTATCTATGTAAAAATGTAATATGTTGCACCGTTAACACCGAAGCAAGTTCCTAGTCTGTGAATTTTGTTCACTGACAATGGCAATAAAACCTTCCTGATTCCTGACTTATGTTCTCTGAAAAAAGAGCAAAAATAATCACAAATTCTGCACAACTGTAGTTACTGCTTTGTGACATTTATTTAACTTACGGTTCGCAGAGATGCTAGCATGCTATGTTACTACACATAGGAGTTTTTTTTTTTTTTTCATTTACAGGTTTTATTTGAAACAACAGTAGTTCCAACGGTAGTTTCAATATTATACTAAATGCACCTAATATTCTTTACATAGCGTCTGCAACTGGCTTCACTTTTAGACCCAATACAAGATTTCACAAGGCCATGGCTACTCAACTGTTATGACAAAAAAATGTACAATAAATTAGACAAATTTACTTTAAAGCTAGTTGTAATGCCGTTTAAGTATTATTTTGCTTATTGTTCGTTAAGTGTCAATCCTCATCCTTACAAATTTTATTAAATGCATTTTCAGAAATATATTTTCTGAATATTACATTTTTGTGACCAAATTTAATTCTCACAACCACCTTTTTGGTGATTTAAACGACTTGTGCTTTAAATAGAACTGTGTAGTTAAGGTTGTCTGAGCACTGCACAAGTTAGGATCATCATGTTTCACAAAATGACACGTGTAGAGAAAAACTTCTGCTCATGTCCCTCTGATGTTGGTACTTGCATTACTGACAGTGCAAGAGGTTGGAGAGGAAATACTATTTTACTATAACCACAATAAACCAGAGACCATAGTTTCACAAAGAAGGTTGTACCAACTCAAGAGTTCAAATCTTAACTCATTCTCCTCAGACCAGAATAACTCAAGAGTTTTTCAGAAACAGGTTTAGAGTTAGTTCAGTCGACTCTGAGTCTGTTCACTCTGAGTTTAGCTAAAGGGAAAGAAGACATGGAGCCTAAAAAAGGAGTCACCATGGCAACAGTAATCAAATGGAAGCTGTCAAAGTAATGTCATGTGACAATGGAGACACTATATCCAGGATTAAAATTAAAAAGGTGAGAAGTAATAGATACACAGGTGGTTTCATTGATAATTAGAATTAAAAAAAATGAACAAATGCAAACACTCTTATTGTTACCATTTATTTATTTTGAATGGACTACATTTAAATCAATGTGACGTGCACACTGTCTTATTCTTGTAGTTTCTGGTAAATCTGACTCTTAACACACGTGCATTACAGAGTAACTCTGCAGACATAACCTGACACAGAGAAAATGCAATAAAGCACTGCTATAAAAGTATCATATAATACTGTCAATGACATCATTTTATGCAAGTCTCAGAATTTACAAGCTGGAGCCTACAAATCTATTAAAGCACTTAAAAATGATTCTTGTTTAACTCGTATCAATTATCATTTCGTATGTGTCTAAAATTAATGAGAAAACTAATCATCCAATCAGAGAGCTCCATCAGACGCAGCAGAAGAGGAGACTCAGGGGTTAGAGAAAACCCAGAGTGAGTTCCCACAGTAATGGAAAACCCAGAGTCCCCCTCTCTCCAGGGTTAACACACTCTGAGTTTGGACTAAAGCTGTTTCTGAAACAGGGCCTTTACGTTGCTTTGCTCTCAGCCCGATGTAAGCTGTTGTTTCTGTGGTTTCAGTCCTCACCACAGTGGAAAAAGAGCAAGGGCAGTCTGAGACGTGTGCATACCCACATTTGAATTTTAAGTGCATCAAAAGCATCAAATACTAATCAGATTATTTCCTACAAAAAAGATACAAAAACAGCAGTTCCAGTCTGTTCCTGGGTTTATCTGGTGGCAGCGTAAATAACACTTGACTCAGTGGAACCAGCTCGTCTTGGCTTTTGTTTTAAATTCACTGAGGCATTGTTCAAGTTCTCCGACGCCAGGTTCTGTGAGGAAAAGCAGTCAACAAACATGTTAGAAAACCCCAACAATATTCTTCAAACACAAGTTCAAGTTTACCTCTCTTGGAGCATTTTCTTCTCTGTTTTGTTCTGCAACAGAAATTAAAGTGTCCAATATCAGTCAATGGCAGCTTTAAATTCTATATGAGCTAATTTCTTAATGAATACATGTAAATACCTGTCTGTAGTCTTTTGATTTTAACAGGAAACCCAACAATAATTATCAAAAGAAGAACAGAGACCCCTCCCAATATAATGCTCGTCCACCATGTTGGATTACCTAATCATCAACAGTTATTTTAGCAGAATGTAATAAATATGGTCTGATTTACACAGTCACATGGAAACAGAACTTACTCTCACACTTGAGGCACATGTCGCCATCAGACCTGGAGTCGTTACCTACGAGGAAAAAGCAGTCGTGTTGAAGGTGTTTCTTTAAAATGGAGTCAAAAAGAAGCTCTTACCTTTGACCTTTAGTTCGTAAACACAAATTTCTCCTTATCCAAACACGTCCAATCCACAAAAGTAGAAGCCACAGTCGGTCATCTCAACACGTCTGATTTGGAGAATAACATGAGACTTGTTGGAGCTCATTTTAAACCTGTCGTCTGTAATTCTCTCACAGAACCTGGTGTCTTTTGAAGTCCGATTTATGGAAGCAATGTGGCAGTAATTTCCATCGTTAAGAAGTTTGGACCAGAATGCAGGCACAGGTTTGGTGTCAATGTTTCTGCACGACAAGACGACCTCTTCTCCAGGTTTAACATTCACAATGTAAGACTTGGTTCTCAAACCTAGAACAAACAGCAATATTTACTTAGAGCCAAGAATAAATGAATGATAAAGAAGAGGCAGTACTTACAGAAGCAGCCCAGAAGTAAAGCTGTTGTGACGGTGAAGCTCTTCATTGTGACAGTGTGATACTAGAACAGCAGGGTGCTTTTAAGGTAGTTTGTTGCAAAGGGGCGGGCTGCTGTTACTGGCCACATGAAGGATGTCCGGATAAAGCAGAGCGTTATGTCGACAACATCACAGCACGTTCGTCTTCACCCGTTCAACTTTGTGGATCAAATGTGTTTAAAGTTCTGTGGTGCATTATCTCCACAAACTCAAAAACAAGAATTCATGAAAAAAAGTGTTTCAACTAAAATAGATTCTACTTCTTTAATGTACAGGTTTAGAGTAGATGTTTATCGTGTGTTTAGACCACACTGCTCTGTCTCTTCCTGTCCCGTCACTCACCTAAACCTGCTTCTACAGCAGCAGTTCCTATGTCACACACAAAAATGTAAATGTCAAAGATGTGACCATGTGATGTGATAATACATGTTATATTAATATTAATAAAGTATTGCAGATGTGAGCCATTAAAAACACTGATGCAGTTATGTGAGCATGTCACACATTAATATAATGTGGTGCACATGATGTAAGCATTATGACAGATCTCTGTTCACTGATGGTCCAGCCAGTTTCTGACCCTAAGTTCACACACCCTCTCCTCTTTCCTGAGCTCTGACTCTAGCTCATCCACCTGCTCTTCTCCCCCTCCTCGTTCTCCTCCTCACTTTTTGTTTTCCTCCTCCTGCTAAGGTCTCTAAGCCTGGCTCTAGCTCCTCCTCCTGCGGCTCACATTTCTCCTGCTCCTCCTCTCTCTGCCCTTGCTCCTTTGCCATCTCTCCTCCTCCTGCTGAGGTCCCTCAGCTGAGCTTCTCTGTGCTTCCTGACTCCTTTGTTGTGGATGACTTTGTGCCTCCTCCTGAGTCAGTTTAGATTTAAATGTCCAATTTCACCTCTGAGCTCAAGCTCAAGAGTGTGTGTGTGTGTTTAAGTTTCTAGGATTACTCTCTAGAATTACTACTTTTGATTTTAGAGATCTCGACAATTGGACAGAATTGACAGGGGGCCTCACCATTTGGACATTATAGCTTTTCTGGGAAGCATCAGGAATAATTGAACAGTCTCTTTGTGTGTTCTCAAAGCTTTAGGTATAAGTCCTAAGAAGTGTCTGCCCTATCACCAGACTAATGTCTCTACATACTACCAGCCAGAACACTTCAATCTCTGTACACTCAGGGATAATGATACAGTGCATCTGGAGTATTTACCGCGCTTCACTTTTTCCCAATATTGTTATGTTACAGCCTTATTCCAAAATTAATTCAATTCATTATTTACTTACCAATGACAATGATGATTACATTGAAGAAGGTTCCATGAAATCTTTGTAAATTTATTGAAAATAAAATACATACTGTAAGTATTCAGAGCCTTTTTCATGACACTCAAAATTGAGCTCAGATACATAGTTTTTCCAGACTTTTTGAGATGCTTCTATATCTATTTACCACAGGTGGACTTGATTGGAGTCCACCAGTGGTAAATTCAGTCAATTGCACATAATCTGGAAAGGCACACATAAGATCCTATAGTTAACAGTGCATGTTAGAGACAAACCAAGCCATGAAGTCCAAGGAATTGTCTGTAGACCTCCGAGACAGGATTGTATCGAGGCACAGATATGAGGATGGGTGCAAAAAAAATGCTGCAGCATTAAAGGTTGCCTCTATCATTCGTAAATGGAAAAAGTTTGGAACCACCAAGACTCTTCCTAGAGCTGGCCGCCTGGCCAAACTGAACAATTGGGGGAGAAGGCCTTTAGTTAGATAGGTGACCAAACGGATGATCACTCTGACAAAGCTCAAGCGTGTCTCAAGCGTGGAGAAGAGAACATTTCAGAAGTACAACAATCTCTGCAGCACTCCACCAATCAGGCCTGTGTGGTAGAGTGGACGGAAGTCACTCCTCAGTGGAAGGCACATAACAGCCCACCTGGAGTTTGCAAAAAGGCACCTGAAGGACTCTCGGACCATGAGAAACAAAAATCTCTGGTCTGATGAAACAAAGATTGAACTCTTTGACTTGAATAGCAAGTGTTATGTCTGGAGGAAACCAGGCACTGCTCATCACCTGGATAAGAATTCTATATCCTTATATTATCCAGAGAGACATGGAGACAGATTATATTATAAAAAGCGAAAGGCCAGGTTTTATTCTTGCAAGAAGAAGCAAAGACACGCATATTAAAGGTACAGAGTGAGTTTGCTTAAAGAAGTAAACAAAACATGAGATTTTATATCAATGCAGTGGGGGCTGTCAGTGGGCCCCAGCTCCAGGTGCAGAAGTCTCGTGGCAAGCCATGTCTCTACTTATGTCTATTCCCTCTTATGCTGATAACCATTAGCATAAACAACCTACTAGCTTGAGTGTGAATTGTAAACTATGACAGAAACGAAAACCCAGCAGGGCTGTTGACCTAGCCAGAAGAACATTTGTCCAATTGGTAAAATGACCTAAAGCTGGGAAAAAAACTCTTCTATCCACCCCTTGCCCCAAAGGCGGTGACAAAATACAAACATCAAGCATCAAACGTATGTAATCACTTGAAATGATTAACTTACAACACATGTGAAAACAAACACAACAAATGATTATAATGGGATATGTTCCAAATCAAATGGGAACCCACAGAGTAATGCACTGATTCTTCAAAGTCAAATTTTCTAAAGTCCATAAATCATAAATGTCCATAAATCAAAACACAGTCACTCCAAAATAAAGTAGAAAAATATGCCAGAGGTTAAGCTGGTCAACCCAGTGAAGTCAAGATCTCTGGCCTGTCCCTGCCTGTCCATTTCTGTCCCTGTAACGAAAAGAAAAACACATGGAGTGAGACATATGCACATTCATAATGATTAAAATCAATTCTCTTCAGCATAATCAATTCAATGAACCATACGGCCCTTAGGACTGTAGTATGATCCGTCCTGGAGCTGTTGTCCCGTTGGTGTACATGCAAACAATAATGTCCCTCAGATATCAAAGTGTTCATCTGAGGTCAAAGCCTTGACCTTAGTCGTTTGGCAGGTGCATGTCCCGGAATGTTGACCCAGCAATGGCCACATTCATTAATTAATCTTAAGTTATATTGTGATGTACTTAGAAATGAATTTTCAGTAAAAAAACAAAAAAAAAAAAATAACTTGTAAACTTTTTAGGTGATTTATGGACTAAAAATCATAGTAACTCAAGAGTATGCATAAATCCAACATACACAACTCCACAGTTCCTGTTTTTTATTCAGTAAAAACACTAACGACAAAAAACTTAGCCTAACAGTATAATATATAATTAGAAATAAAAATACAGCTGATCCAAAATAGTCTAGTAAATATATGTGTGATACGACTGTATTTACCTAAGATTAGAATCCACTGTTAAGTCTCAATCTTTGCTTTATCAGTGATTTCCCCAGATAAGAAAAATATAAAGATACAATTTGAGGCCAGAAACGCATCACGTAACTGGAAAAATAAGAAAATAAAAAAAAATAAGTTTGTTTATACAGTTATGTGAAATATGTGTATGTATTAACTTCTGTTTCCAATGCGTGACAAAAGAATGAGACTCAGACCTGAAGACTGACTCAAGAGATGAACGACTCCTTTCTGTTTCCGGACGGACAGATGTATTAGCTACAGCTACATGAGGCTGTCTCGGCCCAGACCAGACATGTTGACGGAACTAACGGCTCAAAGACACGAGAGGTGAACTAAACTTTCCAGGGAACATTCGTGATTAGCTAAATATGAAGTGACAAAAGAAAAAACGATTTGGATTAAGAGGTGAGTTGAACTCTCTGCCTGAAGCAAGCTGCAATGAATTTATAATTTATTTTTCAAAGTTTGGCCATGGCTGCATTAGCTTATAGTTATTATAGTTTTTATTCCAAAAGTACTATATGTGTTGAAACATTTAACATTTTAATTAGATTCTGCTGAAATGAACGAAATGAACAAAATGACTTGAAAAAAGATTTGTTCATTTTGCTGAACGAAACTTAAAGAACTGAGTCAGAAAAATTATCCGAACTTCCCATCACTATTAAGATCAATGCATCGTCAGAGAACTTAATTTGAGTGTTGAGCAGGCTCCTGTATTCATTTGTGTACAGTGTAAAAAGGAAAGGGGAACATAAGCAGCCCTGAGGGACACCTGTGTTAGAGTATTTGATCATAGAGAGAACACCATTTACTTTCCCTTGTTGTCTGTCAGTTAAAAAAAAGAATAAAACCACAGAATAATAAAAGGATTAACATGTAGAACATGTATGTAGTCCTATTCTGGACCAGTAGCTATGGTTGTACTGCCAAAGAAAAGTCAAATAGTTGTAGATGAGATGGATTAAGGTGGCAATAGCATCCTCTGTGGTGGTGGGGAGTGGACATTAATGAACATTACACAAATTATAATACAATTCAGTTCAATGCAATTCAGTTCAGACAAACAATACAATACAAACAAAATGATCAAAACACCATAAAGAAAAGGACCTGTCTCTAAGACAAGGTAGCCCAATAAAAGGCAGTAACTTAAAAATCATAATATTAATAATAATATTCTCCATCTGTTACTTTTAAAGTGCTTAAATAAATGAAAATAACCAGAAACGCTCATTTCGTCAGTGAAGTTACACTTGCGTTCACTATACCGCCAATTAAACTCAATAAAACAAACCAATTTACTACTATTAACCAAAAAGGTAACAAGGTAAAGTAAAAGAAAACTCACCGCTGAGTCAATTTGTTAATGTATGGGATTTCCATTACTTTATGGAGTGTTTTCCAAGTTTCTTAGCACCGCTTAGCATACTGCAGCCACAGCAGGAACCAGATGCCGGAAATATCCCTACACCTGCTCCGGAATTTATTGTGTCCAGCGGAGAGCATCCGCAAATGAGAAGGGACTATTTTTTATGTGACATGTGTTACAAACAGCAGGGCGCTTTATAGTCTTTTTAAGGTAGTTTGTTGCAAAGGGGCTGCTGTTACTGGCTACATAAAGAATGTCTGGACAAGAGGTCTCTTCCTGTCCTGGCGCTCACTTCAACCTGCTGCTCCTTAGATCTACACACAATTGACTGGGAAATCACACGGACTGCTGCAAAATTGTATATTAAACACAGAATGCAGGGAAAAGTAAATCCACTGTAGATGTAGGACTTAGTAGTGCTTTGATGCAAAAATGAAACCACAAGGGCCTAGACCTTTGACTTGAGACGTCATGTTAGTCCAACAGGTAAAAGAAATCCATGCAAAAGCTAAATCAAGTGTAGATCTCACTCTGAATTGCAGTTCCAATGTCACACACAAAAATGTATGGTCACATTTTTATTTGACCATACATTTTCAAAAAGGAAAGAAACAGAAGATCAAAAACAAATGATCAAACAAACACAGACCAGCAAAGTCCAAGAAAACAACAGAAAATAAAGAGAAAGAAAATTACCACAACTTATCTACAGCAATAGATAAGTTGTGGATGTAGATGTAGTTGTAGATAAGTTTAACCTCCAGAAAATGATTGGAGTAGGTAAGATACTCCAGGTGAAAATGTTCCAGGATGAGTTTGTCTGTGCACTTTTGTAGTGGGCTTGTCATTGATCCATGACAGGAGAATATTTCTTTGTGCAGATGGCATTTACGTAGTCTGCTGAAGCCTGAACCAACCGTACAGCCCGAGTTCACAGACATAGTATCCAGACTCAAAGTCACTTAAAATACAGTGGCAACAAAAACCTTTTGTAATTTCATGTTTTTCTGAATACATTTGTCTTAAAATATAATCGGATCTTTATCTAAGTCAAGGGTATTAACAAACATAATGTGTCTAAAAATAATAAAACACAAACAAATTCATATCTTTCATGTCTTTATTGAACACACTCGTTCAACATTCTACTGGACCCCCCCTTGGCAGCAATAACCTCAACCAGGCATTTCCTGTAGCTGTGGATCAGACCTGCACATTGTTGAGGAGGAACTTTAGCTCATTCTTCCTGCAGAACTGCTTTAGCTCTGTCATATTCTTTGGACGTCTCATGTGTATGGCCCTCTTCAAGTCAATCCATTGCGTCTCTATTGGGTTGAGGTCAAAAAATGTATTTGTTTATCTGAAGCCATTGTGTTTGGACTTGCTCTGGTGTTTTGGGTCGTTGTCCTGTTGCATCACCCACCTTCTACACAGTTTTAGCTAAATTACAGACTTTTGCACATTATCCTGAAGAATTGTTTGAATTACTTGGCAATTCATCTTCCTCTTAATGATTGCAAGCTGGCCAGGCCCTGATGCAGCAAAGCAGGCCCAAATCATGATGTTTCCACCACCATACTATACAGTTGGGATGATGTTTTCATGATGATATGCCATGTCCTTTCTACTTCAGATGTAGCACTGATAGTTTTTTCCAAATAGTCATTCATTTCATCAGTCCACAAAACATTTTGCCAATACTGCTGTGGAGTGTCAATGAGCTCTTTTTCAAAACAGCAGGCGTGCAGCAATGTTCTTTTTAGTAAGCAGTGGCTTCCTTTGTGTTTTCCTGCCGTTGATACCCTGCTTGTTCAGTGTTTTACGTATTGTAGACTCATGAACAGAGACAAGTTCTAATGATGCCTTTAAATCTTTGGCTGTCATTCGGGTTGTTTCTTTATCATTGATGAGTCTTTGTTGTGCTCTTAGTGTCATTTGGGCACCCACTTCTTGTTGAGTAGCAACAGTGCCAAAGGGTCTTCTTTTGTAGATTGTTTATTTAACTGAAGATTGGTAAATTTCTAAAGTCTTTATGTAAAGCAACAATTCTTGATTGTAGCTCCGCTGAAAGCTCATATTGATGAAGCATGGCACAGATAAGCGTGTTCTTCTTGTGCAGAGCAAACTCAAAATGTTTGAGGGGTTTTTATCAGTCAAAGTAGCTGTAGTCCACACATCCAAACTTCTTCACACCGCCAAACACCTCCATCTCAATAAGACTCCAGGTGTGCTAAAACCTTTTTTGAGGTCATTAACTCAAGGGTTCACATACTTTTTCCACAAGCACTATTTATTGGTTTTTGGGTTGTTCTCAATGAAGACAAGAAAGATCAGAATTTTCACATTATGTATTCCAATAACCTTGACTTAGATAAAGATCAGATCACATTTTAAGGCAAATTTATGTAGAAAACCAGGGGAGGGAATGCCTCCCTTTGATAAAGCCAGTCTGGTCGGGATGTATGAGCAATGATATAACCGTTTCCAATCTTAAGGCTAGGGCTTTGAAGATTAATGGTTTAGCAAAATATTTACCTGGGTTGTATTAAATTTTGTTAATAATTTATCTTTTTTTTGTTATCAGTGTTTAAAGATTTGCCAGAAGAGTCTTTGATTTTTGTAGAAATAAATTTTACTGTTTGTAGTTTTAACTAATAGGATAAAAAATTTCCTGTTTTGTTTCCAAATTCAATCTGCGTTGGGTGGAGTTTTAGCAAAGTTGCGTACGTTTTATGATTTTGAATATTAGTGAGTTCTTGTTTGGCTTTGATTATTTTTTTTTCTAATTGAGTCTGTGAGCGTTTTAGAGGCTAGGGTGTCCAGTCTCTTCACCTCCTCTAGAAGATATTCTCTTGAATTTACTTTTCTCTTTTTGTTTGCTGTGTATGCTATTATTTTACCTCGTAGAACTACTTTTGCTGTTTCCCAAAGTATAGTGGTGGATGTCGCTGTGGAAAGTCTGGGTCAGAAAATAATGTGTTTAGCCGCCATCTTGTTGGAGGGTGGGAGTCAGTACCTGTTATGTACCTGTTGAGTTATGGGTGCGTGGTTTGAAATAACAATACTATGAATGTTGTTTTTTATTGTTTTAGGTGATAGTGATTTATGGATAAGAAAATAATTTTTCCAAGAGTATGTTTTATGGCATGAGGAGTAGTTTGTGTATTCCCTGCTATTTGGGTTGTGTAATCTGAAAATGTGATTATTTGGCCATTTTAATGAGATATGAATGATAACACACAAAAAAAGCGATGATGCACCCAAGCACCTACTCTAAAAGAGCTTATGTACAAACCTGATTCCAAAAATGTTGGGACACTATACAAATTGTGAATAAAAACAGAATGCAATGATGTGAAAGTTTCAAATTTAAACATTTTATTCAGAATACAACATACAAGATAACATATCAAATGTTAAAACTGAGAAAATTTACAATTTTAAGGGAAATATAAGTTGATTTTAAATTTTATTTTAAATTTAAAATTGAATTTACAGGATTTATCTGAAACAACAGCAGTTCAAACGGTAGTTCAATATTATACTAAATGCCCCAAATATTGTTTACATACTATATGACCAGTGAGAGTCTGTTGGTATCTCTACCTGAGTCTCTATCTCCTCCATTTGTATTCTATTTAAGTTACGTTTATTTAGTTCATTGTTCAGACATGATGCACATCAGTGACTCGTGTAAAATAACATTTGTTAATACCTGCTGTTATTCCTGAAATATATGTTATTTGTCATCTTGAGTTCACAGGGAAAATGAGCCATTAAAACATCTAAAATTACCAAATGTCAACTGTGCTTGACCTTTTCAAAAAGAAAAACTCCACCCTTTTATGCCATGTCCAGCCTTTTATTAGTGTGTAGTTCTGGTTTACCACTGGCAGTCTGGCTCAGAGATTTAAGAGTCCTGGTTAAGACTTGTATAAACTGGATAATTCTCTTTTTCTACTTTTTTATTTAACTCTTGAGTTAGACTTTTGCTCATGTGAAAACATTTCTGTTTTTCAGTCCCAGTCCGCTCCTGGCTACGTCCAAGCAGCACAGTATTTTGTTTATACTCTCTTTTGTTGATGGGGTTTATTTGGATCCGCTGAAGGTCATTTCTCTGGTGTTACGAAAGACAAGGCAACAGTCAAACACACTACAGCAGTGAGTGAGAAGGAGCAGAGCATAGGTCCTGAAGGCTCAGGCGATGTCATACACATTCACAATAGTGTGGGAGCAGCAGAATAGATGGCTCAAGCTTTGGCCAGAAGAGACTAGGATGTCTGGACACCACAAGGTTTTCAACTTTTATGTACCATCCCACAGCTGCAAAGTAGGAGTGTCCCCTCTGTTTTCATCAACTGCTCTGGGCCCCTCTTTACCCTCTGATGGTTCCCAGCTGCCTCCAAACCGAGGCAAATATGGCTCTGGATGTAGGCCTCGAGCGTCAGGACACCTCCGTTGGTGGCTCCACTGTCAAGCCACCTCTAGTCTCAGTCGTAGAGCGGTCGTCTTTCAACCGAAAGGTTGGTGGTTTGATTCTCACTTTCCTCACAGTTCATACTGTTGTTGTGTCCTTGGGCACAACACTTAAACCTCCAGTGGTGTTCCAGCTAATCGGGAGATGTGGGCGATTTCCCGATGGGTCGGTCAGGATGAGGGCCGGCCCGGTAAAGGCGGCTGTACATTGAGTGACGCACTCTGCCCCCCCCTTCAATTTTGCTCTGTCATTGTTCAGGTTTGTTGAGCCGTTGTATGATTTGCTGCCTATAAAGTAGGCGGGAATATAAAACCAGTTGCGCTGGATTCAGAGACGACAGGTAGTAGTTGTATGCAGGGCCGTTTTTTGTATCGGTCTGTTTAGTGATAACACGACAGTGCCATCAGGCAATTAATAACCCTCTAAAGACGGACGGAGCGCCCGCGATCCCATTTATATACCTATTTTTAGATGCCTGTAGATTTGCAACAAAATAAGATAGAGCAATAATTTTTTTTTGCATATGAAAGTGGAGAAGTTATACTTTGATTTCACGCTTTCTACATGTCTCAGACCGCTGTTTCGTTCCTCTGAAGAGTTTGCAAATGTCTAGCAAAAACCGCTCACAGTAAAACCATTATAACATACGGAGCACGGCTTCTCCAGGTGTTCTACAGCTCTGATATGCACTCACAGCACTTCCTACGTAGGAATATGTCTACAAGTTGTGAGCATAAAATATTATATGATTGGTCGTGGAAACCGGAACCGGAAATCAACGAATTTCCCGCGGGTAACTTTCTTTTTGCTCGCAGTACTTACTACGCAGCAGACTTATGCAGCTTTTCATTCTATATCTCACTCTTTTACAAAAACAAACATCACACATACTCCAGACACTCACCACACACGTTGCACTAACTCCCCACGCCATCAAGGACAATTATGGATCCGCGAAAACCCGGCGCAAATGGCACTACCCCTCGGCCGAATCTGGTAACTGCGTCGGATGATGAAGACGGGTTTTTTACTCCTCGTCTAACCCACATAGTGCCGACAGTTATGAATAAGTCCACTTCACAGAAGGAATAGATCACTTCTATGACATGTAAGTATATATTTCATGACATGTTTTGAGTTTGAGTTGGAGAAAAGTAGTGCCAAATGCGCATCATTGTTTTATTGTTGTTGTGCGCAATACATCTAATAATACGTGTAACTTCAGGTGTGTTGTGTTGAAAGTATATATAATGCCACTGACAAACTTGTCATTTATATTTTCAATTTAAATGCACTTATTTATATATAAATCACAGTTAGAGCAGGTCCAGACCAAACTCTTGAGATTTAGTTTTACTGATCGTTTTAGGTTTAGATCTAGTTGCATTAGTATATGTATATAATCAGTACTGTTGTGTTTCATATTTATGTCTTATTCTGTCTACAGTGTTATTGAGGAGGAGAGGGGGGTCTTCTGCTCCCCTGCCCCCCCCACTTCACTGAGGACAGGCAGAGGAGGGAGTCTGCAGCAGGCACACAGAAGAAGCACTCATTCAGATGCACTTCCTGGAGCTGGAAGAACCAAGAGGAGCCTGATGGCTTGCCACACCCCATGCCACATCCCTCCCTAAAAGACAACCAGGTGTGCAGCCACCTGTCACAATGTGTGGACATGCCATATCCATCAGAACTCTTCAAGATGCTCTTTGATAAAACACTGTGAAAACACCAGTAAAAATCCAGCAAAAAATATTGCTGTGGCAGGTAAAAAATTCAAATGGGCAGAGCTCAGAGAAGATGAGCTGCTCCAGTACTGTACATGCTGTATCTGGGCATTTTGGGAGAGGTTGGGGAAAGTAGACACCAATGGAGGGGCCGATGTCATCAGCTGTGAAGGACTACAACAGTTCATGAGGGAGTTGACTTCTCCGATCCGCTGAAATGATTTATCTTTTTGGTTGTTTATCTACTTTTATGAATGAACATGGTCTTATACAAAGTTAAGTGTACTCCTATGTTTCTGTTACACTTAGAAATTTGATTGTAGTATTGTAAATAGTATTTTGTTGTACATGCTGGTTTTTTTGCAAAGTGTGGAAAAATATCAATTATATTTTCGTTTTTTCACAGTTTATAAAAATATGTCTATCTCAAAAACTGAATTAGGTAGACACTTCAAATAAAATTTGTGGAGTTTGAAAGATATTCTGCACATTTTTCATACTCAGAATTTTGAGGGATATAGCTAGGAAATTTAATTTTTTGGGGAAAATATGTGAAAATAAAAAAACGATTAAAATTTTTTTTGTGGTTAATTGCACTTTTTATCAATTTCTTTAGTTACTATAAACTTAATGCTCAGATATTCTTAAAATATGGGATTTAGGGATTGTATTGATGTATAGATTGTTAGAATACTCCAAAAAATGGCCCAACAGCATGTAAAAATGTAAGAAATGCTCTGGCGGACTTGTTTATATGGCAGTTAATAAGGGTTTTTTTGTTGAAATTTTGTCCTATGTTTGTGACGCCAAAACAACAACAATTAAACGCATTCAGTCAATGAGTTCTTCCTTTGAGTGCTCCCACCACTCGTCACGGCTTAAAACAGCAGCCGGACCAATCAACACAAGTAACTGTGGTCTGTTCACTGTAAATATTTACTGTCCCGTAATCCCAACTTCAATAAGGGCTGGTCTAAAGATGAAAATAAGTTCTATCCCGGTCCTGATCACAACTTCTTTCTTCTTTCAAGGCTTTTTCACAACTGTAGCTTCTTTATTACGATAGTATTACATATTATTAATCTAATATTCTGTGCCATAGTTTTAAAACAAAAAAAAAATAATCCTTGCAGTCTTCACTGGACTGGATGTGCTCTTACGAAAAGCTATTGTGTTTTTCATGTTCGCTTGTTAATTGTTTATGGTTTACGTTGCCTACAAATAAAGCATCCAGCCCTGGTATTTACACCCACAAAGAATAATGACCAAATCTTTTTGGGTTTTAGGCATTCAGACCACCTTTCTGTTGTCTGTAAAGTTTTGATGAAAACTTAAGATAGAGTATATTGGTTTAAATGAGAGTTGTACTGATCACTAATCTCCCTTAAATGTTACTCATCTTTATTGCTAAAGTAATGAATAAATGGTGTCTTGTGTCAAGATGTCAATTGTCAGCTAGATTTACTATAGAGCCATACATACTATGTCTATGTAAAAAAATAGTATTGTTTGGTTTATAGTTTGGGATCAAGGACATCAAGGATCACAGTCTCATTAATTTATTTATTTGTAGAAAAGCTTTCAAAACAATACGAGAATTTAATTTGAACATGAAAACAACAATCAATCAACAAACAATCATTTCATTCCAATACAAGTTTTAAACTCCCAGCTTGGATTCCATTTACATTTGCTGAAACATAAAGGATTTATAAATTACATAAAGTACAACAGTTGTCTTTACCATTATTAATTCAAAGTAGCTAAACCACTAGCTTTGCTACACATAACATTTTGTTTTCCAGTTTTGACTCTGCAAACTTTATTGTTCATACTAAATTATACCACTATGCAACATCACATTAGCTTACTTGTAAAGCCTTCAGAACTGAGTTATTTCATTTAAACTAGATATTAATATTAATATAACTAAAGTTGTTATTCTAAAAGTACTTAGAAAAATGGCACGCACTTACCAAGTCCCACATGGCAGCCATTCCACTAGCACCTAAAAAATACCAATTCAGATATAAATCAATCAATCAATCTTAATTTGTACAGCACTTTACAACAACTAAACTGAAGACCAAAGTGCTTTACATTTAAAACAGGAGAATATTTAAAGAAATGTAAAATATATAGATAAAGCAATAACCAAAATAAAATTACACAAAAATTTACACACCAACACTAAAGGTTTGAAATTGACACAGTGCTATTTTGTGTTAAAAGCCAGTCTAAATAAGTAAGTCTTAACCTGGACTTGAAAAGGGCCAGGTTGGTGATAACACGTAGGTCTACAGGTAATGTGACACCATTTATTCATTACTTCAGCAATTATTGTCAGGATTCATGTTTAAGTTGTCTGTTTTGGTTGATGTTGTGGTTCTTTTAAGTTTCTTAGTGGTTTCTTTATATTCTGATTATTGTTTCAACTTGTTTTGGTTTTATTTTGATATGTCTTACTCCTGTCTGTGTTTTATGATTTACTTCCTGCCTGTTGTCTTCCCCTTCTGTGTGATTGCCTGCTCCGCCCTGATGTGTTGCACCTGTTCCTTGTTGTCTCTGTGTCTTTATAACCTGTGTGTTTTTCCCCTGCTCTTTGCCAGGTCGTCTTCTCCCTAACCGTGAGTCTGTTTGGTGTTTACCAGTGTCTTGTCTTTCGTGGTCTGTGTTTTCTGTGAAGGTTCTGTTGTTTTCATTAGTTTGATTTTTGCTTGTGTCCTATTCCTGTATTATTTCTGCTCGGACCCTAGCCTTGGTTTTTCCCTGTTCCTTGGATTTTGTTTTGTACTGTTGGACCATTAAACTTTATTTTAACTCTTTGCCTGTGTCTGGGGTTTTGCTTTGGAGTCTTCCAGTTCCTGGGCCATTGGCCATGACAATTATAAACATTTAAGGGAGATTAGTGTTCAGTACAACTCTCATTTGAAACCAGATTACTTAAGTTTTCATCAAAACTTTAGAGACAACAGATAGGTGGTCTGAATACCTAAAAACTAAATGTGAACAGATTTAGTCATTCTGTGTGGAACTCGGCGGCACTCGGAGTGTCATTGTTTCTGTCTGCAGCAGGCGCCATGGCTGGATGCTTTATTCGTAAGCCTCAATGTAGCAATATAAACCATAAACAATTAACAAGCAAACACAAAATACACAATAGTTTTCCGAGAGAAGTAAAAGTACTTAGTTCGAGTCACTTTCGGGAGATATTCTGGCAGCCAGCTGTAGCCTACGTCATTATAAGAGGGGAGTGGTGTCAAAATGTTTCCGTCTTGAATTATAACCAAAAATATCTCCGTCTGGTTAAAAATGACACACATTGTTTTTTTTGAGAAAACTTAGTGAGTGTCATTAATAAGAAAGCTAAAATATACAATTTCACAGTACATACTGTAGGTAATGTGTGCTCTTTGAATATTCCAATTTTGTCCATTGCAGCATAACCCTGTTTTCCTAACCCCTTAGAAAACGAGAGTACAATGGATTGAACTAGACTTAAGACTTCTCACAAAATTTTTAACCCACCATAACGCCAATATTTCATGAATAGAAAGGCACAGGTTTAGCGTCCACTGAAACCATGGCAACGCGAAGTGCTCGGGGACAAAAGCTTTTCTTTTCTTTTTTTTCTGCAATGAACAGAGTTCATATGAGCACTGGTGTCCAGGTAGATGATAAAACGGCCAGTTAGTGCGCAGTGCAGTTATTTAATGTATAGATATCAATAAAAATGTTAAAATAGTACATTTTCACAGACATACATATCATAATTTTTTTCGCCAGAAAATGTACATAGTCGAAATCTGTACTTTATTCTGGTTTGAGCCAAGTTTTTGATATGGCTATAACACTAAATTATTTCTTGAACTCCTTCAAATAATCTTTAATATGATGATAATAGATATAGACTTCTACTGTTGAATTAAATTATTGAAATACTCTTTTCGTTTGTGTTGTTCATTGTGTTATTGGTCAAAAATGTTTTGGTCAGGATCAATGTCTTGTTCTATTTCATGCATAATGTTTTTTGTAAGTGTTCAGTGGATATTGCTGTTGGTTCCTCAGTACCTGACACTGTTAATGTTCATATTGTTCCAGATCTTCCATATTTCTGATTACGATGACTTCTGGGTGCACGAGAAATGAGAGAAAGGATTTGTGTCTTATTGCTGGCGCTTTGCTTATGTTTATGTGTGTTTATTAATGATTGGGCGGTAGTTAGAGCATTATGTATGGTCCTTGTTTGGTTTAGGGATAAGTGTTATTAATGCAGTGTTCATGTGGTGTGGCAGTTTTTGATTATTATGGGTTTCTGAGGGTAAATTGAGGAATAAAGGCGAGGGGGGGCCCAGAAATTTTTGTAAAATTCAACAGGGTATCCATGTGAGCCAGGTGATTTATTGTTGGACATGAGTTTTAGTGCTTTGGTTCTTTCATCAGTGGTGAGTGGTTGATCCAAGTTTGGAAGGGAACAGTAAGGTTTCTGTAGCTGCTATGTCATGTTCTCGTGTGTAGAGATTAGAAATATTTTCAGAATATGTAGTTTATTTCGTCATTGTCACAAGAGGATGTATCAGCACAGAAGAGCCAATCCTGGAGGACCTGAGTCTTCAGTCCACCTCCACCTCAAAGAGAAAGGTCATTCCTTTGAGAACAGCAATGCTCAAATTTTGGCCAGAGAGAGACCAGATGGTTTGAGAGATTGGTGAAGGAAGCCATTTTTGTTAAAATCGAAAAACCCTCTCTGAACAAAGGAGGTGGCCTCAGATTCATGTTGCCTAGTATTTATAACAGTGTTTGTTGTTGTTGAAATCTAAATCAAACCAGTTTCACTCTAGAACAACAACAACAACTGAATGGAAGCGTGACACTAACAACTCTCACATCAGGAGTCACACTGTCCTTTCATAGCTAACAACTATGAGACCAGATCAGCCTGGTCCATCAGGTTTAGTTTCAGGTCAAAACCCTCCCTCTAGAGATATAAGCTCAGCTCTCCTACCAGTTGATCTCAGAATTGATAAAGTCTCTTGGAATTAAAGACGAAACATCTTCAGCTTGAAAACCAAGTCCAGATGCTTTTACTTTTACCTTTTCTTCAGGATGACCTGGATGACTGAGAACCTTCACACAGAAGAAAATGATGGTTGAGCTAATGTTTTTTTCCTTTAAAGAGCTCTTTATGACTGTTTTTAAGAAGGTGTTTCAGAGACCAGGGTGTCCAGTGTCTTCACCTCCTGCTGTAGATTATCTTTTTTTCTTTTGTTTGCAGAATAGGAAATCATTTTTCCTCCAGAGAGTGGATATTCCATGGATGTTGTTGGATTTAAGGAAGGATGCCCTTTCTTACTAAAAACTGAAATCCAAGTAAGATTCTGATTCAGATTCAGAAAACTTTATTCCATTCGGGGAATTCAGTTTGCAGTAATTGTTTGCTGCGAGACTGACAAACAAATATCAACACTAATCCTCTCAATTTAGCCGTCTGCAGCAGGTCAGACTAATGTGGATATATAGAGAGCATATAAATATAGCAGCAAGTGGGTAATGTGCAATAATAATACAATAATAAAAACAAAAATAAATCATGGCTGTTGTTGATGGCAGAAGGAATAAAATAATTTGCATATTTACTTTTAGTCATTTAGCAGACGCTTTTATCCAAAGCGACTTACATTAAGCTTCCATTCACCAGTGTTACAGCTGGAACACCACTGGAGGCAAGGTGGGTTAAGTGTCTTGCCCAAGGACGCAACGACAGTATGAACTGTGGGGAGAGCGGGAATCGATCTGCCAACCTTCCGGTTGAAAGACGAGCGCTCTTACCACTGAGTCACTGCCCCCTGCATATCTGTTTGTTTTCCTGGGTAGAACAAGATAGCGCCGCATAGAGGGCATTAAGGGAACATCCTGCTCAAAGATGTGGTCAGGGAGGCTTGTTAGCCTTCTGGACCACCCACTGGCTGCACAGAGAATTCAGATCAGGCTAATATTGTTTTTTAATGTTTTTTTTTTTGACTCTGAAAACATAAAACCAGCAGACAAAAGAAAAAAAAAAAATGATTCGATACATTGAAAGAATTTAGTCTTCAAAGTAAATTAACTTGTTTATCCAGAGAGACACGTAGACAGAGTATATTTTAGAAAGCAAATGGCCAGGTTTAATTCTCGCAATAAGAAGCAAAGTACAAACATGTATCAAGACTACAGAGTGAGGTTTGCTTGCCAAAGTAAACAATAGATGTGGTTTTATACACAGCAGTACACAGTGTTAAGGAGGAGGCCCTGTGCAGCCCTCTAACCCAGAGGCCAGGTGGTGGTGGCTGTGTCTAGTTCTATGTTTGTAATAGCGTGAAGGACAGGACATGAGCAGAATGAAAAGTAATATATAAAATGAAAACAGACAATTCCCATAACATTAAATGAACTGCTTCTGAGCTTTTGTCAGATTTGAACCTTGAGTCAAACACGGTGCCAAAGTATTTATAATGAGTCCACCATTTCCACTTTACCATGAATAATACTGGCTACATGGTCAGGGTTTCCTTTTCTAAAATCAATAATTATTTCTTTGTTTTTCAAGTGGTTAATGTCACACCATTTTACAAAATCTGACTGCCATGACCTGATTCAGATCCCTGGAGAAGTGAAAACAGGACATTATCGTTTGAGAACTTAATAAGCTGACTGCCTTCCTGTCTGGACCTACAGGTGTCTGTGTACAGGATCAAAAGCAGAGGAGAAAGGACACAGCCCTGAGACTCTGTGTTGGAGATCATGGTGTCTGACATTTTGCCATTGACTAAAACCTTCTGAACGCTGTCCATTAAAAACTTTAAAAGCAACAATAAAATCTGATCAGGAAGACCAAAGTCACTCAAATAAAATATGAGGTTGCAGAGGACAAATCTGCAAATAAGGATAAAAATATATATATATATATATATATTTGTGTGGAATTAAAATGGCAGATGGGTTGTAGAGTGATTAAAGCATGGTCTGATATGATAATGCTGTGGATGTTTCATTCTATTATTCTGGGTATGAGTGAGTTATTGATGAGGAAAACATCAGTGTGTGACTATGATTTGTGATAACGAGTGTAGTGAGAGTATTCTTTTGTGTTTGGGTGTGGTAGTCTCCAGATGTCTGTCAGTCAACAATCTGACATGTAATGATTTATTGTGGAGGAGGAGTGGGTCAAGTCGAGTTCTGGGATAATTATGGAATTATAAAAATTTGGTTGGGTGATGTTGGGTTCTGTAAAAAGGTTCAGCTCGCGTTAAACAGAATTTCACTGTTGCATAATTGAGGTTGTCTGAGCACTGGGAAATACAAATATTCACAGTTCATCATCATGTTTCACAAAATGACATGTGTAGAGAAACACCACTGCTCATGTCCCTCTGCTGTTTGTGCTTGCATTATTGAGAAATAAATTGCAAAACAAACAATGAGAAGATAAAAATCTAGAACAACCAACCACAGTTTCACAAAGAAGGTTGTACCAACTCAAGAGTTCAAATCTTAACTCATCCTCCTCAGACCAGAACAACTCAAGATTTAAAAAAAAACAGGTTTAGAGTTACGTTGGTCAAATCTTAATGTCTGTTCACTCTGAGTTTAACTAAAGGAAAAAAGCCATTATGAATGGAGCCAAAAAGAGGAGTCACATGGTAACAGTAATCAAATGGACGCTGTCAAGTCAGAGTAATGTCATGTGACAAAACAGAAACTAAAGTTGTGGAACACAAAAACGTTTCTTTCACTCATAGTTAGTTGTTGGGTAAAGCCATTTATAGTCAAACAACTGTGTTTACTCTTTTAAAATTATCATTCTGCCAGGGTAAGTAAACCTACGAGCCACACTGTTTTTCCAGTGTTAAAATAAAAAAAATGAGGAGTAATAGATACACAGGTGGTTTCATTAATGAATACGATTCAAATAAAATAAACAAATAAAAACAAACTCTTATTGTTACCATTTATTTATTTTTAATGGTTTACATTTATATCAAGTGCACACTGTCTTATTCCTGCAGTTCTTGGTAAATCTAACATGTGACACACTTGTATTACAGAGTAACTCCGCAGACATAACCTGACACAGAGAAAATGCATTAAAGTAAAAGTAAAGTAAAAGTATCATAGAATAATACTGAGTGAATGACATCTATTTATGCAAGCCTCAGAATTTACAAGTTGGAGGCATCAAATACTAATCAGATTATTTCCTACAGAAAAAATACAAAAACAGCAGTTCCAGTTTGTTCCTGTATTTATCTGGTGGCAGCGTAAATAACACTCGACTCAGTGGAATCAGCTCGACGTGCTCGTCTTGGCTTTTGTTTTATATTCACTGCAGCATAGTTCAAGTTCTTCGACACCAGGTTCTGTGAGGAAAAGCAGTCAACAAACTTTGAAGAAAAATCTAACAATATTCTTCAAACACAAGTTCAAGTTTACCTCTCTTGGAGCATTTTCCTCTCTGTTTTGTTCTAAAACAGAAAGACAAGTGTCCTATATCAGTCAGTGACAACTTTAAATTTCATATGACCTAAATTTTTAATGAATACATGAAATACCTGTCTGTAGTTGTTTGATTTTAACAGGAAACCCAACAATAATTGTCAAAAGAAGAACACAGACACCTCCCAATATAATGCTCGTCCACCATGTTGGATTACCTAATCATCAACAGTTATTTTAGCAGAATGTAATAAATATGGTCTGATTTATACAACCACATGGAAACAAAACTTACTCTTACACTTGGGGCCCATGTCAACATCAGACCAGGAGTCGTTACCTACGAGGAAATAGCAGTGTTGAAGGTGTTTCTTCAAAATGGAGTCAAAAAGAAGATCTTACCTTTGACCTTTAAATCAAAAACACAAATATATCCTTTTCCAAACATGTCCAATCCACAAATGTAGATGCCAGAGTCAGCCATCTCAACTCGTCTGATTAGGAGAATGACACTAGAGTTTTTGCTGCTCATATTGAACCTGTCATCTGTAATTCCCTCACAGAACTTGGGCCCTTCTGAAACTCCATTCATGGAAGCAATGTAGCAGTATTTTCCATCATTAACAATCCTGGACCAGAATGCGGGCACAGGTTTCTCAGAGATGTTTCTGCACGACAAGACGACATCTTCTCCATGTTTGACCTTCACAGTGTTAGACTTGGTGCTCCAACCTAAAACAAACAGCAATATTTACTTAGAGCCAAGAATAAATGAATAATGAAGAAGAGGCAGTACTTACAGAAGCAGCTCAGAAGTAAAGCTGTTGTGACGGTAAAGCTCTTCATTGTGCCAGTGTGATACTGGAACAACAGGGCGCTTTGTATAGTCCTTTTAAGGTAGTTTGTTGCAAAGGGGCGGGCTTTTCATGTTGATGCGACTGCTGTTACCGGCCACATGAAGGATGTCCGGACAAGAGTCTAAAGCAGAGTGTCACATCGACAAGATCAAAGCACTTTAGTCTTTACTTGTTAAACTTTATGCATCAAATGTAATCAAAGTTCTGTGGTGCATCAACTCCACAAACTCAAACACAAAAATCCAGGCAGAACTATAATTCAAGCTAATTTTACACATTTTGAGGAGATGTGGATTCTCTGTTTAGACCACAATGCTCTGTCTCTTCCTGTCTTGGCATTCACCTCAACCTGCTGCTACAGGGGCCTGGGGCCTCATATTATTCCAACAAACAAACTCAAAGCAAAACAGTCAAACTAATGAATGCATATATGTGTGCTCATACATACCCTGGCAGTTTTTTTCCCCAGAGAATATGAATGAGAACACAAAAACTTTTTCTTTCACTCATAGTTAGTGGTTGGAAGAAGCCATTTATTGTCCAATAACTTTGTTCACTCTTTTTAAGTCATGACAACAGAAACTACCTAAATGACCCTGATCAAAAGTTTACATACCCCAGTTGTTAATAGCGTTTATTGCCCGCCTTTAACATTAATGACAGCTTGTGGTCTTTTGTGGTAGCTGTGAATGAGGCTCTTTATTTTCTCAGATGTAAAGCTGCCCATTCTTTTGGCAAAAGCCTCCAGTTTCTGTAAATTCTTGGTCTTTCTTGAACTGCACGCTTTGAGATCTCCCCAGAGTGGCTCAATGATATTGAGGTCAGGAGACTGAGATGGCCAGTCCAGAACCTTCACTTTATGCTGCTTTATGCTGCTGTAGCCAATGACAGGTTGACTTGGCCTTGTGCTTTTGATCATTGTCATGTTGGAACGTCCAAGTACGTCCCGCTGAAATACAGCGAGTCCTGTATTTAAGCTGAAGTCATTTGTGGGTTTTTCTTCGCATCCCAAACAATTATCCTGGCAGTTGTGGCTAAAGTTTTGTGGGTCTACATGACCTTTTCATTTTCCACTTCTTAATTAGAGTTTAAACAGTGCTTATTGGCAATATCATTGCCATATCATATTCCTTGGATATATTTTTATATCCCTTTCCTGTTTTATACAGTTCAATTTTCCTGCGGATCTTTTGACAATTCTTTTGCATTTACCATGACACAGAATACAGAAAGAAAAAAAACGTCAGTGCAGCACTGGATGAAAGATCCAAGGGTCTGTCAGGAGCCCAGAAACTCACTTACCTTTTATACACAAACACCGATTACAAGCAAACAGATCACAGGTGAGGATGGTTACCTTAAGTAGTCATTCAAACCTGTTTGTGTCAATTTGTGTGCATTTTATCAGTAGAGGTTATCAATCATTCATTTTCTACCACTTAGTCCCGTTAGGGGTCGCGGGTGACTGGAGCCTATCCCAGCTGCTTTGGGCCTGAGGCAGGGTACATCCTGGACAATGGCCAGTTAGTTAGTTGCAAGGCAGACAGTGACAGACAACCATTTACTCTCACATTCATTTACTAGGGACACTTTAGAGTTGCCAATTAACCTGTACATGCATGTCTTTGGACGGTGGGAGGAAGCCGGAATACCCGGAGAGAACCCACGATAACACGTGGAGGACATGCAGAGTCCTCACAGAAAGATCGGAGTTGGGCAAGTATGTTTGAGTCGGCTGGGTTTTGAACCCACAACCTTCTTCAACAAGGAGTGCTAACCCCTGATGAGAGACAATAAATGCTATGAGAAGCCGGATCAGACGACGCCCGGCCAAACATCAGGGTCAGGTGTTGGGGAACCAGAGCAACTAGATGATAAATGGGCTACTGGAACAAGACGGAGATGGGCGAGATGCGATAACAAGGCTCTGTTGGAATGCTACTACTCCAGTAACCCTAGTCAGAGGGGTTACATGAAGAGAATGTGGGATGAATGGTTACTACGAAACCCACAATCCAGGCTTACATCGAAGCAACTAGTAGCTCAGTGTTCCAACATCCACAAGCGGCAGCTGCAATCACCACTTGAGATTGACGAGATACAACACAAAAAATGCTACGGCAAGGGGGAGCCAGGACGAGAGGTCAGAGGGGAGCCAACGGGGGCTCCCCAACCGGAGATTGGGTATGAAGCCCCAACAAGTGAAAAACCGCTGAACGAGGCAGCGACTGACCTGAAAGACAAGATCATGGCGAGAATGAAGGCAAGGCAACCCCGACGTCAATTACAACGGCTAAGTGAAGTACCATCAGAAAGTCTCCTAGAACATGTTAGTGCAGCATTGAGTGCGATCCCTACCACATCCATCACTGAAACCAATGAGCTGCTATACACCTCCGCAGCAGTGATCCTCGAGATGCTTGGCTATAAGAGCAACCATGGGAGCCATGAGAAACAGTACCCACCATGGAAACGAAGGCTGGAGGCTAAGATCAAGCAGACACGTAGAGAAGTAAGCCAACCGACATAGGCCAAGAAAGGGCAATGAGAAAACAGGTACCCAAGAGGTACAACCAGATGCCCATACCTGAAGCACTTGAAACTGCCAAACAAAGGCTCCAAGCCTTGGCCATCCGCCTAACAAGGTACACGAGAAAGAACAAAGCCAGAAGAATAAACCGGCTGTTTGCAAATCAACCTGTAAAAGTGTACGCTCAATGGCAGGGTAATAACAGCAGAGCAGACCCTCCAAGGCTGGAAACTGAACAATACTGGAAAACTATATGGGAGAGGGAGGCATCACACAACAGCGATGCACAGTGGCTGGTGGCTCTGAGAGAGGACCACAGCAACCTCCCTGAACAGAATCCAGTTACCATCACAGCGGCAGACATCCAAGAAAGACTCTCAGGTATGAAAAACTGGACAGAACCGGGCCCTGACAGGATCCACACCTACTGGCTAAAGAAGCTCACTGCACTCCACAAGCGCCTTGCAGCACAAATGAAACAGCTGCTAAGGGATGGGATGCACCCTGAATGGCTTACCGAAGGGCGTACAATCCTGATCCTGAAGGATCCCACAAAGGGTATAGTCCTATCCAACTATCGGCCAATAACCTGTCTTTCCACAACATGGAAGCTCAGGTCAGGCATCATTGCGGCTAAGATAAGTGGGCACAGGAATCAATACATGAGCAAAGCACAGAAGAGCATCGGCAAAGAAACCAGAGGAGCTAAACACCAACTCCTGGTTGACAGAACAGTCACCCAAGACTGCAGAACCCGACACACCAACCTGTGCACTTCCTGGATTGATTACAAGAAAGCATATGACTCAATGCCACACACATGGATCACTGAATGCTTGGAGATGTACAACATCAACAGGACTCTAAGAGACTTAATTGCGAACTCAATGAGGCTGTGGAAAACCACCCTTGAGGCCAATGGCAAGCCACTTGCACAAGTATCCATCAAATGTGGCATATACAATGGAGATGCTCTATCCCCACTGCTGTTCTGCATAGGCCTGAACCCCCTCAGTCAAATAATCGACAAGACTGGCTATGGATACCGAATCAGGAATGGGGCCACCATCAGTCACCTCCTCTACATGGATGACATCAAGCTATACGCTAAGAGTGAGCGGGACATTGACTCACTGATCCACACCACCAGGATCTACAGCTCTGACATTGGGATGTCATTCGGGCTTGAGAAGTGTAGTCGAATGGTGACGAAGAGAGGGAAGGTAGTCCACACAGAAGGGGTCTCACTCCCAGAAGGAATAATAGCAGACATTGAGAATGGTTACAAGTACCTTGGAATACCACAGGCAAATGGCAACCTCGAAGAGGTAACAAGGAAAACAGCAACTGCCAAATACCTCCAACGAGTAAGGCAAGTCCTAAGAAGTCAGCTCAATGGCAAGAACAAGGCACGGGCAATAAACAGCTACGCCCTGCCAGTGATCAGATACCCTGCGGGAATAATCAGGTGGCCAAAGGTAGAGATACAGATCACAGACATTAAGACACGAAAGCTCCTCACCATGCATGGAGGGTTCCACCCCAAATCCAGCACCCTGAGACTGTACGCTAGCCGTAAAGAAGGTGGCCGTGGACTAGTGAGTGTGAGAGCCACTATCCAGGATGAAACATCCAAGATCCACAAGTACATCAAAGATAAGGCCCCAACAGATGACGTGCTCAGTGAATGTCTCAGGCAATGGGGAACAGAGGAAGCTGGAGGAGGGACCATCATGGGAGGACAAACCCCTACATGGGATGTACCACCGGAACATAACTGAAGTGGCTGATATCAAGAAATCCTACCAATGGCTAGAACGGGCCGGACTGAAGGAAGGCACAGAGGCACACATTATGGCTGCACAGGAGCAGGCCTTGAGCACCAGAGCAATAGAGGCCCAAATCTACCACACCAGACAAGACCCAAGGTGTAGGCTGTGCAAACAGGCCCCTGAGAGAATCCAACACTTATCAGCAGGGTGTAAGATGCTTGCAGGGAAAGCATACATGGAGCGCCATAACCAAGTGGCTGGCATAGTGTACAGGAACATCTGTACGGAGTATGGACTGGAAACCCCGAGGTCAAAGTGGGAAACACCTCCAAAGGTGGTAGAGAATGACCAAGCCAAGATCCTGTGGGACTTCCAGATTCAGACTGACAGAATGGTAATGGCGAACCAACCAGACATTGTGGTGGTGGACAAACAGCAGAGGAAGGCCGTTGTGGTTGTCGTTGCAATACCAAGTGATTGCAACATCAGGAAAAAGGAACATGAGAAACTAGAGAAATACCAAGGGCTCAGAGAAGAGCTGGAAAAGGCTTGGAAGGTGAAGGCGACAGTGATGCCTGTGGTCATCGGAGCACTCGAGGCAGTAACCCCCAAACTGGAAGAGTGGCTACAGCAGATCCCTGGAAGAACACCAGACATCTCAGTCCAGAAAAGTGCAGTACTAGGAACAGCAAAGACACTGTGCAAAACCCTCAAGCTCCCAGGCCTCTGGTAGAGGACCCGAGCTCGAAGGATGAGACCACCCGTGGAGGGTGAAGGACAAAGTTTTTTTTTTATATATATATAATTAAAAAAATGAAAACAGACAATTAATGAAAACAGACAATTCCCATAACAGTTTTGGGTCGTTGTCCTGTTGCATTACTCACCTTCTACACTGTTTTATTTGACGACAGACATCCTCACTTTATCCTGAAGAATTGCCTGATATACTTGGGAATTCATCTTCGCCTCAATGATTGAAGCTGTCCAGGCCCTGATGCAGCAAAGCAGGCCCAAATCATAATGTTTCCTCTACCATACTTTACAGTTGGGATGATGTTTTCATGATGATATGCTGTGCCCTTTCTACTCCAGATGTAGCGCTGTCTGTTTTTTCCCAAATAGTTCAATCTTAGTTTCATCAGTCCAATACAATACTGCTGTGGAGTGTCAATGTGCTCTTTTGCAAACGTCAGGCGTGCCTCAATGTTTTTTAAGTAAGCAGTGGCTTTCTTTGTGGTGTCCTGCTGTGGCTACCCTGCTTGTTCAGTTTTTTACGTATTATATAATCATAAAACAGAGATGTTAGCAAGTTTAAATGATGCCTTTATATCGTTGGCTGTCATTCGGGGTTGTTTCTTTTACTCATCGATGAGTCTTTGTTGTGCTCTTGGTGTAATTTTGACTGCGCCTTGATATACAGTCAAAACAATACCCGGGTGGATGTTCTTGCTGTTTAAATTGTATAAGTTAATAATGTTTAAAAGTCTCTGTGTGTTTTCTGAGGAATGCCTTTCTTTGATAAAGCCAGTCTGGTCGGGATGTATGAGCGATGATACAACTGTTTCCAATCTTTTGGCCAGGGCTTTGCTAATCATTTTAACATTGGTATTAATTAATGAAATTGGACGGTAGTTGAAACAGAGTGTGTGGTCGTTTAGGAATAAATGTAAATAGTGCTGTGTTCATATGTTGAGGAATCCTATTGTATTGCATTATATCTTAAATAGTTTTGATGAGTAGCGAAGAGGTGCCAAATGTTTTGTAAAATTTGGTTCAGAATCCTGACTCATAATTATTTTGTTATCAGTGTTTGAAGAAATGCCAGAGGAGTCTTTGATTTCTATAATAATACATTTCACTGTTTGTTGTTTTAACTGACTGGATAAAAATCTTCCTGTTTTGTTTCCAATTTCAATGTGTGTTTTCTGATTTTCAATATTAGTGAGTTTCTGTTTGGCTTTGAGTATTTTTTTTCTAATTGAGTCTGTGTGTATGAGAGTCTCTTCACCTCCTCTAGAAGATATTCTTCTATTACATTTTCTTTTCTTTTTGTTAGCTGTGTATGCTATTATTTTGCCTTGTAGCGCTACCTTGGCTGTTTCCTAAAGTATAGTGGCGAATGTCGCTGTGGAGTTGTTGGATTTCAGAAAGAATGCCTATTCCTGTTCCTAGAAAATCTGTGTCAGAAAGTAATGATGTGTTTAGCCGCCATCTTGGTGGAAGGTGGGAGTCAGTACCTGTCAGGGCTGGACTGGTAATCTGGCATACCGGGCAAATGCCCGGTGGGCCGACGCACTTGGGGGCCGGTCCATATAATATGATTTTTTTTTTTTTAATTGGCCAATGACCGGCCCATAAAGCAGGGACAGCGGCCCATTGGTTCATTTTTCATACTGACACTGGGCTGGCCCAATCATCGCTTAACAGGCTCCACCCCTCCTCCTCTGTTTCTTGTGTCAGATGCAGTTAGTGGCTCAGAGCCAGAAATCTGTGGATTTAGGATGGAGAAACAAAAGTGCAAGGGGGTTGCGGAGAAGTTGCGGGCCAAAAAAATAAAAATGCTAGAGGTTGATGCCTCAACATGTGCAAAAATAACAGACATGTTTAGTGCTGTAGCTTCAGTATCCAAGTACCTGACGACATTTTGCAGAAATATGGAGAGTGTAATTGAAACGGTAAGCATGTTAGCTACATTGATGATTAACAGGGAGAGAGTGTTAATCAGGGCGGGTGCAGGAGGAAAGTGTGTGTGTGTGTGTGGGCCTGGTTGGGCCACGACAAAGATGATGATTTACCTAAATTAATGAATATTATAATAAGACAACTTAATCGTTGTTGCCATCATATAGTCTGTCAGATTGTCACCCACTGCACTATCCACTCAGTCAGCTAAAGTCAAATAACACAGCCTAAAGGTACGCGAATTAAGCGTTAAGCGCGAGTGATTTACATGTTAAGTCAATGCAAAGACGCGATTAGACGCGTGGAAGTCCTGCGCGCGATTCGCTGAATGAGGCGGCGCGCGAATGACGCGATTCGCGCGACGCGGCGGCGAATAGCGCGAATTGAGCGCTTGACGCGCTTAAACGCCGCCCAACGCTTCAATCGCGCAAGTTGAAAAATCTGAACTTTTGGAGAAATTCGCGTTGCGTTAACCAATCAGGAGCTTGCTCTAGTAGTGACGTGCTACGAACGGAGGCGGACCGTAGAGGCAGAAATCCAAAACAACAATGGAGGACGGTTATCGGGCAGCCTGTGGAATACAAACATCTTCGTCATTTTTCAGAGCCAGGAATTTTAAAAGTTCTTGCTCGAAGGAAAGTGAGTGAGGGGGTCGGAAACTCTGGTAAGTTGCAAAAAAACGCCTTTTAATTCTTTAGAGTCGTATATAGACCCTTTTACTGTTTGTAAACAATGATGACGTAGCAACGTATGCGCGCGCATATTGGCAACAGAAGAATGGCGAGAATCAGCAGCATGTCAAGCTACGCGAGCGGATTAAGCAACACAGACAGAGAAAGTTATTTCAAAAGTGGACTTTATCAAATGGTATCCGGCTACCAGATCCGTGTACTATAGTGGATTGGATAGAAGACGTTAGCAGATGGCCAAATATACAGTGGCCAGATATATATACGTATTTAGTTGAGAAACCGAGCGTGTACACCCGAGAGAAATTACGAGCATATAAATCACTGGATGCTTATGAATACGTTGTCTGCGGTCATGTACAGAACGTCAAATACCATGACATAGACTCAGAGTTTTGTGTGTTAAAATCAGAAATTCTTCCTAGTCAAAGACAAGGACACAAGACAATGATGTATGAGGCTTGGGTTATAATCAACCAACGAGAGAACTACGTCCTCACGGCGAACTGCACCTGTATGGCGGGTAAGTATGCTATTATTTGGTGTTGTGGACTTGTAGTTGACATAAAAGATGAATTATGCTTCAGTGTTACTGTCCTTTCAGGTTTAACTTAGGCTTAACCTACTCTCCTTTATTCTCATATGTTCTCATAACCAGGGTTTGAAACTACAATTTTTCACAAATTACACAGTGCCAACAGTGTTCAAAATGTCAGTTACTTTCAAGCCCTGGTCATAACATTATTGATCAGCCAGTAAGTTTATTATGTTTTGTGATTTTTCAGGCTTGGGTCATGCTGCAGTCATGCAGCTGCAATATTATTCAAAGTTGAGCTCTATGTTAGGATGGGAAGGACTGAGAAAGCAGCAGTTACATCTGGAGTGTGCATGTGGAAAGACATCAGCAGGAAAGAAGTCAGACCAGCTCCATTGAGGGAAATCAGCTTTCACAAACCAAAGAGGCTAGACAGGCAGCTTCAAACACCTTTAACATCTGCTAGGAAAAACAGTATCACACCCAGAGGCATGTAATAGTTGACAACCTAGATAAGCTTCCTATTGCCATAGTTTTTGACACCATAATGTAGCATTAGAAAGGTGTAACTTGGTGATACAGAGATGAAAATGCCTGCAGACACAGTTTAATTTTTATTAGTATAATTTATGTTAGTTTGAATAGGTCTGCATTTGTCTTCAGGTTACTTATTTTTAGAAATGACATTTGTTTGTTGTATATTGTACACCTGTGTGTTTAAAGCTCTGATGTGAACATTATGCAGCACAGTAACTGTGTCTTTTGTTGCTCTATTATCAGTGTTGACAGATGATGACATCCGGGAACTGCAGGTTGTGTACCCCTGTGCTGCAGTGCTGACAAGCCTGGAAAATCATCTGATACTGATTCAGAGGAGCATCCTGACTTACCTGAGCCTTTGACTGCTTTATTTGATGTAACACTCAGGGAACAATTACAAATGAGATTGAAAAGCTCTGTGAATTGAGATAATCTTGGGGGAAGTACATTATACACACCAGTGGCAGCCAATGTTGGGAGGTTTATTATAATGCATTATGATTCATGTACAGTAAATACGTTTTACAAATGTAAATCACGTTAAAATTAATACATGGTAATGTAACTCATGGAAAAACATGGTAATGTTTCTTCTGAAACATGGTTACTCATTTGGAAACAACACTCTTACAGAGGTTTGTGAGGGCACCACATACAGTCACAACATCATCTAGCATGTTAACCTGCGACACTGGAATCATTGTTTGCAAAATCTTAAAGTTTTTCCACCGACGGTTCAGGTCATCATACTCCCTCTTTGTAACTAGGATGTCGTCTTCAGCTTTAATAAAAAAAAGTGAAAAATTAGTATGTGCTGCAACCAATGCAGACAATTTCACAATTGGGGGTTCTCACACATTTTAGCAATGATTTTTCAAAACTTTTCCATGATAAAAGAAAAGATACTTTATTGATCACAGGGCGATATTTTTTGTCTGCATTTGACTCATCCAGGGGCCTGTGTACTCATATACAGATATGCAATTAGAGCAGTATGCCTGGCAGGAGCACACACACACACACCCTGACAATCAATCAGTTAAGATGAAATATATTCATACCTGGACAATGATCCATGCTGCATTCTTGTTCCGGAGTTTTAGAAGGAACACATAGATTTGCTGCCGTTATAGGTCTGTCATCTCTCCTCCTTTTCCTATGGTACCTACAATAAAAACAGCAGAAATATACAGTTATGCAAGAGAGAAAACAAACTAAATAGAAAAAGGGGGAATTAAATATTCTTACCTCTCCAATTTTGCTTTGGGGTTCTGGCTCTGTTTGTGTACACAAAACAGAAGGCACAAAATCAGGACTACTAGAGTCCAATGACGCCTCACCTGCAAATAAAACACACACGCTTGTTTACTAGCCAAATCTACCGCCAGTTTATCGAACTTTACCTGCATTTGAATATTATTCTACATCATACATACAATCACTAATGTAAACGAGGATTACTAGAGTCCAATAATGCTTAATTTGCAAATAACACACACAGTTTTTTGCGACTAGCCAAATAAAACCAGCTTATGAAACTAGCTGCATGTGGTCATCAAACTTCAGCTGCATTGATAAACTACACCGTAGGCTACAGACAATCAATAATGTAAACCATGCTTTCCATTAAACTCAAGAGTACATAGATAAACTTACCTGATATAAAGTGGGCGCTGCAGACGCAAGCATTTTTTATTATGTCCTCGCTCCAATCAACACGTTTAATCGCCTGCAGCCACAGGCGTCGCCGATTCTTCTGAAACGGCCGTGATCCTGTCGGAATCCTATGAAACTTAAGCCCCTTGGTGGAGTATCGATTGGTGCAACCGTACACGCAACAACCAGACATTTTGATGCTGGGAAACCGTTGTGATAAACTTTATAGGAGTTGCTAAGACGTTGTAGTGTTGTAGCCAGTGGGGAACAACACCACTTCCCGTTGCCAAGATGCGCGCGCAACTATTTGATCACGTGGGCTGTAAAAGGGTCTATATTGAGCCAACTAGCTAGCTAAAGCCTGAGCTAATTTGCCGTACTTTATAACTAGTTTTCCACCGCCGAGTTTATAGAGGATATGTGTTGTTTGTGACTGGTGTAATGTTCAAATGTTAACTTGTATTATAATTTAATAATATAATATGTATATTATATATATTGTCATGACAGAGCTAACTTTTGATGCCAATGAGCCTGGGCACCCCCCATGCGAAAACCTGCTGCTGCAGCTTCCCCTGCCCCATCCACATCTGCTGCTTTATCCACAGGTGTGTACAGGCAATAAATACATATCATATACAATCATTTACAGTAAGCCCTCATAGCCTCTTACATTCAGATACAAACACAACCCTGGTGGTTTGTTAATGAGTTGATTATGTTTTTCTGCCTTTTTCATGTGTCATTTAATACAGAGCAACCAAAGAGAAGACCCAGTTCAGAAGCTCTCAGAACACATGCTGTAGCTCCAGGTTCAGAGGATCTTCTCTTGAGTCTGGTCCCTTCTCTGCAGAAGTTACTGTCTTGGACGAAACAATTTGTCAAATTTTAAATACATACATTAATCTATGAAAGCAGCACAGTTCTGCTTCATTTGGAACCCAGTGTATAGTTTTTAAAATGATGCAGCTGTCACAGCAGGAAATAAACCAGACTCTCTCTGTTCTCCTCTCCTTCACTTTAGGATTCTTTTATTCCTGCTCAGAAATAGTGCATTAAGTTTTGTGTATAGTTTCATAATTCCATTTTTTTAAATAAATGTTTTATATAATGACCAAAGGTTTTGATGTGTTTGTCACAAACATTTCAATATTTCAGACTGATTTATTTAGAATAAATAGAAGAAAGTTTATAATATTCAGTATTTAAGACTAGATTACTTATGGTAAACACTTGTTCATTTTTATTATATTCTATTGCAAACACATCTACAATAGTACAGTAAGAAAACAGTTATTTATGATTGGACCAGTGTTGTATTAATGAGAAACAAGCCATGAGTCATAGATTCCTTTTGGAGGCTGGCTCAATTTATTAAAGAAATAAAAACAAATAATAGATACAACACAATGTTATAAATACAATTCTAAATACGATTTTATAGACATAATACTATATTGACTGTAGGACTGATAACTGTGTTCAGAAGACTGTAGTTGTCCACATATTAATTACTCATAATCACATTAAATATTGACTGGAGACAGATGGACAGACTTGAATAGAGCGTCAGTAGTTGCTGTCCTGCGGGAAATCCTCGCACCGACCCGGGACAACAGGTCATCGAACTGGGGCCGGGTCAGTGGGAAGTACCGCTGAAAGCGGCCGTCAGCAGCTCCTGGAGAAGTTTGTGAAACTTACGGAGCTGGGTCCGCCTCTGAAGCATCCCATGGACCCCCGCACAGCGCCCGAGCAGGTTCACGCCGTTTTCAGTCCTCCAAAGTAAATAGAGCACTGCTACTTTCTCGACAAAACCCATCTCAACCATTCTTCAACAAGACCGAAGACAACCCGCCTGGCAGAAGCCCTCCTATGACGCCGAATTCGCGTCTGTTGTTTCACGCGCGAATGAAGCGAATTTCACGCGCGAATGAAGCGAGTAAACTCAAAATGTTCAAGCGTCCAACTACGCGCGAATAGCGCGATTTATTCGCGCAATTCGCGTTTGGTGTGAACGCTGCTTAAGCTAGGTTAGCAGAGTTAACTTATTCAATTGCAACTTTGGCTGACTATTCTAATGTTAACCCTTTAATAATAATATAAAAACTTAAATGATGCCATTTGATTATTTTAATTATTACTCAGAATGGCTGCGTCAAAGCGCCCACGGCGAGTAAGTTCAAGTTCAAGTTCAATACCTTTATTTGTCCCCCAGTGGGGCAATTAGTTTTACAGCATAGGAGCACACAAACTTACAAACACAAATACACATAATATGATAAAAAAAGAAAAAACATAATGCACATTCTGATCAAATTCAATAATGTATAAGCTACCTTTCCTCCTGGCATTTAGGAGAGAGACAGCAGACGGAACAAAGGAGTATTTAAATCTGTTTGTTTTAGCAAACGGGAGTCTGAGCAGTGAACCTGATGGTAGAAACTGAAACTGTTGATATAAAGGATGAGAACAGTCAGTCAAGATGGAGTTGCTTTCTTAAACAGCTGTTTTTGTAAAGATCCTGTAAAGTTTCTTGTGGAAGCCCAATAATTTTACTACTGAAACTAACGACCTTGTTCAGTAAGTTCCTCTCTTTTACCCTCAAGGATTGAAACCAACAAACAGAGGAGAACGTAATAATAGACTCAATAAAAGAACGATAAAACAAAGTCATCAAAGTAGAGTCCACCTGGAATTTAGATAGTTTTCTGAGACAAAAAAGACGCTGCTGGCTTTTCTTATGAATCGAATCAGTATTTTTCTTAAATGTCAACTTGTTATCGAGAAAAGTGCCTAAATATTTATAACACTCTACCGATTCGACTGTCTGACCATCAATCACTATGTTGTCAGGGGAAGGCTGAACACGTCTAAAATCAATGCACATGTCCTTTGTCTTTAAAACATTTAATGATAAAAAGGATTCCTGACACCATTTTAAAAAGTAATCGATCACGGAGACCATGCGAAGTTTCAGTGCTATTCAACAGGCTCACTATAACTGTGTCATCCAAACTTCAATATATGACGGTTTCCAAAATGCTACGACAGTCATTTGTGTACAATATGTACAACAAAGGAGAGAGAACGCACCCTTGTGGTGAGCCAGTAGATGTTACATATAGATCAGAAAATTGTCCATTCACTCTGACTCTTTGTGTTCTGCCTGTGAGAAAGTCCAAAATCCAGCCAACAATACTACCTTCCAGACCAAAGTTATCCCTTAGTCTCTGGATTAGTAGATGAGGCTGAATAGTGTTGAAGGCAGATGAAAAATCAACAAACATCAATCTGACATGATTGTTTGGACTGTCAAGGTGCTTGCAGATGTAATTCAACAGAGTTATGGTGGCATCCTGAACCCCTCTCTTGGTCCTGTACGCGAACTGCAGGGGGTCCATCAGGTGTTCAGTAGTTTTCAACAGTTCAGCTTTGATCAGTTTTTCCAGTGACTTCATAACTAATGAGGTTAGGGCTATAGGCCTAAAGTCATTTAATGATTTGGGATGTTTAGATTTACCAACAGGGACTATAATAGACTGTTTCCACAGATTAGGCACCTTCTGATGAGACAAGGATAAATTAAAAATATAAGTAAAAATCGGGCCTAGTTGTTCAGCACAATTGGAGAGTAATCGACTACTGATATTATCTGGACCAGCACTTTTTCTTAGTTTACAGTGTTTAAAAGTTTTAACAACAGAATATTCATCAAAAGGAGGAGAAACTTGTTTTGATTCCAGTGCTATATTTCTCAGCGTCATTATTTCATTATTGAAAAAATGCACATCGAATCTGGAGTAAAATTTGTTTAGCTCTTGTGCCAGGGCCAGATCAGAAGTGAACCCATCTAATGAGACCCTTTTCTTTACACTATCAGTCAAACCAACCATAGACCTGATACTGTCCCATGCTGAACCCATATTATTGTTGCTAAGCATGTCTTCTAGTTTTCTTTTATAAGATAATTTAGCTCTCCTAATTTCCCGTTTAATTTCCTTATGTACAGACATTAGCTCAGTAGGATCTCCCTGTTTAAAAGCCTGTTTCTTTTTATTTAGTAGCACTTTAAGGTGTCTGCTTGCCCAAGGCTTACTATTTGGGTAGGTTCAACGCATGCTATTTGGGGATTAAAACCCGCCTTGCATTTTGAAAGCTGTATATTTTTGTTTAGCTGTATATTCAACAAAGATATTTGCTCATGTTTCTAATGAATTTCCAACATCATTAATATGCAATATTTACGGTGAGTGAATAATATGAATATCATATATTTTTAGGACGTTTTGTGTGAGTAATTTGGTAGTATAGATTTGGTTTTCTTTTTTTTTTTAAGGGGAGTATCTCAACAATGAGAGGTAAATCTTGTTCGGTGTCAAATTAAAGAGGGGTTTGTGCTTTTTAAAACAAAGTAGCCTATACTTGCAATTGTAAACTAGTTTTTCTGCTGTCTGGTTCATTGAAAAAAAAAAAAACATTTCTTTTTAGAATTAGCAGTATTCTACATCCACATTATATTGGGTTCTAAAGGGTTAACTAGCTTTTATAACATGGAGCACTTTGTCTATCTAGAAATCCTGCTCTTCAAGAATACAGGACTATATAACCTAAATGGATCCTTACTAAGTGTACTTTTAATAACTCTTCCAAATAATTGTAATCCTCTCTCTCTCTGTCCTTATGTATAGTCAAGCCAGGTTTAGTTAGCAGTGGAGGAGAGAGACAGGGAGGAACCTTTGATCACCAGGGAGTCTGTCAAGAGAGAGTGAGTACACTGGGCCACTTGCACTGGTACACTGGTCCATGGCACTTAGTTCTCAGCTTTGTAGGGTTTTTTGGAATGGAACAGTAGATATGCATATCTACAGGGACCGCAAGGATGGTGTACTAGTTGGTTGTGTCTGACCGATTGTGTTGGGCCGGTCTGAGTAAAAATACCAGGGCCTTTTTTTTGTCCCAGTCCAGCCCTGGTACCTGTATGTAGTTTTAAAGTGATGGGTGCATGGTCTGAAATATTAATACTATGATTGTTAGTTTTTATTGTTTTAGGTGATAGTAATTTATGGATAAGAAAATGACTTATCCATGAGTATGTTTTATGGCATGAGGAGTAACATGTATTCCCTGCTGTTTGGTTTGTGTAATCTGAAAATATCTGTTAGTTCATACTCAGCTATACAGTTGTGCTCAAAAGTTCACATACCCTATCAGAATTTGTGATTTTTTGGGGGGCCATTTTAAAAGAATATGAATGATAACACAAAAACATTTCTTTCACTCATATTTAGTGGTTGGGGGAAGCCATTAATTGTCAAACACCTCTTTTTAAATAATAATGACTAATAATAATAATAATAATGACTGAATAAAAACTACCCAAATGAATGATTAAAAGTTTACATACCCCAGTTCTTAATAATGTGTATTGCCACCTTTAACATCAATGGCAGCTTCAAGCCTTGATGCGTATGTCAACAGGGAGCCAGTGTAACCTAATGAAGAGAGGAGTTACATGCGCTCTCTTTGGTTCATTGAAGACCACACTTGCAGCTACATTCTGAGAGTGTTTACAACAGCGTATTGAACTGAAGGAAGCCGTAGGGGGAGCTGCGCAAAACCTTTTTAGTTCTGCATTAACAAGTGAAAAGCTTATCAGACCAAAAATGTGAGCAAGGGGCAAAACACTCTGAATGACTATGGTTTGTTACACAGGTGGTGATTTCTAGCACTATTGAATTAACTTTAATGCTAGTTGTTTTTCCATTTGAGTAGTCATTCATTTATTCATTTTCTCCGCTTAGTCCCGTTAGGGGTCGCGGGTGACTGGAGCCTATCCCAGCAGCTTTGGGTCTGAGGTGGGGTACACCCTGGACAGTGGCCAGTTAGTCGCAGGGCTTTTTAAAAACAGACAGTGACAGACAACCATTCACTCTCACATTCATTCACTAGGGACACTTTAGAGTTGCCAATTAACCTGTACATGCATGTCTTTGGACGGTGGGAGGAAGCCGGAGTACCCGGAGTGAACCCACAGTAACACATGGAGGACATGCAGACTCCTCACAGAAAGACCGAAGTCGGCCGAGAGAATGTTTGAGTCGGCCGGGTTTTGAACTCATGACCTTCTTGCTGTGAGGCAGGAGTGCTAATATTAAAATGCTTTTTTTTACAAATATATTTTCATATCATCATCATGTTTAACAAAACACCTGTAGAGAAACACCACTGCTCATGTCCCTCTGTTGTTGGTGCCTGCATTTCTGACAGTGCAAAAGGTTAGAAAGGAAATACTATTTTAAAACAGCCACAATAAACCAGAGACCACAGTTTCACAAAGAAGGTTGTACAAACTCAAGAGTTCAAATCATAAAGGGAAAAAAGCCATTGTGAATGAAGATTAAAAAGAGGAGTCATCATGGAAACAGTAATATAATGAAAGCTGCAAAGTCGGCGTAATGTCATTTGACAATGGAGACACTATATACAGGGTTAAAATAAAAAAAAAGTGAGGAGGAAAAGATACACAGCTGGTTTCATTGATAACAATATTTAGGATTCAATATATAGGATTTAAATAAAATAAACAAATTTATTGTTATTTTGAATGGACTACATTTATATCAATGTGACTTGCAAACTGTCTTATTCCTGACGTTTCTGGTAAATCTGACACTTGACACACTTACATTACAAAGTAACTCTGCAGACATAACCTGACACAGAGACAATGCATTAAAAGACTGCTGTAAACGATTCATAGAATAATACTGAGTGAATGATATCTATTTATGCAAGCCTCAGAATTTACAAATTGGAGACTACAGATCTATAAAAAGCACTAAAACAAAAAACATTCCTTGTTTACCTCGTATCAATGTGTCTAAAGTGTATTCACAGTATTTATGTGAATGAGGAAACTAATCATCCAATCAGAGAGCTCCATCAGACGCAGCAGAAGAGGAGACTCAGGGGTTAGAGAAAACACAGAGTGAGTGCCCACAGTAATGGAAAACCCAGAGTCCCCCTCTCTCCAGGGTTAACACACTCTGAGTTTGGACTAAAGCTGCTTCTGAAACAGGGCCTTTACGTTGCTTTGCTCTCAGCTCGATGCAAGCTGTTGTTTCTGTGGTTTCAGTCCTCACCACAGAGGAAAAAGAGCAGGGGCAGTCTGAGACGTGTGCATATTCACATTTGTATGTAAGTGCATCAAAGGCATCCAATACTAATCAGATTATTTACTACAAAAAAGATACAAAAACAGCAGTTCCAGTTTGTTCCTGGGTTTATCTGGTGGCAGCGTAAATAACACTCGGCTCAGTGGAATCAGCTCGACGTGCTTGTCTTGGCTTTTGTTTGAAATTCACTGCAGCATAGTTCAAATTCTCCGATTCCAGGTTCTGTGAGGAAAAGCAGTCAACAAACACGGAAGAAAAATCTAAAAATATTCTTCAAACACAAGTTCAAGTTTACCTCTCTTGGAGCATTTTCTTCTCTGTTTTGTTCTGCAACAGAAATAAAAGTGTCCTATATCAGTCAGTGACATTTTTTAAATTCTTTATGAGCTGAATTTTTAATGAATACATGAAATACCTGTCTGTAGTCGTTTGATTTTAACAGCAAACCCCACAATAATTGTCAAAAGAAGAACACAGACACCTCCCAATATAATGCTCATCCACCATGTTGGATTACCTAATCATCAACAATTTTTTTTTTTAGCAGAATGTAATAAATATGGTCTGATTTACACAGCCACATGGAAACAGAACTTACCGTCACACTTGTCACCATCAGACCTGGAGTCGTTACCTACGAGGAAATAGCAGTGTTGAAGGTGTTTCTTTAAAATGGAGTCAAAAAGAAGCTCTTACCTTTGACCTTCAGTTCGTAAACACAAATTTCTCCTTTTCCAAACACGTCCAATCCACAAAAGTAGAAGCCACAGTCGGTCATCTCAACACGTCTGATTTGAAGAATAACATGAGACTTGTTGGAGCTCATTTTAAACCTGTCGTCTGTAATTCTCTCACAGTCTTTGGTGTCTTTTGAAGTCCCATTTATGGAAGCAATGTAGCAGTAATTTCCATCCTTAAGAAGTTTGGACCAGAATGCGGGCACAGGTTTGGTGTCGATGTTTCTGCACGACAAGACAACCTCTTCTCCATGTTTAACATTCACAGTGTAAGACTTGGTTCTCAAACCTAAAACAAACAGCAATATTTACTTAGAGCCAACAATAAATGAATGATGTAGAAGAGGCAGTACTTACAGAAGCAGCTCAGAAGTAAAGCTGTTGTGAAGGTGAAGCTCTTCATTGTGACAGTGTGATACTAGAACAGCAGGGTGCTTTTAAGGTAGTTTGTTGCAAAGGGGCGGGCTGCTGTTACTGGCCACATGAAGGATGTCCGGACAAAGCAGAGCATTATGTCGACAACATCACAGCACGTTCGTCTTCACCCGTTCAACTTTGTGCATCGAATGTGATCAAAGTTCTGTGGTGCATCACCTCTACAAACTCAAAAACAAGAATTCATGAAGAAAGTGTCTCAACTAAAATAAATTCTACTTCTTTAATGTACAGGTTTAGAGTAGATGTTTATCGTAAGTTTAGACCACACTGCTCTGTCTCTTCCTGTCCCGTCACTCACCTCAACCTGCTGCTACAGGGGCCTTTGATTTAAGACATCATATTAATCCAACAACAGGTGAACTCAAAGCAAAAACTAAACTAAGAGCAGGTCTCTCTCTGAAGTGCAGTTCCTATGTCACACACAAAAATGTAAATGTCAAGGATGTGACCATGTGATGTGATAATACATGTTGTATTAATATTATTAAAGTATGGCAGATGTGAGCCATTAAAAACACTGATGCAGTTATGTGAGCATGTCACACATTAATATAATGTGATGCACATGATGTAAGCATTATGACAGATCTCTGTTCACTGATGGTCCAGTCAGTTTCTGACCCTAAGTTCACACACCCTCTCCTCTTTCCTGAGCTCTGACTCTAGCTCATCCACCTGCTCTTCTCCCCCTCCTCTTTCTCCTCCTCACTTTTTGTTTTCCTCCTCCTGCTAAGGTCTCTAAGCTTGGCTCTAGCTCCTCCTCCTGCGGCTCACATTTCTCCTGCTCCTCCTCTCTCTGCCCTTGCTCCTTTGCCATCTCTCCTCCTCCTGCTGAGGTCCCTCAGCTGAGCTTCTCTGTGCTTCCTGACTCCTTTGTTCTGGATGACTTTGTGCCTCCTCCTGAGTCAGTTTAGATTTAAATGTCCAATTTCACCTCTGAGCTCAAGCTCAAGTGTGTGTGTGTTTAAGTTTCTAGGATTACTCTCTAGAAACACTACTTTTGATTTTAGAGGTCTCCACAACTGGACAGAATTGACAGGGGGCCTCACCATTTGGACATTGTAGCTTTTCTGGGGAGCATCAGGAATAATTGAACAGTCTCTTTGTGTTCTCAAAGCTTTAGGTATAAGTCCTAAGACAGAGCAATGGACTGGGGAGAAGTGTCTGCCCTATCACCAGACTAATGTCCCTACATACTACCAGCCAGAACACTTGAATCTCTGTACACTCCCAGGGATAATGGTACAGTGCATCTGGAAAGTATTTACAGTGCTTCACTTTTTCCCAATATTGTTATGTTACAGCCTTATTCCAAAATTAATTAAATTCATTAAATTCAAATTTACCTACCAAAAATACCCCATAATGACAACACTTAAGAAGGTTGTATGAAATCTTTGTAAATTTATTAAAAATAAAAAGCAAAAAAGCGCATGTACTACTGTAAGTATTCAGAGCCTTTTTCATGACACTCAAAATTGAGCTCAGATACATAGTTCTTCCACTAATCATCCTTGAGATGCTTCTACAACTTGATTAGAGTTTACCTGTGGTAAATTCAGTTGATTATACATAATTTGGAAAGGCATACATAAGGTCCCATACTTAACAGTGCATGTCAGAGACAAACCAAGCCATGAAGTTCAAGAAAATGTCTGTAGACCTCCGAGACAGGATTGTATCGAGGCACAGATATGGGGATGGGTGCAGAAAAAATGCTGCAGCATTAAAGGTTTCCTCTATCATTCGTAAATGGAAAAAGTTTGGAACCACCAAGACTCTTCCTAGAGCTGGCCGCCTGGCCAAACTGAGCAATTGGGGGAGAAGTCCTTTAGTCAGATAGGTCACTGGTTCCCAAAGTGGGGGTCGCGAAGTAAAACTTTGTAAAACTCAGTAAAACTTTGTAAAACTCAGTAAAACTTTGTAAAACTCAGTAAAACTTTGTTTGCTCTGATTAAAGTCCGCGGGCTACTTTAACACAGAGAGAATGAGAGAGAGAGAGAGAGAGAGAGAGAGAGAGAGAGAGAGAGAGAGAGAGAGAGAAAGAGAGAGAGAGAGAGAGAGAGAGAAAGAGAGTGAGAGAGAGTGAGAGAGAGAGAGATATTTGTTATTTTTTTCATTATTTTTATCTTTTAAAGTCCATTTTGGGCAAAAAGCATAGTATAATAAAATCACCAAAACAAGTCTTCATGTTAAGAATGAATAGTACACAAACATTTCTAAAACTGTAAAAACTGTCTTTCTTTCTTTTTTTTTTTAAAATAAAACATTCATTAATTATTTTATGATAAACATACTGTCTTAAGTGCACCCCTTTATAATAATAAATTAAATAATAATAGATAAATAAATCCATTAAAAAAATAAATACAATAGGCTAAATAATAATAATTTGCATGTAGGCTACATGCATTTAGAAGAAGAAAAGAGGAACAAAGAAATGAAAAGTCAGTCATACCCCGGGGGGGAACCCCTGAGATAGGTGACCATGAACCCAATGATCACTCAAACAGAGCTCAAGCGTGTTTCTGTGGAGAAGAGAACCTTCCAGAAGTACAACCATCTCTGCAGCACTCCACCAATCAGGCCTGTGTGGTAGATTGGTGGACGGAGGTCACTCCTCAGTGAAAGGCACATGAAAGCCCACAAGAAAACCAGGCACCGCTCATCATCTGGACAATCCCTACAGTCAAGCATGGTGGTGGCAGCATTATGCTGTGGGGACTTTTTTCAGCAGCAGGAATTAGGAGACTAGTCAGGATTAACGGAAAGATGAAAGCAGCAATGTACTGAGACATCCTTGATGAAAACCTGCTCCAGAGTGCTCTGGACCTCAGACTGGGGCAAGAGTTCATCTTACAACAGGAAAACAACACAGCCATAACAAAGGAATGGCTACAGAACAACTCTGTGAATGTCCTTGAGGGGTCCAGCCAGAGCCAATTGAACCTTTCTGGAAAGATCTGACACTCATCAACTCAGCACCAACACTCATCATCCAAGCTGATGGAGTTTTTGGAGGTTCAGCAAAGAGAAACTGCCCAAAAATAGATGTGCCAAGCTTATAGCATTACACTCAAAAAGACTTGAGGCTGTAATTAATGCCAAAATGGTTTCAACAAAGTATTGAGCAACAGCTGTAAATACCTATGTATGTACATGTGCATTTTTTGTTTTATTATTATTAATAAATTTGCAAGATTATAAACAACCTTCTTTCACGTTGTCATTATGGGGTATTATTTGTAGAAATTTGAGGCAAATAACAAATTTAATCCATTTTGAAATAAAGTAACATAACAAAACCGAATGTGGAAAAGGTGCTGTGAATATTTTCTGGATGCAGTGTATCTAGTCCCTTTAAGTTGTTTACATAAAGGACAGTTTGGAGAAGCTCACTGAGTAAACCTACTTACTTAGGAGAGAGGGAAACATAAATTATTTTATAGCATTTCTCTATATCTGTTACTACTGTATTAATATTCTAGTAGGCAGCAGGAAGATTTTACTAACATGATTTCGAATCTAATGTTGTTTTTAACAATTGATATCACGTCATTAGGAATCAGTCATTAGGAAATGCATGCTTAATGTTTGATCTTATTACATGGGCTTTTCTTTTGTGTAGTAGTCTTGTGAGGATGTGTGGAGTCAATGTGTGGGCCACCAGGAAGCAATCTCCCATCTGGAGAGATTAGTGTTTAATCTTATTACACAGTGTCTTCTCTCCTGTGGTAGACTGGTGTGGATGAATGGGGTCAATGTATATGACCCCAGGAATCAAGGCTCCTAGCCCTCATCCGGGAGAGATTATAAACCTTTCAATATGCCTCCCCAGTAATATGATTATGGTTTCCTGGGACAAGGACCCCTCTTTACAATAGGATAGAGATGACGATGAGGTAAAACAGATGTTATTTTCTAGGAAGTATTTAAGGACTTGTCGTTTTGTACTCATGGTCAGGTTTGGCTTGTCTGGGTTTGAAAACAGATTCGGAATAAACCTGAATGAACCAATCAATCGGCCTTGCTAACTTTTTGATTCTCTCTGCTGGACTACAGCAATGTGTTCCAAGTTTGTCAGAAGAGGGAGGACCACAAAACAGGTGCATGAGGCTCTGCTCCATCACACAATCTACAGTAAATACGTAACGTTGTTTTAAATGAGACAATTTACACAGCGTCTGCTTTGCTCCGGTCCTCTCTAATCTGCAGCAGTTAGGTTGTTGCCTGAGCCAAACTGCATAAATCATATCAGATCTTCAGATCAGATCGCACCAAACCAAAAACTGTACGTGTACAACATACAAATTTTCGGTAAGTAATACAAAAAATAACTTTTTTCCCCATTCAAATATTTATGTTTTGAATTCAAAGCCTTTTTGGTGCCCAATATAATGAGGAAAAACCTGTGAAGTGATTTTTACTTGAATAACAAAGTGATCTTGTTAAAATAATTCTATATCCTTATGTTATCCAGAGAGACACAGAGACAGAGTATATTTAAAAAGCAAATGGCCAGGTTTAATTCTTGCAAGAATGAAGCAAAAGCACATAAACATGTATCAAGGCTACAGAGTGAGTTTTGCTTAACAAAGTAAACACTACATGTGGTTTTATACACAGCAGTACACAGTGTTAAGGAGGAGGCCCTCTGCAGCCCTCTAACCCAGAGACCAGGTGGTGGTAGCTGTGTCTAGGCCTATGTTTGTAATAGCATGAAGGACAGGACATGAGCAGAATGAAAAGTAATATATAAAATGAAAACAGACAATTCCCATAACAGATCTCAAACTACACACGTGGACAAAAATGTTGGTACCCTTCGGTCAATGAAAGAAAAACTCACAATGGTCACAGAAAAAACTTTATTCTGACAAAAGTAATAATAAATAAAAATTCTATGAATGTTAACCAATGAAAGTCAGACATTGCTTTTCAACCATGCTTCAACGGAATTATTTTAAAAAATAAACTCATGGAACAGGCCTGGACAAAATTGATGGTACCCCTAACTTAATATTTTGCTGCACAACCTTTTGAAGCTATCACTGCAATCAGACGACTCCTGTAACTGTCAATGAGACTTCTGCACCTCTCAGCAGGTATTTTGGCTCACTCCTCATGAGCAAACTGCTCCAGTTGTTTCCAGTTTGAAGGGTGTCTTTTCCAGACGGCATGTTTCAGCTCCTTCCAAAGATGCTCAATAGGATTGAGGTCAGGGCTCATAGAAGGCCACTTTAGAAAAGTCCAATGTTTTCCTCTTAACCATTCTTGGGTGTTTTTACCTATGTTTTGGGTCATTGTCCTGTTGCAAGACCCATGACCTGCGACTGAGACTAAGCTGTCTGACACTGGCCAGCACATTTCTCTCTAGAATCCCTTGATAGTCTTCAGATTTCATTGTACCCTGCACAGATTCAAGACACCCTGTGCCAGATGCAGCGAAGCAGCCCCAGATTATAACAGAGCCTCCTCCATGTTTGACAGTAGGGACAGTGTTCTTTTCTTGATATGCTTCATTTTTCCATCTGTGAACATAGAGCTGCTGTGGCTTGGCAAAAAGTTCCATTTTTGTCTCATCTGGCCATAGAATTACATGGAGATGGTCTTATAGCCTTTACCTTTATCATGCTTGTCTATAATTTTCCTTCTATTCTCCTGCAACAACTCTTTCCTTCGCTTCCTCTGGTCCATGTTGAGTGTGGTACACAGCATGTCACCAGACAACACAGTGACTACCTGAAGCCCTATAAATAGGCCCACTGACTGATTACAAGATTGTACACACCTGTGATGCTAATTAGTGCACACACCTTGAATTAACATGTCCATTTGGTCACATTATTTACAGTTTTTTCTAGGGGTACAATCAATTTTGTCTAGGCCTCTTCCATGAGTTTATTTTTTTAAATAATTCCTTTGAAGCATGGTTGAAAAGCAATGTCTGACTTTCATTGGTTAACATTCATAGAATTAATAATTCTTATTAATTAATTATTATTACTTTTGTCAGAATAAAGTTTTTTCTGTGACCATTGTGAGTTTTTCTTTTTATTGACCGAAGGGTACCAACATTGTTGTCCACGTGTGTAACTTTTCTGGTCCTTCCTCTTCTGAATAAACACTTGTTTTGGTCCCGCACACGTCTTGCCTGCTGACTTTTATCAGGCCATCTTGTACTTCCCGCGCATTCTCTGCTGATCTGCTTAGGGCGCCGCAGCGGAGCAGATCGTAAACGCATCCAGTGGGCGATAGTCTGGCGATGGTGATGTTGTTCCGCAGTGTATTTTGGGGGTAATACGTATTGATTGAATACTTGTGGACAAAAGGCTAATACAAATGTTTAGATGTGCCAAAACCAAACATTTACTAGTTATGGATGGACACATTAGTGTAATATAAGGAATATAACTTCAAACATGTAAAAAATATATATACTTTTACACTAAGATATGTCTTAGTTATGGAATATAATTTATCCTATTGCCTTTTCATCCTTTGCTCTAGCAGCTTTAAGTTTGGGCCTGTCAGGAGGCTGAATAAAGGAACAGACACAAGGGCATATTGGAATGACGGTTAAATTTATTAAATTACAGAAAAACACAGAGCAGTCAGGGAGTGTGGCAGGAAACTGGTCCAGGGGCGAGCTGGCGGAGACCAGGTAGTAGAAGTGGTAACAAGGTATGTTAAATGCAGAAATACACACAAATCACTCGAGGTTCATCTGGGACTGCAGAGGTGGTGTAGAAAGAGACACCGCAAGAGTGGTATCCTGGGACTGCTGTTTATGGTACTGAGCTAAAGCATATAGAAGAGGCAGACTGTTGTACGTTAGAAGTCAGGAGAAGACCTGTTGGGATCAATGAATTTGTCCGATGTACAGTTTATTACTTAAGCTAGGTCAGCTGCCTGCTGGGTTTTTGCCCCTGACATAATACAATTTACATCAAGGTTGGTTATTTTAATTTATGCCTATTCGGCATTAACAAGGGAGAATGTTATGGGAATTGGACGTTTTATTTTTTGTATCACTACTTTTCATTCTGCTCATGTTCTGTCCTTTATGCTAATACAAACATAGACCTAGACATAGCTACCAACACCTGCTCTCTCTCTGGAAACCTGTCATGTAGAGGTTTGAACATCCGCCTCCTAAACACTGTGTGTACTGCTGGATATAAAATCTAATGTATTGTTTATGTTGTTAAGCAAACGTTATCCTGTACCAATTGTGACATGTTTGTACTTTGCTTCATTCTTGCAACAATTAAACCTGACTATTCATTTTTTAATTCTATACGGTCCCCATCGTCTCTTCATTAATCTGAAACGGACCAATTCTTATAACATTTGGGTCACAAATAAAAACAATAAATTAAATCAATAAAAAATATTTGTGAAAAAGCATTTAATTACATTTTTAATGATGAGGCATGACACTATAGAGTCTAGCTTTGTAAGCGGGGTGCTTTGTGGCATTTGCGAAGTAATGGCTTTTTTCTGGCAACTTGACTATGCAGCCCATTTTTCTTCAAGTGTCCACTTTATCTTCATCTTCAAACAGCCACACCACTTTTTTCAGATAGTCCTGTATTTCAGCTCAAGTTATTTGTGGAATTTTCTTTGCATCCCAAACAATTTTCCTGGCAGATGTGGCTGAAATGTTTAGTTCTTGGTTTGGTTTCAACAGAATCCCTCATTTTCCACTTTTTTATTAGAGTTTAAACACTGCTGATTGGCATTTTAAATTCCTTGGCTGTCTTTTTTTTTTTTGCTTTCCCCTTGACTCAGAATACAGAAACATCAGTTCAGCACTGCATGAGAGAGGCAAGGATATGTCAGGAGCCCAGAAACTCACTGACCTTTTATACACACACACTAATTACAAGCAAACGGATCAAAGGTGAGGATTGTTACCTTTAGTAGCCATTTAAACCTGTTTGTGTCAAATTGTGTGCACGTTATTAGGCCAACATCACCAGGGTATGTAAACTTTTAAACAGGGTCATTTGGGTAGTTTCTTTTGTCATTATGATTTAAAAAGAGTAAACACAATTAATTGATAATAAATGGCCTTACCCAACCACTAACTATGAGTAAAAAGTTTTATTGCGTTATCATTAATCTTCCTGCCCTCGGACAAGGCGGACGTTTCATACTGCTCCTTTCTATTATGTGTTCTTCTGTATAATGTCGTCTCGTCATAAACTTTCTTTTCTTTTTGACTCTACTACTTGCTTGACTACTAAGAAACTGGAAATGAATTTAATTAACTGGTTTCTGAGCGTAATTGACACAATATTCTCACCTAAGAAGGGTGCACCGGGAGAACCCATTTGCCCTGGCGGGACCTCAGCGGCAGGCTACACACGGGATGCCTGGAAGAACTGGCAGGTTCTGTGTTTAGAAGCTTTGTTCGTTGAGGATGTGTTTATTTTTGGATTTATGATAGTGGGGTTTCTGCTTATTGGTCTAGGGACTGCCTTAAAATATCACAAAATGTGTAATACAGCTGCCTTCAAAGCTACCCAGCCGCTGTCTGCTGAAATTAAACTGTGCTTCAGTGACGTGAGTGACAAGCTGAAGGGATTACAGCAGGGCGTACACGGAGAAAAGAGTGGATATGACCGAAAATCCGACCTGCGAGCTGCTACGCAGTATTAAGGGTCTGACCACAAATCTGGATTAAACATTAAAGTTACTTCACAAAACGGACGCACGCACCTGACGCTGAGAACCAGAACTGATTGACTACGATCCGGATAAATTACCGAAGATCAAAATGGATAAATTACAATTTCTGTCTCCTTTACCTCTGCCCAGTCCCTTCTCTCGATTAGAAGTCTGGCCAGCTTTGTGCCGTTATTCTTGTTGCTGTCTGATGTCTGTCTATGTTACGCATGTTGTAACGTCAACCATGATTGCAACTACGTATGTAATGTTGTAACTGCGACTGTAGTATGTTTGATGTCTGCTATGTCTGTTCAATGCCTTATTTTATTTTCCTGAAGATCATTGCGCCAAGAATAATGGCTGCATTGGTGTAGTTTGCAATCTTTGTGTGTCTATCTATGTATAAATGTAATATGTTGCACCGTTAACACCGAAGCAAGTTCCTAGTCTGTGAATTTTGTTCACTGACAATGGCAAAAAAACCTTCCTGATTCCTGATTTATGTTCTCTGAAAAAAGAGCAAAAATAATCACAAATTCTGCACAACTGTAGTTACTGCTTTGTGACATTTATTTAACTTACGGTTCGCAGAGCTAGCATGCTATGTTACTACACGGAGGAGCTTTTTTTTTTTTTCATTTACAGGTTTTATTTGAAACAACAGTAGTTCCAACGGTAGTTTCAATATTATACTAAATGCCCCAAATATTGTTTACATAGCGTCTGCAACTGGCTTCAGTTTTAGACCCAATACAAGATTTCACAAGGCCATGGCTACTCAACTGTTGACAAAAAATGTACAATAAATTGGACAAATTTACTTTAAAGCTAGTTGTTATGCCGTTTGAGTATTATTTTGCTTATTGTTCGTTAAGTGTCAATCCTCATCCTTACAAATTTTATTGAATGCATTTTCAGAAATATATTTTCTGAATATTACATTTTTTTGTGAACAAATTTAATTCTCACAACCACCTTTTTGGTGATTTGAACGACTTGTGCTTGAAATAGAACTGTGTAGTTAAGGTTGTCTGAACACTGCACAATTTAGGATCATCATGTTTCACAAAATGACACGTTAAGAGAAAAACTTCTGCTAATGTCCCTCTGATGTTGGTACTTGCATTACTGACAGTGCAAGAGGTTGGAGAGGAAATACTATTTTACTATAACCACAATAAACCAGAGACCATAGTTTCACAAAGAAGGTTGTACCAACTCAAGAGTTCAAATCTTAACTCATTCTCCTCAGACCAGAACAACTCAAGAGTTTTTCAGAAACAGGTTTAGAGTTAGTTCAGTCGACTCTGAGTCTGTTCACTCTGAGTTTAGCTAAAGAGAAAGACGACATGGAGCCTAAAAAAGGAGTCACCATGGCAACAGTAATCAAATGGAAGCTGTCAAGTCAAATAAATGTCATGTGACAATGGAGACACTATATCCAGGATTAAAATTTAAAAGGTGAGAAGTAATAGATACACAGGTGGTTTCATTGATAATTAGGATTCAAATAAAATGAACAAATGCAAACACTCTTATTGTTACCATTTATTTATTTTGAATGGACTACATTTAAATCAATGTGACGTGCACACTGTCTTATTCTTGTAGTTTCTGGTAAATCTGACTCTTAACACACGTGCATTACAGAGTAACTCTGCAGACATAACCTGACACAGAGAAAATGCAATAAAGCACTGCTATAAAAGTATCATATAATACTGTCAATGACATCATTTTATGCAAGTCTCAGAATTTACAAGCTGGAGCCTACAAATCTATTAAAGCACTTAAAAATGATTCTTGTTTAACTCGTATCAATTATCATTTCGTATGTGTCTAAAATTAATGAGAAAACTAATCATCCAATCAGAGAGCTCCATCAGACGCAGCAGAAGAGGAGACTCAGGGGTTAGAGAAAACACAGAGTGAGTTCCCACAGTAATGGAAAACCCAGAGTCCCCCTCTCTCCAGAGTTAACACACTCTGAGTTTGGACTAAAGCTGCTTCTGAAACAGGGCCTTTACGTTTCTTTGCTCTCAGCTCGATGCAAGCTGTTGTTTCTGTGGTTTCAGTCCTCACCACAGAGGAAAAAGAGCAGGGGCAGTCTGAGACGTGTGCATACCCAAATTTGTATGTAAGTGCATCAAAGGCATCAAATACTAATCAGATTATTTCCTACAGAAAAGATACAAAAACAGCAGTTCCAGTTTGTTCCTGGGTTTATCTGGTGGCAGCGTAAATAACACTCGACTCAGTGGAACCAGCTCGACGTGCTCGTCTTGGCTTTTGTTTTAAATTCACTGCAGCATTGTTCAAGTTCTCCGACGCCAGGATCTGTGAAGAAAAGCAGTCAACAAACATGTTAGAAAACCCCAACAATATTCTTCAAACACAAGTTCAAGTTTACCTCTCTTGGAGCATTTTCTTGTCTGTTTTGTTCTGCAACAGAAATAAAAGTGTCCTATATCAGTCAATGGCAGCTTTAAATTCTATATGAGCTAATTTCTTAATGAATACATGCAAATACCTGTCTGTAGTCTTTTAATTTTAACAGGAAACCCAACAATAATTATCAAAAGAAGAACAGAGACACCTCCCAATATAATGCTCGTCCACCATGTTGGATTACCTAATCATCAGCAGTTATTTTAGCAGAATGTAATAAATATGGTCTGATTTACACAGCCACATGGAAACAAAACTTACTCTCACACTTGTCACCATCAGACCTGGAGTCGTTACCTACGAGGAAATAGCAGTCGTGTTGAAGGTGTTTCTTTAAAATGAAGTCAAAAAGAAGCTCTTACCTTTGACCTTCAGTTCGTAAACACAAATTTCTCCTTTTCCAAACACGTCCAATCCACAAAAGTAGAAGCCACAGTCGGTCATCTCAACACGTCTGATTTGGAGAATAACATGAGACTTGTTGGAGCTCATTTTAAACCTGTCGTCTGTAATTCTCTCACAGACTTTGGAGTCTTTTGAAGTCCCATTTATGGAAGCAATGTAGCAGTAATTTCCATCGTTACGAAGTTTGGACCAGAATGCGGGCACAGATTTGGTGTCGATGTTTCTGCACGACAAGACAACCTCTTCTCCATGTTTAACATTCACAGTGTAAGACTTGGTTCTCAAACCTAAAACAAACAGCAATATTTACCCAGAGCCAAGAATAAATGAATGATGAAGAAGAGGCAGTACTTACAGAAGCAGCCCAGAAGTAAAGCTGTTATGACGGTGAAGCTCTTCATTGTGACAGTGTGATACTAGAACAGCAGGGTGCTTTTAAGGTAGTTTGTTGCAAAGGGGCGGGCTGCTGTTACTGGCCACATGAAGGATGTCCGGACAAAGCAGAGCGTTATGTCGACAACATCACAGCACGTTCGTCTTCACCCGTTCAACTTTGTGCATCAAATGTGATCAAAGTTCTGTGGTGCATCACCTCCACAAACTCAAAAACAAGAATTCATGAAGAAAGTGTCTCAACTAAAATGGATTCTACTTCTTTAATGTACAGGTTTAGAGTAGATGTTTATCGTAAGTTTAGACCACACTGCTCTGTCTCTTCCTGTCCCGGCACTCACCTAAACCTGCTGCTACAGGGGCCTTTGATTTAAGACATCATATTAATCCAACAACAGGTGAACTCAAAGCAAAAACTAAACTAAGAGCAGGTCTCTCTCTGAAGTGCAGTTCCTATTTCACACACAAAAATATAAATGTCAAAGATGTGACCATGTGATTTGATAATACATGTTGTATTAATATTAATAAAGTATGGCAGATGTGAGCCATTAAAAACACTGATGCAGTTATGTGAGCATGTCACACATTAATATAATGAATATGCACATGATGTAAGCATTATGACAGATCTCTGTTCACTGATGGTCCAGTCAGTTTCTGACCCTAAGTTCACACACCCTCTCCTCTTTCCTGAGCTCTGACTCTAGCTCATCCACCTGCTCTTCTCCCCCTCCTCTTTCTCCTCCTCACTTTTTGTTTTCCTCCTCCTGCTAAGGTCTCTAAGCTTGGCTCTAGCTCCTCCTCCTGCGGCTCACATTTCTCCTGCTCCTCCTCTCTCTGCCCTTGCTCCTTTGCCATCTCTCCTCCTCCTGCTGAGGTCCCTCAGCTGAGCTTCTCTGTGCTCCCTGAATTCTTTGTTCTGACTTTGTTCCTCCTCCTGAGTCAGTTTAGATTTAAATGTCCAATTTCACCTCTGAGCTCAAGCTCAAGTGTGTGTGTGTGTGTTTAAGTTTCTAGGATTACTCTCTAGAATTACTACTTTTGATTTTAGAGATCTCCACAATTGGACAGAATTGACAGGGGGCCTCACCATTTGGACATTATAGCTTTCTTGGGGAGCATCAGGAATAATTGAACAGTCTGTTTGTGTGTTCTCAAAGCTTTAGGTATAAGTCCTAAGACAGAGCAATGGACTGGGAGAAGTGTCTGCCCTATCACCAGACTTATGTACCTACATACCACCAGCCAGAACACTTCAATCTCTGTACACTCAGGGATAATGGTACAGTGCATCTGGAAAGTATTTACAGCGCTTCACTTTTTCCCAATATTGTTATGTTACAGCCTTATTCCAAAATTATTTCAATTCATTATTTACCTACCAATGACAATGATGATTACATTAAAGAAGGTTCCATGAAATCTTTGTAAATTTATTAAAAATAAAATACATACTGTAAGTATTCAGAGCCTTTTTCATGACACTCAAAATTGAGCTCAGATACATAGTTTTTCCACTGATCATCCTTGAGATGCTTCTACAACTATTTACCACAGGTGGACTTGATTGGAGTTTACCTGCGGGAAAATTCAGTCGATTGTACATAATTTGGAAAAGGCACACATAAAGTCCTATAGTTAACGGTGCATGTTAGAGACAAACCAAGCCATGAAGTCCAAGGAATTGTCTGTAGACCTCCGAGACAGGATTGTATCGAGGCACAGATATGGGGATGGGTTCAAAAAAATGCTGCAGCATTAAAGGTTGCCTCTATCATTCGTAAATGGAAAAAGTTTGGAACCATCAAGACTCTTCCTAGAGCTGACCGCCTGGCCAAACTGAGCAATTGGGGGAGAAGGCCTTTAGTCAGATAGGTGACCAAACGGATGATCACTCTGACAAAGCTCAAGCGTGTCTCAAGCGTGGAGAAGAGAACATTTCAGAAGTACAACCATCTCTGCAGCACTCCACTAATCAGGCCTGTGTGGTAGAGTGATGGACGGAAGTCACTCCTCAGTGGAAGGCACGTAACAGCCCACCTGGAGTTTGCAAAAAGGCACCTGAAGGACTCTCGGACCATGAGAAACAAAAATCTCTGGTCTGATGAAACAAATATTGAACTCTTTGACTTGAATAGTAATTGTTATGTCTGGAGGAAACCAGGCACCGCTCATCACCTGGATAAGAATTCTATATCCTTATATTATCCAGAGAGACATGGAGACATATTATATTATAAAAAGCGAAAGGCCAGGTTTTATTCTTGCAAGAAGAAGCAAAGACACGCATTTTAAAAGGTACAGAGTGAGTTTGCTTAAAGAAGTAAACAAAACATGAGATTTTATATTAATGCAGTGGGGGCTGTCAGAGCGAGGTGTATCTTGCATACACCCTCCCCAAGGCCCCAGCTCTAGGTGCAGAAGTCCCTTGGCAAGCCATGTCTCTAGTTATGTCTATTCCATGCTTGGAGGACATGACATGATTTGACATGACCTGTAGAGAACTATGAGCACCCAATAACTATAAACAATATAAACAATTATAATAATAAAAATTATTATAACATTCCCCCCTCTTTATGCTGATAACCATTAGCATAAACAACCTACTAGCTTGAGTGTGAATTGTAAACTATGACAGAAGTGAAAACCCAGCAGGGCTGTTGACCTAGCCAGAAGAACATTTGACCAATTGGTAAAATGACCTAAAGCTGGGGAAAACTCCTTCTATCCACCCCTCACCCCAAAGGCGGTGACAAAACACAAACATCAAGCATCAAACGTATGTAATCACTTCAAATGATTAACTTACAACACATGTCAAAACAAACACAACAAATGATTATAATGGGATATGTTCCAAATCAAATGGGAACCCACAGAGTAATGCACTGATTCTTCAAAGTCAAATTTTCTAAAGTCCATAAATCATAAATGTCCATAAATCAAAACACAGTCACTCCAAAATAAAGTAGAAAATTTTGCCAGAGGTTAAGCTGGTCAACCCATTGAACTCAAGATCTCTGGCCTGTCCATTTCTGTCCCTGTAACGAAAATAAAAACACATGGAGTGAGACATATGCACATTCATAATGATTAAAATCAATTCTCTTAAGCATAATAAATTCAATGAACCATACGGCCCTTAGGTCTGTAGTATGATCTGTCCTGGAGCTGTTGTCCCGTTGGTGTACATGCAAACAATAACGCCCCTCATATATTAAAGTGTTCATCTGAGGTCAAAGCCTTGACCTTAGTCGTTTGGCAGGTGCATGTCCAGGAATGTTGACCCAGCAATGGCCACATTCATTAATCTCACCAACAAGCTCTGGATACATGGAAAGCAACACAAACAACAGTTATCAGACATGGAAGTGCAACAACAAGTACATGTACTGTATCTAAATACAGATTCTAAAATCCCAGTAAATTTTCCAAATATGTTGTAAAACCAGGTCAAAATTAATTTCTTTATACCAGAGTACTTTGCCAATTCCTCTGCTAGAGTTTGAAGTCCTTTCTTAAAGGCTTTAGTTCTGCTGTAACTAGACCTATGTTACTTTGGAGGAAATCCTTTTGTAGATCCCCCCTTTTCACCTTGTTTTGCTCATTTGCTGAACTTTATTGTAAGAGAAGGAGCTCTGCACTGAAGGAGCTCCAAGCTTTAGTACAGAAGGTGAAGACAACAGATGAGTTCTTACATAGAAGCACAGTTGCTTCAGATAAGATGAAGGCCACACAAAAGCAGATGGATCAAGAGCAGCTGCGTTTAAAACAGGATGTAGCCACAAGGTAGAATTCAACATTTTACATGTTCAAACGATTTATAGAAATCAGAGATCCAATCGTCTCTACCCTAACTCTCACTAATGCATCCATGCCAACCTTGTCATCAGAGGAATGGGAAATTGCCAAAGAAATTGTCAAGATTATTCATCCCTTTGAATAAGTGAGTGCAGAAAAGTAAGTGTTTTTGGGGCCTTTAGCTACGACTACCTCAGATGCTAATGTGGAGATGCGGGCTTACCTTGCAGAGCCACTCCTACCCCGCACATCAAACCCTCTGACATGGTGGAAGAGAGTTCCCCTGTGTACAAAAGTCTTTCTGAGGTCACGAAGGCTAGACTTTGGATTGTGGCCACATCTGTGCCGTCTGAAAGAGTTTTCTCCAAGACTGGGCATATTATCTCAGACAGAAGAAACAGGCTGAGTCTATCCAAGGTCCGGGAGCTTTTTTTTTTTTTTTTAATGCAAACATGCCTTAAAGCAGGCCCTAACAATATAGAGTGTGTTATTTTTTATTTATTTGAAAAGCATAGCTTGTTGTGCAATATTTTTTAGGCTTTGTGTTGTGATTTAAGTTTATTAGATTAGATTAGATTAGATTCAACTTTATTGTCATTACACAAGTACAGGTACAAGGCAACGAAATGCAGTTTAGGTCTAACCAGAAGTGCAATAGCAGTAAAGTGCAGGATATATACAATGGTTGCGTACGTGCAGGATATGGAGATGTACAGGATTTACAGGTAATATGTACAATGAATATAAATATACAGATGGTTATTACTATAAAAGGTGAGGGTGTGCCATAAATATAATTACAGGTGTCTCTTTTCTATAAACAGCATTTACAGGTGAATATGTACTCTAAATGTAGTGTAATACACACACACACACACACACACACACACATACACACACTCACTCACATACACACACACATACACACACAACCATACACACATTCACACATACTCACACATACACACACAACCATACACACTTACACGCAGGGGAATTAAACCGGGAGAGCTGTACACACAGACACTCACATACACACATGCACACACAACCATACACACATACACACACAAACATACACACATACACCCAGGGGAATTAGACCGGGAGAGCTATACACACACTCACTCACATACACACACACACACATACACACACACACGAACACACACTCACACACACACACACACACACATACACACACTCACACACACACACACACGAACACACACTCACACACACATACACACACCACCATACACACATACACACAGAATTAAACCGGAGAGCTATACACACAGACACTCACATACACACATACACACACACACTCACTCACATACACACATACACATACACGCATACTCACTCACACACACAAACACACACACTCACATACACACTCACATGCACACATACTCACACATACACACATACACACACTCACTCACATGCACACGTACACATACATACACTCACACACACTCGCATACACGCACTCACACACAAGCACACACACACACACACTCACATACACACACTCACATACACACATACTCGCACATACACACACTCACACACATACACACACACATACACACACATATACACATACACACACACACACATATACACACACACGCACACACACACACACACACACAAACAAACACACACACACACACACACACACACACACACACACACACACACACACACACACACACACACACACACACACGTGATATACAGATGTTTCTAACTATGAACAGAATTTTACAGGTAGGTGTATACAATTGTATGTTAGCTTAAGGTAAGCAGTAGATTTAAGGTAGTGCAAACAGTGAAATGTAACCAGTTGGTAGCAAATTTATGGCTATTAAGCACTTTGGCTTTATAGTGTCCTTTTAATTTACTTTCTGATAGATTTACACACACACACACACACACACACACACACACACACACACACACAAGTTATATTGTGATGTACTTAGAAATGACTTTTCAGTAAAAAAAAAAATAAAAAAATACTTGTAAACTTTATAGGTGATTTATGGACTAAAAAATCATAGTAACTCAAGAGTATGCATAAATCCAACACACACAACTCCACAGTTCCTGTTTTTTATTCAGTAAAAACACTAACGACAAAAAACCTAGCCTAACAGTATAATATATAATTAGAAATAAAAATACAGCTGATCCAAAATAGTCTAGTAAATATATTTCCCATATTTGTATAATATGACTGTGATACGACTGTATTTACCTAAGATTAGAATCCACTGTAAAGTCTCAATCTTTGCTTTACCAGTGATTTCCCCAGATAAGAAAAATATAAAGATAAAATTTGAGGCCAGAAACGCATCATGTAACTGGAAAAATAAGAAAATAAAAAAATTAAGTTTGTTTATACAGTTATGTGAAATATGTGTATGTATTAACTTATTTCTCTTTCCAATGCATGACAAAAGAATGAGACCCGAAGACTGACTCAAGAGATGAACGAGTCCTTCTGTTTCTGGACGGACGGATGTATTAGCTACAGCTACATGAGGCTGTCACGGCCCAGACCAGACATGTTGACGGAACTAACAGCTCAAAGACACGAGAGGTGAACTAAACTTTCCAGGGAACATACGGGATTAGCTAAATATGAAGTGACAAAAGAAAAAAACGATTTGGATTAAGAGGTGAGTTGAACTCTCTGCCTGAAGCAAGCTGCAATGAATTTATAATTTATTTTTCAAAGTTTGGCCATGAATGCATTAGCTTATAGTTATTATAGTTTTTATTCCAAAAGTACTAAATGTTTTAAAAATTGTAATATGCAACATTTTAATTAGATTCTGAAACGAACGAAATGAACGAAATGACTTGAAAAAAGATTCGTTCATTTTGCTGAACGAGACTTAAAGAACTGAGTCAGTAAAATGAACTCCCCATCACTAATGTTCGCTTGTTAATAGTTTATGGTTTACGTTGCCTACAAATAAAGCATCCAGCCCTGGTATTTACACCCACAAAGCATAATGACTAAATCTTTTTGGGTTTTAGGCATTCAGACCACCTTTCTGTTGTCTGTAAAGTTTTGATGAAAACTTAAGATAGAGTATTTTGGTTTAAATGAGAGTTGTACTGATCACTAATCTCCCTTAAATGTTACTCATCTTTATTGCTAAAGTAATGAATAAATGGTGTCTTGTGTCAAGATGTCAATTGTCAGCTAGATTTACTATAGAGCCATACATACTATGTCTATGTAAAAAAATAGTATTGTTTGGTTTATAGTTTGGGATCAAAGACATCAAGTATTATCTCATTAATTTATTTATTTGTAGAAAAGCTTTCAAAACAATACGAGAATTTAATTTGAACATGAAAACAACAATCAATCAACAAACAATCATTTCATTCCAATACAAGTTTTAAACTCCCAGCTTGGATTCCATTTACATTTGCTGAAACATAAAGGATTTATAAATTACATAAAGTACAACACTTGTCTTTACCACTATAAATTCAAAGTAGCTAAACCACTAGCTTTGCTACACATAACATTTTGTTTTCCAGTTTTGACTCTGCAAACTTTATTGTTTATACTAAATTATACCACTATGCAACATCACATTAGCTTACTTGTAAAGCCTTCAGAACTGAATTATTTAATTTAAACTAGATATTAATATTAATATAACTAAAGTTGATATTCTGACAGTACTTAGAAAGATGGCACGCACTTACCAAGTCCCACATGGCAGCCATTCCACTAGCACCTAAAAAATACCAATTCAGATATAAATCAATCAATCAATCAATCTTAATTTGTACAGCTCTTTACCACAACTAAACTGAAGACCAAAGTGCATTTAAAACAGGAGAATATTTAAAGAAATGTAAAATATATAGATAAAGCAATAACCAAAATAAAATTACACAAAAATTAACACACCGACACTAAAAGTTTGAAAGTGACACAGTTCTATTTTGTGTTAAAAGCCAGTCTAAATAAGTAAGTCTTAACCTGGACTTGAAAAGGGCCAGGTCGGTCATAACACGTAGGTCTACAGGTAATGTGACACCATTTATTCATTACTTCAGCAATTATAAACATTTAAGGGAGATTAGTGATCAGTACAACTCTCATTTGAAACCAAAATACTTAAGTTTTCATCAAAACTTTACAGACAACAGATAGGTGGTCTGAATACCTAAAAACTAAATGTGAACAGATTTAGTCATTCTGTGTGGAACTCGGCGGCACTCAGAGTGTCATTGTTTCTGTCTGCCGCAGGCACCATGGCTGGATGCTTTATTCGTAAGCCTCAATGTAGCAACCATAAACCAACCATAAACAATTAAAAAGCAAACACAAAATACACAATAGTTTTCCGAGAGAAGTAAAAGTGCTTAGTTCGAGTCACTTTCGGGAGATATTCTGGCAGCCAGCTGTAGCCTACGTCATTATAAGAGGGGAGTGAAGTCAAAATGTTTCCGTCTTTAATTATAACCAAAAATATCTCCATCTGGTTAAAAATGACACACATTGTTTTTTTGAGAAAACTTAGTGAATGTCATCATTAATAAGAAAGCTTAAATATACAATTTCACAGTACATACTGTAGGTAATGTGTGCTCTTTGGATATTCCAATTTTGTCCATTGCAGCATAACCCTGTTTTCCTAACCCCTTAGAAAACGGGAGTACGATAGATTGAACTAGAGTTAAGACTTCTCACAAAATTTTTAACCTACCATAACGCCAATATTTCATGAATAGAAAGGCACAGGTTTAGCGTCCACTGAAACCATGGCAACGCGAAGTGCTCGGGGACAACAGCTTTTCTTTTCTTTTTTTTCTGCAAAACAGAGTTCATATGAGCACTGGTGTCCAGGTAGATGATAAAACGGCCAGTTAGTGCGCAGTGCAGTTATTTAATGAATAATTAACAAATTAATTAATAATTAAAACATATTTTTTTTCGCCAGAAAATGTACATAGTCAAAATCTGTACTTTATTCTGGTTTGAGCCAAGTTTTTGATATGGCTATAACACTAAATTATTTCTTGAACTCCTTCAAATAATCTTTAATATGATGATAATAGATACATACTTCTACTGTTGAATTAAATTAAAATATAAATATTAAAATACTCTTTTCGTTTGTGTTGTTCATTGTGTTATTGGTGAAAAATGTTTTGGTCAGGATCAATGTCTTGTTCTATTTCATGCATAATGTTTTTTGTACGTGTTCAATGGATATTGCTGTTGTTTCCTCAGTACCTGACACTGTTAATGTTCATATTCTTCCAGATCTTCCATATTTGGGTGCACAAGAAATGAGAGAAAGGATTTGCGTCTTATTGCTGGCGCTTTGCTTATGTTTATGTGTGTTTATTAATGATTGGGCGGTAGTTAGAGCATTATGTATGGTCCTTGTTTGGTTTAGGGATAAGTGTTATTAATGCAGTGTTCATGTGGTGTGGCAGTTTTTGATTATTATGGGTTTCTGAGGGTAAATTGAGGAATAAAGGCGAGGGGGGAAAAGAAATGTTTGTAAAATTCAAAAGGGTATCCATGAGAACCAGGTGATATATTGTTGGACATGAGTTTTAGTGCTTTGGTTCTTTCATCAGTGGTGAGTGGTTGATCCAAGTTTGGAAGGGAACAGAAAGGTTTCTGTAGCTGCTATGTCATGTTCTTGTGTGTAGAGATTAGAAATATTGTCAGAATGTGTAGTTTATTTCGTCATTGTCCTCAATGAGTTTGCCTGCCGTGGTCGATGTGATTTTAGAGTTCTCAGATTGTTGTTTCAGTTTCTGTTTTATTACCAAATTCAAATTGTTTGTGACAAAGTTTGAGGAGGTTATTTTCTGTTTTTCTTTTGGAAGAAGAAGAAGATATTTACTGTTTGATTCCCACCACCCTCTGCAGCACAAGCTGGGAGTCATCAGAACTCTTTAGCACAGAGCACAAGAGGTGCCCACAACCTCAGAAGGTAAACGGAAAGAAGAACAAGAAGAAGTTTTATTTATATAGCGCCTTTCCGTAGCTCAAGGTCGCTTTACATTTCACAAATACAGTACAGACAATCACTTACATATACATCTATATATACACATCACATGAAACATATAGTTGTAATTACCAAAATGCTTGTTAAATAGATATGTTTTTAACTAAGACTTAAATGCATCCACAGATGAGATCTTTTGTAGAGTAAAGGGCAACGCGTTCCATAGTTGAGGAGCATTTAAACTAAAAGACCTTCCACCAACAGCAGACAGACGGAAACGTGGGATGGATAACAGACCGAGTTCGGCTGATCTAAGGGACCGGACAGGGCGGTAGGGGGAGAGTAGGTTAGACAGATATTGGGGAGCAAGACCATTTAATGCTTTGAATGTTAGAAGCAATACTTTAAAGTGTATACGTGATGCTACAGGTAGCCAGTGAAGGTCATGAAGCAGAGGAGTAATGTGAGCAGAGCGTCTAGTGGAGGTGAGAACTCTTGCTGCTGAGTTTTGAACGTACTGTTATCTAGCGATAAGTTTTTTTGGAAGACCAAGAAACAAGGCATTGCAATAGTCCAGACGTGAGGTGATTAATGCGTGAATTAAGGTTTCAATATCAGCAATGGTGAGAGAAGATCGGAGACGGGCAATATTACGAAGATGGAAAAAAGAGTTTTTAACAAGAGAAGAAATGTGAGGGCCAAAAGATAGATTTGAATCGAATAAAACACCAAGGTTACGGATCAGTGACGAAGGCTTAATGTGAGTTCCATGAACATCAAAAGCCTGGTTCATTGTTTTGACTGTGGCAGTAGAACCAATCAGTATTATCTCAGTTTTTTTATCATTCAATTTAAGGAAATTTCGGGACATCCAATACTTAATGTCCCTGATACATGCTGTGAGTGAGTCAGGCAGAGATGGAGCATTGGAGCTGGTATTGGTGGTGAGATAGATTTGAATATCATCTGCATAGCAGTGGAACTGAAGTCCATGCTTGCATATGATGTCACCGAGTGGATATATGTAGATGATAAATAGTAGTAAGCCAAGAACCGAACCTTGAGGGACACCCTGTGTGAGTGGAGCAGTAGCAGATCTAAACCCTTGTATAGTGATATAATATTTTCTGTCACTAATGTAGGAAATGAGCCAGGAAAGTGCAGAGCCAGTGATGCCAATGTCAGAGAGCCTAGAGATCATTAATTCATGGCAGACTGTGTCAAAAGCAGCGCTTAAATCAAGAAGCAGCAAGATGTTTGTCAGCCCTGCATCCATGGACAAAAGAATGTCATTAACCACCCGGAGTAGAGCCGTTTCAGTGCTGTGTGCTGGGCGAAAACCAGACTGAAAAGGTTCAAAAAGGCCATCTATATCCAAATATGACCGCAATTGCGAAACAACAACCCTTTCAAGGACTTTGCTTATGACTGGTAAGTTGGATATTGGTCTGTAATTGTCCATGTTTAGGTGGTCTAGGCCTGTTTTTTTAAGAATCGGCGCCACCGCAGCCATTTTTAGATCTGCTTGAACAACGCCGGACGACAAACTATAGTTGATCATATGTGTTATGAAGGGTGCAACCTCAGGGACACATAACTTAAGCAAAACAGTAGGTATAGGATCAAGTTGGCAGGATGTGGAATTTAACTTCGCAATTAAATCGCTTATGGCACTTTGAGTAGTTAGAGTAAAAGCAGAGAGAGAGTTTGTAGAATGAGCTGAATCAGCAAACATTAGGTTAAAATCTGAGTCAGGTGCATGAGGAGTGTTTTTGGCAATGGATGCAGTGATTGTCTGTAATTTGTCAGAGAAGAATTTTGAAAAACTATTTACAAGCCCCACAGAACCCGACATAGCAAGTTGTGGTGGATTTGTAAGTCTGCTAACCATAGCAAAGAGCGACTTGGGCCTGCACTTGGAATTCCTAATGGTAGAGGTAAAATAGGAGGATTTTGCATGGTTAAGGGCAGTACGGTACTTGTGCCAGTGTTCTTTAAACGCCAGAGTGTACAATAAGCCCAGTTTTCCTGTATAGCCTTTCTAGATTCAAGATTCAAGATTTTTATTCGTCACATACAAAATTATATACAGCATATATAACCAGCAGTGAAATGTGAGTCAGGTCCGCTCCATGGACAGTGCAATTATTAAGGAAAACACACAGATGAAAATATACATAAATGTAGCTATGTAAGAATGAGATAAAAGTAAACAATAAAAATATAAGAATAAAATCTAAAAATATAAAAATGTGTAATGTGGGAATAAATCTAGATCGCAAAATAATGTACATGAATGTAAACTGTAGACTTAAAATATTAAAAAATGTACAGGGATGTACAGTGTGCATATATGCATTTAGCTGTGGTCTTAAATATTAAGAATCACATGAAGGTGCAGGAAGCAAATGTGCAAAACAGTTTGTAGCAAAACAGAGTGACACTGTCAGTGTGTCAGTGTGAGGTAGCTGGTTTAGAGTTCAAGAGCCTGATGGCCTGTGGGAAAAAACTCCTCCTGAGTCTCTCGGTTTTTGCCATCAGGCTACGGTAGCGCTTACCAGATGGCAGTAAAGTGAAAATATGATTACTGGGGTGGGTGGAGTCTTTGATGATTTTGCAGCTCTGCTTCTGCAGCGTTTGTGGTAGATGTCCTGCAGAGAGGAGAGCAGACCCTGAAATGCGCTCAGCTAAGCGCACAACTCTCTGCAGGGCTTTGCAGTCTTGACTGGAGCTGTTCCCATACCACACAGAGATACATTGAGTCAATATACTTTCTATAGCTCCAGAATAGAAAGTTTTCAGGATTGCTGGTGAGACCCTGAATTTCCTCAGCTGTCGCAGATAGTACAGTCTTTGCCTGGCTTTATTTACCTGAGTTTGAGTGTGAGTAGTCCAAGTCAGGTCCTCAGAGATGTTTACACCAAGGTACTTGAAGCTACTAGGCGGCGTCCCTCAGTTTTTATCGTTCGTAGTTCAGGAATGAACCAGGGTGCAGCACGAGTAGATGGAACCAGTCTAGTTTTTACGGGAGCATGCATCTCAAGTATTTGAGACAAAGCATTATTGTATATACAGCAGATTTCTGAAGGACAGTTAGATAGTAGGCATTTTGACAAGGTAGTAGCCCTTATTGAGTCAGAGAGAGAAGATGGATTAACAGAATTGATTTTACGATAAGTCAGCATTTTCTTCAGAGGCGGTATAGATATTGGAAAACTACAACTGAAGTTTATGATTTTATGATCTGAAAAAGCAAAATCAGAACCACTAACAAAAATATTATTTAAGCCAGATGTACATATGAGATCCAGTATATGGCCCTTGGAGTGAGTAGCAAAAGTTACATGTTGGGTTAGGTTAAAGCAGTCCAGGACAGACGTCAGTTCATTGCATTGAACAGTGTTTTCATGTAAATTAAAATCACCAAGCAGAATAACAGATGAATAAGTACCACAGACTAGAGTTAGTAATGCACTGATCTCAGAAAAGAAATCAGACAGCAAGTCAGCATGACATTTTGGAGGTTGGTAAATCAAGATTACAGCCTGTGACGATTTGCCAGATATTTTCAGCGCAAGATATTCAAATGCTGTAACGTCATGCAACTCCATCTTTGAAATCTTAATAGTCTCACGGCAAACTACAGCCAGCCCACCACCTCGACGATGAAGACGTGGCTGAGCAAAGTAGATGTATCCAGGGGGAGTTAAGAGATTCAGGTTGAGAAGGTCATTAGGCATCTGCCAAGTTTCAGTCAGAAGTAGCATGTCCAGGTTCATGTCAGTGATTATGTCATGTAACACAGAAGCTTTAGTAGTCAGAGAGCAAGTGTTCAGCAGCGCACATTGCAGGTCTGAAGATGAACCTCTGCCATTTCGGAGGTCAGGATCAAGACGCAATGATCTTAGATTTGCAAAATTCGTAGATCGATTTTCCAGCTTTGTTGCGCCCGGGTGTTGGTGGAGACGACCGGAATATTATTGGAGGACGAGTGATGATACGTGAGAGGTTTCTTCCGCGAGCGATGTATGTAGCGTGGTCGACGTAAAACTCCAAGTTGTTCACACCATTTATAGGTGTCCGTAGCCAATCGAAACGGCCCTTTAAATGTTCTGAGATGAGCTGCAGAGAATTGTAAAGCCATCACAGAGAAACTAATTTGATAAATGTCATTCAGTGCCAGCACGGACCAAAGATATATATATATATATATTTACATTTACATTTATTCATTTAGCAGACGCTTTTATCCAAAGCGACTTACATTACATTACCAGTGTTACAGTCACTGGAGGCAAGGTGGGTTAAGTGTCTTGCCCAAGGACACAACGACAGTATGACAGTATGAACTGTGGGGAGAGTGGGAATCGAACCGCCTACCTTCCGGTTGAAAGACGACCGCTCTACCCACTGAGCTACTGCGCCATATATATATATATATATATATATATATATATATATATATATATATATATATATATATATATATATATATATATATATATATATATATATATATATATATATATATATATATATATATATATATATATATATATATATATATATATATATATATATATATATATATATATATATATTTGTGTGGAATTAAAATGGCAGATGGGTTGTAGAGTGATTGAAGCATGGTCTGATATGATAATGCTGTGGATGTTTCATTCTATTATTCTGGGTATTATTCTTTAACTAAAGGGAAAAAAAGCTATTATGAATGGAGCCAAAAAGAGGAGTAACATGGTAACAGTATTCAAATGTACGCTGTCAAGTCAGAGTAATGTCATGTGACAAAACAGAAACTAAAGTTGTGGAACACAAAAACGTTTCTTTCACTCATAGTTAGTGGTTGGGTAAAGCCATTTACAGTCAAACAACTGTGTTTACTCTTTTAAATTATCATTCTGCCAGGGTAAGTAAACTTAGGAGCCACACTGTTTTTCCAGTGTTAAAATAAAAAAATGGAGTAATAGATACACAGGTGGTTTCATTAATGAATAAGATTCAAATAAAATAAACAAATAAAAACAAACTCTTATTGTTACCATTTATTTATTTTTAATGGTTTACATTTATATCAAGTGCACACTGTCTTATTCCTGCAGTTTTTGGTAAATCTAACATGTGACACACTTGCATTACAGAGTAACTCTGCAGACATAACCTGACACAGAGAAAATGCATTAATGTAAAAGTAAAGTAAAAGTATCATAGAATAATACTGAGTGAATGACATCTATTTATGCAAGCCTCAGAATTTACAAGTTGGAGGCATCAAATACTAATCAGATTATTTCCTACAGAAAAAATACAAAAACAGCAGTTCCAGTTTGTTCCTGAGTTTATCTGGTGGCAGCATAAATAACACTCGACTCAGTGGAATCAGCTCGACCTGCTCGTCTTGGCTTTTGTTTTATATTCACTGCAGCATAGTTCAAATTCTCCGACGCCAGGTTCTGTGAGGAAAAGCAGTCAACAAACATTGAAGACAAATCTAACAATATTCTTCAAACACAAGTTCAAGTTTACCTCTATTGGAGCATTTTCTTCTCTGTTTTGTTCTAAAACAGAAAGACAAGTGTCCTATATCAGTCAGTGACAGCTTTAAATTTTATATGACCTAAATTTTTAATGAATACATGAAATACCTGTCTGTAGTCGTTTGATTTTAACAGGAAACCCAACAATAATTGTCACAAGAAGAACACAGACACCTCCCAATATAATGCTCGTCCACCATGTTGGATTACCTAATCATCAACAGTTATTTTAGCAGAATGTAATAAACATGGTCTGATTTATACAACCAGATGGAAACAAAACTTACTCTTACACTTGGAGCCCATGTCAACATCAGACCAGGAGTCATTACCTACGAGGAAATAGCAGTGTTGAAGGTGTTTCTTCAAAATGGAGTTAAAAAGAAGATCTTACCTTGGACCTTTAAATCAAAACCACAAATTTGTCCTTTTCCAAACACGTCCAATCCACAAATGTAGACGCCAGAGTCAGCCATCTCAACACGTCTGATTAGGAGAATGACACTAGAGTTCTCGGTGCTCATATTGAACCTGTCGTCTGTAATTCCCTTACAGAACTTGGGCCCTTCTGAAATTCCATTCATGGAAGCAATGTAGCAGTATTTTCCATCATTAACAATCCTGGACCAGAATGCGGGCGCAGGTTTCTCAGAGATGTTTCTGCACGACAAGACGACATCTTCTCCATGTTTGACCTTCACAGTGTTAGACTTGGTGCTCCAACCTAAAACAAACAGCAATATTTACTTAGAGCCAAGAATAAATTAATAATGAAGAAGAGGCAGTACTTACAGAAGCAGCTCAGAAGTAAAGCTGTTGTGACGGTAAAGCTCTTCATTGTGCCAGTGTGATACTAGAACAGCAGGGCGCTTTGTATAGTCCTTTTAAGGTAGTTTGTTGCAAAGGGGCGGGCTTTTCATGTTGATGCGACTGCTGTTACCGGCCACATGAAGGATGTCCGGACGAGAGTCTAAAGCAGAGTGTCAAATCGACAAGATCAAAGCACTTTAGTCTTCACTTGTTCAACTTTATGCATCAAATGTAATCAAAGTTCTGTGGTGCATCAACTCCACAAACTCAAACACAAAAATCCAGGCAGAACTATAATTCAAGCTAATTTTACACATTTTGAGGAGATGTGGATTCTCTGTTTAGACCACAATGCTCTGTCTCTTCCTGTCTTGGCATTCACCTCAACCCGCTGCTACAGGGGCCTGGGGCCTCATATTATTCCAACAGACAAACTCAAAGCAAAACAGTCAAACTAATGAATGCATATATGTGTGCTCATACATACCCTGGCAGTTTTTTTCCCCAGAGAATATGAATAAGAACACAAAAACTTTTTCTTTCACTCATAGTTAGTGGTTGGAAGAAGCCATTTATTGTCCAACAACTTTGTTCACTCTTTTAAAATCATGACAACAGAAACTACCCAAATGACCCTGATCAAAAGTTTACATTTGTTAATAGCGTTTATTGCCCGCCTTTAACATTAATGACAGCTTGTGGTCTTTTGTGGTAGCTGTGAATGAGGCTCTTTATTTTCTCAGATGGTAAAGCTGCCCATTCTTTTTGGCAAAAAGCCTCCAGTTTCTGTAAATTCTTGGGCTGTCTTGCATGAACTGCACGTTTGAGATCTCCCCAGAGTGGCTCAATGATATTGAGGTCAGGAGACTGAGATGGCCAGTCCAGAACCTTCACTTTATGCTGCTTTATGCTGCTGTAGCCAATGACAGGTTGACTTGGCCTTGTGCTTTGGATCATTGTCATGTTGGAACGTCCAAGTACGTCCCGCTGAAATACAACAAGTCCTGTATTTAAGCTGAAGTCATTTGTGGGTTTTTCTTCGCATCCCAAACAATTATCCTGGCAGTTGTGGCTGAAGTTTTGTGGGTCTACATGACCTTTTCATTTTCCACTTCTTAATTAGAGTTTAAACAGTGCTAATTGGCATTATCAATTCCTTGGATATATTTTTATATCCCTTTCCTGTTTTATACAGTTCAATTTTCCTGCGGATCTTTTGACAATTCTTTTGCTTTTACCATGACACAGAATACAGAAAGAAAAAAACGTCAGTGCAGCACAGGATGAAAGATCCAAGGGTCTGTCAGGAGCCCAGAAACTCACTGACCTTTTATACACATACACCGATTACAAGCAAACAGATCACAGGTGAGGATGGTTACCTTAAGTAGTCATTCAAACCTGTTTGTGTCAATTTGTGTGCATTTTATCAGTAGAGGTTATCATTCATTCATTTTCTACCACTTAGTCCCGTTAGGGGTCGCGGGTGACTGGAGCCTATCCCAGCTGCTTTGGGCCTGAGGCAGGGTACATCCTGGACAATGGCCAGTTAGTTAGTTGCAGGGCAGACAGTGACAGACAACCATTTACTCTCACATTCATTTACTAGGCACACTTTAGAGTTGCCAATTAACCTATACATGCATGTCTTTGGACGGTGGGAGGAAGCCGGAGAACCCACGATAACACGTGGAGGACATGCAAACTCCTCACAGAAAGATCGGAGTTGGGCAAGTATGTTTGAGTCGGCTGGGTTTTGAACCCACAACCTTCTTCAACAAGGAGTGCTAACCCCTCTGCCACGTGCACCCCATTAGAGGTTATCAGTCACATCTAATACAACCAGTAGAGGTTTAAATTCTGACCACACTGCAATGTCCTTTCCTGTCCTGGCGCTCACCTCAACCTGCTGCTCCCTATATCTACACACAGTTGACTGTGAAACCACACGGACTGCTGCAACATTGTACCGTATTTTCCGGACTATAAGTCGCACTTTTTTTCATAGTTTGGCTGGTCCTGCGACTTATAGTCAGGTGCGACTTATTTATCAATTTATTTGACATGAACCGAGAAAAATGAACCGAGAGAAATGAACCGAGAGAAATGAACCAATAGAAAACATTACCGTCTACAGCCACGAGAGGGCGCTCTATGCTCAGTGCTCCTGTAGCCTACCACTGAAAACTGTTAACTGAAATATTAACTTAAAGACAACTGAGAAAGACTGAATGCAAACAAAATGCCCCAAAGAAAATCCTATTCTGCAGATTACAAACCGCAGATAGTAAAATATGCAGCAGCGGTAATCGAGCAGCAGAAAGAAAGTTTGGAGCGAGTGCTATGCTAATATGTAGCTAACTGTTAATGTGTTACGTTAACATACATATTCAGCCTGTTGTTCTGTGTACTATTGTGTACCATTAGCTGAATAACTTGCCTTGCCAGATTACCAATATCTGTTCTTGGTCTTGGATTTTAAATAAATGAAGTTAATATTTCAGTTAACAGTTTTCAGTTGTTTTCAGTGGTAGACTACAGGAGCACTGAGCAGCATATAGCGCCCTGTAGACGGTAATGTTTTCTCTTGGTTATTGGTTCTAAATGAATGCGACTTATAGTCCGGTGCGACTTATATATGTTTTTTTCCTCGTCATGATGTATTTTTGGACTGATGCTATATCAAACACAGAATGCAGGGCAAAGTAAATCCACTGTAGATGTAGTACTTAATAGTGCTTTGATGCAAAGATAAAACCACAGGGGCATAGGCCTTTGATTTGAGACATCATGTTAGTCCAACAAAAACTGAACTAAGTGTAGGTCTCACTCTGAAGTAGAGTTGTGACGTTCGCGAACGAACCGATTCTTTTGAACGGCTCATAAAAATGAACGATGGGGCAGTCGCGGCTGGAGGAGCCGTTCTTTCTGTCGTTCTTTTTCCTATGCGTGTCTCACACAGATGCACACAAATGAGCTCCTCCGCGAGACAGAACAGTTATAGGGGGAGGGGCGGACCCAGCGCAGGCCGACCCTTTATAGCGTGATGATATTAGTTATTAGTTGTGCACGCATCCTTCACGTGAGAACTTCATTGCAGCCCACTTTGTTATTATTCATTGACTTGAAGGGGCTGATGTCCTATTTGCAAAGTTTACAGTAGTAATAGTATGTAGTATGTAGACATTTCCATTTTATTTATTCTAATTTTATCTACTTTAAATATTTTTGTTTTCTATCAAAATGTTCTTGTGTGATAATGTTCTTGTGTGGAAGTGTTTGTAGTAAAAGCTGTTTTGCACAGAAATTCATTGCAGATGGCTTTGTTGTTGATGTTTATTTGTGAGTAGGTATTGTATGAATAACATAAGTCAACGTAGCTTTACACACACACACACACACACACACACACACACACACACACACACACACACACACACACACACACACACACACACACACACACACTTTGTACTAAATGTAAATCCAAAATAGTGACGTCACTGTCTAAGCAGAGGATTTGTGCAACCCTATGGAATATAGTCCACACATGACAAATGAGGTAAAAATCAATATTTCAGAATAATTCAAACTCAGATATTGGTGTGTGATATCTGAGTTTTAATTATTTGACTACAAATCTCACCCCATCATTCCTCCCAGTGATTATTTCCAGGATAAAAAATGCCCCCAAGCTGGCTTCTTAAAACGGACTAAATATTTAAAAAGAGCCAAAGAGCCGTTCTTTTGAACGGCTCTTTGAAAGGAACGGATCGCGAAGATCCGGATCCCCTCAAAGAGCCATAAATCCCATCACTACTCTGAAGTGCAGTTCCTATGTCACACACAAAAATGTATGGTCACATTTTCATTTGACCCTACATTTTTAAAAAGGAAAGAAACAGAAGATAAAAAAACAAATGAACAAACAAACACAGGCCAACAGAGTCCAAGAAAAAAACAAAAAATAAAGAGAAAGAAAATGACCACTAATCCACAGCGAAGCAGAGGTATGGGGTCCATACCTCCAAAACATGTTGGGTAAGATACAGTTGTCTGTGAAGGTTCTCAGTGAAGGTTCAGAATTTATGAACTCTCTTGGAATTAGAGACGAAACGTCTTCAACCTTTAAACCTGGGTCCAGATGCTTTTACTTAAACCTGTTTTGTAAGATACTGTTATAAAAATTTAAAATTTCGTATAGTAAAATTAACATTACTGGTTGCTTCTACTCCTCTTCAGGTCAGTCCTGATCATGTCATGTACTTTATGCTAATCCAAACATGAACATAGTCATAATTAGACATAGACATAACTTGCCACAAACTAAATCCTGCACCTGGGAACTTGTCATGGAGGAGGGGAGGGGCAGTCTGTATCGTCTCTCATTAATCAGAACTGAAATATTTTGAGGCTTGTGACTGATCCATGTAGGGATTTAATGTATTGTACGCTACTGTACTGTAGATGATTATAGAAATATTAATTTATTAATTTGGGTAAATTATCAACTAATATTTTTATTATCAAAATTGTCTCGTTGAGGGCACCACCCAGATGCGTTCTGGGAAACGGATTATATTTACTAAGTCTCCATTAATCTGAAGGAATAGAATTCTACCTGTGTTCGGAATACGTCTGATATAACATAAAACACCAAATCAAAATCTTTAACGTTTTATGGGGTTTTATTAAAGATTATACAAAGTTAACATAATTGATGGAAATGACACAAAGGGTGAATTATGGACATATAATGGGAATAATGATTAACACAATAAACAATAACCTTTACTGAACTTTGTGGAGGATAATGAATGCTTTGACTGATTACAACTCGGCTGGGGAGTTTAATTACCGGATTATTAACAAGGGTTTAGGGAGGAGATAGGTGAATTGGCTTGGGCTTATGAGATACAGTTTAAACGCCAAACTCCTGCTGTGTCACGTGCGGCTTACTTTGTTCGCTGGCTCCGGTTCCGCGGACTTCCGTCACAGGTCCAAAGTTTTGCTTCGGGTTCTGAAGCGGGCGTCTGGGATTCAAAGGGACCGCGTTCACAAGATGTCCGTCACTGACTGGCCGCTGGCTGGTTACGCGGGCTGCCGGGATATGGAGTTGTGGAAAGGCGTCAACTGTATCAAGCTGTATTAGTCTATTTCTTTGCCGTTGGCATAAGGCAAGAACAGATTAGAGTCTTTGAAAAATCATCGCTGGACAACTGGAAAAAGGGGTCTCTCTGGAGTCGTTCCTCTGGCTTAGAGAGTCCGTAGTTCAAGCGGAGTTCTTGGTCTTTCTCAAGAACTACCAAAATGTCTTCCCTCTTGTGCGGTTGACGTCACGAGAGTTTTTACAAAAATAAGCAATGTGTAGCTGCCTGGCGGGCAACGGGCCTAGAACAATTAAAAATAAGTTCGGTTCCAGAGGAGGAAATCTAAGAAAAGCCTGAGGGCGTAAAAGGAGAGAAGCTTAAGAGAGCGTAAGCAAGAAGAGTTCAAGAGAGGGTTTCAGAGAGCGCGATTTCCGGTGCGCACCGGGTTTTTGTGCGGCTTGAGGGGGCGTGTTTTTGGGCGTGTTTCTTTTGGGGAAAGGCATGGTTTGGGAAAAGCCTATCCCACCTAAATTTTTAATTGACATAACTTTATCTTCCACAAAGTCACATTGAATATTTAGTTTTGTAGTCATAAGCATACACATACATTTGGCACTGCAGATTTGTACCTAGATAGAATGCATCTTTAAGCATGCTGTAACACACATAAATTCATTCAACCATTTTATTAACTGTAAGCTTGTAAGACTGATGTAAAGAGTCGATTCTTCTGTTGTGACTCTAAATCCTGTGGGGGAAAACATTACCATATACTTAGAGACACACTTTTAATGGCATAAACACAATATCAATGTCCTTTCTCCTAAAAGTAAGCAGTTTAAGTTCTTAGCGTCGTTCATGCATACTGTCGCTAGAGGGCAGTATGGTATCATCCAGAAAGCTCAGATTCCTTGACCTCAAAGGTCATCAGTGTCTCTGCTTCTGAGGCCAATTGTTACATCTGTATGTAAATGTCTGTGTGTTCTACCGGCTTGAGGAATGGGGGTGTGTCTGGTCTTGGTTCCTGATTGGCTGATACTAACTAATGTCTGTGTTCCACCTGCAGGAGGAATGGGTGTGTCTGATCACGGATACTGATTGGCTGATACCCTTTATAAGGAGGAAGTTGATGCTGGTTGAGAAACTGCTGCTACGCTCCGTGTTTCGGTCTGGGCTCCGTCTCCTTTTGGCTGCTGTCGATGCCAGGGGCAACTTAGACGTTTCTGCTCCTTGTTTATTTTCTCATTTAGTTCTTTTAGGTGATGGGCGCGGTGGTCCTGTTTTAACACTTGGGAAAATCCACGGGACATGAAATTAGAACCTTGATCAGTTTGGATTATTTTCGGCATGCCAAATAATGAAAAGAACTTTGTCAAAGCCTTTACAATGGCTGGAGTAGTGATTTTACGCAGTGGAAACACTTCAGGAAACCGAGTAGAAGTACACATGACCGTCAACAGAAATTTATTACCAGACTTTGAGCGAGGAAGAGGACCCACACAATCAACCAATACCCTCTCAAAAGGCTCACCCACAACTGGAATTGGACACAAAGGAGCCGGAGGTATGGTTTGATTTGGTTTTCCTACAATCTGACATATGTGACACGATTTGACATAACGAGCCACATCTCTCTTTAAGCCTGGCCAAAAGAAATGTCTCAAAATGCGGTCATAGGTCTTTCTAACCCCAAATGACCAGAAAATGGATTGTCATGGGCTAGAGATAAGATTTGTTTTGGTAAGGCAGCGGAACAACAATCTGGTCACACTCCGCCACTCATCTCCAGCAGAAACATGCCGTGGTAACCATTTGCGCATGAGAATATGGTCCCTCAAAAAGTAACCCCTAGACACATTTTTTATATTTTCATCACTCACGATTTGTTCAAAAAGCGTTGACAAAGACTTGTCTTTCTTTTGTTCTTTAACTAAATCCAGCCGTGACATAGTGACAGGTTCAGTGTCTATAGCAGAGTTAACTGATGTAATTTTCTCTTTGCTTTCACACAACGAACCGTCATTAAAGCAAGCTCCACTCAGAAATGTGTCACTTAAGTCAATATCATCATTAGTTAACTCAAGTCGGCGCTTTGAAGCAGCGCGTGTAACAGCACAAGACGTAAACACATCCGGATAATTTTTTTCAAGTTTATCTGGACTGTGGCTGACAATAGGTACAGGTGTTAACTCTGGTGTAATCAGCACTCTACCTCCTTTCAAATCGTTCCCCATTATAACAGAAACTCCGTTAATTGGGAAACCCGGCCGCACCCCAACGACGGCATCCCCTGACCATAGGTCTGACTGTAGAGCAATTTTATGCAAAGGAACACCAACGTCTTGCAGGTTAAAACCACGCACAGGGACCTTATAACCAATAGCGGTTTTGTTACTCAGCGGTAAAACCCCTTCCAGGATAAAAGACTGAGAGACGGCAGTGTCCCTCAATATCTTCACCGGGATTTTACTACCATGTCCAGACAATGAAACAAAACCATCCATTACAAAAGGCTTAAAGTCAGTGTAATCACAGGCTTCAGGCAAATGCGACTCCTTATCCTGACTCACAGTCTTAATCAAAACTACTGGTTTAACGATCTTGTTCTTCAGTACTTGACAATTAGCGATTATATGACCTCTCTTTCTACAATAGAAACAAGTGACATCATTAGCTTTTGTTTCCACATTACCAGCCACAACGTTCGTCACATGCTCAGAGGGCATAAACCCCTTTTTCTCACCGTCGCGCTCATTTTTTTCAAAACCAAAACCAAATGGGCGTTCCACAAAGACAGACTTGTGCGTTAAGACATATTCATCAACCAACACAGCGGCTTTAGATACATCAGCAACTTTGTTTTCGTTTAAATATGTTGCTACTCTTTCAGAAAGACTGTTCTTAAATTCTTCCATTAAAATTAACTGTTTAAGCTGCGCAAAGTCTGTAATGCCTTGTGATGTGCACCATCTATCAAAGAGTATTTCTTTCTCTCGGACAAACTCTACATAAGTCTGATCTGATAGCTTTCTTAATTTACTGAAACTTTTGCCTGTATGCTTCAGGGACAAGCTGGAAAGCTCGAAGGATAGCAGTTTTAACTTTATCAAAATCAACACTATCTTCTGCTGACAATGAGGCATATGTTTCCTGCGCACGTCCTACCAAAACACACTGCAATAACAATGTCCACATCTCTTTTGGCCATTTAAGTGAGCGTGCAACACGTTCAAACAATATAAAATACTTATCCACATCCTTCTCATTAAATGGGGGAACTAAACGAATGTTTTTACTTACGTCAAAGTCCACAGACTGAGACCGAGGACCAACACCAAGCTCTAATTCGCGCATGCGAATCTGTGTTTGTTGCTCCAATTTCTTTGTCTCCAAAATATTAATATAATGGAGCTCCTTTTCCTTTAAAGCAAGACGCTCCAATTCAACTTCTAGCTCCTTTAATCTAACTGCTTCATCCACCGTACTACTAGAGCAAGACATTCTAGGACCTTTCTCTGATAGCAAACATTAACATACATATCCCCTCATCCCAGTCCTTAGCGAACTCCAAACAGTAAGTGCGTAACATAGACTTTAATGTCTGATGGAATCTCTCGAGAGCACCCTGACTCTCAGGATGGTAAGCACTGGAGAAACAATGTTTAATGCTCAACTGTTTTAACATTGTTTCTCCAGTGCTTACCATCCTGAGATGGTAAGCACTGGACGAGCCCCCAAATATGTTACGATCCCCGCTAAACCACAAGGGAACTTAACATAAATTCAAACCACACAAAATGTAAGGCAACACAAAACCACAATTTATTAATTAAACAGAGGATTTGGGACAAACCAAAAAGCCATACACAACTAAAGCTCAAACTGTCTATATAACAGAAGAATTAAAAGGAGAACAAAAAGGCGGTGATGGGTCGGCCAAAATGAACAAAAGAGGGAAACAAGCCGAGCCAGCCCGCCATTGGACCGTCGTACCCGACTGGCCTACCCTGTCCCTGCCTAACCAATCCTAACCCTTAAAGTAAAATAACAAACCGTTAAAACAGGACCACCGCGCCCATCACCTAAAAGAACTAAATGAGAAAATAAACAAGGAGCAGAAACGTCTAAGCTGTCCCTGTTCCCACCAACCGTACAGAGTTGCGCCGTTATTTAGCCATGGTGGGTTATTACAGGGGCTTCTGTAAAAAATTTTCCGCCGTTGCTGCACCATTGACAGACCTCCTCAGCCCTAAAGTGGACTTTTATTGGACTGATGGTTGTCAAACTGCATTCGAGCAAACAAAAAGTTTGCTAATTAATGCTCCCGTTCTAGCTGCGCCTCAATTTGACCAACCATTTAAATTGGCCGTTGATGCGTGTGATTTTGGCATTGGTGCTGTTCTTCTACAGGATGGGCCTGATGGCATTGAACATCCGGTTTCCTATTTTTCGAAAAAACTTGATAAACATCAAAGGTGGTATTCCACCATCGAAAAAGAAGCCTTAGCCCTGGTAATGGCTCTGGAACACTTTGAGGTTTATGTTGGTGGCTCTTGTGTACCTGTGGTTGTCTGTACGGACCATAATCCTTAGTGTTCCTAGACCGTATGCGCAATAAAAATCGTCGCCTTATGAATTGGAGTCTGCGCATACAGTCCTTCAATATAAAAATTCAACACATTCGCGGTAAAGAGAACGTAATAGCAGATGCGTTGTCCCGTCTACTTGCCACTGTATGATGAACTGAAGAGTTTGAGGTGAGCAGGTTTTTTTTTCTGCATCCTTCAAACATATTCAGTGTCTTTGGGTGGGGGTGTTACATCTGTATGTAAATGTCTGTGTGTTCTACCGGCTTGAGGAATGGGGGTGTGTCTGGTCTTGGTTCCTGATTGGCTGATACTAACTAATGTCTGTGTTCCACCTGCAGGAGGAATGGGTGTGTCTGATCACGGATACTGATTGGCTGATACCCTTTATAAGGAGGAAGTTGATGCCGGTTGAGAAACTGCTGCTACGCTCCGTGTTTCGGTCTGGGCTCCGTCTCCTTTTGGCTGCTGTCGATGCCAGGGGCAGCTTAGACGTTTCTGCTCCTTGTTTATTTTCTCATTTAGTTCTTTTAGGTGATGGGCGCGGTGGTCCTGTTTTAACGGTTTGTTATTTTACTTTAAGGGTTAGGATTGGTTAGGCAGGGACAGGGGAGGCCAGTCGGGTACGACGGTCCAATGGCGGGCTGGCTCGGCTTGTTTCCCTCTTTTGTTCATTTTGGCCGACCCATCACCGCCTTTTTGTTCTCCTTTTAATTCTTCTGTTATATAGACAGTTTGAGCTTTAGTTGTGTATGGCTTTTTGGTTTGTCCCAAATCCTCTGTTTAATTAATAAATTGTGGTTTTGTGTTGCCTTACATTTTGTGTGGTTTGAATTTATGTTAAGTTCCCTTGTGGTTTAGCGGGGATCGTAACACCAATACACAAAAATCGTATTTCAAAGAGCCATAACTGTCACGTCCTGGCCCCAGCCAGTCTGAGAGCTCCGAGATACACCTTTGATCTGCTCTGGGATGGAGAGGGGTAAAAGTCGTTAATTTAGAATTATTTCCTGAGTTTTCTCCTTGGAAAAACAACGACCATCTGTTGTTTATTAACACTGGGTTGTTAAAGTCCTTTTCTGTTGGTAAAGCAAACACTTTCTGGGTCTGGAGAAGGTGTTTTACAGCATAAATTGTTTGTTTGTGACATTTATGCTGTAAACCCTGGTTTGACCTGAGTGTGATACAGTCAATGACCTGCTCTGTGGGGGTGCTCACTGTGGCAGGCAGATGCGTTCACTACATCCATGACAGGAGAATATTCTTTTGTGCAGATGGCGTATATGTAGTCAGCTGGAGCCTGAACCAACCCTATAGCCCAAGAGCACAGACATAGGATTCAGACTCAATCAATCCAAATACAGTGGCAACAAAAACTATGTAAACCTTTTGGAATTTCATGCTTTTCTGAATAAATCTTAAAATATGACCTGATCTTCATCTAAGTCAAGGGTATTGAAAAACATAAATTGTCTAAAAGTAATAACACACAAAAAAAATCATATATTTTATGTCTTTATTGAACTCACTCATTAAACATTCTGGTTGACCCCCTTTTGGAAGCATTAACCTCAACCAGGCACCTCAACCAGGCACTCCTGTAGCTGTGGATCAGACCTGCACATCGTTGAGGAGGAATTTTAGCCATTCTTCCTGGTAGAACTGCTTTAGCTCTGTCATATTCTTTAGACGTCTCATGTGTATTGCCCTCTTCAAGTCAATCCATAGCATCTCTATTGGGTTGAGGTCTGTGCTCTGACTTGGCCAAAAGATGGATATTGTTTTTCTGAAGCCATTCAGTTGTGGGTGTGTTTTTGTTATACGAATTCTATATCCTTATGTTATCCAGAGAGACACATAGACAGAGCATATTTAAAAAGCAAATGGCCAGGTTTAATTCTTGCAAGAATGAAGCAAAAGCACACAAACATGTATCAAGACTACAGAGTGAGTTTTGCTTCCAAAGTAAACAATACATGTGGTTATATAGACAGCAGTACACAGTGTTAAGAATGAGGCCCTCTGCAGCCCTCTAACCCAGAGACCAGGTGGTGGTGGTTGTGCCTAGGTCTATGTTTGTAATAGAATGAAGGACAGGACATGAGCAGAATGAATATAATGTATAATTTTATATATATTTATACATTATATTCATTCTGCTCATGTCCTGTCCTTCATAAGACAGACCTTTCACACGGGGGACCCAGGTTCGAATCCCCCTCGGGGCGCTATCCAGTGTGGGTCCTTAGGCAAGACCCTTCGCGCTACTGCCTACCTCATAAAAATGATGAGAGACAATAAATGCTATGAGAAGCCGGATCAGACGACGCCCGGCCAAACAAGGTCTGCGTCAGGTGTTGGGGAACCAGAGCAACTTGATGACAAATGGGCTACTGGAACAAGACGGAGATGGGCGAGATGCGATAACAAGGCTCTGTTGGAATGCTACTACTCCAGTAACCCTGGAGGGAACATGAGAAACTAGAGAAATACCAAGGGCTCAGAGAAGAGCTGGAAAAGGCTTGGAAGGTGAAGGCGACAGTGGTGCCTGTGGTCATCGGAGCACTCGGGGCAGTAACCCCCAAACTGGAAGAGTGGCTACAGCAGATCCCTGGAAGAACACCAGACATCTCGGTCCAGAAAAGTGCAGTACTAGGAACAGCAAAGATACTGTGCAAAACCCTCAAGCTCCCAGGCCTCTGGTAGAGGACCCGAGCTCGAAGGATGAGACCACCCGCAGAGGGTGAAGGACAAAGTTTTTTTTTTATATATATATATAATTAATTTGTCCTGCTGTGGCTACCCTGCTTGTTCAGTTTTTTACGTATTATATAATCATAAAACAGAGATGTTAGCAAGTTTAAATGATGCCTTTATATCGTTGGCTGTCATTCGGGGTTGTTTCTTTTACTCATCGATGAGTCTTTGTTGTGCTCTTGGTGTAATTTTGACTGCGCCTTGATATACAGTCAAAACAATACCTGGGTGGATGTTCTTGCTGTTTAAATTGTATAAGTTAATAATGTTTAAAAGTCTCTGTGTGTTTTCTGAGGAATGCCTTTCTTTGATAAAGCCAGTCTGGTCGGGATGTATGAGCGATGATACAACTGTTTCCAATCTTTTTGCCAGGGCTTTGCTAATCATTTTAACATTGGTATTAATTAATGAAATTGGACGGTAGTTGAAACAGAGTGTGTGGTCGTTTAGGAATAAATGTAAATAGTGCTGTGTTCATATGTTGAGGAATCCTATTGTTTTGCATTATATCTTAAATAGTTTTGATGAGTAGCAAAGAGGTGCCAAATGTTTTGTAAAATTTGGTTCGGAATCCTGATCCATGATTATTTTGTTATCAGTGTTTGAAGAAATGCCAGAGGAGTCTTAGATTTCTATAATAATAACATTTTACTGTTTGTTGTTTTAACTGACTGGATAAAAATCTTCCTGTTTTGTTTCCAATTTCAATGTGTGTTTTCTGATTTTCAAAATTAGTGAGTTCCTGTTTGGCTTTGAGTATTTTTTTTCTAATTGAGTCTGTGTGTATGAGAGTCTCTTCACCTCCTCTAGAAGATATTGTTCTATTACATTTTCTTTTCTCTTTTTGTTAGCTGTGTATGCTATTATATTACCTTGTAGCGCTACCTTGGCTCTTTCCCATAGTATAGTGGCGAATGTCGCTGTGGAGTTGTTGGATTTCAGAAAGAATGCCTATTCCTGTTCCTAGAAAATCTGTGTCAGAAAGTAATGATGTGTTTAGCCGCCATCTTGGTGGAGGGTGGGAGTCAGTACCTGTATGTATTTTTAAAGTGATGGGTGCATGGTCTGAAATATTAATACTATGATTGTTAGTTTTTATTGTTTTAGGTGATAGTAATTTATGGATAAGAAAATGATTTAACCATGAGTATGTTTTATGGCATGAGGAGTAACATGTATTCCCTGCTGTTTGGTTTGTGTAATCTGAAAATATCTGTTAGTTCATACTCAGCTATTAGTGATGGGATTTATGGCTCTTTGAGGGGATCCGGATCTTCGCGATCCGTTCCTTTCAAAGAGCCGTTCAAAAGAACGGCTCTTTGGCTCTTTTTAAATATTTAGTCAGTTTTAAGAAGCCAGCTTGGGGGCATCTCAGTTTATCCTGGAAATAATCACTGGGAGGAATGATGAGGTGAGATTTGTAGTCAAATAATTAAAACTCAGATATCACACACCAATATCTGAGTTTGAATTATTCTGAAATATTGATTATTACCTCATTTGTCATGTGTGGACTATATTCCATAGGGTTGCACAAATCCCTCTGCTTTGACAGTGACATCACTATTTTGGATTTACATTTAGTACAAAGTGTGTGTGTGTGTGTGTGTGTGTGTGTGTGTGTGTGTGTGTGTGTGTGTGTGTGTGTGTGTGTGTGTGTGAAGCTACGTTGACTTATGTTATTCATACAATACCTACTCACAAATAAACATCAAAAACAAAGCTGGCTGCAATGAATTTCTGTGCAAAACAGCTTTTACTACAAACACTTCCACACAAGAACATTATCACACAAGAACATTTTGATGGAAAACAAAAAATATTTAAAGTAGATAAAATAGAATAAATAAAATGGAAATGTCTACATACTATTACTACTGTAAACTTTGCAAATAGGACATCAGCCCCTTCAAGTCAATGAACAATAACAAAGTGGGCTGCAATGAAGTAGCCTACTCAAGTAGGCTAATAATAATAATAATGACTGAATAAAAACTACCCAAATGAATGATTAAAAGTTTACATACCCCAGTTCTTAATAATGTGTAGTGCCACCTTTAACATCAATGGCAGCTTCAAGCCTTGATGCGGATGTCAACAGGGAGCCAGTGTAACCTAATGAAGAGAGGAGTTACATGCGCTCTCTTTGGTTCATTTTTAGACCACACTTGCAGCTACATTCTGAGAGTGTTTACAACAGCGTATTGAACTGAAGGAAGCCGTAGGGGGAGCTGCGCAAAACTTTTTTAGTTCTGCTTTAACTAGTGAAAAGCTTATCAGACCAAAAATGTGAGCAAGGGGCAAAACACTCTGAATGACTATGGTTTGTTACACAGGTGGTGATTTCTAGCACTATTGAATTAACTTTAATGCTAGTTGTTTTTCCATTTGAGTAGTCATTCATTTATTCATTTTCTCCGCTTAGTCCCGTTAGGGGTCACGGGTGACTGGAGCATATCCCAGCAGCTTTGGGCCTGAGGTGGGGTACACCCTGGTCAGTGGCCAGTTAGTCGCAGGGCTGACATTTAGAGACAGACAGTGACAGACAACCATTCACTCTCACATTCATTCACTAGGGACACTTTAGAGTTGCCAATTAACCTGTACATGCATGTCTTTGGACGGTGGGAGGAGGCCGGAGTACTCGGAGAGAACCCACGGTAACACGTGGAGGACATGCAGACTCCTCACAGAAAGACTGAAGTCGGCCGAGAGAATGTTTGAGTCGGCCGGGTTTTGAACTCATGACCTTCTTGCTGTGAGGCAGGAGTGCTAATATTAAAATGCTTTTTTTTACAAATATATTTTCATATCATCATCATGTTTAACAAAATGACACCTGTAGAGAAGCACCACTGCTCATGTCCCTCTGTTGTTGGTGCCTGCATTTCTGACAGTGCAAAAGGTTAGAAAGGAAATACTATTTTAAAACAGCCACAATAAACCAGAGACCACAGTTTCACAAAGAAGGTTGTACAAACTCAAGAGTTCAAATCATAAAGGGAAAAAAGCCATTGTGAATGAAGATTAAAAAGAGGAGTCACCATGGCAACAGTAATATAATGAAAGCTGCAAAGTCGGCGTAATGTCATTTGACAATTGAGACACTTTATACAGGGTTAAAATAAAATAAAAAGTGAGGAGGAAAAGATACACAGCTGGTTTAATTGATAACAATATTTAGGATTCAATATATAGGATTTAAATAAAATAAACAAATTTATTGTTATTTTGAATGGACAACATTTAAATCAATGTGACTTGCAAACTGTCTTATTCCTGACGTTTTTGGTAAATCTGACACTTGACACACTTACATTACAAAGTAACTCTGCAGACATAACCTGACACAGAGAAAATACATTAAAGTACTGCTGTAAAAGATTCATAGAATAATACTGAGTGAATGACATCTGTTTATGCATCTCAGAATTTACAAGTTGGAGACTACAGATCTATAAAAAGCACTAAAACAAAAATCATTCCTTGTTTAACTCATATCAATGTGTCTAAAGTGTATTCACAGTATTCATGTGAATGAGGAAACTAATCATCCAATCAGAGAACTCCAACAGACTCAGCAGAAGAGGAGACTCAGGGGTTAGAGAAAACACAGAGTGAGTTCCCACAGTAATGGAAAACCCAGAGTCCCCCTCTCTCCAGGGTTAACACACTCTGAGTTTGGACTAAAGCTGCTTCTGAAACAGGGCCTTTACGTTGCTTTGCTCTCAGCTCGATGCAAGCTGTTGTTTCTGTGGTTTCAGTCCTCACCACAGTGGAAAAAGAGCAGGGGCAGTCTGAGACGTGTGCATATCCACATTTGTATGTAAGTACATCAAAGGCATCAAATACTAATCAAATAATTTACTACAAAAAAGATACAAAAACAGCAGTTCCAGTTTGTTTTGGTTTATCTGGTGGCAGCGTAAATAACACCCGGCTCAGTGGAATCAGCTCGACGTGCTTGTCTTGGCTTTTGTTTGAAATTTACTGCAGCATAGTTCAAATTCTCCGATTCCAGGTTCTGTGAGGAAAAGCAGTCAACAAACACGGAAGAAAAATCTAAAAATATTCTTCAAACACAAGTTCAAGTTTACCTCTCTTGGAGCATTTTCTTCTCTGTTTTGTTCTAAAACAGAAATAAAAGTGTCCTATATTAGTCAGTGACATTTTTTAAATTCTTTATGAGCTGAATTTTTAATGAATACATGAAATACCTGTCTGTAGTCGTTTGATTTTAACAGCAAACCCCACAATAATTGTCAAAAGAAGAACACAGACACCTCCCAATATAATGCTCATCCACCATGTTGGATTACCTAATCATCAACAATTTTTTTTTAGCAGAATGTAATAAATATGGTCTGAATTACGCAGCCACATGGAAACAAAACTTACTGACACACTTGGAGCCCATGTCACCATCAGACCTGGAGTCGTTACCTACGAGGAAATAGCAGTGTTGAAGGTGTTTCTTTAAAATGGAGTCAAAAAGAAGCTCTTACCTTTGACCTTTAGTTCGTAAACACAAATTTCTCCTTTTCCAAGCACGTCCAATCCACAAAAGTAGAAGCCACAGTCGGTCATCTCAACACGTCTGATTTGAAGAATAACATGAGACTTGTTGGAGCTCATTTTAAACCTGTCGTCTGTAATTCTCTCACAGAATTTGGATTCTTTTGAAGTCCCATTTATGGAAGCAATGTAGCAGTAATTTCCATCCTTAAGAAGTTTGGACCAGAATGCGGGCACAGGTTTGGTGCCGATGTTTCTGCACCACAAGACGACCTCTTCTCCAAGTTTAAAATTCACAATGTAAGACTTGGTTCTCAAACCTAAAACAAACAGCAATATTTACTTAGAGCCAAGAATAAATGAATGATGAAGAAGAGGCAGTACTTACAGAAGCAGCCCAGAAGTAAAGCTGTTGTGAAGGTGAAGCTCTTCATTGTGACAGTGTGATACTAGAACAGCAGGGTGCTTTTAAGGTAGTTTGTTGCAAAGGGGCGGGCTGCTGTTACTGGCCACATGAAGACGACAAAGCAGAGCATTATGTCGACAACATCACAGCACGTTCGTCTTCACCCGTTCAACTTTGTGCATCAAATGTGATCAAAGTTCTGTGGTGCATCACCTCCACAAACTCAAAAATAAGAATTCATGAAGAAAGTGTCTCAACTAAAATAGATTCTACTTCTTTAATGTACAAGTTTAGAGTAGATGTTTATCGTAAGTTTAGACCACACTGATCTGTCTCTTCCTGTCCCGGCACTCACCTCAACCTGCTGCTACAGGGGCCTTTGATTTAAGACATCATATTAATCCAACAACAGGTGAACTCAAAGCAAAAACTAAACCAAGAGCAGGTCTCTCTCTGAAGTGCAGTTCCTATGTCACACACAAAAATGTAAATGTCAAAGATGTGACCATGTGATGTGGTAATACATGTTGTATTAATATTAATTAAGTATTGCAGATGTGAGCCATTAAAAAACACTGATGCAGTTATGTGAGCATGTCACACATTAATATAATGTGATGCACATGATGTAAGCATTATGACAGATCTCTGTTCACTGATGGTCCAGCCAGTTTCTGACCCTAAGTTAACACACCCTCTCCTCTTTCCTGAGCTCTGACTCTAGCTCATCCACCTGCTCTTCTCCCCCTCCTCTTTCTCCTCCTCACTTTTTGTTTTCCTCCTCCTGCTAAGGTCTCTAAGCTTGGCTCTAGCTCCTCCTCCTGTGGCTCACATTTCTCCTGCTCCTCCTCTCTCTGCCCTTGCTCCTTTGCCATCTCTTCTCCTCCTGCTGAGGTCCCTCAGCTGAGCTTCTCTGTGCTTCCTGACTCCTTTGTTCTGGATGACTTTGTGCCTCCTCCTGAGTCAGTTTAGATTTAAATGTCCAATTTCTAGGATTACTCTCTAGAAATACTATTTTTGATTTTAGAGGTCTCCACAATTGGACAGAATTGACAGGGGGCCTCACCATTTGGACATTGTAGCTTTTCTGGGGAGCATCAGGAATAATTGAACAGTCTCTTTGTGTGTTCTCAAAGCTTTAGGTATAAGTCCTAAGACGTGTCTGCCCTATCACCAGACTAATGTCTCTACATACTACCAGCCAGAACACTTTGTAATCTCTGTACACTCCCAGGGATAATGGTACAGTGCATCTGGAAAGTATTTACAGTGCTTCACTTTTTCCCAATATTGTTATGTTACAGCATCATTCCAAAATTAATTCAATTCATTATTTACCTACCAATGACAATGATGATTACATTAAAGAAGGTTCCATGAAATCTTTGTAAATTTATTAAAAATAAAATACATACTGTAAGTATTCAGAGCCTTTTTCATGACACTCAAAATTGAGCTCAGATACATAGTTTTTCCACTGATCATCCTTGAGATGCTTCTACAACTATTTACCACAGGTGGACTTGATTGGAGTTTACCTGCGGGAAAATTCAGTCGATTGTACATAATTTGTAAAGGCACACATAAGGTCCTATAGTTAACGGTGCATGTTAGAGACAAACCAAGCCACGAAGTCCAAGGAATTGTCTGTAGACCTCCGAGACAGGATTGTATCGAGGCACAGATATGAGGATGGGTGCAAAAAAAATGCTGCAGCATTAAAGGTTGCCTCTATCATTCGTAAATGGAAAAAGTTTGGAACCATCAAGACTCTTCCTAGAGCTGACCGCCTGGCCAAACTGAGCAATTGGGGGAGAAGGCCTTTAGTCAGATAGGTGACCAAATGGATGATCACTCTGACAAAGCTCAAGCGTGTCTCAAGCGTGGAGAAGAGAACATTTCAGAAGTACAACCATCTCTGCAGCACTCCACTAATCAGGCCTGTGTGGTAGAGTGACGGACGGAAGTCACTCCTCAGTGGAAGGCACATAACAGCCTACCTGGAGTTTGCAAAAAGGCACCTGAAGGACTCTCGGACCATGAGAAACAAAAATCTCTGGTCTGATGAAACAAAGATTGAACTCTTTGACTTGAATAGCAAGTGTTATGTCTGTAGGAAACCAGGCACCGCTCATCACCTGGATAAGAATTCTGTATCCTTATATTATCCAGAGAGACATGGAGACAGATTATATTATAAAAAGCGAAAGGCCACGTTTTATTCTTGCAAGAAGAAGCAAAGACACGCATATTAAAGGTACAGAGTGAGTTTGCTTAAAGAAGTAAACAAAACATGAGATTTTATATCAATGCAGTGGGGGCTGTCAGTGGGAGGTGTATCTTGCATACACCCTCCCCAAGGCCCCAGCTCCAGGTGCAGAAGTCCCGTGGCAAGCCATGTCTCTAGTTATGTCTATTCCATGCTTGGACTAGCATGGAGGACATGACATGATTTGACATGACCTGTAGAGAACTATGAGCACCCAGTAACTATAAACAATATAAACAATTATAATAATAAAAAATATCATAACATTCCCCCCTCTTTATGCTGATAACCATTAGCATAAACAACCTACTAGCTTGAGTGTGAGTTGTAAACTATGACAGAAGCGAAAACCCAGCAGGGCGTTGACCTAGCCAGAAGAACATTTTGACCAATTGGTAAAATGACCTAAAGCTGGGAAAACTCTTCTATCCACCCCTCGCCCCAAAGGCGGTGACAAAACACAAACATCAAGCATCAAACGTATGTAATCACTTCAAATGATTAACTTACAACACATGTCAAAACAAACACAACAAATGATTATAATTAGATATGTTCCAAATCAAATGGGAACCCACAGAGTAATGCACTGATTCTTCAAAGTCAAATTTTCTAAAGTCCATAAATCATAAATGCCCATAAATCATAAATCAAAACACAGTGTCACTCCAAAATAAAGTAGAAAAATTTACCAGAGGTTAAGCTGGTCAACCCATTGAACTCAAGATCTCTGGCCTGTCCATTTCTGTCCCTGTAACGAAAAGAAAAACACATGGAGTGAGACTTATGCACATTCATAATGATTAAAATCAATTCTCTTCAGCATAATAAATTCAATGAACCATACGGCCCTTAGGTCTGTAGTATGATCCGTCCTGGAGCTGTTGTCCCGTTGGTGTACATGCAAACAATAACGCCCCTCAGATATCAAAGTGTTCATCTGAGGTCAAAGCCTTGACCTTAGTCGTTTGGCAGGTGCATGTCCAGGAATGTTGACCCAGCAATGGCCACATTCATCAATCTCACCAACAAGCTCCGGATACATGGAAAGCAACACAAACAAAAGTTATCAGACATGGAAGTGCAACAACAAGTACATGTACTGTATCTCAATACAGATTCTAAAATCCCAGTAAATTTTCCAAATATGTTGTAAAACCAATCCAACCAAACAATCATTTCATTCCAATACAAGTTTCAAACTCCCAGCTTGGATTCCATTTACATTTGCTGAAACATAAAGGATTTATAAATTACATAAAGTACAACACTTGTCTTTACCACTATAAATTCAAAGTAGCTAAACCACTAGCTTTGCTACACATAACATTTTGTTATCCAGTTTTGACTCTGCAAACTTTATTGTTTATACTAAATTATACCACTATGCAACATCACATTAGCTTACTTGTAAAGCCTTCAGAACTGAATTATTTTATTTAAACTAGATATTAATATTAATATAACTAAAGTTGATATTCTGACAGTACTTAGAAAGATGGCCCACCCTAACCAAGTCCCACATGGCAGCCATTCCACTAGCACCTAAAAATACCAATTACAGATATAAATCAATCAATCAATCAATCTTAATTTGTACAGCACTTTACCACAACTAAACTGAAGACCAAAGTGCTTTACATTTAAAACAGGAGAATATTTAAAGAAATGTAAAATATATAGACAAAGCAATAACCAAAATAAAATTACACAAAAATTAACACACCAACACTAAAGGTTTGAAAGTGACACAGTGCTATTTTGTGTTAAAAGCCAGTCTAAATAAGTAAGTCTTCACCTGGACTTGAAAAGGGCCAGGTCGGTGATAACACGTAGGTCTACAGGTAATGTGACACCATTTATTCATTACTTCAGCAATTATAAACATTTAAGGGAGATTAGTGATCAGTACAACTCTCATTTGAAACCAAAATACTTAAGTTTTCATCAAAACTTTAGAGACAACAGATAGGTGGTCTGAATACCTAAAAACTAAATGTGAACAGATTTAGTCATTCTGTGTGGACCTCGGCGGCACTCGGAGTGTCATTGTTTCTGTCTGCAGCAGGCACCATGGCTGGATGCTTTATTCGTAAGCCTCAATGTAGCAATATAAACCATAAACAATTAACAAGCAAACACAAAATACACAATAGTTTTCCGAGAGAAGTAAAAGTGCTTAGTTCGAGTCACTATCGGGAGATATTCTGGCAGCCAGCTGTAGCCTACGTCATTATAAGAGGGGAGTAATGTCAAAATGTTTCCGTCTTGAATTATAACCAAAAATATCTCCGTCTGGTTAAAAATGACACACATTGTTTTTTTGAGAAAACTTAGTGAATGTCAGCATTAATAAGAAAGCTTAAATATACAATTTCACAGTACATACTGTAGGTAATGTGTGCTCTTTGGATATTCCAATTTTGTCCATTGCAGCATAACCCTGTTTTCCTAACCCCTTAGCAAACGGGAGTACGATGAATTGAACTAGACTTAAGACTTCTCACAAAATTTTTAACCTACCATAACGCCAATATTTCATGAATAGAAGAATTTTGTTTGTGTTGTTCATTGTGTTTTTGGTCAAAAATGTTTTGGTCAGGATCAATGTTTTGTTCTATTTCATGCATAATGTTTTTTGTAAGTGTTCAGTGGATATTGCTGTTGGTTCCTCAGTACCTGACACTGTTAATGTTCATATTCTTCCAAATCTTCCATATTTCTGATTTTGATGACTTCTGGGTGCACGAGAAATGAGAGAAAGGATTTGAGTCTTATTGCTGGCGCTTTGCTTATGTTTATGTGTGTTTATTAATGAGATTGGGCGGTAGTTAGAGCATTATGTATGGTCCTTGTTTGGTTTAGGGATAAGTGTTATTAATGCAGTGTTCATGTGGTGTGGCAGTTTTTCATTATTATGGGTTTCTGAGGGTAAATTGAGGAATAAAGGCGAGGGGGGAAAAGAAATGTTTGTAAAATTCAAAAGGGTATCCTGTGAGCCAGGTGATTTATTGTTGGACATGAGTTTTAGTGCTTTAGTTCTTTCATCAGTGGTGAGTGGTTGATCCAAGTTTGGAAGGGAACAGAAAGGTTTCTGTAGCTGCTATGTCATTTTCTCGTGTGTAGAGATTAGAAATATTGTCAGAATGTGTAGTTTATTTCGTCATTGTCCTCAATGAGTTTGCCTGCCGTGGTCGATGTGATTTTAGAGTTCTCAGATTGTTGTTTCAGTTTCTGTTTTATTACCAAATTCAAATTGTTTGTGACAAAGTTTGAGGAGGCTATTTTCTGTTTTTCTTTTGAGAGAAGATTATATTTGCTGTTTAATTCCCACCACCCTCTGCAGCACAAGCTGGGAGTCATCAGGACTCTTCAGCACAAAGCACAAGAGGTGCCCACAACAACACATCTGTAAAGCCCTGAGAGACTGTGGATACCCCAGATGGACTTTCAACAAAATTAAGAGGACACAGAAACCAAACAGACAGGAACCAGGGCCAAAAGGGAAGGATGTAGTTATCCCTTATGTGTCTGGTTTATCTGAAAAACTTATAGACACAACACAACATTCTAGTCCACTTTCCACCAGGGACCATTCTGCATCAAAAACTGGTCCATCCTAAAGACAAGATCTTCTGTCACAAACAGAGTAATGTAGTTTATGCAGTTCAGTAAAGAGTGCAGTGACAGTTATGAAACAAAATAACAGCTTCACAAGAGGATGTATCAGCACAGAAGAGCCAATCCTGGAGGACCTGAGACTGCAGTCAACCTCCACCTCAAAGAGATAGAGCATTTCTTTGAGGACAGCAATGTTCAAATTTTGGCCAGAGAGGTCAGATGGTTTGAGAGATTGGTGAAGGAAGCCATTTTTGTTAAAATCAAAAAACTCTCTCTGAACAAAGGAGGTGGCCTCAGATTCATGTTGCCTAGTATTTATAACAGTGTTTGTTGTTGTTGAAATCTAAATCAAACCAGTTATACTCGAGAACAACAACAACTGAATGGAAGCGTGACACTAATGACTCTCAAATCAGGAGTCACACTGTTCTTTCATAGCTAACAACTATGAGACCAGATCAGCCTGGTCCATCAGGTTTAGTTTCAGGTCAAAACCCTCCCTCTAGAGATATAAGCTCAGCTCTCCTACCAGTTGATCTCAGAATTGATAAAGTCTCTTGGAATTAGAGACGAAACATCTTCAGCTTAAAAAGTCCAGATGCTTTTACTTTTACCTTTTCTTCAGAATGACCTGGATGACTGACAACCTTCACACAGAAGAAAATGATGGTTGAGCTAATGTTTTTTTCCTTTGAGGAGCTCTTTATGACTGTTTTTAAGAAGGTGTTTCAGAGACCAGGGTGTCCAGTGTCTTCACCTCCTGCTGTAGATGATCTTTTTTTCTCTTTTTTGCAGAATAGGAAATAATTTTTCCTCCAGAGAGTGGATACGGATATTTCTTGGATGTTGTTGGATTTAAGGAAGGAACACCGCTTTCTGACTCAAAAAACTGAAATCCAAGTAAGTTTCTGATTCAGATTCAGAACACTTTATTCCAATCGGGCCAAGTAAGATTGATTCCAAGTCAGAACACTTTATTCCATTCGGGCAATTCAGTTTGCAGTCATTGTTTGCTGCGAGACTGACAAACAAATATCAACACTAATCTTCTCAATTGAGCCGTCTGCAGCAGGTCAGACTAATGTGGATATATAGACAACATATAAATATAGCAGCAAGTGGGTAATGTGCAATAATAATACAATAATAAAAACAAAAATAAATCATTGTTGTTGTTGATGGCAGAAGGAATAAAATAATTTGCATATTTACATTTACATTTAGATTTTGTCATTTAGATGACGCTTTTATCCAAAGCGACTTACATTAAGCTTCCATTCACCAGTGTTACAGCTGGAACACCACTGGAGGCAAGGTGGGTTAAGTGTCTTGCCCAAGGACACAACGTCAGCATGAACTGTGGGGAAAGCGGGAATCGATCCGCCAACCTTCCGGTTGAAAGACGAATGCTCTTACCACTGAGTCACTGCCCCCTGCATATCTGTTTGTTTTCCTGGGTAGAACAAGATAGCGCCGCATAGAGGGCATTAAGGGAACATCCTGCTCAAAGATGTGGTCAGGGAGGCTTGTTAGCCTTCTGGACCACCCACTGGCTGCACAGAGAATTCAGATCAGGCTAATATTGTTTTTTAATGTTTTTGTTTTTGACTTTATGAAAACATAAAACCAGCAGATAAAAGAAAATGTTAAAAAAAAGATTTGATACATTGAAAGAATTTAGTCTTCAAAGTAAATTAACTTGTTAAATGTTATAAGAATTCTATATCCTTATGTTATCCAGAGAGACACGTAGACAGAATATATTTTAGAAAGCAAATGGGCAGGTTTAATTCTTGCAAGAAGAAGCAAAGTACAAACATGTATCAAGACTACAGAGTGAGGTTTGCTTGCCAAAGTAAACAATAGATGTGGTTTTATACACAGCAGTACACAGTGTTAAGGAGGAGGCCCTGTGCAGCCCTCTAACCCAGAGGCCAGGTGGTGGTGGCTGTGTCTAGTTCTATGTTTGTAATAGCGTGAAGGACAGGACATGAGCAGAATGAAAAGTAATATATAAAATGAAAACAGACAATTCCCATAACATTAAATGAACTGCTTCTGAGCTTTTGTCAGATTTGAACCTTGAGTCAAACACGGTGCCAAAGTATTTATAATGAGTCCACCATTTCCACTTTACCATGAATAATACTGGCTACATGGTCAGGGTTTCCTTTTCTAAAATCAATAATTATTTCTTTGTTTTTTCAAGTGGTTAATGTCACACCATTTTACAAAATCTGACTGCCATGACCTGATTCAGATCCCTGGAGAAGTGAAAACAGGACATTATCGTTTGAGAACATAATAGGCTGACTGCCTTCCTGTCTGGACCTACAGGTGTCTGTGTACAGGATCAAAAGCAGAGGAGAAAGGACACAGCCCTGAGACTCTGTGTTGGAGATCATGGTGTCTGACATTTTGCCATTGACTAAAACCTTCTGAACGCTGTCCATTAAAAACTTTAAAAGCAACAATAAAATCTGATCAGGAAGACCAAAGTCACTCAAATAAAATATGAGGTTGCAGAGGACAAATCTGCAAATAAAATTCTATTATGGGCCTTAGGTTTCTCCAGGTGTTTATAGATTTTGTCAATGATATATATATATATATATATATATATATATATATATATATATATATATATATATATATATATATATATATTTGTGTGGAATTAAAATGGCAGATGGGTTGTAGAGTGATTGAAGCATGGTCTGATATGATAATGCTGTGGATGTTTCATTCTATTATTCTGGGTATGAGTGAGTTATCGATGAGGAAATCGTTAGTGTGTGACTATGATTTGTGATAACGAGTGTAGTGAGAGTATTCTTTTGTGTTTGGGTGTGGTAGTCTCCAGATGTCTGTCAGTCAACAATCTGACATGTAATGATTTATTGTGGAGGAGGAGTGGGTCAAGTCGAGTTCTGGGATAATTATGGAATTATAAAAATTTGGTTGGGTGATGTTGGGTTCTGTAAAAAGGTTCAGCTCGCGTTAAACAGAATTTCACTGTTGCATAATTGAGGTTGTCTGAGCACTGGGAAATACAAATATTCACAGTTCATCATCATGTTTCACAAAATGACACCTGTAGAGAAACACCACTGCTCATGTCCCTCTGCTGTTTGTGCTTGCATTATTGAGAAATAAATTGCAAAACAAACGATGAGAAGATAAAAATCTAGAACAACCAACCACAGTTTCACAAAGAAGGTTGTACCAACTCAAGAGTTCAAATCTTAACTCATCCTCCTCAGACCAGAACAACTCAAGATTTTTTTAGAAACAGGTTTAGAGTTACGTTGGTCAAATCTTAATGTCTGTTCACTCTGAGTTTAACTAAAGGGAAAAAAGCCATTATGAATGGAGCCAAAAAGAGGAGTCACATGGTAACAGTAATCAAATGGACGCTGTCAAGTCAGAGTAATGTCATGTGACAAAACAGAAACTAAAGTTGTGGAACACAAAAACGTTTCTATTACTCATAGTTTGTGGTTGGGTAAAGCCATTTATAGTCAAACAACTGTGTTTACTCTTTTAAAATCATCATTCTGCCAGGGTAAGTAAACTTAGGAGCCACACTGTTTTTCCAGTGTTAAAATAAAAAAATGAGGAGTAATAGATACACAGGTGGTTTCATTAATCAATAAGATTCAAGTAAAATAAACAAATAAAAACAAACTCTTATTATTACTATTTATTTATGTTTAATGGTTTACAATTATATAAAGTGCACACTGTCTTATTCCTGCAGTTTTTGGTAAATCTAACACGTGACACACTTGCATTACAGAGTAACTCCGCAGACATAACCTGACACATATGCATTAAAGTAAAAGTAAAGTAAATGAATGACATCTATTTATGCAAGCCTCAGAATTTACAAGTTGGAGGCATCAAATACTAATCAGATTATTTCCTACAGAAAAAATACAAAAACAGCAGTTCCAGTTTGTTCCTGTATTTATCTGGTGGCAGCGTAAATAACACTCGGCTCAGTGGAATCAGCTCGACGTGCTCGTCTTGGCTTTTGTTTTATATTCACTGCAGCATAGTTCAAGTTCTCCGACGCCAGGTTCTGTGAGGAAAAGCAGTCAACAAACACGGAAAAAAAGTCTAACAATATTCTTCAAACACAAGTTCAAGTTTACCTCTCTTGGAGCATTTTCTTCTCTGTTTTGTTCTGCAACAAAAATACAAGTGTCCTATATTAGTCAGTGGCAGCTTTAAATTCTCAATGTGCTAAATCTTTAATGAATACATGAAATACCTGTCTGTAGTCGTTTGATTTTAACAGCAAACCCAACAATAATTGTCAAAAGAAGAACACAGACACCTCCCAAAATGCTCGTCCACCATGTTGGATTACCTAATCATCAACAGTTATTTTAGCAGAATGTAATAAACATGGTCTGATATATACAACCACATAGAAACAAAACTTACTCTTACACTTGGGGCCCATGTCAACATCAGACCAGGAGTCGTTACCTACGAGGAAATAGCAGCGTTAAAGGAGTTTCTTTAAAATGTAGTCAAAAAGAAAATCTTACCTTTGACCTTTAAATCAAAAACACAAATATATCCTTTTCCAAACACGTCCAATCCACAAATGTAGACACCAGAGTCAGCCATCTCAACTCGTCTGATTTGGAGAATGACACTAGAGTTCTTGGTGCTCATATTGAACCTGTCATCTGTAATTCCCTTACAGACCTTGGGCCCTTCTGAATTTCCATTCATGGAAGCAATGTAGCAGTATTTTCTATCATTAACAATCCTGGACCAGAATGCGGGCACAGGTTTCTCAGAGATGTTTCTGCACGACAAGACGACATCTTCTCCATGTTTGACCTTCACAGTGTTAGACTTGGTGCTCCAACCTAAAACAAACAGAAATATTTACTTAGAGCCAAGAATAAATGAATAATGAAGAAGAGGCAGTACTTACAGAAGCAGCCCAGAAGTAAAGCTGTTGTGACGGTGAAGCTCTTCATTGTGACAGTGTGATACTGGAACAACAGGGCGCTTTATAGTCCTTTTAAGGTAGTTTGTTGCAAAGGGGCGGGCTTTTCATGTTGATGCGACTGCTGTTACCGGCCACATGAAGGATGTCCGGATAAGAGTCTAAAGCAGAGTGTCAAATCGACAAGATCAAAGCAATTTAGTCTTCACTTGTTTAACTTTATGCATCAAATGTAATCAAAGTTCTGTGGTGCATCACCTCCACAAACTCAAACACAAAAATCCAGTCAGAACTATAATTCAAGCTACTTTTACACATTTTGAGGAGATGTGGATTCTCTGTTTAGACCACAATGCTCTGTCTCTTCCTGTCTTGGCATTCACCTTAACCTGCTGCTACAGGGGCCTGGGGCCTCATATTATTCCAACAGACAAACTCAAAGCAAAACAGTCAAACTAATGAATGCATATATGTGTGCTCATACATACCCTGGCAGTTTTTTTTCCCAGAGAATATGAATGAGAACACAAAAACTTTTTCTTTCACTCATAGTTAGTGGTTGGAAGAAGCCATTTATTGTCAAACAACTTTGTTCACTCTTTTTAAATCATGACAACAGAAACTACCCAAATGACCCTGATAAAAAGTTTACATACCCCAGTTGTTAATAGCGTTTATTGCCCGCCTTTAACATTAATGACAGCTTGTGGTCTTTTGTGGTAGCTGTGAATGATGCTCTTTATTTTCTCAGATGATAAAGCTGCCCATTTTTTTGGCAAAAAGCCTCCAGTTTCTGTAAATTCTTGGGCTGTCCTGCATGAACTGCACGTTTGAGATCTCCCCAGAGTGGCTCAATGATATTGAGGTCAGGAGACTGAGATGGCCAGTCCAGAACCTTCACTTTATGCTGCTTTATGCTGCTGTAGCCAATGACAGGTTGACTTGGCCTTGTGCTTTGGATCATTGTCATGTTGGTACGTCCAAGTACGTCCCGCTGAAATACAGCGAGTCCTGTATTTAAGCTGAAGTCATTTGTGGGTTTTTCTTCGCATCCCAAACAATTATCCTGGCAGTTGTGGCTGAAGTTTTGTGGGTCTACATGACCTTTTCATTTTACACTTCTTAATTAGAGTTTAAACAGTGCTAATTGGCATTATCAATTCCTTGGATATATTTTTATATCCCTTTCCTGTTTTATACAGTTCAATTACATTTTCCTGCGGATCTTTTGACAATTCTTTTGCTTTTACCATGACACAGAATACAGAAAGAAAAAAACGTCAGTGCAGCACTGGATGAAAGATCCAAGGGTCTGTCAGGAGCCCAGAAACTCACTGACCTTTTATACACACACCAATAACAAGCAAACAGATCACAGGTGACGATGGTTACCTTTAGTAGTCATTCAAACCTGTTTGTGTCAACTTGTGTGCATGTTATCAGTAGAGGTTATTATTCATCCATTTACTACTGCTTAGTCCCGTTAGGGGTCACGGATGACTGGAGCCTATCCCAGCTGCTTTGGGCCTGAGGCGGGGTACACCCTGGACAGTGGCCAGTTAGTCGCAGGGCTGACATTTAGAGACAAACAGTGACAGACAACCATTCACTCTCACATTCATTCACTAGGGACACTTTAGAGTTGCCAATTAACCTATTGTGACACACAGTAATGTGTATTCACATTATGTTTTATTTTTGTATGTAATCAGAAAGTTACATTTAAGAAATAACTTTAAGTTGTAATTGCACCCTCACGCCAGTAGGCGGCGCTTGTTTTCGTGAGACAGTATTGTGAGGTCAGCGTGTCCTCCTCTCCAATATGGCAGAAGCGAGGCAAAGAGAAACTTCACTGTTGCCTGTCTTATCCTTTCCCTGTGTTTTACAGGTTAGTAACTAAGTAGAAAACCACATAAAATGGGTCACGAAGTACTAATAATAAACCCAGCTAACTTTGGAGAAATTTAGCAGTTGGTAAATGTTGTATTTATCAAATAACAGGTCAAGGCGAAGCCATGGGCGCCATTTTGTGTTTAGTGCGCATTTTATTTAAGCTCCTGTTTTGTAGAGAAACTACATTTTAATGCACACATTGTTAAAAATTGTGAATATGTAATGTTTAGGTTTATGGGTTCAGACAGTCAAAAGAATAAAATGTCTCAAGCTACAGCTAAAGTGCCAGTGGGTTAGTACCATGGGTACTAACCCAACTTGGGTCGCACATGGGTTAGTACCATGCAATTTATGAGCCGTTAATTTAGCGGAGGTACAATAAAAAGCAGTTCAGCTGCGAGTTTAAAAGATTAAAAAAGGGTATTTTTGGTTTTAAAACAAATACGGAAAAAATGAATATGTGAATTGGGAAATTGTAATCATATTGAACTGTGTATTGTTAACAGAAAATTCAAAGAAATTGTGTACTGTACAGGATACTATATTTTATTGCATAATTGTATGTATGCATAAAAATATGGCAAAGAGAAACTTAACTGTCGCCTGTCTCATAATATCCCTGGGTTTTACAGGAACATTTAATCTGCCCAACAGGCCCAGAACCTGGGTCTGTTACACTATACATGCATGTCTTTGGACGGTGGGAGGAAGCCAGAGTACCCAGAGAGAACCCACGGTAACACGTGGAGGAAATGCAGACTCCTCACAGAAAGATCGGAGTCGGGCAAGTATGTTTGAGTCGGCTGGGTTTTGAACCTGTCCTTCATAGGACAGACCTTTCACACGGGGGACCCAGGTTCGAATCCCCCTCGGGGCGCTATCCAGTGTGGGTCCTTAGGCAAGACCCTTCGCGCTACTGCCTACCTCATAAAAATGATGAGAGACAATAAATGCTATGAGAAGCCGGATCAGACGACGCCCGGCCAAACAAGGTCTGCGTCAGGTGTTGGGGAACCAGAGCAACTTGATGACAAATGGGCTACTGGAACAAGACAGAGATGGGCGAGATGCGATAACAAGGCTCTGTTGGAATGCTACTACTCCAGTAACCCTAGTCAGAGGGGTTACATGAAGAGAATGTGGGATGAATGGTTACTACGAAACCCACAATCCAGGCTTACATCGAAGCAACTAGTAGCTCAGTGTTCCCAGTGTTCTAACATCCACACAACACAAAAATGCTACGGCAAGGGGGAGCCAGGACGAAAGGTCAGAGGGGAGCCAACGGGGGCTCCCCAACCGGAGATTGGGTATGAAGCTCCAACAAGTGAAAAAACGCTGAACGAGGCAGCGACTGACCTGAAAGACAAGATCATGGCGAATGAAGGCAAGGCAACCCGATGCCAATTACAACGGCTAAGTGAAGTACCATCAGAAAGTCTCCTAGAACATGTTAATGCAGCATTTAGTGCGATCCCTACCACATCCATCACTGAAACCAATGAGCTGCTATACACCTCCGCAGCAGTGATCCTCGAGATGCTTGGCTATAAGAGCAACCATGGGAGCCATGAGAAACAGTACCCACCATGGAAACGAAGGCTGGAGGCTAAGATCAAGCAGACACGTAGAGAAGTAAGCCAACCAACATAGGCCAAGAAAGGTGCAATGAGAAAACAGGTACCCAAGAGGTACAACCAGATGCCCATACCTGAAGCACTTGAAACTGCCAAACAAAGGCTCCAAGCCTTGGCCATCCGCCTAACAAGGTACACGAGAGAACAAAGCCAGAAGAATAAACCGGCTGTTCGCAACTCAACCTGCAAAAGTGTACGCTCAATGGCAGAGTAATAACAGCAGAGCAGACCCTCCAAGGCTGGAAACTGAACAATACTGGAAAACTATATGGGAGAGGGAGGCATCACACAACAGCGATGCACAGTGGCTGGTGGCTCTGAGAGAGGACCACAGCAACCTCCTGAACAGAATCCAGTTACCATCACAGCGGCAGACATCCAAGAAAGACTCTCAGGTATGAAAAACTGGACAGCACCGGGCCCTGACAGGATCCACACCTACTGGCTAAAGAAGCTCACTGCACTCCACGAGCGCCTTGCAGCACAAATGAAACAGCTGCTAAGGGATGGGACGCACCCTGAATGGCTTACAAGGGCGTACAATCCTGATCCTGAAGGATCCCACAAAGGGTACAGTCCCATCCAACTATCGGCCAATAACCTGTCTTTCCACAACATGGAAGCTCATGTCAGGCATCATTGCGCTAAGATAAGTGGGCACATGGATCAATACATGAGCAAAGCACAGAAGGGCATCGGCAAAGAAACCAGAGGAGCTAAACACCAACTCCTGGTTGACAGAACAGTCACCCAAGACTGCAGAACCCGACACACCAACCTGTGCACTTCCTGGATTGATTACAAGAAAGCATATGACTCAATGCCACACACATGGATCACTGAATGCTTGAGATGTACAACATCAACAGGACTCTACGAGACTTCATTGCAAACTCAATGAGGCTGTGGAAAACCACCCTTGAGGCCAATGGCAAGCCACTTGCACAAGTATCCATCAAATGTGGCATATACCAAGGAGATGCTCTATCCCCACTGCTGTTCTGCATAGGCCTGAACCCCTCAGTCAAATAATCGACAAGACTGGCTATGGAATACCGACTCAGGAATGGGGCCACCATCAGTCACCTCCTCTACATGGATGACATCAAGCTATACGCTAAGAGTGAGCGGGACATCGACTCACTGATCCACACCACCAGGATCTACAGCTCTAACATTGGGATGTCATTCGGGCTTGAGAAGTGTAGTCGAATGGTGACGAAGTAAGGGAAGGTAGTCCACACAGAAGGGGTCTCACTCCCAGAAGGAACAATAGCAGACATTGAGGATGGTTACAAGTACCTTGGAATACCACAGGCAAATGGCAACCTCGAAGAGGTAACAAGGAAAACAGCAACTGCCAAATACCTCCAACGAGTAAGGCAAGTCCTAAGAAGTCAGCTCAATGGCAAGAACAAGGCACGGGCAATAAACAGCTACGCCCTGCCAGTGATCAGATACCCTGCGGGAATAATCAGGTGGCCAAAGGTAGAGATACAGATCACAGACATTAAGACACGAAAGCTCCTCACCATGCATGGAGGGTTCCACCCCAAATCCAGCACCCTGAGACTGTACGCTAGCCTTAAAGAAGGTGGCCATGGACTAGTAAGTGTGAGAGCCACTATCCAGGATGAAACATCCAAGATCCACAAGTACATCAAAGATAAGGCCCCAACAGATGACGTGCTCAGTGAATGTCTCAGGCAATGGGGAACAGAGGAAGAGGAGCTGGAGGAGGGACCATCATGGGAGGACAAACCCCTACATGGGATGTACCACCGGAACATAACTGAAGTGGCTGATATCAAGAAATCCTACCAATGGCTAGAACGGGCCGGACTGAAGGACAGCACAGAGGCACACATCATGGCTGCACAGGAGCAGGCCCTGAACACCAGAGCAATAGAGGCCCAAATCTACCACACCAGACAAGACCCAAGGTGTAGGCTGTGCAAACAGGCCCCTGAGACAATCCAACACTTATCAGCAGGGTGTAAGATGCTTGCAGGAAAGCATACATGGAGCGCCATAACCAAGTGGCTGGCATAGTGTACAGGAACATCTGTACGGAGTATGGACTGGAAACCCCGAGGTCAAAGTGGGAAACACCTCCAAAGGTGGTAGAGAATGACCAGCCAAGATCCTGTGGGACTTCCAGATTCAGACTGACAGAATGGTAATGGCGAACCAACCAGACATTGTGGTGGTGGACAAACAGCAGAGGAAGGCCGTTGTGGTTGTCGTTGCAATACCAAGTGATTGCAACATCAGGAAAAGGAACATGAGAAACTAGAGAAATACCAAGGGCTCAGAGAAGAGCTAGAAAAGACTTGGAAGGTGAAGGCGACAGTGGTGCCTGTGGTCATCGGAGCACTCGGGGCAGTAACCCCCAAACTGGAAGAGTGGCTACAGCAGATCCCTGGAAGAACACCAGACATCTCGGTCCAGAAAAGTGCAGTACTAGGAACAGCAAAGATACTGCACAGAACCCTCAAGCTCCCAGGCCTCTGGTAGAGGACCCGAGCTCGAAGGATGAGACCACCCGCGGAGAGTGAAGGACAAAGTATTTTTTTTATATACATAATTAAAAAATGAAAACAGACATTTAATGAAAAGAGACAATTCCCATAACAGTTTTGGGTCGTTGTCCTGTTGCATTACTCACCTTCTACACTGTTTTATTTGACGACAGACATCCTCACATTATCCTGAAGAATTGTCCGATATACTTGGGAATTCATCTTCGCCTCAATGATTGAAGCTGTCCAGGCCCTGATGCAGCAAAGCAGGCCCAAATCATAATGTTTCCTCTACCATACTTTACAGTTGGAATGATGTTTTCATGATGATATGCTGTGCCCTTTCTACTCCAGATGTAGCGCTGTCTGTTTTTTCCCAAATAGTTCAATCTTAGTTTCATCGGTCCAATACAATACTGCTGTGGAGTGTCAATGTGCTCTTTTGCAAACGTCAGGCGTTCCTCAATGTTTTTTAAGTAAGCAGTGGCTTTCTTTGTGGTGTCCTGCTGTGGCTACCCTGCTTGTTCAGTGTTTTACGTATTATATAATCATGAACAGAGATGTTAGCAAGTTTAAATGATGCCTTTAGATCGTTGGCTGTCATTTGGGGTTGTTTCTTTTACTCATCGATGAGTCTTTGTTGTGCTCTTGGTGTAATTTTGACTGCGCCTTGATATACAGCCAAAACAATCCCCGGGTGGATGTTCTTGCTGTTTAAATTGTATAAGTTAATAATGTTTTAAAAGTCTCTGTGTGTTTTCTGAGGAATGCCTTTCTTTGATAAAGCCAGTCTGGTCGGGATGTATGAGCGATGATACAACTGTTTCCAATCTTTTGGCCAGGGCTTTGCTAATCTTTTTTTTAACATTGGTATTAATTAATGAAATTGGACGTGTTAGTTAGTTGAAACAGAGTGTGTGGTCGTTTAGGAATAAATGTAAATAGTGCTGTGTTCATATGTTGAGGAATCCTATTGTTTTGCATTATATCTTAAATAGTTTTGATGAGTAGTAAAGAGGTGCCAAATGTTTTGTAAAATTTGGTTCGAATCCTGATCCATGATTATTTTGTTATCAGTGTTTGAAGAAATGCCAGAGGAGTCTTTGATTTCTATAATAATACATTTTACTGTTTGGTGTTTTAACTGACTGGATAAAAATCTTCCTGTTTTGTTTCCAATTTCAATGTGTGTTTTCTGATTTTCAATATTAGTGAGTTCCTTTTTGGCTTTGAGTATTTTTTTTCTAATTGGGTCTGTGTGTATGAGAGTCTCTTCACCTCCTCTAGAAGATATTGTTCTATTACATTTTCTTTTCTCTTTTTGTTAGCTGTGTATGCTATTATATTACCTTGTAGCGCTACCTTGGCTGTTTCCCATAGTATAGTGGCGAATGTCGCTGTGGAGTTGTTGGATTTCAGAAAGAATGCCTATTCCTGTTCCTAGAAAATCTGTGTCAGAAAGTAATGATGTGTTTAGCCGCCATCTTAGTGGAGGTTGGGAGTCAGTACCTGTATGTAGTTTTAAAGTGATGGGTGCATGGTCTGAAATATTAATACTATGATTGTTAGTTTTTATTGTTTTAGGTGATAGTGATTTATGGATAAGAAAATGACTTATCTATGAGTATGTTTTATGGCATGAGGAGTAACATGTATTCCCTGCTGTTTGGTTTGTGTAATCTGAAAATGTCTGTTAGTTCATACTCCGCTATACAGTTCTGCTCAAAAGTTCACATACCCTATCAGAATTTGTGATTTTTTTGGGGGCCATTTTCAGAGAATATGAATGATAACACAAAAACATTTCTTTCACTCATATTTAGTGGTTGGGGGAAGCCATTAATTGTCAAACACCTATTTTTAAATAATAATGACTACTAATAATAATAATGACTGAATGAAAACTACCCAAATGAATGATTTAAAAGTTTACATACCCCAGTTCTTAATGTGTATTGCCACCTTTAACATCAATGGCAGCTTCAAGCCTTGATGCGGATGTCAACAGGGAGCCAGTGTAACCTAATGAAGAGAGGAGTTACATGCGCTCTCTTTGGTTCATTGAAGACCACACTTGCAGCTACATTCTGAGAGTGTTTACAACAGCGTATTAAACTGAAGGAAGCCGTAAAACTTTTTTAGTTCTGCTTTAACAAGTGAAAAGCTTGTCAGACCAAAAATGTGAGCAAGGGGCAAAACACTCTGAATGACTATGGTTTGTTACACAGGTGGTGATTTCTAGCACTATTGAATTAACTTTAATGCTAGTTGTTTTTCCATTTGAGTAGTCATTCATTTATTCATTTTCTCCGCTTAGTCCCGTTAGGGGTCGCGGGTGACTGGAGCCTATCCCAGCAGCTTTGGGTCTGAGGCAGGGTACACCCTGGACAGTGGCCAGTTAGTCGCAGGGCTTTTTAGAGACAGACAGTGACAGACAACCATTCACTCTCACATTCATTCACTAGGGACACTTTAGAGTTGCCAATTAACCTGTACATGCATGTCTTTGGACGGTGGGAGGAAGCCGGAGTACCCGGAGAGAACCCACAGTAACACGTGGAGGACATGCAGACTCCTCCCAGAACGACCAAAGTCGGCCGGGTTTTGAACTCATGACCTTCTTGCTGTGAGGCAGGAGTGCTAATATTAAAATGCATTTTTTACAAATATATTTTCATATCATCATCATGTTTAACAAAATGACACCTGTAGAGAAACACCACTGCTCATGTCCCTCTGTTGTTGGTGCTTGCATTTCTGACAGTGCAAAAGGTTAGAAAGGAAATACTATTTTAAAACAGCCACGATAAACCAGAGACCACAGTTTCACAAAGAAGGTTGTACAAACTCAAGAGTTCAAATCATAAAGGGAAAAAAGCCATTGTGAATGAAGATTAAAAAGAGGAGTCACCATGGAAACAGTAATATAATGAAAGCTGCAAAGTCGGCGTAATGTCATTTGACAATGGAGACACTGTATACAGGGTTAAAATAAAAAAAAGTGGGGAGGAAAAGATACACAGCTGGTTTCATTGATAACAATATTTAGGATTCAATATATAGGATTTAAATAAAATAAACAAATGTATTGTTATTTTGAATGGACTACATTTATATCAATGTGACTTGCAAACTGTATTATTCCTGACGTTTTTGGTAAATCTGACACTTGACACACTTACATTACAAAGTAACTCTGCAGACATAACCTGACACAGAGACAATGCATTAAAGTACTGCTGTAAAAGATTCATAGAATAATACTGAGTGAATGATATCTATTTATGCAAGTCTCAGAATTTACAATTTGGAGACCACAGATCTATAAAAAGCACTAAAACAAAAATCATTCCTTGTTTAACTCAAATCAATTTGTCTAAAGTGTATTCACAGTATTCATTTGAATGAGGAAACTAATCATCCAATCAGAGAGCTCCATCAGACTCAGCAGAAGAGGAGACTCGGGGGTTAGAGAAAACACAGAGTGAGTTACCACAGTAATGGAAAACCAAGAATCCTCCTCTCTCCAGGGTTAACACACTCTGAGTTTGGACTAAAGCTTCTTCTGAAACAGTGCCTTTACGTTGCTTTGCTCTCAGCTCGATGCAAGCTGTTGCTTCTGTGGTTTCAGTCCTCACCACAGAGGAAAAAGAGCAGGGGCAGTCTGAGACGTGTGCATATTCACATTTGTATGTAAGTGCATCAAAGGCATCCAATACTAATCAATTATTTCTACAAAAAGATACAAAACAGCATTTCCAGTTTGTTCTTGGGTTTATCTGGTGGCAGCGTAAATAACACCCGGCTCAGTGGAATCAGCTCGACGTGCTTGTCTTGGCCTTTGTTTGAAATTTACTGCAGCATAGTTCAAATTCTCCGATTCCAGGTTCTGTGAGGAAAAGCAGTCAACAAACACGGAAGAAAAATCTAAAAATATTCTTCAAACACAAGTTCAAGTTTACCTCTCTTGGAGCATTTTCTTGTCTGTTTTGTTCTGCAACAGAAATAAAAGTGTCCTATATTAGTCAGTGACATTTTTTAAATTCTTTATGAGCTGAATTTTTAATGAATACATGAAATACCTGTCTGTAGTCGTTTAATTTTAACAGCAAACCCCACAATAATTGTCAAAAGAAGAACACAGACACCTCCAAATAAAATGCTCGTCCACCATGTTGGATTACCTAATCATCAACAATTTGTTTTAGCAGAATGTAATAAATATGATTTGATTTACACAGCCACATGGAAACAAAACTTACTTTCACACTTGGAGTCTGTGTCACCATCAGACCTGGAGTCGTTACCTACGAGGAAATAGCAGAGGTGTTGAAGGTGTTTCTTTAAAATGGAGTCAAAAAGAAGCTCTTACCTTTGACCTTTAGTTCGTAAACACAAATTTCTCCTTTTCCAAACACGTCCAATCCACAAAAGTAGAAGCCACAGTCGGTCATCTCAACACGTCTGATTTGGAGAATAACATGAGACTTGTTGGAGCTCATTTTAAACCTGTCGTCTGTAATTCTCTCACAGACTTTGGTGTCTTTTGAAGTCCGATTTATGGAAGCAATGTGGCAGTAATTTCCATCGTTAAGAAGTTTGGACCAGAATGCGGGCACAGGTTTGGTGTTGATGTTTCTGCACGACAAGACGACCTCTTCTCCAGGTTTAACATTCACAGTGTAAGACTTGGTTCTCAAACCTAAAACAAACAGCAATATTTACTTAGAGCCAAGAATAAATGAATGATGAAGAAGAGGCAGTACTTACAGAAGCAGCCCAGAAGTAAAGCTGTTGTAAAGGTAAAGCTCTTCATTGTGCCAGTGTGATACTAGAACAGCAGGGTGCTTTTAAGGTAGTTTGTTGCAAAGGGGCGGGCTGCTGTTACTGGCCACATGAAGGATGTCCGGACAAAGCAGAGCGTTATGTCGACAACATCACAGCACGTTCGTCTTCACCCGTTCAACTTTGTGCATCAAATGTGATCAAAGTTCTGTGGTGCATCTCCTCCACAAACTCAAAAACAAGAATTCATGAAGAAAGTGTCTCAACTAAAATAGATTCTACTTCTTTAATGTACAGGTTTAGAGTAGATGTTTATCGTAAGTTTAGACCACACTGCTCTGTCTCTTCCTGTCCCGGCACTCACCTAAACCTGCTGCTACAGGGGCCTTTGATTTAAGACATCATATTAATCCAACAACAGGTGAACTCAAAGCAAAAACTAAACTAATTGCAGGTCTCTCTCTGAAGTGCAGTTCCTATTTCACACACAAAAATGTAAATATTAAAGATGTGACCATGTGATGTGATAATACATGTTGTATTAATATTATTAAAGTATGGCAGATGTGAGCCATTAAAAACACTGATGCAGTTATGTGAGCATGTCACACAATATAATGTGATGCACATGATGTAAGCATTATGACAGATCTCTGTTCACTGATGGTCCAGCCAGTTTCTGACCCTAAGTTCACACACCTCCTCTTTCCTGAGCTCTGACTCTAGCTCATCCACCTGCTCTTCTCCCCCTCCTCTTTCTCTTCCTCACTTTTTGTTTTCCTCCTCCTGCTAAGGTCTCTAAGCCTGGCTCTAGCTCCTCCTCCTGCGGCTCACATTTCTCCTGCTCCTCCTCTTTCTGCCCTTGCTCCTTTGCCATCTCTCCTCCTCCTGCTGAGGTCCCTCAGCTGAGCTTCTCTGTGCTTCCTGACTCCTTTGTTCTGGATGACTTTGTGCCTCCTCCTGAGTTTAGATTTAAATGTCCAATTTCACCTCTGAGCTCAAGCTCAAGTGTGTGTGTGTGCGTGTTTAAGTTTCTAGAATTACTACTTTTGATTTTAGAGATCTTCACAATTGGACAGAATTGACAGGGGGCCTCACCATTTGGACATTACAGCTTTTCTGGGAAGCATCAGGAATAATTGAACAGTCTCTTTGTGTGTTCTCAAAGCTTTAGGTATAAGTCCTAAGACGTGTCTGCCCTATCATCAGACTAATGTCTACATACTACCAGCCAGAACACTTCTCTCTGTACGCCTCCTAAGGATAATGGTACAGTGCATCTGGAAAGTATTTACAGCGCTTCACACCATGAAGTACAACAAATTGTCTGTAAACCTCCGAGACAGGATTGTATCGAGGCACTTGATAAAGTGAAAGGCACATGACAGCCCACAAGAAAACCAGGCCCCGCTCATCATCTGGACAATCCCTACAGTCAAGCATGGTGGTGGCAGCATTATGCTGTGGGGATGTTTTTCAGCAGCAGGAATTAGGAGACAAGTCAGGATTAACGGAAAGATGAAAGCAGCAATGTGCTGAGACATCCTTGATGAAAACCTGCTCCAGTGCTCTGGACCTCAGACTGGTGCAAGAGTTTATCTTACAACAAGAAAACAACACAGCCATAACAAAGGAATGGCTACAGGACAACTCCTTGAGGAGCCCAGCCAGAGCCAATTGAACCTCTCTGGAAAGATCTGAAAATGGTTGTTCACCAACACTCATCATCCAACCTGATGGAGTTTTTGGAGGTTCAGCAAAGAAGAATGGGAGAAACTGCCCAAAAATAAATGTGCCAAGCTTATAGCATTACACTCAAAAAGACTTGAGTAAACTTACTTAGAGAGGGAAACATAAATTATTATATAGTATTTCTCTATATCTATTACTACTGTATTGATATTCTAGTAGGCAGCAGGAAGATTTTACTAACATGATTTCAAATATAATGTTGTTTTTAACAATTGATATCACGTCAGTAGGAATCAGTCATTAGGAAATGCATGCTTAATGTTTGATCTTATTACATGGGCCTTTCTCTTGTGTAGTAGTCTTGTGAGGATGTGTGGAGTCAATGTGTGGGGCACCAGGAAGCAATCTCCCATCTGGAGAGATTAGATGTTTAATCTTATTACACAGTGTCTTCTCTCCTGTGGTAGACTGGTGTGGATGAATGGGGTCAATGTATATGACCCCAGGAAGCAAGGCTCCTAGCCCTCATCCGGGAGGAATTATAAACCTTTCAATATGCCTCCCCAGTAATATGATTATGGTTTCCTGGGACAAGGACCCCTCTTTACAAAACAATAGAGTTATTTTCTAGGAGGTATTTAAGGACTTGTCGTTTTGTAGTCATGGTCAGGTTTGGCTTGTCTGGGTTTGAAAACAGATTCGGAAAAAACCTAAATGAACCAATCAATCGGCCTTGCTAACTTTTTTGATTCTCTGTTCCAAGTTTGTCAGAAGAGGGAGGACCACAAAACAGGTGCATGAGGTTCTGCTCCATCACGCACTCCACAGCAAATACGTAATGTTGTTTTAAATAAGACAATTTACACAGCTCACTCCTCTCTGATCTGCAGCAATTCGGTTGTTGCCTGATTAAGCATTAAATTCAAAGCCTTTTTGGTGCCCAATATAATGAGGAAAAACCTGTGAAGTGATGTTTGTTTTAATTCTTGCAAGAATGAAGCAATAGCACATAAACATGTAACAAGGCTACAGAGTGAGTTTTTCTTAACAAAGTAAACACTACATGTGGTTTTATACACAGCAGTACACAGTGTTAAGGAGGAGGAGGAGGTTCACTCCTCTGCAGCCCTCTAACCCAGAGACCAGGTGGTGGTGGCTGAGTCTAGGTCTATGTTTTTAATAGCACGAAGGGCAGGACATGAGCAGAATGAAAAGTAATATTAAAAAATTAAAACAGACAATTGCCATAACAGATCTCAAACTACTGTAACTTTTCTGGTCCATCTTCTGAATAAACACTTGTTTTGGTCCCGCACACGTCTTGCCTGCTAACTTTTATCAGGCAATCTTGTACTTCCCGCGCATTCTCTGTTGAGCTGCTTAATGCGCCGCACCGCAGCGGAGCAGATCGTAAACGCATCCAGTGGGCGATGGTCTGGCGATGGCGATGTTGTTCCGCAGTGTATTTTAGGGGTAATACATATTGATTGAATACTTGTGGACAAAAGGCTAGTACAAATGTTTAGATGTGCCAAAACCAAACATTTACTAGTTATGGATGGACACATTAGTGTAATATAAGGAATATAACTTCAAACATGTAAAAAATATATACTTTTACACTAAGATATGTCTTAGTTATGGAATATAATTTATCCTATTGCCTTTTCATCCTTTGCTCTAGCAGCTTTAAGTTTGGGCCTGTCAGGAGGCTGAACAAAGGAACAGACACAATGGCATATTGGAATGACGTTTAAATTTATTAAATTACAGAAAAACACAGAGCAGTCTGGGAGTGTGGCAGGAAACTGGTCCAGGGGCGAGCTGGCAGTAGAAGGGGTAACAAGGTATGTTAAATGCAGAAATACACACAATTCACTCGAGGTTCATCTGGGACTGCAGAGGTGGTGTAGAAAGAGACACCGCAAGAGTGGTATCCTGGGACTGCTGTTTATGGTACTGAGCTAAAGCATATAGAAGAGGCAGACTGTTGTACGTTAGAAGTCAGGAGAAGATCTGTTGGGATCAATTAATTTGTCCGATGTACAGTTTATTACTTAAGCTAGGTCAGCTGCCTGCTGGGTTTTCGTCCCTGACATAATACAATTCACATCAAGGTTGGTTATTTTAATTTATGCCTATTCGGCATTAACAAGGGAGAATGTTATGGGAATTGGACGTTTTATTTTTTGTATCACTACTTTTCATTCTGCTCATGTTCTGTCCTTCATGCTAATACAAACATAGACCTAGGCATAGCTACCAACACCTGTTCTCTCTCTGGAAACCTGTCATGTAGAGGCGTGAACATCCACCTCCTAAACACTGTGTGTACTGCTGGATATAAAATCTAATGTATTGTTTATGTTGTTAAGCAAACCTTATCCTGTTCCACTTGTGACATGTATGTACTTTGCTTCATTCTTGCAACAATTAATTCTGAATATTCATTTTTAAATTCTATACAGTCCCCATCGTCTCTTCATTAATCTGAAACGGACCAATTCTTATAACATTTGGGTCACAAAAAAACCCAATGAAATCAATAAAAATATATTTGTGAAAAAGCATTTAATGAAATTTTTAATGATGAGGCATGACACTATAGAGTCTAGCTTTGTAAGCAGTGTGCTTTGTGGCATTTGCGAAGTAATGGCTTTTTTCTGGAAACTTGACTATGCAGCCCATTTTTCTTCAAGTGTCCCCTTTATGTTCATCTTCGAACAGCCACACCACTTTTTTCAGATAGTCCTGTATTTCAGCTCAAGTTATTTGTGGAATTTTCTTTGCATCCCAAACAATTTTCCTGGCAGATGTGGCTGAAATTTTTGGTTCTTGGTTTGGTTTCAACAGAATCCCTCATTTTCCACTTTTTTATTAGAGTTTAAACACTGCTGATTGCCATTTTAAATTCCTTGGCTGTCTTTTTTTTTTTTATCCCTTTTCTGTTTTTTACAGGTCAATTTCTTTTTACCACAAATTCTTTGACAATTCTTTTGCTTTCCCCTTGACTCAGAATACAGAAACATCAGTCCAGCACTGCATGAGAGAGGCAAGGATATGTCAGGAGCCCAGAAACTCACTGACCTTTTATACACACACACTAATTACAAGCAAACGGATCAAAGGTGAGGATGGTTACCTTTAGTAGCCATTCAAACCTGTTTGTGTTAAATTGTGTGCACGTTATTAGGCCAGCATCACCAGGGTATGTAAACTTTTAAACAGGGTCATTTGGGTAGTTTCTTTTGTCATTATGATTTAAAAAGAGTAAACACAATTAATTGATAATAAATGGCCTTACCCAACCACTAACTATGAGTAAAAAGTTTTTATTATTGCGTTATCATTCTTCTTCCTGCCCTCGGACAAGGCGGACGTTTCATACTGCTCCTCCTGTTATCTACCTAAGTGTGCTTCTGTATAATGTCGTCTCGTCATAAACTTTCTTTTCTTTTTGACTCTACTATTTGCTTGACTACTAAGAAACTGGAAATTGATCTAATTAACTGGTTTCTGAGCGTAATTGACACAATATTCTCACCTAAGAAGGGTGCACCGGGAGAACCCATTTGCCCTGGCGGGACCTCAGCGGCAGGCTACACACGGGATGCCTGGAAGAACTGGCAGGTTCTGTGTTTAGAAGCTCTGTTTGTTGAGGATGTGTTTATTTTTGGATTTATGATAGTGGGGTTTCTGCTTATTGGTCTAGGGAGTGCCTTAAACTATCAGAAAATGTGTAAGACAGCTGCCTTCAAAGCTACCCAGCCGCTGTCTGCTGAAATTAAACTGTGCTTCTGTGATGTGAGTGACAAGCTGAAGGGATTACAGCAGGGTGTTGCACAGTCCGAGGAGCTGATTCGTGTCATCTCAGCCCGGACTGCGTACACGGAGAAAAGAGTGGATATGATCGAGAATCCGACCTGCGAGCTGCTACGCAGTATTAAGGGTCTGACCAAAAAACTGTATTAAACATAAAAGTTACTTCACAAAACGGACGCACGCACCTGACGCTGAGAACCAGAACTGATTGACTACGATCCGGATAAAATACCGAAGATCAAAATGGATAAATTACAATTTCTGTCTCCTTTACCTATGCCCAGTCCCTTTTCTCGATTAGAAGTCTGGCCAGCTTTGTGCCGTTATTCTTGTTGCTGTCTGATGTCTGTCTATGTTACGTATGTTGTAACGTCAACTATGGTTGCAACTGCGTATGTAATGTTGTAACTGAGACTGTAGTATGTTTGATGTCTGCTATGTCTGTTCAATGCCTTATTTCATTTTCCTGAAGATCTTTGCGCCAAGAATAATGGCTGCATTGGTGTAGTTTGCAATCTTTGTGTGTCTATCTGTGTATTAATGTAATATGTTGCACCGTTAACACCGAAGCAAGTTCCTAGTCTGTGAATTTTGTTCACTGACAATGGCAATAAAACCTTCCTGATTCCTGACTTATGTTCTCTGAAAAAAGAGCAAAAATAATCACAAATTCTGCACAACTGTAGTTACTGCTTTGTGACATTTTTTTAACTTACGGTTCGCAGAGATGCTAGCATGCTATGTTACTACACAGAGGAGTTTTTTTTTTTTTTTTCATTTACAGGTTTTATTTGAAACAACAGTAGTTCCAACGGTAGTTTCAATATTATACTAAATGCACCAAATATTGTTTACATAGCGTCTGCAACTAGCTTCACTTTTAGACCCAATACAAGATTTCACAAGGCCATGGCTACTCAACTGTTGACAAAAAAATGTACAATAAATTAGACAAATTTACTTTAAAGCTAGTTGTAATGCCGTTTAAGTATTATTTTGCTTATTGTTCGTTAAGTGTCAATCCTCATCCTTACAAATTTTATTAAATGCATTTTCAGAAATATATTTTCTGAATATTACATTTTTTTGTGACCAAATTTAATTCTCACAACCACCTTTTTGGTGATTTAAACGACTTGTGCTTTAAATAGAACTGTGTAGTTAAGGTTGTCTGAGTACTGCACAATTTAGGATCATCATGTTTCACAAAATGACACGTGTAGAGAAACACTTCTGCTCATGTCCCTCTGCTGTTGGTACTTGCATTACTGACAGTGCAAGAGGTTGGAGAGGAAATACTATTTTACTATAACCACAATAAACCAGAGACCATAGTTTCACAAAGAAGGTTGTACCAACTCAAGAGTTCAAATCTTAACTCATTCTCCTCAGACCAGAATAACTCAAGAGTTTTTCAGAAACAGGTTTAGAGTTAGTTCAGTCGACTCTGAGTCTGTTCACTCTGAGTTTAGCTAAAGAGAAAGACGACATGGAGCCTAAAAAAGGAGTCACCATGGCAACAGTAATCAACTGGAAGCTGTCAAGTCAAAGTAATGTCATGTGACAATGGAGACACTATATCCAGGATTAAAATTTAAAAGGTGAGGAGTAATAGATACACAGGTGGTTTCATTGATAATTAGGATTCAAATAAAATGAACAAATGCAAACACTTATTGTTACCATTTATTTATTTTGAATGGACTACATTTAAATCAATGTGACGTGCACACTGTCTTATTCTTGTAGTTTTTGGTAAATCTGACACTTGACACACGTGCATTACAAAGTAACTCTGCAGACATAACCTGACACAGAGAAAATGCATTAAAGTACTGCTGTAAAAGTATCATAGAATAATACTGAGTGAATGACATCTATTTATGCAAGTCTCAGAATTTACAAGCTGGAGCCTACAAATCTATTAAAAGCACTTAAACAAAAATGATTCTTGTTTAACTCGTATCAATTATCATTTGGTATGTGTCTAAAATGAATGAGAAAACTAATCATCCAATCAGAGAGCTCCATCAGACGCAGCAGAAGAGGAGACTCGGGGATTAGAGAAAACACAGAGTGAGTTCCCACAGTAATGGAAAACCCAGAGTCCCCCTCTCTCCAGGGTTAACACACTCTGAGTTTGGACTAAAGCTGCTTCTGAAACAGGGTCTTTACGTTGCTTTGCTCTCAGCTCGATGCAAGCTGTTGCTTCTGTGGTTTCAGTCCTCACCACAGAGGAAAAAGAGCAGGGGCAGTCTGAGACGTGTGCATACCCACATTTGTATGTAAGTGCATCAAAAGCATCAAATACTAATCAGATTATTTTCTACAGAAAAGATACAAAAACAGCAGTTCCAGTTTGTTCCTGGGTTTATCTGGTGGCAGCGTAAATAACACTCGTCTCAGTGGAATCACCTCGACGTGCTCGTCTTGGCTTTTGTTTGAAATTCACTGAGGCATTGTTCAAGTTCTCCGACGCCAGGTTCTGTGAAGAAAAGCAGTCAACAAACATGTTAGAAAACCCCAACAATATTCTTCAAACACAAGTTCAAGTTTACCTCTCTTGGAGCATTTTCTTCTCTGTTTTGTTCTGCAACAGAAATACAAGTGTCCTATATCAGTCAATGGCAGCTTTAAATTCTATATGAGCTAATTTCTTAATGAATACATGAAATACCTGTCTGTAGTCTTTTGATTTTAACAGGAAACCCAACAATAATTATCAAAAGAAGAACACAGACACCTCCCAATATAATGCTCGTCCACCATGTTGGATTACCTAATCATCAGCAGTTATTTTAGCAGAATGTAATAAATATGGTCTGATATACGAAGCCACATAGAAACAAAACTTACCCTCAAACTTGGAGCACATGTCACCTTCAGACCAGGAGTCGTTACCTACGAGGAAATAGCAGTTGTGTTGAAGGTGTTTCTTTAAAATGGAGTCAAAAAGAAGATCTTACCTTTGACCTTTAGCTCGTAAACACAAATTTCTCCTGTTCCAAACACGTCCAATCCACAAAAGTAGAAGCCAGAGTCGGTCATCTCAACACGTCTGATTTGGAGAATAACATGAGACTTGTTGGAGCTCATTTTAAACCTGTCGTCTGTAATTCTCTCACAGTCTTTGGTGTCTTTTGAAATCTCATTTATGGAAGCAATGTAGCAGTAATTTCCATCGTTAAGAAGTTTGGACCAGAATGCGGGCACAGGTTTGGTGTCGATGTTTCTGCACGAAAAGACGACCTCTTCTCCAGGTTTAACATTCACAGTGTAAGACTTGGTTCTCAAACCTAAAACAAACAGCAATATTTACTTAGAGCCAAGAATAAATGAATGATGTAGAAGAGGCAGTACTTACAGAAGCAGCCCAGAATTAAAGCTGTTGTGACGGTGAAGCTCCTCATTGTGCCAGTGTGATACTAGAACAGCAGGGTGCTTTTAAGGTAGTTTGTTGCAAAGGGGCGGGCTGCTGTTACTGGCCACATGAAGGATGTCCGGACAAAGCAGAGCGTTATGTCGACAACATCACAGCACGTTCGTCTTCACCCGTTCAACTTTGTGCATCAAATGTGATCAAAGTTCTGTGGTGCATCACCTCCACAAACTCAAAAACAAGAATTCATGAAGAAAGTGTCTCAACTAAAATAGATTCTACTTCTTTAATGTACAAGTTTAGAGTAGATGTTTATCGTAAGTTTAGACCACACTGATCTGTCTCTTCCTGTCCCGGCACTCACCTAAACCTGCTTCTACAGTGGCCTTTCATTTAAGACATATTAATCCAACAACAGGTGAACTCAAAGCAAAAAAAAACTAAACTATGAGCAGGTCTCTCTCTGAAGTGCAGTTCCTATGTCACACTCAAAAATGTAAATGTTAAAGATGTGACCATGTGATGTGATAATACATGTTGTATTAATATTAATAAAGTATGGCAGATGTGAGCCATTAAAAACACTGATGCAGTTATGTGAGCATGTCACACATTAATATAATGTGGTGCACATGATGTAAGCATTATGACAGATCTCTGTTTACTGATGGTCCAGTCAGTTTCTGACCCTAAGTTCACACACCCTCTCCTCTTTCCTGAGCTCTGACTCTAGCTCATCCACCTGCTCTTCTCCCCCTCCTCTTTCTCCTCCTCACTTTTTGTTTTCCTCCTCCTGCTAAGGTCTCGAAGCTTGGCTCTAGCTCCTCCTCCTGCGGCTCACATTTCTCCTGCTCCTCCTCTCTCTGCCCTTGCTCCTTTGCCATCTCTCCTCCTCCTGCTGAGGTCCCTCAGCTGAGCTTCTCTGTGCTTCCTGACTCCTTTGTTCTGGATGACTTTGTGCCTCCTCCTGAGTCAGTTTAGATTTAAATGTCCAATTTCACCTCTGAGCTCAAGCTCAAGTGTGTGTGTGTGTTTAAGTTTCTAGGATTACTCTCTAGAAACACTACTTTCGATTTTAGAGATCTGTACAACTGGACAGAATTGACAGGGGGCCTCACCATTTGGACATTATAGTTTTTCTAGGGAGCATCAGGAATAATTGAACAGTCTCTTTGTGTGTTCTCAAAGCTTTAGGTATAAGTCCTAAGACGTGTCTGCCCTATCACCAGACTAATGTCCCTACATACTACCAGCCAGAACACTTCAATCTGTGTAAACTCCCAGGGATAATGGTACAGTGCATCTGGAAAGTATTTACAGCGCTTCACTTTTTCCCAATATTGTTATGTTACAGCCTTATTCCAAAATTAATTAAATTCATTATTTACAATGAAACTCAGTAAAACTTTGTTTGCTCTGATTAATTATGACAGTTAAGTGACAGCGTGTTGCCAAGTCCGCGGGCTACTTTAACACAGTTGCCATGGGCTGTTTTTCATGTGGATGGAAGTAGAGAGAGAGAGAGAGAGAGAGAGAGAGAGAGAGAGAGAGAGAGAGAGAGAGAGAGAGAGAGAGAGAGAGAGGTTTGTTGTTTAGTCATTATTTTTTATCTTTTAAAGTCCATTTTGGGCAAAAAGCATAGTATAATAAAATCACCAAAACAAGTCTTCATGTTAAGAATGAATAGTACACAAACATTTCTAAAACTAAAAAAACTGTCTTTCCTTCTTTTTTTTTTTTTTTAATAAAACATTTATTAAATATTTTATGATAAACATACTGTCTTAAGTGCACTTCTTTATAATCATAAATTAAATAATAATAGATAAATAAATACATTCAAAAAATAAATACAATAGGCTAAATAATAATAATTTGCATGTAGTCTACATGCATTTAGAAGAAGAAAAGAGGAACAAAGAAATGAAAAGTCAGTCATACCCCGGGGGGGAACCCCTGAGATAGGTGACCATGAACCCAATGATCACTCTGACAGAGCTCAAGCGTGTCTCTGTGGAGAAGAGAACCTTCCAGAAGTACAACCATCTCTGCAGCTCTCCACCAATCAGGCCTGTGTGGTAGAGTGGTGCACGGAGGTCACTCCTCAGTGAAAGGCACATGAAAGCCCACAAGAAAACCAGGCACCGCTCATCATCTGGACAATCCCTACAGTCAAGCATGGTGGTGGCAGCATTATGCTGTGGGGATGTTTTTCAGCAGCAGGAATTAGGAGACAAGTCAGGATTAATGGGAAGATGAAAGCAGCAATGTACTGAGACATCCTTGATGAAAACCTGCTCCAGAGTGCTCTGGACCTCAGACTGGGGCAAGAGTTTATCTTACAACAGGAAAACAACACAGCCATAACAAAGGAATGGCTACAGGACAACTCCTTGAGGAGCCCAGCCAGAGCCAATTGAACCTTTCTGGAAAGATCTGAAAATGGTTGTGCACCAACACTCATCATCCAACCTGATGGAGTTTTTGGAGGTTCAGAAAAGAAGAATGGGAGAAACTGCCCAAAAATAGATGTGCCAAGCTTATAGCATTACACTCAAAAAGACTTGAGGCTGTAATTAATGCCAAAAGGGTTTCAACAAAGTATTGAGCAACAGCTGTAAATACCTATGTATGTACATGTGCATTTTTTGTTTTATTATTATTAATAAATTTGCAAAGATTATAAACAACCTTCTTTCACGTTGTCATTATGGGGTATTATTTGTAGAAATTTCAGGCAAATAACAAATTTAATCCATTTTGAAATAAAGTAACATAAAAAAACCGAATGTGGAAAAGGTGCTGTGAATACTTTCTGGATGCAGTGTATCTAGTCCCTTTAAGTTGTTTACATAAAGGACAGTTTGGAGAAGCTCACTGAGTAAACTTACTTACTTAGGAGAGGGAAACATAAATTATTTATATAGCATTTCTCTATATCTATTACTACTGTAATGATATTCTAGTAGGCAGCAGGAAGATTTTACAAACATGATTTCGAATATAATGTTGTTTTTAACAATTGATATCACATCAGTAGGAATCAGTCATTAGGAAATGCATGCTTAATGTTTGATCTTATTACATGGGCTTTTCTCTTGTGTAGTAGTCTTGTGAGGATGTGTGGAGTCAATGTGTGGGGCACCAGGAAGCAATCTCCCATCTGGAGAGATTAGATGTTTAATCTTATTACACAGTGTCTTCTCTCCTGTGGTAGACTGGTGTGGATGAATGGGGTCAATGTATATGACCCCAGGAAGCAAGGCTCCTAGCCCTCATCCGGGAGGAATTATAAACCTTTCAATATGCCTCCCCAGTAATATGATTATGGTTTCCTGGGACGAGGACCCCTCTTTACAATAGGATAGAGATGACGATGAGGTAAAACAGATGTTATTTTCTAGGAGGTATTTAAGGACTTGTCGTTTTGTACTCATGGTCAGGTTTGGCTTGTCTGGGTTTGAAAACAGATTCGGAATAAACCTGAATGAACCAATCAATCGGCCTTGCTAACTTTTTTGATTCTCTCTGCTGGACTACAGCAATGTGTTCCAAGTTTGTCAGAAGAGGGAGGACCACAAAACAGGTGCATGAGGCTCTGCTCCATCATGCACTCCACAGCAAATACGTAACGTTGTTTTAAATGAGACAATTTACACAGCGTCTGCTTTGCTCCGGTCCTCTCTGATCTGCAGCAGTTAGGTTGTTGCCTGAGCCAAACTGAATAAATCATTTCAGATCTTCAGATCAGATCGCACCAAACCAAAAACTGTATGTGTACAACATACAAATTTTCGGTAAGTCATACAAAAAATAACTTTTTTCCCCATTCAAATATTTATGTTTTTGAATTCAAAGCCTTTTTGGTGCCCAATGTAATGAGGAAAAACCTGTGAAGTGATTTTTACTTGAATAACAAAGTGATCTTGTTAAAAGAATTCTATATCCTTATGTTATCCAGAGAGACACGGAGACAGAGTATATTTAAAAAGCAAATGGCCAGGTTTAATTCTTGCAAGAATGAAGCAAAAGCACACAAACATGTATCAAGGCTACAGAGTGAGGTTTGCTTAACAAAGTAAACACTACATGTGGTTTTATACACAGCAGTACACAGTGTTAAGGAGGAGGCCCTCTGCAGCCCTCTAACCCAGAGACCAGGTGGTGGTGGCTGTGTCTAGGTCTACGTTTGTAATACCATGAAGGACAGGACATGAGCAGAAGGAAAAGTAATATATAAAATGAAAACAGACAATTCCCATAACAGATCTCAAACTACACACGTGGACAAAAATGTTGGTACCCTTCGGTCAATGAAAGATAAACTAACAATGGTCACAGAAAAAACTTTATTCTGACAAAAGTAATAATAAATAAAAATTCTATGAATGTTAACATATGAAAGTCAGACATTGCTTTTCAACCATGCTTCAACGGAATTATTTTAAAAAATAAACTCATGGAACAGGCCTAGACAAAATTGTTGGTACCCCTTACTTAATATTTTGTTGCACAACCTTTTGAGGCTATCACTGCAATCAGACGACTCCTGTAACTGTCAATGAGACTTGTGCACCTCTCAGCAGGTATTTTGGCCTCCTCATGAGCAAACTGCTCCAGTTGTTTCCGATTTGAAGGGTGTCTTTTCCAGACGGCATGTTTCAGCTCCTTCTAAAGATGCTCAATAGGATTGAGGTCAGGGCTCATAGAAGGCCACTTTAGAAAAGTCCAATGTTTTCCTCTTAACCATTCTTGGGTGTTTTTAGCTGTGTTTTGGGTCATTGTCCTGTTGCAAGACCCATGACCTGTGACTGAGACCAACCTGTCTCACACTGGCCAGCACATTTCTCTCTAGAATCCCTTGATAGTCTTCAGATTGATTGAATACTTGTGGACAAAAGGCTAGTACAAATGTTTAGATGTGCCAAAACCAAACATTTACTAGTTATAAATGGACACATTAGTTTAACATAAGGATATAACTTCAAACATGTAAAAAATATATACTTTTACACTAAGCTATGTCTTAGTTATGGAATATAGTTTATCCTATTGCCTTTTCATCCTTTGCTCTAGCAGCTTTAAGTTTGGGCCTGTCAGGAGGCTGAACAAAGGAACAGACACAATGGCAGATTGGAATGACGGTTAAATTTATTAAATTACAGAAAAACACAGAGCAGTCTGGGAGTGTGGCAGGAAACTGGTCCAGGGGTGAGCTGGCGGAGACCAGGTAGTAGAAGTGGTAACAAGGTATGTTAAATGCAGAAATACACACAAATCACAGGTTCATCTGGGACATCAGAGGGAGACACCGCAAGAGTGGTATCCTGGGACTGCTGTTTATTGTACTGAGCTAAAGCATATAGAAGAGGCAGACTGTTGTACGTTAGAAGTCAGGAGAAGACCTGTTGGGATCAATTAATTTGTCCGATGTACAGTTTATTACTTAAGATAGGTCAGCTGCCTGCTGGGTTTTCGCCCCTGACATAATACAATTCACATCAAGGTTGGTTATTTTAATTTATGCCTATTCGGCATTAACAAGGGAGAATGTTATGGGAATTGGACGTTTTATTTTTTGTATCACTACTTTTCATTCTGCTCATGTTCTGTCCTTCATGCTAATACAAACATAGACCTAGACATAGCTACCAACACCTGCTCTCTCTCTGGAAACCTGTCATGTAGAGGTTTGAACTTCCGCCTCCTAAACACTGTGTGTACTGCTGGATATAAAATCTAATGTATTGTTTATGTTGTTAAGCAAACCTTATCCTGTACCACTTGTGACATGTTTGTACTTTGCTTCATTCTTGCAACAATTAAACCTGACTATTCATTTTTAAATTCTATAAGGTCTCTATCGTCTCTTCATTAATCTGAAACGGACCAATTCTTATAACATTTGGGTCACAAAAAAAAACAATCAATAAAATCAATAAAAATATATTTGTGAAAAAGCATTTAATGAAATTTTTAATGATGAGGCATGACACTATAGAGTCTAGCTTTGTAAGCGGGGTGCTTTGTGGCATTTGCGAAGTAATGGCTTTTTTCTGGAAACTTGACTATGCAGCCCATTTTTCTTCAAGTGTCCCCTTTATGTTCATCTTCGAACAGCCACACCACTTTTTTCAGATAGTCCTGTATTTCAGCTCAAGTTATTTGTGGAATTTTCTTTGCATCCCAAACAATTTTCCTGGCAGATGTGGCTGAAATTTTTGGTTCTTAGTTTGGTTTCAACAGAATCCCTCATTTTCCACTTCTTTATTAGAGTTTAAACACTGCTGATTGGCATTTTAAATTCCTTGGATGTCTTTTTTTTTATCCCTTTCCTGTTTTTTACAGGTCAATTTCTTTTCCCCACAAATTCTTTGACAATTATTTTTCTTTCCCCTTGACTCAGAATACAGAAACATCAGTTCAGCACTGCATGAGAGAGGCAAGGATCCGTCAGGAGCCCAGAAACTCACTGACCTTTTATACACACACACTAATTACAAGCAGGATGTTACCTTTAGTAGCCATTTAAACCTGTTTGTGTCAAATTGTGTGCACGTTATTAGGCCAACATCACCAGGGTATGTACACTTTTAATCAGGGTCATTTGGGTAGTTTCTTTTGTCATTATGATTTAAAAAGAGTAAACACAATTAATTGATAATAAATGGCCTTACCCAACCACTAACTATGAGTAAAACGTTTTATTGCGTTATCATTAATCTTCCTGCCCTCGGACAAGGCGGACGTTTCATACTGCTCCTTTCTGTTATGTGTTCTTCTGTATAATGTCGTCTCGTCATAAACTTTCTTTTCTTTTTGACTCTACTACTTGCTTGACTACTAAGAAACTGGAAATGAATCTAATTAACTGGTTTCTGAGCGTAATTGACACAATATTCTCACCTAAGAAGGGTGCACCGGGAGAACCCATTTGCCCTGGCGGGACCTCAGCGACAGGCTACACACGGGATGCCTGGAAGAACAGGCAGGTTCTGTGTTTAGAAGCTCTGTTCGTTGAGGATGTGTTTATTTTTGGATTTAAGATAGTGGGGTTTCTGCTTATTGGTCTAGGGACTGCCTTAAACTATCACAAAATGTGTAAGACAGCTGCCTTCAAAGCTACCCAGCCGCTGTCTGCTGAAATTAAACTGTGCTTCAGTGACGTGAGTGACAAGCTGAAGGGATTAAGATTAAGAGATTAAGATTACTTTATTTGTCACATACCAAATTACATACAGCATATATAACCAGCAGTGAAATGTGAGAGGGTGGTGCAACCTATTACATTGTATACATAGAAGACACACTAAGGTTGCAGACCACACCGGTGCAGCTGCCGGACAGCGCTCCAAGGCAAGGTGGGTTAAGTGTCTTGCCCAAGGACACAACGACAGTATGAACTGTGGGGCGAGCGGGAATCGATCCTACTACCTTCCGGTTGAAGGACGGCCGCTCTACCACTGAGCTTCTGCCGCCCCCCCAGCAGGGTGTTGCACAGTCCGAGGAGCTGATTTGTGTCATCTTAGCCCGGACTGCGTACACGGAGAAAAGAGTGGATATGTTCGAGAATCCGACCTGCGAGCTGCTACGCAGTATTAAGGGTCTGACCAAAAAACTGTATTAAACATAAAAGTTACTTCACAAAACGGACGCACGCACCTGACGCTGAGAACCAGAACTGATTGACTACGATCCGGATAAATTACCGAAGATCAAAATGGATAAATTACAATTTCTGTCTCCTTTACCTATGCCCAGTCCCTTCTCTCGATTTGAAGTATGGCCAGCTTTGTGCTGTTATTCTTGTTGCTGTCTGATGTCTGTCTATGTTACGTATGTTGTAACGTCAACGATGGTTGCAACTACGTATGTAATGTTGTAACTGCGACTGTAGTATGTTTGATGTCTGCTATGTCTGTTCAATGCCTTATTTCATTTTCCCGAAGATCTTTGCGCCAAGAATAATGGCTGCATTGGTGTAGTTGCAATCTTTGTGTGTCTATCTGTGTATAAATGTAATATGTTGCACCGTTAACACCGAAGCAAGTTCCTAGTCTGTGAATTTTGTTCACTGACAATGGCAATAAAACCTTCCTGATTCCTGATTTATGTTCTCTGAAAAAAGAGCAAAAATAATCACAAATTCTGCACAACTGTAGCTACTGCTTTGTGACATTTATTTAACTTACGGTTCGCAGAGATGCTAGCATGCTATGTTACTACACGGTGGAGTTTTTTTTTTTTTTTCATTTACAGGTTTTATCTGAAACAACAGTAGTTCCAACGGTAGTTTCAATATTATACTAAATGCCCCAAATATTGTTTACATAGCGTCTGCAACTGGCTTCACTTTTAGACCCAATACAAGATTTCACAAGGCCATGGCTACTCAACTGTTGACAAAAAATGTACAATAAATTGGACAAGTTTACTTTAAAGCTAGTTGTAATGCCGTTTGAGTATTATTTTGCTTATTGTTCGTTAAGTGTCAATCCTCATCCTTACAAATTTAATGAAATGCATTTTCAGAAATATATTTTCTGAATATTACATTTTTTTGTGACCACATTTAATTCTCACAACAACCTTTTAGGTGATTTGAACGACTTGTGCTTGAAATAGAACTGTGTAGTTAAGGTTGTCTGAACACTGCACAATTTAGGATCATCATGTTTCACAAAATGACACGTGTAGAGAAAAACTTCTGCTCATGTCCCTCTGCTGTTGGTACTTGCATTACTGACAGTGCAAGAGGTTGGAGAGGAAATACTATTTTACTATAACCACAATAAACCAGAGACCATAGTTTCACAAAGAAGGTTGTACCAACTCAAGAGTTCAAATCTTAACTCATTCTCCTCAGACCAGAACAACTCAGGAGTTTTTCAGAAACAGGTTTAGAGTTAGTTCAGTCGACTCTGAGTCTGTTCACTCTGAGTTTAGCTAACGGGAAATAAGACATGGAGCCTAAAAAAGGAGTCACCATGGCAACAGTAATCATCTGGAAGCTGTCAAGTCAAAGTAATGTCATGTGACAATGGAGACACTATATCCAGGATTAAAATTAAAAAGGTGAGAAGTAATAGATACACAGGTGGTTTCATTGATAATTAGGATTCAAATAAAATGAACAAATGCAAACACTCTTATTGTTACCATTTATTTATTTTGAATGGACTACATTTAAATCAATGTGACGTGCACACTGTCTTATTCTTGTAGTTTTTGGTAAATCTGACACTTGACACACGTGCATTACAGAGTAACTCTGCAGACAAAACCTGACACAGAGAAAATGCAATAAAGCACTGCTATTAAAGTATCATCTAATACTGTCAATGACATCATTTTATGCAAGTCTCAGAATTTGCAAGCTGGAGCCTACAAATCTATTAAAAGCACTTAAACAAAAATTATTCTTGTTTAACTCGTATCAATTATCATTTCGTATGTGTCTAAAATGAATGAGAAAACTAATCATCCAATCAGAGAGCTCCATCAGACGCAGCAGAAGAGGACACTCAGGGATTAGAGAAAACACAGAGTGAGTTCCCACAGTAATGGAAAACCCAGAGTCCCCCTCTCTCCAGGGTTAACACACTCTGAGTTTGGACTAAAGCTGCTTCTGAAACAGGGCCTTTACGTTGCTTTGCTCTCAGCTCGATGCAAGCTGTTGCTTCTGTGGTTTCAGTCCTCACCACAGAGGAAAAAGAGCAGGGGCAGTCTGAGACGTGTGCATACCCACATTTGTATGTAAGTGATTCAAAGGCATCAAATACTAATCAGATAATTTTCTACAGAAAAGATACAAAAACAGCATTTCCAGTTTGTTCCTTGGTTTATCTGGTGGCAGCGTAAATAACACTCGACTCAGTGGAACCAGCTCGTCTTGGCTTTTGTTTTAAATTCACTGAGGCATTGTTCAAGTTCTCCGACGCCAGGTTCTGTGAGGAAAAGCAGTCAACAAACATGTTTGAAAACCCCAACAACATTCTTTAAACACAAGTTCAAGTTTACCTCTCTTGGAGCATTTTCTTCTCTGTTTTGTTCTGAAACAGAAATAAAAGTGTCCTATAGCAGTCAATGGCAGCTTTAAATTCTATATGAGCTAATTTCTTAATGAATACATAAAATACCTGTCTGTAGTCTTTTGATTTTAACAGGAAACCCAACAATAATTATCAAAAGAAGAACAGAGACACCTCCCAATATAATGTTTGTCCACCATGTTGGATTACCTAATCATCAGCAGGTATTTTAGCAGAATGTAATAAATATGGTCTGATTTACACAGCCACATGGAAACAGAACTTACCGTCACACTTGTCACCATCAGACCTGGAGTCGTTACCTACGAGGAAATAGCAGTGTTGAAGGTGTTTCTTTAAAATCAAGTAAAAAAGAAGATCTTACCTTTGACCTTTAGTTCGTAAACACAAATTTCTCCTTTTCCAAACACATCCAATCCAGAAAAGTAGAAGCCACAGTCGGTCATCTCAACACGTCTGATTTGGAGAATAACATGAGACTTGTTGGAGCTCATTTTAAACCTGTCGTCTGTAATTCTCTCACAGAATTTGGATTCTTTTGAAGTCCTATTTATGGAAGCAATGTGGCAGTAATTTCCATCGTTAAGAAGTTTGGACCAGAATGCGGGCACAGGTTTGGTGTCGATGTTTCTGCACGACAAGACAACATCTTCTCCAGGTTTAACATTCACAGTGTAAGACTTGGTTCTCAAACCTAAAACAAACAGCAATATTTACTTAGAGCCAAGAATAAATGAATGATGAAGAAGAGGCAGTACTTACAGAAGCAGCTCAGAAGTAAAGCTGTTGTGAAGGTGAAGCTCTTCATTGTGCCAGTGTGATACTAGAACAGCAGGGTGCTTTTAAGGTAGTTTGTTGCAAAGGGGCGGGCTGCTGTTACTGGCCACATGAAGGATGTCCGGATAAAGCAGGCGTTATGTCGACAACATCACAGCACGTCGTCTTCACCCGTTCAACTTTGTGCATCAAATGTGATCAAAGTTCTGTGGTGCATCACCTCCACAAACTCAAAAACAAGAATTCATGAAGAAAGTGTCTCAACTAAAATAGATTCTACTTCTTTAATGTACAAGTTTAGAGTAGATGTTTATCGTAAGTTTAGACCACACTGCTCTGTGTCTTCCTGTCCCGGCACTCACCTAAACCTGCTGCTACAGGGGCCTTTGATTTAAGACATCATATTAATCCAACAACAGGTGAACTCAAAGCAAAACTAAACTAAGAGCAGGTCTCTCTGAAGTGCAGTTCTATGTCACACACAAAATGTAAATGTTAAAGATGGGACCATGTGATGTGATAATACATGTTGTATTAATATTAATAAAGTATGGCAGATGTGAGCCATTAAAAACACTGATGCAGTTATGTGAGCATGTCACACATTAATATAATGTGATGCACATGATGTAAGCATTATGACAGATCTCTGTTCACTGATGGTCCAGCCAGTATCTGACCCTAAGTTCACACACCTCCTCTTTCCTGAGCTCTGACTCTAGCTCATCCACCTGCTCTTCTCCCCCTCATCTTTCTCCTCCTCACTTTTTGTTTTCCTCCTCCTGCTAAGGTCTCCTCCTCCTGCGGCTCACATTTCTCCTGCTCCTCCTCTCTCTGCCCTTGCTCCTTTGCCATCTCTCCTCCTCCTGCTGAGGTTCTTCAGCTAAGCTTCTCTGTGCTTCCTGACTCTTTTGTTCTGGATGACTTTGTGCCTCCTCCTGAGTTTAGATTTAAATGTCCAATTTCACCTCTGAGCTCAAGCTCAAGTGTGTGTGTGTGTGTGTGTGTGTGTGTGTGTGTGTGTGTGTGTGTGTGTGTGTGTGTGTGTGTTTAAGTTTCTAGGATTACTCTCTAGAATTACTACTTTTGATTTTAGAGATCTGTATATTGGACAGAATTGACAGGGGGCCTCACCATTTGGACATTATAGCTTTTCTGGGGAGCATCAGGAATAATTGAACAGTCTCTTTGTGTGTTCTCAAAGCTTTAGGTATAAGTCCTAAGACAGAGCAATGGACTGGGGAGAAGTGTCTGCCCTATCACCAGACTAATGTCCCTACATACTACCAGCCAGGACACTTCAATCTCTGTACACTCCCAGGGATAATGATACAGTGCATCCAGAAAGTATTTAAAGTGCTTTTTCCCCATTTTGTTATGTTACAGCCTTATTCCAAAATTAATTCAATTAATTATTTACCTACCAAAAATATCCCATAATGACAACATGAAAGAAGGTTCCATGAAATCTTTGTAAATTTATTATAAATAAAAAGCAAAAAAAGCTCATGTACATACTGTAAGTATTCAGAGCCTTTTTCATGACACTCAAAATTGAGCTCAGATACATAGTTTTTTCACTGATCATCCTTCAGATGCTTCTATATCTATTTACCACAGGTGGACTTGTTTGGAGTCCACCTGTGGTAAATTCAGTCGATTGTACATAATCTGGAAAGGCACATATAAGGTCCTATAGTTAACAGTGCATGTTAGAGACAAACCAAGCCATGAAGTCCAAGGAATTGTCTGTAGACCTCAGAGACAGGATAGTATCGAGGCACAGATATGAGGATAGGTGCAAAAAAAAATGCTGCAGCATTAAAGGTTGCGTCGATCATTCGTAAATGGAAAAAGTTTGGAACCACCAAGACTCTTCCTAGAGCTGGCCGCCCGGCCAAACTGAGCAATTGGGGGAGAAGGCCTTTAGTCAGATAGGTGACCATGAAGCCGATGATCACTCTAACAGAGCTCAAGCGTATCTCTGTGGAGAAGAGAACCTTCCAAAAGTACAACCATCTCTGCAGCACTCCACCAATCAGGCCTGTGTGGTAGAGTGGTGGGCGGAAGTCACTCCTCAGTAGAAGGCACATGACAGTCCACCTTGAGTTTGCAAAAAGGCACCTGAAGAACTCTCAGACCATGAGAAACAAAAATCTCTGGTCTGATGAAACAAAGATTGAACTCTTTGACTTGAATAGCAAGTGTTATGTCTGGAGGAATTTTTGTCCCCAAAAAATAAAGTGTGTCTACATCCAGATTTGAGATTTATCTTTCCAGTTTAACAGTATGTTTTTTTTATTTATATACAGTGGGCGATGGTCTGCGACGTTGTTCCGCAGTGTAATTTGGGGATAATACGTATTGATTGAATACTTGTGGACAAAAGGCTAGTACAAATGTTTAGATGTGCCAAAACCAAACATTTACTAGTTATGGATGGACACATTAGTGTAATATAAAAAATATAACTTCAAACATGTAAAAAAATATATACTTTTACACTAAGATATGTCTTAGATATGGAATATAATTTTTCCTATTGCCTTTTCATCCTTTGCTCTAGCAGCTTTAAGTTTGGGCCTGTCAGGAGGCTGAACAAAGGAACAGACACAAGGGCATTTTGGAATGACGGTTAAATTTATTAAGTTACAGAAAACACAGAGCAGTCTGGGAGTGTGGCAGGAAACTGGTCCAGGGGCAAGTTGGCGGAGACCAGGTAGTAGAAGGGGTAACAAGGTATGTTAAATGCAGAAATACACACAAATCACTCAAGGTTTATCTGGGGCTGCAGAGGTGGTGTAGAAAAAGACACCGCTAGAGTGGTATCCTGGGACTGCTGTTTATGGTACTGAGCTAAATCATATAGAAGAGGCAGACTGTTGAACGTTAGAAGTCAGGAGAAGACCTGTTGGGATCAATGAAATTGTCCGATGTACAGTTTATTCTTTAAACACATATTCATTGTCAGGCAGAGTTTGTTGTTCTTAAATGTGACCTGTAAGTGTCAGTAAAAGACTGCGGAATCTGTGGAGAATCTTCTATCTTTTACCTTGACTTCAAAGCCAAAGTAGGTTCCTCCTGTGAAACTGACAATTTAAGGGTGTTAATCAACCTAATCCATTTAGGAGGGTCGTTCCGTAGCCTCCCGCTGGGGTGAGGAGCAGTTCCCACCTGGAATAACATGAATGTGGTTCAATGTGGAAGTTTTGTTAATCCTGTATCTTAATTAAAGGAGAATCACACGTTATTGCAAAGGACTCAGGTCAAATATTCTTGCTACAATTCCCCAACATTTGATTTGAAGATCTGATTAGAAAATTTCAAATCTGATATGATGTAATTTTATGTCATTAGTAAATGCATGCTTAATGTTTGATCTTAATAAATGGATGACCACAGGAAGCAAGACCCCTAGCTCCCATCTAAGGAAGACCTGTCAATATGTCTCCCCTTTTCTATGAACGTAGGTCTCTAAGTTAGATCAGGCTTCCTGGCAACAGGGGCCTCCCTCACTGCTTAGGGATAAGGATAGCAGTTAGGTAACTGTAGGTTTCTTATGATAATCTGTCTTAGTTCAGACTTCCTGGCAACTGGGGTCCCCTCTCTGTCATCAACATAGGGACAACATTAATGTGAACCAAATGTGTGTTGTTTGTTAGAAGGTATATAAGGACTGGTCTTTAGTGTTCAGGGTCAGTCTCTGCCAGTCAGTGTCTGAACCTAGATCTGGAAATAAACCTGAGTTTTCCCAAATAACCGCCAAGGTGACACAACCGGAACACATCGCGGCACTAAAACAAAGCGCCAGTTAACACCACTTTTGCAGAGGAAATCTTACAACATGGCCTACCTGATGTAGCAAAGGGACAAATACTGTGAAATATGTCACTCTGCATGCCAACTCTGAGCCACTGAAACCTGATAACAGTGCACCTTAAGACAACAGGACAGCTTCAAGATAATCAGCGACGTTGGGTAACAGGACCAAGCACATGGCCTACTGATATTGTCACGTCTTCTGTATTGTACAACCAGTTGGTTACAAGCGTGCAAAACAGCTTTGAAGCCTGTTGAATCTTTATATAAACGTGCGTACAAAATTCATGATAAGAAACCTTAACAGTATCATCACTGCCCTATTCTTATCAAACATAATATTTTAATCTTTAATAATATTTAAGATTATTCATGGCACGGCTTCTTCTTTGAGAGGGTTAATTTCCTTGACCACAGAAAAAAACAACTCGGGTCACTCGGTCAGACTCCAGAGGAGAGTGCAGTGTTCCCAAATGTAGGACCACTTTTACTAAATTGGCATTCTCTTCTGTTGACATACATTTTTGAAAAAATTTGGAAACTGAAATTATCACATGCGCAGGGTTCCAAATGTTTGCATGCCTGGCAAAGAAGGGGCTGTTATCTAAACAAGTTTAGATTCATTAGGGTTAAAAGCGGTTATGGATAAGATGAATGTATGAGAATACGAGTGTGTCTGCAGAGTGTGAGTGAGATTGTATCTTGGAACGATTTTAGTGTAAGTAAATGGTGGTTGGCTGTGTGATATTGTGTTTTATGATTTGTCTCCAGTTGTGTGTGTGTGTTTATATTATATATTGACTGGTCTATTTATCCATTTATACATATTACAGTTATTTATCTAATTTATTCAATCATCAGCAGTTATTTTAGTTTAGTATTTTAGTTGCACATACAACTAATGATTCTATGACTTATTTTGAGAAATTAGCTTGGGGTCTTGGTCACATGTTCCCTGTATCATTGAGCAATGTTAGTAGGTTTTAAATACCTAAATGTAAAAAAAATATATATTTTTTTATCATGTTCTTGGTTTCAAGCATCTGCAGTTATCAAACACATAAAATACCACATCCACACACAATCTGGCTGTACCTACACAATGAACATTTTTATATGATTGAAATTAGATTTTTGGGGCTGGTTATGCCAGATATGATGGTCCCCTAATACATATTTGTAAAAACAGATGCAATGTCACAGTGTCCCAATAGTCCCGGTAAAACAGTTAAATGTAGTGATTGTAAACACATTTGCAAATCAACATGTTGTTTCACACAGTACAATTTCCCAGATCCACCTCAAAATTTGATCCCTTGCAACCTATTTAGGGGTTCACAACAATGCTGACATACAGCTGATGCCCATTTATGACTTGTTTTTTTTTACCTTGCCTGTTTTGTTTACCACAATCACACTATTTCAATTATATTTTATTTAACCTTTAACTAGGAGAACCTCATTGAGATTAAAAATCTCTTTTTCAAGAGTGTCCTGGCCAAGGCAGCAACTCATTCACACGTTTCAACAAACAATAGCAGGCATTCCAATCCTAGGTACAGTACAATAAAACATTGATGTGCTAAAACATTAAAAATAAGTAAAGCCATCAGTATATACCACAATCATGAAATCAGGCAAAACATCTGCTACTGTTAAATGTTCTCAATAAAGAAAATTAAACAGTCTTTTAAACATATTTAGTGAGACCAGTTTATGAAATTTCAAATCAGTTTGCAGTTCATTCTAGGAAAAAGGTGCACATTACCAATTCAGTTCTGACTCTTGGGACAGACAGTGTGAGGAGGCTTTGAGATCTGAGATTGTGCTCTCCCAGTCTCCTTTGTTCGATGTAGTCTGTCAGACACTGAGGGAGCAGACCTAAGACGGAGGACAGAGAGGACTCTCTCATACAGCAGACAGTAATGTGTGAAGCTTTTTAGATTTGTGATTTAGATGTAGATTTTTTGTAGCATGCTTGTACAACACATCACCATAATCCAACACTGGAAAAAAGGTAGCAGAAACTCGCCTGTTTTTGGCTTTAAAAGAAAGACACAATTTTTTCCTAAAAAGAAACCTAATTTCAATCTTAACCGTTTCGCCAACAGCTGAACATGCGGGGTGAAGGAAAGGGACTCATCAATTAAAAATCCAAGGTGTAGTTTGTAGTTTGAAAAACATTCTATTTTAGATCCTTGCAGTGATGTTAAAAAAGGCAGATTGGCTGGTTTAGATATTATGTTAAAACCAGTTTTAAATGATAAAAATTATTTTCAATAGAATTAAAAGCAAGTTGTAATTGTAGAAGGGCCTGCTTAGGTGTTGACCTAGTACAATATAAAACAGTGCATAAAAAAGTTTGAATTTGACCCAAATTGTTCAATATAGGTAAGTTTAAACTAAAGAGGGCCCAGGAAAGATCCTTGAGGCACCATCACTTTGAGTAGAGTAGACGTAAGGCCCTCAGCCTGCACACATGGACAGTCAGATAATTGTCAAACTTGTTCAGAAAGATTGACACTTTTCAGTGATTGCTTTAGCACTGTGTTGTCCAGAGTGTCAAAAGCTTTTGAAAGGTCAACTAAAAGCCAAAACAATGTTGCTTTTTTTTCAAACATTCAACAAAATCATTAACAACTAAGTGCTGCAGATGTGGTACTGTGCCCTTTCCTAATCCCAGATTCTACATCAGATAAAACATTATGACAGGCAAATAAATCCTTACTTACTTACTTACTTACTTACTTACTGGAGTTTCTAAGATCTTAGCAAAGACAGACAGTTTGGAAAAAGGCCTATAATTATTTGAGCTGGCAGTATCCCCCCCCCCTTGAAAGATTTTGTACTTTATAGACCAGCACTGTTTTTCACTCCCTCTAGAAACGACACCGTGGTTCTGGTTACTGATGGATTTATTGCATATCTCCTTTTCTCCGTCATCACATTCATCGTCAATGAAATCACCTGTCAAACTACAGTATGACAATGTAAAAGAAACATGTTAACATACACTATAAAGCGGTAACTACAAATACACTCGGGAAATACAAACGTAATACACATACCTCGCTGGCTGCGATAACCAAGAGGGAATGAGTTCACTTGAAAATACCCGTTTCAAAACACAAACATGAAAAACATCTCCTTTACTTCTTTGCTCAAACACGAGCAACTATTGTAAACACAAGCTATTCTTGTAATCCGCACACGGAGAATAACGCTGCCTTCACCACATGTGTAAACATTTCCTGTTGCACCTGTCCGTGTGGAACGCAAAATGTACTTTAGTTCCTCGTTGACATCAACACTCAATATTCATAAATAGATTAAACAAAAATAACAAAAAAATGTTAAATAACAAAAATAATATGTATGGCAGTTATACTGTTGTTAAATTAAAAGTTTGTTCTATGTAATCAACAGGCAGCAACACGTGTTGTTGTTCAAAACCCTAAAAGTGGGCTGACGACTTGTTAACATCGTGTTGTGTAACAGCGCTGTTCTGTACCTTTTTCTGAGTGTAATTGAACAGACAAACTTTATATTGGTTTTATAGTTTTTATTGACATAGTATTAGGTCCAACACTCGTACCAAAAGGGAGGAACTGTTTTCGGAGTAACAAATTGGTGTTTCCGCCCGGTTGCGGTGTTGGAAAGGAAAAGTTTATATTCTATAAGCTCTCTCTGCACGCCTGACAAGTTTCTTCTTCACAATTTGGCGGCCGCAAATGAAAAGGCGAGCAGAAAGCCTAAAGTTTCTGCCTGTCCCTAAGGGGGTGGACCTTACTGTGGAGAAAAAAAGCTGCCAGTACATTTATTTAAAAAATTAGTAGCACACTCAGAAAAATGTATAAGATGTCTTAAATGTTTTTTGTTTTTATGACAATTGTTTTGTCTTGGTTAAAAAATTGTGTGTAGTTTAAGATATAAAGAGAAAATAACCTGAAGGGTTTAATACTCCCTCAGACCTGATCAGTCTCAGAAAGTGGGTCGGGTTATTGGTTAGATTAACCTAGGCAAGGCAAGGCAAGGCAGTTTTATTTATACAGCACAATTCATACACTGGGTAACTCAAAGTGCTTTACAGGAATAAAAGACAATTTACAAGATTTATATTGAGAAACATAAGAAAAAAATGAAAACATTTTAAAAAGAAGAGTGCAGATAAAAGAAAAAAAACACTTTAGGTTGTAGTGTAGGCGGACCTAAAGAGGAAGGTTTTTAACCTCCCCTTGAACATTGTTAAATTTGAGGCTTGTTTTACTTCATCTGGGAGGCTGTTCCAGATTTTTGCTGCATGAAACTTAAACACTGCTTTACCTTGTTTAGTTCTAACTCTGGGCACAAGCAGAAAGCCTGTCCCAGATGTTCTCAGAGTCCGGGGAGGTTCATAAGCAACTAGTATGTCAGAAATATATTCTGGTGCTAAACCATTTAGAGACTTGTAAACCAGCAGTGCTGTTTTAAAGTCTATTCTCTGAGCAACAGGAGATTTTAAAACTGGCGTGATGTGGTTGTACTTCCTGGTTTTGGTTAGAACCCGAGCAGCCGCGTTCTGAATTAGCTGCAGCTGTGTTAACCCTCGTTTTGAGAGACCAGTGAGCAGGCCGTTACAGTAATCTAACCTGCTGGAGATAAAAGCATGGATAAGTTTCTCTAAGTCTGGTTGAGACATTATCCCTTTGACTCTGGAAATGTTTTTAAGGTGATAAAATGCAGATGATGTAATTGACTTAATGTGACTGTGGAAATTCAAGTCTGAGTCCATGATGACCCCTAGATTTCTAACCTGATTTTTAGATTTTAGAGAAAGAGACTCGAGGTGGCTGCTGACACTTTCTCTTTGTTTCTGTGGCCCAAGGATGATTAGTTCAGTCTTGTTTCTGTTCAGTTGGAGAAAATTATTTTGCATCCACATGTCAATCTGTTCGATGCAGTGACACAGTGAATGGATTGGTTCATTTTCACCTGCTGTGAGTGAAATGTAAATCTGAGTGTCATCTGCATAATTATGGTATGATACGTCACAGCTGCGTATTTACTGGCCTAAAGGAAGCATGTAGAGATTGAATAATAGAGGTCCCAAGATAGACCCCTGTGGAACCCCACATGTCAGGGCCATTTGGTCTGATACACAGTTACCAACCTAAACAAAGTACTTCCTGTCTTCAAGATAGGACTGAAACCAAGAGCAGTTCCAGTGATACCTATCCATTCCTCTAATCTTTGTGTCAGGATTCCATGGTCCACTGTATCAAACGCAGCACTCAAGTCCAACAGAACTAAGAGAGAGACTTTGCCTGCGTCAGTGTTCATACGGATGTCATTTGTGACTTTTATAAGTGCAGTCTCAGTGCTGTGATGGGGCCTGAATCCTGACTGAAAAGGATCAAAGCAGTTGTGAAGTAATAGAAAGTCATTAAGTTGTTGATATACAACTTTTTCAATGACTTTCCCTAAAAATGGCAGGTTTGATAGGGGCCGATAGTTGTTGAGCACTGTAGCATCAAGACTGCTCTTCTTTAGGAGAGGTTTGATGACAGCAGTTTTTAAGGCCCTTGGAAATGTTCCAGACTGTAAGAAATTATTGACTATATCAGTGAGTTGTGGTAACAAACTGCTTAGTACTGATTTTAGAAATCTAGTGGATAAAACATCGAGGCAGCAGGTACAACGGATTCATCTTCAGGAGGAGCAGGTTGGTTTGCTCCAACGTGAGATGAGGGCTTCAGCAGAGGGCCATGAGCGGGCCTATTCCCAACTATCAGCACAGATTGGATTTGTCATTGAACAGATGCAGAGGAAGGAGGCCTCGTCGGCGTCAGCGGAGAGTGCTGTTACTGACCAGGTTCCGGCTGAAGCGGCCCCGAGAACTGTCACTCGTGAGTCATCACATATCCGGCTGTCAAGTCCGGAGAGATTCACGGGCGAGTCGGGGGATTGTCGTCCCTTCATTTCTCAATGTAAGCTTCAGTTTGAGTTTCAGGCATCCTCTTTTCCATCAGATCGGGCCAAGATAGCTTACATTATCTCCTATTTGTCCGGCCGTACAAGAGCTTGGGCCACAGCTGAATGGGATAGAGAGTCAGCAGCTTGCAACTCGCTTTCCTTGTTTTTACAGACATTTACCCAAGTTTTTCAAACTGTCACTCCGGCGAAGGCGCTGGTAACTTTAAAGCAGGAACGCCGTAGCGTTTTTGATTATGCTATCGAGTTTAGATTAGATTAGATTAGATTCAACTTTATTGTCATTACACAAGTACAGGTACAAGGCAACGAAATGCAGTTTAGGTCTAACCAGAAGTGCAATAGCAGCAAAGTGCAGGATATATACAATGGTTGCATACGTGCAGGATATGGAGATGTACAGGATTTACAGGTAATATGTACAATGAATATAAATATACAGATTACTATATGGTTATTACTATAAAAGGTGAGTGTGTGCCATAAATATAATTACAGGTGTCTCTTTTCTCCTCTTAGCAATCGGGGGTCATTTTGGCTGTATTGTGTGTAATGTGACCTCCCCAAATTAAAATGACTGCTGTTATTGAACCCTATGGAATTTAAATACAAGTGTAAAGGCTCTTTGTAAAGGTAACAACCTCTAGTTTCACCCACAACAGTCAGAATCTCTCTAAGTACTACTAATACAATTTTATACACTTTGGAACACACAGAAAATTATTTTTGTGTCCTCGCCTGAAATATTTAGTGAAAATAAAGGTGTCAAAGGCTTCAGCAGGTAGTTGAGGACTAAAACACACTATGGCCCAAAATAATAACTTGATGACTGCTCACATTTCAAACTTGAAAAGAATATCTGTAAAAATGAATTTTTTACACCAGTTTTTATGTTGGTAGGTCCATGTGTTTTATTGAGGGACCATAGTTTATCCAAACTCATCCAAATTGGACACATTTGGAAAACGTATGAAAAAGTGCAATAAGTTCTGAATGCTTCAACCCACAGGCATCAATGAGGGCTCTACTGAAAGCTTACATCTAGAGGAATCTGTATTTACAAACATAATCACTCTATTAGTTATGAAAATTAATATTCCATAATAATAACACAATAAAATTGACATATTTACATTAAAAAATAGTCAAAATGAGTGTTATGGGCCAAAATATATATTTTTGAATAATATCCACACATAAAAAACATACTGCAAACTATATACATAGGTTATAAAACTGTTGGTCAATGTACAATATTAGATTAGATTAGATTAGATTCGATTCAATCAATATATATATACAATATATGGGTCAATGTACAATATATGGGTCAATGTTACAATATATGGGTCAATGTTACAATATATGTGCAACATTGCAACATTGTCTCTTGTTGCAGAAAGCACAAGAGCATGTCACAATACTGCACCTCTGTGCTGTGCTTCAAATCCGCCCCTCCCCCCTCTAAACGCTTTCTTTACGACTGCTGCTGGTCCAACATGCCAATAAAAAGAAATGCACATGCCTCCACTACATCCTCTAACAAGTATTTTATTATTTTTGTAAGTTTTGCCATAGTTTTTACGCAAAAAGGTCTGTGAAAGCACGATAAACATGCGCGCGTCATATTACGCAGACTCTGTCTCATTCAGCAGACTTGTGTGTTGCGCCTAGGCACACACGCTTCAGGGGGAAGGAAACCCCAGCATGCTTTACACCGTTGAACTCGGGAGATCATTGGCTATCCGTCTAGCGTCATGCTGACCATATACGGAGAACAACGAACGTGCTAGAAGCATTTACGTGATGCGTAATGGCCGCAGAGTCTGTGCGGCAATTGGAGGAAATTTAGGTCCCGCCTGCTAAAAACTCATCACAATTGGCTGGAAAAGGTGTCAATCGAAGGCTAACACTTCCTGTTAGCATTTTAGTAGCTTTTTTTCCCGGTCTCAAGAGGATTTATGGCTTTTATTATCAAAAGAGATGACAAAAAATGTCGCTGCTGATTTCAAGTTGGAAATACTTCGCTGCAGTTTTTGAGCCTTGGAGGATATAACATGTTTTGTGGACATAATTATTTTACTGGATATTATTCCAGAACAGTCTGTGGGCTGGGTGAGAGGAGTCCTTAAGGATGCTGCGAGCTCGACGCAGACAGCGTTTCCTCTGGATGTTTTTGATGGCAGGAAGTGGAGTCCCTGTGATGCGTTGGGCAGTTTTCACCACCCGCTGCAATGCCTTGCGCTCCGCGACAGAGCAACACCCATACCACACTGTGACACAGTTCGTCAGGATGCTTTCTATCGCGCAGCGGTAGAAGTTCACCAGGATGGCCGAGGAGAGCTGGTTCTTCCTCAGTGTCCTCAGGAAGAAGAGGCGCTGGTGAGCCTTCTTGACCAGGCTGGAGGTGTTGGTTGTCCAGGTCATGTCAGCCGAGATGTGGGTCCCCAGGAACATGAAGCTGGAGACACGCTCAACGTCCATTCCATTGATGTGGATGGTGTCGTGTGTGCCTCTAGACTCTTTCCTGAAGTCCACGATGAGCTCCTTCGTTTTGGTGGTGTTGAGGAGCAGGTTAGCAGTTCCGCACATTAGCAGCAGACAGTGGGTGGAACCAACTAGCCCTCGTGGATGCATTCTTCAATGGTCTTTCTGAAAGAGTCAAGGACTATCTGACCCCGCTTGATCTACCCTCCGAGCTCGATGCTCTAATTGCCTTGGCTTCTAGGATTGATAATCGACTTCGGGAGAGAGAGAGATTCCGCTCTCAGCCAGGCAATTACAAGGGAAGGAGGGGGGCCTCTAGGGAGGAGGTACTTTGGTGCCTTCGATGTTAAAAGAAGATGTTAAAAGAGAAGAGACTTTTAACTGAAGGGCCGGACCAGGCTCTCTTCTGCTGAGAGGAATCGACGCATGCCGCCGCACATGGAGTTAGGCTCGGCAAGCCCTTCAAAGGAGCTCCGACCGATACAAGGTGGTTGCTGATCGGAAGAGGAGGGAGGCCCCAACTTACCGGGCTGGACAGAAGGTGTGGCTATCCACAAGGGAGCTTCCATTACGGGTAGAGTCCCGTAAGTCAGCACCACGGTTCATTGGTCCTTTCCCTGTGTCCAAAGTCTTAAATCCAGTGGCTGTCAGACTAAAACTTCCCAGGACCATGAGAGTCCACCCAACTTTTCATGTAAGCCGGATAAAGCCTGTAAAAGAGAGCACCTTGGTCCCTGCCTCCAGACCCCCGCCACCCCCCCGGATCATTGATGGTGGACCGGTGTATACTGTGCGGAGGTTGATGGCAGTTCGACGCAGGGGGCGAGGGTTCCAGTACCTTGTGGATTGGATGGGCTACGGTCCCGAGGAGAGGTCCTGGGTACCCGCCAGGGACATTCTGGACCCGGACCTCATTCGGGACTTTCACCATCGCCACCCAGAGGATCCTGGGCCGTCCGGTGATGGCTCATAAAGAGGGGGGTACTGTCATGTCCCACCTTCATGTTTGTCTGTCTGTCTATGTTATGTATCATTACCTGTGTCTTATTGTGAAATCACTAACCCCTGTTTGTGTTCCAAATTGTCTTCCTGCCCTTGTGTCTTTCCCTCCACTGTGATTACCTGCTCCGCCCCTAATTTGTTCCACCTGTGTCTCATTGTGTTCCCTTTATAGTCTGTGTGTTTTCCCCTGTCCTGTGCCAGATTGTCGTTACCCCAGTGTGAGCTTTTCAGCGTTTCTTAGTGTATTGTTTGATAGATTCTAGTGTTTTTGACCTTCGCCTTGTTTTTTGATTACGTCTCTTGGATTTCGGATTTGTACCTTTGCCTCGGAAAATAAAGAATTGAAAGCTCTGTCTTTTGTGAGATCTGCATTGTGAGCCCTTTTGCCTGGTCCTGACATATAGTTGTTTGTGATATATTGTTGTAAAAACGGTGTGTATTGTGTTGTGCAAAATGTAACTAAAATCACTTGAAAACCCATAAAAAATACAAAGCTAATGTAGTTAGCAACTGAAGGCTGCACTCCAAGATGGCGGACATGAAAAAAGAAAAAAAAAGAGAAGCACCACCCTACCCAGCAGGTAGGGTGGTGCTGTATAAAACTTTGGGCTGTATAAAACTTAAAAACACTAAACTTGTCAACTTATGTGTGGCCGGGTTGTAAAATAATGGACCACACACCAGCAGCTCCCAAAAATAATGTGGATCTTTTATTTCCCGACTGTCCCCCAGCAGGAGAACAGCATTAATTTTGGTTTGGCTTTTCTTGCTGAATAATCTTATAACAATGTCAGGACTCAACATTCAGCATATAACATAAATCACAATTCTTTTTAGTCTCTAACAATCAAAAGTTTAAGCCCTAAGACAACAGTAGTGGACTTATTCTATAACAAAACAAAGTATAAACATCACTTAGTGCACACTCAAATGTTTGTTTACCATGAAAATAAAAATACATTGAAATTTAATTATTCACACTGTGTAACATTGAACTTAAACTCACTTCAAATTGGCCTGGACCCTGGACAGTTTTTGGACAGTGCACAAAATGTACAAAATTTGTGAATGAAAAAAAAAAACAATACTTATGAACCATAAGAATTATAACCGAACACTCACACCGTCATGCAGCCCAAGATCTCCTCCTTGTGAGCAGCAATACGCCTCACAGGACGAGCGCCACTCCACAACAATCCTTGCCTCCACAAAGTCAACCAAAGAACAATCCTAAACTAAGATGCAAATTAAAGCATTGTTTAACCTTATCAAAGATTAGTTTTGTGTTTAAACTCATTTAAAAAGTAATTTTTACACCTGATACGCATCATTCTCTCCGTCTCTTACCGAGGCCATTTCACCCATGAGTGAGAACAGACATGCAACTCACAGACTACCCCATGAGAAACTTTTACGAGTCACACTATCATTTACAACCAGGACAACCAAAACAACAAGACCCCCATTAGAAGTACAAAGATGAGGACTTTAGACCTACTTCAAGGGATTTCAAATGAGTATCTAAGACCTTAGAAAGTGCATCAATTTCCTGCTGAGTCACATATCAACGGCATTAGGAGGATCTGGAGGAACAGGCAGTAGATTATAATCAAGTCTAGATATATGTTTCCACTAGTAGTGTTGTGACCAGTAACTTATATAAATAGATGCAAAAAGATGCAAAATAATCAAAATTGTCTTGGGTTGGGATAAGGGGTCTTACCAGCAGGGGTGCAATATCAATCCCCGAACGGGCATCACAAGTTTGTGGGCTGCACTGAGAGGCTTCTTTCTGGAGGCTATATGTGCAGCGGCCTACTGGACATCTCAAAACACCGTTGAATTTAAAGGGTGAAGGAGGTCACAGGTTACATTGTTGTTATTGATTTCCCGACCTGCGCATGCGCATGGATGATCATCCAGTGCTTTCAAGCATTCATAGAACCGTAGTTATATATATAACCTTTGTTTTCTGTCAAGCAGTATAAACGACAGCTGGAGGAACTAAAGGGGCTGGAATAGCAGCTTTTCCTGGGGTTGTTCCAACCTTTATAATCATTTACTACCATTTAAAAACAATTTCCCTAAACTATGATAATGGTAATAGAGGAATTAGTCATCTAATATTGAAAACTAATCCTGTCCTAAGCTCACGGCTATGACAGTACACTTCACAGTACACTCATCTGGGCTAACCTGCTAACATAATGTTTATAGCTGTAACCTGTTTAAAGCCTTAATTAGCCGTGTAATTGTTCTCATGTCTGTTTGACTATTTAACCACAGCTGTCTTATTGTACACCTGCTTTGAATATTAATACAAATAGGCAGCTGAGAGTAAATTGTGGCTTATTCGCTTCATTAAGGACTGATACAATTCACCGAAAGAGCCAGCAGCATTTCACACGAGTACATGAAAAATCTAGCATTAATGAAAACAAGCCAAACGAGTAAATAAAGAAAAGAATTTCAGTGACAACTTCATAAAGAAACATGATAGTCCCAACTCAATGACTAACACTGATCCTGGAGCCGGAGCAGCGCCAAATGGCTTTGAAACACCGTAAAACACTGTTAAATTGCATAACTTTTATCTAGTAGCATTGTGTAGTTTTAAATTTTAAAAAATATACATTCTCAAATCAATTTTAAGATTCTTAGACACCCAATTGGTAGAATCATACCTATTTTGCTTACACAGTACACTCAGCTGGACAGAAAACTCATAAAAATTATTTAAAATCCCATGCCACCAAAAAGCGCAGACCTCTCCTGTGTCAGCATGCAAACACAGGGGAGCAGAAATAATTCGATACACTGGATCTTAGCAGAGTTGTATTTGTACAAAATGCACAAACATTTCACGAAAAATTACACTACATTTCAGTCACTAGATGTTCAGACACCAATAGACTACTACCAATAATTGTAATTATGGCAAACATATAAACATTTATAAAAGTGGTTAGCACTCTGCCTCACAGCAAGAAGGTCCTGGGTTCGATTCCAATCCAGGGCAGGGCCTTTCTGTGTGGAGTTTGCATGTTCTCCCTGTGTCTGCGTAGGTTTCCTCCAGGTACTCCGGTTTCCCCTACCACCAAAAAACATGTACAACAGTCCCCCCCCAAACACACATGGGGCCAGGACTCCCCTGCAAAAGTGACTATCCTGGTTAAATAAAGGTTAAATAAAAAATAAAACAAACTTGTCAGTTCTTTTCTTCTCCCTCCTCTGTCCCTTACACAGCACCAAACTGATCTGAGATCTGCTGCTTGAGTCTGATTGATTGCAATTCTACCGTGGTGTGCGAGTTTAACTGAGATGAACTGGAGATGCAGCTATTAATACAGTTTGATCTGTACAATTAGCTGCTGTAATAATGATTAAATAAACTAAGAGACAGTGTGAAGACATGTGTTGGACAGAAACATTTGTGAAGTCTGAGTGTGGACAGACTTTAGCCTTAATGAAAAAACTCAAAAGGGATTTAGCTCTATTTACAGAAGAATGTAAGGTACGTTGCTAAACAGTCCTAACAATAAAGCTAATACTGTTAAAAATCTGAGACTTTTCCTGCAGCGTGGATAAAGCTATTTTTCTGTCAGAGACAGAGAGCAGACAGAGGAGGAGAGACAGGGGCTCTCACCTGTTACAAGAATACAAGAAAATACACATATTTTGTTAAAAACTTTCTGGGGAAGGACCCACAGACCCCCCAACTATTAAGTTGGATGAACCTGCTTTTGCTGCTCGCCTCATGAGGTGCTCAGCCCTTAATTCTCTAACATAGGCTCTCTTGATGTTTAACAGAGCAAAATACCCTCTTCAACACAAACATTAGCTAAAAAAGAACACAGTAGAGAATAAATCAGAGGACATAGAATAAAAGACTGTCAATGTGCAATCTTCTTTTAATTATCCTGATTAAAACTCATGAAATGAAACGTCAATATATTTAAATAAAATCTGGATGGGGGCATTACACAGAAATTCTGCTTAGGGCACCCAGATGGCTAGCAGCGGCCCTGCTTATCTTTGTCTTGTGTCTTATGCTGCTCATTCTCTGAACTCTCTCCTCTCAGCTCTGACTCATGCTAAACCTTCATTTACAAATGCTGCCTGTTTCATATCTTCTTCAACTATTACTGCAGTTTCTCACTGTAAATCACTTGGAACAGTGCCACAAATGACACTAAAACACTTTTTATAAACTGCAGACTCTATTTAGCAGCCATTATTGGATATTGTGTGTCTGTTAGCTCTGAACTGAATGTGTTGTTACTTCACAGTTGCTATTTCTGTTTTAACAGAAGTAAAAAAGACTGACGCAAAATCACATTCACACTTGCAACTATGAGAACACTGTTTAACACTTTGAATTTCACAAGTGCATTTTATCATTTGGACAGTGTCACAAAATAAACAACCACAGAAGAGGACAAGATAAGCACTGTTCATAACAGCAGAGCTACAAACATAGTGTTAGATCAAATATACAAATGAATGTTAAAACCCTGAGTCTGACTGTGTGAGGCACAAACCTTGCTCTTAGTCGTTTTTCTGCAGAGTTCTGTGCCACACAGCTCACTACAAGACCACATCTAATCCACACAGGTGCTGTTATTAGTGCACTTTGTCCAGATCAAACTCTAAACCTGTTTCTGAAAAACTCTTGAGTTGTTCTGGTCTGAGGAGGATGAGTTATGATTTGAGTTGGTACAACCTTCTTTGTGAAACTGTCGTTTCTAGTTTATTGTGGCTTTTTAAAAATAGTATTTCCTCTTTAATCTTTTGTACTGTCAGTAATGCAAGCACAAACAGCAGAGGGACATGAGCAGCGGTCTTTCTCTACAAAGTAACAGCACATGTGTATGGCTCCTGCAGACATGTTTGGTCTGATAAGCTTGTCACTTGTTAAGAGGACTGGAGCTCACAGACTTGATCTGGACCTAGTTTGGTCAACTCTGAGTCTGTTCACTCTGAGTTCAGCCAAAAAAAAAATCACCATGGCAACAGTAATCAAATGGATGCTGTCAAGTTGGAGTAATGTCATGTGACAATGGAGACACTATATCCAGGATTAAAATTAAAAAAGTGAGGAGTAATAGAAACACAGCTGGTTTCATTGATAACTAGGATTAAAATAAAATAAACAAATGCAAACACTCTTATTGTTACCATGTATTTATTATTTTTTTTATTGTTCTACATTTATATAAATGTTTTTGGTAAATCTGACACTTGACACACTTGCATTACAGAGTAACTCTGCAGACATAACCTGACACAGAGAAAATGCTGTAAAAGTATCATAGAATAATACTGAGTAAATGACATCTATTTATGCAAGCCTCAGAATTTACATGTTGGAGACTACAGATCTATAAAAAGCACTAAAACAGAAATTATTCATTGTTTAACTCATATCAATGTGTCTAAAGTGTATTCACAGTATTCATGTGAATGAGGAAACTAATCATCCAATCAGAGAGCTCCATCAGACGCAGCAGAAGAGGAGACTCAGGGGTTAGAGAAAACCCAGAGTGAGTTCCCACAGTAATGAAAAACCCAGAGTCCCCCTCTCTCCAGGGTTAACACACTCTGAGTTTGGACTAAAGCTGCTTCTGAAACAGGGCCTTTACGTTGCTTTGCTCTCAGCCCGATGCAAGCTGTTGTTTCTGTGGTTTCAGTCCTCACCACAGAGGAAAAAGAGCAGGGGCAGTCTGAGACGTGTGCATACCCACATTTGTATGTAAGTGCATCATAGGCATCAAATACTAATCAGATTATTTCCTACAGAAAAGATACAAAAACAGTAGTTCCAGTTTGTTCCTGGGTTTATCTGGTGGCAGCGTAAATAACATTCGGCTCAGTGGAATCAGCTCGACGTGCTCGTCTTGGCTGTTGTTTGAAACTCACTGCAGCATAGTTCAAATTCTCCGACGCCAGGTTCTGTGAGGAAAAGCAGTCAACAAACACGAAAGAGAACTCTAACAGTTTTCTTCAAACACAAGTTCAAGTTTACCTCTCTTGGAGCATTTTCTTCTCTGTTTTGTTCTGCAACAGAAATAAAAGTGTCCTATATTAGTCAGTGACATTTTTTTAATTCTAAATGAGCTAAATATTTAATGAATACATGAAATACCTGTCTGTAGTCGTTTGATTTTAACAGCAAACCCAACAATAATTGTCAAAAGAAGAACAGAGACACCTCCCAATATAATGCTCATCCACCATGTTGGATTACCTAATCATCAACAGTTATTTTAGCAGAATGTAATAAATATGGTTTGATTTTCACAGCCACATGGAAACAAAACTTACTCTCACACTTGGAGCCCATGTCACCATTGACCTTTAATTTAAAAACAAAAATATGTCCTTGTCCAAACACGTCCAATCCACAAAAGTAAAAGCCAGAGTCGGTCATCTCCACACGACTGATTTGGAGAATTACATACGAGTTGTTGGAGCTCATTTTAAACCTGTTGTCTGTAATGTTGTTACATAACTTTTGTTTTTTTTCATTCATGGAAGCGATGCAACTGTAATTTCCACCGTTAAGAAGCATGGACCAGAATGTGGGCGCAGGTTTGAGGGCGTTGTTTCTGCACAAAAAGACAGCATCTTCTCCAGGTTTAACATTCACAGTGTAAGACTTGGTGCTCCAACCTAAAACAAACAGCAATATTTACTTAGAGCCAACACTAAATGAATGATGAAGAAGAGGCAGTACTTACAGAAGCAGCCCAGAAGTAAAGCTGTTGTGACAATAAAGCTCTTCATTGTGAAAGTGTGATACTGGAACAGCAGGGCGCTTTATAGTCCTTTTAAGGTAGTTTGTTGCAAAGAGGCGGGCTATTTATGTTGATGCGACTGCTGTTACTGGTCACATGAAGGATGTCCGGACAAGAAGCAAAAGAAGAGCATTACATTAACAAGATCACAGAACTTTAATCTTCGCCCGTTCATCTTTATGCATTAAATGTGAACAAAGTTCTGTGGTGCATCATCTCCACAAACTCAAACACAAGAATCCATGCTGAAAGTGTCTCAACTATATTTTTGGCTACTTTTTTAATATACACTATTATGGTAGATTCTAAGTTTAGATCACACTACTCTGTCTCTTCCTGTCCTTGCACTCACCTCAACCTGCTGCTACAGGGGCCTAGGCCTTTGATTTGAGACTTCATATTAATCCAACAACAGGTAAACTCAAAGAAATAACTGAACTAAGTGTATAGGTCTCATCTGAACTGCAGTTCCTATGTGACACACAACATTATATGGTCACTTAAGGCAAGACACAGCAGGTGAAAACATCGTTTTTTGCATCCAGTGGTCAATTTTAATCATGTTAGCTTTTTATGTCAAAATTAATTAAATTGTCAACATTAAACATTAAGGTGGTTATTTCATTATTTTTTTTCAAATGTGCCTTTAGATTTCTACCGGAAATAACTAAAAGTTAGCTTTCTAACACAAGCTCCTGACAGACACTATATCAGTCTATTCCAAATATGGGATTTTCCTTTGAAGACACAACCAACCGCTAAAGTTTGAGGGGGAATTTAAAGTCAAAAACCACATCTGATTGCTCGATGTGAATTTCTGACACATGCCGCTGCTTCCTTGTTTTTTCTAGAATGCCAACAACGCAAAAAAAAAAAACCTTCACAGAAACGACAGCAACAGCTCTCACTTGCATGAGCTATTAAAAAGAAAGTAAATAACTACAGATTAGTAGTGTCCCCAGTGTTCCCATTTTAACAAATAGGCTACCAATCATTGCAGCAAATTAAACAGCAAAAAAAATAATAAAAAAAATAAAAAATTTGCAAGTCTTAAGACTTTTCAGAGACACAACAGAAAAGGAAAGAGGTTAAGCCAGAAAAACAAGCAGTGTAGTGTCTAAATGCTTTAGTCTTGTGGAGAGTGTCAGAAATAAGAGTAAAATGACATTTACATATCTCCTACTGTATACATTATACTGTATTATATAAATAATGATAATAGTTATCATTGTAAATATGCAGTAAGAATGACATGGTTAGATTTTCAAAAGTGAACATTTTTCAGTCCACCCATTTGAAACACAGGTGCCAAAATCCAAAAAGGTGAAAAGACACTGACAGGAGATAGAAGAGGGGCCTACATATGATGTAGGCATGGACACTTAGGCTGTAAACAGACAGGTTAATTAGATTTATGTTCTGTTCTAGATGGATATACAACAAACAGGGACAGTTATGTTTGTAGTTTTTATGACTGTTATATGATAGATAAGATATCCAGAATCCCTTCTGTAAAAACCCTTTCATCTATTATGTCAACAAAATGAACCAAGAATTTTAAACCTGGACCTTTCCAATTTCCATATTCTTGGAAATGTATGCAGATTAGTGTAAATTTAAGTTAAAACATTAATTCACACACAACTTGTTATGTGTATGCCAGTAACAAACTGGAGAAGTTTCACAGTGATATCTTCTAATTTAAAATGTTTGCCCGTTTATCTGTAGTATCTTGCCTTAATGTTCTTTTATGTTAAAGTAAAAGAGTAAGAATGTAAAAGTATCCTTATTATGTTGTTTTTGTTGTAATTACAAGCTTACATCACAGGACGGGCCTATTACGTAATTGTATTAATAAAGTATGGCAGAAGTTATCCATTAAAAACACACTACCGTTCACCTGTCTCATCATTTCTGAGTTTTACAGGAACATTGAATCTAGTCACAGACCCAAACCTGAGTCTAATGACAATTTAGGTCCACAGAGCTAAAATGTGTCTCTTTAAAGCAACAGTACACAGATTTTTACCAAATAATGAAAGGCGTAAAAACTTTGTAAGTCCTAAAACACTAAGCCAATAGTGATTTTCTTACAGGAGGAGAATTAGTGCACCTTACAGTGGTGAATAAATGGCTGTTATTTGTGTTTTTTACGTGGACAGTGGTATCTTGAGGGTTGAGTCCCCTCATCTTGTTTCTACTCCAGACTCATGTGCTCTGACACAAAGCTTAGTGAGTCTTGTAAAACACTGGACAGACACTGGACAGACACCAAAAGCAATACTGTTTCCCACAAACCTCACGGTATAGGAATAAGAACTCTGCAATTACTGACTGTATTCAACTTTATTTATATAGCCCAATATCACAAAAACGATTGCCTTATAATCAATGTTATATAAATGCCATGTACACAGTAATACAGTTCTTTTATAATTTTTTTGATGTACCTGGTAAATTAAAAAAGCTGGCAGTTTACTTAGAATTAATAGAAAAAAGATAAATAACATACAATTCAGGCACTTTGCATTATTATAAGGGACCTATAAAACACCCTTTTATATTGTTTAACCTTAATTACTGAGTTAACATTTAGAATAAAAGGTTAAGTTTAAGTTCTTTCTGTTCTAATCTAAATTTGTTTAAGATGAACGGTAATTTAGTTTAGGTTTTTGAGTGTTAAACCTATTATTATTTACTTAATTAAGGGTTTAAGCTACCTTGTAGGTTTGTACAGTTCACCCAATACGCTTTCTTAAATCAATTGTATCACTCAACATTTCCAGTAGTGCACCTTTAAAGTTCACAAAAATTTCCAAAAAATGAAATCAAAACAATATAAATTGCAAAGCAGTGTCAGAACAGTGTTTCTAAATGTCCATTAGCTTAGCAAAGTGCTTTTTATGTTGATTGGCAGGTGTGTGGATTTTGGCACGCGTCCCCTTTAACTTGGATAATAGTGGATCTGGAACAATTATTCCAGTTCCTACCACAACCTTAGTGTAGCAGTGAGTTTTTGTTGAAGACAGGAGCTTGTGTTGTCCTACTAGCAGCTACTGAGGAGCGTGCTCCGTGGGAGGCCTCGCCTTGTGTCTACATTTCAAAACTCTTCTTGTTTAGCTTTTTAGTCCTCTCCAGTTTGCATCCCTCTGTCAGTTTAGCAAGAATGAAGGCTTATGCTGAAAACTTGTTCAATTTCTCCAATATTGTTTAGCTAGCTTGTTTTTGTGCTAATCTGCTACATAGACTTTGTGCTGCTACTGAGCCTCATGGTGGGGAAGGAGCATCTTGAAAAACCTAATTGACAACAAAACAAAATTACAATGCTCTTTTTTTTTTTACAAAATGCTAAATTCCATTCATATATTTATAACAATATTGTTTTAAAATGATCAAATACTTAAATACTTTCTGTAATCACCAAGTCTTCCTTTGTGTTACTTGAGTTTGGCTCTATAGTTAGAAAGTTGATGCACACTAGTTCGAGCGGACAAGTGACCACAATATTTACTTGCAGTGCTGCCCTCTCTGGTTGGGCTTTGCGAAGTGTACAGCGGTTGCAGGTTTTGACTCTATGTCTGCGGACATTTTGGGCCTATAGAACCGCTTCGTTACGAGGTCCAGTATCCACTCAACAACCATGTGGCCCATGTCATTGTGTAAACATTTCAGGACATGGGTTCTTAATTCTTGGGGTAGCACAAGTTGGTATTGTGTCTGTGTGCCCTCTTGTCCTCTATTACACAAGATAAAGTTCAGGGAGTTTTTTTTCTCCCAACTCAATTTGATAAATTTTCTCTCGAATGCTTGTGTCTGCATGTTTTTTATCTTTTAGGTCAGATGCTGTGAAATTTCTAATGACATGTAAACCGCCAAGCTGCTCCTCTTCTTCATAGCTTTGGGAAATGGCTTGGGGATGATGGGCGAGTGACAGAACCAGAAAGCTATTGGCTACGAACTCAAATGGATTGTTGTCTGATGGCTGATGGACAAAGTGATTTTTATAGATGGCATGGATTGTGCTCTGGTTGACAAGGTTTGGATGGTTTGCATCAAGTAAGTGTCTTTTTGTGAACCGTTGAATCCCATCTAGCTCTTTATTGGACAGCATGTCATCAGGTTGTGGGCGTTTGGACAAGACTGTCCACTTCCTGATTTTGTTTTGCAATTGGAAGTTGAATGTGGACAGCGCCACCAGCAATCTGTAACTCATGGCATTGAGTTTTGTGGAGGTAACAAATGTATGGAGACACACAGAAAGACAAACAGCCTTGCTGTGTGTGTAAACTCTGAAGCAGGTCTGAAAGTAGGGTGCTCATGTGCACAAGGACTCGCAGAACCAAAACGATTACGTATACCTGACATTTCTCTCACATCCTGTGCATCAACAAGTGCATCCTCCTCACTGATGCACTTGTTGAATCCTACCCTCTTAGCTGCAACAGAGGAGAGGTCAATCTTTTTGCCCATCTCTGCTTGAATCTTGTCAATACTAGTGGGTATCATCCAGTAGGCAGGGACATCAAGGACAGTCTTTGTCCCTATTATAAGAATTCTCTATCCTTATTATCCAGAGAAACACATAGACAGAGTATAATTAAAAAAAGGAATGGCCAGGTTTAATTCTTGCAAGAATGAAGCAAAAGCAGAAACATGTCACAAGTGGTACAGGCTGAGGTTTGCTTTGAGAAGTAAACAATACATTAGATTTTTTTTAGAAAAAGCGCTATATAAAAGAAAAAATAGGAAATAAAAAATAATTATAACAGTCACCCGTATCCAAACTGCTTTTTTAATTTTCAAAAGGATTGCCCCAACATGTGTGCAAGATTCTGCTGATGGCCCTTGGCCACTGGAGCTGAGGATCACCCGTGGCTTGAGCAGCGGTTCATTAAGGTGTTGAGAGTGCAAAACCTACAATATAAATAATACTAAAGGTGAGTACAAAATGGATAACACAAATATTTTTAGATATCTAAAAAATCTAAAAAATTCTAAAAATATCTAAAAATTGTGTAACAAAACACTCAAAGACTGAGCGGCCTGGTGTGACTGACAGAAGAGTCTGGCTAGTGACCAGGGTTGAAGTAGTCTGTTGATTACAGATCTGCAGCAGGTGAGTGTTGTTGTCTGTTCCCAGGAGACTCCGCCCATGCACACACACACACACACACACACACACACACACACACACACACACACACACACACACACACACACACACACACACACACACACACACACACACACACACAAACACACAGACAGGGAAAAGGAGGGAGGAGAACACAAGGAAACAGCCACAGGCGGATGATTTATGTCCGGATTGATTTTTGTTTTCCTACAAAGAAACTAGTGAATGTACACATAAAATTCAGGTCACTTGTATTTTTGAATGCCGGGTATTGTGTTTGTAGCTAATTTCCCCAGCAAACCTGAAAGGGATCTATAAAGATATTGATGAGCGGCAGTGGCTCAGTGGTAGAGTGGTTGTCGTTCAACCGGAAGGTAGGTGGTTCGACGCTTTGAGTCTCTTGGGAGAAAAGCATGATTTAAATTGAATCTATTATTATATTATCGCAGTGTATAGGTGGATCTTATCCTATTGCTGTAGATTTATAGTATTGATAATAAATACCGTCAAAAACATGCACCGTACTATTCTGAGCAGTATATATGAGATATTAATGATGAAAATGAGAATAAAAGGGAGATCTCATTGATTTATTTTCTTGAGACAAAAGAAAAACAAAAGTTTAGAGCATTTATGGCTCCTTAAATGAGATTTTGTACCTCTTTTTCTAAAAAGAGAAAAATGAAATACAGGAGCAATTAGCCATAGTCTCATCTTAGTTTCAAACAAAGCTCACAATTGTCTAGGAGAAATAAATACAACCACAGTGAGATATTGTCATAGAAATTGTATATTAAATATTATATGTTCTCACTCCTGGTCCAGTTTATTCACATACAAGTATGACTTTATGTCTTTAGCTGTATCTCCTATTGGCGCCATGCTAATCCAAACAAGACAAAGACATCACTTTGCTCTACATCGAATCACTGTCAGGGACACTCTGTCCTGTTCACTTAGTGGCATGTACACATAAACTTATTCACATCTATAACTGACACGTCAGCTTATTACACGTCCATACACGACCCTGGAGCTGAGAGGCGGGCACAATGTACACCTATAAAAACTTCATGTTGTAAACTTATTAAGCAAATTACTATGTACCATTGTTCAATGTGTCTGATTTGTTTCATTCTTGCAATAATTAAACCGGTCTTCCATTCCTAAATTTCTCATGTGTGGTCTTCATCGTCTCGTTTGTGATCCGAACCTAATAATTATTTTAACAGATCTCTTTTGCTGAATATCTTTTTCTTTGGGAGGTTACCCAAGACACATTTCTTTAGATATTTACAAATATTTTAATTTTAAACTCAATTCCTGAATATATAAAAGGTTGTGGACCATAAAATATAGAAAACATTGTCTTAAAAAATGGACAATTACAAAAGAAAAAAGATTAGTTGTATTTATTATGAACAGTTCTCTTTAAGTTAGGTCAGTACAGAAAGTAGAAAGCAATCATGGGAAAACAACCTTAATACTATAATCACAAATCACCAATGGAGTTCAAGATTATATACAGGTTACAAACTACCCCAGGAATAAATATGATAAAAAACTGCTCTGGTGTATGTATGTATGAAGTACGCACTTTTGTACATTTAATGTAGACATAAATTTTAGGGAGAAATCTTTAACAACATCTTCTTTATGACTACATTCACTGTCAATCTAAGTCCTCGTCATTGTATTATAGGCCTGCATGACACCTTACCTGAACTAAGGAAGTTTGGAAAACTCCTGAGTATCTATGGTTTTGTGCCCGACTAACAATTCTCCAACACTGGCTGGATGAAGTCAAACCCTCCGCCTGAAATTGTCTCTGTAATGTTTACCAACAACTCCCATTGGAAAGACTCACAAATGTTTTTTTTTTTTTTTTGTGAATATGTTTTGTGTATTTCTATGTTTTTTTCAACTGTCCTGGACCCATTCCTGCATGGCCTGTCCGTCCTGGGAGTGGATCCCTACTTCTGTGGTTCTCCCTGAGGTTTCTCTTTTTTCCTGGCTGGGTTTATTTTGAGTTTTTCCTTTTTCCCTGATGGAGGGTCTAAGGACAGGGGATGTTGTCTAGTGCAGTCTGTTAAGCCGTTTGAGGCGGATGTTGTTGTGATATTGGGCTATACAAAAATAAATTTTTGTCACATGTTTTAAAAGGAGATTGTAATTGATTTATTTTCATTTTCTAAAAATTGATAAGGACAGCTGCTCCATTATCAATTAGGAATTAGGAGGTTTAGAGGTAAGTTCAGCTCCCAGATAAACAGCGTCTCTGGGTAACAAGACCAAGCACGCAGGAGCCGAGAGACGTCTGGACTATTTTAGATCAAATAGCCATCCACTGACACTGAAAGTGAAACTTTGAATCAGACAATACATTTTATATTTGAAAACAGCATCTTTCAATACAGTTAGACTAAACTATTAAATGTAATGTAATAGCACAAGATATAAATTAAAATAAACACATTTTCTTAAAACAACAAAACCATCAATGAATAACAAATAACACATTTCATTCCAACATACACATACAAAACAAAACATTAACCTGAACTGTTTACATTTCCTTCCTGTTGCTGCCTGCAGGACTCCAGTTAATTTTAAAGAGGCTCTGGAGGGTTGTCCTTGATTTGAGTTTTTCCGCTGTCTTTGTAAAGACTGGGACAATTAGATGGCCAAAGGAGCCACATGCATCCATGCCGCTCAAAAATAGTTTAGCCATAATGGTAACACTAAAACAAAAAGAAAGTTTTACTTTATGTATGTTAACAATCTGCATGGTCAATTAATACAATTGTTAACTTTAAGCTAATAAAGTGTGTAAATGATATTAGAAAACTGATTAGAAAATCTTACAGAGGATGCAGAAAGTACGATAGTATATTATATTGAATTTGTTGCAGGTCACTTAAATTAGCAGCATAAATATTGGGCACCCCACAGTTTGCCACCCAGTCTCCAATTTTTTCTTTAGTGGCAAGCATTTCCTCTTCATTTTGGCATTTTTTGAGCTGAAAATTCAAAGATAATAATAATAAAAAATGAAAAAGTTCTCAGACTATTGAAAATTTTAAAGCTATGCTAAGTCCTGTTTTCCCTGACCTCCATCTAAGTCAACAAAAATGTCAATCTCAACTTGACATAAATCAAGCTTTTGTCCACATAGCCGCTCAAATGCAGCACGATTGAGGCTCCTTGGTCCTGGTCCATGCACTTAGTTTCCCGGCTGTATAGAATTGGTTGTTTGCCAATGCCCACAGATCATTAGCAAAAATCAGGTCCTCAGGTCTGCTCTCAAATACACCACAGGACATTAAAAGATTCTGTAGTAGTCTGCAAAATGTCAAAGTAACATAACAATTAAAGACAACAGACATTATCACAAGTGCATTAATGTCCATATTCAATAGAAAACTTATCTAGAAAATTATCTTCTCGGACCTCCGTAGTCCTCGGCCTCCTCCCACTTTTCCAGTATTTACCTCAGTATTGATAGGAATAATGTTTTGCATACCTTTGGCTGCAGCTATAAAGCTGAACGACCCAGGGCGTTTGTTTGGTGATGCTCCATTGAGGTGGATTCACACAATACAATGCAATTACATTCTAGTAGATGTATCATTGCTGTTCCTCTTCCTTGAGCCATTCCACTGCATCTGGTCCTATCAATGAGTTCTACTGAGGGAGTCTCTGGTTGGAATGTGTCATTAAAGCTTGTACATTTCTTTATGTTGTTTATGATGTGAGATGTCACTCCTGCATTTACCATAATGCCTTTTATTTTCACTTTAAATGTTAAACTCTCATCCTTGACATGTTTAATTTTGAAAAGGCAGTCACTAAGTTGCTCATCTGTGACTTTTTTGGCATTGTCCTGTTGACTTTTTTTTTTTTACACAAGAACTCTGTGTGTGTCTCACCGGCCTCTCATAGAGCTGTTATGAGGTTCTCTGCTCTGATGATATAGTCTGTAGTTGACACGTTCTCTGCCTTCTGTAGCTTTGTCAAAGACAAAGACAAAGTTTATGAAAAGGGTCTTGCTTTTCCCCGAATAGTGTTTCCTCAGGATCTTCAAAGCCTTTCTGCTGTTATGTAGCTTCATGTCTTATTAGCGACAGGCTTTAATCGTCAATTAGCCTTATTAGCTCTGCGTAGCAGTCTGCATTTTTGTTGCATCTGCAGCTATCTGTTCTTCACCAACGGGTTCTTTCAAAATAGTGTCTTGAAATAGGGACACTGATCCAGATGCACGAATTGCCATTTTCTCATCTCAGGGACTTGTGCTTAGTTGTACTTGCTTTTGCTAATTAGCTTGTTAGCTTGAATAATATGTTGCAGTTAATTTTTCTTCCATATGCTCTGTGTAATACTTCACCTTTGCTTTACCTTCTTTTCTTTGCCAAGTTATTTACTTCTACTTAACATTGACTTAAGCAAGAAGCAGACTGGGGAGGAAAAGTGGCCCGGAAGTCTGTTCCTGACAGTAACCAGAGATTTTATGACTTTGACAGTCGGTTCTGGTCAATTTTGTGCATTAAATTGACCAGAAAATCTGACATAACGTGTGTGACTCTGGCACTTGACTGGATAAAGTTACTCAATGTGGGAAAGTGCAGCAACCTGACATTGAGATCAGAGGAGAAAAGGTCTAGTTTTGTCTGAAAAGAAGTGAGCTTTTCAACCTCATTAACAACAGTCTCTTCCCTGACCTGAATGTGTCCATTATGTCCATTCAAATGTAAAGAATATCATCTATAAAACACATATGTGCAACAGATTTCACATCAAGCATTTATGTCAGAAATGTCTCAGCTTCCTTGTGTTTTCACTGACGGAGAAAGGTAATCCCTTAGTTCGCAGATCCTTTTGAGTAAGTCTCCCTGACTTAATCATCTCACATTAATGTGTAAAAGTAGGTCAACATGCTCAGCTGACATGTCCACAAGAAGTTTACAAAACAGTCTGTGCTAAAGGCTGGATGTTCATCTGATGAAGTTAACACAGTCCAGTGTGTTTTTAACTCACTATGGTTAGTTGTGAGCAGAGGACACTCTGATGTAGTATAAGGAAGTGAAGGGATGGTATTTTCGGGGCAAAAGCAGACAGTCATGCACACCTTTGATCTTCCCAGTCATCGAGGGTGCTCCATTTGTAACCAGCCGTTTAAGGCGCTCCAAGTTCAGTTCATTGTCTTTGAAAAAGCAACAATCTTTTCGAACATTACTTCTCCTGTTGTGCGTTCTTCCAGTGGGATTAGGCCCAGTATATCATCCTTAAAACAATCTCTGTCAACAAAACACACATACATTTACATTTACATTTAGTCATTTAGCAGACGCTTTCATCCAAAAGTAACTTACGAGTGAGTAAAACAATAGAAGCAATTTTAACAACACAAGGTAGGAAAAAGCATAAGTGCACCAAAAACTAGTCAGGTAAAACCTAGCACAGTATACAAAGCTAAGGATAAGAAAGAGTTTTTTTATTTATTTATTTTATCGAAGGAATTGATAGAAAGGAAGTAGAATTACAAACAAAGAGCTACATCTGAATTGTCCATTGATTTATCTCCTGCCAGGGAGATGTATTCGGCTTTCCTCGAGGGTCTAAAATATCAGGGGGTAAAACATCCACGCGACGTGCAACTGTTGTGTCTGATAGAGAACTGATTGACAAAATTGATAGAACACATCTTTTGCTGCTGATTACAGGCACAATAATTTACAGCCAATCAGATGCAAGCAGCAGGTCTGAGCTCAATTTGGTGTTATGTGAGGAACAGAGGAGGTAGAACAGAGACAGAGGCAGTGCTGAAGCACAAACCAAACAAGCAATTATATAGAACTGACCAGTTTGACTCAGAGGGAAACGCGTTTGATTAGATTATTAATAAGTTGGTTCTGTGTTTGTACTTGCGTGTCATGTCCTATCCTAGTGTTATATGTTAGTGAGACTCAAGGAGCTTCAATGTTCTAAATGTAAACCACTCAAAGGAACTAGATACCATTGTCTCTGGTACAGAGATTGAAGTGTTCTGGAAGGCAGTTTGTAGAGCCATTTGTCTCCCTCTCGCAGGACAGGTAGGCCTAGAGCGATAACTCGACAATGTCGTCTGGGAAATAAACACATTCTTGCTAGTTCTGTGCAGTGTCTGTGTAGCTTTTGTCAGATATAGGGCTCATAAACATATTTATAAATATAAACAGATGTGTGCAGTGTTGTGCCTGAACGAGTTCATTGAACGATAGTTCATGAACTCGTTCATATTTTGGGCGAACGTGAACTGAACGTGCTGTATTACTGCCTGATGAACGTTACCGTGAACTTGTTCATTCTGGTGTCTGTGAACGGCACGCTCTCTCAGGTTAACTTCGTTCAATAGGGTGGCAGTTTCTATAGAGCCTTCCAGGCGAAAACCAGCTAAAACACACGTAAACGGGTTTAAATATGTAGCGGAAAAACACCAAATCTGGCAATACCAGCCACCTGTGTCGCACCGCCGTCCGCCGCATGCGTGACGCGTCATCAAAAAAAAAAAAAAAAAAAAAGCATGGAGGCGACAGCAGCATGTAGCAAGGCTAATGATCATTTAAAATAAGTTTATGATGTTTATGACAAGAGTTCAACCTTAATTTCCTACCTCAGCCTGGTTCCTACCTCAGTTTCTGTTAGGGTTTTAGCCTACTATTCATGAAACTTGTTTGTTGAACCTGCCTGGTATATTTTTCCAGGATTCCAATATTCTGTTTTAGCATGTGGACAATGGAAAATTATTAAAATTGAAAAACGTTTTCACCTTAATGATTACCGTCCTGTTTTTCTTTTAATAATTCCTCATTAAAAAAGACCATTCAAGCAGCACGTTTTTCTGCTTATAATTGCTGTCTGTGATTCTACTGTATATGGGCTGTGGCAATAATTTTAAAAAATAATAGCTCGCAGCAACATATGGAAAAAAAGAACTATGAACTAGTTCATTTTTGGAACTGTGAACTTAGTTCAAAATTTTGAAGTTTGAACTGAACTGAACTAGTTAGGCCCGAGCCGGTGATGGCCGGGAGGGCCTATTGTTTTTGCTCAGATTTTTTTTTTTTTTTTTTTATCTTTCTTGTCGACCTATGATCCTAAATTTGACCCAGTGAACATGCACGAAAAGTCATTATATTGGTCCCAGACTTCAAGCTCGGCGAAAAATTTATGTATTTGAAGTCGCCGAAAAAAAAATACGAAAAATGACTCAGTGGCGACCCCTACAAAATCAAAATACATTGGGCCTATGGAAAGTGAAAGTAACTTTTTCCAACGTAGAAAAATGAAACTTGGTATATCCATAGGACACCTCAGGGCAAACAGAAAAGTCAATGACAGTTACACCCTAAACTTAACTGGAAGTCCGCCATGTGGGGTGAAGCGGCCACTAAAATCGCACTTGCGCAGAAAGATGCAAATCATTGTGTTTTAATCTAAATGGCCCCAAATTTGGTGAGTATCATCTAGACACGTGTGCCAACCAAAGTTGTGACTTTGTTGTTGATATCTTATCGGTATGGGTGTGGCAAGCCTGTAACGAGGTGGCCATTTTGTGAAAATAAACGTCTCTTAACTCTCAAACGCCTTCTCGGATCGAGTTGGACCCAAAAAGCCGTTTGTGCACATTCATGACCTGAACAAAAAATATGTAAATAAAAGGGTTATCTTTAGAAATGGCTCTCCAGCGCCCCTACAAACTTATAATGGACCCAAGAATTTAGTTTGTCATAGAGACATAAAATTTTGTACACACATCTCTTATGTCATGACGAGCATAAAAGCCAATGACAACCACCCCTATCTATAAATGTGTTGCCATAGCAACGTCCCAAAAATGTGAAAAAGTCAATGGGAAGTGAAATTTTTAGTTTGTTGTAGGCAAATAAAACTTGGTACACACATCCACCATGGGCTTATGAACAAAAAAGCCAATGGGGACCACACCTATCACACACAGGAAGGCGGCCATTTTGAATTGAAAATGTGAACCGACTTAAAATACACCTTTTTTAAAAGTACACAGAAAAAGCTGCTTCATTCCACAGACACCAAACTTGGGCAAAATGAGCTAAACACATGTATGTAAATGAGACAAGTGTTTTCTAGACTTTTTGCTCGAGTTATATTTTTTTATTATAATTCGGTATATATTTTTTATTATAATTTTTCTGCAAAATGATCCTCAATTTAACCCAGTAAACGAACAACTAAAAGTCATTTTTATTGGTCCCAGACTTCAAGCCTGGCAAAAATGTATGTATTTGAAGTCCCCGAAAAAAATACGAAAAATGACTCAGTGGCGGCCCCTAGAAAAGTCAAAATACATTGGGCCTATGGAAAGTGAAAGTAACTTTTTCCAACGTAGAAAAATGAAACTTGGTATATCCATAGGACACCTCAGGGCAAACAGAAAAGTCAATGACAGTCACACCCTAAACTTAACAGGAAGTCCGCCATGTGGGGTGAAAGGCGCGCCACTAAATTCGCACTTGCGCAGAAAGATGCAAATCATTGTGTTTTAATCTAAATGGCCCCAAATTTGGTGAGTATCATCTAGACACATGTGCCAACCAAAGTTGTGACTTTGTTGTTGATATCTTATCGGGTATGGGTGTGGCAAGCCTGTAACGAGGTGGCCATTTTTGTGAAAATAAAACGTCTCTTAACTCTCAAAGCGGCTTCTCGGATCGAGTTGGAACCAAAAAGGCGTTTGTGCACATTCATGACCTGAACACAAAAATATGTAAATAAAAGGGTTATCTTTAGAAATGGCTCTCCAGCGCCCCTACCTAAACTTATAATGGGACCCAAGAATTTAGTTTGTCATAGAGACATAAAATTTGGTACACACATCTCTTATGTCATGGCCGAGCATAAAAGCCAATGACAACCACCCCTATCTATAAATGTGTTGCCATAGCGTCCCAAATATTTGGAAAAAGTCAATGGGAAGTGAAAATTTTAGTTTGTCGTAGGCAAATGAAACTTAGTACACACATCCAGCATGGGCTTATGAACAAAAAAGCCAATGGGGACCACACCCTATCACACACAGGAAGGCGGCCATTTTGAATTGAAAATGTGAACCGACTTAAAATACACCTCTTTTAAAATAACTCAGAAAATAGCTGCTTCATTCCACAGACACCAAACTTGGGCAAAATGAGCTAAACACATGTATGTATAAAATAGACAAGCGTTTTTCTAGACTTTTTGCTCGAGTTATATTTTATTTTATTATAATTTGGTATATTTTTTTATTATAATTTTTCTGCAAAATGATCCTCAATTTGACCCAGTAAGCGTGCAACTAAAAGTCATTTTATTGGTCCCAGACTTCAAGCTCTGAAAAATTTATGTATTTGAAGTCGCGAAAAAAAAATATGAAAAATGACTCAGTGGCGACCCTACAAAAGTCAAAATACATTGGGCCTATGGAAAGTGAAAGTAACTTTTTCCAACGTAGAAAAATGAAACTTGGTACATCCATAGGACACCTCAGGGAACAGAAAAATGTATTACAGCCATATCGTAAACTCAACAGGAAATCTACTATGTTGGGTGTATGCGTGACCACCTAAATTGCACCCCTTGTGTCTAAAGGCTTTTCATCTAAACAGCTCCAAATTTGGTGAGTATCATCTAGACACGTGTGCCAAAAAATTATCAATTTGTTTTTGATAGATTTGTGGCTGTGGTCGTAATGAGTCTGTGAAGAGGCAGCCATTTCTTTGGGAAATAAATGCCATTTCCCAATTGCCAGGATCCTTCCTTTAGAGGAGGCCCCTCCAGAGCCAAGGCTAGAGTCTTAGAAAACTCCTCAGAATCATTTGGAACTTGTAACCTTGTACTTTTAGACAAGTTATATTTACATTTGTCTTTTTAAACAGGGGGTGCAGCGATTCCTGAGTCATCTCAAATCTCCAGCCAGTACTTTGTTTTTCGCCTTAGCCCAAGCATAATCTATTATTTCCAAAGGTTCAGACAGCTCCCAGGAAAACCAGAGATTGTGGAGACCTTTAACTCTAAAGTTAGGTTACAAGGTGGTGTAGCAGGCCCAAGCAGTAGCACAGGCCCGGTTATTTGACATTACCGTGAAGTTTACGCTTTAAAGCACGAAATGAAATCCTCCGAGTGCATGTGTCCCCGCGGTCTCAAGGGAGGCGAGGGCCTTTATCGCCGCTTGCGGCTTTAATTGTAATTCTCTTTTTACTTGTTTGAACAAATTGTCTTTGAGTCGGCTACAAATGGTGCAAAATGCTGCAGCCAGGCTTTTAACTGGAACCAACAGAAGGGCTTCCAGTCAAATTCAGAATTGATTTTAAAATTTTAGTCTTGACTTTTAGAGCTCTGCATGGACAGGCCCCCCAGTACATCACTGACCTGCTGACCCCTTACTCCTCCTCCCGAGCTCTTCGGTCTTCTGGTCAAAACCTTCTAACGGTCCCCAAAACCCGTTTTAAAACTCGGGGAGACCGGTCTTTCCAAACAGTCGCCCCCAGACTCTGGAACGCCCTGCCCCTGACACTGCGAGTGGACGCTTCTGTTGATTCTTTTAAAAAGCAGCTGAAAACACTTTTATTTAAACAAGCTTTTAGTTGATTGGGCTTTTTATGTTTTGAATATTTTGTGGTTTTAAATTTTTATTCTCATAGTTTTATTGTTCTTTTATTGCACTTTGTAAAGCACTTTGTGATTTTTATCTGTGAAAGGTGCTATATAAATAAAATTTACTTACTACTACTTACTTACATGCTCTTCCACTAGAGGGCAGCATCGCGGTAAAAGAATGTACGAAAGTACATAGTCATGCTGCGAGTGAGACAACGCCGCAGATTATCCATCGAAGATAATAGCGATGGATAAATATTTGAAAGAAAAAGTAGTCCATCTGACCTGGTCCTGGAGAAAATTCTGACCCCGATAAAGGCTCTAGCCTGAGTAGTGGCAGAAGAAAGCCAAAAAAGGTAAGCTCAATACAATGAAAGTTATCTTGCTTTTGGATTCAGTTAAACTGGAGCCAAACTATTTCAGTTCTGATCCCTTTCTCCACAACCTGTATATGCGAGGTGGACTTTTCAAGCATGACGGCTATAAAGACGAAAAAGAGAGAGAGACTTAGATCTTTGTGTGTGTATTTCTTCATTATTATTAGGCCCGAGCCGGTGATGGCCAGGAGGGCCTATTGTTTTTGCTCGGATTTTATTTTTTTTTTATCTTTATTGTGACCAAATGATCCTAAATTTGACCCATTGAACATGCACAAAAAGTCATTTTTATTGGTCCCAGACTTCAAGCTCGGCGAAAATGGTATGTTTTTGAAGTCGCCGGAAAAAAAAAAAACGAAAAATGACTCAGTGGCGACCCATACAAAATCAAAATACATTGGGCCTATGGAAAGTGAAAGTAACTTTTTTCCAACGTAGAAAAATGAAACTTGGTACATCCATAGGACACCTCAGGGCAAACTGAAAAGTCAATGACAGTCACACCCTAAACTCAACAGGAAGTCCGCCATGTGGGGTGAAACGCGCCACTAAAATCGCACCCCTTGCAGAAAGATGCAAATCATTGTGTTTTAATCTAAATGGCCCCAAATTTGGTGAGTATCATCTACACACATGTGCCAATCAAAGTTGTGACTTTGTTTATGATATCTTATCGGGTATGGGTGTGGCAAGCCTGTAACGAGGTGGCCATTTTTGTGAAAATAAAACGTCTCTTAACTCTCAAACGCCTTCTCGGATCGAGTTGGAACCAAAAAGGCGTTTGTGCACATTCATGACCTGAACACAAAAATATGTAAATAAAGGGTTATCTTTAGAAATGGCTCTCCAGCGCCCCTACAAACTTATAATGGGACCCAAGAATTTAGTTTGTCATAGAGACATGAAATTTGGTACACACATCTCTTATGTCATGACGAGCATAAAAGCCAATGACAACCACCCCCTATCTATAAATGTGTTGCAACAGCAACGTCCCAAAAATGTGGAAAAAGTCAATGGGAAGTGAAATTTTTAGTTTGTTGTAGGCAAATGAAACTTGGTACACACATCCACCATGGGCTCATGAACAAAAAAGCCAATGGGGACCACACCCTATCACACACGGGAAGGCGGCCATTTTGAATTGAAAATGTGAACCAACGTAAAATACACCTCTTTTTTAAAAGTACACAGACAATAGCTGCTTCATTCCACAGACACCAAACTTGGGCAAAATGAGCTAAACACATGTATGTAAAAGAGACAAGTGTTTTTCTAGACTTTTTTGCTCGAGTTATATATTTTTTTATTATAATTCGGTATGTATTTTTTTATCATATTTTTTCTGCAAAATGATCCTCAATTTGACCCAGTAAACGAACAACTAAAAGTCATTTTTATTGGTCCCAGACTTCAAGCCCAGCGAAAAATTTATGTATTTGAAGTCCACGAAAAAAAAATACGAAAAATGACTCAGTGGCGACCCTAGAAAAGTCAAAATACATCGGGCCTATGGAAAGTGAAAGTAACTTTATTCCAATGTAGAAAAATGAAACTTGGTACATCCATAGGACACCTCAGGGCAAACAGAAAAGTTTATTACAGCCATACCGTAAACTCAACAGAAAATCTACTATGTTGGGTGGAATGCGTGACCACCTAAATTGCACCCTTGTGTCTAAAGGCTTTTCATCTAAACAGCTCCAAATTTGGTGAGTATCATCTAGACACGTGTGCCAAAAAGTTATCAATTTGTTTTTGATACATTTGTGGCTGTGGTAATGAGTCTGTGAAGAGGCAACCTTTGGGAAATAAATGCCATTTCCCAATTGCCAGGATCCTTCCTTTAGAGGAGGCCCCTCCAGAGCCACGGCTAGAGTCTTAGAAAACTCCTCAGAATCCTTTTACCGTGAAGTTTACGCTTTAAAGCACGAAATGCACTCCTCCGAGTGCATGTGTCCCCGCGGTCTCAAGGGAGGCGAGGGCCTTTATCGCCGCTTGCGGCTTTAATTCATTTTGAAATTTGTGAACTGAACTTTGAACTAGTTCATGTAGAAAGTGAACTTTCCCAACACTGGATGTGTGCAGATGTTTTACTTCTTTTTGCGGCTTTGTATTATGCTCCTTCTATTGTTCTAGTGATGAGTAAACCTGGTACAGACTGTGATTACAGATATTTCTCACTTTTAAGTCCTGACCTCAGAGAGGGGCCACTGACCTTAACTATTAATATTTTATACAAAGGCCTGTAAAGAGGCTAAAGTTGCAGCCTGTTACGGGGAGTTTGTCAAACAGAGGCAGGGGAAGACTGGGACTAAAAAACAGCCCTAGACTTTGACTCAGTCCAGCCTCGGACTTGCTCTGCAAGTCACTTGCTTGCAAAGTGTTCTTTTATTTTTTTTATATAGTGCTTTTCTACGTAATGACACTCAAAGCTCTTTACCAGTGTTACAGCTGATCACTGGAGGCAAGGTGGGTTATGTGTCTTGCCCAAAGACACAACGACAGTATGAACTGTGGGGAGAGTGGGATGTTATGATGTTTTGGGATGTTTCTTGCAGGGATCGAACCGCCCACCGGTCAAAGGAAGGCCGTGCAACCACTGAGCTACAGCCGACCCAAAATTGCAGAGGAAAGGATTTGCTGAGAGAAAGGGATCGGACTGTCGGACTTCTTTTGAAAAAAAAAAGGAAAATGGTCTGGTATACCAGGTTAATTTATACCAGGTCCAACTCCTGCCTACCTGCATTTGCTGAAGAAATTAATTCCAGTTCTTGAGGTGGCAAGAGCAAATGGACGTCATTTTGTTCTTGCAGCTTGTCCTTGGCACGTCATCTGAGCAAAACATTTTCTTGTGGGTGTCCGAGAACTATTGTGTGATTGGTCAGAAATCTGAAGTAGGCGTAGTTCATTAGTGAAAAGTAAGGAGTTCTTGAGTGAGTGCTTGAGTTTCTTATGACAAATGGAAAGTCCTGGTCAGAACTAACTTTTTAACATCTTCTTGGCTAACTTTTAACTAACTTCTTTTTCTTGCCACCTCAAGAACAAGAACACATTTCTTGTTCTTGCTGGGTATGTACAAGTGCTGGTCATGTAATTAGAATATCATTAAAAAGTTGACTTATTTCACTAATTCTATTCAAATAAGTAATGTGCGTATATTATATTGATTCAAGGAAGAAAAAGATGTGGTAGAAAAAAGTGTACAAGCAATAGGGATAACCGCACCTTGGAGAGGATTTTGAAACAAAACCCATTCAAAAATATGGGGGAGATTCAGAAAGACTGGACTACAGTTGGAGTCAGTGCTTCAAGAACCACTACGCACAGACGTATGCAAGACATGGGTTTCAGCTTCGCATTCCTTGTGTCAAGCCACTCTTGAACTAAAGACAGGGTCAGAAGCGTCTCGTCTGGGCTAAGGACAAAAAGGACTGGACTGCTGCTGAGAAGTCCAAAGTTATGTTCTCTGATGAAATCATGGTCCCAGAGTCTGGAGGAAGAGAGGAGAGACACACAATCGTTGCTTGAGGTCCAGTGTAATGTTTTTCACAGTCAGTGATGGTTTGGGGTGCCATGTCATCTGCTGGTGTTGTATGGAGTTAGTTTTGTGTCTTTATTACATGCGAGAAAATAAAAGATCCGAGAGAAAAAAAAAAAGATCTGAGAGAAAAAAAAAAGTTTAAGAGAAAAAAAAAAAGATCTGAGAGAAAAAAAAAAGTTTGAGAGAAAAAAAAAAAGATCTGAGAGAAAAAAAAAAAGATCTGAGAGAAAAAAAAAAGTTTGAGAGAAAGTGTTTTCACATAGAACATAAAAAAATATACATTTGAAAAACTCTCAAATATATTTTTTGCTATCAGTGTGAAAATATTTTCTTTTTAAAAAAAAAGTGTTTCTCTCGAAACGCTTTTCTTTGCTCTTGATTCAATTTCTTTCTCTCGTGTCAGGATTTTGCTTTCACTGTGAGAATTGTGTCAGGGGCGGGGCCGCGTTCCTATTGGCCAGTCGGGTGAGTATCGTCTTGTCTTGGTTGACAGCAGCTGTCAGACTCGCAAAGATGTAGACTTGAAGGAAGCTAGTAGCTTTGCTACGGAGCGGTCCTTCTAAGTGGAGGATTTTTCTGTGGACACAGGGCTAGAGCCTTATCAGTTTGTGCCACTGGCTCACACCGCGGTCTCAACAACTCCCAAAGTTAAAGAGTGAAGTCTTGCAGCACAAGAGAGAATGGGGCCAGTGATAAAACGTTAGCATTGTCTAATTTAGGCCAATGCTTAGCAAATGCTAACAAAGTTTCAGAAATTGCAAACCTATGCATTTAGTTTGATTTTGGTAATTAGTGTTAATTACACACAAAACAGAGATTTCAAGTCTCTCTCTACAACTGTTAACTCTATAAACTCTTGTCTTGCAGCTCACTGGTCCTGGGAGAGAATGTGTTATAGAAAGATACTCAAGGTATAGCTATGAAATAAGACCAGTGTCAAGTCCAGTTAATTTAATAAGTATTATGCACAAAAGACACAACTCTAAACAAATATAATAGTTACATCCAAAACAAAGTAGTGATAAACATTGTTTCTCATGTTGTAGGTAATGCACAGGTGTGACAGGTTGGTGAGTTGGCTGCATAACAGTCCATCCAGACTTTGAGGCAGTAGCACTAAACCCCTGTGTTACAGGCTCTAACACTTGTAATGTAGTGTTACACTTATCTTCAGCTTTTTGGTGAGACGTGGTTAAACAGGGTAGTTCCAGGAAGAAGAGAGCAATGTTTTTATAAATAAGTAAATTTAATGTTTTACCCTCCTCTTACACATACTGTACATGTGCACCAGCTCTTTCAGCGGTTATAGACACCTGTCTGCTGCAGTGTGGTCAGGTGGAGCTGGGGATACCTGGGCCAGCAGGTACAGGTCATACCTCCTTGTGCTGTCCTTACAGACGATTCCAATACTGAATTTATAAATATAGTTGGTATATAAAAATTTTAAATATGAAGAAACAGTTATACCTGAAGTTACACACAAAACAATTGTTTAAAAACATGCATTATAAAATCAGCTCTAAAACTCAAAATGAACATGAATCAACATAAACATTTACAAAAGAATGTCTGAATGACACCTTTTTCTCAAACTGCCTTTACAGAATTCTTATATTCTTTAGAGATTGTTCTTACAGTAAGCATTTTATATTGATATAATATTTTATATATACACACTTAGTTTAAATAAAAAATAAATGTCATAGTAAATTCTCATACATCATTTCAAGGCAGGTCCAAACTTTGTAAATGGTGCAGTCAGGACAGAGGCTTTTTACTTTGTGTTTGAAAGTCACTGTCAGTTGCACTTATTGGAGCGAAGATGGTGAAATGCAAGAGCCAGTGTTAAACAGGCTGATCATAACTTCATGAGCTGTTCATAAGTTTTTAAGAATCTTGAGTGTGTTCAACAGTGTATTAGTGTTTACATTAGTCTAAATGTAGTCAGCAAAGTAAAGCTAAGTCTCAGAAACTATAGAGCTAACTGCAGTTTTCAGAGTCTGAATCCAAGATGATAGACAGCAGCAAAGTTGAAGGATGAAGTATCTTCAACAGTGAAGTGACGCAGGAACAGTCACCAGGTCCTGAAAATAAAATAAACATATAAACATGATTTTATTTTTTAAATTAGATCATTTTAATGACAATAAAATGATAGATTATCACACACCTCATGTGTTCTTGTTAGAGTATTTAAAACAAGTAATTGCACTTTAACAGTAAAACAAACAAAACAAACTAAAGAATGGGAATAAATGCATTACCTTCAGCAGTGGACACCTCACACCGTTTCCTCATTATTGGAGTAGAGCTAGTCCTGGGACACTCTGGCAGCTCCATCAGTCTGTGTCACATGACACACTCCTATTAGGCGTTCTGGCCTGGGCGGCTGCAAAAACAAGAGTTTAACAATGATTTGTTATCTTGATTATATGATGAGACCCAAACATCTACTGTAGGTCCACAACTCACAAAAACTGCACAATCCCTAAAAGATGCTCTGCCTTTGCACAATCAGCCTTTTCATTTCAAACCATCAAACAATGGAATCAGATCCTAGGCAATTGGGCAACCTGGCCATTTCATACTGGACGGAGCTGCGCTCAATCTGACTTCCTGTGGGCCTGGAGGAATTGGCCATTACACACTGGCTGCCCTGTCGCTGTTCTTGTGGAGGACTTACTGACGAAATCAGGGCGAGTAGCTGCCGTGCCCTCTTCTGTGTCTCAGCTGAATTTAACTGGAAAGGGATTTTAGTTTAGATGTACAAACATATTTAAAATAACTATCTTGCTCCAATTTACTTAACTAAAAATAATTTTCAATGGTTTACCTGTGGTTGGTTCCCTGGGATTAAAAAGAAAAAATAATTACCATGACAGTACAGGCACAAACATATTTTTGGGTTGCTAATTTAAGAGTTAGTCCTAGACCTGCAATTTACCTTGTCAGCTCTAGACCTCGGCTAGATGGTAAAAATATTTAGAATAAGCCCCGTGTAGCTGAGTTTGCGAGCTATACATGCAGTGTAGCTAAGCATGTAGTGCAACAACCATACAAAGACTATTTTAAACAAAACTAGGTGGGACACTTTCAAACGGTATATCAATCACTGTCTAACGTTAGCTAGTTGTAGGTTGCCACCTTCCATGCATACTAACGTTAGTTGAAAGTTGTACGGAGGTTGTATGAACAAGCAGTTACTCTTCAGGGGTGTTTTGAGGCTAGCAAGTGCAAAGGTAGAAACTAGCTCACTACTCACTAAATAAGGCGTGAAACTATCTAAATCAAAACATTAATTTGGCATTTGATTTAAACAAAGTATAAACCAGGTGAGTTTGCAAGTTTACCTAGCATGGCTGGTTAGCTTTACTAGCGATTAGCAAGCAAATAATATAATACACATTCATTCATGAATATGAGTGCTATTTTTTAATGTTTAATCTTCAGTGATACTGAACTTGCTCAGCCAGCTGTGTGTCATCATCTTACCCAAACATTGGAAGTGTCATATGTCCATGCGGCATCTATGCAGGTGAACCGAACAATGGTGTAATGATTCAGTTTGACTCCCAAGACAAGACGATACTCACCCGACTGGCCAATAGGAACACGGCCCCGCCCATTACACAATTCTCACAGTGAAAGCAAAATCCTGACACGAGAGAAAGAAATTGAATCAAGAGCAAAGAAAAGCGTTTGAGAGAAACACTTTTTAAAGAAAATATTTTCACACTGATAGCAAAAATATATTTGAGAGTTTTTCAAAGTATTTTGAGAGAGATTTTTTTTCTCAGAAATAATTTTAAAAATTTCAAATGTATATATTTTTTATGTTCTATGTGAAAACACTTTCTCTCAAACTTTTTTTTTTTCTCTCAGATCTTTTTATTTTCTCTCAGATCTTTTTTTCTCTCAAACTTTTTTCTCTCAGATCTTTTTTTTTTTCTCTCAAACTTTTTTTTTTCTCTCAGATCTTTTTTTTTTCTCTCGGATCTTTTATTTTCTCGTATGTAATAAAGACACAAAACTAACTCCATAGTGTTGGTCCACTGTGTTTTCTGTTTTCACATGGTTAAGCGCTTAAAACTTGTAATTACAACAAACTAAACATTAGTTTAGTTATTGCTTTGAGTTCACTTGTTGGACTAAAATGATGTCTCAAATCAAAGGCCTAGGACCTTGTAGTTTCATCTTTAGATCGAAGTAGTCCAACTAATAATATTTTTTTTTTTACCAACATTTACAAAAATAAATTCCACATCTAGTCTAAATGTGTACATTAAAGAAGAAGCCTTTACATTTGATGCAGAAAGTTGAACGGGTGAAGTCCTGCCTCTTCATCATTTATTTATTCTTGGCTCTAAGTACATATTGCTGTTTGTTTTAGGTTGGAGCACCAAGTCTTACACTGTGAAGGTCAAACCTGGAGAAGATGTTGTCTTCTCGTGCAGAAACATCGCCAACAGACCTGTGGCCACATTCTGGTCCAAGCTTCTTAATAATGAAAATTATTGCTACATTTCTTCTATGAATGGGACTTCCAAAGACCACAACTTCTGTGAGGGAATTACAGACGACAGGTTTAAAATGAGCTCCACTGGGACTCAAGTCACTCTCCAAATCAGACGTGTTGAGATGGGCGACTGTGGCTTCTACTTTTGTGGATTGGACGTGTTTGGAAATGTTACTGTTCTCCATTTAAAGGTCAAAGGTAAGATCTTTTTTTGACTCCATTTTGAAGAATCACCTTCAACACTGCTATTTCCTCGTAGGTAACGACTCCAGGTGTGATGGTGACATGGGTTTCAAATGTGAGAATACGTTTTGTAAGAGTAATATTTAATACATTGTGCAAAAATAACTGCTGATGATTAGGTAATCCAACAAGAGGATAAGCATTATATTGGGAGGTGTCTCTGTTCTTCTTTTGACAATTATTGTTGGGTTTCCTGTGTAAATGAAACGCCGGTTGGCATGGAGAGCTTTGATAGGTTAATGCTCAGCCCTAGAAAAAGAATAGTCATTAGAACCAAAACTATTTAGGTGCACTATATGGTGCAATAAGTGTTATGTGAAGGTATTAGGTGTTTCAGTGAATGTGGAAGTCCGTGTGTTCTGGTTCTCATCTTAACTTTGTCTTGTGTCCATGGAAACAAGAGTTCATTTAAAGGCTCCAGACTGGACCAAGTCAAGGGAATGTGTAAGGGTAACAGGTTCAGGTTTTATGGGTTTTAGATGACATTGGTGTATGGATTAAGGTTTTATATACATATTTGGGTTTGTATATAATTTATGGTTATGGGTTATGTTTATGGAGGACTTTAACTTAGTTTAAAAAAGCTATTGTTAAGAGTAAATTCCTTTGGGGTTTTAGTGGTAGGAGACAATTGAGGTAGAAGGTATTTAAGGCGCCTTTGTCAATCATTGTATGTTCTTCTTCTTGTGCTGCTGCTAGAGAAGCCAGCTGGAGGCTCTATTGCCGCCATGGCATAATGCACTTTATTTTTGTAAATATAAATAATTGAACATTTTAAAAATGGGGGGCACGTGGCAGAGTGGTTAGCACACTCAAAACCCGGCCAACTCAAACATTCTTGGCCGTCTCCGGTCTTTCTGTGAGGAGTCTGCATGTCCTCCATGTGTTACTGTGGGTTCTCTCCGGGTACTCCGGCTTCCTCCCACCGTCCAAACACATGCATGTGTAGGTTAATCGGCAACTCTAAAGTGTCCCTAGTGAATGGATGTGAGAGTGAATGATTGTCTGTCACTGTCTCTAAGTGTCAGGCCTGCGACTAATTGGCCACTGTCTAGGGTGTACCCCGCCTCAGGCTCAAAGCTGCTGGGATAGGCTCCAGTCACCCGCGACCCCTAACAGGACAAAGCAGTGGAGAATGAATGAATGAAAAAAAGTTGTGGACCACGCCTTTTCGCCTTTACTTACTTTATCTTCTCACTGCTCCAACCGCTGACAGCCAGCTACGTCACAGTAGACCATTCAAAATAAATAAATGGTAACAAGTGTTTTAATTTGTTTATTTTATTTGAATCCTAGTTATCAATGAAACCACCTGTGTATCTATTACGCCACACTTTTTTTTTAATTTTAACACTGGATATAGTGTCTCCATTGTCACATGACATTACTCCAACTTGACAGCCTCCTTTTGATTACTGTTGCCATGGTGACGCTTTTTTTGGCTCCATTCACAATGGCTTTTTTTCCCTTTAGCTAAACTCAGAGTGAACAGACTCAGAGTCGACCGAACTAACTCTAAACCTGTTTCTGAAAAACTCTTGAGTTGTTCTGGTCTGAGGAGGATGCATTCTTTGTGAAACTGTGGTCTGTGGTTTGTTGTGGCTCTTTTAAAAATAGTATTTGCTCTCAGTAATGCAAGCACAAACATCAGAGTGCTCAGACAATCTTGGCTGCACAGCTGTGAGATTCCACCAAAAGCCAAGCACAAGTCGAGTAAATAACCAAAATAAAGCTCTACCTGCATTGAGACGGACCGAGGAAGCACCTGGACTTTAATGTGGAACTGTCATAATTTGGCTTTGAATTTGACAAATCCCACTGTTTGTTGAAAAGAGAATCTTCAATAAAATAATTTTGGTCAGTAGATACATCTACAAGTTCCATCACAGTAAGACTTGTCTCTATGGTAACAGCATGTATTTGTCTCCACTTTAGCATGGATGGATGAGTTTGACACTAATACAGCCCCAAAGTACTAACTTATAGTTGTTCTGTAATCTAAGCTCATGTGTCTCCAACAATGGGTTGAGACCCAACAGCTGGTTGTGAGATTTTATTTGGCAAAAACAACAACAAAAAAAAAAAAAATACATTCAGATAGAAAGTTATTCACACTTTAACAACAATAAGCAGGGGGCACATAAAAGGGAAAATACCATTAAAGTGGATTCAACAGAGCTAGAAATTACCACCAGTGTGTCCAACCATAGTCATTCAGTGTATGGCTCCTGCAGATATGTTTGGTCTGAGCTTTTCACTTGTTACTAGGACTGGAGCTAACAGACTTGATCTGGACAAAGTGCATTAATAACAGCACCTGTGTGGATTAGATGTGGTCCTGTAGTGAGCTGTGTGGCACAGAACTCTGCAGAAAAATGAGACTCAGGGTTTTAACATTCATTTGTATATTTGATCTAACACTATGTTTGTAGCTCTGCTGTTATGAACAGTGCTCATCTTGTCCTCTTCTGTGGTCTTTCATTTTGTGACACTGTCCAAATGATAAAATGCACTTGTGAAATTCAAAGGTGTTAAACAGTGTTTCCATAGTTGCTAGTGTGAATGTGGTTTTGCATCAGTATTTTTTCCATCTGTTAAAACAGAAGTAACAACTGCGAAGTAACAACACATTCAGCTCAGAGCTAACACATACAGCGATCTCCAATAATGGGTTTAAAAAGAGACTGCAATTTTAAAAGTGTGTGTCATTTGTAGGCATGTTTTTAGCCAAAAGATTTACAGTGAGAAACTGCAGTAATAATAGAAGCAAATGTGAAACAGGAAGCATTTGTAAATGAAGGTTCAGCATGAATCAGAGCTGAGAGGAGAGAGTTCAGAGAATGAGCAGCATAAGACACAAGACAAAGATCTGACATGTGTAGCAGTAGAGTTCATCTGTTTCTGTGCTGCACATTATAATGCTTCTACCTGTACAAATACAAGACAGGTAGAAGCATGCCGTTGTGGCGGGGCTCTAGTCAACCACAAGCAATTTTAGCCTGAGGCTCGCCAATCAGACAACACAAGAGGCAATGACTGTGCATCAGTGCAGACCTGGGCTTTGGCACGTTCCTATGAGGTTCAAAAACACACCAGAGCTCCCCTTCCTGAAACAGTGAGCAGCTGATGTTCCCAAACAACGATAACAGACCAGGAATTAGATCCTGGGTCCTTCATTGAGTAAATTTGTTTGGCAGCACTAGGGGGATTTTCTAATATGCCGTATGAGTACTTTTATTTATGTAAATATGTTGTTAAAGTTGTTGTTAAAATTAACTAAAACTTTTTTTGCATATAGACTCTTTGCTTTTTTGTAATTTTTTTTTTACCTTTGTTCATTGTTTATCTATTTTTACACAAAGTAACTACAGTAAATCAGCACTACTTAAAGCCCAAATTACGCAAAATATGTAATTAAATTGAAGTCATTTGCTTGGTTCTCCCAGAAAAAATATATCTGAGCCGCTGCAGCTGGTATTTATTGTGTTGGTATTTATATGTTCAAAGTGCAAAATCAGCCAGAGATGTGCAAAAACATTTACAGTGAATAAAAATGTCAAAAATGTATTTAGAAATATACCAAAAAGTTCAATAATGAGTTCAGCAACAACTCAAAGAGATTCAAGTGCTCCCAGCCAATGTTACCTGCAACGTAACTGGCTCCAGACTGACTGCAAGTCTAAAATAGCTCTCCTAAATATTCCATTGGACTTCAGCATTTCAGTAAAAAAATATAAATCAACAAAACAATTGATTACAACATAAACATGAAGAATGTTTTAATATTACACAAAATCTAATTATGTCTTTCAACTGGCCTGGGAACGCCTCGGTATCACCCCGGAAGAGCTGGAGGAAGTGTCTGGGGAGAGGGAAGTCTGGGCGTCTCTGCTTAGACTGCTGCCCCTGTGACCCGGCCCCGGATAAGTAGCAGATGGATGGATGGATGGACAAAACCTAATTAATAATTAATACAGAATCAATGACAAGTGCTTTATAGTGTAGTGCTGTTACTCAGCGCCAGGTCGTTGTCTCCCTACCCGTGAGTCTGTTCCGTGTTCCTTGTGTTTTCTGTGGATATTCCTCGTCTGTTTTTTCGTCTTGTATTTCATGTCCTGGATCTCTAGCCTGTGTTTTCTGGTATTTCCTGTCTTTCCTGATTATTTATGCTCAGACCTTAGCCTTATTTAATTCTGGTTCCTGGTTTTTGTTTTGTTACTGGTTGTTAAATAAACCTTTTTTTTTAACTCTTTGCCTATGTTTGGGGTTTGCGCTGGAGTCTTCCGGTTTCTGGGCCTTTGGCCATGACACTGAAGAGTTTTTCAGAAACAGATTTAGAGTTAGTTCGGTCGACTGAGTTTAGCTAAAGGGAGAAAATACATTATGAATGGAGCTGAAAAAAGAGAAGTCACCATGGCAACAGTAATCAAGAGAAGGCAGTCAAGTCGTATTAATGTCATTTGACAATGGAGACACTATATTCAGGGTTAAATTAAAAGGTGAGGAGTAATAGGTGGTGTAGGATAAAATTAATAAATAAACAAATGCAAAGACTTACCATTACCATTTATCATTTATTTTTAATGGCCTACATTTATATCAATGTGATGTGCACATTGTCTTATTTCTGTAGTTTTTGGTAAATCTGACACTTGACACACTTGCATTACAGAGTAACTCTGCAGACATAACCTGACACAGAAAACATGCATTAAAGTCCTGCTGTAAAAGATTCATAGAATAATACTGAGTGAATGACATCTATTTATGCAAGCCTCAGAATTTACAAGTTGGAGACTACAGATCTATAAACAGCACTAAAATAAAAATTATTCATTGTTTAACTCGTAACAATGTGTCTAAAGTGTATTCACAGTATGTATGTGAATGAGGAAAATGAGGAAACTAATCATCCAATCAGAGAGCTCCATCAGACGCAGCAGAAGAGGAGACTCAGGGGTTTGAGAAAACACAGAGTGAGTTCCCACAGTAATGGAAAACCCAGAGTCCCCCTCTCTCCAGGGTTAACACACTCTGAGTTTGGACTAAAGCTGCTTCTGAAACAGGGCCTTTATGTTTCTTTGCTCTCAGCTCGATGTAAGCTGTTGTTTCTGTGGTTTCAGTCCTCACCACCGTGGAAAAAGAGCAGGGGCAGTCTGAGACGTGTGCATACTCACATTTGTATGTAAGTGCATCAAAGGCATCAAATACTAATCAGATTATTTTCTACAGAAAAGATACAAAAACAGCAGTTCCAGTTTGTTCCTGGGTTTATCTGGTGGCAGCGTAAATAACACTCGGCTCAGTGGATTCAGCTCGACGAGCTCGTCTTGGCTTTTGTTGGAAATTCACTGCAGCATAGTTCAAGTTCTCCAGGTTCTGTGAGGAAAAGCAGTCAACAAACACGAAAGAGAACTCTAACAGTTTTCTTCAAACACAAGTTCAAGTTTACCTCTGTTGGAGCATTTTCTTCTCTGTTTTTTTCTGCAACAGAAATACAAGTGTCCTATATCAGTCAGTGGCAGCTTTACATTGTATATGAGCTAAATCTGTAATGAATACATTAAATACCTGTCTGTAGTCGTTTGATTTTAACAGCAAACCAAACAATAATCGTCAAAAGAAGAACACAGACACCTCCCAATATAATATTCGTCCACCATGTTGGATTACCTAATCATCAACAAATATTTTAGCAGAATGTAATAAATATGGTCTTATTTACGCAGCCACATGGAAACAAAACTTACTCTCACACATGGAGCCCATGTCACCAGCAGGAAATAGCAGTGTTGAAAATGTTTCTTTAAAATGGTGTAAAAAAGAAGCTCTTACCTTTGACCTTTAAATCATAAACACAAATTTCTCCTTTTCCAAACACGTCCAATCCACAAAAGTAGAAGCCACAGTCGGCCATCTCAACACGTCTGATTTGGAGAGTGACTTGAGACTTAGTGGAGCTCATAATAAACCTTTTGTCTGGAAATCCCTCACAGGACATTTGGTCTTTGAAACTCCCATTAATAGAAGCAATGTGGCAGTAATTACTATCGTGAAGAAGCTTGGCACAGAATGTGGGCACAGGTTTGGTGGCGATGTTTCTACACGACAAGTTGACATCTTCTCCAAGTTTGACCTTCACAATGTAAGCCTTGGTGCTCCAACCTAAAACAAACAGCAATATTTACTTAGAGCCAAGAATAAATGAATGATGAAGAAGAGGCAGTACTTACAGAAGCAGCCCAGAAGTAAAGCTGTTGTGACGGTGAAGCTCTTCATTGTGCCAGTGTGATACTGGAACAGCAGGGCGCTTTATAGTCCTTTAAGGTAGTTTGTTGTAAAGGCGGGCTTCTGTTACCGGCCACATGAAGGATGTCGGACAAGAGGCTAAAGCAGAGCGTTATGTCGACAACAGCATTAAGTCTTCACTCGTTCAACTTTATGCATCAAATGTATTTAACGTTCTGTGGTGCATTACATCCACAAACTCAAAAATCTATAATTTTGGCAAATTCTTTAATGTTCAAATTTAGAGTAGATGTTGATTCTAAATTTAAACCACACTGCTCTGTCTCTTCCTGTCCTGGACTCTCACCTCAACCTGCTGCTACAGGGGCCTGTGCCTTTGAGTTGAGACATCATATTATTCCAACAACAGCAGAACTCAAAGCATGCTGTGACTCAAAACATCTTTTGTGTCTCACTGAAATGTATGGTCACTAAATGTACATTTATGTCAGTGGTGAAAAGAGTACTGAATAATGTACTAAAGTAAAAGTACTGTTACATGGCCAAAATAATCCTCACAAGTAAAAGTACTCGTGTTAAAAAAGTACTCTATTAAAAGTATAAATTACTCTTAAAAAAAAAAAAAACTCAAGAGAATTACTTTCTTACTGTTGATGTATAAAGCAACATGTTGTAACTACATGGTCTGTTCACTTTTTTATATAAATCTAATAAATATCCTGCTTTAAAGTTAAAATGGTGTGCATTTATATAACGCTTTTTTGTACCCTTGTCGGGCACCCAAAGCACTTTACATGTCAGAACCCAAATGCACAACACCAAACTCAGAATGTCAAACTGTGTAGTCTTTAATGAACGACAGAGGTAGAAAACACTGGGTTTGTGGATTAACTGGTCCAGGAGGTGAGGACAGAAGAACAGGTAGCAGAATCAGGTAACTGGATAGGGTTAGCAGGAACAGGTAGCGCTGGCTGTGCTCTTCTGGAGTCAGTAGAACAATCTGGCAACAGGAATTGTACTTCGGCTGCTTATGTACCAGCTGATTGTAAAGGCCTGCAAGTGTGTAGCACGGGAGTGGCTGGTTGCTCAGGTGACATGATGAGCGGCCATGACAGCTCACAAACTTCTCCCATCACCACCAACTCAGAGAGAATTGGGTCATATTTCTACTCAACAGGAGAACAGGTGTTATTGTGGTGTAATATTTTGGATGTTATATGTTGTATTTCTGTGTACTTATTTAGATATTCATTTATGTATTAGTTTATATTATGTGTCTTATGGTTTATACTTTTGCATGTTTTATAATCAAGTATGTGATGTTATATTCAGGGGTGCACATAACTTTTTCAGTGAGTTACTCAGGTGAGTACCAGGAGATGGTGTTTGGTACTCACATATGTAGCGGCTTTGGGTCAAATGCCTCTGTGGTCTGCCTTTGACAGGTGAATGTGCATCAGGGCTGAGAGAGGAGCATGGGACAGACGAGATCGGTACTTGGTTTTTATTATGTTGAGATGTGAAAATCCCCTCTCACAAGCTGCACTGTCTAAAGGCATACTTTACAAATACTTGTATTTACAATTTGGACCAAGTCATGCACAGAAGAGGCTTCCAGGCGTTTTCCTGCCTGCTTTAAGCGCATCCATTCTGTCACAGTGGTGTCTTTATCAAGTTGCAAGGTGGTCTCATATTTCTTGAGAATGCCGCAAACTGTTGTTTCCAAAACTGTGGAGGTCTTGCATTTCCTGAGGCCATGTTGAAGGATCAAATACTAAGAAATGATCATAAGACATTTGTGATTTTTGTTGCGCATGCGTACCTGCGTACCAATTATGTGCACCCGTGGTTATATTAATACATCTAGAAGCATATTTATAGAATAGAGAAAAGAATGTCAGAGTGTATGGTTTAAACTAGGGCTGGGCAAGTTAACGCGTTTTTATCGCGTTAACGCATTAATGAATTAACGCCGACAATTATTTTATCGCGCGTTAACGTCGGCCGATTAGTATGGGGAAAGACGAATGACTGCACGTATGAGCCGCCCTCATCCAGCGCTTTAAGTGGGCGACGCACCTGTACTCAGTACCGCCACTTCTCCGCGCCCAGAACGTGCTTTTAGCGTACTGGTACACTCATTTCGACATCTGTTTTAATAGAGGTTTTAATCCTTTGCCTGCTCTGCCGCTTTCCAGAGCTCTGCCGCTTCCTAATTCGTCCCACCAAGAGCAGAGACTACATTACCCATACACCCTTGAGTTTGGCAAGTGAAAGGGAGAGGGTGTGTGAAACGCGGGAACTGCATTCACATGCTCTGACTGTAATGAAAACACAAGAGAGACATTTATATTGTTTATATTGTTATAATGTTATGATTGAAGCTCTGGACATAACTTGTTTTTCTATAACAAACTAAACAAAATATTAATGCCCTGTCAGTGGCAAATATTTTTGGTTTTAATATTTAATTTGATTACATTAATGTTTAAGTTCAGATTTACAAGAAATGTTTTAACTGCTGTAAAAACCACATTATTTGTTTAAAGTGTTGTTTAAAGTGCAAACCAAATGTTATTGCACTTTTGTTCATATAGCAGTTCTTTTAAAATGTATGCAGTACACTAATTTTGAATTCATTATTAAATTTTGTGTATAATGCGATTAATCGCGATTAATCACAGAACATTGTGCGATTAATCGCGATTAAACATTTTAATCGTTGCCCAGCCCTAATTTAAATATTGATGATAACAAGCTTGGGGGGAAACACAATTAATTGCAATTAATTACAGAAAATGTGCAATTAATTAGTTATTTTTTTTTAATCGATTCCCAGCCCTAGTTTAAACACACACACACACACACACACACACACACACACACACACACACACACACACACACACACACACACACACACACACACACACACACACACACACACACACACACACACACACACACACACACACACAGGGAAGATCTGTGTGTGGGAAGATCTTAAAAAGGGAATCTTTTTAAAGATAAAGACATGGGTGCCTGGTACCAAAGAAGTTACGGTTAAGGAGAACGGTTAGAAGGAGGGGGTCCTCTGCCCCCCTAAAAGTCGTAAATATATAAACTGTCATGTGAAAATTACAAAAACCTAAGTTCGATCTGAAGATCTTTAGTAGAGCTGGGGATAGTCTACTCGGGTCGTTTGTTGTTGTTACAATACAGACTCTATGGCATTGAACTGGTTGTGTGTTCATGAGTTGTTGCATACAATCGTGCTGAAGGCTGTTGGTTCAGTGTCAGACACGACATTATAAGGCTTTGACAGGAGCCACTCCAGGAAATTTTTACTTAAAGGAACCATGTATTTGCAGAAAAGAAGTGTACCATTATGTTGTCCTACTACATTCCTGTTACATTAGACCCTAAAATGGTTATAAAATATAAATGTTCATTACCATTTTACCTTGCACTAGACACTCTGAACTGTAATATAGTGGCAAGATATTCTGAATAAATTTATCTTAAAATGTGATCTGATCTTCATCCAAGTCAAGAGTATTGACAGAATGTCTAAAAATAATTACATAAAACAATTCTGATCTTTCATGTCTTTTATTGAACACACTCATTCAACATTAAAATAGCAGTGGAAAATGTAAACGAACCCTTAGAATTAAAAACTGTTTGACCCCCCCTTGGCAGCAATAACCTCAACCAGACGCTTCCTGTAGCTGTAGATCAGACCTGCACATCGTTGAGGAGGAATTTTAGTCCATTCTTCCTGCAGAACTGCTTTAGTTCTTTGGACGTCTCATGTGTATGTCCCTCTTCAAGTCAATCCATAACATCTCTATTGGGTTGAGGTCTGGGCTCCGGTGTTTTGGGTCGTTGTCCTGTTGCATCACCCACCTTCTACACAGTTTCAGCTGACGTACAGACATCCTCACATTATTCTAAAGAATTGTCTGATATACTTGGGAATTCATCTTCCACTCAATGATTGAAGCTGGCCAGGCCCTGATGCAGCAAAGCAGGCCCAAATAATGATGATTCCTCCACCATACTTTAAAGTTGGAATAATGTTTTCAAGATTATATGCCGTGCCCTTTCTACGCCAGATGTAGAGCTGTGTGTTGCCTCACATCTTCTTGTGCAGAGCAAACTCCAAAAGTTTGAGGGGTTTTTATCAGTCAAAGTAACTGTAGTATACATCTCCAAAAGTATTATCTTAACGAGACTCCAGCTGTGCTAAAACCTGACTTCAATTAGCTTTTTGGAGGTCATTAACTCAAGGGTTCACAAAAACTATGAGGTTTTTTGGATGTTCTTGATAAAGACATGAACGATTAGGTTTTCTTTTGTGCAATTATTTTTAGACACGTGTTTGTCACTACCCTTGAGTTAGATGAAGATCACATTTTAAGACAAAGTTATTTAGAAAACAATGAAATTCCAAAAGGTCCACATGCTTTTTCTTGCGACTGTAAATTGGTCTTATTTTTTTCGGTTTAGAAAAGGAAAATCTAAACTATAGGTAATCTCACCCTCTCACTGCTATAACTAAGTAATGGGCTAGACTTTCCTTCTCCAGCCTGTTCTATACAGACCCAGCTTAATGTTTCTGTAGCTTTTAAAACTGAGAGCTCACCTCAGACTGGCCTTCAGCTTCTCCTTTTCTGAACAACTGCTGCTGTTCCCTCAACCTGACCAAGAACATGGACTTACATTATGTTGTTTTAATTTAATTTGATTAATAGTTGTGAATCTACACATTAGAAACGTACAATGTAGTGCGAATGGCTCAGAAGCTTAAGACACTGTTGTCGGTAGCACAAGCCAATCACATGCGAACATCATTCCGCCAATCAAACAAGAGCATATTGCTTTTAGAGGCGGAACTTGTTGCAGAGCAGCACATGACAGACTGAGGAAGGAGCTGACAGCTGTCTGTCACAGCTATGTTGAGAGAAAAGAGGCGGGGCTTAGTGAGCTGCGAGAGACAGACACACGCTGATCAGAGAACATCAATTAATCTCAGAAAATATTGGCTACTCAGTGACAAATGAGATTTTGAAAGTAGCAAAGAAGATTACTAGTCTTAAATTATACTTAATTACAAATATAGTCTTAAAAATTACTTAATTAAAGTTATGTGAGTATTTGTAATTACAGGTTTACACCACAGGATAGCGCTTAACCATGTGATGTGAAAATACATGTGATTGTAGTAATAAAGTATGGCAGAAATCCATTAAAAACACACTACCGTTCACCTTTATTTATCATTTATTGTCAAACAACTGTGTTTACTCTTTTTAAATCATGACAACAGAAACTACCCAAATGACCCTGATCAAAAGTTTATTATAGTGCATTTGGCCTGAATACATGACATATTTCTGGACTCCTGACAGACCTTTCTGACAGAAAAGGAAAAAAGTTGTCAAAGGATCTGTGGGAAAAGGTAATTAAAATGTATAAAACCGTAAAGAAATATAAAAGGATATCCAATTAACTGAGAATGCCGATCAGCACTGTTTGACTCTAAGGGCGTACTCACACTAGGCACGGTTGCCATGAACCGGGCCAGAGGACGATTGTCCCCCCTCCCCACTCCCCCTCTGGCCTGCACTCACATAGGCTTTCAGCATTCGTGCCGGAGCACGCTTACGTCATTATGGTGCGACGGTTTCGGGATAAACAGGAAGAGCGGCGCTCTCTGAACACAACGGAGTCCATCGCTCTGTTTTATTTGTGGATAATTTTGTGTCGTTTGGTACACGGTGGTCCACAGCCCTCTCACAGCCTGTTGTTAAACAGATTTGTCGCCTTAGTGGCGCGAAAATTTTCACGTGTCGTGCTGCTCGTATGAGGAGGTTTGCAAGGTACCAGCTGAAGTGCAGCAAGGACTTTGCAGCTTTGATTACGGACTACAGTTCCCGTACATCGACATGGTAAGAATTAATATAATGAAATGTCATTGAATACAATTGAAAAGTGTATTGTGAAATTTGAAATACAATATGTGTATAATGTTTTTTTGTAATTACGACAGTAGCGTTCTAAAGGTAATAATCATGTAACTTAATATAATTTGCTGGTTAATATTAGCTACATTCTTGTATTAAGACACCCGTATTCAACGGGACACATAACTGTTATGTATGCACTGGAGTAGTAGTTTGTTGTTTATTTAATTTCACTTCAAAGTGCTGTAAGGTAATTGTGTATGCATAAACTATATACAGTTAACAATATTTTTCCATTCTGCTGCAGGACCATATGGATTCGGCAGAGATCTGCTGTGTGGTGGCAGCATGTTCTCAGCAGCTGGACAGACTGTGAGTGGAAGACTAATTTCAGAATGAGAAGGACATCATTCTTGCAGTTGTGCAACAGCCTGCAGCCGCACCTTCAAAGACAGACCACTTCATTCAGAAAACCAGTGCCCGTGGACCAACGTGTTGCAATATGCATATGGAGAAATAAATGTAGAGTTCAGAACCATCTCCCATTTATTTGGGATTGGTCAGCACTTCTCATAAAAAAAAAAAAAACAGTATTTCACATAACACAACCATGTGCAGTGGTGAAACAAAACAGGCTACCTTGTGTGTGTGGTGTATAATTTATGGAAGTGTGTGGTATATATTGTAGAGGTTCGAGGTCGAATTATAAAGTGTAGAGGTTTGAGATAGTGTTAGGTTAAAGTGCATAGGAAATATATGCTACGGTATATTAAACAACTTCTGAAAGCAAATAAGAGTATTAACAACAACAACAGCCTCATCCTGGCTTCAAATACCCGCACAGAAGACGTTAGATTCATGAGTTTGTTTGGACAAGACCTCAGTCCCATATGCCTGAGAGAAACCTGCCCTGGTGCATAGACACTGCAAGACTGGGTGTTACATGATGAAATGTTATGATTAAAATACATTTTTCATTTACATTTTCACTTCACTTTTTCTCCAACACATAATAGCAAAGAATAATCATGAACTGAATTGTCAACTTTGTCAATTCTTTTAACATGCCAAGGAATGAATGTATTGTAATGCCTTTACTGTAGCCCAATGATAAAGATGTAATATGTTGTCATTAAAGTACACTTTTAAACCAAGGAGAACAGGCACAGATGATTTACACTTTGGAAGCAAAAGTTAAATTTACAACTTAGGTAAAGCCTAAATCAAGTCTAAGTGCATTACCACATTGCAACATGCATAAAATGAACGGTCTGCAGACTAGCATTTAGAGAAAATAACAGGTAGGTACATTAAGAATCCAAAGAGTGACATTTCCCTGTCGTGAAAAACACTAGTATTGCCAGAATCAAAAGAGAGTGTAGACTTGAGTTTTCCACACCAGACTAGTGTAAATGTCAGCACAAAGTACAGATTCAAGTTGTTTTGGAGCGTCGCAAAACCGTGACGTCACGCGTCTTGTTCCATGCTCCAGCATGGTTGGCGCTCACACTACATGCGAACCGCGCCGAGCCCAACTAACCGTGCTCTGGCCCACCTCTTCCAAGCGGGCCAGGGCGGCCTAATCGAGCGCGCCGGGCACGGTTCGAGCACTCACACTAGTCAAACGAACCGCGCTATGGTGGTCAAACGCGCTCGGGCACGGTTCAAACTGGCTAGTGTGAGTAGGCCCTAATAGTTCAAGAGCTCTGTCACTGGCTATTGTAGCATAAAGTGTAAACCATTGTTTGACAATAAATGGCTTCATCCAAAAACAAAGAGTAAAAAAAAGTTTTTTCATGTTATCATTCATCATTCTCTAAAAAATGGACAATCACAAATTCAGCCTGATTCTGTAATAACACATTACAGTTTTTTATATTGCAATATTTTTTTAAATGCATGTTATTGTTAAACCCTAAACATCACCTGTTCTTGTGAGTTAAACATCTAAATAACAGTAATCAACACCTGTGATGGGCTTTAACCATTGCATGGCGGCTGGACGCTCATACAGTCTGTGGTGCCTTAGTCACATGACTTGTGCCTTGTCACTGTTAAAATTGTCAGTGTGTTTTGTCAATATAATAAACATTAAATTAAGTTTTGTAATGGTCATCAGATCAGACATACATTGTCAGTGCCAGTGACTTCTTGTTCAGGTTTCTTCCATGGCCTTGTATCACTGTAAAGTCATCTGGTTTGAAATCCTCTTTCTGGAAGATCTGGTCAAGATAAGGACATGTGTACCTGATACAAGGGGTCACTGGGGAACTAGGACAAAGGTTAGGAGGATGGTCAAGTCTCCACTAGAGGGAGGGGTCTTCCGTCCCCCTGAGGAGCAATTGTATATAAATGTTCTGATGGCTGGGGGTTTAGTATCAGACACAACACTATATTAATAGTGTATAATATATTAGAATGTAAATTTATAGAGATATGCAAGTTTTAAGTAAAAGCACAAAACAATTGTGGGAAATGGAAAATAAATACTTATTTTATTTTCCTGACTAATGTAGGCTTATTCAAAATTAAAATAAATAGTAAATGTAAGTCATTTTATAATAATAAATTATAGTAAGACAGAAGTAGACAGAAAACCTTCCTGATTGCCATGGGATCACCTGTCTCCCTGATTGTGGCTAACCTGTAAATGGAGGAAGTGGAGAACAGACCTCTGGTCTCTTTCCCAGGTGCAGTGCCCAGTCACTGGTTCAGATATGTTGATGAAACGTGGGTCAAAATCAGAACCTAGGAGCCTTCACAGAACACATCAACGCAGTGGACAAGAACATCAAGGTCACCCCTGAAGATGCCATAGACAACCGCCTAACTTTCTTAGACTGTGCAGTGGTAGTTTGTGAGGACAGGGCTCTTCAAGTAGAAGTTTATAGGAAGCCAACACACACAGATCAATATTTACTGTTTGAGTCCCAGCACCCACTGCAGCACAAGCTGGGAGTCATCAGGACTCTTCAGCACAGAGCAAAAGAGGTGCCCACAACCTCAGAAGGTAAACGGAAAGAAAAACAACACATCCGTAAAGCCCTGAGAGACTGTGGATACCCCAAATGGACTTTCAACAAAACCAAGAGGACACAGAAACCAAACAGACAGGAACCAGAGACAAAAGGGAAGGGTGTAGTTATCCCTTTTGTGTCTGGTTTATCTGAAGAACTTAAAAGGATTTTCTACAAACACAACATTCCAGTCCACTTTAAACCAGGGAACACTCTGTGTCAAAAACTAGTCCATCCTAAAGACAAGATCCCCTCACGCAAACAGAGTAATGTAGTTTATGCAGTACAGTGAAGAGTGCAGTGACAGTTATGTCGGTGAAACAAAACAACAGCTTCACAAGAGGATATATCAGCACAGAAGAGCCAATGGAGGACCTGAGTCTGCAGTCCACCTCCACCTCAAAGAGAAAGAGCATTCCTTTGAGGACGGCAATGTCCAGATATTGGCCAGAGAGCCCAGATGGTTTGAGGTAAGGGGTGAAGGAAAATAGAAAAGCCTTCTTTGAACAGAGGAGGTGGCCTCAGATTCATGTTGCCTAGTATTTATAACAGTGTTTTGAAACCTAAAACAAAAGAGTTGCACCCTAGAACAATAAACACAGCACCTAAATGGAGCACTGTTACTAACGACTCTCCTGAGCCTTAACGACTCTCACATCAGGAGTCACACTTCCCTTTCAGAGCCAACGATGGACCAGATCAGCCTGGTCCATCAGGTTTGGTTTAAAGGGAAACTCCTCCCTCTAGAGATATAATATACAAAATTGACGCCCCTCCAGGTGTCACTGTTCCTGCCCACGTGAGCTTTGAAGTCACCCAGTAGAACAACAGAGTCCTCGGTATTCATAGAACCGGAAAAACTCATAATTATTGACCAGCCAAGATTCTGAAATCCCCAAAATAATTAGCAACACTTTGCTGACTCTGAAAAAGGTTGAGTAGGCGTTTAGCAGCATCTGCAGCTACATCTGGGTGAGCAAATACTTTCTTAAATTCCTTCAGAAAAGCTTATGTAAAGAAATATGCTTCGAAGCTGCCCAGAACTGCCTCAGCGTAATCTGAAGCCCTTCCATGTAATAATCCTGTGACATACCTTGGATACTTTGTAAAAATCAGAAGAAAAGGTCTGACTTTGGCACTCAAAAACTAGAGAACATTATAGCAAGAAACCTTCACACTTCCCCAAATCACCGGAATATGGTTTGGGAGCTGGAACCAGAGACTCATGAGGTGGATGAAAAGATGAGGATGTTGGAGCCACCAGGACCCAATTGTGGAAGACAGCTAATTAGAAACATCCTGACTAATATGTGAAATCTGTGTGGTTAAAGCCTTTTGGGTTTCTATGAGATTGTGCAGTAGTTGATGGTGTTGTCCAAGCAAATTCCAATGGATTGATAGACCTTGTTGAACAGAGTCCAGATCCACTAGGTCCATGTTGGCCAGATTGTTCTGTCATGGAAGCTGAACAAATTAATAAACCCAAGTGCATAATCAATAAAACAATCTGCGGATGTTGACTGCCATTTTCACAACCGCGTACTGTCAAACTTAACTGTTAACCCATTTGACATACTTTCAGCTTATAGAACCAGGGATTCATATTAGCTTATAAACATCTGTAGTTACATAAAAGGTGTGACTACCTGACAATATTAGAAATATTACAGAGAAATCAGTGACGCAGGACAACAGGTGTTCATTCTCCACTCACTCCTTATGTAAAGTTGTCCACAAAGACATGAAGGCCAAGTACAAGCCATACTTGCTTCAACAAATTTGTCACTGCAAAAATCCTTTCATAAGGATTCCAATGATATTTGTTGGATTCTGATGAGATTTCCATTAGCAAAATGTTCATGACATGGCAGCCATTTTGATTGTGAAGTGGTTTAGAGGCAGAGTCTCAGAATTAAACCAGTTGATAGAATAGCCTACTGGAAAACCTTACTGAATCTGTTAATCAGAATGTGGACTGACGGAAGGGAGTTTGAGATGTTTGTTTAACAGTATGTCATCAGCATAGAGACTGGTTTATGGTGATGAGTGGATGTTCTGATGCCTGCAATAGTGTCTTTCTGGCTTATAGCTGTAGCAAGAGGTTGAACAAAGTGAAGAGTTATTGAGGCTGAGGGTGAGTAATAGAGGCTTTTGATCCAGTTTATGAATTGTGGGCCAAAGCCAAAGTGGAAGAATGGCCACCCCGTCCTGTCAAACACTCCTCTCCCCACAACTCTAAATGTTCACAGAAAAAGCTTTCTAAATGTGGACACCATTAATCCGGTGTCGACTAAACAGGGCACTTTAATGAAACTCATGGACACAGAAAAATCAATTTAGAAGCGTTTTGAGTTTCCCAAAACATTATCTCAAGCTGTGGCTCTGTCACCTGGTGGCTTCTAGTGTTCCAGCTGCCTATCCAAATGGGCCTCATTGACGCCAGAGAGAACTCTTACAATAATAATAATAATGGATTAGATTTATATTGGGCTTTTCTCCCAAGGGACCATGGGACTCAAAGCGCTTACAGCGCTTCCATTATTCATTCACTCCACAGTCACACACTGGTGGTGGTAGCCACAGCTGCCCTGGGGCAGACTGACAGAGACATGGCAGCCATTCCGCGCCTACGGCCTCTCCGACCAACACCAAGTACATTCACTAAACATCTTACACATTCATCCGAGGCAAGTTGGGTGTCTTGCCCAAGGACACAGCGACAGTAAAAACTGTGGGGAGAACGGGAATCGAACCACTACCTTCCGGTTGAGGACGACCGCTCTACCAGTGAGCCACTGCCGTCCCGCAATATCTTCCCCTCCTGTTGTTTTCAGGAGAAGAAAGTCTCTTTAACAAATTATAAGATTCAGAGTAACAGTACAGCTCCTGTAAATCTGGTCCGGATCCCCTTGGTCTTAACCAGAGCGTGTCTTCCTTTAAATAGTGTTATAACCTGGCTCATGACAAAACAGGACGCCAGACAAACAAATATGCCAAAATAGCACATTTTTATTTAAAATAACTAGTAACTATGACAATAAAGTAACAATATATCCAATGGTCAGTTTTAGAGGCTTAAACGTGTCTATGATTCAGAGGAATATTTTGAACTAAATGCCAAAGATATGACCCAAAGGATCAGAGTCAGGGGCTAAAAAGATCACATTGTGTCACAAGCACATCAACAGAACAAAAATCTAAAAAGAGAACAGCTGTTAATTTAATAAATAAAGAGAAGCCACAGAATGACTAGAACCAAGTTCATGACACCCATTTCAATTGCGGCCTATCATTGTGAGCCCTTAATTGAGCCACAAGGTCCCGCAACTGGAGTTCTTTCTCTTTAATTCCCATACTTACCAAAACCAAGTCCACAGCTATATGGGAATTAAAGAGAAAGGAACTTATTATTGTAAAATTTTGGTGGACAAATAACAGTCCAGGTGACACAGCCGAAACATACCGCAACACTAAAACAAAGCACCAGTTACCACCAACTTTTATTTTTGGCAGAGAAATTAGTACAATATGGCCTACCTGACGTAGCAAAGGGACAAACACTGTGAAATATGGCACTCTACACGCCAACAGTGAGCCACTGAAATCTGATAACAGTGCACCTGAAGACAACAGGACAGCTACCAGATGAGGCTAGGTAACAGGATCGAGCACATAGGAACCAAGACACATCTGGACTATTTTAGATCAAATAACCAACCAGTGACACTGAAAGTGAAACATGCAAATGAAATACAAGAAAACCCATGCAACAGCTACACAGCGAACAACCACCAGCACATGTCTGTGACCAGGAAGTGTGTTGAGGTCAAAGGGAGATGCAATGGGAGTTGCACAAATTTATACCTGGCAACCCAACAGACAGGTAGGAACATTATAAACTGCAGCACAGACACAGATGAAGTCTACTGCTACACATGTCAGATCTTTGTCTTGTGTCTTATGCTGCTCATTCTCTGAACTCTCTCCTCTCAGCTCTGATTCATGCTGAACCTTCAGTTACAAATGCTGCCTGTTTCACATTTGCGTCTATTATTACTGCAGTTTCTCATTCTATATCACTTGGAACATGCACACCCTGTTTTAGAACTGCACACTCTATTTTAATCCGTTATAGGAGATCTTATCAGTGTCTGTTAGCTCTGAGCTGAATGTGTTGTTACTTCTGTTTTAACAGAAGAAAAAAAGAGTGATGCAAAACCACATTCACACTAGCAACTATGGAAACACTGTTTAACACTTTGAATTTCACAAGTGCATTTTATCATTTGGACAGTGTCACAAAATGAACGACCACAGAAGAGGACAAGATGAGCACTGTTCATAACAGCAGAGCTACAAATATAGTGTTAGATCAAATATTGAAATATACAAATGAATGTTAAAACCCTGAGTCTGTCTGTGTGAGGCACAAACCTTGCTCTCAGTCATTTTTCTGCAGAGTTCTGTGCCACACAGCTCACTACAGGACCACATCTAATCCACACAGGTGCTGTTATTAATGCACTTTGTCCAGATTAAGTCTGTTAGCTCCAGTCCTATTAACAAGTGAAAAGCTTATCAGACCAAACATGTCTACTGGAGCCATACACTCCACTACTCAACTCTCAAGGTTTGTCAATTCTAGAACTATATATATCCAGGGTTAAAAATAAAAAAGTGAGAAGTAATAGATACACAGGAGGTTTCAAATAAAAGTAAACAAATACAAAAACTATTATTGTTACCATTTATTTACTTATTTTTAATGGCCTACATTTATCTTATTCCTGCAGTTTTGATAAATCTGACACTTGACACACTTGCATTACAGAGTAACTCAGACATAACCTGACACAGAGAAAATGCATTAAAGTTCTGATGTAAAAGTATCATAGAATAATACTGAGTGAATGACATCTATTTATGCAAGCCTCAGAATTTACAAGTTGGAGACTACAGATCTATAAAAAGCACTAAAACAGAAATCATTCATTGTTTAACTCGTATCAATGTGTCTAAAGTGTATTCACAATATTCATGTGAATGAGGAAACTAATCATCCAATCAGAGAGCTCCATCAGACGCAGCAGAAATGTAAAAAAAGTAATGAAAAACCCAGAGTCCCCCTCTCTCCAGGGTTAACACACTCTAGACTAAAGCTGCTTCTGAAACAGGGCCTTTATGTTGCTTTGCTCTCAGCTCGATGCAAGTTGTTGCTTCTGTGGTTTCAGTCCTCACCACAGAGAAAAAAGAGCAGGGGCAGTCTGAGACGTGTGCATATCCACATTTGTATGTAAGTGCATCAAAGGCATCAAATACTAATCAGATTATTTCTTACAGAAAAGATACAAAAACAGCAGTTCCAGTTTGTTCCTGGGTTTATCTGGTGGCAGCGTAAATAACACTTGACTCAGTGGAATCAGCTCGTCTTGGCTTTTGTTTGAAATTCACTGCAGCATAGTTCAAGTTCTCTGACTCCAGGTTCTGTGAGAAAAAGCAGTCAACAAACACTGAAGAGAACTCAAACAGTTTTCTTCAAACACAAGTTCAAGTTTACCTCTCTTTGAGCATTTTCTTCTCTGTTTTGTTCTGCAACAGAAATACAAGTGTCCTATATCAGTCAGTGGCAGCATTAAATTCTTTATGAGCTAAATCTTTAATGAATACAAGCAAATACCTGTCTGTAGTCGTTTGATTTTAACAGGAAATCCAACAATAATTGTCAAAAGAAGAACACAGGCACCTCCCAAAATGCTCATCCACCATGTTGGATTACCTAATCATCAACAGTTATTTTAGCAGAATGTAATAAATATGGTCTCATTTACGCAGCCACATGGAAACCAAACCTACTCTCACACTTGGGGTCCATGTCACCATCACACCAGGAGTCGTTACCTACGAGGAAATAGCAGTGTTAAAAGTGTTTCTTTAAAATGGAGTCAAAAAGAAGCTCTTACCTTTGACCTTTAAATCATAAACACAAATATCTCCTTTTCCAAACACGTCCAATCCACAAAAGTAGAAGCCACAGTCGGCCATCTCAACACGTCTGATTTGGAGAGTGACTTGAGACTTAGTGGAGATCATATTAAACCTTTTGTCTGGAAATCCCTCACAGGACATTTGGTCTTTGAAACTCCCATTAATAGAAGCAATGTGGCAGTAATTACTATCGTGAAGAAGCTTGGCCCAGAATGTGGGCACAGGTTTGTTGGCGATGTTTCTACACGACAAGTTGACATCTTCTCCAAGTTTGACCTTCACAATGTAAGCCTTGGTGCTCCAACCTAAAACAAACAGCAATATTTACTTAGAGCCAAGAATAAATGAATGATGAAGAAGAGGCAGTACTTACAGAAGCAGCCCAGAAGTAAAGCTGTTGTGACGGTGAAGCTCTTCATTGTGCCAGTGTGACACTGGCACAGCAGGGCGCTTTATAGTCCTTTTAAGGTAGTTTTTTGTAAAGGGGCGGGCTTCTGTTACCGGCCACATGAAGGATGTCCGGACAAGAGGCTAAAGCAGAGCGTTATGTCAACAACAGCATTAAGTCTTCACTCGTTCAACTTTATGCATTAAATGTATTTAACGTTCTGTGGTGCATTACATCCACAAACTCAAAAATCCATGCAGTACTATAATTTTGGCAAATTCTTTAATGTTTAAATTTAGAGTAGATGTTGATTCTAAATTTAAACCACAGTGCTCTGTCTCTTCCTGTCCTGGCACTCACCTCAACCTGCTGCTACAGGGGCCTAGGCTTTTGATTTGAGACATCATATTATTCCAACAACAGCAGAACTCAAAGCATGCTGTGACTCAAAACATCTTTTGTGTCACACTAAAATGTATGGTCACTAAATGTACATTTATGTCAGTGGTGGAAAGAGTACTGAATATTGTACTCAAGTAAAAGTTCTGTTACATGACCAAAATAATCCTCACTTACAAGTAAAAGTACTTGTGTTAAAAAGGTACTCTATTAAAAGTATAAATTACTCAAAAAAAAAAAAAAAACTCAAGAGAATTACTTTCTTACTGTTGATGTAAAAGGGAACATGTTGTAACTACTACGGCTGTAAGGACAATAAAAGACCAAAATAGAAAATGGAGCAGCATTATTTACATGGACTGTTCACTTTTTATATAAATCTAATAAATATCTTGCTGTAAAGTTAAAATGGTGGGCATTTATATAGCGCTTTTTTGTACCCTTCTTGGGCATCCAATGCACTTTACATGATGCTTCCATTCACACCTGGGGCAAATGGGGGGGCAAACGGGGGTGGGGTGGGGATGATGCATTAATGTAAGTCGCTTTGGATTAAAGCGTTTGCTAAATAAATAAATGTGAAAAAGAAAAAATCTAAAGATTTGACAGTGTACTTAGAGAAGCTCTACCAGAAGGATCAACAATGTGTTTCAGAAGAGCCCCTCTGTGAGTGATAAACTGGTAAAAAGCTGAATCACTCTTCTGCAGCAAAAAGCATAACTGGGAACTTTAGGTGTGGCTACCGTAAACTTTGTAACAACATAATAAACACAATTTTTTATAGATGTTAATACAGACCAAACATTTTATAATAAAAAAAAAAAAAAAAAAAAATTGTGGTCTAGAGTGTCCATGTGGATGCCCCCATATTAAAAGAACAAAGCAAAAATATTAAACTAGACATGCTTAGCAGAGACATGCTATCGGGTGGGCGCAGTAAGCACCAACCTGTCAGCAGGAGGAACCAAATGAGCCGGATTTGCAGCAGAAGCAGCAGAACTAGAACTAGCTGCAGGAGGCACCCGTTTCAATTGCGGCCTTTCATTGTCAGCCCTTAATTGAGCCACCAGGTCCCGCAACGTCTGGAGTTCTTTCTCTTTAATTTCACATATGTACCAAAACCAAGTCCACAGCTGTAGACAGCTGTTGCCTTTGCCTAAATGCAAAACACACAAAAAAGAGATGTTTCAGGTGCAGGCTTAATCAAATAAAAACAAAAAGGTCCAGAAAAAGGCAAAGACAGCAGTGCTTTGACTTACACAGGGCACTCGTTTGGCCAAATAACAGTCCAGGTGACACAGCGAAACACCGACACTAAAACAAAGCACCAGTTACCACCAATTTTTAGTGTTGCAGAGCAAATAGTACAACATGGCCTACCTGACGTAGCAAAGGGAAAAATACTGTGAAATATGGCACTCTACATGCCAACAGTGAGCCACTGAAACCTGATAACAGTGCACCTGAAGACAACAGGACAGCTCCCAGATGAACAGCGGCCCTGGGTAAAAGAACTGAGCACACCGGAGCCAAGACACGTCTGGACTGTTTTAGATCAAATAACCAACCAACAACAACAACAAAACCCATGCAACAGCTACACAGCGAACAACAACCAGCACATGTCTGTGACCAGGAAGTGTGTTGAGGTCAAAGGAAGAAGAAATGGGAGAGGCACAAATTTATACCTGGCAACCCAACAGACAGGTAGGACCGTAGGAGCATTATAAACTGCAGCACAGACACAGATGAACTCTACTGCTACACATGTCATATCTTTGTCTTGTGTCTTATGCTTCTCTCTCTGAACTCTGTCCTCTCAGCTCTGATTCATGCTAAACCTTCATTTACAAATGCTGCCTGTTTCAAATTAGCTTCTATTAATACTGCAGTATCTCACTGTAACTTACTTGGAACATGCACACAAATGACACACACTGTGTTTAAAAACTGCTGACTCTATTTATAGCAACTATTGGAGATCACTGTCTGTTAGCTCTGGGCTCAATGTGTTGTTACTTTGCAGTTGTTACTTCGGTTTTAACATTTAACAAAAAAAGACTGACACAAAACCACATTTACACTAGCAATTATAGAAACATTGTTTAACACTTTGAATTTCACAAGTGCATTTTATCATTTGGACAGTGTCACAAAATGAACGAACACAGAAGAGGACAAGATGAGCACTTTTCATAACAGCAGAGCTACATAACATAGTGTCAGATCAAATATACAAATGAGTGTTAAAACCCTGAGTCTGTCTGTGTGAGGCACAAACCTTGCTCTCAGTCTTTTTTCTGCAGAGTTCTGTGCCACACAGCTCACTACAGGACCACATCTAATCCACACAGGTGCTGTTATTAATGCACTTTGTCCAGATCAAGTCTGTTAGCTCCAGTCCTCTTAACAAGTGAAAAGCTTATCAGACCAAACATGTCTGCAGGAGCCATACACTCCACTACTCAACTCTGAATGTTTGGACACACAGTCATTTCTAGAGCTATTGAATTCCATTTTTTTATGACCCAAAATCTCACATTTAGTTATTTAGCTGACTATTTTATCTAAAACGACTTACATGTGGCTTCCATTCACCAGTGTTACAGCTGGAACAGGAGGAAAGGTGGGTTAAGTGTCTTGCCCAAGGACACAACGACAGTATGAACTGTGGGGAGAGCGGGAATCGAACCTGACACAGAGAACATGCATTAAGTACTGCTGTAAAAGTATCATAGAATAATACTGAGTGAATGATATCTATTAATGCAAGCCTCAGAATTTACAAGTTGGAGACTACAGATCTATAAAAAGCACTAAAACAAAAATCATTCATTGTTTAACTCGTATCAATGTGTCTAAAGTGTATTCACAGTTTTTATGTGAATGAGGAAACTAATCATCCAATCAGAGAGCTCCATCAGACGCAGCAGAGGAGAATACTCAGGTGTTAGAGAAAACACAGAGTGAGTTCCCACAGTAATGGAAAACCCAGTGACCCCCTCTCTCCTGGGTTAACTTACTCTGAGTTTGGACTAAAGCTTCTTCTGAAACAGGACCTGTTCAGCTCGATGCAAACTGTTGTTTCTGTGGTTTCAGTCCTTGTCACAAGCTTCTGTTACCGGCCACTTGAAGGATGTCTGGACAAGAGGCTGAAGCAGAGCGTTATGTTGACAACATCACAGCACTTTAGTCGTCATCTGTTCAACTTTATGCGTCAAATGTAATCAATGTGCATTACCTCCACAAACTCAAACACAAGAATCCAGGCAGAACTTTAATTTAGGTTACTTCTATGTGTTGTATTGTTAATGTTCAAATATAGACTAGACTGTCTCTTTCTGTCAAAGCATCACAACACATGTGTCACACAAAAATGTATGGTCACTTAATGTCACTTAATGTGCATTTATGTAAATGTCAAAGAGTAAGGATGTAGATGCAGCCTTTTTGTGTTTTTGTTGCAATTACAAGTTTACACCACAGGATGGCACTTAACCATGTGATGTGCTAATACATGTGATTGTATTAATAAAGTATGGCTGTAGTGATGCATAAAAACTCACTACCTGTCTCATCATGTCTCTGAGTTTTACAGGAACATTGACTGTAGTCACAGGCTCAAACCTGAGTCTGTTATAGATGTGTCTGATCCTGTTGTCTGTTCTGAGTCTCAAGAGATATAAGTGGAGTCTTTTTCTGTGGGTGTGTTTGTGGGTTTCATTGGACATACCTGTTGTGCTTTTGATTACAGCAGCTTCAGTGACTGTAGCATTTAAAATTAAAGGCAACTACACCTGCCCCAGGACAGGGCCAGGGTCTGAGTGCACATCAGCAGATCCCAGATCCATGAGTGGACATGCTGCCGCCCAGAGACAAACAACAATAAGGTGAACTGATATTAGGGTGATCTCTGAGTCCGAATCAGGCCAAAGGAGCAGGGCTCAAGCACATGTCTGTGTGAGATGGAGACAGCTCCACAGGTTCTGATTCTGCTCCTGAACAGATTTGTCTTGGATCACAGCACCATGTCACAACTGCAGTGTGGAAATACCAGCCTCATGACACATAAAGGTCAAGATCAGGTCAGGTCTAATAGCTAGTATAATCCTTTACACTTCTAATTAGAGTGTGTCTTTTCAGAAAAATAAATTTGATCATGTCCTCTACAGTAAAGGACAGGAGCCCAGGGACCAGCAGGAGGTACGTCCAACAGAAGAACATGCTCTTCTCAGTTGGACACAGAACCACATGACACGAGGACTATGTCCCAAAGAGGACACAAGGAAAAGTATGTGACCAGTCCAGTTTATTTCTCAACTGTAGTCCATGAAATCAAGTCATAATCTAGAGCGAAACTGGACAGAAAGTGCATGGGCTACTTGAATCAGTAACAGTTCTAGATGTTAATATATGCCTTTTGAAGAAATAGCTCAGAGCAATCCGTCTTTGTTTTATATTAATGTGTGAACTGCTCACACAACTGCATCACATGATGTGATTACTCTCCACAGATCTCTGTTCACTGATGGTCCAGGGCTTCTCTCCTACATTTACATTTAGTCATTTAGCAGACGCTTTTATCCAAAGCGACTTACAAGTGAGGATAACAATGGAAGCAATTTTAACAACACAAGGTACAAAAAGCATAAGTGCACAAAAAACTAGTCAGTTTAAACTCAGCGCAGTATACAATGCTAAGGGTAAGAGAATTTTTTTTTTTTTTTTTTTTTTTTTTAGAAAGGAATCGATAGAAAGGAAGTAGGACTCAGTGTTTGTCAGTCAGGTGTTGACGGAAGAGATGTGTTTTCAGGTGTTTTTTAAAGATGGCTACAGAATCTGCTGATCTTGTAGCAGCAGGTAGATCATTCCACCAATGTGGAACAGATCCAGAGAAGGTACGTGAGAGTGATTTTGTACCTTTTTGGGACGGTACCACCAGACGTTGTTCATTTGCAGAGCGCAGGGATCTGGTAGGAACGTAGGTCTGTATTAGTGAGTGGAGATATGGGGGTGCAGAACCAGAGGTGGTCTTGTAGGCCAAGAGCATAGCTTTGAACTTGATGCGGGCGTCAACCGGGAGCCAGTGTAACCTAATGAATAGAGGAGATACGTACTCCTGGACGAAGAGGTCCAGGTGTCCCAACGTGCTCCTCCTCCTGCTCTCCTCTTTCCGCCCACTTTCAATTTTCCTCCTTCTTCTAAGGTCTCTAAGCTTGGATCTAACAGCGTACAATTAAAAAATGAATGATCAGGTTTAATTCTTACATGATCTGTCCATCTCTCCTCCTCCTGCAGCTCACATTTCTCCTGCTCCTCCTCTCTCTGCCCTCGCTCCCTTTCCATCTCTCCTCCTCCTGCTGAGGTCCCACAGCTGAGCTTTTCTGTGCTTCCTAAATTCTTTGCTCTGATGACCTTTTGCCTCTGCCTGCTAACTGAAATGTTCTTCCTAAATATCTCCAACTGTAAAAGGTGAGTGTTCATTCCTGAGCTTTGAGTAACAATATAAACTTTTTTTTTTTCACTTTTGACTTATCCTTCTCAAAAAAGGTGACTGATTAAAGAGAACCAACTAAAGTCTCGACAAGCAGCTGGTTAAAAAAAAAAAAAAGATCAGAGTAAAGAAATGACTAAGTAGTAAAGGAGATGAAAGAAAGTAGTGAGTTAAAGTAATCTTGCTCATGAACAGACAGGAGGTAAAGTATAATTCAAGTGAAATCAGTCCATTTCTCTGTGTTTTCTTTAAGTGAAGTGCTTCTGTTGAGTGAAGAAAGTGGAGCGATGGAGCAGAGGAGGAAGGAGGAGACCTCAGAGTCACACTGAAGGTCAATGATCACTGTAGAAAAGAGAAAAGACTGATGTAGTTTGATCAGATCCAACCGTTTCCAGACTGGGACTAAAACACTCCGACTCCACGAGTAGCACAAGGTTCAACAATGACAAAAGTATGAGGAAAAAGTGAACAGGAATATTAAAAGAAGAAGAGGAGAAAACAGAGTGAAGAGCACATAAAAAGAAAACAGATAAAAGACTGCTGTTAAAAGATAAAATATTTTCTGTTGTAGACAGAAAAGACCATGTGATGCCTTATCAGGGTGCAAGAGTTATCGGTAATATTTTTAGATAAAATGGGCGACACACTGTAAAAATGACAAGAAAAAATGAGGCAAAGCACATGAGTAAAGCCAGAAGAAGAAAAATAAATCAAAGAGATGAAGAGCAAAGGAAAGAGGATAAAAGAGCAAAAAACAAATAAAATCTGTATTTAAATGTTTTCTGCTGTAATTGAAGTGTCCAGATATATTCTGAGACTAAAGCATGCTTCATTTGTTTTTCTGCTGCAGGAGATGATACAGGATTCTGTCTCACTTTCTCCTGTGAACTGGTGAACTTTGGAACTCAACTGCTCTCTCTTGTGTTCAGGTCTTCTCCAGGCCGCCTCAGGGATTTCTCAACAGTAGTTGCTTTAGTTTTTTTTTCATTTAAGCCCACAAAGCTAAAATTTGTCTCTTTAATTTTCTATGCATACTAGCTTTACTTAGCACTCAGCACTTGGTGCTGGTCATATAATTAGAATATCATCAAAAAGTTAATTTATTTTACTAATTCCATTCAAAAAGAGAAACTTATATATTATATTCATTTTTAATACACACAGACTGATATATTTCAAATTAAAATTTTATATGCCACACTCTAATCAGATAATTAACTCAAAACACCTGCAAATACCTTTTAATGGTCTCTTAGTCTAGTTCTGTCGTCTACACAATCAAGGGGAAGACTGCTGATCTGACAGTTGTCCAAAAGATGACCATTTAGACATTGCACAAAGCGAGAAAGACACAAAATGTCACGGTGGCTCAGGACTCTGCACAGTTGGCCGCGGCCTCCGCCCCCGGTTCCCCCGCCCCTACAGATTCGCAGATGGGAAACAGGTGTGCGGGAGCGCCGGCAGAGCAAGACCAGCTGATCCGAGTTGGAAATCAACAGGGGTTAAGAAGCACCGCAGCCTGCTCCTCGATGCCAGATCGTAACACTAACTTCAGTCAGTCATACGTCTAGCTTTCTAATGATCAATTGTATTTCGAATTACTTACCTGTTCCTTTGTTCGTCTCAGATCCTTCCAGTCCTGCCGTATACCGTATGCCTCTGCCTGCTCCTGTACCTTCAAGTTTCGTCCTCGTTCACGCTCCAGTCCAGCCCCGGTCTTGTCCTGCTTCGTCTCGCTATCCCAGAAGAACTCGTTATTCCTAAGTGTCTCAATAAATCTGTTTTGTTTTACTTTACGTGTGTGTCTGCGTTTGGGTTATCTTGCCGGTCCGTAACACAAAAGGTCATTTAAAAAGATAAGCACATTAATAGAGAGGCGAAGGGAAGGAAAAGATGTGGTAGAAAAACGTGTATAAGCAATAGGAATAACCACACCATGGAGAAGATTGTGAAACAAAACCCATTCCAAAATATGGGGGAGATTCAGAAAGAGTGGACTGCTGCTGTAGTCAGTGGTTCAAGAACCACTACGCACAGACGTATTCAAGACATGGGTTTCAGCTGTCGCATTCCTTGTGTCAAGCCACGAACAACAGACAGCGTCAGAAGCGTCTCGCCTGAGGCTGCTGCTGAGTGGTCCAAAGTTATGTTTTCTGATGAAAGTCAATTTTGCATTTCCTTTGGAAATCAGGGTCCCAGAGTCTGGAGGAAGAAAGGAGAGACACTGAGTTTCAAGGTCAACGCAGCCATATACTAGGAAGTTTAAGAGCACTTCCTGCTGCTGACCAACTTTATGGAGATGCAGATTTAAATTTCCAACAGGACTTGGCACCTGTGCACACAGTGCCAAAGCAAGCAGTACCTGGTTTAAGGACCATGTCCATGTTCTTAATTAAATAGCAAACTAGCCTGACCTTGACCCAATAGAAAATCTATGGGTTATTGTGAAGAGGATGATGTGATATGCTAGACTCAACAATGCAGAAGAGCTGAAGGCCACTATCAGAACAACCTGGGCTCTCATAACACCTGAGCAGTGCCACAGACTGATCGACTCCATCCCACGCCACATTGCTGCAGTAATTCAGGCAAAAGGAGCCCTAACTTAGTATTGAGCGCTGTCCATGCTCATACTTTTCATGTTTATACTTAGTTGGCCAAGATTTATTTGTATTGGTCTTGAGTAAATTTCAAATTTTCTGAGAAACTGAATTAGGGATTTTTCTTAGTTGTCAATTATAATCATCAAAATTAAAGAAAAAAAAAACATTTGAAATATATGCGTAATGAATAAAGATAATATACAAGTTTTGAATAGAATTAGTGAAATAAATCAACTTTTTGATGATATTCTAATTATATGACCAGCACCTGTAACATTTCCAGCATGTTAAACAATAGAGTATTCATACACCTGTTTTTCTTTTTTCTTCCCCCTTTATAAAATGAATATCCTATTGCATTGCATTATAACTTGTAAGTAATTTTACATAATAACCTTCTTGAGTCAATGGTTTCTGTAAGCCTAGTAGCAATAAAGCACAACTCTAACTAGCAGTGGGTTAGGAGAAATGGTAGGGTTGCTGCTAATAGTAAATTGTGAGTTTGCGATTTGTACAGAATACCTTTACACTGTATAGGCCTATTCGTTGGTCCTGTAGGCACAGCACAACTGTTTTGTTGGCCTGCACTGGGATTATACCGTTCGGAGAAATCGGACAGTATCACAATCTAAACTTTTTAATGAAAACAATCATCCAAAGAAATAATTTAATACAATTAGCTGGTTAAAGGAGCCACATGCATCCATGCCGCTCAAAATTTATTGTGCCATGCTTTCAACACTAAAACAAAAAGAAATGTCAACTTTAAGATAATAAAATGTGGAAATTGTATTAGAAACTGATTAAAAAATCTTACCAATAATGCAGAAAGTAAGATAGTATATTATATTGAATTTGTTGCAGGTCACTTAAATTAGCGGCATAAATATCGGGCACCCCACAGTTTGCCACCCAGTCTCCAATTTTTTTTTTAGTGGCAAGCATTTCCTCTTCATTTTGGCATCTTTTAAGCTGAAAAGATACTAATAAAAACTCAGTTCTCAGACTATTGAAAATTTTAAAGCTATTGAGTCCTGTTTCCCTGTTTATTTACCTGTTTGATGTTTTCCCTGACCTCCAAGTCAACAAAAATGTCAACCTCAACTTGACTCAAGTCAGGCTTTTGGCCACAAAGCAAATGCAGCACGGTTGTGAGTTTCACCAACACCTCCAGGAGCTGCGCCTGGATGATGGCAACTTTCAGCGGTATTTCCCACTGAGCTGGCCCCAGTTCAATGACCTGTTGTCCTGTGGCTCACTGGCATCAAAAGTCAGCTCTGTCATGACAATATAAATACATAACACCCATTACACCCATCACAAACAACACATATCCCCTGTGTGGCTTCACTTGTCCACACTCCTCCTGTCTCTGAATGCCCTGCTGCTGCTTCTGTCTTGCCCTGGTCCTCGGGGTGGTCGTAATCCTCGGACCCCCTCTCCACAGTCCAGCCCATCTCTCGTGAGGAGACTAGGGGTCGAGAAAAGACAGAACCGCAGAGTACTTCCACTTTTTTCCTAAACCTGCCGCTAACCCACTACTCTCAGTCTCCTGTCTCCTCTCCTTTAAATACAGTGCCTTGCAAAAGTATTCGGCTCCCTTGAACTTTGCGAACTTTTGCCACATTTCAGGCTTCAAACATAAAGATATCAAACTGTAATTTTTTTGTGAAGAATCAACAACAAGTGGGACACAATCATGAAGTGGAACGAAATTTTTCGGATATTATGTGCTTTTTCATAGCCAAATTTCTTTATGTCATCCACTTTACATAAAGCTGCAAGCTGTATCACATGCAGAGCTGATCGGTATTTTATGGGAAGATCAGCAAGCGTCCAGTATACTCAACAGATTTTGTGTATTTTGCGTGATGTTCCAAGTGGATTGGCAATTTCCAAATCATCAATGTACAAAATGAGTGTTATCTTTAACTCATCTGAAGACAGGGCTGGACTACCAAGTGCGTCGGCCCACCGGGCAAATGCCCGGTGGGCCGACGCACTTGGGGCCGGTCCATATAATATGATTTTTTTTTTTTTTTTTTTTTAATTGGCCAATGACCGGCCCATAAAGCAGGGACAGCGGCCCATTGGTTCATTTTTCATACTGACACTGGGCTGGCCCAATCATCTCTTAACAGGCTCCACCCCTCCTCCTCTGTTTCTTGTGTCAGATGCAGTTAGTGTTACGGACCGGCAAGACAACCCAAATGCAGACACACAAGTAAAGGAGTATAAACAGATTTATTTAGGCACAAGGGTATGACAAGTTCTTCTGGGATAACGAGAGGACACAGGACAAAACCGGGGCTGGACTGGAACTGGATCGAGGACGAGACTGGAAGGTACAGGAACAGACGAAGACGAACAGGAACAGGACATACGGCAGGACTGGACGGATCTAAGACGAACAAAGGCACAGTTAAGTAATTCAATAAACAACACGGCAATAGCAAGCTAGACGTATAACTGACTGGAGTTAGTATTACGATCTGGCAACGAGGAGCAGGCTGCGGTGCTTCTTATTCTCTGTTGATTGCCAACTCGGCTCAGCTGGTCTTGCTCCGCCGGCGCACCCGCACACCTGTTTCTCATCTGCGAGTCTGTAGGGGCGGGGGAGCCGGAGGCGGAGGCCGCGGCCAACTGATCAGAGTCCAGAGCGACCGTGACAGTACCCCCCCCTCTATGGACGCTACCTGGCGGCCTATCCCGCTTCTCCGGATGACAATGAAAAAATTCTCGAATAAGGGAAGGATCGAGAATGTTCTTCTGGGGAACCCAACACCGTTCCTCAGGTCCATAACCCTCCCAATCTACTAAAACTGACGGCCCCGACCCCGGCGCCCATCCATAATCCTCCTCACCGTGTATGCAGGCTGATCGTCTATCATCCTGGGCGGAGGCGGGGAGGACAGGGAGGATCAGGAGCTGGAACTGACCGGTTTGATTCTGGAAACATGGAAGGTAGGGTGAATCCTAAGAGACCGAGGAAGCTTCAGTCGAACTGCCGCAGGGTTGATGACCTTCTCCACTTCAAATGGCCCGATGAACCTTGGTGCCAACTTAGTAGATTCCACCCTCAAAGGCAGGTCCCTGGATGACAGCCAAACCTTCTGCCCTGAGAGTACCTAGGGGCAGGGGTGCGATGGCGGTTAGCTTGTACCTGTGACTGGGTAGAAGCGCGTACTCAGAGCTGAACGGGCCCTTCTCCAGACCTGATGGCACCGGCGCAGGTGCTCTTGTACCGAAGGAACTGCCAGCTCTTGTTCCTGATCTGCAAATAGAGGCGGTTGATAACCATAACAACACTGGAAGGGAGACATACCTAGAGAGGCGTTGACCAGGGTGTTGTGGGCATACTCTACCCAAGGCAGATGGACACTCCAACTAGCAGGATTAGCTGACGACGTGCACCTCAGTGCCACTTCCATCTGTTGATTTGCCCTCTCTGTCTGTCCATTGGTCTGTGGATGGTAACCAGAGGAGAGACTAACCTTGATGTCCAACGCACAAAACGCCTTCCAAACCTGGGAGGTAAACTGTGGACCTCTGTCTGAAACGATGTCCCAAGGAAGGCCGTGTAACCGAAATAGATGCATTACCAGAAGATCCGCCGTCTCCCGAGCGGACGGCAGCTTGGGTAAGGGTACAAAGTGAGCTGCCTTAGAGAACCGGTCGACAATTGTCAACACCACCGTGTCCTTTAGAAGACGGAAGCCCAGTAACAAAGTCCACCGCCACATGTGACCATGGCGGCTAGGAATCGGTAGTGGTTGTAGCAGACCGGCTGGGGTCGATTAAGTGTCTTATTCTGAGCACACACTGGGCATGCCGAAATGTATTCTTTAGTATCCTTGTCATAGTGTCCCACCAAAACCTACTGCGCAGGACAGCCAGGGTGCGACCAATCCCGGATGGCAAGTGAGGCGGGTCCCATGGGCCCAGTGCAATACCTCCGAACGAACGCTACTTGGCACGCATACAAGGCATTATGTGGCCCAGTACCAGGATCAGGATGTTGACGCTGTGCAAGCCGGACACGAGCTTCTATCTCCCAGGTAAGTGTAGCCACGATGCGAGACTGGGGCAGGATACTCTCTTCTTCTGTAGATTGCCGTTCCGTGGTGAAGACTCTGGATAAGGCGTCTGGCTTAATATTCTTGGAACCTGGGCGATAAGTAAGGACAAAATTAAACCGATCAAAGAATAGTGCCCACCTGGCCTGTCGGGAGTTCAGCCGCCTTGCCGTCTGGATGTAAGTCAAATTCTTATGGTCTGACCAGACCACAAATGGTTGAATGGATCCCTCCAGCCAATGACGCCACTCTTCTAACGCCAACTTAACCGCCAGGAGCTCTCTGTTCCCCACGTCATAGTTCCGCTCTGCTGGAGAGAGTTTATGAGAGAAAAAAGCACATGGGTGAAGCTTTTGATCAGTAGCAGAGCGCTGGGACAGTACTGCTCCCACTCCCGTATCTGAAGCGTCGACCTCCACCACAAACTGTAACTCTGGATTAGGCTGTATGAGCACCGGAGCAGAAGTAAAACGATGCTTTAGGACATTAAAGGCTCCTTCTGCCTCCGGTGTCCAGGCAAAAGGTTGTGCGGTAGACGTGAGAGTCCAAAGGTTCTGCCAGCTTACTGAAATTTCGTATGAAATTTCTATAAAAGTTCGCAAACCCCAGGAATCGCTGAACCTCCTTACGGTTGGACGGGGTAGGCCACTCCGCATACCGCCGTAAGTTTCTCTGGGTCCATCTGGATCTGTCCCTGAGCGATGATGTATCCCAGAAAGGTAACAGACGGTGCGTGGAACTCGCACTTCTCGGCCTTAACGAACAGTTTATTCTCCAATAATCTCTGGAGAACCCCCCTGACATGTCCCTGATGTTCCTCCAGATCCTTAGAAAAGATCAAAATGTCATCCAGATACACAAACACAAACCGACCAATCATGTCTCGTAGTACATCATTAACCAAATTTTGAAATACGCAGGAGCATTCATAAGTCCAAAAGGCATCACCCGATATTCAAAATGTCCTAAGGGTGTATTAAAAGCAGTTTTCCACTCATCCCCTCCCTAATACGCACCAAATGGTATGCTATGGAGATCGAGTTTGGTGAATATCATAGAACCACAGAGAGGAGTGAAAACTGAACTGATCAAAGGAAGTGGATACTTATTCTTGATGGTGATTTTGTTCAGGCCCCAAAATCAATACATGGTCTCAGACTCTTGTCCTTCTTATCAACAAAGAAAAACCTGCACCCACTGGAGAGGACGAGGGTCGTATTATCCCTGCTGCCAACGACTCCTGGATGTACTTCTCCATTGCCTCATTTTCTGGCCTCGAGAGTGTATAGAGACTGCTGGGCAGAGGAGCACCGGGCAAGAGGTCGATGGCGCAGTCGTATGGTCTATGAGGTGGCAGCGACAAGGCTTGATGCTTACAGAACACTGCTGACAAATCATGGTAGGTTGGTGGAACTGAAGACAGATCTGGAGGTTCAGGTGCCGAGGTGCATCTAGAGGAACAGGAGGTAAAGCAGACTGCAGACAATGTAAATGACAATATTTACTCCAAGACAACACTTGGTATGCGGCCCAGTCAATGTGAGGGTTATGAATCTTCAGCCAGGGTAACCCCAACACTATAGGTGTGTGAACACAATCAAAAATGTAAAAACTAATAGTCTCTGTGTGATTACCAGACAGAAGGAGTTTTACTGGAATAGTCTGTTCACCTATCTGGGTCAAAACCTCACCGTTCAAAGCCTTTACTTTTAAAGGCACCTCCAAAGGCATAGTCTGTATACCCAACCTCTTAGCCACCCCACGGTCCAAAAGGCTCTCATCTGCTCCAGAATCGATCAGAACTTCCAATGTCTGGTTCTGATCTGCTAACATAATAGTTCCTTCCATACGTACAGAAGTGGGAGACGAGCACCGGACTTGGCTCAGCAGTATTTCTCCCATTACCGCCGAGCCCACCCTTTTCCCGGAAGGAGCGGGCAGGAAGCACGAAAATGTCCAAGTCCTCCACAATAGAGACAACTACCTGTCTTGACCCGACAAGTCTCTCCTCCTCTGTCAAATGGGTTCGACCCAACTGCATGGGTTCAGGTGCGGCTGGTTGCAGTGAATGACCCGGCGAATCTGTATTGGAACTGAATGAGCCTCTTTCATCGCCTGCCTGTGTCCACCAACCCCGGTCCTCTCTCGTGAAGGCTGGGGAAAACCCCCCTGATATGCCGGGAATCCCGAACCTGGACTAGTGGAGGATCTCATTGACGCCTGTAAGCCAGCCTTCTCCCTCTTACGCTCCCGAAGGCGATTATCCATTCTAATAGCCCCGGTAATGAGTTCATTCAGACTCGTTGGAGGCTCTCGCACCGCCATCTCGTCCTTAAGTTCCTCAGAAATCGCATTTAAAAAAGCTCCGTGAAGAGCTTCCTCATTCCAACCGCTCCACGGCTAATGAACGAAACTCCACGGCAAACTCTGCCACACTGCGATTCCCCTGACGAATGGAAAACAGTCTTTTAGTAGCCTCCCCTCCTCGAACAAAGTTCAGTTCACAAATTTTAAAATGAACTAGTTCAGTTCATAGTTCAAACTTCAAAATTTTGAACTAAGTTCACAGTTCCAAAAATGAACTAGTTCATAGTTCTTTTTTTCCATATGTTGCTGCGAGCTATTATTTTTCAAAATTATTGCCACAGCCCATATACAGTAGAATCACAGACAGCAATTATTTTATCAGTTTTAACAATGAAGCTATGCGTCAGATTAAATTTTCATATCCAATTTTTGGGGAAAAACAAAACAAAAAAAAAAAAACAATTCTTTTTAGAATTAGCAGTATTCTACATCCACATTATATTGGGTTCTAAAGGGTTAACTAGCTTTTATAACATGGAGCACTTTGTCCATCTAGAAATCCTGCTCTTCAAGAATACAGGACTATATAACCAAAATGGATCCTTACTAAGTGTACTTTTAATAACTCTTCTAAATAATTGTAATCCTCTCTCTCTCTGTCCTTATGTATAGTCAAGCCAGGTTGAGTTAGCAGTGGAGGAGAGAGACAGGGAGGAACCTTTGATCACCAGGGAGTCTGTCAAGAGAGAGTGAGTACACTGGTCCATGGCACTTAGTTCTCAGCTTTGTAGGGGTTTTTGGAATGGAACAGTAGATATGCATATCTACAGGGACCGCAAGGATGGTGTACTAGTTGGTTGTGTCTGACCGATTGTGGTGGGCCGGTCTGAGCAAAAATGCCAGGGCCTTTTTTTTGTCCCAGTCCAGCCCTGTCTGAAGACAAGAATGTGTTCTCTTTGAAGTACAAACCATCTTGGTGGCTTATATAATGACTGTTTAGTGCCACTTTTGTTTCTTTATTTTTTTCCAGAACATCAGTATGATTGAAGATTTTTTGTATCATCTCAAGAATAGGAACATACACTGCGGTGTGTCCTGGCTGTAGCAGATACTGTACAGGCTTTACCACAGGGTAATTATTTTCGATGAAGGTTTTCCTTCTCTTGGTTGAGGATAACTGCCTCCCTTAGCTGTGGCACTGACAATAACATTACTGTCCATAACAGTACTGACAACCTCATTTAGAAGTGTTTCACTTTCAGTGATGACATGAGTCTGTAAGACCTCTCTAATGTCATGTCTGAGTATCGGTTGGGACAAGGAAAATATTTGAGTCAATTGTTCCACTATTTCCTGTGATGCCATGTCAGATACATGAAGAATAGATTGCATCTTCAAAAATAATGATGCCAAATTATGGTTCAACTGAGCTCTTAAAGTGTCTGTGTCAAACTGACTGTTTACCTCATCGAGATCAAATGTGTCCTCAGACCCTGCACTGTGACTTTCAGCAGGTTCCCCAAGACATTCTGCTGCAACTACAACTAGGGCACTATCACTGTTTGCCAATTTAACACATTCACCAAAGTCTGAATCACCACCATGTTTTAATTTCTACTCTTGTGTGCATTAAACGTGGAGTAGCTATTTGTTCTGTAATTACAGTTCTTGAATGGGCATGCTACCATCTCATGACTTCGTAAATGACGTCTCAAATGACCAAATAGAGTTTCCTCAAAAAAGGGCTGCTTGAAGTTACACAAAGGACACATAAAAAAACCACATGCTCCTTCAGTTGCATCTACTCTACATGAATCATTATGAGATCTTGACAGATGAGCTTTCATCGCTTCAAATGATGGAAAAGTACAAATGCAACTGTCATAGAGACATGGCAGGGGGGACACTCTTGAATATTGGCTATGCAGTACAGTATAATGCCAAAATAATTGTCCCCGGGTATTTGCAGTTGCAGAGCACAACTTGCACTTCCACTCCATTGGGCCAACTTCAGCCTGCAATTTAAATATTTTCAATTAAAGTCTAAACCATTTCAGCCCTGGTTTGTACTTTTGGCTATTCCATTTTTTTTGTGTGTGTGTAAATGTGTGTAAAATTGTGAATGAGGGGGGAAATGATTATGCCAAACAGTCGACAACATATCAGTAATTAAATCTGTTCGGCTGCAAAAAAATCTAAACCTTGTGAATCTATCAAATACATTGTACACTAATTATAGTAAAAATGAAAATGTTAAAAGAAGAGCAAGTTGGTAATTAATAAAAAAAAAAGGTTGTGTGCTTATAGATCTGCTATTTATGTTGTTTTTAACAAACTATTAATAAAGGGTTCAAGTGATCAACTGAAATAAATAAAAGAATGACTGTGGAAACACAAAATAAACCAATTGTTAATAACACTCTTTCATAATGCATCTTACCTGAACTGTTAAAATTATTTCGAGATGATCTCACAACCACACACTTGAGCCTACGAAATACAAACACAGGGCTGGTAAGTATGATGATAACACACTCACATTATGTTGTTTAGAATTGTTCGTTACACGCTATCACACACACACAGCTCGACAACGTAAAATATTTACTGCGTAACGCAGACATTTATTTAAATATATAATGTTATACTCAAGTACGCACATGCATTAACGACATAATTAACCCGTTGAATGAATGAATGAATGAAAGAAAATGAATGTTATACTCAATCAATCAATCAATCAATCAATATTTATTTATATAGCGCCTTCCAACGACCACAGATTGAACCAAGGTGCTTAACAACATTAGTAAAAAACAAACATATTTACAAATAGGTTTAAAACATATTTACACAATAAAAACAGATCAGTGTCACAGAGCCATTAAGTGCAAAAAGCCATTTTAAATAAATAGGTTTTAAGTTTGGCTTTAAACAGAGGACGGTCAGTGATGGAACGTAACTCAATGGGCAACGAGTTCCAGAGTTTAGGACCGCCACTGCAAAGAACGACGCCGCCCACTGTTTGAACCGGGACCGGGGCACCTTCAGCAGATGTTGTCCAGCAGAACGTAGAGCTCTGCTGGGTTTGTGGGGGGTCAGAATCTCACACAAATAAGAAGGTGCAAGGCCCGTGAGTGCATTAAAAACAAACATTAAGATTTTAAAATTAATTCTAAACTAGACAGGGAGCCAGTGCAGGGAGTACAGGACAGGTGTTATGTGCTCGTGTTTACAACTGTTAGTTAGCAGTCGGGCAGCAGCGTTTTGCACAAGCTGCAAACGGTGAAGTCCAGTTTGGTTAACTCCCACATAGAGCGCATTGCAGTAGTCTATGCGGGAGCTAATAAAAGCATGGATGGCTTTCGCCAGGTCAGCACGACTTAAAAAGGGTTTAACTTTTGAAAGGAGGCGAAGCTGAAAAAAGCTTGCCCTAACCACTGTCAAATTTTAGACTGCTGTCTAGTTTTACCCCCAGGTTTTTGACAACATGGTTGAGATGGGGGGCCAAAGCAAAAGGACCAGGAGCTAAGACACTGGGCAGGTTGGATGTGCCGAACACAATACATTCAGTTTTATCCTCATTCAAACAGAGGAAATTCTGGGACAGCCACAATCTGATGTACTCTAAGCATCTGTTGATGGACTGAAGACTATTAGGACAAGCAGGGACAACCGGAAGGTAAACCTGTAGGTCGTCTGCGTACAGATGAAAAGACATTTTGTGCTTTGAAATAACTGCACCTAACGGCAACATATACAAGGAAAATAAAACAGGGCCCAAAATGGAACCTTGTGGCACACCAGAGGTCAAGGGGGCCGAGGAGGAGGAGAGGTCACCAAAAAAGTCCTCTGTTAAATTCGACCTAAACTACTGCAGCACAGGTCCCTGAAGCCCAACCTGTTGTTCCAGACGTGTCAGGAGGACTGAGTGGTCCACGGTGTCAAATGCTGCAGTAAGGTCCAGCATCATGAGCAGCACTGGCTTTTTCTCATCAAGGGACAAGAGAATGTCATTTTGTACTTTGAGAAGAGCGGACTCAGTGCTGTGTCGTGTCCTAAAGCCAGACTGAAACTTTTCAAAAATCTGATTGTTCTCCAGAAAAGACTGTAACTGTAAGAAAACAATCTTTTCCAAAACCTTGGATAGAAAAGGTAAATGGGACACAGGTCTAAAATTTGACATAACGGTAGGATCAAGGTTGGGTTTTTTTAGCAGAGGCCTGACCACTGCGTGCTTGAATACAGTTGGTACAGAACCTGAACTCAGGCAGCTGTTTATAAATGAGAGGAGGCATGGGCCCACTGTGTTAAAAACCTGTATAAGCATTTTAGATGGGATAATGTCCAGAGAACAGTTGGTCGGTCTCAGCCCCTGGACCACATCAGAGAGGAGAGAGAGTGATACTGGCTCAAACACATTAAACACAGAGAGGACAGGAGAAGAGCACAAGGCAATACATACTCAAGTATGCACATGCATTAACGACGTACAGCGAAAAGAATGAGTAAAAAAAAAACGGCGGGAAGCAGGGATAACGTTATGCTTTCGGACTCTACCAGATAATTAAAAACTCATGGACCTTCCTCAACCGTCAATATGCCGGGAAAACATGCATTATGGGTAATGTAGTTCATCCAGGAAACCCACTGATAACGTTACACTGTTATAAAATGAACTAAGTAAGGTAACTTAACGTTAACGCATTTGTCACATTCAACAACTTTTAAAATTACAATTACTTGGTTTGTAAATATTTTATATATATATATTATATAAAAACATTAGAGTTACTTACCAAATCAGGGCTGATGATAAGACAGCGCTTAAGAAAATGAGAGCAATAAGACTAATGAAAATAACTGAGGTGGTGGTGGTTTGAAGAGGGGGAATAAAAGTAAGCATTCCAAACAAATAAAAACAATTAAAAACTAATTAAACTGTGTTCCACATCCATATCGACTGGCCAAAACTTCACCCGCATCAGGCAAATTCAAGATGGCTGACTCAACTTTTCCGAGGGAGTGATAAGACCCACCCACCAAAACGTCATGACGCTACTACATGGTTCCTAAACTTTTTGAGCGTTACACACTAATTAGCTCTAAAATACTGAGCCCTATTCAATTAAAGTGACACAAATCTCAACAGAGCTGAAAACTTTATAGTTTGGTCAACTGCATAACGACATTTGACTGTTATGAACTTATTAGTTATGAGCTAGCACAACTGTTTGGGATTACAGTGTACCGTTGGTTCTCTCCGAGTACTCCGGCTTCCATCCACCGTCCAAAGTTCATTCGTTCATTTTCTACCGCTTTGTCCCGTTAGGGGTCACGGGTCACTGGAGCCCATCCCAGCAGCTTTGGTCCTTAGGTGGGGTACACCCTGGACAGTGGCCAGTTAGTGGCAGGGCTGACATTTAGAGACAAACAGTGAAATACAACCATTCACTCTCACATTCAGTCACTAGGGACACTTTAGAGTTGCCAATTAACCTATACATACATGTGTTTGGACGGTGGGAGGAAGCCGGAGTACCCAGAGAGAACCCACGGTAACACGTGTGTCTCAACCTAATGCAAAACTAATTTAGTACAGTTATGGTCATTTTCATTTCTCTACAATAAATAAGAGGTCAGTGAGTTTCTTTTACTGTGGAGCTTGTCACTGATGTGTTACACAAGGTGGTTTAGGAACAGTAGTTTAAATAAATTAAACAAAAATGTTATTTTACCCAAACACATACCTATAAATAGTAAATCCAGAGAGGAGGTGGACCTTAAGTGGCTGTCAAAGAAGACTGCGTTCCTCCTGGCTATGGCCTTGGCAAAACGAGTGGGCGAGCTTCAGGCTCTGTCTGAAAGTAAGTCTTGTTGTCAGTGGAACTCTGACAGTTCTGGTGTTACAATTTGGCCTCATGTGTTGAGCCGCTGCAGCTTGCCTGATTTGATGCAGCGGTCCCTTCTGAACTTCTATGTCCTGTGCGTGCGATTGAGACATACATCTGTGCTACAGCACCTGTGCAAAAGTCGGATCGCCTGTTTGTTTGCTTTGCTGATGCCCGCATAGTTCAGGCCCTTTCTAAGCAACGCCTCAAGCACTGGATTGTTGAAGTGATAAAATTTGATGTGATAACAATTTACATTGTTGTTATTGAATTCCCGACCTGCGCATTGATGATCATCCAGTGCTTTCAAGCATTCATAGAACCGTAGTTACATATGTAACCTTCGTTTTCTGTCAAGCAGTATAAACAACAGCTGGAGGAACTAAAGGGGCTGGAATAGCAGCTTTTTCTGAGGTTGTTTAAACCATTATAATCATTCATTTAATACCATTTAAAAACAATTTCCCTAAACTATGATAGTAATAGAGGAATTAGTCATCTAATATTAAAGACTAATCCTGCCCTAAGCTCATGGCTATGACAGTATTCGACAGTTACTTCACTCGGCTCATCTGGGCTAACCTGCCAACACAGGGGTGCTCACACTTTTTCAGCACGCGAGCTACTTATAAAATGACCAAGTCAAAATGATCTACCAATTACAAAAATGCAAAACAAATATTTATTAGGGGCCAAGCGCACCGAAGGTGCGTAGGCACCTATTGTTTCTGTTAGATTTCTTATTATTATCCTGCAATGGAAGTCTATGGCAGGCCATAGAACCGTTTGATAAAAAGTTGTGAAATTTGGTACACTCATTAAGGACAGTCCAGTCATTGATCTTAGTGAATTTGAAGTGTCTAAGTCAATATCTCTAGCGCCACCAACTGTCCAAAGTTGGACTTATGTTTATGCTAATAACTTTTGAACCCTAGGCCTAGAATGAAAATTCTTTTTTCCACTGATTCCTTGGGTCAAGGCGATTCGATTGCACCCTATGACGTCATTTTCCGCCTAGATAATTTTTCCGCCATTTTGAATTTAAAAAAAAAAATTTAAAACCTACTTTTGCGAACTCGTCCTAGGCCGTAGCCCCGATTTTCATGAAAATTGAACCAGATCATCTCCAGACTATGGTGACAAAAATTTATTAAAAGAAAGTTGATTAGTCAAACCGTTGTCGAATACCGCGCAAATGAAATCGACTTAATGCGCACAAAATAAAAGTCAGGCTATATCTCTGATGCTTTAACGATTTTAACCAAACTTAGTACGTGTTATGTCAACCGCGACTTGAGGATGCCTGCAGAGTTTTGGCGCAGCGCCACCTAGTGGTCCGGAGATACAAAAATGTGACCTTTTTTAATTATTACTTCAGAATGCTTCGGCCAAAAATCACAAACCCGGTCTCTTTAGATTCGTGGCGTCATGCCGAGTCGTAGCATATGCAATTTTCCCGTGTCAACTATTTTGGGAGTCGGCCATTTTGAATTTTGTCAAAAAGTTCTATATTTTTTGAACGCATTGCCGCATCATTACGAAACTTGGTATGCCTCTTCGGCACCAAGTCCTGAAGGTACCCAAAAAGTTTTGGGGCAGCGCCACCTTGTGGTCAAAAGTTATAACCAAATTCACAAATATGCTAATAACTTTTGATTAAGTTAACCTATTGTAAAACAAATGGTCTTAATGTGTTCACTGGATCAGGCCGAGAGCACAGATAACAAATATGTCCTATTCGGCCAAACTTCCTGTTTGCCATGTTGTTTTTCTTTAAACACCTACTTTTTCGAACTCCTCCCACACCGTTTGTCCCATTTTCACCAAAATTGAATCATAACATCTTCAGACCATGTTGACAAAAAGTTATTAAAAGAAAGTTGATTCGTGAAACCGTTTTCAAATACCGCGCAAATGAAATTGACTTAATGCGCACAAAAATAAGTCAGGCTATATCTCTGCGATGCTTTAACATATTCTAACCAAACTTAGTACATGTTATGTCAACCATGACTTAAGGATGCCTGCAGAGTTTTGGGCCAGCGCCACCTAGTGGTCCAGAGATACAAAAATGTGACATTTTTTTATTATTACTTCAGAATGCTTTAGCCAAAAATCACAAACCTGGTCTCTTTAGATTCGTGGCAGTATGCTGAGCCGTAGCATAGCCAATTTTGCCATATCGACCATTTTGAATTTTGTCAAAGTGCTATATTTGATGAACCCATTGCCGTATCATTACAAAACTCGATGATGACTTTTCAACCATTTAGACTGAAGTCTTATTGAAATGTCTTTAGATGCTTACTGCCGTTGGTCTGCTGATGTCTGGTCTTGATGTGTCGTCGTGACATTTAATGGCCTCCTAAGTGCTTGGCCCCGTCATGGCTGCTTGCAGCTATATTTTACAAATATATTAAGGATTCTTTATACACACGTGGACAAAAATGATGGTACCCTTCGGTCAATGAAAGAAAAACTCACAATGGTCACAGAAAAAACTTTATTCTGACAAAAGTAATAATAAATAAAAATTCTATGAATGTTAACCAATGAAAGTCAGACATTGCTTTTCAACCATGCTTCAACAGAATTATTAAAAAAAATAAACTCGTGGAACAGGCCTGGACAAAATTGATGGTACCCCTAGAAAAGACTGTAAATAATGTGACCAAATGGACTCGTTAATTCAAGGTGTGTGCACTAATTAGCATCACAGGTGTGTACAATCTTGTAATCAGTCAGATGGCCTATTTATAGGGCTTCAGGTAGTCACTGTGTTGTCTGGTGACATGGTGTGTACCACACTCAACATGGACCAGAGGAAGCGAAGGAAAGAGTTGTCGCAGGAGAATAGAAAGAAAAATATAGACAAGCATGATAAAGGTAAAGGCTATAGGACCATCTCCAAGCAGCTAGATGTTCCTGTGACTACAGTTGCACATATTATTCAGAAATTCAAGATCCATGGGACTGTAGCCAACCTCCTGGACGTGCAGGAGGAAAATTGATGACAAATCAAAGAGACGGATAATCCGAATGGTAACAAAAGAGCCCAGAAAGACTTCTAAAGATATCCAAGGTGAACTCCATGCTCAATGAACATCAGTGTCAGATCGCACCATCCGTCGTTGTTTGAGCCAAAGTGGATTACATGGGAGACGACCAAGGAGGACACCATTGTTGAAAACAAATCATAAAAAAGCTAGACTGGAATATGCCAAACTACATGTTGACAAGCCACAAAGCTTCTGGGAGAATGTCCTATGGACAGATGAGACAAAAATGGAACTTTTTGCCAAGGCACATAAGCTCTATGTTCACAGACGGAAAAATGAAGCATATCAAGAAAAGAACACTGTCCCTACTGTCAAACATGGAGGAGGCTCTGTTATGTTCTGGGGCTGCTTTGCTGCATCTGGTACAGGGTGTCTTGAATCTGTGCAGGATACAATGAAATCTGAAGACTATCAAGGGATTCTAGAGAGAAATGTGCTGGCCAGTGTCAGACAGCTTGGTCTCAGTCACAGGTCATGGCTCTTGCAACAGGACAATGACCCAAAACACAGCTAAAAACACCCACGAATGGTTAAGAGGAAAACATTGGACTTGTCTAAAGTGGCCTTAAATGAGCCTTGACCTCAATCCTATTGAGCATCTTTGGAAGGAGCTGAAACATGCCGTCTGGAAAAGACACCCTTCAAACCAGAAACAACTGGAGCAGTTTGCTCATGAGGAGTGGGCCAAAATACCTGCTGAGAGGTGCAGAAGTCTCATTGACAGTTACAGGAATCGTCTGATTGCAGTGATAGCCTCAAAAGGTTGTGCAGCAAAATATTAAGTTAGGTGTACCATCAATTTTGTCCAGGCCTGTTCCATGAGTTTATTTATTTTTTTATAATTCTGTTGAAGCATGGTTAAAAAGCAATGTCTGACTTTCATTGGTTAATATTCATAGAGTTTTTATTTATTATTACTTTTGTCAGAATAAAGTTTTTTCTGTGACCATTGTGAGTTTTTCTTTCATTGACCGAAGGGTACCAGCATTTTTGTCCAAGAGTGTATGTACAATGCATGTTGATGTGCCTTGCAAACCATAATACTGCACAACACAACATAATTAACTATGTAGAATGCTTTAAGTGGACCAAAAGAGGTGCCGGTACTCTATTATAGCCTATATATTTTTTTTGATGACTCCCCTGATCCCCTGAGGTAACAACACTATATTGAAGGGGTTTTATATACAGCAGTTAACAGACGACCTTAAAAAAAATCCTTTTATTAGTTTGTGGATTTGCTTGAGCTAGAAAGAGCTACTGAACATAAATAAAATGTGCAAAAGGGTATATATTTTTTTTTTTACAAAACGTACATAAAATAAATTATAAAACATAACATAACCATAGAACAGTAGCTGGCGTGTCAGCCAGCGAGTCATCTGATTCTGACCGTGTTCTTTTACTGCTCAGAGTCTGAAGCCAGGAAAGCATATTAAGTGTTGTTCACTGTATTTGTATTTTTTCCGAGCCGAGTGTGCGCGTTTCACACAACCTCTCCGGCCACGTTGAGTTGTTGACAAAGACAGCGGCAAAAGCGACGCATGCGCTTTTCACTTCTAAAACTCAAGGATGTATGGGTAATGTAGTCTCTCAGTGGGACGCATTAGGATGCTTGCATTGTGAAATGCGCTCTGGAAAGCGGCAGCGCAGGCAAAGGATTAAAACCTCTATTAAAACAGATGTCCAAAACTGGCCCACTTAAAGCACTGACTATGTACATTTTTTATCATTACCTGAGTTTACTCTGATGACTTGCACTGAATTGAATCAGCCAGGGATGCATAGTCCGGACAGTAGCTGACAGATGAGGCAAAGGCACTTTGAAAACGTCATCATAAAAAAAAGTCCTCCTCCCATTCCGTATGAAAGCGATACGTGTTTGTCTTCTTACTTGGTCCAGCTCCCTCACTCATTTTATACCCTTTCTTAACTTTAAGAAAAAAAAAACGAGGTTTAAAAGTTAGAGTAAGTCGCTAAAGCGTTAGTTTTGCTGCACTTAGCGCCGTTGTTTGCGCATGCGCAGTGACCTTAGCGTCAGAAAAATTCAGATTTCAATTGACCCGCTGCCCTGTATATCAATCAAGAGATTGGATGGATGATTGACTATTTTTTATGTCATGCGATCTACCAAAACTACCTTGCGATCGACCGGTAGATCGACGTATTGAGCACCCCTGAGCTAACATAATGTTTATAGCTGTAACTTGTTTAAAGCCCTTAATTAGCTGTCTTCTCATGTCTGTTTGACTATTTAACCACAGCTGTTGTCAGATCCACTCCGTGTCTCTCAGGGATCCGCTCCACTTTCCTTCTCTCTCCTTCATCTCATCACTGCCACCTGTCCCAAGCACCTGTAACCTATTACCATCAGTGAGGTATTTAAACCTCTCCTGTCCACCTCTTCCCTGCCAGATCGTTCAGCATACTTTGTGTGAATGTTTCCAGCGTTTGTTCCAGCTCTTGTCTCAGTCCTGTCTCCAGCCTTCACTTCAAGTCTCAGGTTTGGACTTCACTCCCAGCCCAGCTTCCTAGCTTGGTTCCAGTCACCGGCTCGGCTCCAGGCTTCGGCGCAGCTCCACGGCTCACTCCAACTCTCAGCCCAGCTACCCAGCTTGGCCCCAGTCACCGACTCGGCTCCAGGCTTCGGCGCAGCTCCACGGCTCACTCCAACTCTCAGTCCAGCTCCCCAGCTTGGCCCCAGTCACCAACTCGGCTCCAGGCTTCGGCGCAGCTCCACGGCTCACTCCAACTCTCAGCCCAGCTCCCCAGCTTGGTCTCAGTCACCGACTCGGCTCCAGGCTTCGGCGCAGCTCCACGGCTCACTCCAACTCTCAGCCCAGCTCTCCAGCTTGGTCTCCAGTCACCGGTTCGGCACCAGGTCTCGGTTCAGCTTCATGGTTCAACTCCAACTCTCAGCCCATCTCTCCAGCTTCCTATCACTATCTGTACTTTAATAAAGTATCACTTACCTTCACTGTCTTGTGCGCACTTGAGTCCTCATTCCCGCATTACAGCTGTATTATTGTACACCCGCTTTGAATATTAATACAAATAGGATTCTTAGACACACGAGTGGTAGAATCATACATATTTTGCTGACACAGTACCCTCAGCTGGACAGAAACGTCCTAAAAATTAGTCATAAAATTATTATTATTATTTCTTCCAAACTTGTCGGTTTTGGATAGTTTCCTCTCAAAGACCAACAACACAGTCTTTAGAGGGATCTGTGCCACTAGTGACTAAAGTTACATAGTATCGCTTTAAGACAAAAACGAGTTGTAAAATGGTTTACTGAGCCTTTATTATACGCTTTACAATGTAGTGTAAAGCATTGGCCTGTTCAGAGAAAAAATAAACACAGAATAGTGGACTTATCCACATTAGTTTAACTGCATCACTGATTTGTAGTTAATATAATTAAGCTTAATGTGTTTTATTCAATAACTGTTGTCCTATTAATGACAAAAACTGACTGAATTATTGCAACTCTTTTATGCCTAAAGAAGAAAGCTATATGTCTGTCTGTATGATTTAAGGTAAGCTAACGTTAGTGATTTTACATTGCATTGGTTTATTAATAACAAATTAGTACACATTACATTACATTACATTTCCACTTGTCAAACTTGTGCCTCTAACTTGATTCATTCAAACCTGTTGTGTTCAGTTTAAAGACATGTCAAGATCACAAGACTCTCCTCTGACAATTTGTAAAGCAATATGGTGTATTTGCCCGTCTCACTACTTTTAGTAGTGAACTTTGAATGCACAACATTTCAGTCACTAGACATTCAGACACCACTACAAAGGGTGTGCATTCGGACACAGCCATAGACTACTACCAATAATTGTAATTATGGCGAACATATAAAAATTTTGAATGCATATATTTTTGGAAGTTGTCTGAGTCAAACTTGTCAGTTCTTTATAATTGCCTGTTTGTTTTGGTTTCTGTTCTCCCTCCTCTGTCCCTCACACAGCACCAAACTGATCTGAGATCTGCTGAAGGGGTCTGATTGAATGCAATTCTAACATGGCGTGCGAGTTTAACTGAGATGAACTGGAGATGCAGCTGTTATTACAGTTTGATCTGTACAATTAGCTGCTGTAATAATGATTAAATAATCTAAGAGACAGTGTGAAGACATGTGTTGGACAGAAACGTTAGTGAAGTCTGAGTGTGGACAGACTTTAGCCTTAATGAAAAGACTCAAAAGGGATTTAGCTCCATTTACAGAAGAATGTAAGGTAAGTTGCTAAACAGTCCTAACAATAAAACTAATACTGTTAATACTTAAATCTGAGACTTTTCCTGCAGCGTGGATAAAGCTATTTTTTTGTCAGAGACAGAGAGCAGGCAGAGGAGGAGAGACAGGGGCTCTCACCTATTACAAGAATACAAGAAAATACACATATTTTGTTAAAAACTTTCTGGGGAAGGACCCACAGACCCCCCGACTATTAAGTTGGATGCACCTGCTTTTGCTGCTCGCCTCATGAGGTGCTCAGCCCTTAATTCTCTATCAAGGCTCTCTTGATTTTCAACAGAGCAAAATACCCTCTTCAACACTAACAGTAGCTAAAAAAGAACACAGAGTAGATAATAAATCAGAGGACATAGAATAAAATGTCAATGTGCAATCTTCTTTTAATTATCCTGATTAAAACTCATGAAATGAAACGTCAATATATTTAAATAAAATCTGGATGGGGGCATTACACAGAAATTCTGCTTAGGGCACCCAGATGGCTAGCAGCGGCCCTGCTTATCTTTGTCTTGTGTCTTATGCTGCTCATTCTCTAAACTCTCTCCTCTCAGCGCTGACTCATGCTAAACCTTCATTTACAAATGCTGCCACATTTAGCAGCCATTATTGTATAGTGTGTGTCTGTAAGCTCTGAACTGAATGTGTTGTTACTTCACAGTTGATATTTCTGTTTTAACTGAAAAAAGACTGAAGCAAACCACATTCACACTAGCAACTATGGAAACACTGTTTAACACTTTGAATTTCACAAGTGCATTTTATCATTTGGACAGTGTCACAAAATGAACGACCACAGAAGAGGACAAGATGAGCACTGTTCATAACAGCAGAGCTACATAACATAGTGTTAGATCAAATATACAAATGAGTGTTAAAACCCTGAGTCTGTCTGTGTGAGGCACAAAACTTGCTCTCAGTCATTTTTCTGCAGAGTTCTGTGCCACACAGCTCACTACAGGACTACATCTAATCCACACAGGTGCTGTTTATTAATGCACTTTGTCCAGATCAAGTCTGTTAGCTCCAGTCCTATTAACAAGTGAAAAGCTTATCAAACCAAACATGTCTGCAGGAGCCATTCACTCCACTACTCAACTCTGAATAATTGTTTGGACACACATTATTTTTTTTTTCTCCTATTAAATGCGCCCTGCTTATTGTTATATATATATAGAGTGTCATTCCTCATCATTACAAACTTCATTAAAGGCCTTTTCACAAAATTATTAATCTAATACCTTTATTTTTTTTTGAGGGGCCAAATAAAATCTCACAACCAGCTGTTGGGTCTCAACCCATTGTTGGAGACACTCGAGCTTAGACTACAGAACAACTAAAAGTTAGTACTTTGGTGTTGTATTAGTGCCAAACTCATCCACCCATGCTAAAGTGGAGACAAACATGTGCTGTTACTTTGTAGAGAAACACCGCTGCTCATGTCCCTCTGATGTTTGTGCTTGCATTACTGACAGTACAAAAGATTAGAGAGGAAATACTATTTTTAAAAAGCCACAATGAACTAGAAACGACAGTTTCACAAAGAAGGTTGTACCAACTCAAATCGTAACTCATACCTCCTCAGACCAGAACAACTCAAGAGTTTTTCAGAAACAGGTTTAGAGTTAGTTTGGTCGACTCTGAGTCTGTTCACTCTGAGTTCAGCCCAAAAAAAATCACCATGGCAACAGTAATCAAATGGATGCTGTCAAGTCGGAGTAATGTCATGTGACAATGGAGACACTATATCAGGGGTTAAAATTAAAAAAGCGAGGAGTAATAGAAACACAGCTGGTTTCATTGATAACTAGGGATAAAATAAAATAAACAAATGCAAAACACTTTTATTGTTACCATGTATTTATTATTTTTTTAATGTTCTACATTTATATCAATGTTTTTGGTAAATCTGACACTTGACACACTTGCATTACAGAGTAACTCTGCAGACATAGCCTGACACAGAGAAAATGCTGTAAAAGTATCATAGAATAATACTGAGTAAATGACATCTGTTTATGCAAGCCTCAGAATTTACAAGTTGGAGACTACAGATCTATAAAAAGCACTAAAACAGAAATTATTCATTGTTTAACTCATATCAATGTGTCTAAAGTGTATTCACAGTATTCATGTGAATGAAGAAACTAATCATCCAATCAGAGAGCTCCATCATACGCAGCAGAAGAGGAGACTCAGGGGTTGGAGAAAACACAGAGTAAGTTCCCACAGTAATGGAAAACCCAGAGTCCCCCTCTCTCCAGGGTTAACACACTCTGAGTTTGGACTAAAGCTGCTTCTGAAACAGGGCCTTTACGTTTCTTTCCTCTCAGCCCGATGCAAGCTGTTGCTTCTGTGGTTTCAGTCCTCACCACAGAGGAAAAAGAGCAGGGGCAGTCTGAGACGTGTGCATACCCACATTTGTGTGTAAGTGCATCAAAAGCATCGAATACTAATCAGATTATTTCCTACAGAAAAGATACAAAAAAAGCAGTTCCAGTTTGTTCCTGGGTTTATCTGGTGGCAGCGTAAATAACACTCGGCTCAGTGGAATCAGCTCGACGTGCTGCCTTGGCTTTTGTTTGAAATTCACTGCAGCATAGTTCAAGTTCTCCAACGCCAGGTTCTGTGAGGAAAAGCAGTCAACAAACACGTTAGAGAACCCCTAACAGTTTTCTTTAAACACAAGTTCAAGTTTACCTCTCTTGGAGCATTTTCTTCTTGTTTTGTTCTGCAACAGAAATACAAGTGTCCTATATTAGTCAGTGTCATTTTTATATATGAGCTAAATCTTTAATAAATACATGAAATACCTGTCTGTAGTCGTTTGATTTTAACAGCAAACCCAACAATAATCATCAAAAGAAGAACAGAGACCTCCCAATATAATGCTCATCCACCATGTTGGATTACCTAATCATCAACAGTTATTTTAGCAGAATGTAATAAATATGGTTTGATTTACACAGCCACATGGAAACAAAACTTACTCTCACACTTGGAGCCCATGTCACCATTGACCTTTAATTTAAAAACACAAATATGTCCTTGTCCAAACACGTCCAATCCACAAAAGTAAAAGCCAGAGTCGGCCATCTCAACACGACTGATTTGGAGATTTACATAAGAGTTGTTGGAGCTCATTTTAAACCTGTTGTCTGTAATGTCGTTACAGAACTTTGGTTTTGTTTCATTCATGGAAGCGATGCAGCTGTAATTTCCACCGTTAAGAAGCATGGACCAGAATGCGGGCACAGGTTTGAGGGCGTTGTTTCTGCACAAAAAGACAGCATCTTCTCCAGGTTTAACATTCACAGTGTAAGACTTGGTGCTCCAACCTAAAACAAACAGCAATATTAACTTAGAGCCAACACTAAATGAATGATGAAGAAGAGACAGTACTTACAGAAGCAGCCCAGAAGTAAAGCTGTTGTGACAATAAAGCTCTTCATTGTGAAAGTGTGATACTGGAACAGCAGGGCACTTTATAGTCCTTTTAAGGTAGTTTGTTGCAAAGAGGCGGGCTTTTTATGTTGATGCGACTGCTGTTACTGGTCACATGAAGGATGTCCGGACAAGAAGCAAAAGAAGAGCATTACATTAACAAGATCACAGAACTTTAATCTTCGCCCGTTCATCTTTTTGCATTAAATGTGATCAAAGTTCTGTGGTGCATCATCTCCACAAACTCAAACACAAGAATCCACGCTGAAAGTGTCTCAACTATATTTTTGGCTACTTTTTTGATGTACACTTGTATGGTAGATTCTAAGTTTAGACCACTCTACTCTGTCTCTTCCTGTCCTTGCACTCACCTTAACCTGCTGCTACAGGGGCCTAGGCCTTTGATTTGAGACTTCATATTAATCCAACAACAGGTAAACTCAAAGAAATAACTGACCTAAGTGTATAGGTCTCATCTGAACTGCAGTTCCTATGTGACACACAAAATTATATGATCACTTAAGGCAAGACAAGGCAGGTGAAAACATCGTTTTTTTTTCATCCAGTGGTCAATTTTAATCTTGTTAACTTTTTATGTCAAAATTAATAAAATTGTCAACATTAAACATTAAGGTGGTTATTTTATTAATTTTTTTCAAATGCGCCTTTAGATTTCTACCAGAAATGACTAAAAGTTAGCTTTCTAACAGAAGCTCCCGTGTCGTCTTTATTCACAGAAACAAGTCATGCCTGGTGTTGTAATTGTAATTGTATTGTAAAGCTCTATTGTAAAGCTCTCAGTCTATTCCAAATATGGGATTTTCCTTTGAAGACACAACCAACGGCTAAAGTTTGAGGGGGAATTTAAAGCCAAAAACCACATCTGATTGGTCGATGTGAATTCTGACACAGACCGCTGCTTCCTTGTTTTTTCTAGAATGCCAACAACGCAAAAATTAGCTCATAAACCTTCACAGAAACGACAGCAACAGCTCTCACTTGCAAGAGCTATTAAAAAGAAAGTAAATTAAAGCCGCAAGCGGCGATAAAGGCCCTCGCCTCCCTTGAGACCGCGGGGACACATATATTCGGAGGATTGCATGTCGTGCTTTAAAGCAAATTTGGAGCTGTTTAGATGAAAAGCCTTTAGCACAAAGTGTACGATTTAGGTGGTCATGTATTCCACCCAACATAGTAGATTTTCTGTTGAGTTTACGGTATGGCTGTAATAAACTTTTCTGTTTGCCCTAAGGTGTCCTATGGATGTACCAAGTTTTGTATTTCTACATTGGAAAAATTTACTTTCATTTTCCATAGAACCAATTATTTTGACTTTTCTAGGCTGAGTCATTTTTCATATTTTTTTCGGGAATTCAAATAAATAAATTTTGCCGGGCTTGAAGTCTGGGACCAATAAAAATGACTTTTAGTTGCACGTTTACTGGGTCAAATTGAGGATCATTTTTTCAGAAAAATTATAATTAAAAATATATACCAAATTATAATAAAAAAATATAACTCGAGCAAAAACGACAAGAAAAACGGCTGTCTATTTTACACACATGTGTTTAGCTCATTTTGCCCAAGTTTGGTGTCTGTGGAATGAAGCAGCTATTTTCTGTTGTTTTTAAAAGAGAGGTTGTAGTCTAAGTCGGTTCACATCTTCAATTCAAAATGGCTGCCTTCCGTGTGTGATAGGGTGTGGTCCCCATTGGCTTTTTGTTCATAAGCCCATACTGGATGTGTGTACCAAGTTTCATTTGCCTACGACAAACTAAAAATTTCACTTCCCATTGACTTTTTCACATATTTGGGACGTTGCTATGGCAACACATTTATAGATAGGGGGTGGTTGTCATTGGCTTTTATGCTTGTCATGACATAAGAGATGTGTGTACCAAATTTCATGTCTCTATGACAAACTAAATTCTTGGGTCCCAATATAAGTTTGTAGGGGGCGCTGGAGAGCCATTTCTAAAGATAACCCTTTTATTTACATATCTTTCTGTTCAGGTCATGAATGTGCACAAACGCCTTTTGGGTCCAACTCGATCTGAGAAGGCGTTTGAGAGTTAAGAGACGCGTTTTATTTTCACAAAAATGGCCACCTCGTTACAGGCTTGCCACACCCATACCCGATAAGATATCAACAACAAAGTCACAACTTTGGTTGGCACACGTGTCTAGATGATACTCACCAAATTTGGGGCCATTTAGATTAAAACACAATGATTTGCATCTTTCTGCGCAAGGTGTGCGATTTTAGTGGCATGAGTTTTACCCACATGGCGGACTTCCTGTTGAGTTTAGGGTGTGGCTGTCATAGACTTTTCTGTTTGCCCTGAGGTGTTCTATGGATGTACCAAGTTTCATTTTTCTACGTAGCAAAAAAGTTACTTTCACTTTCCATAGGCCCAATGTATTTTGACTTTTCTAGGGTCGCCACTGAGTCATTTTTGGAATTTTTTCGGGACTTCAAATACATAAATTTTTCGCCAAGCTTGAAGTCTGGGACCAATAAAAATGACTTTTGTGCATGTTCACTGGGTCAAATTTAGGATCATTTTGCAGAAAAAGAAAGAGAACAAAAAAAAAAAAAAAAAAATCCGAGCAAAAACAATAGGCCCTCCCGGTCATCACCGGCTCGGGCCTAAAAATCCGAGCAAAAACAATAGGCCCTCCCGGTCATCACCGGCTCGGGCCTAATTAAAGCCGCAAGCGGCGATAAAGGCCCTCGCCTCTCTTGAGACCGCGGGGACACATGCACTCGGAGGAGTGCATTTCGTGCTTTAAAGCGTAAACTTCACGGTAAAAGGATTCTGAGGAGTTTTCTAAGACTCTAGCCGTGGCTCTGGAGGGGCCTCCTCTAAAGGAAGGATCCTGGCAATTGGGAAATGGCATTTATTTCCCAATAGTTGCCTCTTCACAGACTCATTACGACCACAGCCACAAATGTATCAAAAAACAAATTGATAACTTTTTTTTGCACACGTGTCTAGATGATACTCACCAAATTTGGAGCTGTTTAGATGAAAAGCCTTTAGACAGAAGGGGTGCGATTTAGGTGGTCACGCATTCCAACCAACATTGTAGATTTTCTGTTGAGTTTACGGTATGGCTGTAATAAACTTTTCTGTTTGCCCTGAGGTGTCCTATGGATGTACCAAGTTTTGTATTTCTACATTGGAAAAATTTACTTTCATTTTCCATAGAACCAATGTATTTTGACTTTTCTAGTGGTCGCCACTGAGTCATTTTTCGTATTTTTTTTCGGGGACTTCAAATACATAAATTTTTCGCTGGGCTTGAAGTCTGGGACCAATAAAAATGAGTTTTAGTTGCACGTTTACTGGGTCAAATTTAGGATCATTTTGCAAAAAAAATTGTGAGTTTTTCTTTCATTGACCGAAGGGTACCAACATTTTTGTCCATGTGTGTACAAGTATGACTTAATGTCTTTAGCTATATCTCCTATTGTCGCCATTGCTAATCCAAACAAGACAAAGACATCACTTTGCTCTACATCGAATCACTGTTCAGGGACACTCTGTCCTGTTCACTTAGTGGCATGTACACATAAACTTATTCACATCTATAACTGACACGTCAGTGTCAGCGCCCCTCGGCTGCTGGGTTCGTTTGATCACCACAAAAAGATGTACCACAGAGAAACACGAGGGGACTGAGTTTTCCAAGTTTTAAAAGTCTGAAAGTTTATTAAAAGTATTAAAATAAAAGAAAACAAAACATTGTTAAGAAGCCCAGTTAATAGGCTTTAGAGTCAATCCGTGGGTTAAAGGGAAGAATCTTTTTCAGTTGTGGACCTCGGCCTCCCGTCCGCGCCGCAGGGCCGGCTCGGGGGAGTGCTGGCGCTCTCTCAGCGGTCTCAGTGGACTTCGAGGTCCCCGTACGCCGCCACAGGACTACAATAATACATAAGGAATGTCGGCTTAGCGACCACACAAAATATAATCAAATAAACCCACACAGCATGCATAAAACACGGGACACGTCCCTTGACTTAGCGTTTAAAATGGCGTTGTACAAGTCCCTGGTCCTTCCTTGGTCCGCGTAGGTACGGCCGGTCGCTCCTCCGAATCCTGGTCCGGTCCTTCCTCTGAAGGGGGAAGACGGTGCTGTGGACAGGGAGAGGCGGTCTTATGCACACAGTTAAAAACAGCTCAGGTAAGTGTAACTTCCACACAGTTATTGACACTTCCCTCTACTTAGCTGTATCAGAGCGTTGCATGGGTAGATTCCTGTGGTTCCTCTGGCTTCCCGCTTCCTTCAGTCGGTCCAGCTCTCCGTGCTGCTCAATGTTCTTTCCTCTGTCCGTTCCTCCGTCTCTGTCGCTGTCCGTCTCTCTTTCTCTCTCCTCCTTCCGGGTCCTCTCTCCTTCCTGGTTCCTTTCTCTTTTCCTTTTCCTTTACTTTCTCTGTCCGTTCACTTCCCTGCCGTAGTTCCTCTGCCCGTACCGGTCCCTGGCTCTCTCCCTCTGGTCGCGGGTCGCCCCAGGCCTCCTCATCGGCCCCTCGCTCCCCGTCCTACCAGGCATGCCTCGCGGGTACCCTGGCCTCAGGTCTGTTCGGGAATCCTCCCGGCTTCCTTCCTCCTCTCACCGGCGTCCGCCGGTGCTGGTCTTTCCCCCCGTTCCTTTTCCGTTCCCTTCTCACTTCCCGTCTGCTGCCAATCCTCCTTTCCTTTTCCGTCCCTTTCTCCTTTGCCCGGCGTCCGCCGGGCCGCTCCCTCCTCCTGTGCCGTCCCCTTGTCTTGTGTCACTTTCCTCTGCCCTCTGTGTTCTCCTGTCTGTCCTTTGATTGGGCCTTTTGAACTAGACCGGGCCACATCCGATTGGTCTGGGTAATGGCGCAGGTGTGGTAGGCGTTCCCCATCACGAGTCCATCCGTGTGTCTGCAAAATTTAAAGGGGACGCGCACTCAAAGGGTAGGAAAGAGAGAACACACACAAGGTGCAAACCGGCACCCTGTGACATCAGCTTATTACACGTCCATACACGACCCTGGAGCTGAGAGGCGGGCACAATGTACACCTATAAAAACCTCATGTTGTAAACTTATTAAGCAAATTACTATGTACTATTGTTCAATGTGTCTGATTTGTTTCATTCTTGCAATAATTAAACCGGTCTTCCATTCCTAAATTTCTCATGTGCGGTCTTCATCGTCTCGTCCGAACCTAATAATTATTTTAACAGATTCTTTTTTCTGAATATCTTTTTCTTTGGGAGGTTACCCGAGACACATTTCTTTAGATATTTACAAATATTTTTTTGAATCTCAATTCCTGAATATATAAAAGGTTGTGGACCATAAAATATAGAAAATATTGCCTGAAAAATGGACAATTACAAAAGAAAAAAGATTAGTTGTATTTATCATGAACTGTTTTCTTTAAGTTAGGTCAGTACAGAAAGTAGAAAGCAATCATGGGAAAACAACCTTAATACTATAATCACAAATCACCAATGGAGTTTAAGATTATATACAGGTTACAAACTACCCCAGGAATAAATATGATAAAAAAAAACTGCTCTGGTGTATGTATGTATGAAGTACGCACTTTTGTACATTTAATGTAGACATACATTTTAGGGAGAAATCTTTAACAACATCTTCTTTATGACTACATTCACTGTAAATCTAAGTCCTCGTCAGTGTATTATAGGCCTGCATGACACCTTACCTGATCTAAGGAAGTTTGGAAAACTCCTGGTTATGTGGCTATGGTTTTGTGCCCGACTAACAATTCTCCAACACTGGCTGGATGAAGTCAAACCTCAGCCTCAAATTGTCTCTCTAATGTTTACCAACAACTCCCATTGGAAAGGCTCACAAATGTTTTTTTTTTGTGAATATGTTTTGTGTATTTCTATGTATTTTTCAACTGTCCTGGACACATTCCTGCACGGCCTGTCCGTCCTGGGAGTGGATCCCTCCTTCTGTTGTTCTCCCTGAGGTTTCTCTTTTTTCCCGGCTGGGTTTATTTGGAGTTTTTCCTTACCCTGATGGAGGGTCTAAGGACAGGGGATGTTGTCTAGTGCAGTCTGTTAAGCCCTTTGAGGCAGATGTTGTTGTGATATTGGGCTATACAAAAATAAATGTTGTGTCTTGTCATATGTTTTTAAAGGAGATTTTAATCAATTTATTTTCATTTTCCAAAAATTGATAAGGACAGCTGCTCCATTATCAATTAGGAATTAGGAGGTTTAGAGGTAAGTTCAGCTCCCAGATAAACAGCGTCTCTGGGTAACAAGACCAAGCACGCAGGAGCCGAGAGACGTCTGGACTATTTTACATCAAATAGCCATCCACTGACACTGAAAGTGAAACTTTGAATCAGACAATACATTTTATATTTGAAAAAAGCACATTTCAATACAGTTAGACTAAACTATTAAATGTAATATAATAGCACAAGATATAAATTAAAATAAACACATTTTCTTAAAACAACAAAACCATTAATGAATAACAAATAACACATTTCATTCCAACATACACAAACAAAACAAAACATTAACCTGAACTGTTTACATTTCCCTCCTGTTGCTGCCTGCAATTAATTAATTTTAAAGAGGCTCTGGAGGGTTGTCCTTGATTTGAGTTTTTCCTCTGTCTTTGTAAAGACTGGAACAAACTGCCTCCAGAATTTTACAATTAGCTGGCCAAAGGAGCCACATGCATCCATGCCGCTCAAAAATAGTTTAGCTATGCTGGTAAAACTAAAACAAAAACAAAGTTTTACTTTAATCTGCATGGTCAATTAACACAAATGTTAACTTTAAGCTAATAAAGTGTGTAAATGATATTAGAAAACTGATTAGAAAATCTTCCAGAGGATGCAGAAAGTACAATAGTATATTATATTGAATTTGTTGCAGGTCACTTAAATTAGCAGCATAAATATTGGGCACCCCACAGTTTGCCACCCAGTCTCCAATTTTTTCTTTAGTTGCAAGCATTTTCTCTTCATTTTAGCATCTTTTGAGCTGAAAATACAAAGATACTAATAAAAACTCAGTTCTCAGACTATTGAAAATTTTAAGTCAAGTCAAAGTCTGCTTTATTGTCAATTTCCACATGTACAGTACATACATACAGAGAATCGAAATTGCGTTACTCTCAGTCCCCGGTGCATACAGATAACATTATCATTAAAGCCTAAAAAATAACTCAAATTTAAAAATGTAGATACAACTATACAATAAGGGAGTGATAAAAAAAGACATAATAAAATTAAAAAATAAAGCTAAAAATAAAGTTAAATAAAGCAGCGCAAGGTGAAATGACAGATATTGTGCAAATCAATAAAGTGAACAACAGTGCAGTTAAAAGATTCTTTTAGTGCAAAAATCACATATTAAAATATCTTGTCTGATTAAAGTGACAAGTGTCCAAGAGCAGTTATTTACTGACTGATGAGGTAGTGGAATGACATCAGTTCCATGCTGAATGAGGTAGTGTCGGTGAGTGAGCAGACCAATGCTGCACAAGTGACTAGTGCATGTCATCATATAATTAGTGGGGTCATAGTTCAGTGGTGCCTGGGGAAGAAGGGGAGGGGGCAGGTTCGGGAGGGAGTTCAGCTTCCTGACAGCCTGGTGGATGAAGCTGTCCTTCAGTCTGCTGGTCCTGGCCTGGAGACTCCGCAGTCTCCTCCTGATGGTAGCAGGCTGAAAAAGCTGTGTGATGGGTGAGTGGGATCACCTGTGATGCAGAGGGCTTTGCGGGTGAGACGTGTTCCATAAATGTCCTGGAGGGAGGAGAGAGACACCAATGATCTTCTCAGCTGTTCTCACTATGCGTTGCAGAGTCTTTCGGCAGGACGCGTTGCAGGCGCCATACCACACAGTGATGCAGCTCGACAGGATGCTCTCGATGGTGCCTCTGTAGAAGGTGTACATGATGGGGGGTGGGGCTCTGGCTCTTCTCAGTTTGCGGAGGAAGTAGAGACACTGATTTGATTTCTTGGCCAGTGCTGTGGTGTTTTCAGTCCAGGAGAGGTCCTCTGTGATGTGCACACCCAGGAACTTGGTGCTACTCACTCTTTCCACAGTTGCACCGTTGATGGTCAGAGGAACGTGCTGAGTGTGTGCTCTCCTGAAGTCTACAACAATCTCCTTCGTCTTCTCCACGTTCAGAGAGAGATTGTTGTCACTGCACCACCCAGCCAGGCGGCTCACCTCACTCCTGTAGTTTGTCTCATCTTTGTTGCTAATGAGACCCACCACAGTCGTGTCATCTGCAAACTTAATAAAGAGGTTAGAGCTGTGTGACGGTGTGCAGTCATGGGTCAGCAGAGTGAAGAGGAGGGGGCTCAGCACACATCCTTGGGGGGCCCCAGTGTTCAGTGTGATGGTGCTGGATGTGTTGCTGCCGACGACTGCCTGAGGTCTTCCTGTCAGAAAGTCCAACAGCCAGTTGCACAGCGAGGTGTTGAGCCCCAGCTGACTCAGCTTGTAGATGAGCTGTTGAGGATGATTGTGTTGAATGCTGAACTGAAGTCTATGAACAGCATTCTGACATATGAGTCCTTTTTGTCCAGATGGGTGAGTGCTGAGTGGACGGCAGTGGAGATGGCATCATCGGTCGACGGTTGGACCGATATGCAAACTGGAAGGGGTCCAGGAGGGGAGGGCAGACTTGATGTGGTGCATGACTAGCCGTTCAAAGCACTTCATGAGGATGGGGGTAAGTGCAACAGGACGGTAGTCATTGAAGCAGGATGGAGATGGCTTCTTCGGGACTGGGATGATGGTGGTAGTTTTAAAGCATGTGGGAACAACAGCCTGACTCAGTGAGATGTTTAAAATGTCTGTGAAGACATCAGTGAGTTCTGCTGCACAGACTTTCAGTACACGCCCAGGGATGTTGTCAGGACCCGGAGCTTTGCGGGCATTGATCCTACTGAAGGATCTCCTCACGCTGTCTGGGGTCTGCGTCATCACCTGGTCGCCGGGAGGAGGTGGAGTCTTCTGTGCAGTGGTGTTGTTTTGTTGCTCAAAGCGAGCGAAGAAGGTGTTCAGCTCGTTCAGCAGAGAGATGTTATTGTCACAGGTCCGTGGTGGGGCTTGTAGTCCGTAATGGTCTGTATCCCCTGCCACAGGTTCCTAGTGTCTCTGCTGTCGCTGAATTGGTGAGCTATCCTCCTGGAGTGCTGTCTCTTAGCCTCTTTGATGCCACGGGACAGGTTGGCCCTAGCTGTTCTCAGGCCCACCTCATCTCCAGCTCTGAAGGCAGCGTTCCGTATCTTCAGGAGTCTGTAGACCTCCTGTCATCCATGGCTTCTGGTTGGCCCGGACAATGATGTTTTTGTGACTGTTACATCATCAATACACTTATTGATGTAGGCAGTAACAGTCTCTGAGTACTCCTGGAGGTCAGTGGTGTTATTGCGTGTGGCAGCCTGTTTAAACATGTCCCAGTCAGTTGTGTTGAAGCAGTCCTGAAGAATCTCTGATGATCCTTCTGGCCACACTTTAATCTGTTTGTAAACTGGTTTGGCGACTTTAATGAGTGGTCTGTATGCAGGCATTAGCATGACAGTGATGTGGTCTGAGGCTCCGAGGTGGGGAGGAGGGCTTTGTAAGCTCTTCTCTGTGTGGTGTAAACAAAGTCCAAAATGTTATTACCTCGTGTTGGAAAGTTGATGTGCTGGTGTATTTTTGGAAACACACTCTTAAGGTCAGCATGGTTGAAATCCCCAGCTATGATGAGAAAAGCATCGGGGTGTGCTGTCTGCTGCTCACTGATGTGCTGGTACAGTTCATTAAGTGCGTCGTTCCAGTTGCAGCTGTTGTTCGGGAATGTAAACTGAAATGAGCAGTATAGCAGTATATTCCCTCGGCAGATAGAACGGCCGGCACTTAATAATCATAAACTCCACCAGGGGTGAGCAGTGTTTGCTGATCACAACAGTATCGCGGCACCACGCGTCATTGATGTAAACACAAAGCCCGCCACCGCGGGTTTTTCCTCCCGCGACGAGAGCTCTGTCCGGCTGATGGCATGTCAGCTGGTCGAGCTGAATGGCGCCGTCCGGAACGCTGTTGCTGAGCCATGTTTCCGTGAACACAAAAACACAACAGTCTCTTACAGTCCTCTGGGTTGAGCGTAGTAAGCGAATGTAGTCCAGTTTATTGTCCAACGAGCGTACGTTTGCCAGTACGATGGTGGGGATAGATGGCTTGTGTGGGTTAGCCGTTAGCCTAGCCAGGATACCTCGCTTACCCCTCTTCTGCTTCCTCTCACGCCGCTTGCGGCGCTCCATGCGGCCCCGCTGCGGGCGAGATGCAGTAGTGGGGTCGATGATGGTGAAGGTCTCCGTAGCAGATCGAGATCCGCAGCTGTTCAGCGTCTGCGAGTTTAACTGTAAAAATGCGGTTCTGCCGACATCGAGCAGAAACTTCGCGACTGTATTTGCGCTTACAGACAGGTAGACGCGGCGACAACGCGTGCAAAAACACTGTGACTCACAAGACAAAAAACACGAAAACACCGTTCTGTCGGGACAGAGAGAAGCCGCTGCGCGTGGACGCGCCGCCATCTTCGATTAAAGCTATGCTAAGTCCTGTTTTCCCTGACCTCCATCTAAGTCAACAAAAATGTCAATCTCAACTTGACATAAATCAAGCTTTTGGCCACAAAGCCGCTCATTTGCAGCACGATTGAGGCTCCTTGGTCCTGGTCCATTGTGCATAAGGGACCATGCACTTAGTTTCCCGGCTGTATAGAATCGATTGTTTGCCAATGCCCACAGATCATTAGCAAAAATCAGGTCCTCAGGTCTGCTCTCAAATACACCACAGGACATTAAAATATTCTGTATGAGTAGTCTGCAAAATGTCATAGTAACATAACAGTAACATAACAGTAAGTAACATAACAATTAAAGACAACAGACATTATCACAAGTGCATTAATGTCCATATTCAATAGAAAACCTATCTAAAAAATTATCTTCTCGGACCTCCGTAGTCCTCGGCCTCCTCCCACTTTTCCAGTATTTACCTCAGTATTGATAGGAATAATGTTTTGCATACCTTTGGCTGCAGCTATAAAGCTGAACGACCCAGGGCGTTTGTTTGGTGATTCTCCATTGAGGTGGATTCACACAATACAATACAATTACAATGCCATTCCACTGCATCTGGTCCTATCAATGAGTTCTAAAGCTTGTACATTTCTTTATGTTGTTTATGATGTGAGATGTCACTCCTGCATTTACCATAATGCCTTTTATTTTCACTTTAAATGTTAAACTGTCATCCTTGACATGTTTAATTTTGAAAAGGCAGTCACTAATTTGCTCATCTGTGACTTTTTTGGCATTGTCCTGTTGACCTTTTTTTTACACAAGAACTCTGTGTGTGTCTCACCTGCCTCTCATAGAGCTGTTATGAGGTTCTCTGCTCTGATGATATAGTCTGTAGTTGACACGTTCTCTTCCTTCTGTAGCTTTGTCAAAGACATGTACAAGTTTATGAAATGGGGCTTGCTTTTCCCTGAATAGTGTTTCCTCAGGATCTTCAAAGCCTTTCTGCTGTTATATGTAGCTTCATGTCTTATTACCGACAGGCTTTAATTATCAATTAGCCTTATTAGCTCTGCGTAGCAGTCTGCATTTTTGTTGCATCTGCGGCTATCTGTTGTTCACCAACGGGCTCTTTCAAAATAGTGTCTTGAAATAGGGACACTGATCCAGATGCACGAATTGCCATTGTCTCATCTCAGGGACTTGTGCTTAGTTAGGCCCGAGCCGGTGATGGCCGGGAGGGCCTATTGTTTTTGCTCGGATTTTTTTTTTTTTTTTTATCTTTATTGTGACCAAATGATCCTAAATTTGACCCAGTGAACATGCACAAAGTCATTTTTATTGGTCCCAGACTTCAAGCTCGGCGAAATGGTATGTTTTTGAAGTCGCGAAAAAAAACGAAAATGACTCAGTGGCGACCCCTACAAAATCAAAATACATTGGGCCTATGGAAAGTGAAAGTAAGTTTTTTTCAACGCAGAAAAATGAAACTTAGTACATCAATAGGACACCTCAGGGCAAACAGAAAAGTCTAAGACAGCCACACCCTAAACTAAACAGGAAGTCCGCCATGTGGGGTGAAACGCATGGCCACTAAAATCGCACTTTGCGCAAGAAGATGCAAATCATTGTGTTTTAATTTAAATGGCCCCAAATTTGGTGAGTATCATCTAGACACGTGTGCCAACCAAATTTGTGACTTTATTGTTGATATCTTATCGGGTATGGGTGTGGCAAGCCTGTAACGAGGTGGCCATTTTTGTGAAAATAAAATGTCTCTTAGCTCTCAAACGCCTTCTCGGATCAAGTTGGACCCAAAAAGGCGTTTGTGCACATTCATGACCTGAACACAAAGATATGTAAATAAAAGGGTTATCTTTAGAAATGGCTCTCCAGCGCCCCCTACAAACTTATAATGGGACCCAAGAATTTAGTTTGTCATATAAACATGAAATTTGGTACACACATCTCTTATGTCATGACGAGCATAAAAGCCAATGACAACCACCCCCTATCTATAAATGTGTTGCCATAGCAACGTTCCAAATATGTGGAAAAAGTCATTGGGAAGTGAAAATGTTAGTTTGTCGTAGGCAAATGAAACTTGGTACACACATTCAGTATGGCCTTATGAACAAAAAAGCCAATGGGGACCACACCCTATCACACACGGGAAGGCAGCCATTACAAATTGAAAATGTGAACCGACTTAGAATACAACCTCTCTTTTAAAAAACAATAGAAAATAGCTGCTTCATTCCACAGACACCAAACTTGGGCAAAATGAGCTAAACACGTGTGTGTAAAATAGACAGGCGTTTTTCTTGTCGTTTTTGCTCGAGTTATTTTTTTTTTTATTATAATTTGGTATATTTTTTTTATTATAATTTTTCTGAAAATGATTTTCAATTTGACCCAGTAAACGTGCAAGTAAAAGTCATTTTATTGGTCCCAGACTTCAAGCCCATCGAAAAATTTATGTATTTGAAGTCGCTGAAAAAAATATGAAAAATGACTCAGTGGCGACCCTAGAAAAGTCAAAATACATTGGTTCTATGGAAAAGGAAAGTACATTTTTCCAATGTAGAAATACAAAACTTGGTACATCCATAGGACACCTCAGGGCATAAACATAAACATAACAACATAAAAGTTTATTACAGCCATACCGTAAACTCAACAGGAAATCTACTATGTTGGGTGGAATGCGTGACCACCTAAATCGCACCCCTTGTGTCTAAAGGCTTTTCATCTAAACAGCTCCAAATTTGGTGAGTATCATCTAGACACGTGTGCCAAAAAGTTATCAATTTGTTTTTGATACATTTGTGGCTGTGGTCGTAATGAGTCTGTGAAGAGGCAATCTTTGGGAAATAAATGCCATTTCCCAATTGCCAGGATCCTTCCTTTAGAGGAGGCCCTCCAGAGCCACGGCTAGAGTCTTAGAAAACTCCTCAGAATCCTTTGGAACTTGTAACCTTGTACTTTTAGACAAGTTATATTTACATTTTGCCTTTTAAACAGGGGGTGCAGCGATTCCTGAGTCATCTCAAATCTCCAGCCAGTACTTTTTTTCTCGCCTTAGCCCAAGCATAATCTATTATGTTCAAAGGTTCAGACAGCTCCCAGGAAAACCAGGGATTGTGGAGACCTTTAACTCTAAATTACAAGGTGGTGTAACAGGCCCCAGCAGTAGCACAGGCCCGGTTATTTGACATTACCGTGAAGTTTACGCTTTAAAGCACGAAATGCAATCCTCCGAGTGCATGTGTCCCGCGGTCTCAAGGGAGGCGAGGGCCTTTATCGCCGCTTGCGGCTTTAATTGTACTTGCTTTTGCTAATTAGCTTGTTAGCTTGTATAATATGTTGCAGTTACTTTTTCTTCCATATGGTCTGTGTAATACTTCACCTTTGCTTTACCTTCTTTTCTTTGCCAAGTTATTTACTACTACTTAACATTGACTTAAGCAAGAAGCAGACTGGGGAGGAAAAGTGGCCCGGAAGTCTGTTCCTGACAGCAGTGGTGGACAGTAACGAAGTAAATGTAATTCGTTACTGTACTTAAGTAGTTTTTTCCAGTATCTGTACCTTACTAAGTATTTCCATTAAGGGATACTTTTTACTTTAACTTCACTACATTTCAAAGTCAAATATCTTACTTTTTACTCAATTACATTTTGCAAAATTAGTCGTTCCTTGTGTTGCCATTAAAAATGTTTGTAGAAGAAGACCTCAAAGACGCGTCTCAGTGGGAGTGTCAGGACCAGCTCAATAGAAGCCTCATTCTCTACACGAGCTGATAAACATGAAAATAACAAATAAAAAGAACACCTGTGATGAAGCTTTGGTATTAGTAATGGCTGACTCTGATTCTGAGGGAGAACATCTACCTTTTAGAGTATTTTCAGCCGAGTGAAAGTGAGAATGAGCGAGAGTGAGTGCGTGTGTAACTTGGACAGCGGCGCCGCTGCTCGTGCCTTTCTCAGTGTCTCTCATAATGCACACGCTGTTTTTCCCACATTTTGCCAAACATCAGTGAAAGAAACGGGAGGAAAACTAGTCGCTCTGGCCGCGGTAGTGAAGGGGATGTTGGGAAGTGAAGCCGTGAGCGCGTAGCACCTGCAGCTTTACCTTTAGCAGCTTTACCTTTAGCACCTGCAGCTTTACCTTTAGCACAGGTGATAGAAGCCGGGGCGGGTGTACTGCGGTGGCCGCAGTAGTGACAGGGAGTTTGGGAATAATGCGGCTTCTATTGACAGCTGTTTGGGACAAATACGCGTTGGTCATCCTGACACTTTACCCAGTCGAGGAGGGAGAGGCAGGGGTAAACATAGTCAGTGAGAATGCGCTAATCAAAGCAGTGATCGTAATAAAAGTGATGGCTGTGTTGTGCTTTATGAGAGGTCCAACACTCTAAAAAACTAGCCTTTTGAAATTTGGATCTCAAAAATCTGTATTTTTTTAAATAAACTCTGGCGCCTAAAGGCGTCAAGAGGCTGACAAAAACTATATGGGCATTATAGCCATAATAAATGATAGTACTTGGATACTTAAGTACATTTGAAGGCAAATACTTTTGTACTTTTACTCAAGTGAAAGTTAAAAGGTAGTACTTTTACTTTTACTGAAGTAATATTTTACCTAGTGTATCTGTACTTTAACTCAAGTACTTGATTTGTGTACTTCGTCCACCACTGCCTGACAGTAACCAGAGATTTTTTGACTTTGACATTCGATTCTGGTCAATTTTGTGCCTTAAATTGACGTTATGTCAGAAAATCTGACATAACGTGTGTGACTCTGGCACTTGACTGGATAAAGTTACTCAATGTGGGAAAGTGCAGCAACCTGACATTGAGATCAGAAGAGAAAAGGTCTAGTTTTGTCTGAAAAGAAGTGAGCTTTTCAACCTCATCAACAACAGTCTTTCCCCTGACCTGAATGTGTCCATTAGGGTGGCAGTAGCTCAGTGGGTAGAGCGGTCGTCTTTCAACCGGAAGGTAGTTGTCATGGCCAATGGCCCAGGAAACAGGAAGACTCAAATGCAAAACCCAAACAACGGCAAAAGGTTAAAATAAAGTTTAATGGTCCACAGGTACAAAACAAAAATCCAATGGTCCAAAGGTACAAAACAAAATCCAATGAACAAGAACCCACTAAGGCTAGGGTGAAAACACAGACTATAAAATATAAGACACTGGGGAACACCAAACAAACTCACGGTACTGAAGAAGACGACCTGGCACAGAGCAGAGGAACACACAGGTATAAATAGACACAGACAACAAGGAACAGGTGAAACACATCAGGGCGGAGCATGCAATCACAAAGGAGGGAAAATACACAAGGCAGGAAGTCAATCACCAAACACAGACAAGGTCAAGACATTTCATAATAAAACCAAACTCTAATACAATCTAAACAACGTCACATAAAAGAAAACACTAAGATACTTAAAAGAACCATAACATCAAACAAAACAGACAGACAACAAAACATGAATCCTGACAGTACCCCTAAAGGCCGAACACCGGGCGGCCTACAATCCCATAACCAAAAAAAAAAAAAAAACAAAACAGACATAAACTGGGTGGGAGGAGGGGGTCCGGAAGGAGGGAAACAAGACAATAGACACTGGCACAGGACACAATAATAGGAGCAGGCTCAAAGAGACACAGAGGCGTCGAGTCCGACCCTCGGAACTGGTCGGTCGGACGGGGCGCACAGGAAAGAAACAGAGGCGTCGGATCCGGCCCATAAAACTGGTCGGCCGGACGGGGCGCACGAGGATTAACAATTGCGTCGAATCCAGCTCTCGGAACTGGATGGCGCTAAGGGACACAAAGGCGTCGGGTCCGACCCTCGAAACTGGTCGGCCGGACGAGGCGCTCGAGAAGGGAGGCGGTGCTGGGACAGGCACTAGGGGGAAAACAGGTGTGCCGGGACAGACAGACTAATACAGGGGGTACCCCGGACACTTAGACCGGGCGTTCTCAGACGGGGCAGGACTTAGGACTCAGATCAGGCAGGACAGAATCAGGCAGGGCAGAATCAAACAGGGGCAAAATTCACGACTCAGGAACAAGCAGGAACAGGACTCAGGACTCAGGAACAAGCATGAGAAGGACTCAGGATCAGGCAGGAGCAGAAATCAGGACTCAGGATCAGGCAGGGGCAGGACTCAGGACTCCATATCAGGCAGGGCAATAACAGGCAGGGGCAGACCTCAGGACCAGGCATAAAAACAAATAGCTAAGGACCAGGCAAGGAAACAATAAACTCAGGACCAGGCAGGGAAACAATACACTCAGGACCAGGCAGAGAAACAAAAAACTCAGGACCAGGCATAGAAACAAAGAACTAAGGACCAGGAAAGGAAACAATAAACTCAGGACCAGGCAAGGAAACAAAACTCAGGACCAGACAGGGAAACAAAGAACTCAAGACCAGACAGGGAAACAAAGAACTCAAGAACTAGACAAGGAAACAAAGAACTCAAGACCAGACAGGAAAACAAAGAACTCAAGAACTAGACAAGGAAACAAAGAACTCAAGAACTAGACAAGGAAACAAAGAACTCAAGACCAAACAGGGAAACAAAGAACTCAAGACCAGACAGGGAAACAAAGAACTCAAGAACTAGACAAGGAAACAAAGAACTCAAGACCAAACAGGGAAACAAAGAACTCAAGACCAGACAGGGAAACAAAGAACTCAAGACCAGACAAGGAAACAAAAACTCAATACCAGATAAGGAAACAAAGAACTCAAGACCAGACAGGGAAACAAAGACAAGAGTACGGGCGAGTGAAGGCTGACAAAGGAAGGGGAACCGGACGGCGAACAAGGAAAATAACTAGACAGGGCTGACACGGAAAAAGAACTAGACAATGCTGACATGTGAAAAGTAACTGGACCAGACTGACACGGGAAAGGAAACCAGACGGGCTGACACGGGAAAGGGATCTGGACAAGGCTGACATGGGAAAAGTAACTGGACATGGCTGACAAGGAAAAGGAAACTGGACAAGACTGAAATGAAAAAAAATAACTGGACATGACTGACAAGGGAAAGGAAACTGGACGGGGCTGACATGGGAAAAGTAACTGGACATGGCTGACAAGGGAAAGGAAACTGGACAAGACTGAAATGAAAAAAGTAACTGGACATGGCTGACAAGGAAAAGGAAACTGGACGGGGCTGACATGGGAAAAGGGAACCAGACGGGGCTGACACGGGAAAGAAAACTGGAAAAAAAATAAAAAACCCTGAGCCGGGGGGAAGGACCGGAAGAATGAGCTTGAGCTGACCGGAACAGGGACGCTGGGGATGGCCATGCTGAAAACAGTCAAATGTGCTGGGAATGGCCACCAGAGTACAGTCGAATATGCTAGGGATGACCATACAGAAACAGTCAAATATGCTAGAGATGGCCACACAGGAACAGTCAAATATGTTGGGGATGGCCACCCCGGAACAGTCAAATATGCTAGAGATGGCCACACAGGAACAGTCAAATATGCTAGGGCTGGCCACCCGGAGATGCTGGGGCTGGCCACCCGGAGATGCTGGGGCTGGCCACCCGGAGATGCTGGGGCTGGCCACCCGGAGATGCTGGGGCTGGCCACCCGGAGATGCTGGGGCTGGCCACCCGGAGATGCTGGGGCTGGCCACCCGAGACGCTGGGGCTGGCCACCCGAGACGCTGGGGCTGGCCACCCGGAGATGCTGGGGCTGGCCACCCGGAACTGCTGACACGGAGATGATGAGGGTCCGGCGGAGACACACGAGGGTCCGGCGGAGGCACACGAGGGTCCGGCGGAGGCACACGAGGGTCCGGCGGAGGCACACGAGGTCACCGCGGAGGCACACGAGGGTCCGGCGGAGGCGTGGAGGGAACCTGGCGTAGAGGGAATCCAGGCATAGAAGGAATCCAGGCGAAGAGAGAATCCAGGCGAAGAGAGAATCCAGACGTAAAGGAAATCCAGGCGTAGAGGGATTCAGGCGTAGAGAACCAGGCGTAGAATGCAGAGTCTCCGTGACGTTTAGGTAGCTCAGGTAAACGCTGAGAAGTGTCTTAGATGGCCCAGTTAGGCGCTGAGAAGTCTCTTAGATGGCCCAGGTAGGCGCTGAGAATTCTCTTAGGTGGGCCAGGTAGACGCTGAGCAGTCTCTTAGGTGGCCCAGATAGGCACTGAGAAGTCTCTAGGTGGCCCAGATAGGCGCTGAGAATTCTCCAGGTGGCCCAGGAAGGCCCGGAGGCTCAGGAGGAACGGAGGCTCAGGAGACACGGAGGCTCAGGAGGCACGGAGGCTCAGGAGACACGGAGGCTCAGGAGGCACGGAGGCTCAGGAGGCACGGAGGCTCAGGAGGCACGAAGGCTCAGGAAGCACGAAGGCTCAAGAGGCACGAAGGTTCAGGAGGTAAAGGACTCAAACATAATCAGACTTGGAGGTTAAACCTACTGCCGTGGGTTGCTGAGTCTCAGTTTTAGGGCCAGGTCGTACTGTCATGGCCAATGGCCCAGGAAACAGGAAGACTCAAATGCAAAACCCAAACAACGGCAAAAGGTTAAAATAAAGTTTAATGGTCCACAGGTACAAAACAAAAATCCAATGGTCCAAAGGTACAAAACAAAATCCAATGAACAAGAACCCACTAAGGCTAGGGTGAAAACACAGACTATAAAATATAAGACACTGGGAACACCAAACAAACTCACGGTACTGAAGAAGACGACCTGGCACAGAGCAGAGGAACACACAGGTATAAATAGACACAGACAACAAGGAACAGGTGAAACACATCAGGGCGGAGCATGCAATCACAAAGGAGGGAAAATACACAAGGCAGGAAGTCAATCACCAAACACAGACAAGGTCAAGACATTTCATAATAAAACCAAACTCTAATACAATCTAAACAACGTCACATAAAAGAAAACACTAAGATACTTAAAAGAACCATAACATCAAACAAAACAGACAGACAACAAAACATGAATCCTGACAGTAGTGGGTTCGATTCCTGCTCTCCCCAAAATTCATACTGTCGTTGTGTCCTTGGGCAAGACACGTAACCCACCTTGCCTCGTATGAATGTGTAAGAATGTTGAGTGAATGTATGTGGTGATGGTCGGAGAGGCCGTAGGCCAGTGGCGGATACAGAACGTCATTAATAGGTGGGCCTGGTGAATATACGGTGGGGCCGTATATCAGGTATACCGTATACTACCTATACACATAGCAACTGGATAGCTCAGTTGGTAAGCAGTAGGCTTTACATTTTGCGTACCCAGGTTCGAATCTACCTTGGGACTCTATGTATGTTAGTTGTTTTCCACGTTTTTGTAATTTATTGATCATGGCATGCTGTCTTATATTTTCCAGTTTTCAGCTCAGTAACCTCAGTTTTGCATATAAGGCTAGCCTTAATTTAAACCCCATTTGGCTGCTGCATTCCCAGTGTTAGCGCTAACGCTAAGTCTGAAATGTCGCGCTTCGGCTTCAGGTTCGTTGATCACCACAAAATATACCACAGAGAAACACGAGGGGACTGAGCTTACAAGTTTTAAAAGTCTGAAATTTATTAAAAGTATGCAGGGTAAAAAAAAAGAAAAAACAAAACAATGATAAGAAGCCCAGCAAAACAGGCTTTAAAGTCAATCCGCGGGTTTATAGGGAAGAGTCCGGGGAATTGTGGGAAGAGCAGTCTTTTGGGAGAGTAGTTTTAGGTTGTGGGCCTTGGCCTCCCGCCGTCGCGCCGCAGGGCCGGCTCAGGAGTGTTGGCGCTCTCTCAGCGGTCTCAGTGGACTTCGAGGTCCCGGTACGCCGCCACAGGACTACAATAACACACGAAATGTCGGCTTAGCGACCACACAGATACACTTCAATAAAATCACACAGCATGCGTATAATACGGGACACGTCCCTTCACTTAGCGTTTGGATGGCGTTGTACAGGTCTCTGGTCCCCTCTTGGTCCGCATAGATACGGCCAGTCGCTCCTCGAGTCCTGATCCGGTCCCTTCTCCGACAGGGGGAGACAGTGCTGTGGACAGGGAAAGGCGGTCTTAGGCACACAGTCAAAAACAGCTCAGGTAGGTGTAACCTCCACACAGTTATGGGCACTTCCCTTTACTTAGCTGTATTAGAGCGTTGTATGCGATGGATCTTGCGGTTTCTATGGCTTCCCGTTGCCTTTTGTTGGTCTATCTCTCCATGCTGTTCAGTATTCGTCCTTTTTCCGTTCCTTCCGCCGTTCCTTCCTCTCTGTCTCCGTTCGTTCTCCGTCACTCTTTCTCTGCTCTCCTTCCGGGTTCTCTCTCCTTCCTGGTTTCTCTCTCTCTTCCTTTTCCGCTCCTTCCTCTGACTCTTCCTCTCCGTTCTCCGTTCGTCCTCCATCCGTTCACTTCCCTGCCGTAGTTCCTCTCCCGTACCAGTCCCTGGCTCTCTCGCTCTGGTCGCGGGTTACCCCAGGCCTCCTCATCGGCCCCTCGCTCCCCGTCCTACCAGACACGCCTCGTGGGTTCCCTGGCCTCAGGTCTGTTCAGGAATCCTCCCGGCTTCCTCCTCCTCCTCTCACCGGCGTCCGCCGGCGCCGGTCTTTCTCCCGGTCCCGTCCGTTCGCCTTCTCTCTTTTCCTCTGCTGCCAATCTTCTGTTCCTTTTCCGTTCCTTTCTCCTCTGCCCGGCGTCCGCCGGGCCGCTCCCTCCTCCTGTGCCGTCTGCTTGCCTTGTCTCTCTCTCTCCTCTCAGTTCCCTCGCTCTGTCTTTCCATTCGCCTTTTGAACTAGACCGGGACACATCCTATTGGTCTTGGTGATTGTGCAGGTGTGGTGGGCGTTCCCCATCACGAGTTCGTCGGTGTGCCTGCAAAATTTAAAGGGGCCGCGCACTCACAGGACACACTGTGAGAACAACACAAAGGAAAGGCAAAGGAGAAGCCGGCACCCTGTGACATTAACATGAATATTGCAAGCCTCCAAGCACAGACGTCTCACTTTAAGTCCTACCTGTTGCTTTTCACTATCCACTTGTTTATCAGCTGTCCCATAGATTGACACCATCTCCTGCCATCTCCTTTTTCCTCTTTCTTTATTTTTTTTGTTTTATCCATCTTTTAAAGACAACTGTGTGCGTAGACAACTAACACATAACGTTACCTGCTCGCTCAGCGAGCTCACGGCGCCCGCCGCCACGCCCACTCGTGATATTATATTAATTCTATTTATGGAATCTAATGAGGGCGTCTATTGAAGCCTGTTAGTCCTATAAAATGTTATAGTATTGAGGAAATACTGATACTGCTGCATACCCCCTTTTTGCGCCACTGGGTGCAGTGCAGAGATCGTTTCTGCACCGAGTCTATTTCTGATGTGCTGCACGCGCTGAATTAAGATGTTTTTATTAATCTGATTGGGTGGGCCACCAGTCAATCTGGGTGGGCACGTGCCCACCCAGGCCCACCCGTAAATCCGCGCCTGCCGTAGGCGCAAAATGGCTGCCACGTCTCTGTCAGTCTGCCCCAGGGCATCTGTGGCTACAGTTGTAGCTTACCATCACAAGTGTGACTGTGTATGAATGAATAATGGACGGACTGTAAGCGCTTTGAGTCCCTTGGTCCCTCGGGAGAAAAGCGCAATATAAATCCAATCCATTATTATTATTATTATTATTATTATTATTATTATTATTATTATGTCCATTCAAATGTAAAGAATATCATCTAAAAAACACATATGTGCAACAGATTTCACATCAAGCATTTATGTCAGAAAAGTCTCAGCTTCCTTGTGTTTTCACTGACGGAGAAAGGTAATCCCTTAGTTCACAGATCCTTTTGAGTAAGTCTCCCTGACTTAATCATCTCACATTAATATGTAAAGTAGGTCAACATGCTCAGCTGACATGTCCACAAGAAGTTTACAAAACAGTCTGTGCTAAAGGCTGGATGTTCATCTGATGAAGTTAACACAGTCCAGTGTGTTTTTTTTTTAACTCACCATGGTTAGTTGTGAGCAAAAGACGCTCTGATGTAGTATAAGGAAGTGAAGGAATGGTATTTTCGGGGCAAAAGCAGACAGTCATGCACACCTTTGATCTTCCCAGTCATCGAGGGTGCTCCATTTGTAACCAGCCGTTTAAGGCGCTCCAAGTTCAGTTCATTGTCTTTGAAAAAGCAACAATCTTTTCGAACATTACTTCTCCTGTTGTGCGTTCTTCCAGTGGTATTAAGCCCAGTATATCATCCTTAAAACAATCTCTGTCAACAAAACACACATACATTTACATTTACATTTAGTCATTTAGCAGACGCTTTCAACCAAAAGTAACTTACAAGTGAGTAAAACAATAGAAGCAATTTTAACAACACAAGGTAGCAAAAAGCGTAGTGCAACAAAAACTAGTCAGGTTAAACCTAGCACAGTATACAAAGCTAAGGATAAGAAAGAGATTTATTTATTTATTTTAACGAAGGAATCTATAGAAAGGAAGTAGAATTACAAACAAAGAGCTACATCTGAATTGTCCATTGATTTATCTCCTGCCAGGAGATGTATTCGCTTTCCTCGAGGGTCAAATATCAGAAAGTAAAGCATCCACGACTTGCAACTGTTGTATCTGATAGAGAACTGATTGACAAAATTGATAGAACACATCTTTTGCTGCTGATTACAGGCAAAATAATTTACAGCCAATCAGATGCAAGCAGCATGTCTGAGATCAGTTTCGTGCTGTGTGAGGGACAGAGGAGGTAGAACAGAGACAGAGGCAGTGCTGAAGCACAAACCAAACAAGCAATTATATAGAACTGACCAGTTTGACTCAGAGGGAAACGCGTTTGATTAGATTATTAATTAGTTTGTTCTGTGTTTGTACTTGCGTGTCATGTCCTATCCTAGTGTTATATGTTAGTGAGACTCAAGGAGCTTCGATGTTCTAAATGCAAGCCACTCAAAGGGACTAGATACCATTGTCTCTGGTACAGTGTTCTGGAAGGCAGTATGTAGAGCCATTAGTCTCCCTCTCGCAGGACAGGTAGGCCTAGAGCGATAACTCGACAATGCCGTCTGGGAAATAAACAAATTCTTGCTAGTTCTGTGCAGTGTCTGTGTAGCTTTTGTCAGCTATAGGGCTCATAAACATATTCATAAATATAAACAGATGTGTGCAGATGTTTTACTTATTTTTGCAGCTTTGTATTATGCTCCTTCTATTGTTCTAGTGATGAGTAAACCTGGTACAGACTGTGATTACAGATATTTCTCACTTTTAAGTCCTGACCTCAGAGAGGGGCCACTGACCTTAACTATCAATATTTTATACAAAGGCCTGTAAAGAGGCTAAAGTTGCAGCCTGTTACGGGGAGTTTGTCAAACAGAGGCAGGGGAAGACTGGGACTAAAAAACAGCCCTGGACTTTGACTCAGTCCAGCCTCGGACTTGCTCTTTAAAAATTGCAAAGTGTTCTTTTATTTTTTTTTATATAGTGCTTTTCTACCTAGTGACACTCAAAGCTCTTTACCAGTGTTACAGCTGATCACTGGAGGCAAGGTGGGTTATGTGTCTTGCCCAAAGACACAACGACAGTATGAACTGTGGGGAGAGTGGGATGTTATGATGTTTTGGGATGTTTCTTGCAGGGATCGAACTGCCCGCCGGTCAAAGGAAGGCCGCGCTACCACTGAGCTACCCGCCCCAAAATTGCAGAGGAAATGATTTGCTGAGAGAAAGGGACCGGACTGTCCGGACTTCTTTTGAAAAAAAAAAAGGAAAATGGTCTGGTAAATCAGGTTAATTTATACCAGGTCCATACAAGTTTATTTTTAGATCTTGCTTTGTTTGACTCATTTTCTAGCATAGACCTGGTTTAGGGAGACCACATTTTCAAACCTCAAAACTGGGAACCTTTAAATTTTAATAAATTTATATGTGACAAATATATTGCATAGTCTCCTTTCTTGTGTGTTCTTGTTTCCTATACTCACCACTTGTGGTAAATCCTACTTTGATTCTGTCCCTGAGAAGTGCTGGGCTGACTTGGACCTGCTCTCTCAAATTCCCCTGGTCTTGTGTTGTACTAGGCATTGATGCACTGCCGCTTCCAAATTGTTACACTTTGAGGCCCCACTTCTAAGAGATTTTAACCACTTTTCTCTGACTTTCTCTGCTCCTCTTTTTTTCCTTTTGTTTAATAACTTTTTTATCCATATCCAAAAAATTGCATAAAGAGTTACTGCGGTCTCTGCGAATCTCGCACAGTTCTCTCCAACTCCTGCCTACCTGCCTTTGCTGAAGAAATTAATTCCAGTTCTTGAGGTGGCAAGAGCAAATGGACGTCATTTTGTTCTTGCAGCTTGACCTTGACACATCATCTGAGCAAAACATTTTCTTATGGTTGTCCGAGAACTATTGTGTGATTGGTCAGAAATCTGAAGTGGGCGTAGTTCATTAGTGAAAAGTAAGGAGTTCTTGAGTGAGTGCTTGAGTTTCTTATGATATATGGAAAGTCTTGGTCAGAACTAACTTTTTAACATCTTCTTGCCTAACTTTTAACTAACTTCTTTTTCTTGCCACCTCAAGAACAAGAACACATTTCTTGTTCTTGCTGGGTATGTACAAGTGCTGGTCATGTAATTAGAATATCATTAAAAAGTTGACTTATTTCACTAAGTCTATTCAAAAAAGTAATACGCGTATATTATATTTATTCAAGGAAGAAAAAGATGTGGTAATTGCACAGGAAGATGTTACCACCTGCTGGGCATTGCTGCCTGTCGCACCTCCTCCAGTGCCCATGGGTCAGCTGCAGGGTCATCAGCCAGAAACCACCGTTCACCGACGTTTCGCTCCTTTAATTCTGGAACGTCTCCTTGTGGCGGAGCAGTGACAGGGACGTCTCCCTGTCACCCCCTGCAGCTGATAGCTGTTCTCCCTGCAGCTGGTATATGGGGTTAGATGTTCTTCCCCCAACACCTATCTTTCCTCCTGAGCCAGAGCCAAAAGCTACCTTTCTCTGCCTCCTCTGCCAGATCCTTTGTTGCCCTCCTTAGCCTCCCTCCGGTCACTCCTGCTTCCCTCAAGAGGCGTATGGTTGACAACCCAAGGAAACCTCGGCATCCAACCTCCACTGGGTGGATGGTTGTCTTCCAGCCAGCCTCCCGGCACTCAGCAGCGAGCTCTGAGTACTTAGCCTTCTTTCTTTCGAAGGCGGCCTCGATCCCCTCCTCCAGTGGTACAGTGAGCTCAATGAGGTGCGTTGATCTTGCCTTGGTTGACCACACCACTATGTCTGGCCGGAGAGATGTGGTGGTTATCTCCGTGGGAAACCGGAGCTGCCTGTCCAGGTCAACCCTCATGTCCCACTCCTGGTTGGGGGAGAAGGGCCTTGCTGTTTCTCTTGATCTGGTGCTTCTCCTTACCCCTCCTTCCGACACAAAGATGGTGGGGTCCTCTGCTGATGGCGGTTGTTTGCTACCCTGTCGGCACTCCTCCAGTACTTCGGCTAGCTTTCTCAGGACCTGATCGTGGCGCCATCTGTAGTGTCCCTGTGAGAGAGCGATCTTACAGCCTGACAAGATATGCTGTAGACTTGCGTTGGGGGCATTGCAGAGTACGCAGGATTCTTCATTCCCAAACCACTGGTGGAGGTTCCGAGGCAAGGAAGCGTGTCGAGGTTGAACGAATGAGGAAGCTAAGTCTTGCCTGTGGGATCTTCCACACGTCTGACCAACTGATGTTCCGTTTCATAATTCCTCCCAGGTTGTCCAGCTTCCTTGTCGACCCTGTGACACGGCTTTGATTTTATAGCAATCTTCCTCCATCCTCGACCTCTGCTACCACCATCTCCTTCCTTTGCTTTTGATTGGCCTTGGACCAAAAGCGGCGCTCTCCCCATCCTAGCCCTGCTCTTCCTGCCTGAACTCTGCCCATGATCTCTCGGTGTTGTAACCTACCGACAGCTTGATCGACCTCGGTTTGGGCATTCCACTTGCGCCAGTAGGAACCTTGACATTTCGCTCCTTACTGACTCGCCTGTGGACTCCTCAGCTCGAGAACCAACCTGGTCTTTTCTTGCATGTAGCCCATCTGTATGGACTGTAGTGGTAGCTGCAGCATGTTTTTTCCAAAGAGGCCGGTTTCAGATAGGCACCGTGGCAACCCCAACCACTTTCGGATGAATGAGTTGGCTTTTCCATCCATCTTACCTACGGTTGATGAGGGAATCTCACTCATTTTCAGGGGCCACATTACCCTCCTGTAGAGAGTAAACTGGTAGCACCAGACCTTGTATTTCCCAGGGAGTTGGCTTTGGTCGATCCTTGCCAGTCCGTCAGAGAGCTGCTTCATGACGGTTTTCCCCATCTGTTTGTCAGATAGGTCTGCAGTGTACTGCCTCCCCAGGCTTTTGATGGGTTGCTCTGATAGAAGTGGGATTTTTTCCCCTCCAACGACGAAGATGGTATTGTCATTTCTGACTCCTCTCCTGAGGGACAAGCTCCGGGACTTGGAGGGCTTGATCTTCATTCTTGCCCATGACATCAATTCATCCATCCTCTTCAGCAGTCTTGATGTGCATGCTGCTGTCTGAAGGAGGCTGGCGACATCATCCATGTAACTCCTCAGTGGAGGAAACCTCTTACCAGTTGGGAGTTTGATCCCTCCAACCATTTGCCTTGCCCCGATGAGGATTATCTCAAAAGCTGCTACAAACAGTATTGGAGAAATAGCACACCCCATTGCGATTCCTACTTCGAGCCGCTGCCATCCGGTGGTGAAGTCCTGGAGGGAAAAACACATCTGCAAGTTGCTAAAGTACTGAGCTACCAGGTTCTTGACGCAGGTGGGCATGTGGAAGAATTCCATGGCATAGTTGACCAACTGATGCGGAACTGATCCGTACGCATTGGCAAGGTCAAGCCAGATGACATGCAGGTCGGTCTTCTCCCGCTTGGCCTTCTGGATCTGGTCCCAGATCATAGTGGAGTGCTCTACACATCCTGGGAAACCTGGAACTCCTGCCTTCTGGCAGTTGGTGTCAACATAGCCGTTCTCGAGCAGATAGTTAGTCATCCTCCTGGCTAGCACTGAGAAAAAGATCTTTCCTTCTACATTCAGTAGCGCAATGCTTCGGAATTGGCTGATGTCTTTGGAGTTCATTTCCTTAGGTATGAAGACTGCTACTGCTCTTTGCCACTCAGATGGAATGATTTGCTTTTTCCAGGCAGTTCTCATCAGATACCATAGCAGCTCTAGTACCTTGGGGCAGTTCTTATAGAGCTTGTAGGGGACCCCATTGGGACCAGGTGTGGAAGAGGACCTTGCCTTCTCGACTTGTCTGACTTCGCTGAGCTTGAGGGGCATGATGTTGAACTCAACCGCGTTGGCTTTGCCGGCTGGGCACGTGTCCTGGAGTTCCTAAAGGACGTTCCTTTGTGGGTCACTGTACTGCTCTTTGACATGCTGCTCCAGTTTCTCCCTGGTGGTTTCAAGGTTGCCGCACTTCTTTTCCTCCAGTAGCTGTCTGGCATACTTGAAGGGATCCTTGAAGAAATTGGCTCGCTCTTTCTGCTTCTGCTGGCTACGCTTGCGGATGCGTTCAGCTCTGCGAAGCCCGGCTAGCCTTTTCCGGACCTCCTCCCACAGGACTTTCAGACCCTCTCTCTGCGTGTTGCCTTCCTCCAGTTCTTGCGGAGTTGCCGACGTCTTTGCACCAGTTGGAGGATTTCCTTTCCTCCTTCCCTTCTCTCTCCTGGCGGTCCTCTGTTTGGGGACAATTTCGCCAAACTTATCTTTGCAGGTCTGGTATATTATGTCTCCAATCAGGTTAAGTTTAGTCTCGACCCTCCACGCAGTGATCCCTCTAGGGTCTTGATCAGGTCCGAATCCAAATTGCGCCATGCCTCTGCTTCATTTGACTTCGGCCACTTCAGCTTGCTCCTTCTGGCTGGTTCTTTGATCTCTATATTTGGCTCTGTTCTGTCTAACATGTTGGGGACTGGGCCTTCATGCTCACGTGGAGGCTCAGCCTCCACCAGGGGACCTTCCTCTGTGACTCTCATGCTTTCAGCAACGTTAGGTCCTTCGGCTCTGTGGTTTTTTCCCTGGCTTTTGGTCCTTCTTGTCTCACCTGCTAACGCAGTGCAAGGTTGCTGTTGGCCTTTCTGTCCGCACTTCGCTTTCCCCTGGTGGATCCGTAAGCCTCTAAACGTGGTCACTTTCTCCCATCCGCATGCACACTTTCGGAGGATCTTCTCATTTGCTGGAGTTCTGGTGTTCTCGTTGTCCATGTTCGTTGCCGTCGTCACCGTGTGGTCTGTCCTGTTGGGCCCATCTTTCGTCCCACCTCTAAGAAAAAAGAGTAAAGAAAAAAGTAGAAAAAAGTGTACAAGCAATAGGGATAACCACACCTTGGAGAGGATTTTGAAACAAAACCCATTCAAAAATATGGGGGAGATTCAGAAAGACTGGACTACAGTTGGAGTCAGTGCTTCAAGAACCACTACGCACAGACGTATGCAAGACATGGGTTTCAGCTTTGCATTCCTTGTGTCAAGCTACTCTTGAACTAAAGACAGGGTCAGAAGCGTCTCGTCTGGGCTAAGGACAAAAAGGACTGGACTGCTGTTGAGAAGTCAAATATTATGTTCTCTGATGAAATCATGGTCCCAGAGTCTGGAGGAAGAGAGGAGAGACACACAATCCACGTTGCCTGAGGTCCAGTGTAATGTTTTTCACAATCAGTGATGGTTTGGGGTGCCATGTCATCTGCTGGTGTTGGTCCACTCTGTTTTCTGTTTTCACATGGTTAAGCGCTTAAAACTTGTAATACAACAAACTAAACATTAGTTTAGTTATTGCTTTGAGTTCACTTGTTGGACTAAAATGATGTCTCAAATCAAAGGCATAGGTTTGTACCTACCTTGTAGTTTCATCTTTAGATCGAAGTAGTCCAACTAATAATATTTTTTTTAACCAACATTTACAAAAATAAAATCCACATCTAGTCTAAATGTGAAAATTAAAGAAGAAGCCTAAATGAAAGAACTTTACATTTGATGCAGAAAGTTGAACGGGTGAAGTCCTGCCTCTTCATCATTTATTTATTCTTGGCTCTAAGTAAATATTGCTGTTTGTTTTAGGTTGGAGCACCAAGTCTTTCACTGTAAAGGTCAAACCTGGAGAAGATGTTGTCTTCTGCAGAAACATCGCCAACAGACCTGTGGCCACATTCTGGTCTAAGCTTCTTAACAATGAAAATTATTGCTACATTGCTTCTATGAATGGGATTTCCAAAGACCGCAACTTCTGTGAGGGAATTACAGACGACAGGTTTAAAATAAGCTCCACTGGGACTCAAGTCACTCTCCAAATCAGACGTGTTGAGATGGGCGACTGTGGCTTCTACTTTTGTGGATTTGACTAGTTTGGAAATGTTACTGTTCTCCATTTAAAGGTCAAAGGTAAGATCTTTTTTTGACTCCATTTTGAAGAATCACCTTCAACACTGCTATTTCCTCGTAGGTAACGACTCCAGGTGTGTTGGTGACATGGGTTTCAAATGTGAGAATAAGTTTTGTAAGAGTAATATTTAATACATTGTGCAAAAATAACTGCTGATGATTAGGTAATCCAACAAGAGGATAAGCATTATATTGGGAGGTGTCTCTGTTCTTCTTTTGACAATTATTGTTGGGTTTCCTGTGTAAATGAAACGCCAGTTGGCAAGGAGCGCTTTGATAAGTTAATGCTCAGCCCTAGAAAAAGAATAGTCATTAGAACCAAAACTATTTAGGTGCACTATATGGTGCAATAAGTGTTATGTGAAGGTATTAGGTGTTTCAGTGAATGTGGAAGTGTGTGCGTTCTGGTTCTCATCTTAACTTTGTCTTGTGTCCATGGAAACAAGAGTTAATTTAAAGGTTCCAGACTGGACCAAGTCAAGGGAATGTGTAAGGGTAACAGGTTCAGGTTTTATGGGTTTTAGATGATATTGGTGTATGGATTAAGGTTTTATATACATATTTGGGTTTGTATGTAATTTATGGTTATGGGTTATGTTTATGGAGGACTTTAACTTAGTTTTAAAAAAGCTATTGTTAAGAGTAAATTCCTTTGGGGTTTTAGTCGTAGGAGACAATTGAGGTAGAGGTATTGAGGTATTTAAGGCGCCTTTGTCAATCATTGTATGTTCTTCTTCTTGTGCTGCTGCTGGAGAAGCCAGCTGGAGGCTCTATTGCCGCCATGGCATAATGCACTTTATTTTTGTAAATATAAATAATTGAAAATTTAAAAAAAATGGGGTGCACGTGGCAGAGTGGTTAGCACTCCAGCCTCACAGCAAGACGGTTGTCCAAAACCCGGCCAACTCAAACATTCTCGGCCGTCTCCGGTCTTTCTGGGAGGAGTCTGTGTCACCGGCTGCAGGTGCAGGTTCGTTAGATCACCAGACGTTTACCACAAGAAATATGAGGAGGCTGAGGTTATAATGTAAAACAGCAGTTTATTTGGACACGCAGGTAAAAATAAAAAAATAAAAATAACAATGTTAGTAAGCTCAGTGGAGGGTTGTGGCAGACGGGGTAGATAAAACAATCTGAGGACTGTGGGGAGGCTGTCTGTATGGGAAGCGAGTCTGTTGTGGCCCCGGCCTCCAGTCCGTGCCACAAGGCCGGTGAGTCTGAGGGCTGGCGTCCTCTCGACGGTCCCAATGGGTTCCCCGGTCCTCACAACGCCACGCCAAAACTAATAACAACAGATTTAAAATGTCGGGTTTAACGACCACACAATAAAACTTAATAAAAACAGCACAGCAAACAGGGTGTACGGGACACGTCCCTGGTCTCGGTCCTCTCTGGGTCCGCGGAGGTCCAGCCGGTCGCTCCTCAGATCCTGCCTCGAAAGGGGAGACGGCACTGTGGACAGTGGAAGGCAGTCTTAGACACACAAACAACTTAGCTTCAGTAGGTGTAGCCTCTGCACAGTTATGGGCACTTCCCTTCACTTAGCTGAGTTCGAGCGTTGTCTGTAATGTCTCCCTCGGTTTCTACGGCTTTCCGTTGCCGATTGGTGGGCTGATGCTCCGTAGTGTTGGGTGTTCTTTCCTCTGTCTTTTTCCGTTCCTTACTCCGTCTCTTTCTCTCCGTTTCTCCGTCTTGCTGTCCTTTGCTTCCTGCTTCTCCTGCCTTTTCCTGCTTCTCCTTTGAGCCTTTTAAACCAGACCCAGGTGCATTCTATTGGTTCCAGTGATTGCGCAGGTGTGGTGAGTGTTCCCCATCACGAGTTCATCCGTGTGTTTGCAAAATTTAAAGGGGCCACGCACTCCCAGAACACAAGGAGAAAGAACAAACATAAAGTCCAAACCGGCACCCTGTGACATCTGCATGTCCTCCATGTGTTCCCGTGGGTTCTCTCCGGGTACTCCGGCTTCCTCCCACCGTCCAAACACATGCATGTGTAGGTTAATCGGCAACTCCAACTTGACAGCGTCCTTTGATTACTGTTGCCATGGTGACTCTTTTTTTGGCTCCATTCACAATGGCTTTTTTTCCCTTTAGCTTAACTCAGAGTGAACAGACTCAGAGTCGACCGAACTAACTCTAAACCTGTTTCTGAAAAACTCTTGAGTTGTTCTGGTCTGAAGAGGATGAATTCTTTGTGAAACTGTGGTCTGTGGTTTGTTGTGGCTCTTTTAAAAATAGTGTTTGCTCTCAGTAATGCAAGCACAAACATCAAAGTGCTCAGACAATCTTGGCTGCACAGCTGTGAGATTCCACCAAAAGCCAAGCACAAGTCGAGTAAATAACCAAAATAAAGCTCTACTTGCACTGAGACGGACCGAGGAAGCACCTGGACTTTAATGTGGAACTGATCATAATTTGGCTTTGAATTTGACAAATCCCACTGTTTGTTGAAAAGAGAATCTTCAATAAAATAATTTTGGTCAGTAGATACATCTACAAGTTCCATCACAGTAAGGCTTGTCTCTATGGTAACAGCATGTATTTGTCTCCACTTTAGCATGGATGGATGAGTTTGACACTAATACAGCACCAAAGTACTAACTTATAGTTGTTCTGTAGTCTAAGCTCATGTGTCTCCAACAATGGGTTGAGACCCAACAGCTGGTTGTGAGATTTTATTTGGCTAACAAAATAAATAAATACATTCAGATAGAAAGTTATTCACACTTTAACAACAATAAGCAGGGGCACATAAAAGGGAAAATAGCATTAAAGTGAATTCAACAGAGCTAGAAATTACCACCAGTGTGTCCAACCATAGTCATTCAGTGTATGGCTCCTGCAGACATGTTTGGTCTGATAAGCTTTCCACTTGTTACTAGGACTGGAGCTAACAGACTTGATCTGGACAAAGTGCATTAATAACAGCACCTGTGTGGATTAGATGTGGTCCTGTAGTGAGCTGTGTGGCACAGAACTCTGCAGAAAAATGTTTGAGAGAAAGGTTTGTGCCTCACACAGACAGACTCAGGGTTTTAACATTCATTTGTATATTTGATCTAACACTATGTTATGTAGCTCTGCTTTTATGAACAGTGCTCATCTTTTCCTCTTCTGTGGTCGTTCATTTTGTGACACTGTCCAAATGATAAAATGCACTTGTGAAATTCAAAGGTGTTAAACAGTGTTTCCATAGTTGCTAGTGTGAATGTGGTTTTGCATCAGTCTTTTTTCCATCTGTGAAAACAGAAGTAACAACACATTCAGCTCAGAGCTAACACACACAGAGATCTCCAATAATGGGTTTAAATAGAGACTGCAATTTTAAATGTGTGTTTCATTTGTAGGCATGTTTTTAGCCAAAAGATTTACCGTGAGAAACTGCAGGAATAATAGAAGCAAATATGAAACAGGAAGCATTTGTAAATGAAGGTTCAGCATGAATCAGAGCTGAGAGGAGAGAGTTCAGAGAATGAGCAGCATAAGACACAAGACAAAGATCTGACATGTGTAGCAGTAGAGTTCATCTGTTTCTGTGCTGCACATTATAATGCTTCTACCTGTACAAATACAAGACCGGTAGAAGCATGCCGTTGTGGCGGGGCTCTAGTCAACCACAAGCAATTTTAACCAGAGGCTCGCCGCGGGACACAATCAGACAACACAAGAGGCGATGACTGTGCATCAGTGCAGACCTGGGCTTTGGCACGTTCCTATGAGGTTCAAAAACACACCAGAGCTCCCCTTCCTGAAGCAGTGAGCAGCTGATGTTCCCAAACAACGATAACAGACCAGGAATTAGATCCTGGGTCCTTCATCCAGTAAATTTGTTTGGCAGAACTAGGGGGATTTTCTGATACTCCGTATAAGTACTTTTATTTATGTAAATATGTTGTTAAAGTTGTTGTTAAAATTAATTAAAACTTTTTTTGCATATAGACTCTTTGCTTTTTTGTTATTTTTTTTTTTACCTTTGTTCATTGTTTATCTATTATTACACAAAGTAACTACAGTAAATCAGCACTACTTAAAGCCCAAATTACACAAAATATGTAATTAAATTGAAGTCATTTGCTTGGTTCCCCCAGAAAAATTATATCTGAGCCACTGCAGGTGGTATTTATTGTGTTGGTATTTATATGTTCAAAGTGCAAAATCAGCCAGAGATGTGCAAAAACATTTACAGTGAAAAAAAAAGTAAAAAATGTATTTAGAAATATACCAAAAAGTTCAATAATGAGTTCAGCAACAACTCCAAGAGATTCAAGTGCTCCCAGCCAATGTTACATGCAACGTAACTGGCTCCAGACTGACTGCAAGTCTGAAATAGCTCTCCTAAATATTCCATTGGACTTCAGCATTTCAGTAAAAAAAATATAAATCAACAAAACAATTGATTGCAACATAAACATGAATAATGTTTTAATATTACACAAAATCTAATTATGTTTCTCGACTGGCCTGGGAACGCCTCGGTATCCCCTCGGAAGAGCTGGAGGAAGTGTCTGGGGAGGGGGAAGTCTGGGCGTCTCTGCTTAGACTGCTGCCCCACGACCCGGCCCGGATAAGTAGCAGATGGATGGATGGATGGACAAAACCTAATTAATAATTAATACAGAATCAATGACAAGGGCTTTATAGTGTAGTGCTGTTACTCAGTGCCAGGTCGTCGTCTCCCTACCCGTGAGTCTGTTCCGTGTTCCTTGTGTTTTCTGTGGATATTCCTAGTCTGTTTTTTCGTCTTGTATTTCATGTCCTGGATCTCTAGCCTGTGTTTTCTGGTATTTCCTGTCTTTCCTGATTATTTATGCTCAGACCTTAGCCTTATTTAATTTTGGTTCCTGGTTTTGTTTTGTTACTGGTTGTTAAATAAACCTTTTTTTGAACTCTTTGCCTATGTTTGGGGTTTGCGCTGGAGTCTTCTGGTTTCTGGGCCTTTGGCCATGACACTGAAGAGTTTTTCAGAAACAGATTTAGAATTAGTTCGGTCGACTGAGTTTAGCTAAAGGGAGAAAATACATTATGAATGGAGCTGAAAAAAGAGATGTCACCATGGAAACAGTAATCAAGAGAAGGCATACAAGTCGTATTAATGTCATGTGATATGGAGATACTATATACAGGGTTAAAATTAAAAAGGTGAGGAGTAATAGAGACACAGGTGGTGTAGGATAAAATTAATAAATAAACAAATGCAAAGACTTACCGTTAACATTTATCATTTATTTTTAATGGCCTACATTTATATCAATGTGATGTGCACATTGTCTTATTTCTGTAGTTTTTGGTAAATCTGACACTTGACACACTTACATTACAGAGTAACTCTGCAGACATAACCTGACACAGAAAACATGCAATAAAGTCGTGCTGTAAAAGTATCATAGAATAATACTGAGTGAATGACATCTATTTATGCAAGCCTCAAAATGTACAAGTTGGAGACTACAGATCTATAAAAAGCACTAAAACAAAAATTATTCAAATGTGCAAATTAACAATGTGTCTAAAGTGTATTAACAGTTTTTATGTGAATGAGGAAACTAATCATCCAATCAGAGAGCTCCATCAGACGCAGCAGAAGAGGAGACTCAGGGGTTAGAGAAAACACAGAGTGAGTTCCCACAGTAATGGAAAACCCAGAGTCCCCCTCTCTCCAGGGTTAACACACTCTGAGTTTGGACTAAAGCCGCTTCTGAAACAGGACCTTTACGTTGCTTTGCTCTCAGCTCGATTTAAGCTGTTGTTTCTGTGGTTTCAGTCCTCACCACAGAGGAAAAAGAGCAGGGGCAGTCTGAGAAGTGTGCATACCCACATTTGTATGTAGGTGCATCAAAGGTATCAAATACTAATCAGATTATTTCCTACAGAAAAGATACAAAAACAGCAGTTCCAGTTTGTTCCTGGGTTTATCTGGTGGCAGCGTAAATAACACTCGGCTCAGTGGAACCAGCTCGACGAGCTTGTCTTGGCTTTTGTTTGAAATTCACTGCAGCATAGTTCAAGTTCTCCGCCAGGTTCTGTGAGGAAAAGCAGTCAACAAACACGAGAGAACTCTAACAGTTTTCTTCAAACACAAGTTCAAGTTTACCTCTCTTGGAGCATTTTCTTCTCTGTTTTTTTCTGCAACAGAAATACAAGTGTCTTATATCAGTCAGTGGCAGCTTTACATTGTATATGAGCTAAATCTGTAATGAATACATGAAATACCTGTCTGTAGTTGTTTGATTTTAACAGCAAACCAAACAATAATCGTCAAAAGAAGAACACAGACACCTCCCAATATAATATTCTCCACCATGTTGGATTACCTAATCATCAACAGTTATTTTAGCAGAATGTAATAAAATAGTTTGATTTACACAGCCACATGGAAACAAAACTTACTCTCACACATGGAGCCCATGTCACCATCACACCAGGAGTCGTTACCTACGAGGAAATAGCAGTGTTGAAAGTGTTTCTTTAAAATGGTGTAAAAAAAGATGATCTTACCTTTGACCTTTAAATCATAAACACAAATTTCTCCTTTTTCAAACACGTCCAATCCACAAAAGTAGAAGCCACAGTCGGCCATCTCAACACGTTTGATTTGGAGAGTGACTTGAGACTTAGTGGAGCTCATATTAAACCTTTTGTCTGGAAATCCCTCACAGGACATTTGGTCTTTGAAACTCCCATTAATAGAAGCAATGTGGCAGTAATTTTTATCGTGAAGAAGCTTGGCCCAGAATATGGGCACAGGTTTCATGGCGATGTTTCTACACGACAAGTTGACATCTTCTCCAAGTTTGACCTTCACAATGTAAGACTTGGTGCTCCAACCTAAAACAAACAGCAATATTTACTTAGAGCCAAGAATAAATGAATAATGAAGAAGAGGCAGTACTTACAGAAGCAGCCCAGAAGTAAAGCTGTTGTGACGGTGAAGCTCTTCATTGTGACAGTGTGATACTGGAACAGCAGGGCGCTTTATAGTCCTTTTAAGGTAGTTTGTTGTAAAGGGGCGGGCTTCTGTTACCGGCCACATGAAGGATGTCCGGACAAGAGGCTAAAGCAGAGCGTTATGTCGACAACAGCATTAAGTCTTCACTGCTCAACTTTATGCATCAAATGTATTTAACGTTCTGTGGTGCATTACATCCACAAACTCAAAAATCTATAATTTTGGCAAATTCTTTAATGTTTAACTTTAGAGTAGATGTTGATTCTAAATTTAAACCACACTGCTCTGTCTCTTCCTGTCCTGGCACTCACCTCAACCTGCTGCTACAGGGGCCTATGCCTTTGAGTTGAGACATCATATTATTCCAACAACAGCAGAACTCAAAGCATGCTGTGACTCAAAACATCTTTTGTGTCAAACTAAAATGTATGGTCACTAAATGTACATTTATGTCAGTGGTGGAAAGAGTACTGAATATATGTACTCAAGTAAAGGTACTGTTACATGGCCAAAATAATCCTCACAAGTAAAATTAGTCATGTTAAAAAAGTACTCTATTAAAAGTATAAATTACTCTTAAAAAAAAAAAAAATATCAAAAGAATTACTGTTGATGTATAAAGCAACATGTAGTAACTACATTGTCTGTTCACTTTTTATATAAATCTAATAAATATCCTGCTTTAAAGTTAAAATGGTGTGCATTTATATAGAGCTTTTTTGTATCCTTCTCGGCACCCAAAGCACTTTACATGTCAGAACCCAAATGCACAACACCAAACTCAGAATGTCAAATTGTGTAGTCTTTAATGAACGACAGAGGTAGCAAACACTGGGTTTGTGGATTAACTGGTCCAGGAGGTGAGGACAGAAGAACAGGTAGCAGAATCAGGTAACTGGATAGGGTTAGCAGGAACAGGTAGTGCTGGCTTTATTTATCATTTAATGTCAAACAACTGTGTTTACTCTTTTTAAATCATGACAACAGAAACTACCCAAATGACCCTGATCAAAAGTTTATTATAGTGCATTTGGCCTGAATACATGATATATTTCTGGGCTCTGACAGACCTTTCTGACAGAAAAGGAAAAAAGTTGTCAAAGGATCTGTGGGAAAAGGTAATTAAAATGTATAAAACCGTAAAGAAATATAAAGGATATCCAATGAACTGAGAATGCCAATCAGCACTGTTCGACTCTAATAGTTTAAGAGCTCTGTCACTGGCTATTGTAACATAAAGTGTAAACCATTGTTTGACAATAAATGGCTTCTTCCAAAAACAAACTAAGAGTAAAAAAAAGTTTTTTTCATGTTATCATTCATCATTCTCTAAAAAATGGACAATCACAAATTCAGCCAGGGTATGTAAACTTATGAGCTCAACAGTATATAAACCTGATTCTGTAATAACACATTACAGTTTTTTATATCCCAATATTTTTGTAAATGCATAATATCGTTAAACCCTAAACATCACCTGTTCTTGTGAGTTAAACATCTAAATAACAGTAATCAACACTTGTGATGGGCTTTAACCATTGCATGGCGGCTGGACGCTCATACAGTCTGTGGTGCCTTGGTCACATGACTTGTGCCTTGTCACTGTTAAAATTGTCAGTGTGTTTTGTCAATATAATAAACATTAAATTAAGTTTTGTAATGGTCATCAGATCAGACATACATTGTCAGTGCCAGTGACTTCTTGTTCAGGTTTTTTCCATGGCCTTGTATCACTGTAAAGTCATCTGGTTTGAAATCCTCTTTCTGGAAGATCTGGTCAAGGTAAGGACATGTGTACCTGATACAATGGGTCACTGGGGAACTAGGACAAAGGTTAGGATGATGGTCAAGTCTCCACTAGAGGAGGGGTCTTCCGTCCCCTGAGGAGCAATTGTATAAAAAATTAAAATAAATAGTAAAAATACAAACGTAAGTCCTTTTATAATAATAAATTATAGTAAGACAGAAGTAGACAGAAAACCTTCCCGATTGCCATGGGATCACCTGTCTCCCCGATTGTGGCTAACCTGTAAATGGAGGAAGTGGAGAACAGAGCTCTGGTCTCTTTCCCAGGTGCAGTGCCCAGTCACTGGTTCAATTGGTTGATGAAACGTGGGTCCAAATCAGAACCTAGGAAGTAGAAGCCTTCACAGAACACATCAACGCAGTGGACAAGAACATCAAGTTCACCCCTGAAGATACCATAGACAACCGCCTAACTTTCTCAGACTGTGCAGTGGTTATTTGTGAGGACAGGACTCTTCAAGTAGAAGTTTATAGGAAGCCAACACACACAGATCAATATTTACTGATTCCCACCACCCACTGCAGCACAAGCTGGGAGTCATCAGGAGCACAGAGCACAAGAGGTGCCCACAACCTCAGAAGGTAAACGGAAAGAAAAACAACACATCCGTAAAGCCCTGAGAGACTGTGGATACCCCAAATGGACTTTCAACAAAACCAAGAGGACACAGAAACCAAACAGACTGGAACCAGAGACAAAAGGGAAGGGTGTAGTTATCCCTTATGTGTCTGGTTTATCTGAAGAACTTAAAAGGATTTTCTACAAACACAACATTCCAGTCCACTTTAAACCAGAGAACACTCTGTGTCAAAAACTGGTCCATCCTAAAGACAAGATCCCCTCACACAAACAGAGTAATGTAGTTTATGCAGTTCAGTGAAGAGTGCAGTGACAGTTATGTCGGTGAAACAAAACAACAGCTTCACAAGAGGATATATCAGCACAGAAGAGCCAATGGAGGACCTGAGTCTGCAGTCCACCTCCACCTCAAAGAGAAAGGGCATTCCTTTGAGGACGGCAATGTCCAGATTTTGTCCAGAGAGGCCAGATGGTTTGAGAGAGGGGTGAAAAATTTTTGTGAAAATAGAAAAGCCTTCTTTGAACAGAGGAGGTGGTCTCAGATTCATGTTGCCTAGTATTTATAACCGTGTTTTAAAACCTAAAACAAAAGAGTTGCACCCTAGAACAATAAACACAGCACCTAAATGGAGCACTGTCACTAACGACTCTCCTGAGCCTTAACGACTCTCAGATCAGGAGTCACACTTCCCTTTCAGAGCCAACAACCATGAGACCAGATCAGCCTGGTCCATCAGGTTTAGTTTAAGGAAACTCCTCCTCTAGAGATATAATATACAAATGCTGCAGGACAACAAATGTTCATTCTCCATTCACTTGAATTATCTTTATTTTTTACTTTGTACCTGCAATTATGAGTTATTTTCTGTTATTTTTGTCTGCTTTACATTGAAGCACAGGTTATATCCACATTTGGATAACATGAAACCATATTTTCTTCAATGGTCTTTTTTCACATAAATCCTCACATATTTTCCGGTAACTTATTAAAATATGTATGAAACCATAAACAAACATTTTTCCTTTAAATCCCATTTTGGGCTATTGTCAATCATGTATGCAATTCTTCCTTTAAACAACTGTCATCTTTGTCCTCTTTTTTCGTAATTGTAATAGGTGAGAATGGTACTATATGCCCTAACACCATGTTCAAATCCTCTCTATAGTGATGCAGTTTATTAATAGATTTAATGCTGAATAAGACACCGATTGAGATCAGTGAATGGTAAAAAGGGTTTGTAATAAATTAGTTACATAAGCCTTACAAACAATATAAATGTGGTTGTAAGTTTGTTGGAATGTTTGTATTTCATGTTGTGCTGATGTTCTTTTGTTATTGAGAGAATTGTGCAATCAGCAATCAGCTAGTAAGCCTGAATTTTTCGTTTGATTGATTGGTAATGCCTTTCACCCACCACCAGGGGGATTTCGCGCGTTTCTCCTCATTGCATTAAACTCCTGCAAGAGAGAACGTCAGTAAATCACTCTCGTGATTCTTTCTCCCTATTTTCAGGTAAAGGTCACCCAATGTTATTTCCTTGCCATCTGTACATTTTTAAGACAGTTTACTGTAAGCTTAGTCTTGTTTAATGAAGCTAAAGAAATGTTTATTTGTGTGTTTTGATAACTTAGACCTCACATTTTTCTGTGCATTGTGAACTTGCCCTCCGCCATCTTGTGCAGATAGAAGAGTGTTCTGTTGTCATTTGCTTAGTTGGAAACGTGTTTAGATGCGTAAACTAGCAAGGCAGACATGTTATTTAGTTCATTATATAATGTTACCCAATGTTTGACATCTGGACAGTATAAATATGTACAATGTAAAATACTGTTAAATTGATTGGGGATTGCATTAAACTCCTGCAAGAGAGAAACGTCAGTAAATCACTCTTGTGATTCTTTCTCCCTATTTTCAGGGGTGCAACATATACTTTACTTTATATACTTTACATTTTATGACAACAGAATAAATCTCATTTGCAGTTAAGTTGTATTATATTTACCCAATAAGAACACAAACGTCAATAATAAAAATACCTGCCTTATAATTTGGTGCTCAGTTGTTTGAACGGAATCTGTATCATCGTAATATTAACGTGAGTGCCCCCTTCAACAAGGCCACAGCCATAACTGGTCTTATGCTGTACATTCACATTCAATTTTTACCCTTTCAGCTCTCTGCTACACACCGCCGTTTTCCACATTCGCTGAGATAACCCACAAATGCTCCGGAGCCGTAAGGAACAAATCAATTAAACAATCTGTGGATGTTGACCGCCATTTTCACAACGCTGTCAAACTGTTAACCCATTTGACATACTTTTAGCTTACAGAACCAGGGATTCATATTAGCTTATAAACATCTGTAGTCACATAAATACCTGACAATATTAGAAATATTACAGAGAAATCAGTGAGGCAGGACAACAGGTGTTCATTCTCCATTCACTTGAATTATGAGGGCATCTTGTTCTGCGCATCGCTAAATGTCCCAGTGTGACTCTGCTCGTGGTTACTGCCACCCTGTGTCCATTTTATGAAATACAAGTCATTGTGTGCTTTTTGCCGTAATCTCTCATTAGTATTTAATTATATAAATCAGAATAAAATGAAATACTTTTGTATTAGAAGGAGAGGAAACAAAAATAAATAATATTCACAAAACTTATTTTGCTTATATTGCTACAAAAACTTATAGCGCTAAATTCATTATTTGCCACTTGCACTTGGTGCATAACCGTTGGGATAGAGAGGACCTGCTTCCGTCAGAGCAAGGGGAGTGTGTCTGAAAGGGGAGTGCACGAGTTAGACCTTACTCTGTGATTGAGGGAACTCCAGTCAGCTGCGAGTGTCACTACAAACCAAGGGCACTCGAGGGCAGTGTTCGAACTATACCGTGTCCTTTGGGGGAGCCCACTTTTTTTTTTCAACTGCTACAACTGTATTCACTATTATACTTTATTGACATAAATGTAGAGGTCCGTCAGCAAACAAACAGCCACCCACAATAAGTCTGTAATTATCAACTCGGTAACCGTATTAACCCCTAGGTTAATTTTTCTCCTGGATTGTCCTTTAAATTACTCGTCACGCTATAGAAATAGAATACCATAACAAACCAGCCGCATACGGTAATTGGGAATAATGTATATCGGCTCTTCCAGTCTCTCCACTGCTGGCTGTTCCAGTTTAACGGGAGAGAAGACTCGGAGCAAGAGGGGTTAGGAAAGTGTCCGGCCTCTGACGAGCTGTTACCATCTTCAGCCAGAGATGACTTTTTTTCAGCTTCTTGCACAGTGGGTGCGGCGGGAGGTATAGCAGTGTTTGTAGCAGGTGAATCAGTGGTATTCACGTCATCACTACATAATTTCTTGATGAAATCAAAATTAATTAAACTGCCTTGTTTTCTTTTTGCCATGGCTAATGGCTATGATGCTATAGCTGCAGAATTAATTAAGGACTTTTTTAAGGACTTTGTTTGCCCGCGATAAATGGCATCCAACGTTTTTTCTACGAATATATGACGTACTAACATATGTGGAATTTGCAGCGCAGCGCCCCACACATTACAAGAATAGCATGTATAGTAATCTTTATTGAATTAGGTTTTAATCGGCGTCATGCATGAATGAAGAATATTATTGTTATTTTACACTTAATAATCCATCATGATCACATTACACAACTGAAATTACACTTCAAAATATTCACATTGTCAATATTTTTTGAGACCCCCCAAAATTTCACATTACTCGATTTCAGGGGAGCCCATGTCTTATTAAGGGGAGCCGAGCTCCCCCTAGCTCCCCCGTAGTTCGCACTATGCTCAAGGGTGGAGTGGAAGTGGGGAGGGATTCAATTCAGAAAGACCCAGAAACAAACAGGTGGAGGGGAACTGCCAAACACAGGAGGAAAACAAACACTGGACTAGTGAAACAAAACCAGACTGGACTACAAAAACGAAAATAAAACTATGGTACGATCATGGCAGTGCCACAGTTCCTTTTTTGTCTGAAGCACAGCCCCATATAAATCTTAATTTATGTAAATATTAGTCCCCTTCAGATTTTTAGCAGAGGCGCAGCAGATACACCATAACACTCCTCAGCTTTCCACCCTCCTGGTGCTGACCCAATCTCTGGACACGCTCTATTTCAATCTTCCCATCCAATTCAAGATTAGTGGAGAACATGTGTTGGACCTTAAGCTCCTAACCACTCCACCTATCTTCCTTATCATCCGTTTTGCCATCAATCCCAAAAATGTCCCTTTCATAATGATCTTAAATGTAGTCAATTTTAGTGAAAATTTTATCAGCATGACGTTTTGAGTTCATTATTCTTATTTATAAAAGATTTATTTTGGTTGCTTTATGTCCTGATTTCATCTCCTCCATTTTATGTCTGTGAATTCCAGACTTGTCTTCATCTTCCGTATAAGCCCATCCTGCCTCTTATTTGTTCCCTCCATAATCACTTGTATGAAACCTTTAAAGTTTTCTTGTTACTAAATTAGCGTGTCTTTATAAAACTCACTCTGCTGCTCCAGCATTTGTGGGAGTACACTCATGGTGACAACAGACTCATCCTCACACATTGTGGCTTTAGTTTGCTTAAGTAACAAAGATAGATATTATAGATAAATGCTGGCTAAAACTTTGATGTCCAGGCCCTCACCTGGTGGCTGCTAGTGTTCCAGCTGCCTATTCAAATGGGCCTCATTGACGCCAGAGAGAATTCTTACAATAATAATAAAGGATTAGATTTATATTGTGCTTTTCTCCCAAGGGACCATGGAACTCAAAGCGCTTACAGGCCGTCCATTATTCATTCACTCCACAGTCACACACTGGTGGTGGTAGCCACAGCTGCCCTGGGGCAGACTGACAGAGACATGGCAGCCATTCCGCGCCTACGGCCTCTCCGACCAACACCAAGTACATTCACTAAACATCTTACACATTCATCCGAGGCAAGTTGGGTGTCTTGCCCAAGGACACAGCGACAGTAAAAACTGTGGGGAGAACGGGAATCGAACCGCCTACCAGTGAGCCACTGCAGTAATATCTTCCTCCTGTTGTTTTCAGGAGAAGAAAGTCTCTTTAACAAATTATAAGATTCAGAGTAACAGTACAGCTCCTGTAAATCTGGTCCGGATCCCCTTGGTCTTCACCAGAGCGTGTCTTCCTTTAAATGGTGTTATAACCTGGCTCATCGCCATGACAAAACAGGACGCCAGACAAACAAATATGCCAAAATAGCACTTTTTTATTTAAAATAACTAGTAACTATGACAATAAAGTAACAATATCCAATGGTCTGTTTTAGAGGCTTAAACGTGTCTATGATTCAGAGGAAGATTTTGAACTAAATGCCAAAGATATGACCCCAAGGATCAGAGTCAGGGGCTAAAAAGATCACACTGTGTCACAAGCACATCAACAGAACAAAAATCTAAAAAGAGAACAGCTGTTAATTTAGTAAATAAAGAGAAGCCACAGAATGACTAGAACCAAGTTCATGACACCCATTTCAATTGCGGCCTATCATTGTGAGCCCTTTATTGAGCCACAAGGTCCCGCAACTGGAGTTCTTTCTCTTTAATTCCCATATTTACCAAAACCAAGTCCACAGCTATACTTATTATTGTAAAATTTTGGTGGACAAATAACAGTCCAGATGACACAGCCGAAACATACCGCAACACTAAAACAAAGCACCAGTTACCACCAGAGAAATTAGTACAATATGGCCTACCTGACGTAGCAAAGGGACAAACACTGTGAAATATGGCACTTTACATGCAACTGTGAGCCACTGAAACCTGATAACAGTGCACCTGAAGACAACAGGACAGCTACCAGATGAGGCTGGGTAACTGGGCCGAGCACATAGGAGCCAAGACACATCTGGACTATTTTAGATCAAATAACCAACCAGTGACACTGAAAGTGAAAGATGCAAATGAAATACAAGAAAACCCATGCAACAGCTACACAGCGAACAACCACCAGCACATGTCTGTGACCAGGAAGTGTGTTGAAGTCAAAGGGAGATGCAATGGGAGTGGCACAAATTTATACCTGGCAACCCAACAGACAGGTAGGAGCATTATAAACTGCAGCACAGACACAGATGAAGTCTACTGCTACACAGATCTGTCAGATCTTTGTCTTGTGTCTTATGCTGATCATTCTCTGAACTCTCTCCTCTCAGCTCTGATTCATGCTGAACCTTCAATTACAAATGCTGCCTGTTTCACATTTGCTTCTATTATTACTGCAGTTTCTCATTCTATATGACTTGGAACTGCACACTCTATTTTAATCCGTTATAGGAGATCTTATCAGCGTCTGATAGCTCTGAGCTGAATGTGTTGTTACTTCTGTTTTAACAGAAGAAAAAAAGAGTTACACAAAACCACATTCACACTAGCAACTATGAGAACACTGTTTAACACTTTGAATTTCACAAGTGCATTTTATCATTTGGACAGTGTCACAAAATGAACGACTACAGAAGAGGACACGATGAGCACTGTTCATAAAAGCAGAGCTACATAACATAGTGTTAGATCAAATATACAAATGAATGTTAAAACCCTGAGTCTGTCTGTGTGAGGCACAAACCTTGCTCTCAGTCATTTTTCTGCAGAGTTCTGTGCCACACAGCTCACTACAGGACCACATCTAATCCACACAGGTGCTGTTATTAATGCACTTTGTCCAGATTAAGTCTGTTAGCTCCAGTCCTAGTAACAAGTGAAAAGCTTATCAGACCAAACATGTCTACTGGAGCCATACACTCCACAACTCAACTCTCAAGGTTTGTCAATTCTAGAACTATATAACCAGGGTTAAAATTAAAAAAGTGAGAAGTAATAGATACACAGGAGGTTTCAAATAAAAGTAAACAAATACAAACACTGTTATTGTTACCATTTAGTTATTTATTTTTAATGGCCTACATTTATCTTATTTCTGCAGTTTTGATAAATCTGACACTTGACACACTTGCATTACAGAGTAAATCTGCAGACATAACCTGACACAGAGAAAATGCATTAAAGTTCTGCTGTAAAAGTATCATAGAATAATACTGAGTGCATGACATCTATTTATGCAAGCCTCAGAATTTACAAGTTGGAGACTACAGATCTATAAAAAGCACTAAAACAGAAATCATTCCTTGTTTAACTCGTATCAATGTGTCTAAAGTGTATTCACAGTATTCATGTGAATGCGGAAACTAATCATCCAATCAGAGAGCTCCATCAGACGCAGCAGAAGAGGAGACTCAGGGGTTAGAGAAAACACAGAGTGAGTTCCCACAGTAATGGAAAACCCAGAGTCCCCCTCTCTCCAGGGTTAACACACTGAGTTTAGACTAAAGCTGCTTCTGAAACAGGGCCTTTACGTTGCTTTGCTCTCAGCTCGATGCAAGCTGTTGTTTCTGTGGTTTCAGTCCTCACCACAGTGGAAAAAGAGCAGGGGCAGTCTGAGACGTGTGCATACCCACATTTGTATGTAAGTGCATCAAAAGCATCAAATACTAATCAGATTATTTCCTACAGAAAAGATACAATAACAGCAGTTCCAGTTTATTCCTGGGTTTATTTGTTGGCAGCGTAAATAACACTCGACTCAGTGGAACCAGCTCGTCTTGGCTTTTGTTTTAAATTCACTGCAGCATAGTTCAAGTTCTCCAACGCCAGGTTCTGTGAGGAAAAGCAGTCAACAAACACGTTAGAAAACCCCAACAATATTCTTTAAACACAAGTTCAAGTTTACCTCTCTTGGAGCATTTTCTTCTCTGTTTTGTTCTGCAACAGAAATACAAGTGTCCTCTATCAGTCAGTGGAAGCTTTGAATTCTATATGATCTAAATCTTTATTGAATACATAAAATACCTGTCTGTAGTCGTTTGATTTTAACAGGAAACCCAACAATAATCGTCAAAAGAAGAACACAGACACCTCCCAATATAATGCTCATCCACCATCTTGGATTACCTAATCATCAACAGTTATTTTAGCAGAATGTAAAAAAATATGGTTTGATTTACACAGCCACATGGAAACAGAACTTACTCTTACTATTGAAGCTCATGTCACCGTCAGACCTGGAGTCGTCATCTACGAGGAAATAGCAGTGTTAAAGGAGTTTCTTTAAAATGGAGTCAAAAAGAAGATCTTACCTTTGACCTTTAATTTAAAAACACAAATATGTCCTTGTCCAAACACGTCCAATCCACAAAAGTAAAAGCCAGAGTCGGTCATCTCAACACGACTGATTTGGAGAGTTGTTGGAGCTCATTTTAAACCTGTTGTCTGTATTGTTGTTACAGAACATTGTTTTTTTTTCATTCATGGAAGCGATGCAGCTGTAATTTCCACCGTTAAGAAGCCTGGACCAGAATGTGGGCGCAGGTTTGAGGGCGTCGTTTCTGCACAAAAAGACAGCATCTTCTCCAGGTTTAACATTCACAATGTAAGACTTGGTGCTCCAACCTAAAACAAACAGCAATATTTACTTAGAGCCAACACTAAATGAATGATGAAGAAGAGGCAGTACTTACAGAAGCAGCCCAGAAGTAAAGCTGTTGTGACAATGAAGCTCTTCATTGTGAAAGTGTGATACTGGAACAGCAGGGCGCTTTATAGTCCTTTTAAGGTAGTTTGTTACAAAGAGGCGGGCTTTTTATGTTGATGCGACTGCTGTTACTGGTCACATGAAGGATGTCCGGACAAGAAGCAAAAGAAGAGCATTACATTAACAAGATCACAGAACTTTAATCTTCGCCCGTTCATCTTTATGTATTAAATGTGATCGAAGTTCTGTGGTGCATCATCTCCACAAACTCAAACACAAGAATCCATGCTGAAAGTGTCTCAACTATATTTTTGGCTATATAATGTACACTATCATGGTAGATTCTAAGTTTCACACTACTCTGTCTCTTCCTGTCCTTGCACTCACCTCAACCTGCTGCTACAGGGGCCTAGGCCTTTGATTTGAGACTTCATATTAATCCAACAACAGGTAAACTCAAAGTAATAACTGAACTGAGTGTATAGGTCTCATCTGAACTGCAGTTCCTATGTGACACACAAAATTGTATGGTCACTTAAGGCAAGACAAGGCAGGTGAAAACATCGTTTTTTTTTCATCCAGTGGTCAATTTTAATCATGTTAGCTTTTTATGTCAAAATTAATTAAATTGTCAACATTAAACATTAAGGTGGTTATTTCATTACATTTGTTCAAATATGCCTTTAGATTTCTACCGTAAATCACTAAAAGTTAGCTTTCTAACACAAGCTCCCGTGTCGTCTCTATTCACAGAAATAGAATGTCATGCCTGGTGTTGTAATTGTAATTGTATTGTAAAGCTCTGTAAAAATCTATTGTAAAGCTATCAGTCTATTCCAAATATGGGGTTTTCCTTTGAAGACACAACCAATCGCGAAAGTTTGAGAGGGAATTTAAAACCAAAACCAAAAGCCAAAAACCACATCCGATTGGTCGATGTGAATTTCCGACACATGCCGCTGCTTCCTTGTTTTTTCTAGAATGCCAACAACGCAAAAATTTGCTCAAAAACCTTCAAAGAAACTACAGCAACAGCTCTCACTTGCAAGAGCTATTAAAAAGAAAGTAAATAACTACAGATTAGTAGTGTCCCCAGTGTTCCCATTTTAACAAATAGGCTACCAATCAATGCAGAAATTTTCAAAACAATAATACATAGATTTATGGTTTGGTTTTTACCCATAAACAGCAAGAAAATCACCAAGTCTTAAGACTTTTTAGAGACACAACAGAAAAGAAACACAGGCGCCAAAAGCCAAAAAGATGAAAAGACACTGCCAGGAGATAGAAGAGGGGGCTACATATGATGTAGGCATGGACACTTAGGCTGTAAACAGACAGGTTAACTTGATTTATGTTTTGTTCTAGATGGACATACAACAAACCGAACAGTTCTGTTTGTAGTTTTTATGACCTTTATGTGATAGATAAGATATCCAGAATTCCTTCTGTAAAAACCCTTTCATCTATTATGTCAACAAAATGAACCAAGAATTTTAAACCTTCCATATTCTTAGAAATGTATGCAAATAAGTGTAAATTTAGGAATATTTGGCCTATTTTGCATACTATGACATTAATTCACACACAACTTGTTCTACATTTTCTTATGTGTATGCCAGTAACAAACTGGAGAAGTTTCACAGTGATATCTTCTAAATTAAAATTTTTGCCTGTTTATCTGTAGTATCTTGCCTTAATGTTCTTTTATGTTAATGTAAAAGAGTAAGGATGTATAAGTATCCTTATTATGTTGTTTTTGTTGTAATTACAAGCTTACATCACAGGACGGGTCTATTACATGATAATACAGGTAATTGTATTTATAAAGTATGGCAGAAGTGATCCATTAAAAACACACTACTGTTCACCTGTCTCATCATTTCTGAGTTTTACAGGAACATTGAATCCTAGTCACAGGCCCAAACTTGTGTCTAATGACAATTTAGGTCCACAAAGCTAAAATGTGTACACAGCTTTTTATCAAATAATGAAAAGCGTGAAAACTTTGTAAGTACTAAAACACTAACTAGTAATTTTCTTTCAGGAGGAGAATTAGTGCACCTTACAGTGGTGAATAAATTTCTGTTATTTGTGTTTTTTACGTGGACAGTGGTATCTTGTGGGTTGAGTCCACTCATCTTGTTTCTACTCCAGACTCATGTGCTCTGACACAAAGCTTAGTGAGTCTTGTAAATCACTGGACAGACACCAAAAGCAATACTGTTTCCCACAAACCTCACAGTATAGGAATAAGAACTCTGCAATTACTAAGTGTATTCAACTTTATTTAAATAGCCCAATATCACAAAATAGATTGCCTTATAATCAATGTTATATCAAATGCCATGTACACAGTAATCCGTTGTGTCTGCTACTGAGCCTCATGGTGGGGGAGGAGCATCTTGAAAAACCTAATTGACAACAAAACAAAATTACAATACTCTTTTTTTTCTCAAAACAAAATGATAAATCTCATGAAATTTTATATTTATAACAAATATTGTTTTAAAAGATTTTTTATCAAATACTTAAGGTAGTTTGTTGTAAAGGGGTGTTGCTTCTGTTACTGGCCACATGAAGGATAAGAGGCTAAAGCAGAGCGTTATGTCGACAACATAGCAGCTTTATTGTACTAAATGTATTAACATAAATAATTAATGTGAGGACCAGAAGTACCACACAAAGAACTGGACCTTAAGTTAGAGGCTCCTGCTCTTTACTCTAAGTGGCTGCAGTAGAGACACACAGAAGGCAGCACATGATCCAGAACATTATAACATCTCTCTGACAAGGGCCTCAAACAGAGAAATACTTCTGACTGTGTTATGAAATAATAACTTATCAGAGATGGTTCAGACTCAGGACAGCAGCCGCCGTTTACAGTTTAGCCTCTTTGCTAACACAGATTACTGCTCACATTCTCTCTGCTCTCCATCGGTGACGACAAACAAAGCTAGTGGGCTTAACTGGGTGCTGTATTAGAGAAAACTGTATGGGGTCAGATCAGTAAATGGGTTTAAGTACTCGCCGATACCGATTCCTGACATTTTTGCAATTATGGCGGCATTTCCGATAATAGAACCGGAGCAACTGTAATCATAAATGGTGCCTTCATCAAAGTTTAGGATTTTAAAAGAAGAGGCCTACTGAAGAAATTCCATGGACACCTTATATTCAGCCTTGTTCATGTTGCTACAAGTTTGTTTACAAGGTTTTTTGTTAAGACTACATCTTCTCTGTGATTTATCCACATTTTATACATTTTTTCTCTTTCTTTCTGTATCCCTCTTTTTGTTTTTGTAGAAATCTCTCATTCAGGTTTCCAAGAAGGTAGGCACTACCCCATCGTTAAATCGTGATACCTCCGATTCCTCTCTCCTCATATATATTTTACATATATATTTCCTCCCCTTCTGGTGTTTTGTGCAGCTTTTTGTTGAAACCTTCCACGTGCCTTGAGCCTTTTCTTTACTTCTCTTTTTTTATGTGGTTGGCGTTTTTTTTTGAGCCTTCTGGTTTTGAGTGCCATGTTTTAGCCCATTTGATTTATGTTTTTTTTTTTTATTTTAATTTTTTTTTTCCCAAATATATATCTCACTAACTCCCCCTCACCTATGCACTCACTAACTCATCTTCACGCAGCACAATAACACCTCAGCTGTCTATTCCTCGGCCTCCTCCTCCACCCTTCTGGTTATGGTCGTCCTATCACCGAAAGGTTGGCGGTTTGATTCCCACTCTCCCCACAGTTCATACTGTTGTTGTGTCCTTGGGCAAGACACTTAACCCACCTTGCCTCCAGTGGTGTTCCAGCTGTAACACTGGTGAATGGAACCTTAATGTAAGTCGCTTTGGATAAAAGTGTCTGTTATGACTAAATGTAAATGTAATGTAGGCAAGGCTGTAAAAGTGCAAGCGATCAAACTCCTCTTTTACCTTTCATCTTCAGTTAAAAGTGGCAAGTAATGTTTCTTTTTAATTCTCACACTAATACGGTAGAAATGTCATCACAAATCACTCATTTATTTACTTAAACACCCCCCCAATAGTAACATATCAATCACATCAATATTCTTTGTGAAGTAAATAAATGCAGTAACTGACCCTGTATAGGCCAAACAGTCGGTGACCAATCAGAGCCACACATGGTAACCAATGTCTCCGCCCAATTAAGACTTGCCCTGATTAAACTTTGCTGAAATCTATTAGAATACCCTGGAGCAGAGAGCTTTCCATCAGTAAATCTTCATCAACTTTGTTTAAAATGGTTAAAGGGTGAATTTAGTGTTAAACTCTCCTGCAGTTCAAAATATCTTAACTAAATTCTTAGTTTTCTAAGATCAATAACATTTGTTCCATTTATATATCTTCAACAAGTAAGAAAATAAATACTTTGTGGGCAATTCATTTTTAATAGTTTTTAGTGGGAATGAAGGGAGGGTCAGTGGAGGGTCTAACCTAGCAACAGTATCTAAAGAAGTGCTTGACCTTGTCGGTTAACCACGCAAGTGATTTTTAATCAAGAGAAACCTTTACTAATGCTTGACTAATGTGGTGCGCAGTGGTTATCTCTGCCTAATCCCCCCTCATAATCCATCCCACCTTTCAGCACTGACCATTACGCCCTCTTGACCTGGTACTCCTTGGCATCAACAGATGGATCAGGTTGTGGATGTGTTCTTTTGGGAGGTGTCGGTTGTGGATGGAGGTGTACAGTAGTTGAAGGCGAGGGCCTAGGAGGGACAGGGCTGTAGTGTTCTGGACCCTGCACTTTTCTTCTTCATGGCTCTGTTCTCACTCTGCCTCTGGCTCTAACAGCAGCAGCACACCTGGATGGCTTTGACCTACTGTGGGTGGACACTCTCCACATTTGTGTTAAACTATACACCTGCACTCACGCTCTGAGATGGATGAAGTTGTGCTCATACCTTGGCAGTTTGTGATTTCTTTTTTCTTTTTATTTTTGGGTAATTCTTTTAGAGAATATCAATGGTAATTTATTGTCAAACAACTGTTTACTCTTTTTAAATCATACCGACAAAAGAAACTACCCAAATTACCCTTATCAAAAGTTTACATACCCCAGTTCTCAATAACAGTCCAGAACCTTCACTTTATGTTGCTGTAGCCAATGACAGGTCAACTTGGCCTTGTACTTTGTGTTGTCATGTTGGAACTTCCCATGTGCAGCTTCCGGGCTGATGAGTGCAAATTTTCCTCACACATCCCCAAAACATCAGTGATCCACCTTCATGTTTCACAGCAGGAATGGTGTACCTTTTATCAAAGGCCTTGTTGACTCCTCTCCAAATGTAACATTTATGGTTGTGGCCAAAAAGTTCAATTGTGGTCTCATCACACTAAATTACTTTGTTCCAGAAGTTTTGAGGCTTGTCTCTGTGCTGATTGGCGTATTGTAAGCGGGATGCTTTGTGGCATTTGCGTAGTAATGGTAAATGTCATCACAAACAGCTCATTCATTTACTCACGCACCCCCCACGATATCAATCACATCAATATTCAATATTCAAGTATATAAATGCAGTAACTGACCTGGCCATGTTATTTTTTCTTATTATATACTTGAAGTATCATTAAATAGTCCTTATTTTGGGAATTCATAGAGTGTTCTGGAAGTGGCCTGACTCTATTACAACATTATCCCAAATTAAGAAAACAAAGACTGTTTGCTGTGATTATGCAACATACACCTAAACTGTATAGATAAATTTAAATTTCTAACTTGAAGCAATGCTTTGCCATTAACACGTGAAGGTGTATTTTAGATTCTTCTGCGGTCCATCCTCGGGGAGCGTTTTTGTGTTCCTTCATATTGAGAAACACCTATCAATATGAAGAGATACATAACAGCAGTTTACATTGTTCACCAGTTTACCTGTTATTTTCTTTGTCACTTGTCATTTGCCATGTTTTATATTTTAACTCTGTTTTTATTGCAGGAGGGCAGACATTTATTTGTTGATGTGTTGCATTTGTCCCATGTCCACCATTGCATGCGTTTGTCTGCTGTTTGTCTTTGTGACTGTCTTCTGTGTTGGCTCAGTGTGTGAGGCCAGTGTTACTAACACAGGCTTGAAGAGCGCAGTGGGATCATGCTCCTAACCTCCTTAAGCCTTGAACATGTTGCCCACTAGTGATGCGCAGGTCGGGGTTTATACAAACCTGCAGGTCCCGCTTTATAAAATTATTTGGCCCGCCCCGTACCACTGTATAAATTTTTACGTGCCCCGCATCCGCGACCATTGAATAGACATATCCTACTACGCATTGTAAATGAAAACAGGCTTTATTTCAGCCTAAAGGTGCTTGGAAACAGCCATTAGATGACATTGCCCTGTAAACTGGCAACAACATACGCTTAATAAACAATAGAAACCAGCAAGGTCATATTAATAACAAGTTAGGATAATGATCCTGCTCCAACTATTTCTGACGACCAGGTCCTTATCATTAGATTTAGCAGCTTGACCTTTTCTTTTAATGATGTAAATTCCTGACCTTAATTTCTCCCGCACCTAGTCTTCCATTTTTATGTTTTTTGTTGTTATGGATGGCTTGGCGTTTTCATGACGTGATGCCAAAGGTTAGAGGACATCACGCAAGTTACGTTGCTACGTAGGCCTAATGGTAACCTTATCAAAGAACCTAATAAAATATAAAATATATATTCCCAAATATTTATATAGACTATAGGGAATTGAACGCAACATTTTATTTTTTTTTATAATTTATTTTTTATGATCCATCCCAACCCGCAAATAAAGTGACCTGCATACTATGTGACGACCCGCGCATCACTATTGCCCACTGTCCCAGACCATCTCATCTCACCCAGAATGCCTTTTGAATTGCATGTGTGAGCATTGAATAACTTTTACTGTTTTGTTTACCTCTAAAATTATGTAATCTATTCTATTCATTTTCACATGTGCCAGTTACATATCCCTTAGACGGAGGCATGCTGGCGTTAGTACTTGAATAATGACCATTTGCTGTTCAATGCTTTTCACAATCACTACATATTGGTCCTGTACAAAATGGCGAAGCCCCTGAAATATGTCCAAATAGAGACTCATTGATTGAAAATCAAACATAGCCATTAAGTCCGCTGGATTGAAACATTTGGATTTTCTTGTTTTGAAATCCACTGTATGCTTTTGGGATGTTTGGGAACACTGAGGCAGGCATGGCAAGCAGCGAGGCCAGAGTGTATCATTTTTATGATTTGTGTCAAGAGTCCAAACCATCAAAGACTAAACTTGTGTTGATTTTTCTCGAGAGTCCGTATGATGAGGAGAGGGTCGGGATGAGGGAGCAGGTGAGACACAAACTACCCCACCCCAGACTCCAAAACCGCCTGCCAATCAGTAGCCTGGAAATCAATCAGTAGCTTGTTGTGAATGCAGGGAACGGGGCTGAGCTGTGATTTGTTGGTGATGGGGATATTAGGAGACAAGTGGGTCTGGTTTACACCAATCAGGGGACGGATGGTAGCAACCCAGTGAGTCCTGCATGGAGGGTGTGTGAGCGGGGAAATCCAAGTCTCTGTACCCAAGTGTGCTTTTGTGTGAGAGTCTTGCATCAGTGGGTCAGACTCTGGGCTGGGTCTTTTACAACTGTCAGTTATTTAAAAATTTCAGAAGCATCTTTGTTGTTCTGTTAGACCTGAGCAATCTTTGTACAATCTTTGTACTTTAGTCTTCACCCGTTCAACTTTATGAATTAAATCTATTTAAAGTTCTGTGGTGCATTACCTCCACAAACACAAATACAAGAATCCAGGCAGAACTATAATTTAGGTTACTTCTTTAACGTTCAAATTTAGACTAGATGTGGATTCTCAGTTTAGACCACACTGCTCTGTCTCTTCCTGTCCTGGCACTCACCTCAACCTGCTGCTACAAGGGGCCTCGTACTTTGAGACATATTATTCCAACAAAAGGAGAACTTAAAGCAAAAAGAACTAAGAAAAGGTCTCACTCTGAAGTGTAGTTCCTGTTCCTATGTCACACACAAAAATGTAAATGTCAAAGAGGTAGGATGTAGATGTTTTTGTTGTAATTACAAGTTTACACCACAAGATGGTACATACATGTGATTGTATTAATAAAGTATGACAGAAGTCAGCCATTAAAAACACACTACTGTTCACCTGTGTCATCATTTCTCTGTTGTGCACTGATGTGCACTCAGACCCAGGACAGGGCCAGGGTCTGAGTGCACATCAGCAGATCCCAGAATTCATGAGTGGACATGTCGCCGCCCACAGACAAACAACAATAAGGTGAACTGACATGTCTGTGTGAGATGGAGACAGCTCCACAGGTTCTGATTCTGCTCTTGAACAGATTTGTCTTGGATCACAGCACCATGTCACAACATCAGTGTGAAAATACCAGCCTCATGACACATAAAGGTCAAGGTCAGGTCAGGTCTAAAACCCAGGGCTCACAGAATCGTTAGCCCAACTTCCCGGGGCTATGGCTTTTTCCTGCCGGGCTACCAAAATGGGCTTTCTTAAATTTTGAAATAAATGACTATGCAAACTTTTCTGTGTTTTCTATGGCGGGATTTAGCCTAAGGTCGAGGCACATGTTATGCCTAGTGTTAGTGTTTTCAGTGTATGTTAGTGTTTTCAGTGCTTTTCAGTGAAACCAACTCCATGTATTCTGTAGCACTCTCAGTCGGGCACCTGTCCCACTGTAAACACTGGTTTTACCAGAGTACAGCCATAAGAGTCCAACAAGAGTCTAGAGCTTCTGCTTCTGGCCCACTCCTTCAAGAGTTTGACTTTCTTGAGTAGTGTAAAAATACTGCTACAGTTCAGTCTCTCGGTCTCTCTGCCTTTACACACAGAAGGCTGTCGGGGTCTCTTCAGAACAGACCTGACGAGCTGAGGCTGTCCTGTACTCTGTCAGATCCACTCCGTGTCTCTCAGGGATCCACTCCACTTTCCTTCTCTCTCCTTCATCTCATCACTGCCACCTGTCCCAAGCACCTGTAACCTATTACCATCAGTGAGGTATTTAAACCTCTCCTGTCCACCTCTTCCCTGCCAGATCGTTCAGCATACTTTGTGTGAATGTTTCCAGCGTTTGTTCCAGCTCTTGTCTCAGTCCTCTCTCCAGCCTTCACTCCAAGTCTCAGGTTTGGACTTCACTCTCAGCCCAGCTACCCAGCTTGGCCCCAGTCACCGACTCGGCTCCAGGCTTGGCGCAGCTCACGGCTCACTCCAACTCTCAGCCCAGCTACCCAGCTTGGCCCCAGGACTCGGCTTCGGCGCAGCTCCACGGCTCACTCCAACTCTCAGTCCAGCTCCCCAGCTTGGCCCCAGTCACCGACTCGGCGCAGCGCAGCTCCACGGCTCACTCCAACTCTCAGCCCAGCTCCCAGCTTGGTCCCAGTCACCGACTCGGCTCCAGGCTTCGGCGCAGCTCCACGGCTCACTCCAACTCTCAGTCCAGCTCCCCAGCTTGGTCTTCAGTCACCGGCTCGGCTCTAGGCTTCGGCGCAGCTCCACGGCTCACTCCAACTCTCAGCCCAGCTCTCCAGCTTGGTCTCCAGTCACCGGTTCGGCACCAGGTCTCGGTTCAGCTTCATGGTTCAACTCCAACTCTCAGCCCATCTCTCCAGCTTCCTATCACTATCTGTACTTTAAAAAAGTATCACTTACCTTCACTGTCTTGTGCGCACTTGAGTCCTCCTTCCCGCATTACAGTACTCACACAAAGTGGACATAAAACAACTCTTCAGAGACTTACAGTCCACAATAATAATGACCTGTCTGTTCGGGTGGACTAATAATAATCATCTATTTACTTTTATTTTTGATATTGGGAGGAAGGAGGGATATTTTTTGACAGGAAATGAGATGATTATGAAGAAATATGTGAAGAAATGTGATAAAGATGGAAGGAGGAGTTATTATATTCTATTCAGTGGTCTTCAGAAATAATCAATGTGAGAGGTCAGTGTGTGGTAGAATAAAAGGTCCAACAAGTCCAATTATTACCCTTATTATTCGTCTTATTAGCCAATTATAATCTAGTTAAACCTTGTATCTGAGACTTTATGAAAAATTAGACCAGTCTCTCATTTACCATTTTTATCAAAGGTTTTAGAAAAAGTTGTTCTAACTCAGTTACAGTTTTTTAGAAAACAACACTGTAAAAAAAAATCCTAATTTTACAGAAAATAACTGTAAATTTTTTAGAGTATTTTTCTGTTATTTTTAATTACATTCAAAACTCTGTAAAATTACAAACAATATCTGTAAATTAATGAATTGTCTGTTAATTTAAGGATTATATCAGTAATGTCAAATTACAGTAATGTTTATTTTTTATACAGTACAATTACTGTATTATTTATACAGTATTTTTCTGTTTTCTTAAATTGCGTATAAAGTAGTGTAAAATTACAATAAAGTGTAATTAAATGTGTAGCTCATTATATTAAAGGTTTATATCCATACTAATAATCTAACATATTTCCTTGTTATTTTAAAGTAAATATTTTTTTTTATACAGTACAATTACTGTATTATTTATACAGTGTTTTTCTGTTTTCTTAAATTACATACAAAGTTGTGTAAAATTAGAATAAAAATGTGTAGCTCATTATATTAAAGGTTTATATCCAGTTTAGATTAAGACAGGATTAGACCTTAGTTTAATTAGGGCATGCGATTAGCTTTTAAAAATGTGCCTTAGATAAAAAAAAATACATTATGTGTGCATCTTGAGACAAAACAATGGCACTGACATATTTTAAGACATGTCAGTGCAAGTTGCTTTCAGGTAAAACAGCTCAAACATGCATTTTAGTCTGAGACTACAGGCTTAATGATTGGTTATTCTGAGTGTGATCCAGGAATCTGTCCAATAACAACTATGCGCGCCTTTACAGTTCAAATTTGAATAAGTCAGTTGGAGTGAGTGAGTGAGTGAGTGAGGGCGGGTGCTGCTGCTCGGGATATTCAGTATTAACTTACTTCTGTTCTGTGGCTTTTTATATTGTTTAAACATGGATTGGTTTACATCGGACTGCTACATTTTTATTTTGAGCGAGTTGCAGGATGTAAATGAAGAACAAACACGGAAGATGGACAACGATTTTTTTTTAACAAGGCGTAAAGGACATAATGCAATCTGCGGAAGGTAACGTTAAATAACTTTTTATTTTATAAAAAAAATCTGCTAGCGTTACATCAAAATATAGTGTGTTAAGTTGATAATCTAAACGCGATTACATATTTCAATGTAGTATGCTAATATTATGTGTTGTTTGCATGTGTAAATATTGTCAGCTAACAGTTATTTAGATTAGCATAGGAGCTTTACAATGAGTGAAATGAGAACATTGTCTTTTTAGACAAAGAGGAACTCGAACCATAAAGTTACTCCTTGACTCTAGAAGAATCTGCAAACTAGGTTTTGAATCTACTGTTGATGGCGGGATATAGGCCGCATGTGTGTGACTCGCGCTAGCCTAGCCGGTGCTAGGCTAGCTAGCGAATCAATAGATCCCTGTAGCCTGCCATTAAAACAGTTTTACCCACTCCACAGTACACCAAAAGCAAATCGATTATAACGCCAGACTACCGATGTAAATGTCTGTTGAGAGAATAATGTTAGAACTCAAACTACACTTGCATCTCAATGTTTGCATTACATTTACTGGAACTAGTTTCTCAGCAGCGGCGGAATTATACTTTGCTCGGTTAGTACTGCGCGGAAAGTAAACAGAACAAAAGCGCACTACAGTCGGGACGGTAGGTTGCCTAGGTAACTTAATATCACTCCTCCGCTGCTGTAGACTGTGCTAATAAATACAGGGAACAAAGTCTAACTATTACAATGTGATGCAAGGTTACACTGGCCCTCCAGGAGTTTGGCACATTCTCCCAAATAATTTACTCACCCTCATGTTATTCCAAACATTTATGCATTTTGATTGCCAACATTCTTCAAAAATATCTACTTTTAATGCTTGACAAAATAGAATTTTCAGGTTTGAAAAGACATGATGGTGAGTAAATGATGACAGAATATACATTTTTGGGTGAACTATCTCCAGTACTTTAATAATCGCACTCAAGGAGATTAGACCTTTTTTTTAACGCATAATCATCATCAATCCTTTATTGAGAAAATTGAGAGAAATAATCCATTGTTGTTGTGAATCTACATGTTCCTTCTTTTGGTGATGCACATTTTTTGTCACATCAGACACAAGTTTTAGATACCAGACAAAACAGAAGACAAACAGACAATTTAAATACAATTTATTAAGCTTGTTTAAAGGAAACAAAAATAATTTAAATCATCCTTTTAAGAGAATCATAGTGTGTTTTTTTTCCTCCCAGATGCACCAAGGATCCAGTTGATTACTGGCCGTTTGCAGGATTGCTGTGACGCTGCTAAGTCTTGAACGCGGATTGACAACAGGCCCGGAAGAGAATACAATGCTGAATAACGGTTTTTTTGGACAAAACATTATTTTCGATGCTTCAAAAAATTCTAACTAACCCACTGATGTCACATGGACTACTTTGATGATGTCTTTATTACCTTTCTGGACATGGACAGTATACCGTACATACATTTTCAATGGAGGGACAGAAAACTCTCGGACTAAATCTAAAATATCTTAAACTGTGTTTCAAAGATGAACGGAGGTCTTACGGGCTTGGAACGACATGAGGGTGAGTCATTAATGACATAATTTTCATTTTTGGGTAAACTAACCCTTTAATGTTTAGAATCAATAGTGGTGTGAAATCTTGTATGTATCAGTTTTGTGTAGAGTATGTTTAGAAAATTTCACTTTAATCCTAAAGTTTGAGAATTTGATAACTGTTCTATAACTACTAGTTAAAACGTTGTATTTAATTTAAGATATATACTGTAATTTATCAACTGAATCATTCCATTTAATTTAGATTATATGTTTACGGAAATGATTTAAATCCGTTTTATACAGTTTTTTTTTTACAGACTTATTTTGTCTTCCAAAAATAAAACTGTTAATGTACAACCTTGAGCACGTCTTGACAAGTTATTGAATGTTGAATCGTTATGAATTTGATCGTTATAATTTAGCAAAGGTCTGTTAAATAACAGTGTTTGTCATTAGAACCTTTAGTGCTGTCACTTTATTGAAGGTGTTTGATTGTAATAATTTAGGAAATACCTGTAAAATAACAGCGTTTTCCATAAAACTATTAGCGCATCACTTTATTGAAGGTGTTTGACTGTAATAATTTAGGAAATACCTGTAAATTAACAGTGTTTTCCCATAAAACTATTAGCGCATCACTTTATTGAAGGTGTTTGACTGTAATAATTTAGAAAATACCTGTAAAATAACAGTGTTTTCCCATAAAACTATTAGTGCATCACTTTTATTGAAGGTGTTTGGTCATTACAATCTAGGAAAAATCCATAAAATAACAGTTTTACGGTCAAATGACTGGCAGCTACGGTTGCCAAACAAACAAAACCGTAAAATTAAAGTATTTGCACTTTATTGGATTTAAGATATTTTACTTTAATTTTACGGTTTTTGTTTGGCAGCCGTAGCTGCCAGTCATTTGACCGTTTTTTTACGGTTTTTTTTTTTACAGTGAACACTATGCTAGAAAGATTTCAATCTGGTTTTAGGTCTCAACATATTACTGAGTCTGCGCTGCTGAAAGTACACAATTATATTGTTTTAGCCATAGCTTTTGAGACTGTGGACCACTCAGTCCTTATCACCCTCCTGGCTCAACAGGTTGGGCTCCAGGGGTCCTGCAGTGGTTCTGCTCCTACTTCAACAACAGGAGCTATATTGTTATGATTGTTCTTTTTTCACTCTACATGCTGCCTCTTGGTTCTATTATTGCTAAGCACAATCTCTCCTGCCACTTATATGCTGACAACCTCCAGGTCTATATCCCAGTGTCTCCAAATGAAGCTAATGCCATAGACTCTCTGCACAGCTCCCTATCCGACAGGTCTTAACAGACACATACCAATGGCATGAAAAAGTATCTGAAGCCTTTGGAATTTCTCACATTTCTTTATAAAATTCACCATAAAATTTGATCTGATCTTTGTCAAAATGACACAAATTAAAAAAACAGTGTCTGCTTCAACTAATACCACCCAAACATTTATAGGTTTTCATATTTTTATTGAGGATAACAAACAATGCAAACAATGACAGAAGGGGGAAGAATAAGTAACTGAACCATCACATTTAATATCTGTTTGGATTTGTGGGGGTATTGGGGCGGCTTACGTGGCTCAAGGCCGCCGTCCGCACACTCTACCCGAGGGGTTGCCACGTCGGTGGCCCTGTGTAGGGGTGTCTCTGTGGAGGAGCTTGGCGGCATCTTGGTCCTCTGTCTCCACGTTTGTGCGGTCCTATCTCATGGACGTGTCTGCGAGCTCGCTCACTCATTCAGTGTTGAATAGAGGCCAGAACCTCGTCACCTAGGCTGGCGCACACTGCAGATGTTATTGTTATTGCGGCTGAGGACACTTGTAACCGCAGTGGGTGGTGGTTCCTTTTTGGGTGTGTTTATCTGCGCAGCCGTGTGGGGCCTGTGTGCTCTTGGGAGAGGCGTTCACAGGTTCGGCGGGCAGGATGGATGCTCTTGGGCGAGGCGGTCCATCCCCCGACCATAGACACCGAAGTTTTGGAGTTTGAACAGGGTGCCAGGATGCTCTTGGGAGAGGCGGTCCTGGGCACGGCTTGATTAGGCTCACAGATGACGGCGTCAGATGCTCTTGGGAGAGGCGGTCTGGACGCTGTGGCCTGTAGTTTGGCGTGCTTGGCTGCTCTTCGGAGAGGCGTAGGTGGGCTACGCACACACTCGTAGAACTGTAGTTACATCAGGTAACTATAATTTCTGAAAAGTGTTTCATATCTTGCATATCTATGTGGCGGGGCCGCGGAGCGGTATGTTAGGAGGGTTGCTCGTGCGCGGGAGCACGTGCTCGTCTAGGCCTACAATTTGGTCAAATAGGCTATACCAAGTTACTTAGTTCAACTACGCCACCTCAGGAATTTCACCTGAAGAATCAGATTGCTTACCCCCCCTTTAAGGCACGCATAGGTTCACCACTGAATATGCGACAGCCACGTTACATTGAGTCAACCTTTATTTTACAATGACAATAATTACATTGTTAGCTCTCCACCAATAAAACATTTACCAAAACCACACACACGCACGCACACACACACACACACACACACACACCAATAACCATTAATCATTAAAAGTACCTCACAACCCGTTGCCAATACATTATAGTCCAATAGCAGCGGTTGTTTCAATACAAAAACACAAACGAAAGGTGCAGGCTGACCACGACCATACACAATAGAAATAAAAGAAAAAGAACAAATCAGCAGAGCAGAGTCAATAAGCAGAGTAGCAAAGCCGAGCAGCAAAGCCGAGCAGCAAAGCCGAGCAGCAGCAGATTAACTCAGAGCAGCAGAGTAGGGCAGAGCAGAGCAGCAGGGTCGACGTCACAGTGCCGCTGTTCCAGCTGGGCAATTAAGTGTACCAGGCCGACCCGCTTCAAGTCCTAGGCCTATATAAAATATCACTGAGTTATGGTTCGGCCCCAAAACCCATACAAATCATCTAGACAATCTATCCGCTGTGTAAGACCTACCGCTTTGACGTGCACAATTGCGTAGGCTCTTGTCCAACTCACGGTACCGGCGATTGTAGTAAGAAAGCGGTCCACTTCACGGGACCGCGGAGGGGGAGCCCCGTCAACTTGACGATGAGAGGGGGGGGCGTAGAGCACAGCCACACAGCGAAACGTGTTCAAGGAAGGCCGACAATCAAACCACAGCGAGGAAAAGGTACAGCGCAAAGCCTCCAGAAACAGCGGCACTACAAAATGGTGCAAATTAGTAACCGAGGCTTGCACTTTAAAACTTCAGATTTGTTATTCCTACCTGTGATGACGGATGAGACCATAACCCAGGTGACCCGGAAATGCGTGAGGTCAACGGGAGCGCAAGGAGACAGCGCCTTTATAGTCTGCCAACCAGCGCCGCGGAGCGGCAGGTAAGAATATTGTCCGCCAATAAAATAGACTAAGAGTTAAAAACACCCACTATTAATCGTCCTGCTACATCTATAATATATAGGTCCCAAGGGAACAGCTTTTACTGTGGATCTGGCAATTTGTGTTGTGTGATACAGCATGTTGATTTGCAGATGCGTTTACAATCACTAAATATCACTCTTTTACAGAGACCATTGTGACACTGTGAGCAGAGTGGTTAGCACTCCTGCCTCACAGCAAGAAGGTCGTGAGTTCAAAACCTGGCCGACTCAAACATTCTCGGCTGACTCCGGTCTTTCTGTGAGGAGTCTGCATGTTCTCCACGTGTTACCGTGGGTTCTCTCCGGGTACTCCGGCTTCCTCCCACCGTCCAAAGTTCATTCATTCATTTTCTACCGCTTTGTCCCGTTAGGGGTCGCGGGTGACTGGAGCCCATCCCAGCATCTTTGGTCCTTAGGCGGGGTACACCCTGGACAGTGGCCAGTTAGTCGCAGGGCTGACATTTAGAGACAGACAGTGAAATACAACCATTCACTCTCACATTCAGTCACTAGGGACACTTTAGAGTTGCCAATTAACCTATACATACATGGGTTTGGACGGTGGGAGGAAGCCGAAGTACCCGGAGTGAACCCACAGTAACACATGTGTCTCAACCTAAAAACTAATTTAGTACAGTTATGGTCATTTTCATTTCTCTACAATAAATAAGAGGTCAGTGAGTTTCTTTTACCGTGGAGGTTGTCACTGATGTTGTCACAAGGTGGTTTAGGAACAGTAGTTTATAAAATTAAACAAAAATGTTAATTTTACCCAAACACATACCTATAAATAGTAAATCCAGAGAGGAGGTGGACCTTAAGTGGCTGTCAAAGAAGACTGCGTTCCTCCTGGCTAAGGCCTTGGCAAAACGAGTGGGCGAGCTTCAGGCTCTGTCTGAAAGTAAGTCTTGTTATCAGTGGAACTCTGACAGTTCTGGTGTTACATTTTGGCCTCATGTGTTGTTTGTTCCAAAGGTGACCTAAGCGCAGCCGCTGCAGCTTGCCTGATTTGATGCAGCGGTCCCTTCTGAACCTCTATGTCCTGTGCGTGCGATTGAGACATACATCTGTGCTACAGCACCTGTGCAAAAGTCGGATCGCCTGTTTGTTTGCTTTGCTGATGCCCGCATAGGTCAGGCCCTTTCTAAGCAATGCCTCAAGCACTGGATTGTTGAAGTGATAAAATTTGATGTGATAACAATTTACATTGTTGTTACTGAATTCCCGACCTGCGCATGGATGATCATCCAGTGCTTTTAAGCATTCATAGAACCGTAGTTACATATGTAACCTTCGTTTTCTGTCAAGCAGTATAAACAACAGCTGGAGGAACTAAAGGGGCTGGAATAGGTTTTTTTCAACCATTATAATCATTCATTTATTACCATTTAAAAACAATTTCCCTAAACTATGATAGTAATAGAGGAATTAGTCATCTAATATTAAAGACTAATCCTGCCCTAAGCTCATGGCTATGACAGTACTCTTCACTCGGCTCATCTGGGCTAACCTGCTAACACAGGGGTGCTCACACTTTTTCAGCTACTTATAAAATGACCAAGTCAAAATGATCTTCCCATTACAAAAATGCAAACATAGGCTATATTTATTTACAAATTAAGGATTCTTTATATGTACAATGTATGTTAATGTGCCTTGCAAACCATAATACTGCACAACACAACAAATTTAACTATGTAGAGTGCTTTAAGTGGAACTAAAGAGGTGCCGGTACTCTATTATAGCCTATATATATTTTTTTGATGACTCCCCTGATCCCCTGAGGTAACAACAACTATATTGAAGGGGTTTTATATACAGCAGTTAACAGACGACCTTAAAAAAAAAATCCTTTTTAGTTTGTGGATTTGCTTGAGCTAGAAAGAGCTACTGAACATAAATAAAATGTGCAAAAGGGTGTTTTTTTTTTTACAAAATGTACATAAAATAAATTATAAAACATAACATAACCATAGAACAGTAGCTGGGGTGTCAGCCAGCGAGTCATCTGATTGTGACCGTGTTCTTTTAGTGCTCAGAGTCTGAAGCCAGGAGAGCATGTTAAGTGTTGTTCACTGTATTTGTATTTTTTTCCGGCCGAGTGTGCGCATTTCACACACCCTCTCCGGCCACGTTGAGTTGTTGACACTGACAGCGGCACTTCTAAAACGCAATGGGACGAATTAGGATGCTTGCATTGTGAAATGCACTCTGGAAAGTGGCTGCGCAGGCAAAGGATTAAGACCTCTATCAAAACAGATGTCCAAATGAGCGTACTGGCCCACTTAAAGCACTGACTATGTACATTTTTTGTCATTACCTGAGTTTACTCTGATGACTTGCACTGAATTGAATCAGCCAGGGATGCATAGTCCGGACAGTAGCTGCTGACAGATGAGGCAAAGGCACTTTGAAAACGTCATCATAAAAAAAAGTCCTTCTCCCATTCCGAATGAAAGCAATACGTTTTTGTCTTCTTACTTGGTCCAGCTCCCTCACTCATTTTTATACCCTTTCTTAACTTTAAGAAAAAAAAACGAGGTTTAAAAGTTGGAGGTAAGTCGCTAAAGCGTTAGTTTTGCTGCACTTAGCGCCGTTGTTTGCGCATGCGCAGTGACCTTAGCGTCAGAAAAATTCAGATTTCATCTGACTGACTGCCCTGTATGTCAATCAAGAGATTGGATGGATGATTGACTATTTTTTATGTCATGCGATCTACCAAAACTACCTTGCGATCGACCGGTAGATCGACGTATTGAGCACCCCTGAGCTAACATAATGTTTATAGCTGTAACTTGTTTAAAGCCCTTAATTAGCTGTCTTCTCATGTCTGTTTGACTATTTAACTACAGCTGTATTATTGTACACCCGCTTTGAATATTAATACAAATAGGATTCTTAGACACACAAGTGGTAGAATCATACCTATTTTGCTGACACAGTACCCTCAGCTGGACAGAAAAGTCATAAAAATTAGTCATACAATTATTTCTTCCAAACTTGTCGGTTTTGGATAGTTTCCGCTCAAAGACCAACAACACAGTCTAAAGACTGAAGACTAAAGTTACATAGTATCGCTTTAAGTGAAAAACGAGTTGTAAAATGGTTTAATGAGCCTTTATTATACACTTTACGATGTAGTGTAAAGCATTGGCCTGTTCAGAGAAAAAATAAACACAGAATAGAGGACTTATCCACATTAGGTTAACTGCTTCACTGATCTGTAGTTAATAAAATTAACTTAATGTGTTTTATTCAATAACTGTTGTCCTATTAATGACAAAATCTGACTGAATTATTGCAACTCTTTTATGCCTAAAGAAGAAAGCTCCTATATGTCCGTCTGTATGATTTAAGGTAAGCTAACGTTAGTGATTTTACATTGCAACGGTTTATTAATAACAAATTAGTACACATTACATTACATTACATTTACACAAAACTCTAACTTGTTCAAACCTGTTGTGTTCAGTTTAAAGACATGTCAAGATCACAAGACTCTCCTCTGACAATTTGTAAAGCAATATGGTGTATTTGCCCGTCTCACTACTTTTACTTACTACTTTTACTACTTTTACACTTTTAGTAGAGAACTTTGAATGCACAACATTTCAGTCACTAGACATTCAGACACCACTACAAAGGGTGTGCATTCGGACACAGCCATAGACTACTACCAATAATTGTAATTATGGCGAACATGTAAAATTTTTGAATGCATAGATTTTTGAAAGTTGTCTGAGTCAAACTTGTCAGTTCTTTATAATTGCCTGTTTGTTTTGGTTTCTGTTCTCCCTCCTCTGTCCCTCACACAGCACCAAACTGATCTGAGATCTCCTGAAGGGGTCTGATTGAATGCAATTCTAACATGGTGTGCAAGTTTAACTGAGATGAACTGGAGATGCAGCTGTTATTACAGTTTGATCTGTACAATTAGCTGCTGTAATAATGATTAAATAAACTAAGAGACAGTGTGAAGACATGTGTTGGACAGAAACGTTAGTGAAGTCTGAGTGTGGACAGACTTTAGCCTTAATGAAAAAACTCAAAAGGGATTTAGCTCTATTTACAGAAGAATGTAAGGTACGTTGCTAAACAGTCCTAACAATAAAACTAATACTGTTAATACTTAAATCTGAGACTTTTCCTGCAGCGTGGATAAAACTATTTTTCTGTCAGAGACAGAGAGCAGACAGAGGAGGAGAGACAGGGGCTCTCACCTGTTACAAGAATACAAGAAAATACACATATTTTGTTAAAAACCTTTCTGGGGGAGGACCCACAGACCCCCCGACTATTAAGTTGGATGAACCTGCTTTTGCTGCTCGCCTCATGAGGTGCTCAGCCCTTAAATCTCCTTCAAGGCTCTCTTGATGTTCAACAGAGCAAAATACACTCTTCAACACTAACAGTAGCTAAAAAAGAACACAGAGTAGAGAATAAATCAGAGGACATAGAATAAAAGACTGTCAATGTGCAATCTTCTTTTAATAATTCTGATTAAAACTCATGAAATTAAACATCAATAAATTTAAATAAAATCTGGATGGGGGCATTACACAGAAATTCTGCTTAGGGCACCCAGATGGCTAGCAGCGGCCCTGCTTATCTTTGTCTTGTGTCTTATGCTGCTCATTCTCTGAACTCTCTCCTCTCAGCGCTGACTCATGCTAAACCTTCATTTACAAATGCTGCCTGTTTCATATCTCCTCCAACTATTACTGCAGTTTCACACTGTAAATCACTTGGAACAGTTCCACAAATGACACTATAACACTATGTTTATAAACTGCAGACTCTATTTAGCAGCCATTATTGGATATTGTGTTGTTACTTCGCAGTTGATATTTTTGTTTTAACAGAAGTAAAAAAGACTGACGCAAAACCAAATTCACACTAGCAACTATGAGAACACTGTTTAACACTTTTGAATTTCACAAGTGCATTTTATCATTTGGACAGTGTCACAAAATGAACGACCACAGAAGAGGACAAGATGACACTGTTCATAACAGCAGAGCTACATAACATAGTGTTAGATCAAAGATACAAATGAATGTTAAAACCCTGAGTCTGTCTGTGTGAGGCACAAACCTTGCTCTCAGTCATTTTTCTGCAGAGTTCTGTGCCACACAGCTCACTACAGGACCACATCTAATCCACACAGGTGCTGTTATTAATGCACTTTGTCCAGATCAAGTCTGTTAGCTCCAGTCCTTTTAACAAGTGAAAAGCTTATCAGACCAAACATGTCAGCAGGAGCCATTCACTCCACTACTCAACTGAATGACTATGTTTGGACACACATTTTTCTCCTTTTAAATGTGCCCTGCTTATTGTTTGTAGAGTGTCATTCCTCATCATTACAAACTTCATTAAAGGCCTTTTCACAAAATTATTTATCTAAAACCTTTATTTTTTTTGAGGGGCCAAATAAAATCTCACAACCAGCTGTTGGGTCTAAACCCATTGTTGGAGACACTCGAGCTTAGACTACAGAACAACTAAAAGTTAGTGCTTTGGTGTTGTATTAGTGCCACACTCATCCACCCATGCTAAAGTGGAGACAGTTACTTTGTAGAAACACTGCTGCTCATGTCCCTCTGCTGTTTGTGCTTGCATTACTGACAGTACAAAAGATTAGAGAGGAAATACTATTTTTAAAAAGCCACAATAAACTAGAAACGATAGTTTCACAAAGAAGGTTGTACCAACTCAACTCATAACTCATCCTCCTCAGACCAGAATAACTCAAGAGTTTTTCAGAAACAGGTTTAGAGTTAGTTTGGTCGACTCTGAGTCTGTTCACTCTGAGTTCAGCCAAAAAAAAAAATCACCATGGCAACAGTAATCAAATGGATGCTTTCAAGTCGGAGTAATGTCATGTGACAATGGAGACACTATATCAGGGGTTAAAATTAAAAAAAGTGAGGAGTAATAGAAACACAGCTGGTTTCATTGAAAACTAGGATTAAAATAAAATAAACAAATGCAAAACACTTTTATTGTTACCATGTATTTATTAATTTTTTAATGTCCTACATTTATATCAATGTGACGTGCACAATGTCTATTCTTGTAGTTTTTGGTAAATCTGACACTTGACACACTTGCATTACAGAGTAACTCTGCAGACATAACCTGACGCTGTAAAACCCAGAGTCCCCCTCTCTCCAGGGTTAACACACTCTGAGTTTGGACTAAAGCTGCTTCTGAAACAGGGCCTTTACGTTGCTTTGCTCTCAGCTCTTTCTGTGGTTTCAGTCCTCACCACAGAGGAAAAAGAGCAGGGGCAGTCTGAGACGTGTGCATACCCACATTTGTGTGTAAGTGCATCAAAAGCATCAAATACTAATCAGATTATTTTCTACAGAAAAAATACAAAAACAGCAGTTCCAGTTTGTTCCTGGGTTTATCTGGTGGCAGCGTAAATAACACTCGGCTCAGTTGATTCAGCTCGACGTGCTCGTCTTGGCTTTTGTTTGAAATTCACTGCAGCATAGTTCAAGTTCTCCAAAGTTAGGTTCTGTGAGGAAAAGCAGTCAACAAACACGCAAGAGAAACAGTTTTCTTCAAACACAAGTTCAAGTTTACCTCTCTTGGAGCATTTTCTTCTCTGTTTTGTTCTGCAACAGAAATACAAGTGTCCTATATTAGTCAGTGTCATTTTTTTAATTCTATATGAGCTAAATCTTTAATACATGAAATACCTGTCTGTATTCTTTTGATTTTAACAGCAAACCCAACAATAATCGTCAAAAGAAGAACAGAGACACCTCCCAATATAATGCTCATCCACCATGTTGGATTACCTAATCATCAACAGTTATTTTAGCAGAATGTAATAAATATGGTCTGATTTACGCAGCCACATGGAAACAAAACTTACTCTCACACTTGGAGCCCATGTCACCATCAGACCTGGAGTCATCATCTACGAGGAAATAGCAGTGTTTACATTTATTCATTTAGCTGACGCTTTTATCCAAAGCGACTTACATTGTTCTAATGTAATTACCAGTGTTACAGCCACTGGAGGCAAGGTGGGTCAAGTGTCTTGCCCAAGGACACAACGACAATATGAACTGTGGGGAGAGCGGGAATCGAACTGCCTACCGTCCGGTTGAAAGACGACCACTCTACCCACTGAGCTACTGCCGCCCCCAGTGTTAAAAGTGTTTCTTCAAAATGAATTTAAAAAGAAGATCTTACCTTTGACCTTTAAATGGACAACAGTAACTTCTCCTTTTCCAAACATGTCCAATACACAAAAGTAAAAGCCAGAGTCGGCCATCTCAACACGTCTGATTTGGAGATTTAGATAAGAGTTGTTGGAGCTTATTTTAAACCTGTTGTCTGTAATGTTGTTACAGAACTTTGGTTTTGTTTCATTCATGGAAGCGATGCAGCTGTAATTTCCACCGTTAAGAAGCCTGGACCAGAATATGGGCACAGGTTTGTTGGCGATGTTTCTACACGACAAGTCAGCATCTTCTCCAGGTTTGACCTTCACAATGTAAGACTTGGTGCTCCAAACTAAAACAAACAGCAATATTTACTTAGAGCCAAGAATAAATGAATGATGAAGAAGAGGCAGTACTTACAGAAGCAGCTCAGAAGTAAAGCTGTTTTGACGGTGAAACTCTTCATTGTGACAGTGTGATACTGACACAGCAGGGCGCTTTATAGTCCTTTTAAGGTAGTTTGTTGTAAAGGGGCGGGCTTCTGTTACCGGCCACATGAAGGATGTCCGGACAAGAGGCTAAAGCAGAGCGTTATGTCGACAACAGCATTAAGTCTTCACTCGTTCAACTTTATGCATCAAATGTATTTAACGTTCTGTGGTGCATTACATCCACAAACTCAAAAATCTATAAATTTGGCAATTTCTTTAATGTTTAAATTTAGAGTAGATGTTGATTCTAAATTTAGACCACACTGCTCTGTCTCTTCCTGTCCTGGCACTCACCTCAACCTGCTGCTACAGGGGCCTAGGCCTTTGAGTTGAGACATCATATTATTCCAACAACAGGTGAACTCAAAGCATGCTGTGACTCAAAACATCTTTTGTGTCACACTAAAATGTATGGTCACTAAATGTGCGTTTATGTCAGTGGTGAAAAGAGTACTGAATATTGTACTCAAGTAAAGGTACTGTTACATGGCCAAAATAATCCTCACAAGTAAAAGTACTCGTGTTAAAAAAGTACTCTATTAAAAGTATAAATTAGTCTTAAAATAAACTCAAGAGAATTACTGTTGATGTATAAAGCAACATGTTGTAAACACATGGTCTGTTCACTTTTTATATAAATAATAAATATCTTGCTGTAAAGTTAAAATGGTGTGCATTTATATAACGCTTTTTTGTATCCTTCTCGGGCACCCAAAGCACTTTACATGTCAGAACCCAAATGCACAACACCAAACTCAGAATGTCAAACTGTGTAGTCTTTAATGAACGACAGAGGTAGCAAACACTGGGTTTGTGGATTAACTGGTCCAGGAGGTGAGGACAGAAGAACAGGTAGCAGAATCAGGTAACTGGATAGGGTTAGCAGGAACAGGTAGCGCTGGCTGTGCTCTTCTGGAGTCAGTAGAACAATCTGGCAACAGGAATTGTGTGTTGGCTGCTTATGTACCAGCTGATTGTAAAGACCCGCAGGTGTGTAGCACGGGAGTGGCTGGTGACATGATGAGCGGCCATGACAGCTCACAAACTTCTCCCATCACCACCAACTCAGAGAGAGAATTGGGTCATGTTTCTACTCAACAGGAGAACAGGTGTTATTGTGGTGTAATATTTTGGATGTTATTTGTTTTAGTTCTGTGTACTTATTTAGATATTCATTTATGCATTAGTTTATATTATGTGTCTTATGGTTTATAGTTTTGCATGTTTTATAATCAATTATGTGATGTTATATTCAGGGGTGCACATAACCTTTTCAGTGAGTTACTCAGGTGAGTACCAGGACATGGTGTTTGGTACTCACATATGTAGCGTTGTCTTAATAAGTGCAGTCTTCCTCACTGTCCTCCTCCGTGTCGCCACCACTGTCCTCTTCACTGTCGCCCCCACTGTCCTCTGCTTCAGCTTCCTGCATGGTAGGTGATGAAGATGCTGCAGATGCACCTCCCTGTCCTTGGTTGAGCCTCCGATTAACTGTCTCCATCCACAGGTCAACAGCTGGCTTTGGGTCAAATGCCTCTGTGGTCTGCTTTGACAGGTTAATGTGCATCAGGGCTGAGAGACGAGCATGTGACAGACGAGATCGGTCCTTGGTTTTTATTATGTTGAGATGTGAAAATCCCCTCTCACAAGCTGCACTGCTTAAAGGCAGTGTGAGAGAGAGCTTAACCATCTTGTTGATTGTAGCGTACGAGGGTATGTTTGTATAAACATATAGAAGAACACTTTAAACAAATAATGTGCTTTTTACAGCAGTTAAAACATTTCTTGTAAATCTGAACTTAAACATTAATGTAATCAAATTAAAAATTAAACCAAAAATATTTGCCACTGACAGGGCATTAATATGTTGTTTAGTTTGTTATAGAAAAACAAGTTATGTCCAGAGCTTCAATCATAACATTATAACAATATAAACAATATAAATGTCTCTCTTGTGTTTTCATTACAGTCAGAGCATGTGAATGCAGTTCCCGCGCGTTTCACACACCCTCTCCCTTTCACTTGCCAAACTCAAGGGTGTATGGGTAATGTAGTCTCTGCTCTTGGTGGGACGAATTAGGAAGCGTGCATTGTGAAGGGCGCTCTGGAAAGCGGCAGAGCAGCCAAAGGATTAAAACCTCTATTAAAACAGATGTCGAAATGAGCGTACCAGTACGCTAAAAGCACGTTCTGGGCGCACGGAGAAGTGGCGGTACTGAGTACAGGTGCGCATCGCCCAGTTAAAGCACTGGATGAGGGCGGCTCATACGCAGTCATTCGCCTTTCACCATACTAATCGGCCGACGCGTTAACGCGATAAAATAATTGTCGGCGTTAATTCATTAATGCGTTAACGCGATAAAAACGCGTTAACTTGCCCAGCCCTAATATATATATATATATATATATATATATAGTTTTATTTATATAGCACCTTTCCAGAGCTTAAGGACGCTTTACATATCAATTATTCATTCACTCCACAGTCACACACTGGTGGTAGTAAGCTACATCTGTAGCCACAGCTGCCCTGGGGCAGACTGACAGAGACGTGGCAGCCATTTCGCGCCTACGGACTCTCCGACCAACACCATCAACATTCTTACACATTCCTACGAGGCAAGGTGGGTTAAGTGTCTTGCCCAAGGACACAACGACAGTATGCACTGTGGGGAGAGCGGGAATCGAACCTACTACCTTCCGGTTGAAGGACGGCCGCTCTACCACTGAGCTACTGCCGCCCTAGAGCTGTGTATTGCCTCACATCTTCTTGTGCAGAGCAAACTCCAAAAGTTTGAGGGGTTTTTATCAGTCAAAGTAACTGTAGTATACACCTCCAAAAGTACCATCTTAACGAGACTCCAGCTGTGCTAAAACCTGACTTCAATTAGCTTTTTTGAGGTCATTAACTCAAGGGTTCACAAAAACTATGAGGTTTTTTGGTTGTTCTTAATAAAGACATGAACGATTAGATTTTCTTTTGTGCAATTATTTTTAGACACATTATGTTTGTCACTACCCTTGAGTTAGATGAAGATCACATTTAAAGACAAAGTTATTTAGAAAACCATAAAATTCCAAAAGGTCCACATGCTTTTTCTTGCCACTGTAAATTGGTCTTATTTTTTTCAGTTTAGAAAAGGAAAATCTAAACTATAGGTACTCTCACCCTCTCACTGCTATAACTAAGAAATGGACTAGACTTTCCTTCTCCAGCCTGTTCTATACAGACCCAGCTTAATGTTTCTGTAGCTTTTAAAACTGAGAGCTCACCTCAGACTGGCCTTCAGCTTCTCCTTTTCTGAACAACTGCTGCTGTTCCCTCAACCTGACCAAGAACATGGACTTACATTATGTTGTTTTAATTTAATTTGTTTAATAGTTGTGAATCTACACATAAGAAACGTACAACGTGGTGTGAATGGCTCAGAAGCTTAAGACACTGTTGTCGGTAGCACAAGCCAATCACATGCGAACATCATTCCGCCAATCAAACAAGAGCATATTGCTTTTAGAGGCGGGACTTGTTGCAGAGCAGCACATGACAGGCTGAGGAGGGAGCTGACAGCTGTCTGTCACAGCTATATGAGAGAAAAGAGGCGGGGCTTAGTGAGCTGCGAGAGACAAACACACGCTGATCAGAGAACATCAATTAATGTCAGAAAATATTGGCTACTCAGTGACAAATGAGATTTTGAAAGTAGCAAAGAAGATTACTAGTCTTAAATTATACTTAATTACAAATATAGTCTTAAAAATTACTTAATTACAGTAACGTGAGTATTTGTTATTACAGGTGTAGTGTAGTGTAGTGTAGTATACAAGGGTATGTTTGTATAAACATATAGAAGATTAATTTTAATAATTTCAATAATTAATTTTGACATTAATATTAATTCATTAAAATTAATTTCTGATTAAAAAGGGGCACCACCCTGGTTTTAACAGGTCCAGAGAAACTGTTTAATCTAGTCTCATTAATCTTAAAGGAAGAGAATTCTATTGTTTTCGAACATTTCTTAATTATAAACAGAGAAACATTAATGTCTTTTATGGGGTTTTATTAAAAATTACACAGATCTAACACAGGTATAATGATAACTAACATTGGAACAGGGAAGGAGTTGGAAACAATACACAGGAACGAACACTAGGATAAAATACAGGAATGAATATTTGCTTCAGATGGTTTGTGAACCAAAGGAATGTTTAGGCCTGTTAATCTAAATGATGGGATTTAACCAAAGGGGCTTTTAACGGAGAAGGGGATGGCGGTTTTGGGCAGAGGACATTTTACGACACCAAGGCTGTTGCGACGTGTAACAAGAGAACTTACTCGGGAGTCAGCGGCTGGCTCGGTCCGGTGGGTCGCTATCAGCGGGCCGGGAGTCCGGAATGTTCTCCAGAAAGTTTGTCTGATGGAGCGTTCCCCACCAAAGGATGCCGTCGCGTACGCGTCTCGTCCAGAGGGTTTGCAGCCCGGGGGTAGAGAGAGATGTCCGGTTGTTGCTCAGAGCACCTGGGCCTCCGTGTACCGTTAAAAGTCTTAGGTTATGCAGATAATTGCGAGGTCCATGAAAGAGTTCTTAGCTGTTGCAGGTTAAACTTGCTTCTGCGCGCGCTCTTTTGGGAGAGAGCAGACGCTTTAGCAGGCACGGTCTTTAGAATAAAGTTTACTCGTGCTTACACGAGGCTCAAAGCTTAGCCATGGTCGCCTTAGCGGTCCTGATGGACCGTAGACGCAGGGGTCAAGAGGCGAGTGCAGAAGAGGAAGCGTTTTGGCTCGCAGCCAGCTTTTATTAACTTCGAGCCGGGGGGAGCTCTTCCGGCGGAAGAGGAAGTTGGCGGAAGAGGAAGTTGCTTGGGAACGTCTAAGCTAAAGTTTAACTAAAGTTTTTAAAACATTCCTTTTGTTTCACCCCATTCTCATAACATATACCAAACATTTATATTTGTAGGATTATACAAAGAAAAGTCGAGTATTATGAATATGTAGAATATTGTTGAAACCTTGATTACATTTAATTTAAAACAAAACGGAAACCATAAACCATAAAGGGAGTTATTTGGTCACAACTCCGTGTCCTGGAAAAGAACAGTAGAAACAACACAATATCAAAAATACATTTTCCTTCAATGTAAGAATTACGAAATTGTCTTTTGATCATTGGATAGAGTCATTTGTTCATTTGACCACCAGGGGCGGTCTTTGATTCTTGGATGTTAGGATCAAAAGCATTCACATTGTCAATTAGAATGTAGACAGAGCGCTCTCGCTCCAGAGAGGGGAGTCCTTGAATCCAGCTGAAACAACAATTTTATCTTCAGTTTATGGTTAAAAAGACATGGCGCCGGGGGGGTGGCACTGGTCCTGAGCCACCTTTGACCCCTGGTGCCTGGTGGACCTAAGTTCCACTGCTTGTAAAAGCAAGAGCAAAGTCATTAAGAACATTTCTTGTCCATAAATTACTTTGGCCATACTTTTATCTGAAAGAAAACAGTGTTAAATTTGAGGCTTCAGATACAGGCTTGTCTCTGAAGGCCTCTGGCAATGGCAGAAAAGGCAGGACAGTTAATCCGTGGGGATTCCAATGGTGGTTCAGCTACACAGGTTTACACCACAGGATAGCGCTTAACCATGTGATGTGAAAATACATGTGATTGTAGTAATAAAGTATGCCAGACCATTAAAAACACACTACCGTTCACCTTTATTTATCATTTATTGTCAAACAACTGTGTTTACTCTTTTTAAATCATGACAACAGAAACTACCCAAATGACCCTGATCAAAAGTTTATTATAGTGCATTTGGCCTGATAACATGACATATTTCTGGGCTCCTGACAGACCTTTCTGACAGAAAAGCAAAAAAGTTGTCAAAGGATCTGTGGGAAAAGGTACCGTATTTTTCGGACCATAAGACGCACTTTTTCTTCACCAAATAGTGGGAGGAAAAGTGCCTGCGTCTTATGGTCCGAACAGAAGACCATAAGACGAGTTGCAGAGCGGCAGCGGGTGAGGGAGGACCCGCTGCCGCTCCTCAACTCGTCTTATGGTCCGAGTTGCAGAGCAGCAGCGGGTCCCCCGGGACCTTCCGTGTCCCTGGAAACTGCATCATCCCTCCCCCCCCCGTACACAGCAGTGCGCATGCCCTTCACTCCAGTCATATAATTCAAATATTATTCTGTTATACTTTATTAAATATTTTATTACACTATTTGGTTCAGAATATTTTTTTTCCTATTTTTCTCCTCTAAAAACCAGGTGCGTCTTATGGTCGGGTGCGTCTTATGGTCCGAAAAATACGGTAATTAAAATTTTAGGAACACACATTAGCACACAATAAAAACAGACTAAACAGGGCACTGAACATGGACACAGAAAAATCAATTTAGAAGCATTTTGAGTTTCTCAAAACATTATCCCAAGCTGTGGCTCTGACACCTGGTGGCTGCTAGTGTTCCAGCTGCCTATCCAAATGGGCCTCATTGACGCCAGAGAGAACTCTTAAAATAATAATAATAATGGATTAGATTTATATTGGGCTTTTCTCCCAAGGGACCATGGGACTCAAAGCGCTTACAGGCCGTCCATTATTCATTCACTCCACAGTCACACACTGGTGGTGGTAGCCACAGCTGCCCTGGGGCAGAATGACAGAGACATGGCAGCCATTCCGCGCCTACGGCCTCTCCGACCAACACCAAGTACATTCACTAAACATCTTACACATTCATCCGAGGCAAGTTGGGTGTCTTGCCCAAGGACACAGTGACAGTAAAAACTGTGGGGAGAACGGGAATCGAAACCGCCTACCTTCCGGTTGAGGACGACCGCTCTAGCAGTGAGCCACTGCCGTCCCGCAATGTCTTCCCCTCCTGTTGTTTTCAGTAGAAGTAAGTCTCTTTAACAAATTATAAGATTCAGAGTAACAGTACAGCTCCTGTAAATCTGGTCCGTATCCCCTTGGTCTTCACCAGAGCGTGTCTTCCTTTAAATAGTGTTATAACCTGGCTCATCGCCATGACAAAGCAGGACGCCAGACAAACAAATATGCCAAAATAGCACTTTTTTATTTAAAATAACTAGTAACTATGACAATAAAGTAACAATATATCCAATGGTCAGTATTAGAGGCTTAAACGAGTCTATGATTCAGAGGAATATTTTGAACTAAATGCCAAAGATATAACCCCAAGGATCAGAGTCAGGGGCTAAAAAGATCACACTGTGTCACAAGCACATCAACAGAACAAAAATCTAAAAAGAGAACAGCTGTTAATTTAGTAAATAAAGAAAAGCCACAGAATGACTAGAACCAAGTTCATGACACCCATTTCAATTGCGGCCTATCATTGTGAGCCCTTAATTGAGCCACAAGGTCCCGCAACTGGAGTTCTTTCTCTTTAATTCCCATATTTACCAAAACCAAGTCCACAGCTATATGGGAATTAAAGAGAAAGGAACTTATTATTGTAAAATTTTGGTGGACAAATAACAGTCCAGGTGACACAGCCGAAACATACCGCAACACTAAAACAAAGCACCAGTTACCACCAACTTTTATTTTTGGCAGAGAAATTAGTACAATATGGCCTACCTGACAAACACTGTGAAATATGGCACTCTACACGCCAACAGTGGGCCACTGAAACCTGATAACAGTGCACCTGAAGACAACAGGACAGCTACCAGATTAGGCTAGGTAACAGGACCGAGCACATAGGAGCCAAGACACGTCTGGACTATTTTAGATCAAATAACCAACCAGTGACACTGAAAGTGAAACATGCAAATGAAATACAAGAAAACCCATGCAACAGCTACACAGCGAACAACCACCAGCACATGTCTGTGACCAGGAAGTGTGTTGAGGTCAAAGGGAGTCGCAATGGGAGTGGCACAAATTTATACCTGGCAACCCAACAGACAGGTAGGAGCATTATAAACTGCAGCACAGACAGAGATGAAGTCTACTGCAACACAGATCTGTCAGATCTTTGTCTTGTGTCTTATGCTGCTCATTCTCTGAACTCTCTCCTCTCAGCTCTGATTCATGCTGAACCTTCATTTACAAATGCTGCCTGTTTCACATTTGCTTCTATTATTACTGCAGTTTCTCATTCTATATTACTTGGAACATGCACACACTGTTTTAGAACTGCACACTCTATTTAAATCCTTTATAGGAGATCTTATCAGTGTCTGTTAGCTCTGAGCTGAATGTGTTGTTACTTCTGTTTTAACAGAAGAAAAAAAGAGTGACGCAAAACCACATTCACACTAGCAACTATGGAAACACTGTTTAACACTTTGAATTTCACAAGTGCATTTTATCATTTGGACAGTGTCACAAAATGAATGACCACAGAAGAGGACAAGATGAGCACTGTTCATAACAGCAGAGCTACATAACACAGTGTTAGATCAAATATACAAATGAATGTTAAAACCCTGAGTCTGTCTGTGTGAGGCACAAACCTTGCTCTCAGTCATTTTTCTGCAGAGTTCTGTGCCACACAGCTCACTACACATCTACCACATCTAATCCACACAGGTGCTGTTATTAATGCACTTTGTCCAGATTAAGTCTGTTAGCTCCAGTCTTAGGGCGTACTCACACTAGGCACGGTTGCCATGAACCGGGCCAGAGGACGATTGTCCCCCCTCCCCACTCCCCCTCTGGCCTGCACTCACATAGGCTTTCAGCATTCGTGCCGGAGCACGCTTACGTCATTATGGTGCGACGGTTTCGGGATAAACAGGAAGAGCGGCGCTCTCTGAACACAACGGAGTCCATCGCTCTGTTTTATTTGTGGATAATTTTGTGTCGTTTGGTACACGGTGGTCCACAGCCCTCTCACAGCCTGTTGTTAAACAGATTTGTCGCCTTAGTGGCGCGAAAATTTTCACGTAATCGTGCTGCTCGTATGAGGAGGTTTGCAAGGTACCAGCTGAAGTGCAGCAAGGACTTTGCAGCTTTGATTACGGTCTACAGTTCCCGTACATCGACATGGTAAGAATTAATATAATGTAATGTCATTGAATACAATTGAAAAGTGTATTGTGAAATTTGAAATACAATATGTGTATAATGTTTTTTTTGTAATTACGACAGTAGCGTTCTAAAGGTAATAATCATGTAACTTAATATAATTTGCTGGTTAATATTAGCTACATTCTTGTATTAAGACACCCGTATTCAACGGGACACATAACTGTTATGTATGCACTGGAGTAGTAGTTTGTTGTTTATTTAATTTCACTTCAAAGTGCTGTAAGGTAATTGTGTATGCAAACTATATACAGTTAACAATATTTTTCCATTCTGCTGCAGGACCATATGGATTCGGCAGAGATCTGCTGTGTGGTGGCAGCATGTTCTCAGCAGCTGGACAGACTGTGAGTGGAAGGCTAATTATAGAATGAGAAGGACATCATTCTTGCAGTTGTGCAACAGCCTGCAGCCACCTTCAAAGACAGACCACTTCATTCAGAAAACCAGTGCCCTTGGACCAACGTGTTGCAATATGCATATGGAGACTGGCCACAAATGTAGAGTTCAGAACCATCTCCCATTTATTTGGGATTGGTCAGTCAACTGCTGTTAGCATTACCAACCATGTAGCCTCTGCAATTGTGAAAAATTTGCTTTCCCTTTTCACATAACACAACCATATGCAGTGGTGAAACAAAATAGGCTACCTTGTGTGTGTGGTGTATAATTTATGGAAGTGTGTGGTATATATTGTAGAGGTTCGAGGTCGAATTATAAAGTGTAGAGGTTTGAGGTAGTGTTAGGTTAAAGTGCATAGTAAATATATGCTACGGTATATTAAACAACTTCTGAAAGCAAATAAGAGTATTAACAACAACAACAGCCTCATCCTGGCTTCAAATACCCCGCACAGAAGACGTTAGATTCATGAGTTTGTTTGGACAAGACCTCAGTCCCATATGCCTGAGAGAAACCTGCCCTGGTGCATAGACACTGCAAGACTGGGTGTTACATGATGAAATGTTATGATTAAAATACATTTTTCATTTACATTTTCACTTCACTTTTCTCCAACACATAATAGCAAAGAATAATCATGAACTGAATTGTCAACTTTGTCAATTCTTTTAACATGCCAAGGGAATGAATGTATTGTAATGACTTTACTGTAGCCCAATGATAAAGATGTAATATGTTGTCATTAAAGCACACTTTTAAACCAAGGAGAACAGGCACAGATGATTTACACTTTGGAAGCAAAGTTAAATTTACAACTTAGGTAAAGCCTAAATCAAGTCTAAGTGCATTACCACATTGCAACATGCATAAAATGAACGGTCTGCAGACTAGCATTTAGAGAAAATAACAGGTAGGTACATTAAGAATCCAAAGAGTGACATTTCCTGTCGTGAAAAACACTAGTATTGCCAGAATCAAAAGAGAGTGTAGACTTGAGTTTTCCACACCAGACTAGTGTAAATGTCAGCACAGCTATAAATAATCCACTCAAGTACAGATTCAAGTTGTTTTGGAGCGTCGCATGGAGCGTCGCAAAACCGTGACGTCACGCGTCTTGTTCCATGCTCCAGCACGGTTGGCGCTCACACTACATGCGAACCGCGCCCGAGCCCTAACTAACCGTGCTCTGGCCCACCTCTTCCAAGCGGGCCAGGGGCGGCTAATCGAGCCGCCGCGCGCAGTTCGGAGCACTCACACTAGTCAAACGAACCGCGCTATGGTGGTCAAACGCGCTCGGGCACGGTTCAAACTGGCTAGTGTGAGTAGGCCCCTAGTAACAAGTGAAAAGCTTATCAGACCAAACATGTCTACTGGAGCCATACACTCCACAACTCAACTCTCAAGGTTTGTGAATTCTAGAACTATATATCCAGGGTTAAAATTAAAAAAAGTGAGAAGTAATAGATACACAGGAGGTTTCAAATAAAAGTAAACAAATACAAAAACTTTTATTGTTACAATTTATTTATTTATTTTTAATGGCCTACATTTATCCTATTCCTGCAGTTTTGATAAATCTGACACTTGACACACTTGCATTACAGAGTAACTCTGCAGACATAACCTGACACAGAGAAAATGTTCATTAAAGTTCTGCTGTAAAAGTATCATAGAATAATACTGAGTGAATGACATCTATTTATGCAAGCCTCAGAATTTACAAGTTGGAGACTACAGATCTATAAAAAGCACTAAAACAGAAATCATTTATTGTTTAACTCGTATCAATGTGTCTAAAGTGTATTCACAGTTTTCATGTGAATGAGGAAACTAATCATCCAATCAGAGAGCTCCATCAGACGCAGCAGAAGAGGAGACTCAGGGGTTAGAGAAAACACAGAGTGAGTTCCCACAGTAACGGAAAACCCAGAGTCCCCCTCTCTCCAGGGTTAACACACTCTGAGTTTGGACTAAAGCTGCTTCTGAAACAGGGCCTTTACATTTCTTTGCTCTCAGCCCGATGTAAGCTGTTGTTTCTGTGGTTTCAGTCCTCACCACAGTGGAAAAAGAGCAGGGGCAGTCTGAGACGTGTGCATACCCAAATTTGTATGTAAGTGCATCAAAGGCATCAAATACTAATCAGATTATTTTCTACAGAAAAGATACAAAAACAGCAGTTCCAGTTTGTTCCTGGGTTTATTTGTTGGCAGCGTAAAGTGAAATTAGCTCGTCTTGGCTTTTGTTTGAAATTCACTGCAGCATAGTTCAAGTTCTCTGACGCCAGGTTCTGTGAGAAAAAGCAGTCAACAAACACAAAAGAGAACTCTAACAGTTTTCTTCAAACACAAGTTCAAGTTTACCTCTCTTGGAGCATTTTCTTCTCTGTTTTGTTCTGCAACAGAAATAAAAGTGTCCTATATCAGTCAGTGGCAGCATTAAATTCTTTATGAGCTAAATCTTTATTGAATACATGCAAATACCTGTCTGTAGTCGTTTGATTTTAACAGGAAACCCAACAATAATTGTCAAAAGAAGAACACAGGCACCTCCCAAAATGCTCATCCACCATGTTGGATTACCTAATCAATAACAGTTATTTTAGCAGAATGTAATAAATATGGTCTTATTTAACCAGCCACATGGAAACAAAACTTACTCTCACACTTGGAGTCCATGTCACCATCACACCAGGAGTCGTTACCTACGAGGAAATAGCAGTGTTAAAAGTGTTTCTTTAAAATGGAGTCAAAAAGAAGCTCTTACCTTTGACCTTTAAATCGTAAACACAAATATCTCCTTTTCCAAACACGTCCAATCCACAAAAATAGAAGCCACAGTCGGCCATCTCAACACGTCTGATTTGGAGAGTGACTTGAGACTTAGTGGAGTTCATAATAAACCTTTTGTCTAGAATTCCCTCACAGGACAGTTGGTCTTTGAAACTCCCATTAATAGAAGCAATGTGGCAGTAATTTCTATCGTGAAGAAGCTTGGCCCAGAATGTGGGCACAGGTTTGTTGGCGATGTTTCTACACGACAAGTTGACATCTTCTCCAAGTTTGACCTTCACAATGTAAGACTTGGTGCTCCAACCTAAAACAAACAGCAATATTTACTTAGAGCCAAGAATAAATGAATGATGAAGAAGAGGCAGTACTTACAGAAGCAGCCCAGAAGTAAAGCTGTTGTGACGGTGAAGCTCTTCATTGTGCCAGTGTGACACTGGCACAGCAGGGCGCTTTATAGTCCTTTTAAGGTAGTTTTTTGTAAAGGGGCGGGCTTCTGTTACCGGCCACATGAAGGATGTCCGGACAAGAGGCTAAAGCAGAGCGTTATGTCAACAACAGCATTTAGTCTTCACTCGTTCAACTTTATGCATCAAATGTATTTAACGTTCTGTGGTGCATTACATCCACAAACTCAAAAATCCATGCAGTACTATAATTTTGGCAATTTCTTTAATGTTTAAATTTAGAGTAGATGTTGATTCTAAATTTAAACCACACTGCTCTTTCTCTTCCTGTCCTGGCACTCACCTCAACCTGCTGCTACAGGGGCCTAGGCCTTTGAGTTGAGACATCATATTATTCCAACAACAGGAGAACTCAAAGCATACTGAGACTCAAAACATCTTTTGTGTCACACTAAAATGTATGGTCACTAAATGTACTTTTATGTCAGTGGTGGAAAGAGTACTGAATATTTGTACTCAAGTAAAAGTACAGTTACATGGCCAAAATAATCCTCACTTACAAGTAAAAGTACTTGTGTTAAAAAGGTACTCTATTAAAAGTATAAATTACTCTTAAAAAAAAAAACTCAAGAGAATTACTTTCTTACTGTTGATGTAAAAGGGAACATGTTGTAACTACTACGGCTGTATATAAAAGACCAAAATAGAAAATTGTGGTCTACATTGTAGTGTATGAGCTATGATATGATGTAATAAGAAATATTAATTTATTAATTTTGGTAAATTATTAATTAATATTTTTATTATCAAAATTGTCTCGTAAAGGGGCACCACCCAGATGATTCTGGGAAACTGATTATACTGATTAAGTCTCAATTAATCTGAAGGAAGAGAATTCTAAACCTGTTTTCGGATATAATTCTGAAATAATCAAAAGGAAAACCAAATCAAATCTTTAACGTTTAAGGGGGTTTTATTAAAGATTATACAAAATTAAAATGATGGATAGGAAAGGACACAAAGGATGAATTATTGACATATAATGGGAATAATGATTAAACAAAAGAAGAACCACAAAATTATTGACTAGAGCTTTGTGGATGATGATATTTTGTCTGGTTGAAACTCGGCTGGGTAGTTTCTAATTACGTATTATCAAAAAGGGGCTTTGGGAAAAGGATTGGTGAATTGATTTGAGCTTATACAGTTAACGCCAAACTCTTTTTTATGTCAAGTGCGCCTTACTTTGGGTCGCTGGTGCTGTCCAGTACGAGTGCGCCGCAGATCCGAAGGTTTGCTCCGATTTTCTGTAGCGGGCGACTGGATTTGAAGAGCCCGCGTCCACAAGATGTCTGCTACTTGACTAGCGGAGGCCGCTGGCTGGTTGCGCGGCTTGTCGGGAAATGGAGTCGTGGAAGGCGTCAACTGTATAAGCCGTGAAAGTCTCTTTCCTTGCCGTTGGTATTGGCAAGAACAGATTAAAGTCTTTGAAAAATATCACTGGATCGCTGAAAAAGAGGTTTCTCAGGAGTCGTTTTCTCTGGCGTAAAAACGGCTGTGAGGGTTTTAGCGTAGATCTGTGTCCTTTGCAGAACTACAGATTTTCCGTGCGTCTCCGGAGATGACGTCAAACAAAAAGGCAATGTGCAGCTTTAAAAATAAAATCACGTTTTACAGACCTGTAAAACGGTCCAAACTTGAAGACAAGATGTGTCTAGAGAGAAGAGTCCGCACGCCGCCAAAATTGCGTGGGACAAAGGAAGGATTAGGCTGTAGGCCTAAAAGAAGAGAAAGCTGCAGAAGCTTGAAGTGGCTTCAACAGTGTTGCGAAAGAGAGCTCAAGAGCGTTGCAGAGAAGAGGAACAAGAGAAAGAACTTCCTGCGTGCTCGGGGTTTTGTCCCGCTTGCCGGGGGTGTGTCTTTGGGGCGTTTTCCTTTTTCTGGGTGAACGCCTAGTTTGTAATTCAAACTAAAATCTCATCGTCCACAAAAACATATTACATATTTAGTTAATTATAAGCATACACATATATTTGATAATGCAGCTTTGTAACGATAGAATGCATTGTACACATGTTGTTAACACATATAAATTCATTCAACCATTTATTGACTGTAAACTTGTAAAGCTGAGGTGGGGACAGTATCTGTCCGTTGGGTTCTCAATCCTGTGGGGAAAAGCATTCATTCAATCATTTAAACAATTTATTTTTATTAAACAAGAATGTTTCTTGTGAAATGTCCGAGTCCGTTTGTAAACTTTCCGTTTACAGAGAAGTTTAAATCAGTTTTGGTGAGGAAGTATTGAGCAGAGTTACTCCATACTGTCGCTAGGCAGCATTGTATCACCAGACAGTCTCAGGCCTTTGTTTGGCCTAAATACACAAGTCGTATTTCAGGGCTGAGGGGGCGTCGGTTCTGGCTCCAGCCAGTCTGCCAACGCCTTTGATCTTCTGAGATGAAGAAGGTAAGAGCCATTAGGTGAGAGTTATCTCTGAGTTTTACGTCCTTGGAAAACAAAGAGACCATCTGTGGTTCATTAGCACATAGCCGTTAAACTCTGGTCTGCTGGCAACGTAAACACTTTCTCGTCTGCAGAAGGATTTGACGGCATAAATTGTCGTGGTTTGACACTTTATAGCTGTAAACCCCAGCGTGACCTGGATCTGGTGTTCTGGTCACTACAACATCACAAAATGGAGCAGCAATATTTACATGGACTGTTCACTTTTATATAAATCTAATAAATATCTTGTTGTAAAGTTAAAATGGTGGGCATTTATAAAGCGCTTTTTTGTACCCTTCTTGGGCATCCAATGCACTTTACATGATGCTTCCATTCACACCTGGGGCAAATGGGGGCAAACGGGGTGGGGGTGGGGATGATGCATTAATGTAAGTCGCTTTGGATAAAAGCGTCTGCTAAATAAATAAATGTAAAAAAAAAGAAAAAATCTAAAGATTTGACAGAAGCTCTACCAGAAGGATCAACAATGTGTTTCAGAAGAGCCCCTCTCTGAGTGATAAACTGGTAAAAAGCTGAATCACTCTTCTGCAGCAAAAAGCATAACTGGGAACTTTAAGTGTGGCTACCGTAAACTTTGTAACAACATAATAAACACAATTTTTTTATATATGTTAATACAGACCAAACATTTTATAATAAAATAAAAAAACAAAAATCATTCATTAACTGCAATATTCCATATGTGGTCTAGAGTGTCCATGTGGATGTCCCCATATTAAAAGAACAAAGCAAAAATATAAAACTAGACATGCTTAACATAGACATGCTATCGAAGTGGGCGGCGCAGTAAGCACCAACCTGTCAGCAGGAGGAACCAAATGAGCAGGATTTGCAGCAGAAGCAGCAGAACTAGAACTAGCTGCAGGAGGCACCCGTTTCATTTGCGGCCTTTCATTGTCAGCCCTTAATTGAGCCACCAGGTCCCGCAACGTCTGGAGTTCTTTCTCTTTAATTTCACATATGTACCAAAACCAAGTCCACAGCTGTAGACAGCTGTTGCCTTTGCCTGAATACAAAACACACAAAAAAGAGATGTTTCAGGTGCAGGCTTAATCAAATAAAAACAAAAAGGTCCAGAAACTAAACTCGTTTGGCCAAATAACAGTCCAGGTGACACAGCCGAAACACACCGCGACACTAAAACAAAGAACCAGTTTCCACCAATTTTTAGTGTTGCAGAGCAAATAGTACAACATGGCCTGCCTGACGTAGCAAAGGGAAAAAATACTGTGAAATATGGCACTCTACACGCCAAGAGTGAGCCACTGAAATCTGATAACAGTGCACCTGAAGACAACAGGACAGCTCCCAGATGAACAGCGGCCCTGGGTAAAAGAACCGAACACACCGGAGCCAAGACACGTCTGGACTATTTTAGATCAAATAACCAACCAACAAACAATGACACTGAAAGTGAAATGAAAATGGGAATGGCACAAATTTATACCTGGCAACCCAACAGACAGGTAGGACCGTAGGAGCATTATAAACTGCAGCACAGACACAGATGAACTCTACTGCTACACAGATCTGTCAGATCTTTGTCTTGGATCTTATGTTTCTGTCTCTGAACTCTCTCCTCTCAGCTCTGACTCATGCTAAACCTTCATTTGCAAATGCTTCCTGTTTCAAATTTGCTTCTATTATTACTGCAGTTTCTCACTGTAACCTACTTGGAACATGCACACAAATGACACACACTGTGTTTAAAAACTGCTGACTCTATTTAAAGCAACTATTGGAGATCACTGTCTGTTAGCTCTGGGCTCAATGTGTTGTTACTTTGCAGTTGTTACTTCGGTTTTAACATTTAACAAAAAAAGACTGACACAAAACCACATTTACACTAGCAATTATAGAAACATTGTTTAACACTTTGAATTTCACAAGTGCATTTTATCATTTGGACAGTGTCACAAAATGAACGACCACAGAAGAGGACAAGATGACACTGTTCATAACAGCAGAGCTACATAACATAGTGTCAGATCAAATATACAAATGAATGTTAAAACGCTGAGTCGGTCTGTGTGAGGCACAAACCTTGCTCTCAGTCTTTTTTCTGCAGAGTTCTGTGCCACACAGCTCACTACAGGACCACATCTAATCCACACAGGTGCTGTTATTAATGCACTTTGTCCAGATCAAGTCTGTGAGCTCCAGTCCTATTAACAAGTGAAAAGCTTATCAGAACAAACATGTCTGCAGGAGCCATACACTCCACTACTCAACTCTAAATGTTTGGACACACAGTAATTTCTAGAGCTATTGAATACCCTTTTTTTATGACCCAAAATCTCACATTTAGTCATTTAGCTGACTATTTTATCCAAAACGACTTACATGTGGCTTCCATTCACCAGTGTCTCAGCTGGAACAGGAGGAAAGGTGGGTTAAGTGTCTTGCCCAAGAACACAACGACAGTATGAACTGTGGGGAGAGCGGGAATCTAACCTGACCCAGAAAAAATGCATTAAGTACTGATGTAAAAGTATCATAGAATAATACTGAGTGAATGATATCTATTTATGCAAGCCTCAGAATTTACAAGTTGGAGACTACAGATCTATAAAAAGCACTAAAACAAAAACCATTCATTGTTTAACTCGTATCAATTTGTCTAAAGTGTATTCACAGACGCAGCAGAAGAGGAGACTCAGGGGTTGGAGAAAACACAGAGTAAGTTCCCACAGTAATGGAAAACCCAGAGTCCCTCTCTCTCCAGGGTTAACACACTGAGTTTAGACTAAAGCTGCTTCTGAAACAGGGCCTTTACGTTGCTTTGCTCTCAGTCCGATGTAAGCTGTTGCTTCTGTGGTTTCAGTCCTCACCACAGTGGAAAAAGAGCAAGGGCAGTCTGAGACGTGTGCAAACCCACATTTGTATGTAAGTGCATCAAAGGCATCCAATTCTAATCAGATTATTTAAAAATTTTAAAAAGATAAAAGTTTTGTTTGAGTATTTGGTGCACTTATGCTTTTTGCTACCTTGTGTTGTTAAAATTGCTTCAATTGTTTTCCTTGCTTCGGATAAAATCATCTGCTAAATGACTAAATGTAAATGTAAGTATGTATTTTCTACAGAAAAGATACAAAAACAGCAGTTCCAGTTTGTTCCTGGGTTTATCTGGTGGCAGCGTAAATAACACTCGGCTCAGTGGAATCTGCTCGACGAGCTCGTCTTGGCTTTTGTTTGAAATTAACTGCAGCATAGTTCAAGTTCTCTGACGCCAGGTTCTGTGAGGAAAAGCAGTCAACAAACACGGAAGAAAAATCTAACAATATTCTTCAAACACAAGTTCAAGTTTACCTCTCTTGGAGCATTTTCTTCTCTGTTTTGTTCTACAACAGAAATAAAAGTGTCCTATATCAGTCAGTGGCAGCTTTAAATTCTATAAGAGCTAAATCTTTAATGAATACATGAAATACCTGTCTGTAGTCGTTTGATTTTAACAGCAAACCCAACAATAATCATCAAAAGAAGAACAGAGACACCTCCCAATATAATGCTCATCCACCATGTTGGATTACCTAATCATCAACAGTTATTTTAGCAGAATGTAATAAATATGGTCTGATTTACACAGCCACATGGAAACAAAACTTACCGTCACACTTGTCACCATCAGACCTGAAGTCGTTACCTACGAGGAAATAGCAGTCGTGTTGGTGTTTCTTCAAAATGAATTTAAAAAGAAGATCTTACCTTTGACCTTTAAATGGACAACAGTAATTTCTCCTTTTCCAAACATTTCCAATCCACAAAAGTAGAAGCCAGAGTCGGCCATCTCAACACGTCTGATTTGGAGGAGGACTTGAGACCTGTTGGAGCTCATTTTAAACCTGTCGTCTGTAAATCCCTCAAAGAACTTGGGGTCGCTATTATTCATGGAAGCAATGCGGCTGTAATTTTTGTCGTTAGGAAGCCTGGACCAGAATGCAGGCACAGCTTTGATGGAGATGTTTCTGCACGACAAGACGACATCTTCTCCATGTTTGACGTTTACAGTGTAAGACTTGGTGCTCCAACCTAAAACAAACAGCAATATTTACTTAGAGCCAAGAATAAATGAATGATGAAGAAAAAGCAGTACTTACAGAAGCAGCCCAGAAGTAAAGCTGTTGTGAAGGTGAAGCTCTTCATTGTGCCAGTGTGATACTGGAACAGCAGGGCGCTTTATAGTCCTTTTAAGGTAGTTTGTTGTAAAGGGGTGGGCTTCTGTTACTGGCCACATGAAGGATGTCCGGACAAGAGGCTAAAGCAGAGCGTTATGTCGACAACATCACAGCACTTTAGTCTTCACCCATTCAACTTTATGCCTTAAATCTATTTAAAGTTCTGTGATGCATTACCTCCACAAACACAAATACAAGAATCCAGGCAGAACTATAATTTAGGTTACTTCTTTAAAGTTCAAATTTAGACTTGATGTGGATTCTCAGTTTAGACCACACTGCTCTGTCTCTTCCTGTCCTGGCACTCACCTCAACCTGCTGCTACAGGTGCCTCGTACTTTGATTTGAGACGTCATATTATTCCAACAAAAGGAGAACTCAAAGCAAAAAGAACCAAGAACTAAGAGTAGGTCTCACTCTGAAGTGCAGTTCCTATGTCACACACAAAAATGTAAATGTCAAAGAGTAAGCCCGTAGATGTTTTTGTTGTAATTACAAGTTTACACCACAAGATGGTACTTAAACATGTAATGTGTTAATACATGTGATTGTTTTAATGACAGAGTATGAGAGAAGTGAGCCATTAAAAACACACTACCGTTCATCTGTCTCATCATTTCTCTGTTGTGCACTGATGTGCACTCAGACCCAGGACAGGATCAGGGTCTGAGTGCACATCAGCAGATCCCAGATCCATGAGTGGACATGTCGCCGCCCACAGACAAACAACAATAGGGTGAACTGAAATAAGGGTGATCTCTGAGTCTGAATCAGGCCAAAGGAGCAGGGCTCAAGCACATGTCTGTGTGAGATGGAGACAGCTCCACAGGTTCTGATTCTGCTCCTGAACAGATTTGTCTTGGATCACAGCACCATGTCACAACTGCAGTGTGGAAATACCAGCCTCATGACACATAAAGGTCAAGGTCAGGTCAGGTCTAATACCCGGGGCTTACAGAACTGTTAGCCAAACTTCCCTGGAATATGGCTTTTTCCAGCCGGGCTACCAAAATGGGCTTTCTTTAAATTTTTAAATAAATTACTATGCAAACCTTTCTGTGTTTTCTATGGCAGGATTTAGATGAGGTCAAGGCACATGTAACGCCAAATGCTCAGTGTTTTCAGTGCTTTTCAGTGAAACCTCCATGTTTCGTGTAGCACTCTCAGTCGGGCACCTGTCCCACTGTAAACACTGGTTTTACCAGAATACAGCCCTATGAGTCCAACAAGAGTCTAGAGCTTTTGCTTCTGGCCAACTCCTTTAAGAGTTTGACTTTGACTTGAGTAGTGTAAAAATACTGCTACAGTTCAGTCTCTCGGTCTCTCTGCCTTTACACACAGACCACTGTCGGGGTCTCTTCAGAACAGACCTGACGAGCTGAGGCTGTCCTATACTCACACAAAGTGGACATAAAACAACTCTTCAGAGACTTACAGTCCACAATAATAATGACCTGTCTGTTCAGGTGGACTAATGATAATCATCTATTTACTTTTATTTTTGATGGTGCATTAATGATTGACCATTTCTCTAAAGAAAAACAAACAAATACAACATTAATGGAAAAAGAGTTTCTTTCTACAGGTTATTTGCTTCATATTAAATTAATGAATCAAGGAGGAATATTTTTTTGACAGGAAATGAGATGATTATGAATAAATATGTGAAGAAATGTGATAAAGATGGAAGGAGGAGTTATTCTATTCTATTCAGTGGTCTTCAGAAATAATCAACGTGAGAGGTAAAAGTGTCTGCACAGCTGTGTGGTGAAACAAGTCCAATTATTAGCGTTATTATTCATCTTATTAGCCATTTATAATCAAGTTAAACCTTGATCCTTTATCAACATTTAGACCTTTCTCTTATTTACCATTTTTCTCAAAGTTTTTAGAAAAGTTGTTTTAACTCAGTTTTAGTTTTTTTTAGAAAACAACAATATGCTAGAAAAGTTTCAATCTGGTTTTAGGTCTCAACATATTACTGAGTCTGCGCTGCTGAAAGAACACAATAATATTGTTTTATTCCTTGATGCTAAAAATTCTGTGCAGCTGGTGATCCTTGATCTCACAGCAGCTTTTCTGTGGACCACTCAGTCCTTATCACCCTCCTGGCTCAACAGGTTGGGCTCCAGGGCTCAGTCCTGCAGTGGTTCTGCTCCTACTTCAACAACAGGAGCTTTGTTGTTATGATTGATGACTTTTTGTTCTCCGCTGCCCCTCTGTCCTCCGGACTGCCACAAGGATCCATTCTTGGTCCTGTTCTGTTTTCACTCTACATTCTGCCTCTCGGTTCTATTATTGCTAAGCACAATCTCTCCTGCCACTTATATGCTGACCATCTCCAGGTCTATGGAGGTGTCTCCAAATTGTAACTGTCATATATTATAATATATTATTTACATTTACATTTAGTCATCTAGCTGACACTTTTATCCAAAGCGACTTACACCAGTGCAACATTTTAGTTGACGCTTTCATTCAAAGCGACTAACATTAAGGTTCCATTCACCAGTGTTACAGCTGGAACACCACTGTAGGCAAGGTGGGTTAAGTGTCTTGCCCAAGGACACGACGACAGTATAAACTGTGGGGAGAACGGGAATCGAACCTACTAACTTCCGGTTGAAGGACGACCGCTCTACCACTGAGCCACTGCCGTCCCTATTTTAGATAATAATGTTTTAGAATCTGATAAATGTCAGTGTCCAGTGTCACAGACACTGAGTCTTCTCATTCATTTACTTTTAACAGTTATAGGCTGTGTCCAAATTCAGGGTCTACATCCTTCGGAGTCCTCATTTGAAGGATGTTACGTCACAGCGCCGCGACGAAGGCTGTCCAAATTCGTAGGATCCTTCAAATGCGGCCCACAAATACGTCCTCCTTTTCCCCGAATTGGAAGGATGGGTGTGGTGGATCCTTTCCCGTCCTACCTATCCCATAATTCTTTTCGGCGGAGCGTAATGGCCAATGAAGCGGCGGTAGCGAGTGGGAGAGGAGTATGCTTTTAGATGTAAGTTTTTTAAAAACTGGCTTTTAAAAAATATATATATTTTTCAGTGGTTGTCTAGTTAGGCATTTTGTTTTAGCGTTAAGTATTTTTTTTACATTTGTACGTTTATATGTACAAATAAAACATTACTTTCGTAAACTAGCTTCTTCCTTACTGCCTGTGTGAATATCCCCTTACACACAGCTAATTTGTTAGTGATTTGAAGCTGTTTTAAAGCTTCTAGGGACGAAAGAGCAGACAGAAGTTTTTATAAAGCTCCGGGGAGAGAACGATGAGCTCTTTACTGGAGCAAAGAACTCTGCCACTGTGGGATGGAGGTACAGTAATAAATCTATTTAGAAATCCCATTGTAATATCAAGGCAGTTTTGTTTCTTTTTTGTTTTGTGCAGTACATATAACATTTCCTGCAGTCATTAAACAGCTGAAACATTTTCTTAGTTCTCTTGTTTTGTCCTTTTCTAGTTTAATTCTGCACAGTATTGTTCCACAATTGTCGTTTTGATATCTGTGATTAACACAATTCCAATATTTTCTCTTTTTATCCTACATTAGGATAGTTTTGGAGAAGATGGGTCTGTCTGGTAAAGTGACACCAGCCCAAGCAAAGAAAAAGTGGGACAATTTAAAAAAGAAATATAAAGTATGTCCATATATAGAAAATAATATTGTTAGTAACAGTTAAACAAATCCTAGGTTTAAGCTTACATGTTTTGTGAACAGTTTATATATTTTTACTTGTCTTTAGGAATACACTGCCGATCAGCGCGTCAGGAAGCAGCAGTCAGAGCAGCGATCATCATGCGATCACCGTGACGGAGGACGAGGTTCGAAGGGCACTAAAGCGAGTGAATGTAAGGAAAGCAGCTGGACCTGATGGGATTTCTGGCCGTGTTCTGCGGTCCTGCGCTGATCAGCTCGCTGGTTTGTTTACATGCATTTTTAATGAGTCTCTTGCCACATCAGTGGTTCCCACCTCATTCAAAAAATCGACCATCATCCCTGTGCCAAAAAACAATAAACCCTCTTGTCTAAATGACTATCGTCCAGTTGCCCTCACATCAATAGTCATGAAGGTCTTTGAGGACTGGTTAAAAACGTCATCTGCTCCTCCATCCCGGATACTTTGGACCCCCTTCAGTTTGCTTATCGCCCAAACAGATCCACAGATGATGCCATCTCTCACATCCTGCACTCTTCTCTCACACATTGACAGCAATAACAGGAACTATATAAGACTGCTATTTATTGACTATAGCTCAGCTTTTAATACTATAGTCCCCATTAAGCTAGCTTCCAAACTCATAGACCTCGGACTGAATCCTTCACTCTGCAACTGGATCCTTGATTTCCTCACCGGCAGACCTCAAGTGGTGAAACTAGGCCAGTACACCTCCAGCTCCATCACACTGAACGTAGGAGCCCCACAGGGCTGTGTCCTGAGTCCCCTGTTCTACTCTCTCTACACACACGACTGCGTGTCTTCGCACAGCTCCACATCCATTATCAAATTCGCTGATGATACTGTGGTTCTGGGCCTCATTCACAACAATAATGAGACCGCATACTTGGATGAGGTAGAGAAATTAACATCATGGTGCCAGGACAACTGCCTCTCTCTGAATGTGAGCAAAACAAAAGAACTAATTGTAGACTTCAGGAAGACGCAGCAGCAGCCCTTCACTCCTCTCATGATAAGCGGGACCCCTGTGGAGAGGGTGAGTAGCTTCAAGTACCTTGGTGTAAACATCTCTGAGGACCTGACTTGGACTACTCACATTCAAACTCAGGTAAATAAAGCCAGGCAAAGACTGTACTTTCTGCGACAGCTGAGGAAATTCAGGGTCTCACCAGCAATCCTGAAAACTTTCTATTCTGGAGCTATAGAAAGTATATTGACTCAATGTATCTCAGTGTGGTATGGGAACAGCTCCAGTCAAGACTGCAAAGCCCTGCAGAGAGTTGTGCGCTTAGCTGAGCGCATTTCAGGGTCTGCTCTCCCCTCTCTGCAGGACATCTACCACAAACGCTGCAGAAGCAGAGCTGCAAAAATTATCAAAGACTCCACCCACCCCAGTAATCATATTTTCACTCTGCTGCCATCTGGTAAGCGCTACCGTAGCCTGATGGCAAAAACCGAGAGACTCAGGAGGAGTTTTTTCCCACAGGCCATCAGGCTCTTGAACTCGAAACCAGCCACCTCACATTGACACACTGACAGTGTCACTCTGTTTTGCTACAAACTGTTTTGCACATTTGCTTCCTGCACCTTCATGTGATTCTTAATATTTAAGACCACAGCTAAATGCATATATGCACACTGTACATCCCTGTACATTTTTAATATTAAGTCTACAGTTTACATTCATGCACATTATCTTGCGATCTAGATTTATTCCACATTACACATTTTTATATTTTTTATATTTTATTCTTATATTTTTTATTGTTTACTTTTTATCTCATTCTTACATAGCTACATTTATGTATATTTTCATCTGTGTGTTTTCCTTAATAATTGCACTGTCCATGGAGCGGACCTGACTTACATTTCACTGCTGGTTATATATGCTGTATATAATTTTGTATGTGACGAATAATCTTGAATCTTGAACAAGTATCCAGGGTCAGGAGAGGGAGTGAGTGGGAAGCCCACTGCTGCTACTTGGCCCTGGTTTGTCCAAATGGATGAGGTTTTAGGACAAAGGCCTTCAATTTGCCCCCCTGTCCTTATTGCCTCCATCCCTATGGACACTCCAGGGCCAAGTGCAGCAGTGAGTGACCAAGAGGAGAGAGAGGAAGAAGAGAGGGAAGGAGATAGGCAGCCAGCAGCGAAGAAGAGGAGAAGGGACAGTGACCAAGAGCTGTTAGACCTCATCAGGGAGGACATGAGGCAGCAGAGAGAGGCTGAAGAGAGGAGAGCACAGGCTGAAGAGAGGAGGGCACAGGAGAGCAGGGAGAGGATGGACAGGCTTTTCTCCATTCTGGAGCGTTGGGTCGCCAATTTTATTTTTTTTTCTTGGGGTGGGAGGGATTACATTTTTTCCATTGTTAGCTTCAGTTGTTTGAAATAAACTGTTTGAAATAAATACTTCTCATTCATTGTATTTCTTTTTTTTTATTTTCCATAATTTTCAAAGTAAAAGGAACATTTGTAAAGAAAATAAAGTGTATAATTATTTAATGACATTCAGAAAACAAAATTGAGGCAACAAAATTCAAGAACATACAGAAACTATTTACAGACCTATTTACAGGACAACAGATTTTAACAAATCACTGCAGGATTATCTGAGTGACCAGGTATTGGACCATTTTTATGTTTAATTACAACGGTACAGTACATCAGAATAAGTGTTTAACAGATAAAAGCATTATTCTACCTTAAGACAAATTTAAATATCAAAACTCAATTATTTTTAATACAATAAACATTATACATATTACATGAATAATTATATACATATGATTTATATATATATATATACTATTATTTAGATAGATAGAGTTTATCTGACAAAACAAGCTAAAGTTTATGCTTCGGCTCAATGAATTTGTTGGGGAAATTAGCAGAATACTTAGCAAAGAAAGTATTTAATTTATTTAATTGTTTTATTTCTTCCAAAAGAACTAAAATAAGGAGAATAACTTTTTGTTTGTCCCGCTTCTTGCTTAGCGCTGTCACGGTTGCTAGGCGACAGAATATGAGCAACGGGTAAGGGAGGGAACTGAAAGAAGGGTAGGCTGTCCAAATTCACAAACACCGACTTCCGGGTTTTGAGGTCGACGGAGGACCCCTCCTCCTTCAACCGGGTAGGAAGGATCCTAAGGAGGATGCAGACCCTGAATTTGGACACAGCCATAGTCAGTATAACTAATGGTTCCCTTGTTCTAAAATATAAAAGTTGTTAAAATACCAGAATACAGGGAATTACACAAAAATACATTATGATATGTCTTTAAGTATCCACCACTGTGTTTAAATGTGGCTCTTGTCTCCCAGGTTTTCTCTTCTTTTAAAGCTATAAACCAAGCATCACTTCCTGGCATTTGTGTTTAATACAATAAAGCACAATACTCTTGTTGTGGATTATTAATTTCTGTTCACAAATCTAATTGTATTTTAAAATGTCTAATAATACATAAGGAACAACTAACCATAATTTTGGCCAGTGTGTTCTGCTGGAACACTACAGCATATATTCCATACAATAATTATTTCTGATTTATTGAAAACTACACATATACCTATCTTATTAATCTGATTTAGCCTTTATTGTTTAACCTTCTGTGTATCAGCTGCTGTTGAAGCAATGTCTTTAATGGTCTCAGAGAACGACACTGAAATAGCGCACAGGGTTCACAGAGACTGTTTTCTCTGAGCCTGACACAGGCTACAGTCTCCTCACTGTCAGCACTGCTCATGTTTATTCCCTCTAGTGTAGGCCCAGGGCTAGGCTTAAAACATTCAGGGCATAAGCCACGGAAAACCGTCCTGGCAACGCCACTCTCACTCTTTTCATTATTGGTCTAAAACCAAAAGCAATAATGTCTAATGTCTCACATCTAGGCTGCATCATGTCCTTCTTACTGTAACTTTGGATTTTTTTTATTAATCCTTTCTTATCTCAGATGCGACAGTAGCTCAATGGGTAGAGCGGTCGTCCTTCAACCGGAAGGTAGGTGGTTCGATTCCCGCTCTCCCCACAGTTCATACTGTCGTTGTGTCCTTGGGCAAGACACTTAACCCACCTTGCCTCCAGTGACTGTAACACTGGTAATTACATTAGAACAATGTAAGTCGCTTTGGATAAAAGCGTCAGCTAAATGAATAAATGTAAATGTAAATGTAGATGTATGTGTCACACCACTCCAAGCTGAAATAGTGTAGACTGAGCTCTTTATTCCCCTCAAAAGGCCGGAAGATATCCGAGGTATACACATTTATACAGTCCATACAGTGAAGTTACTGCACTGGCATAAAGTGGCTTGGCAGTGAGTCCAATCACTCACCGAACAGGTTGACCTAGTCCATCTTGTATGTTAATGTCTCTCTTGGGCTTCACTCTTTTCACTGAGTGGACCTGGAGAGGAAACAGTGCTGGTTCCAGAATGTTTATTTCAATATTGTCCTGTCCTGTTACAGTGTCCATCCTTAACTCCTCTGTGTCCGCTCGGAGATCCTGAGTGTCCACTGTCTGCTCCTGAGTATCCTTCTGAGGCTCTGGTTGGTCAGTTTGCTCCAATCCAATAGGAGTTACTCTTCAGGAGGGTGATGATGGTGAAACCTTACTTCTAGTCCAGGATTGCTCCTCTTCATCTGAGCTCTCTGCATGTTCAAAACTATAATTCAGATTTTTGTTTTTTGTTCTGTGTTTTGGCCATTACAGGGCCTTAACATGTTGTCATAAAGATTGTGTCCTCGCCCAGAGCCACGTTCAGTCTTTACCTCATAAACAGGGCTGTTTTCCCCCTTTTGAGAGCCCACTGCATGAATCTGATCCTCCCAATATGAGCATGATTTTCTTGCCCCTTTCTGCTTTAACATGTTCCTGACAAGAACCTTGTCCCCAGGTTGCCTTTTTTGTCATAATACGTCTTTCCTCTAAAGTCTTTTTAATGTTTTGGATGCAATGTCATATGCTTCTTTCATTTCTTGTTTCCATTTCTGAGCATAATATGCATGTGTTTTACATCCATTTGTCTTATTCAGTCCAAATATTGAATCTATTGGAAGACGTGGGTGCCTAAGAGTAGATAAAAGAGTGAGCGTCCGGTTGATTTATTAGTTGTACAGTTATAAACATGAACATCTTTGTTTACATAGTCACTCCAGTTTTCCTTTTTGTCTTCATCCAGGGTCTACAGTTTAGAAACCAAGGTGCGACTCAGTCTTTCTGCTGGGTGTTAGGGTGTTAGGGTGTAGTATTTGAATTGTCCATCTGTTACATCTGTATGTAAATGTCTGTGTGTTCTACCGGCTTGAGGAATGGGGGGTGTGTCTGGTCTTGGTTCCTGATTGGCTGATACTAACTAATGTCTGTGTTCCACCTGCAGGAGGAATGGGTGTGTCTGATCACGGATACTGATTGGCTGCTACCCTTTATAAGGAGGAAGTTGATGCCGGTTGAGAGACTGCTGCTACGCTCCGTGTTTCTGTCTGGGCTCCGTCTCCTGTTGGCTGCTGTCGATGCCAGGGGCAGCTTAGACGTTTCTGCTCCGTGTTTATTTTCTCAGTTAGTTCTTTTAGGTGATAGAACCTGTGGTCCTGTTTTAACGGTTTGTTATTTTACAATTTAAGGTATTAGGATTGGTTGTGTCTCAGGGACAGGGAGGCCAGTGAGTGTATGTTTTCCAATAGACCATCATCAGAAACACAAATTCATTTTCCCTCTTTTGTTCATTTTGGCGCTGTTATATAGACAGTTTGAGCTTTAGTTGTGTATGGCTTTTTTGGTTTGTCCCAAATCTTCTGTTTAATTAATAAATTGTGTTTTGTGCTGCCTTACACTTTGTGTGTGTTGAATTTATGTTAAGTTCCCTTGTGGTTTAGCGGGGATCGTAACATATTTGGGGGCTAAATCAAAGTAGACTATTCTGCCTTGTGAGTTAATTGAGTAATTCAGGTAGGACTTGCAGGTGTGTATTTTGTGTGGGAAGCTTTGTTTGTGTGTTAGCCTTGTGTCTTGTGGCTGGCCTGATTCTGGGTTTAAACATGGAGTTTAACCTGGATGAATTTGTTTCTGCTCCCACTTTGGAGGTTCTGCATCGGTGTAGAAAAGATGATCTCCTGCTAGTTGCTGAACATTATGAAATTGTGGTCACGAAGCAAGCTAAGAAGGCTACGGTAAAGACTCAAATTTATAATGCTTTGGTAGAGCGTGGGACGTTGACACCGATACAAACTAAACCTAAAGGGCCTAGAATGTCTTCCTCTAGTAGTACGGGGGATGAAGCAGTTAGATTAAAGGAGCTAGAAGTTGAATTAGAGCGTCTTGCTTTAAAGGAAAAGGAGCTCTATTATATTAATATGTTGGAGACAAAGAAATTGGAGCAACAAACACAGATTCGCATGCGCGAATTAGAGCTTGGTGTTGGTCCTCGGTCTCAGTCTGTGGACTTTGACGTAAGTAAAAACATTCGCTTAGTTCCCCATTTAATGAGAAGGATGTGGATAAGTATTTTATATTGTTTGAACGTGTTGCACGCTCACTTAAATGGCCAAAAGAGATGTGGACATTGTTATTGCAGTGTGTTCTGGTAGGGCGTGCGCGAAACATATGCCTCATTGTCAGCAGAAGATAGTGTTGATTTTGATAAAGTTAAAACTGCTATCCTTCGAGCTTTCCAGCTTGTTCCTGAAGCATACAGGCAAAAGTTTCGTAAATTAAGAAAGCTATCAGATCAGACTTATGTAGAGTTTGTCCGAGAGAAAGAAATACTCTTTGATAGATGGTGCACATCACAAGGCATTACAGACTTTGCGCGCAGCTTAAACAGTTAATTTTAATGGAAGAATTTAAGAACAGTCTTTCTGAAAGAGTAGCAACATATTTAAACGAAAACAAAGTTGCTGATGTATCTAAAGCCGCTGTGGTGGTTGATGAATATGTCTTAACGCACAAGTCTGTCTTTGTGGAACGCCCATTTGGTTTTGGTTTTGAAAAAAATGAGCGCGAAGGTGAGAAAAAGGAGTTTCTGCCCTCTGAGCATGTGACGAACGTTGTGGCTGGTAATGTGGAAACAAAAGCTAATGATGTCACTTGTTTCTATTGTAGAAAGAGAGGTCATATAATCGCTAATTGTCAAGTACTGAAGAACAAGGACGTTAAACCAGTAGTTTTGATTAAGACTGTCAGTCAGGATAAGGAGTCGCATTTGCTTGAAGCCTGTGATTACACTGACTTTAAGCCTTTTGTAATGGATGGTTTTGTTTCATTGTCTGGACATGGTAGTAAAATCCCTGTAAAGATATTGAGGGACACTGCCGCCGCTCAGTCTTTTATCCTGGAAGGGGTTTTACCGCTGAGTAACAAAACCGCTATTGGTTATAAGGTCCCTGTGCGTGGTTTTAACCTGCAAGACGTTGGTGTTCCTTTGCATAAAATTGCTCTACAGTCAGACCTATGGTCAGGGGATGCCGCCGTTGTGCGGCCGGGTTTCCCAATTAACGGAGTTTCTGTTATAATGGGGAACGATTTGGCAGGAGGTAGAGTGCTGATTACACCAGAGTTAACACCTGTACCTATTGTCAGCCACAGTCCAGATAAACTTGAAAAAAATTATCCGGATGTGTTTACGTCTTGTGCTGTTACACGCGCTGCTTCAAAGCGCCGACTTGAGTTAACTAATGATGATATTGACTTAAGTGACTCATGTTTGAGTGGGGCTTGCTTTAATGACGGTTCGTTATCAGTTAACTCTGCTATAGACCCTGAACCTGTCACTATGTCACGGCTGGATTTAGTTAAAGAACAAAAGAAAGACAAGTCTTTGTCAACGTTTTTTGAACAAATCGTGAGTGATGAAAATATAAAAAATGTGTCTAGGGGTTACTTTTTGAGGGACCATATTCTCATGCGCAAATGGTTACCACGGCATGTTTCTGCTGGAGATGAGTGGCGGAGTGTGACCCAGATTGTTGTCCCGCTGCCCTTCCGAAAACAAATCTTGTCTCTAGCCCATGACAATCCATTTTCTGGTCATTTGGGGTTAGAAAGACCTATGACCGCATTTTGAGACATTTCTTTTGGCCAGGCTTAAAGAGATGTGGCCCGTTATGTCAAATCGTATCATGACCGAGATGACGCGCCCTTGGGGGTAGAGGACGCTAAAGATTCTGCAGCTTGCGTCTGTTGAGAACAATGAGTCCCGTAGTCCTTTGCGGGCTTGTCGGGACCTGTCTAGTGCTGGTGAAAATGACTCGTGGCGTGGGGCTTTGACTCAGGGTAAATTTTTCCAATTTTCCGTCTACTTGCCACTGTATGATAAACTGAAGAGTTTGAGGTGAGCAGGTTTTTTTCTGCATCCTTCAAACATATTCAGTGTCTTTGGGTGGGGGTGTTACATCTGTATGTAAATGTCTGTGTGTTCTACCGGCTTGAGGAATGGGGGTGTGTCTGGTCTTGGTTCCTGATTGGCTGATACTAACTAATGTCTGTGTTCCACCTGCAGGAGGAATGGGTGTGTCTGATCACGGATACTGATTGGCTGCTACCCTTTATAAGGAGGAAGTTGATGCCGGTTGAGAGACTGCTGCTACGCTCCGTGTTTCTGTCTGGGCTCCGTCTCCTGTTGGCTGCTGTCGATGCCAGGGGCAGCTTAGACGTTTCTGCTCCGTGTTTATTTTCTCAGTTAGTTCTTTTAGGTGATGGGCGCGGTGGTCCTGTTTTAACGGTTTGTTATTTTACTTTAAGGGTTAGGATTGGTTAGGCAGGGACAGGGGAGGCCAGTCGGGTACGACGGTCCAATGGCGGGCTGGCTCGGCTTGTTTCCCTCTTTTGTTCATTTTGGCCGACCCATCACCGCCTTTTTGTTCTTCTTTTACTTCTTCTGTTATATAGACAGTTTGAGCTTTAGTTGTGTATGGCTTTTTTGGTTTGTCCCAAATCTTCTGTTTAATTAATAAATTGTGTTTTGTGCTGCCTTACACTTTGTGTGTGTTGAATTTATGTTAAGTTCCCTTGTGGTTTAGCGGGGATCGTAACACCATCCCTGTGTGTTTCTGCATCTGTTGGAATAAAATATTCTTAAATTCTCTGTCCTTGTCATGGTGTATTTGACCAAGAAATCCAAATTTTAGAGAAAAGTCATTGAAAATCTTGTCTGCTGTAGTTTTGCCAGATTTGTTGTGAGTTGGTTAGGCCTGAGCAAACTTAAAAATATCAAGTAACACCAAAATATACACATACCCTCCGTTGCTTTTTTCAAGGTTTTCTATTGAAACCATTGCAAATGGTGCTGTAGCAGGTACATGACACATAGGGGCCCTACTTTGGACTGTTTTTTCCTGTTTATTTCATAAAACTCAATATCTCTTTGCATATTCGGCCAGTAGAACCTGTTTTTTAGCAAAGTTCAACACCTCTGAGTAACCCATTTCACAATTTAGGTATTTGTACACCAGTTTTTTGTGTCTCTAAAAGCACAATTTGAGTGTATGTTTTGCGGATTAATAGACCATCATCAGAAACACAAATTCATTTAACAGTTGTTTTATCTTTACTATCTTTGTTGACTGATCTTTGTCCAACTTGGACATCTCCTGATATCTTTAGTTTGAGGACATAAAATATAGCAGAGTTCTGCAAGTGAGCAGTTTGTTTTTTGTCACTTTTACATTTGGTTGTTTTTTTAGAATTTCTTATTTTCTTGTTGGTTATAACAGAGATCCACGTCCTGTAGTTTTTGAGTCCCAACAGCACTTAATTAGTTTTGCACTTAACACTTCCAGTGAAAATTAGCTGTGCATTAATTCATGAGTCCATACTGGCAGGTGTTCTGGCAATATTGCTTTTTCAGGGTTGGTATGTTTAAGTCAGTCAACTCCGAAAACTATGTCCTGTTGCATTAAGTTTGGTTGTACTTAGAACATAGGTGACAGTATTGTATCAATTTGCATAATTATATATCAGATTGATATTAATATTAATTTTAATAATTCACTTTGATATTAATATAAATTTATTAAAACTAATTAAAAGGGGAACCACCTTGGTTTTGTACAGGTCCGAGGAAACTGTTCAGTCTCATGAATCTGAAGAAAGAGAATTCTTCTGGTTTTCGAATAAAACTTAATATAAAACAGAGAAACACTAATGTCTTTATGGGATTTTATTAAAAAATATACAGAGGAACAATGATAAATAAAATGATGGGAACAGAGACAAATTGAACACAACTTGGGACAAACACAGAGATAAACATTTACTTTCAGAGAATGAGAATATGTAAAACCAGGAATGTTTGGCAATTTTAATTTATATTATCAAAGCTTACTAAGGGACTTTTAACGGGGGAAGAAGATGACGGATTCGGGGCTAAAGTTTTGTGCAGAGTACATTTTAAGACGCCAAGCTGTTGCTCACGTGCGGACTTACTTTGTAGTCAGCGGGTTCTTTGTAGAGCTATTCTTTTGGTTATTTACCGGAATTGTGCTCAGCTTTTGGTGGAATTTCAAAGCTGTGTAGTTGAGGTTGTCTGAGCACTGAGAAATACATTTATTCACAGTTTATCATGTTTCACAAAATGACACCTGTAGATACAGTAACACAACTGCTCATGTCCTTCTGCTGTTTGTGCTTGCATTACTGACAGTACAAAATGTTAGAGAGGAAATACTATTTTAAAAGAGCCACAACAAACCAGAGACCACAGTTTCCTCCTCAGACCAAAACAACTCTTTGGGGTCATTTAGCTCTCTTTATTATGAGAGCACACTCACAATATAAACAAGCACAGGGGAAGAGCTAGAGAGCGCAAAAACAGAAACTGAGAGCTCAGAAATAATCTTCTGGCGAGAAAAGTTGTTATCACGAGCGTATAAAATTAAATTTTGAAGTCACATCATTCTTTACAACTGCTAGCTCTCGATGTCAACTTTGCTGAGCGCTCACTTCTGCTTCTGAACGCTCTTTGAACATTCTCCTCGCCCTCTATGTATTTTTTTCAACTGGATACACGTCATTGATGTAAGGCTTGACTAGACGATTGCCGATACAACAGAGTGCTTACTACTCACTTATTTCACTGGGCTTTTCCTGGATAATGAGCGACTGGCCACATCGTAGATATCTTTGAGGACATAATGAACTTTTTTGTGTAACTCGTTCATTTTATTATTTTTTTTATTTGATTGGGACTGTGTATGTTGATGAACATACATGAGACACAGCCACATAAATGTGCTTTATGGCAAAAACTTGCCAGATTGTAGCCTTAGGCTAATTTCCACCTGTTGTCCCAAAATCCATACACCAGTGCTGTCACTGGAGACAAGAAGGTTTAAGTGTCTTGCCCAAGGACACAACTACAGTCATGTGATTATAGTTTACTGTGGGAGTTAATGTATTTATTATTATGTAGATATATTGCTGACTGATATTTTTTGTATTGGGCAGTTTAAATTAAGAATTTGCATGTTATTGTGTCAAATAATTATGCTTAATTATGTGGGCTACTAACTAAACTTCAAAACAGTATTTCACAGTATTAAACAGTTTATGAAATAAAAAAATAAGAAAATTAAAAAAAGTAAACTTGTATCAAATATCTTTATTTATAGTAACTAGGTCTAAGTGATCAAGACATGATCACAAACTCTCCTTCCTCCAACATTTGTAGCCCTTTCAACAATTTCAGGTGATACTTTGGTCACTTTATCTTTTACACATGTACTGTTCTTAACATTTTTAGAGTTTAGCAGTTCTTTTATGTCCTATGCAACATTTAATACTGTTTTAGCTTCTATTTATTCATTCATTAAACATCACTTGCAGTATTTGCATAAGTATTTCTGCAAATAACAGACGTGTTGAGGTTGAGCAGCACTAATGAACTGTACTGTACAATTTTAAATGGATAAAGGCACTGTACTCTATGTACGTGATGCAGCTCTGTGTGGGTCTGAGGCTTTAGACAAATTCCCCGTCTTTGACAACTTAGTTTATAGCTTATACCAGTGTTGTAGTCGAGTCACCAGTTTTTAGTCCAAGTCACTTTTAAGTCCTCAGTTCTCAAGTCCGAGTCAAGTCCTGAGTTCTTTTGTCTGAGAATAAAAAAGTTTAAGCCACAAGTCCAAGCCCGAGTAATAAAAAAGCAGGTCCTGCTGACCCTTGAGTCATGAAAATTAGCCTGATGACGCAATTTGAGTCTAAGTCAGGGACTCGAGGACTTAATCTCTGTCTTATTCTCCTCCATGACCTCCTGTCGGTCTGACTTATCCCCTCCTCGATGAAGGACTGTTGCATTGGCTCTTACACCCCTTGGCTCTGGGCAGGACAGGTGTTTGATGGCACCGTCTCCTCCTTCACCTCTGTTGCTTCCTCTGGAGGATCCTGGGGCAGGTGACTAGATACAGGACACCATTGTTCTTTCAGGGATGAAACTGAAAGTCCTCTTCATTATTCTAGATCAAATTACATTTATTCATTATTAATATGATAATAATCAGTAGTAGTAGTAGTCATTATGTAATTGTTGCTAGTAACATAAAAAGTGTTCACTTCAGCATAGAAAATAGATTAAAAACTACTAAAAGTAGATTAGCTAGTATTAAAGTATTTGTCAAGTCTAGACCAAATACAGAGCAATTACAGAGACACTAAGACTATAACACATGCATTTAATCTACACTATTAAAAGCAGACAGTAAATAACTCTAGCTAACTCTAGCCAGAGCACAACATAAACATGGCCACATGTGAACTGTAATTATTGTATCTGTAAATTAATTCACAAAGAAGCCACAGCATTAAAACTGTCTGAAAGTTTCTATTGAGCAACAACTCATTCATAAACGAAAAAAAAACATTGCGGGCGAGGAGAATGTTCAAAGAGAGAGCGCTCAGAAGCAGAAGTGAGCACTCAGCAAAGTTGACATCGAGAGCTAGCAGTTGTAAACAATGATGTGACTTCAAAATGTGTGCTAAATCATACGCTCGTGATAACAGCTTTTCTCGCCACAAGATAATTTCTGAGCTATCAGTTTCTGTTTTTGCGCTCTCTAGCTCTTCCCCTGTGCTCGTTTATATTGTGAGTGCGCTTTCATAATAAAGAGAGCTAAATGACGTCATAAAACTCAAGAGTTTTTCAGAAACAGGTTTAGAGTTAGTTTGGTCGACGTAGAGTCTGTTCACTCTGAGTTTAAATAAAGAGAAAAAAGCAATTATGAATGGACTCATAAAAGAGGAGTCACCATGGCAACAGTAAACAAATGGAGGCTGTCAAGACGGAGTAATGTCATGTGACAATGGAAACAGTACATCCAGGGTTAAAAAAGTAAAAAAAAAAAGTAAGGACTAATAGATACACAGGTGGTTTCATTGATAACTAGGATTCAAATAAAATGAACTAATGCAAACACTCTTATTGTTACCATTTATTTATTTATTTGTAATGGCCTACATTCAGTGTTGGGAAAGTTATTTTTCTACAAGAACTAGTTCAAAGTTCAGTTCACAAATTTTAAAATGAACTAGTTCAGTTCATAGTTCAAACTTCAAAATTTTGAACTAAGTTCACAGTTCCAAAAATGAACTAGTTCATAGTTCTTTTTTTCCATATGTTGCTGCGAGCTATTATTTTTCAAAATTATTGCCACAGCCCATATACAGTAAAATCACAGACAGCAATTATTTTATCAGTTTGAACAATGAAGCTATGCGTCAGATTTCATTTTCATATCCAATTTTCAATCCTTATCCAACCAGGGTTTACATTAGCATTGAGGGGACATTGTTGCTTTAATGCTTTGTTGCTGTCCATTCACTCCACACTAGTAGCAGCTGCAGCTTTCAACCCTACACTACATTCTCAAGAACATGAGGAAAAACGTGCTGCTTGAATGGTCTTTTTTAATGAGGAATTATTCAAAGAAAAACAGGACAGTAATCATTAAGGTGAAATCGTTTTTTAATTTTAATAATTTTCTATTGTCCACATGCTAAAACAGAATATTGGAATCCTGGAAAAATAGACCAGGCAGGTTCAACAAACAAGTTACATGAATGAATTTAAATGAGCATACGCCTTACTACATGCTGCTGTCGCCTCCATGCTTTATTGTTATTTTTTTTTTTTGATGACGCGTCACGCATGCAGCGGACGGCGGTGCGACACTGGTGGCTGGTGTTGCCAGGTTTGGTGTTTTTCCGCTACATATTAAGACCCGTTTGCGGTGTGTTTTAGCCCGGTTTTCGCCTGGAAGGCTCTATAGTAATCTGGCACCTTATTGAACGAAGTTAACCTGAGAGAGCGTGCCGTTCACAGACACCAGAATGAATGAGTTCACAGTAACTTTCAGGCAGTAATACAGCACGTTCAGTTCACGTTCGCCCAAAATATGAACGAGTTCATGAACTATCGTTCAATGAACGCGTTCAGGCACAACACTGCCTACATTTATATCAATGTGAAGTGCACACTGTCTAATTCTTGCAGTTTTGAGGAAACTAATCATCCAATCAGAGACCTCCATCAGACGCAGCAGAAGAGGAGATTATCTGGTGGCAGCGTAAATAACACTCGACTCAGTGGAACCAGCTCGAGAATTTTCTTCTCTGTTTTGTTCTGCAACAGAAAATACAAGTGTCCTATATCAGTCAGTGGCAGCTTTAAATTCTATATGAGCTAAATCTTTAATCAATACATGTAAATACCTGTCTGTAGTCGTTTGATTTTAACAGGGAACCCAACAATAATTGTCAAAAGAAGAACAGAGACACCTCCCAATATCAGGCTTATCCACCATGTTGGATTACCTAATCATCAGTTATTTTAGCAGAACGTAATAAATATAGTCTGATTTACACAGACACATGGAAACAAAACTTACTCTCACACTTGGAGCCCATGTCACCATCAGACCTGGAGTTGTTACCTACGAGGAAATAGCAGTCGTGTTGAAGGTGTTTCGTCAAAATGAATTTAAAACGAAGATCTTACCTTTAACTTTTAAATGGACAAGACAAATTTCTACTTTTCCAAACACGTCCAATCCACAAAAGTAGAAGCCATAGTCGGCCATCTCAACACGTCTGATTTGGAGAATAACATGAGACTTGTTGGAGCTCATTTTAAACCTGTCGTCCCCGCCAGCAACGCCCACTTGCAATATTCCATTATTATCCAAAACTCTATTAATGGAATCTTATGAGGGTGCCTACTGTAGCCTGTTAATCCTCTAAAATGTTATATAGTATTGAGGAAATACTGAAATGATTTCGAAACGCAGCTGAGCTACATATAGCTTTGTACCATTGCTTTCGCGTCCCCAAGATGCTGCGCATATAGCACATACCCACATTTTGCGCCACTGCACAGCAACAATTCAGTCCAAGACATGCTGAGGAACAGGACACTGCACGTGAAGAAAACAGGCTGAGCTGATATGAGTCAGGAAACAGGAACCACACAAGACAGGAGGAGCCCAGGGACCAGCTGGAGGTACGTCCAACAGAAGATCATGCACTTCTCAGTTGGACACAGAACCACATGACACGAGGACCATGTCCCAAAGAGGACACAAGGAACAGTATTTGACAGTATGTTCATATAATTCAGTTAAGTTCAGTCCACAGAAATACTGCCCTGGTTGTCTGTTCAGGTGGACTGATAAGACTTTTTACTTTTGGTGTTACATTAATAAAGGATCATTTCTCTGCCTTTTCTAGATGTAGATGAAAAACAAACAATACATAATGAATGGAAAGAGAGTTTTTTTTCTACAGGACATTTTGCTGAGCTTCATATTAAATGAATGAATGCAGGAGAAATATTTTTGACAGTAAATGAGATGATTATGAATAAACTACTAACGACTACTGCAATGCACTCTACGTACAGTATATTGGTATCACACAGTCCTCGCTCCATCGTCTGCAACTGGTCTTAACAGACACATCCAAACACAGACAAATCACCCCAGTTCTCTGTTCCGTCCGCTGGATTCCAGTTAGTTACTGTATTGATTAAAAAAAAATAATGTTTGCTTTTAACTCGCCTAATCGCTTTGCGCCACTTTATCTTAAATTGGGATTGTCCACCATCCCAGCAGAGCCCTTCAGTCAGCTGAACAGATGAGATTAATTTGTTCCCGGTACAAGCAGTGGGGCAATTGTCATTTGCTGCTGCTGCTCCTAAACACTGAAACCCATTACCCGTAGACCTGCGTGTTCTCACTGACCTGGACCTGTTCAAGTCCAGGTTAAGGACTTTCTTATTTAGACTGGCTTTTAAACACACTGTAGCACTGTGTCACAGATTTCTAACCTGTTTTGTTTATTATTGTGTATTTTTTCTTTGGTTATTGTTTAATTTTTTTTTTATACATGCAAATGTTCTCCTGCTTTAATGTGGGCTGCTCGTGAAAAAAGCAAAGCATGTCCATGTCAAACCAGCAGGTGGCAGCACTTAGCCATTTTCACAGCTAAAATAGTGGAGCCACTTTTCTTCCAGTTCATTCTTCAAATGTGGTCAAGTAGTAACTGTAATATATAATACTTCAACACTTTACATATGGCCTGTGACATCATAACCAAGTCCACATTTGAAATTAGATCAAAGATATGAATATACATTATTTGTGTTACATTAGAGCATTAGTACATTAGAGCGGTGCACATGCTGACAGAACTACGTACAGGTGCTCTGCATTTACATAGAATATGAAATATTTCTTCTGTCTCTCCACAGGAGACACAGGCCTGTTTCCTGGGCCTAAGCTGGACTGAGTGGTGAGGCTGGAGGTCTGGGAAAGGGAAACAGTGGAAAAGGTCAAATAACCATCAAAGACCACTTTGAAAGAAGAGACACTCTTAGTCTTTTTGAGAACTGATGCTCTCTTTCTCTCTGTTTCTTTTGAGTGAACCCAGGCGAAAAAAGTGTGTTTACGCCTTTTAAATCATAATAACATGTCCTGTACCTTTCATCGTAGGCCTTGTTGTCTCCTCTTCAAATGTTACGTTTATGTTTGTGGCCAAAAATTTCAATTTTGGTCTCATCACTCCAAATGACTTTGAGTCAGAAGTTTTGAGGCTTGTCTCTGAGCTAATTGGTGTATTGTAACGTGATGCTTTGTGGCATTTGTGTAGTAATGGCTTTCTCGACCATGCAGCCTATTTTTCTTCAAGTGGCTCCGTACTGTGCATCTTGAAACAGCCACACCACTTTTTTTTCAGAGTCCTGTATTTCATTTGAAGCTGAAGCTATTTGTGGGTTTTTCTTTTCATCCTGAAAACATTTCCTGACAGTTGTGGCTGAAACATTTGTTGGTCTACTTGACCTTGGTTTGATCATTTGAACTTGATTTGAATGTATCCCTAAAAGGTTTTGAATCGCACTCTGTCCGAGCCGTCACCTAGGACATGTTTGCCGTAGGAAACCCTACCACGGAATATAGCCACTAACATAGCTCTGAGGATTATTTGGGCACTCAAACCCCTCCACCAGGATAAGGTGGATAAGTGCACTTTATCTTTGGACTGTTGAAAATGGTTGGACACTAACACTAGCACTTTGGAATTCATTGAGTTTGCCTACTACTCTTTATTAGTATAGTGTCATTTCTCATCATTACACATTTCATTAAATGACTTTTAACAAAACAATATATATTTTTTTATCTTGTCTGTGAAGGTTCTCAGTAGGCTTGGGCGGTATCCAAATTTTGATACCGTCAAACCTCCTCCCTATTTTACCTCGGTATACGGTATTACCGTGAATAATTAAAAAAAATATGACGTAAGGCTCAGACAGCGTCACCAAACTGTTGGCTTGTGCCTAAACTGTTCAGAAACTGAATACCAAACACTAATACTGAAACAATAACAAAATAACATGCACAACAATATAAACAACTTTTATTAGCAACAAATAGCAGTTTATAAAAAGTAAAAATACAAGAGTCAAACAGAATTAAATGAACATAAACATCCAGAACAGTTTAGTAGTTTTTTAGAGTGTGGGACCTCTCATAAAGCACAGCACACAGCCATCACTTTTATTACGATCACTGCTTTGATTGGCGCATTTGCGCTGACTATGTTTATCCCTGTCTCTCCCTCCTCGACTGGGTAAAGTGTCAGGATGACCAACACGTATTTGTCCCAAACAGCTGTCAATAGAAGCTGCATTATTCCCGACACCCCCGTCACTACCGCGGCCACTGCAGTACACGCGCCCCGGCTTCTATCACCTGTGCTAAAGGTAAAGCTGCAGGTGCTACGTGCTCACGGCTTCCCTTCTCAACATCCCCTTCACTACCGCGGCCAGAGCGACTAGTTTCCTACTGTTTCTTTCACTGATGTTTGGCAAAATGTGGGAAAAACAGCGTGTGCTTTATGAGAGACACTGAGAAGGGCACGAGCAGCGGCGCCGCTGTCCAAGTTACACACGCACTCACTCTTGCTCATTCTCACTTTCACTCGGCTGAAAAGACTCTAAAGGTAGATGTTCTCCCTCAGAATCAGAGTCAGCCATTACTAATACCAAAACTTCATCACAGGTGTATTTTTTATTTGTCATTTTCATGTTTATCAGCTCGCGTGTAGAGAATGAGGCTTCTATTGAGCCGTTCTGACACTCCCACTGAGACGCGTCTTTGAGGTCTTCTTCTACAATTGTTTTTAATGGCAACACAAGGGTGTCTGACATCTGGTGGAAGGGAGTGGAAGCATAATTTAGCACATAAACCGGAAGTAGCGGCTGTTTTTTCCTGTTAAGTTGCTTGTGCGACTTTGGCGCTTAAATATGACGGTATTGAAACTGATACCGTTGCTATCTTTAGATACCGTGGTATACGATATTACCGTAATACCGCCCAAGCCTAGTTCTCAGTCATCCAAGTCATCTTGACGAAAAGGTTAAAGCAAAGGCATCTGGACTAGTTTTATTTTATTTATTTATTTAGTTTTATTTATATAGCACTTTTCCACCTAGTAGGCACTCAAAGTGCTTTAACAGTGTTACAGCTGACCACTGGAGGCAAAGTGGGTAAAGTGTCTTGTGTCCCAACACACAGTATAAACTGTGGGGGAGAGCGGGATGTTTTCAAGGTGAAGACGTTTCGTGTCTCATCCCAAGAGACTTTTTCAATTCTGTGTTGAACTGGTAAGAAAGCTGAGCTTTTATCTCTAGAGGGAGAGGTTTGACCTGAAACTAACTCTGAATGGACCAGGCTTTTCTGGTCTAATAGTTGTTAGCTATGAAATTGAATCCTGATGATAGCCATCAGAAGCCATCACAAACTTATACCAGCCCTTCCCATGACGGGAAAGCCTTAACGACTCTCCCATCAGGATTCACACTGCCCCTTTCATCGCTAATGACTATGAGACCAGAACAGCCTGGTCCATAGGGGCTATGTTGACGGGGGCTATTTGCCCCGGTAGGGTCACCCAAGGCAAACAGGTCCTAAGTAATGGGTCAGGGTGACGGGCCAGACAAAGAGCTGCTCAAAATCCCTTATGGACATGTAAAGCGCTTTGGGTGCCCAAGAAGGGTGCAAAAAAGCGCTATATAAATGCATGCCATTTACCATTTACATAGTAAAATCAAGGACTGTGAGGTCCCCCGGTATGGTGCAACTGGGGCCCCACCTTGGAGCCAGGCCTGGTTTGTGCATGCATGCAAGTGTCTGGTGGCCAGGTCTTACTCCACGGGGCCCGGCCAGGCTCAACCCCAAAATGCAGCTCTGGAAGTCAACTCCTTGAAAGAGGCTGGAGTTTTAAGACTCTGGAGTTGCCCGAGGTGAGAGGCAGCGGGCTGGTGTAGGCTAGCTCATAGCCCCCCAGCTGGAGTTCACCCTGGCATGGGCCGAATGGCAGTGCAGAGTAACTGACCTTCTTGGAGTCTCTGGGAGTGTTGCTGAAAAGTGCTCCGACCAGGGACTGTGTCATTCTACGGGGGGACTTTAACGCTTACTTGGGCAGCAACAGTGACACCTGGAGGAACGTGATTGGGAGTAATGACACCCCAACCAATCTGAACCAAGGGTTATTCTGTTATTGGGCTTCTGTGCCCATATATATATATATATATATGGGCACAGAAGCCCATATATATATGGGCACAGAAGCCCATATATATATATATATATATATATATATATATATATATATATATATATATATATATATATATAGTATCCAGTGTGGGTCCTTAGGCAAGACCCTTCGCGCTACTGCCTACCTCATAATGATGATGAGAGACAATAAATGCTATGAGAAGCCGGATCAGACAACGCCCGGCCAAACATCAGGGTCAGGTGTTGGGGAACCAGAGCAACTTGATGACAAATGGGCTACTGGAACAAGACGGAGATGGGCGAGATGCGATAACAAGGCTCTGTTGGAATGCTACTACTCCAGTAACCCTAGTCAGAGGGGTTACATGAAGAGAATGTGGGATGAATGGTTACTACGAAACCCACAATCCAGGCTTACATCGAAGCAACTAGTAGCTCAGTGTTCCAACATCCACAAGCGGCAGCTGCTATCACAACTTGAGATTGACGAGATACAACACAAATGCTACGGCAAGGGGGAGCCAGGACGCAAGGTCAGAGGGGAGCCAACAGGGGCTCCCCAACCGGGGATTGGGTATGAAGCCCCAACAATAACGCTGAACGAGGCAGCGACTTACCTGAAAGACAAGATCATGGCGAGAATGAATGCAAGGCAACCCCGACGCCAATTACAACGGCTAAGTGAAGTACCATCAGAAAGTCTCCTAGAAGATGTGAATGCAGCATTGAGTGTGACGAAGAGAGGGAAGGTAGTCCACACAGAAGGGGTCTCACTCCCAGAAGGAACAATAGCAGACATTGAGGATGGTTACAAGTACCTTGGAATACTACAGGCAAATGGCAACCTCGAAGAGGTAACAAGGAAAACAGCAACTGCCAAATACCTCCAACGAGTAAGGCAAGTCCTAAGAAGTCAGCTCAATGGCAAGAACAAGGCACGGGCAATAAACAGCTACGCCCTGCCAGTGATCAGATACCCTGCGGGAATAATAAGGTGGCCAAAGGAAGAGATACAGATCACAGACGTTAAGACACGAAAGCTCCTCACCATGCATGAAGGGTTCCACCCCAAATCCAGCACCCTGAGACTGTACGCTAGCCGTAAAGAAGGCGGCCGTGGACTAGTGAGTGTGAGAGCCAAAGATAAGGCCCCAACAGATGACGTGCTCAGTGAATGTCTCAGGCAATGGGGAACAGAGGAAGAGGAGCTGGAGGAGGGACCATCATGGGAGGACAAACCCTACATGGGATGTACCACGAACATAACTGAAGTGGCTGATATCAAGAAATCCTACCAATGGCTAGAACGGGCCGGACTGAAGGATAGCACAGAGGCACTCATCATGGCTGCACAGGAGCAGGCCTTGAGCACCAGAGCAATAGAGGCCCAAATCTACCACACCAGACAAGACCCAAGGTGTAGGCTGTGCAAACAGGCCCCTGAAACAATCCAACACTTAACTGCAGGGTGTAAGATGCTGGCAGGGAAATCATACATGGAGCGCCATAACCAAGTGGCTGGCATAGTGTACAGGAACATCTGTGGAGTATGGACTGGAAACCCGAGGTCAAAGTGGGAAACACCCCAAAGGTGGTAGAGAATGACCGAGCCAAGATCCTGTGGGACTTCCAGATTCAGACTGACAGAATGGTAATGGCGAACCAACCAGACATTGTGGTGGTGGACAAACAGCAGAGGAAGGCCGTTGTGGTTGACGTTGCAATACCAAGTGATTGCAACATCAGGAAAAAGGAACATGAGAAACTAGAGAAATACCAAGGCCTCAGAGAAGAGCTGGAAAAGGCTTGGAAGGTCGACAGTGGTGCCTGTGGTCATCGGAGCACTCGGGCAGTAAGCCCCAAACTGGAAGAGTGGCTACAGCAGATCCCTGGAAGAACACCAGACATCTCGGTCCAGAAAAGTGCAGTACTAGGAACAGCAAAGATACTGCGCAGAACCCTCAAGCTCCCAGGCCTCTGGTAGAGGACCCGAGCTCGAAGGATGAGAGACCACCCGCGGAGGGTGAAGGACAAAGTTTTTTTTTTTTTTTTTATATATATATATATATCAAGAGTTCAAATGTTTAATCCAGGGATAAAATTAAAAAAGTGAGGAGTAATAGATATTGTTACCATTTATTTATTTATTTTGAATGGCCTACATTTAAATCAACGTGACGTTGCACACTGTCTCATTCATGCAGTTTTTGGTAAATCTGACTCTTGACACACATGCATTACAGAATAACTCTGCAGACCTAACCTGACACAGAGAAAATGCATTAAAGTACTGATGTAAAAGTATCATAGAATAATACTGAGTGAATGATATCTATTTATGCAAGCTTCAGAATTTACAAGTTGAAGACTACAGATCTATAAAAACACTAAAAACACTCTGAGTTTGGACTAAAGTTGCTTCTGAAACAGGGCCTTTACGTTGCTTTGCTCTCAGTCCGATGCAAGCTGTTGCTTCTGTGGTTTCAGTCCTCACCACAGTGGAAAAAGAGCAGGGGCAGTCTGAGACTTGTGCATATCCACATTTGTATGTAGGTGCATCAGAGGCATCAAATAATAATTAGATTATTTCCTACAGAAAAGATACAAAAACAGCAGTTCCAGGTTGTTCCTGGGTTTATCTGGTGGCAGCGTAAATAACACTCGGCTCAGTGGAATCAGCTCGACGTGCTCGTCTTGGCTTTTGTTTGAAATTAACTGCCGCATAGTTCAAGTTCTCTGACGCCAGGTTCTGTGAGGAAATGCAGTCAACAAACACGAAAGAGAACTCAAACAATATTCTTAAAACACAAGTTCAAGTTTACCTCTCTTGGAGCATTTTCTTCTTTGTTTTGTTCTGCAACAGAAATACAAGTGTTCTATATCAGTCAGTGGCAGCTTTAAATTCTATATGAGCTAAATCTTTAATGAATACATAAAATACCTGTCTGTAGTCGTTTGATTTTAACAGCAAACCCAACAATAATTGTCAAAAAAAGTACAGAGACACCTCCCAATATAATGCTCATCCACCATGTTGGATTACCTAATCATCAACAGTTATTTTAGCAGAATGTAATACACATGGTTTGATTTACGCAGTCACATGGAAACAAAACTTACTTTCACACATCAGACCTGGAGTCGTTACCTACGAGGAAATAGCAGTGTTGAAGGTGTTTCTTCAAAATGGAGTCAAAAAGAAGATCTTACCTTTAACCTTTAAATCAAAAACACAAATTTCTCCTTTTCCACACATGTCCAGTCCACAAAAGTAGAAGCCAGAGTCGGTCATCTCAACACGTCTGATTTGGAGAATAACATGTGACTCATTGGAGCTCATTTTAAAACTGCCATCTTTAGTTTTGTCACAGAACTTGAGGCCTTCAGAAATCCAATTCATGGAAGCAATGTAGCAGTAATTTTCATCATTAAGCAGCTTGAACCAGAATGTGGGCACAGGTTTGCTGGAGACATTTCTGCAAGACAAGTCCACATCTTCTCCAAGTTTGACCATCATAATGGAAGACTTGGTGCTCCAACCTAATACAAACAGCAATATTTACTTAGATAAATGAATGAATAAATGAATGATGAAGAAGAGGCAGTACTTACAGAAGCAGCCCAGAAGTAAAGCTGCTGTGACGGTGAAGCTCTTCATTGTGAAAGTGTGATACTGGAACAGCAGGGCGCTTTATAGTCCTTTTAAGGTAGTTTGTTGCAAAGGGGCGGGCTGTTACAAGGCCACATAAAGGATGTCTGGACAAGAGGCAGAGCGTTATGTCAACATCATGGCCCTTTAGTCTTCACTCTTTTAACTTTCTGCAATAAATGTAATCAAAGTTCTGTGGTGCATCACCTCCACAAACCCAAACACAAGAATTCATGCAGAACTATAGTTTTGGCAATTTCCTTAATTTTCAAATTTAGACTAGAAAGGGTCACAAACTCAAAATTACTTGGGTCTGAGTCTGGGTGAGGCTGGGCCGGAACAGGTACAAAAAAAACTTTGTTAAATCTTCTTAAATGTCATTACTAACAGTTCTTTAACTTTAATGGGTTCTTCTGAACCTGAGCTATCCTGAACTTAAATGAAATATTTAAGACCATGAATGAGCTGGCTGAGTGGCCCCATTGGATGTCCACTCCCCTCGGTGATATTGTCTACATAACATCGGCCATCAACTTTCAAACAAATCAGCCCATTTCAAATGATGGGAAAACAAGATAAAATCTGCATGAAATCCAATGCCGGTAACACTGACTTTGTCCAGCTCAAGGTCAAACATGCTAATTTCAAACACAGTAAGAAGCAGTCATTTTATGACGGCTATGTGATGTTACACGCGCTCCTCCATAGTTGTGAAATATTTCTCTGCCTGCATCAAGCCCAGCCGATGGTCCGCCCCCAGGAGCCATATACTCCACTGTGATGGTAGGTTGGTTCAGTTCCAGCTTGCACAAAAAGGAACCTTCCACACACAATGTGGTAGCGTGCCATTCATATAAAACTCGCAGGGTGCACTAACATTAAACATTCATATCGTCCCGTGGGCCACAAAATATTATCTTGCCGGCCGCAGTTGGCCCCCGGGTCGCGAGTTTGAGAGCCCTGGACTAGACTGTTTCTTCCTGTCCTAGTACTCAGCTAAACCCACTGCTACAGGGGCCTAGGCCTTTGATTTGAGACATCATATTATTCCAACAACAGGAGAACTCAAAGCAAAAACTGAACTAAGAGTAGGTCTCACTCTGAAGTGCAGTTCCTATGTCACACACACAAAATGTAAGAGTAAGGATGTGTGTGTAGCTTTTATTATAGTGTTTGTGGTGTAATTACTAGTTACACAACATGGCAGCGTCAACGAGCAGGAAAGACCAGCTCAAGAAAGAAAAGATTTTTAATCTTCAATAGTTTGGAATCTGTTTGGATTTGCAGACTCAGATGCAAAGTATTCCTTATCGGCTTTAGCGCTAGCACTGTGTTTTGTTTGTGCAGACTTTTATTACCGTCAACCTAACCCTTACCGTCATAATTTGTCAAATCAGAAAAATTCAAACAGCATTGGGAACCTGAGAATTTAGCTTTCCATTGACTTATAAGCAGCCATGCGGAGGTATACAAAACAAAGTAACAGGATAGCGCTACACTGCTTCTCAATACCGTAACAGAGCAAGTTTTTTTTTCCAATCTGAAAAAATCCCACGCCGTGCCTTCATGTTAATAATATGTACAACAGTGGCGGGCTGTTCATTTTACACATAAGCCTTTAGTGGTGTCCCAACTGAACTTTGCGCTGCAGCTGGATTTTCACGAGATTTGGGAGTTTCCAACTACTTGAGTTGAACCATGGGCTCACTGGCCTCTTGTGACCAATGTTGTGGCAGCACAAACAGGAAAAGGGAGGTTTTTAATTTGACAAATGGCCCTCTTCAGCTAATGCTGAAAAATGTGGCACTAAAGGATTTTCTGGAAGGAGAATATGTTGTGCTCTATTCCTACTGGCTTTGGCACATCGTAAATACATACACGCTCTTTTTATCAGCTGGAGGAAACCTTCAAGGTCAGACTCAATAGATGACTCATTGACTAGATCCGAAGCCGCCTGAGAAGGACATGAAGTGGGAAAGGTATCTTCAGACACTGTACTCGAAACATCTCCGCTCGAAACATCCCATCTAGCAGTAACACTGGTAAGTAGCTTAATGTATGTAAAGCACTTTAAGTGAGTAGGTGGAAAAGAAAAAATAAATAAATAAAAAAAAAAAACTCATGAACACAGCAGCACCACGTGTGTTCCCTTTCCTCCCTTTTGAGGCAGCAGTGAGTTTGAAAAGGGGCTTAGCGATACTGGAACAATCTTGAATGAACTGCAGATAGTACATTGACACGATTTGATTTTCTTTTGCGAGGGTGTAAATCTGTCCTCCATTATGAGGTCTGCCTCAGTCATTGAGGTGATGGCTTTGATCTTATCAGGGTCGGTTGAAACTCCCTGTCCATCCACAACGTGCCTAAGAAACTTAACGTTCCTTCTGAGGAGTTGGCACTTTTTAGGAGCTCACTTTAGTCCATGTCCATGAGCTCTCAGCCGTTTAAAGACCATTTCAAGCCTTTTTAGTGCTTCTGCCTCATCCGGTGCGTAAACAAGAACGCTGTCCAAATAACAGAGAAGTGTCAAGAAGTTCTGGTCCCCAAAAATACTCATCATTAACCGCATGAAACTGGCGGGACCGTTACATAAGCCTTCCGGTAGTCTATTGAATTGTGAATGCTGTGAGCTTCTTCTCCTCCTAAGCCACAGCAATGTTATAGAAGCCAGAGGTGAGATCCATCACACTGAATATTGCGCTACCCCCCAAGGCTGCTAGACAGTCCGCTTGGTGGGGCAAAGGGTGGGCATCCTTGATTTAACTAGCGGTAATCCACACAGATCCTTAAATCTCCATTCTTTTTCCACACAAGGACCAACTGGGATGTCACTGTTTGATTTGCGAATGATCTCTAACTTTTACTACTACCCAGGGGGGACTCTACAATATGGGAGTCTGAATGGGCGAACAAATAAATTCTATATATAATGTCTTTAGCTGAGCCCCAATCAAGTTTGTTTTTTGAAAAGACGTTTTCATACTTTTGAACGAGCTCCCTGAGCTGACATTTCCAATAGGGCGACACTTCACAAGAGTCAATGTCCAAATTTTCGAAGCCCAAGATTGGCTAAGGTATCTTCATGGCTTTAAATTGATGGCTGCTTGATTCAAATGACTCAACATCTTCTGTGTCCATATCCAGATCCTCAATAACAATGCAAGCAGACACCTCTGCAATCTTTGTGTTGCGCCTCAGAGTGACTGGTTTGTTTGAGGTGTTTAGCACTCTGACTGGGATCCACCTATCGCCGTGCATGTTGGATACAGACCTGCACACAATGATGTCATTTTTGTGGGTGATGCTCTTTGGTTCGCTCAATCAGCACAGCACTGCCTTCAGAGAGGGCAGAATTTGCAGGCAGCTTGCTCCACACGAGGTGTTCCTGTCTGTGTTGGAGAGACACGGCCTTTGTCAGCTTGGCTGTCCCAATAACATCAGGCATGCTGTCTCCTCTCCACCTGTTAATGCCAGATAACATGTTAAGGAACTGCATAATCTCAGATGATTCTGGTGACTCAGATTTGCTTAGGACTTACCTAAACTGTGTAGACTGTTTGAACTGTTTGAGGAGATGCTTAATGACATTAGTTCCAATGATCATTTGGTCTTTTTGCCCTTGAACAACTAATACTGGGACTCTGAATGTGTTACCATACACTTCCATCCTTAGATCATAAATGCACTTGAGCCTGACCTTAGCTCCACCACAGCCAACGAGTACAATGTCAGGGCAGGTGTCATTGGACGTGGACACTGAGTTAGTGCTGTGTAACATCTGTATTACTGATGGTGGATGCTATTGAACCAATGTCAAGTAAAGCTTTGAGAGAAACAACCTGTGCATTGGTGTAGAATAAACGGCTTGGTCAAGTCTTGTTATATTTTGGAATAGTACAAAAGTGCCTTGGTGCGAAGATGTCACACATTTAGAGTAAATGGACTGTGCATCATTGTCAAGGTTGAGGGTTTCTGCTTCGTCACTCACATTGTCCCTTCCCACATGTGAGTGTAATGTTAGTTTACCTGAAACAGCAGGGCTGGGGCACTGCCTGGCTGAGTAATGGGAGAGTTGGAACAGTCTTTTTATTGGTGCCCAACTTCTAGACTAAACATATTTTCTCTCCTATACAGTGTGAATGTGTTTAATGTGAGTTTTGTCCACAGACACAGCATTGAGAGGGGCAGCCAAATGGGGAAGACTGTATTCTTAGGGCAGCTGGTGCGGGCTGACTCGTACGTTCCAGTACTCTCTCCAACATACTGAGCACTCTCTCCAATGCATTTGACTCTGGGACAGGTTGTTCACTTGGCTTAACGGGGCTAGTCACTCTGACCGTATTAACAGCGTACTCTGTGATACACACTGGAGGGTTATGATCTGCTACAGCAGTGGCCACACGGACAGCACGTGTTTTGAGGGTGACTTTAGGTTGTCTCCTTAAATTCACTTTATTCTAATTTACTGGTCTGTTTATAGTAACAATAATCACATCCGTTTGTCTCTCAGTTGTGATCCAAAGTACGACATACAATAACACTTAGACCAAATTCAGAATTCAATATTTTCGGTATGGTGGTGAGGTGTACTGCACCACATCAGCAGCGAGGACGTGTGGACCCTCTGCAGATGCCAGCATGCCCCTCTGGATGTGGGAAGCTCTGACAAAGAGGTCATACTATCAGGTTCTGCAGCACGAGGCCCTAACACAGACTGTACTCAGCAGACGTGTTTGAAGGATGTGGACTTGAATGTGGTTAAATCAAGTGTCTTCTCTTTCGGTAAGAGTATAAAACATTATTTTAACTCACTAAAGTATGTTTTGTTATTATATACCAGAGATGAATGTTTGAATAAGGACTATTTATGCAACACAATGTAATGAATTAAAAACACAATGAAACAAAAACAAAATAATGCTAATAATAATGTTTTGTTATTATTATAGCGCTGTATAACGTGTCCACACAGTAAAAGTGGCCAAAGATTACAGCTACATCCCTCGGCTGCAGAGCAGAATTTTGGGGAATCGTCTAAAGTCTTCAGGGGACTCACAAGATGATAGATGACCCTCGGGCCCTTGGTCTTCTCCCTGGAGTTCTGCTCGCACCTAGAGCTGAACTGGCACAGGCAGAACTCCACAGACGACAGGTGCATCAGTCATTCTCACAAGAACCATTATGTTTAGGTCTCATGCAGCAGTGGAAAAGTCTGTTATTTATCAGCTTTAGACCAGAATTTCTAGGTGCACTTATCTGCACTCCTGTAGACATGTTTGTTACTTCTCTAAACTTACAGAAGTATAACTTTTCTTGTAAAATGTTGAAATCCTGTGAACAGCTGGCTGTCTGTTGCTCCTGTTACCCAGTCATGCACGTAAGAGCACACGCCAGCGAGAGTGAGCAGGACTGACTGCAGTTCTCCTAATGGCCACTGGAGCCCATAGTTTCTTTTATGTCATGATAAAGCTTTCTTTTAGTTTATTCCTCAACAGTCGTCAGATAGTCAACAGAAGTAATGGTAATCACTTTACATACGGCCTGTGCCATTATAATCAAACCCACATTTTGATTTAGATCAAACCACAGTTTTTCAGTTTTTTAAAAACATTGAAAATTGTATGAACTGTGGAAACAAAACATCAACTGATTGTAAAGATTTAGATATAATACTTTATAATTTAATCTGTCATTGAACCATTCACCTACATTTGTTTTTGGGAGGGATTCTTTATGAATGATAACACAAAAACTTTGATTTCACTTTAAGTTAGTGGCTGAGTGAAAAGAGACACAACTGAGAACTGAGAGCTATGACTGAGAACTTTCACAGATGTCTTTTATGGTAGTTGTGGATGAGGCTCTTTATTTTCTCAGATGGTAAAGCTGCCTATTCTTCTTGGCAAAGTTCCTTTAAATTCTTGGGCTGTTTTGCATTAACTGCATGTTTGAGATCTCCCTAGAGTGGCTCAATAATATTGAGGTCAGGAGACTGAGATGGCCAGTCCGGAACTTTCACTTTGCCTTGTGCTTTGGATCATTGTCATGTTGGAACATCCAAGTACGTCCCCTGCTCAGCTTCCGGGATTTTGAGTGCAAATTTTTCTCCAGTATTTTCTGATAACATGCTGCATTAATCTTTCCATCAATTTTGACCAGGTTTCCTGTGCCTTTGAAGCTCACACATCCACAAAACATCCGAGATCCACCTTCATGTTTCACAGAAGGAATGATGTACCTTTCATCATAGGCCTTGTTGACTGTTGCTCTCTTTCTCTCTGTTTCTTTTGAGTGAACCCAGGCAAAAAAAGTGTGTTTACGCCTTTAAAATCACAATAACATGTCCTCTACCTTTCATCGTAGGCCTTGTTGACTCCTCTTCAAATGTAACGTTTATGGTTGTGGCCAAAAAGTCACTCCAAATGACTTTGTTCCAGACGTTTTGAGACTTGTTTCTGGGCTGTTTAGTGTATTGTAAGCAGGATGCTTTGTGACATGCAGCCCATTTTTCTTCAAGTGCCCCCTTATTGTGCATCTTGAAACAATCACACTTTTTTTGCAGAGAGTCCTGTATTTCAGCTGAAGTTATGTTAGCTGTAAGTTATGCTTTTTAATTTGCATCACAAACAATTTTCCTGGCAGTTGTGATCTGACCTACCTGACCTTTTCATTTTCCACTTCACTTTTTATTAGAGTTTGTACACTGCTAATTGGCATTCTCAATTACTTGGAAATCTTTTTATATCCCTTTCCTGTTTTACAGTTCAAAAGTATGAAGACGTCTTTACAGTTCAATTACCTTTTCCTGCAGATCCTTTGACAATTATTTTGCTTTTCTAATGAATAAAGGCCAAAATCACCAGAGTATGTCAACCTTTGATAAGGATTGTTTGGGTAGTAGCAGAAACGCCGTCCAAAGAATAAGCGCTCAAGAGTATGTCATCCGATGATGATGATGAAGAACAATCTAGCAGTAAAAGGCGAAGGTAGAGTGAGTACAGTATATATACTGTGTAGATTTGGAATGAGTTGCAGCTGTGGGCACAGGCGAGTTGATGGTAGGGCTACGTGAGTTACGTTGCCCTAAGATTGTAAGTAATTTGTGCGCAGAAAAATCTAAACAAGGAGCTGGTGAAATAAAATATATGAGAGTAAAGAAATGACTGAGAAGTGAAGGAGAGGAAAGAAAGTACTGAGTTAAAGTAACCTGACATATGAACATACAGGAGTTAAAGTATTATTCAAGTGAAATCAGTCCATTTCTCTGTGTTTTCTTCAAATGAAGTGCTTCTGTTGAGTGAAGAAAGTGGAGCGATTGAGCCGAGGAGGAAGGAGGAGTCCCCAGAGTCACACTGAAGGTCAATGGTCACTGTAGAAAAGAGAAAAGACTAATGTAGTTTAATCAGTCCAACTGTTTCCAGATGGTTCTGGGACTCAAACACTCCGACTCCACGAGTAGCACAACGTTCTACAATGACAAAAGTATGTGGAAAAAGTGAACAGGAATATTATTAGAAGAAGAGGAGAAATGAGGAGAAAACAGAAGAAAACAAATAAAATATTTGTATTTATTTGATTTTGAAGGACGGTATTTCCCAACCTGACAATATTTCAGGGGTTATGCAGAACTATTTGATAATTTCTCTTTGCGCCTGACAGACCTCTGCATCTAATGAAGCAGAGTTTTTCCGTTGACAGCGTGTGAGTGAACGCGTGTTTATGTTTCTATTTTTATATCTATGTTGTTGTTATAAGAATTCTTTATCCTTATATTATCCAGAGAGACACGGAGACAGATTATATTATAAAAGCGAAAGGCCAGGTTTTATTCCTTGCAAGGAGAAGCAAAGTACACAGATATATCAAAGGTACATAGTGCGTTTTGCTTACAGAAGTAAACAAAACATGAGATTTTATATCACTGCAGTGGGGGCTGTCAGAGGGAGGTGTATCTTTCATACACTCCCCTCAAGGCCCCAGCTCCAGGTGCAAAAGTACCATGGCAACCCATGTCTATCTAGTTATGTCTACTCCATGCTTGGACTAACATGGAGGACATGACACGATTTGACATGACCTGTAGAGAACTATGAGCACCCACTAACTATAAACAATATACACAATTATAATAATAAAATTATTATAACAGTTGTTCAAAGTGGAAATGAGAGTTTTGTTAGAGTTAAGTTGTGTTTACAGTCCATTATTTGCCTCTGATGCAGGTCCCAGTCGAAGCCTTCAGTCTGCATCTGTCTTTGCACAAAAACACTCACTGTCCAGGGGAACAGTGTTTAATTAAAGGCTCTAATATCAAATTATCATATGTGTCCTGTTAAGATGTGTATTTTTTTAAGTTCATTCTCTAATTCCTGCAGTACTACAATATAAAACTCAGACTTTGGCTGCAATGAAACTATTTGGGCCATAATAGTTGTAGCAACTTGATATTAATATTAATTTTAATAATTAACTTTAATATTAATATTAATTTATTTAAATTAATTTCTAATTAAAAAGGGGCACCACTTTGGTTTTGACAGGTCCAAATAAACTGTTAGGTTTAGCCTAGTCTCATTAATCTGAAGGAAGAGAATTCTAGTTTTCGAATATAACTTAATATAAACCGAGAAACATTAATGTATTTTATAGAATTTTATTTAAAATTATACAAATGAACAATGATGAATAATATTAGTTGCACGTTTACTGGGTCAAATTGAGGATCATTTTGCAGAAAAATTATAATTAAAAATATATACCGAATTATAATAAAAAAAATATATAACTCGAGCAAAAAAGTCTAGAAAAACGCTTGTCTATTTTACATACATGTGTTTAGCTCATTTTGCCCAAGTTTGGTGTCTGTGGAATGAAGCAGCTATTTTCTGTGTTCTTTTAAAAAAGAGGTGTATTTTAAGTCGGTTCACATTTTCAATTCAAAATGGCCGCCTTCCCGTGTGTGATAGGGTGTGGTCCTTATTGGCTTTTTTGTTCATAAGCCCATACTGAATGTGTGTACCAAGTTTCATTTGCCTACAACAAACTAAAATTTTCACTTCCCATTGACTTTTTCCACATATTTGGGACGTTGCTATGGCAGCACATTTATAGATAAGGGGTGGTTGTCATTGGCTTTTTTGCTCGTCATGACATAAGAGATGTGTGTACCAAATTTTATGTCTCTATGACAAACTAAATTCTTGGGTCCTATTATAAGTTTGTAGGGGGCGCTGGAGAGCCATTTCTAAAGATAACCCTTTTATTTACATATCTTTGTGTTCAGGTCATGAATGTGCACAAACGCTTTTTTGGGTCCAACTCGATCCGAGAAGGCGTTTGAGAGTTAAGAGACATTTTATTTTCACAAAAATGGCCACTTCAGGCTTGCCACACCCATACCCGATAAGATATCAACAATAAAGTCACAAATTTGGTTGGCACACGTGTCTAGATGATACTCACCAAATTTGGGGCCATTTAGATTAAAACACAAGGATTTGCACCTTTTTGCGGTGCGATTTTTAGTGGCCAGCGTTTCACCCCACATGGCGGACTTCCTGTTGAGTTTAGGGTGTGGCTGTCATTGACTTTTATGTTTGCCCTGAGGTGTTCTATGGATGTACCAAGTTTCATTTTTCTACGTTGGAAAAAGGTTACTTTCACTTTCCATAGGCCCAATGTATTTTGACTTTTCTAGGTGTCGCCACTGAGTCATTTTTTGTAATTTTTTTTCGGGGACTTCAAATACATAAATTTTTCGCCGAGCTTGAAGTCCGGGACCAATAAAAATGACTTTTCGTGCATGTTCACTGGGTCAAATTTAGGATCATTTTGCAGAAGAAGAAAGAGAAAAAAAAATAAAAAATAAAAAATTCCGAGCAAAAACAATAGGCCCTCCCGGTCATCACCGGCTCGGGCCTAATTAAAGATGTGTGTCTAAATGTTTTCTGCTATAATTGAAGTGTCCAGATATATTCTGAGACTAAAGCATGCTTCATTTGTTTTTCTTCTGCAAGAGATGATACAGTAGACACAAAATGTATACAGCACATTATTAATTTCTAATGTGTAACGATCCTATTTCATTGCAGAGCTTGTGTGTGGCAGGGGGTGGGGTTAACTTCTCCTGCAGCAGGTGAGGCTCACCTGGTCCTACTCTCCTCCTCAGTCTCCTCCAAGAGCCTGGCTCACTTTCTCCTGTGAACTGGTGAACTTTGGAACTCAGCTGCTCTCTCTTGTGTTCAGGTCTTCTCCAGGCCTCCTTCTGACCAGCTTCAACTCCTGGAAAGTCAGCCTCCTTCCTGGGGCCAGAGTCTGTCCCTGTTTGATAAACTGTTCCACTGGGTCCTCTTTAATTAAACCTGAACAACAAGAACTGTAGTGGAAAAGTAAATCCAATGTAGATGTGAGCCAAAGATAAAACCACAGGGGCCTAGGCCTTTGAATTTGAGACATCACCGTCCCACAGATGAACTCAAGCAAAAACTGAACTCACTCTGAAGTGCAGTTCCTATGTCACACACAAAAATGTAAATGTCAAAGATTAAGGATGTAGCCTTATTTTGGACTTTCTGTTGTATCTACAAGTTTCCACCACAAGAAGGTGCTTAACCATGTGACGTGATGATCCCATAGATTGTGAATAAAACGGATGTAATCCGCCCATTGGTCCCATATTCACTGATATTGTCATTACGACAGGGCAATAAAATGGCAGTTACATCCGGGCTTTTTGGCATTTACTGAATAGTAAAACAATAGTTTTCAGATAACATAAATGGACGTATTAATCAAAAATTCACCCCTCCTAGAGTTGTCATGTAGTAGAAACTTAGCTTAGAGACCAGAGCCATCTTTTGTACCAGGCTGTAAACATGATTTTTACACTTGTAAAGTCGCCATTGGGTTTCACCTTATATTTCCGCTTTTGGAACCTGCCCTCTGGTGGACGGAGGTATATCGCTGTATGGCGGCGCCCTTACTCAAGGACCGTTCCATGAGAGAGGGTTGGATAATACATGTGATTGTATTAATAAAGTATGGCAGAAGTGAGCCATTAAAAACACACTACCGTTCACCTGTCTCATTATTTCTCTGAGTTTTACAGGAACATTGACTCTAGTCACAGGCTCAAACCTGAGTCTGTCCTGAGTCTCAAGAAACAAAGTGAAAATGGAGTCTTTTTCTGTGGGTGTGTTTGTGGGTTTCATTATACCTGTTGAGCTTTGGCAAATCCGAGAACAACGACAAGAACATGTCTGTGACCAGGAAGTGTGTTGAGGTCAAAGAGAGAAGCAATGGAAGTGGCACAAATTTATACCTGACTGTGGGTTAGAGACATGAGTAGATGTGATGTTATGTTGCTGCTTTCAATGATCACAGATGCAATTATTGCATTTTATTGAAGATTTAATTTATGATTAGTTGCACATTACAATTCAGGTGCTTCCTTGGTCCGTCTCACTGCAGCATAAAAGAGGTTTCTTGGCCATTTACAGGATTGGAGCTGGGTTTTTGACGAAATTGCACAGCTGCATAGTTGAGGTTGTCCGAGCACTGGGTATGCAAAATTGTCATTGGTCAGAAAAATGGTCTGTAGCATCTGATGAAATACTCAAAGACAGCAATGTTTTACTTCTGGTGTTTGAGCATGCAGTTCTTGGTTATGAGCTAGAACACAAATGTAATAATTAGAACCATAATTAAATATACATAACTGATTATATGTAATGATTGTCTACCCCTCTGGAGCTTCTTGTTCTTTACAGCCAAACCAATAACCACCGCTGTGAGGAAGACTACCAGTCCACCCAGGATTAATGCAAGCAATATTATGTGGTTTCTGTCAAACAATTCTACAAAGAATAAAAAATATTTAACTTTTTATTTTGTAATTACATAGCAGAAATTATAATTAGGACAAAAAAATACCTCCTTGAACATCTAGATATGTAGGACCTTTGATAATAGGATCTGAGCCTGACGTAAATCCACAGAAATAGAGCCCAGAGTCAGAAACATTCAATGATCTGATTGTGAGGAAGATATGAGACCTGTTGGACGTCATTGTAAATCTTTCATCTTTAAAGTCAGCACAGAGCTCAGCAGGTTTAAAAGGTTCAGATATTGTGGAGATGCAGCTCAAATTTAATTTCTTTACTGCACGGTACCAGTTTATCGAACTGCGAGAACTGGTGAAGTTAGAGCACAACAGTGTGACAGTTTGACCAGACTGGACTTCTACTGTCGACGAGTCAGAGCCAAAGATACAGAACAAACCTGAGGCAAACACAGTAACATTATTATTTTTATATAAGTCTTCATATGAATTTGTTTTTTTTTATTTTTTTTTATTGAGAACTAATCATAACTTCCAACTTACTGAGGCTGCAGAGAAGTAAAGCTGCAGAAGTGACGTTTCTCATTGTGCATCTGGAAAGACAATTGTCAAAGAAATTGTAGATTATTGCTAAATGCTCTCACTCCTGCTCCAGTTCATATGCTTATCCACAGACACTTATGACTTTATTTCTTCAGCCCTGTCTCCTGTTGGTACCATGCTAATTCAAACAAGACAAAGACATCACTTTGCACTACATCTAATCACTGTTCAGGGACACTCTGTCCTGTACACTTTGTGTTATATACACACGTAAACTTATTCACATCAATAACTGACATGTCAGCTCATTACACGTCCATCCACGACCCTGGAGCTGAGAGGCGGGCATAATGTACACCTATAATAACTTCATGTGTTTTAAACATGTGAAGCAAATCACCATGTACCATTGTTGCATGTTGTTTGATTTGTTTCATTCTTGCAAGAATTAAACTTCCATTTCTACATTTACTATGTACGGTCTTCGTAGTCTCGTTTATAATCTGAACTTAGCAATTATTTTAACAACAATATTACACATAATCTGTGAAGAGAAGGGGCCTGTTGAAATGACTGTGAGAAAACACTTAACACTGTAAGGTGCTAACTCTTAAAAAATCCTCTATTTCTCTACAATTGTAGAAACCACAGTGTTTTTAAACTGTCTATCTAATACTATACTCTCTATAAACACTTTACGTTTGTGTAGAGACAGTAAAACCCTGAAATAAAAACAGAATGTACTGATGTGGAAATTCAAATTTCAATATTTTTTTTCAGATTACAACATAAATAACATATCAAATGTTAAAAGTGAGACATTTTAAAATGTCATACCAGATATTAGCTCATTTTGGATTTCATGAGATCTACACATTCCCAAAAAGTTGTGGCAGGTAACAATGAGAGGCCGGAAACTTTAAATGTGCAAATAAGGAACAGCTGGAGGACCAAACATGCTCGGGTATAAAAAGAGCCTCTCAGAGTGGCAGTGTCTCTCAGAAGTCAAGTTGGCCATTCCCACAATGCTGCAGCAAAAAATAGTGGAGCAATATCAGAAAAATTGCAAAGAGTTATCATTATCTACAGTGCATTATATCATCTAAAGATTCAGAGAATCTGGAATAATCTCTGTGCGTAAGGGTCAAGGCCGGAAAACCATTCTGGACTCTCGTGATCTTCGGGTCCTTAGGCGACACTGCATCACATACAGGAATGCTACTGTAATGAATACTTCCAGAAAACATTCTTGGTGAACATAATCCACCGGCCCATTCGCTGTTGCCAGCTAAAACTCTATAGGTCAAAAAAGAAGCCATATCTAAACATGATCCAGAAGTGCAGGCGTTTTCTCTGGAACCAAGGCTCATTTAAAATGGACTGTGGCAAAGTGGAAAACTGTTCTGTGTCAGACAAATCTAATCAAAGTCAAAATCAAAGTTCAATTTGGAAAACTGGGACGCCATGTTATTCGGACTAAAGAGGACAAGGACAACCCAAGTTGTTATCAGCGCTCAGATAAAAAGTCTGCATCTCTGATGGTATGGGGTTGCATGAGTGCGTGTGGCATGGGCAGCTTACACATCTGCAAAGACACCATCAATGCTGAAAGATATCCAAGTTCTAGAACAACATATGCTCCCATCCAGACGTCGTCTCATTCAAGAAAGACCTTGTATTTTCCAACATTACATGCCAGACCACATACTGCATCAATTACAACATCATGGCTGCGTAGAAGAAGGATCCGGTTCTGAAATGGCCAGATCTTTCACCCATAGACAAAATGTGGCACATCATAATCAATCAATCAATCAATATTTATTTATATAGCGCCTTCCAACAACCACAGATTGAACCAAGGTGCTTAACAACATTAGTAAAAAATAAACATATTTACAAATAGGTTTAAAACATATTTACACAATAAAAACAGATCAGTGTCACAGAGCCATTAAGTGCAAAAAGCCATTTTAAATGAATATGTTTTAAGTTTGGCTTTAAACAGAGGCCGGTCAGTGATGGAACGTAACTCAATGGGCAACGAGTTCCAGAGTTTAGGACCGGCCACTGCAAAAGAACGATCGCCCCACTGTTTGAACCGGGACCGGGGCACCTTCAGCAGATGTTGCCCAGCAGAACGTAGAGCTCTGCTGGGTTGAGAATCTCACACAAATAAGAAGGTGCAAGGCCCGTGAGTGCATTAAAACAAACATTAAGATTTTAAAATTAATTCTAAACTGGACAGGAGCCAGTGCAGGAGTACAGGACAGGTGTTATGTGCTCGTGTTTACGACTGTTAGTTAGCAGTCGGGCAGCAGCGTTTTGCACAAGCTGCAAGCGGTGAAGTCCAGTTTGGTTAACTCCCACATAGAGCGCATTGCAGTAGTCTATGCGGGAGCTAATAAAAGCATGGATGGCTTTCTCCAGGTCAGCACGACTTAAAAAGGGTTTAACTTTTGAAAGGAGGCGAAGCTGAAAAAAGCTTGCCCTAACCACCAAATCTATTTGTTTGTCAAATTTTAGACTGCTGTCTAGTTTTACCCCCAGGTTTTTGACAACATGGTTGAGATGGGGGGCCAAAACAAAAGGACCAGAGCTGAGACACTTGGCAAGTTGGATGTGCCGAACACAATACATTCAGTTTTATCCTCATTCAAACAGAGGAAATTCTGGGACAGCCACAATTTGATGTCCTCTAAGCATCTGTTGATGGACTAAAGACTATTAGGACAAGCAGGGACAACCGGAAGGTAAACCTGTAGGTCGTCTGCGTACAGATGAAAAGACATTTTGTGCTTTGAAATAACTGCACCTAACGGCAACATATACAAGGAAAATAAAACAGGACCCAAAATGGAACCTTGTGGCACACCAGAGGTCAAGGGAGCCGAGGAGGAGGAGAGGTCACCAATCCTGACAGAAAAAGTCCTCTCTGTTAAATACGACCTAAACATAAAGAGGAGATGCGACAAAGACCTAAGACAGTTGAGCAACTAGAAGCCTGTATTAAACAAGAATGGGACAACATTCCTATTCCTAAACTTGTCTTCTCAGTCCCTAGACGTTTGCAGACTGTTATAAAAAGAAGAGGGGATGCCACACAGTGGTAAACATGGCCTTGGCCCAACCTTTTTGAGATGTTGATCCCATAAAATTTAAAATCAACTTATTTTTCCCTTAAAATTATACATTTTCTCAGTTTAAACATTCGATATGTCATCTTTGTTGTGTTCTGAATAAAATATTGAATTTTGAAACGTCCACATCATTGCAATTTGTTTTTATTCACAATTTGTACATTGTCCCAACTTTTTTGGAATCGGGTTTGTATATACTCTATATGTACTTATAATTGTATGTACTGTATTTTTTTATTTGTAGGATCTGATTTTTATTTTTATGCGGCTGAAAGAAATATTACTGCTACTACATCATAATAGCCCATTTATAAATGAAAAACTTACTTACAGAAAGAGCCCAGAAGTAAAACTGTTGTGACGCTGAAGCTCCTTGTGACAGTGTGATACTGGAACAGAAGGGCGCTTTATAGTCCTTTTAAGGTAGTTTGTTGCAAAGAGGCGGGCTTCTGTTACCGGCCACATGAAGGATGTCTGAACAAGAGGCTAAAGCTTTAGTCTTTACTTGTTCAACTTTATGCAATAAATATAATCAAAGTTTTGTGGTTCATTACCTCCACAAACTCAAACACAAGAATCCAGGCAGAACTTTAATTTATGTTACTTCTTTAATGTTCAAATTTAGATGTGGATTCTCAGTTTAGACCACACTGGTCTGTCTCTTCCTGGCCTTTGATTTGAAACATCATATTATTCCAACAAGAGACAAACTCAAAGCAAAAACTGAAATAGATTTCTGGCTTCAAGTTCTTTGACTTAACTAAAGATGTCATCTTTAAAATGAACTCTAACTAGTCTCTTGTTATTCTCCAAATCAGACGTGATGAGATGGCCGACTCTGGCTTTTAATTTTGTGGTTTGGACGTGTGTAAAAAAGGAGAAATCTGTTTTGATTTAAAAGTCAAAGGTAAAATCTTCTTTTTGACTCCATTTTGAATAAACACCTTTAGCACTGCTATTTCCTCGTAGGTAATGACTCCAGGTCTGATGGTGACATGAACTCCAACTGTGAGAGTAAGTTGTTTCCATGTGGCTGCGTAAATCAGACCATATTTATTACATTCTGCTAAAATAACTGTTGATGATTAGGTAATCCAACATGGTGGACGAATATTATATTGGGAGGTGTCTCTGTTCTTCTTTTGACAATTATTGTTGGGTTTGCTGTTAAAATCAAACGACTACAGACAGGTATTTTATGTATTCATTAAAGATTTAGCTCTTATAGAATTTAAAGCTGCCACTGACTGATATAGGACACTTGTATTTCTGTTGCAGAACAAAACGGAGAAGAAAATGCTCCAAGAGAGGTAAACTTGAACTTGTGTTTGAAGAATATTGTTGGAGTTTTCTTTTGTGTTTGTTGACTGCTTTTCCTCACAGAACCTGGCGTCGGAAAATTTGAACTATGCTGTAGTGAATTTCAAATAAAAGGCACTGAGTCGAGTGTTATTTACGCTGCCACCAGATAAACCCAGGAACAAACTGGAACTGCTGTTTTTATAACTTTTCTGCAGGAAATAATCTGATAAGTATTTGATGTCTTTGATGCACTTACATACAAATGTGGATATGAACACGTCTCAAACTGCCCCTGCTCTTTTTCCACTGTGGTGAGGACTGAAACCACAGAAACAACAGCTTGCATCGAGCTTGTTTCAGAAGCAGCTTTAGTCCAAACTCAGAGTGTGTTAACCCTGGAGAGAGGGGGACTCTGGGTTTTCCATTACTGTGGGAACTCACTCTGTGTTTTCTCAAACCCCTGAGTCTCTTCTTCTGCTGCGTCTGAAGGAGCTCTCTGATTGGATGATTAGTTTCCTCATTCACATAAATACTGTGAATACACTTTAGACACATTGATACGAGTTAAACAGAGTTACTCTGTAATGAAAGTGTGTCAAGTGTCAGATTCACCAAAAACTGCAGGATAAGACAGTGTGCAACGTCACATTGATATAGATGAAGGCCTTAAAAAAATAATAAATAAATGGCAACAATAATAGTATTTTACATGTGTTTATTTTATTTGAATCCTAGTTATCAATGAAAATGACTGTCTATCTATTACTCCTCACTTTTTAAATTTTAACCCTGGATATAGTGTCTCCTTTGTCCCATGACATTACTCCGACTTGACAGCCTCCTTTTGATAACTGTTGCTGATGACTCCTCTTTTTTTTCTCCATTCATAATGTTTTTTTTTCGCTTTAAGTTAACTCAGAGTGAACAGACTCAGAGTCGACCGAACTAACTCTAAACCTGTTTCTGAAAAACAGAGTTGTTGTGGTATGAGGAGGATGATTTCTTTGTGAAACTGTGCTCTCTGGTTTATTGTGGCTTTTTTAAAATAGTGTTTCCTCTCTAACCTTTTGCACTGTCAGTAATGCAAGCACAGACAGCAGAAAAACATGAGCAGTGTTGTTTCTCTACAGGTGTCTATTTGTGAAACATGATAAGGATATGAAGAACTGTGCAGTGCTCAGACAACCTCAGCTACGCAGCTCAAGTCCCTTGCATGTGCCATTCAAGTCTCATAAATTGCCAAAAATTGACTTGGACACCACCTGTGTGTCCAAGTCATTCAGAGTGGATGTTTCCTGCAGACATGTTTGGTCTGATGAGCTTTTTACTTGTTAATAGGACTGGAGCTAACAGACTTGATCTGGACAAAGTGCATTAATAACAGCACCTGGGTGGATTAGATGTGGTCCTGTAGTGAGCTGTGTGGCACAGAACTCTGCAGAAAAATGACTGAGAGCAAGGTTTGTGCCTCACACAGACAGACTCATGGTTTTAACATTCATTTGTATATTTGATCTAACACTATGTTATGTAGCTCTGCTGTTATGAACAGTGTCATCTTGTCCTCTTTTGTGGTCATTCATTTTGTGACACTGTGTCTAAATTATTAACACTTGTGAAATTCCCTTCTTTATTGTTGTGGAGGGGTTTTAGTGCCCGAATGATCCTAGGAGCTATGCTGTCGGGGACTATATGTCCCTTGTATAGTCTCCTAAGGCAAACAGGTCTTAGGTGACGGTCCAGACTTAGAGCAGTTCAAAACTACTTATGGATACATTCAAATCAAAGACTGTGACATTGCTCGGTATGGCACAACCGGGGCCTCTTCTTGGATCAAGGTCTGGGATTGGGGCTCACATTTGAGTGCCTGGTGGCCGAGCTCATCACAAAGGACCAACATGGAGCCAAACTCCTGTGGGCCCACCTGCAGCATGGATCATAAGGTGTTGGTGCTCTGTGGCGGCAGTCAAAGGCAGGTGTCTCTGTGACCCTATTCCCGTACACAGAATCTATGATCTGAGACTTTATGTTTAGCAGGACCACGCTTGCTTTCGATGCCACATTGTCACCAGTGGAGAGGTTGCTTCTCGAGTGACCGACTAAAAAGTAAATAACTTGCTTTTATAATGTGCTGAATCAGAAATATGCACTGGTTGTATTAGATATGACGCAAACATGGCAAACTGTATTAGGTGTGACTATTGTTGAGGATAAATGGGAGTCTATTTGGTACCAAACAAAAATAATATCTGTCTGTAACTTTGCAATGCTGATACAGTTTAAAATGATTCAGTGTGTACAGATCTCCTCAAGTACAAGGCACAAAATGAACACTCAATTGTCATCTATGTGTCTGAAATGTAAATCAGTGGAAGGGACTTTTATTCACAGTTGGGTCCTGTCATAAAAGACCTTCCATCATATTTTACAGCCATTCTGAAAGACAAAGCAAATATTTGGAGTGACTTCGAGACTGGATCCTGTGTCTGTGCTCTTGGGCTGTCGAGTCAGTGAGGTTGGTTCAGGCTCCAGCAGACTGTAATCTTAACTTATTCTGCACAAAAGAATATTCTCCTGTTATGGATCAGTGACAAGCCTCCTACAAAAGTGCACTGGCAAAAACAAACTATGTTAAAAAAGACCATAAAGATCCCTGCTTTATCACACTGGCACAATAAAGAGCCTTATCGTCACAAAAGATTTACTTCTGGGCTGCTTCTGTAAGTACTGCCTCTTAGTCTTAGCCTAGTAGTCAAACGAATACAGACAAGTATTTGCATGTATTCATTAAAGATTTAGCTCAGATAGCTGGTTCCACTGAGTCAAGTGGGGGGCGGCAGTAGCTCAGTGGGTAGAGCAGTCATCTTTCAACCAGAAGGTAGTAGGTTCGATTCCCGCTCTCCCAACAGTTCATACTGTCGTTGTGTCCTTGGGCAAGACACTTAACCCACCTTGCCTCCAGTGACTGTAACACTGGTAATGTAATGTAAGTCGCTTTGGATAAAAGCGTCTGCTAAATGAATAAAAAAATAAAAATAAAAATTTACGCTGCCACCAGATAAACCCAGGAACAAACTGGAACTGCTGTTTTTGTATCTTTTCTGTAGAACATAATCTGATTAGTATTGAATGCACTTAGATACAAATGTGTGTATGCACACGTCTCAGACTGCCCCTGCTCTTTTTCCACTGTGGTGAGGACTGAAACCACAGAAACAACAGCTTGCATCGGGCTGAGAGCAAAGCAACGTAAAGGCCCTGTTTCAGAAGCAGCTTTAGTCCAAACTCAGAGTGTGTTAACCCTGGAGAGAGGGGGACTCTGGGTTTTCCATTACTGTGGGAACTCACTCTGGGTTTTCTCTAACCCCTGAGTCTCCTCTTCTGCTGCGTCTGATGAAGCTCTCTGATTGGATGATTAGTTTCATCATTCACATGAATACTGTGAATACACTTTAGACACATTGATACGAGTTAAACAATGAATAATTTCTGTTTTAGTGCTTTTTATAGATCTGTAGATACTTTTACAGCAGTACTTTAATGCATTTGAGTTACTCTGTAATGCAAGTCTGTCAAGTGTCAGATTTACCAAACACTGCAGGAATAAGATAAATGTAGGCCATTAAAAATAAATAAATAAATGATAACAATAAGAGTGTTTGCATTTATTTAGAGTATTCAAATCCTAGTGACTCCTCTTTTTTGGTTCAGTTCATAATGGCATTTTTCCCTTAAAAGACTCAGAGTCGATCAAACTAATTCTAAACCTGTTTCTGAAAGACTTGTGAGTTGTTCTTGTCTGAGGAGGATGTGTTAAGTATTGAACTCTTGAGTTGGTACAACCTTCTTTGTGAAACTGTAATTGTTGTTGCAGATGATTATCTTCTCATGTTTTTCTGTGGCTGTTTTAAAATAGTATTTCCTCTCTAACCTTTTGCAATGTCAGTAATGCAAGCACAAACAGCAGATGCAAATGAGAAAAGGTGTTTCACTACAGGTCTCATTTTGTGAAACATGTAAGACAGATCGGCTGAGAACGGCTGGATGTCAGTAAAAATACTAAGGTAAGATAGAGGCAGGAGTTGATGTGGTTCACTTTTAATTTTCCATGTGCAAAAAAATTTATTTTCAAAGTGCATGTGCAAAGTAATGGGACTGCCAAATAGTACTGTTCACAAAACATGTTTCACAGAACCATCACATGAAGCAACACCTACCAGATTTGTTTTAGACAATCATAACAACAATTTATATTGTGACCAGAGTGCAGTTTAAATAAAGACACAAACTGCAGAAACAGTAAAAGTTTTTGCAAAGTAAATCTGCAAATAGTAACGTTAACTAACACGTCAAGCTGCTCGTCAGGTCACGGGAGCAACTAGCCACTCCTGTGCTGCACACCTGTCAGCCATGACAATCAGGCAAGTATACAGTATAACCACCCAACACACAACTCCTGTTGCCGGATTGTTCAACTTACTCCAGACGAACACATCCAGCGTTACTTGGTCCTGCTCCTGCTAACCTGTTCCTGCTACCTGTTCCTGCTCTCCTGGTACCATCACCTGTTCCTGCTAAATCGATCCAGTTACCTGATTCTGCTACCTGTTCCTGCTACACATCAAATGGTATAAACCATTTCAAGACGTTACAACTACAGCCCTGACACCGAAGCCTTTTTTACAAACAAGCACAAAGATTGTCTTTTGACTTGTCTTTGAGGGCTCTCTTCTAGTCAAACAGCAACACATCTCCATAAGCCTGGTGTATTTCCGTTTGTAAAGGTCCAGGGAATAATATCCAGTAAAATAATTAGGTCCACAAGCAGTGTTGGTCATCTTACTTCAAAAAAGTAATTAGTTACAGTTACAAATTACTTCTCCCAAAAACTAATTGAATTAGTAACTCAGTTACCACATTGTAAAAGTAACTCAGTTACTCAGCAAAGTAACTGAAGTTATTTGTGTATGTTCTATAAGGGTGTTACGTTCTATAACAGCTTAAATATCAAAGATGTTTAAATTAACTTGAAGAATAAAATTGAAGAATAAAAACACTATATATAGTATTTTAGAACATTTATTTAAACTCAATAGATTGCAGTCTGCCATAAAATATAAATAAAAACATATAAAAAATAAAATTGAAAATAAAATTCAATGGAAAAATTTACAAATGTAAACTTGTGTAAAAAGAAACAAAGGGTGACCTGGCCAGTGCAAATCTCTGTACCTGTAAATTATTGCACAATAAACAAAACACAATCCAACTCTCTCTGTAGATTAACATGTTGTTCATTCTCAAAGAAAATGAATAATACATTAATCTATTCTAAAATACTCCTCTCATCTAACAACTAAACCAGTGGTTGTTGCTGACATGTAAAATCGAGCGTTGCTTGATTTAACAGTGGCTCTGTCTCCTTCACTAGAACTCACGCTAGCTTCATTTGAGGTTAGCAGCAGCAACAAGTGACGTGTTAGCATGTGTTGATGTGAGGTGCTTCATAAGATTTGAGTTACTTGAGGCAGATGTGGATAAAGTCTTTTTTCCTGGACATAGCATGTTACTAAATGACAAAATGTAAAAACATTCTTGCCTTTAATTTCAACTAACGAGAAGTAGTACCGGTACTTCCAGTTCGAGAACACCACCTTTGAATTTCCCCAGCTCGTCTTCATTGTCGCTGACGCTGTCTTGTGTTTAGTGGAAGTCAGAGCGTGCAGTGAGATCGCGTCAGCCAATCATCATCGCTTTTGCAACGGTGTCATCATCCCAACCCCTGCTCTCTCCAGCAGCAGCTAATGTGTAGCCAAAACATGACACCTCACACTTTATTCAACCGAGTATATAGTATATAGTGTAAGAGTATAGGTGTAAGAGTTATACTCTTACACCGTTATACTCTTACGCCGTGTCCACAAGACATGTTAGATCCTCCAAGGCACAAAAACTGACTGCAGAAAAGTATTCCCAACTTAAAATCAGCTGTGCCATTTTTTTTTTCATTTCTTTTTATAATAACAAGCATAAGTCCTTCCGACCGCCAAAAAGCTATTAAAATGCTAACCGGAAGTGTTAGCTTTAGCTTGACACCTAGGTTGGCCAATTAGGAGGTATTCAGGGCATGCTGGACCCCATATAGCCAATGAGTGCCACAGACAGCTGAACGTTTTTATCAAGACGTCCACCCCTCTAGAATCCACCAATTATGTTACAGGGTATAAACAATGCCATAAACGGATAGCCAATGAGCTACAGAAACAGAAACTTAGGAGTCTCTGCGTAATCTCTGAGTAAATTACGCATGTGTCTGTCTTGTGCGTTGACTGTCTTTTTGGAGTAAAAAAATATGGCTAAACATACAGAAAATAAAAAATACTTGCTCGAGGAAGTAGTGGAAGTACACGACGTGACAGTGACATCTTAGTCCAGAGCAGACTGAGGAAGAGAGTGAAATGTCTGCTGAGGATGTTTTTGCATGGGCTGGATGACCTACTCAATAGGTAAGTGTGTTTTAAATTGTGTTTTTGACTATATTTTAGATAAAAAATAAGATTGATAGACACTATAACATGTATAGTGAAAAAAGTTTTCAACGCTTTCAAGTCTGCTTTTCTGCGCTGATCACTGGCCTGTTTCCTCTGCGGCTGCCGACCGAAGCGAGCATCGTACTCTGGTGACATGGGAATCCATTACCCGCAATGTTAGACTAGAGATGCCAGCCATTGCCCATGGTTTAACGGGGGCCAGGGCTTTCGACATAGAGGCTAATCTTAGGATGCTGACATCACACAGGAAAAATCCTACTGGACATAGTGCTGCCATTTTGTCTAGTAATAGAGACAGTTGCATTCAGTGCAAGGAATCTCAGTAGGTTGCTGGGAATTAGAGAATCTGCTAGTCATGATAGTGCAGGTGTGGAACTGGAAAATGTAGCATCTTTAGGTTGTCTGGTTAGGCCGTGTCATCCTAAATCTGTTAGATTCAGATGAGATGAGAGTTAGATCAGATTCTGTGACCGAAAAGCATGTCTTCATGTTATTATAACTTGGAGGCAATCTTTTAAACCCGGCAGAACTGTTAGAGCTCGACAGCTTGTTCCTGTCACAATCTCTCTACTGGACCAGGCCTCAAATGCAGGCTCTACATCAAGACTGAAGATTGGTCTCCTGAATGTGCGGTATCCTCCAAAGCACTCTTAATTAATGATCTTATTACTTCTCATAGCTTTGATTTACCTTGTCTTAGTGAAATTTAGCTTAGGCCTAATATTTTTCTGCCACTAAATGAAGCCACTGATTATGCTTATGCACAGGTAGGTCGCACGTCGAAACAGGGTGGTGGTGTTGCAGCCATTCATAAAGCTGCATTTTGCTTTACAGGTCCATCATCAAAGCCAAAATTTAACTCATTCGAAGTGTTACTCATCAAACATATTCCTTCTCAAATAAACGGAAGGAAGCCATTTTATTTAGCTGTAATCTATCGCCCTCCGGGTCTCTACTCTTCTTTCTTGGATGAGTTTTCCGTTTTCCTCTCTTTCCAGGATCAACTGACCTCTCGTCTCTCAGTCTTAGATCCTGTGTCCCTGTGAGCTGACAAAGGTGGTTTCTTCATGTAAAGCAACTACATGCCTACTGGATATCCAGCATTTTATACGATTGATCATGCAAAATCAAATTATCAGAAGTTATGGAGAAAACTTCCACTATTATGCCGATGATACACAGGTGTATCTACCAATAAAAGCGAATATTACTACTGACATCATGCATATAGAGAGGCCTGCCTCGTTTCAATTAAAACGTGGATGTCTCAAAACTTCCTCCATTTGAACTCAGATAAAACAGGGCTCTTGTTAATTGGTCCTGCCAGTCATTGGCACAAGTTCAACAATCTTACTGTCTCGATCAACAACTGTGTGTTGGAGCACGGTAACACTGTGAGGAACCTCGTATAAATTTTTGACCACACACTATCTCTGCAGCAGCACATTAGTGAGGTCAATAAACTGGGCTTTTTTCACTTGAGGAATATCACAAAAAATTTGCTCCTGCCTCTCCTTAGGTGATGCTTAAATTCTCATTCATCCATTTGTCACATCCAGGCTGGACTATTGCAATGCGTTCTTCTCTGGACTGCCGAGGAAAAGTACTTAAAGACTACAAATGGTCCAAAATACAGCTGCCAGACTTTTAACTAAGACCAGGAAGTTTGATCACATTACTCCGGTCCTGGCTTCATTACACTGGCTTCCTATTTATGTTATAGCTGATTTCAAAGTTCCCCTGTTAACATATAAAATCCTTTGTGGATGCGCGACCTCTTACCTATCTGACCTCATTACCCGGTATACTCCAGCTCGTACCCTTCGCTGTCAGGACACTGGCCTCCATCACTTCCTCGAATAAAGAATAAGTCTGCTGTCTACAGAGCCTTTTACTATAGAGCCCTCTTTTTATGGAATGGTCTCCCGGTGGAAGTGCGGTGAGCTGACTCTGTTGAGGCTTTCAAAAGCAAACTCAAAACATACTTATTTTGCCAAATGTATGAAGACTGATTGATCATAGATATACTTTTACACTGGTTGTAGCTGTAGGTACACACTCACACTTGTTGTAGCTGTAGGTGCACACTCACACTGTTTGTAGCTGTAGGTACACACTCAACCTCTCAGGGTGGACACAAACCTCTGACTTGCTGGGTGATGTATACTTGCTCCTGCTAACTTGTTCCTGCTCCCCTGGTACTGTCACCTGTTTTGGCTAAACCAATCCAGTTCCCTGATTCTGCTACCTGTTTTGGGTAACCTGTTACAGGGACCTGTCTTATGTCCACAACTTCGGTACCAGCTCGTCATTGTGTGTTGCTGGCCATTCTTCGGGTTTAACCTACCACGTTCAGTTTACCCACAACTCTATTGTTTGCTTCTTCTGTTGTTCATTAAAGATTACACAGTTTAACATTCTAATCCTGGTGATGTGCATTTGGGTCCTACACAAGGACATTGGAAGAAGAAAAAAGTCTGTAGGAAAAAGAACACAAACATTTTTTTTTCCCAGAAAATACTGAAGTGCTTTTTTTTTTTTTGCATTAAATACGTTAGCATCAACGCTAATGTATTTTAGCGTAGCCATGTTGATAACAAAGAGGAGAAGGGAACGCTTGTTGCATTTGTCAAAGTAAAAACACGCCTCTTCCTGTTTGTGCTGCTAAATCGTTGGTCACAAGAGGCCGGTGAGCCCATGGTTTGACTCAAGCGCTTTGCTTGGCACAATACAAGATGGATTAAGATGCATCAATTTGGAAACTCCCAAATCTCGCTATGTGAAAAAGTGCTAAGAGGATGCTAACGTCTGAGTGCTAGTTGTTAGCTGTGTCTTTTTTTGCTGCTCAGAGAAGTTTTGCACAAAAACCCGGGTTCTCAAAAAGACTAAGAGTCAAAGTGGTCTTCAATAATTATTTGACCTTTTCCACTGTTTCCAGTACAGTACTGTTTCCCTCTCCCAGACCTCCAGCCTCACCAACTTAGTCCAGCTTGGGCCCAGGAAACAGCCCTGTGTCTCCTGTGGAGAGACAGACACAATATTTCACATTCTATGTAAATGAGGAGCACCTGTACGTAGTTCTGTTAGCACGTGCACCGCTCTAATGTACTCCACAGATAATGGCTATTCATACCTTTGACAGGGTTCCCACGCGTCCTGGAAAACCTGGAAAATGAAAGACCAATTTTCCAGTCCTGGAAAACACATGGAAAATGTGGAAAAAAGTAAAATGTCCTGGAAACGTTTGCGTTGTCCTGGAAAATAATTTTCCCTTCTTGTGGATGAACGCAAACGGGTTATTTTACGCATGAATATCTGTTTTCAAGCAAGTACGCAATTTGACATCTCAGTACGCTGGTTTGCCCCTCTCAACTACGGACATTGTGAGTTCTGTGGCAAATGTGCACGTGCGGTACTCCTGTCTGACAACCAGTGTTGATTTCGTTAACGAAAACTATGATGAAAAATGTTCATTGACGACATTTTTTTCCCCTGACTAAGACAAGAAGATGGGAGACGACACCCACGTCATTAAACGATAACTGTGACTAATATGCAATATCGTTGACGAAATAAGACGAGACTGAAATGTGTAAAAAATATTTTTTTGAACTTGACCAAAACCACTTGTTTTGCCGAATAAATGAGACAACACATTACATTCTGTTTTTACAAGCATTCATGCTCACGGTTGCCAAATTTAAATAATTAATCCCCCAGGCAAAACTAACTAAAATATAAATATTTACATTTATTCATTTAGCTGACGCTTTTATCCAAAGCGACTTACATTGTTCTAATGCAATTACCAGTGTTACAGCCACTGGAGGCAAGGTGGGTTAAGTGTCTTGCCCAAGGACACAACGACAGTATGAACTGTGGGGAGAGCGGGAATCGAACCACCTACCTTCCGGTTGAGGGACGACCGCTCTACCCACTGAGCTACTGCCGCCCCAGTAAATCAAAATTTGTTTTCGTCGTTGTCAATGTCTTTCATTTTTAACGCTATTTAAAACACGCAGCGTATTCATTCAGCTGCATTTTCTTTATCTGCTCCCTCCGTCTCTCTGTTACTCATGCGTCTCTCACATGCGCGCGCGCACACACACACACACACACACTCATCAGTTTATGCCATTATGTATACCAGATTGGTAATGTGCCTTGGTGCGAGCAGATGCAAGTCATTTAGAAGTCCCGATGATAGTTAATATTTTCTAACGTTAGTGACTGATTGCGAATACAGTTTGACTGTGAGAGTTTGGACTTTTAAACTGATATCAGCAAGTAAAATAGCAGTGTATGAACTAAAGTAGTAAATAACTTGTGTTTTAGTAGTGTGGCATTGCAAGTAGAGGAAAGCAGATGGCATTGTGAAAGACAACAATTTTTGCACAACTATAATACATATATAACGGTATAGGTACAATATCACATCTGTTTCAAAATATATCTCGATGTGATAATATCGCTATATCGCCCAGCCTTAGTTGTGATGACTTGATTCGCACTGTAGCAGCTGAAAAAGTCTTGAAAATGTCCTGGAAAAGTCCTGGAAAATCATTTCAAGAAAAGAGTGGGAACCCTGCTTTGATCTAATTTCAAATGTGGACTTGGTTATAATGACACAGACCGTATGTAAAGTGTTGAAGTATCATATATTACTGTTACTACTTGACTACAGTTGAAGAATGAACTGGAATAAAGCTTTATCAGCACATTAAACAAGAAAAGTGGCTCCACTATTTCAGCTGTGAAAATGGCTAAGTGCTGCTACCTGGTGGTTTGACTTGGACTTTGACTTTTTCACCGGCTGCCCACATTAAAGAAAACTCATTTATGAAAAACAATACATATTTAAACTAATCTAAATAGAACCTAAAAAAAAAGAAAAATTAATAAGATGCGGATTGAGGATTGTTAATAATTCAATCAATCTTTATTTGTTTAGCACTTTACAACAGCCAAAAGGAAGACCAGAGTTCTTTACATTTGAAGCATGACAACATTTGCATATTTAAAAACATTAAAACAATAGACTTTATCAATTCTGAGATCAAGTGCAGAGTCGTTAGTGACACTGCTCCATTCAGGTGCTGTGGTTGTTGTTCTAGGGTGCAACTTATATATTTTTATTTTTTTTTTTTTTTTAACCTTTATTTAACCAGGAAAGTCCCACTGAGATTACAAATCTCTTTTGCAGGGGAGTCCTGGCCCCCCAATGTGTGTATGGGAAGGGAGTAGGCACAGTGGGTTAAGTGTCTTGCCCAAGGACACAACGACAGTATGTGGGGGAGAGCGGGATGTTATGATGTTTTGGGATGTTTCGAGCGGGGAACCGCCCACCCGCCGGTCAAAGGACAGCCGCTCTACCCACGGAGCTACTGCCGCCCAACTCTTTTGTTCAAGGTTTCAAAACACTGTTAATAATAAATAATAGGCAACATGAATCTTGAGACCACCTCAGTTCATAGAGGGCTTTTCCATTTTCACAAAAATGGCTTCCTTCACACCTCTCTCAAACCATCTGGCCTCTCTGGCCAAAATTCCGACAGTGCTGTCCTCAAAGGAATGCCCTTTCTCTTTGAGGTGGAGCTGGATTGCAGACTCAGGTCCTCCAGGTTTGGCTCTTCTGTGCTGATACATCCTCTTGTGAAGCCCAGTCAATGGTTCAGATATGTTAATGGCACGCCCTAACGACTCTCATATCAGGAGTCACACTTTCCTTTCATAGCAATTGACCATGAGACCAGAACACCCTGGTCCATCAGGTTTGGTTTCAGGTGAAACTCCTCCCTCTAGAGATTTAAGCTCAGGTCTCTTACCAGTTGATCTCAGAATTGATGAAGTCTCTTGGAAGTAGAGACACAATTTTTTTACCTTTTTTCAAGGTGACCTGGATGACTGAGAACATTTACATTACATTTACATTTAGTCATTTAGCAGTCCATTTTACATTCAACAGTGTTACATTTACATTTTTACATTTTAGTTGACTTTTTAATTTTAAAGCAATTTACATTAAGGTTCCATTTACCAGTGTTACAGCTGGAACACCACTGGAGGCAAGGTGGGTTAAGTGTCTTGCCCAAGGACACAACGACAGGTGATTCAGTGTAGTGAATCAGTCCAGGTACACAGAGCAACAGAGATAGTGGATTTGAAACATTCAAACATAAGAAATGAGACCAAAAATATTAAATAAAATTGGAGCATGTGGTTGTAATTTAATAGTATTTATGAATATTATCACAATGTTTAGTGCAGACTTTGGTGTCATTGTGTTTAATTGTTCTATTAAAAGTTTTATTAAAATGTAAAATAGTAACTGTACTTTTGTTACAAAAATATTCATAAAAATACATTTTTTTATGAAAACAAAAAAATAAAAAATTGCTTGCTGACACAAAAAAAACTTTCACAACTGCTAAATTGTGAATAAAATAAAAGGCTCTGAGTTATACTAACTTAAAAGCTGTTTGGGAGTCATAAGAGCTCAGCTCCCTTTTAAGCCGAGTCAAAAGAGCTGAATCTATGAGAAGAGCTGGATTTCCTATCACTTATTGTTTTATTTTACTTTATTGCTCTCTAAACCATATCTTTTTATTTTGGTATAATCATCAAGCAAAAGTATTCATTTAAATATAAAGGATACTGTTTCTTTTTTCATAATTTTGCTCAATATTTATCAAAGTAAAGCAGTTCATTGTACGAGCGCCAAAGCCCCTGCACGTTTCCTGGAGCGCAGTGGCTCTGGCTCTGGGTCATGGTCTATGACTATTGGACATGATCCTGAGCAGCTCCTACAAACGCTCCATTCAGGGCTGTTTTGTTTTTAAGAAGGGCTGTATCAAACTGAGGCTCACTACAACCTTCCTCTCATTACACACTCGACACAACACACCACCACTGCAGTCTTTCATCTCTCACACTGCACATAAACAACCTGTACAACAGCCTTGGTCCGGCATATGTTCCAATAGCAGAAAGTTTATCAGCGATATCTTGATACCTTCAGTGCATTGTCCTTCTTTGGCTTAATGGAGGCGTGGAAATGGCAGAAATGAGGAAGATTTACGTGCAAACATTTCTGCTTCATATTGGATTTATAAAAGCAGAAATTGTTTGCTGCTGGTCACATCGTTTTATAAATTAGATCTTTATTGGCATGCGCCCTTTTTGGCCACTAGGCGTACACAGTGGTTTAGTAGAGCTCCTACGCAGTCTTTTATAAATTAAAAAATATATAAAAATTCCATAATTAAATAGTTAATCCATCAATAAATCAACACAATCAACACAGATGTCAGTTAAAGTGCATGAAAACAAAGTGCAGCAAAGTCAGGAGTCGGGAGCGAATGAAGTACGTTTATTGCAGATGGTTTTATCTCTGGGAAGCCTACATCTCTTTCTGGAAGCAAATTCTTGCAGCAGGGGGTGGTCAGAGCTTAACAGAATTTAATGAGCTTTATTTAAAACTTGTCTTTCATAAACGTTTGTCAGACAGAGCTGTAGTTTGCCAATTATTTTACTGGCCTCAGTCACAATTTTTATCAGACTGTTGTGAACTGTAAGATAGACCATAAAAATATACTATACAAAATGAGAAAAGGGATTCAGTAAAAGATTTTAAAAATAACACCATAAGTGTCTTGTCCATTTTGAATTTTTTTCATCGGTGAAAAAAGTATACTCTTTGAGTGCCCTTTTTGTTGATTTGGGATGTGTTGTGGTTGAGATTGTTTATGATTGTAAAGTATTTCCAGTGGCAAGGAAAAGTATGTGAACCATTTGGAATTTCATGGTTTTCTGAATAGATAAAATGTGATCTGATCTTCATCTAAGTCAAGGGTATTGACAAACATAATTGCCCTCATTTATCAAAGTTGCATGTGCATAAAAGTGGCTGCGCACGTGGGATTTATGAAACTGTGCGTGCAGGCCAACTCTGGTGTACGCTCGGCGTGTTTTGAATGAAACGCCTCTAAATTTTAACTGTTCAGCTCGACTCGCCACTCGCCCTCCGTGGCAGAGGCACAAAACACAATAAGAGACCATTTCTTGAGCAGAAACCAAGAAATAGTCCAAGATGAAAGATTATATTGTTTTTAGTATGAAACGTGACAAATAAATCAAATTCATCAAATCCCATAAAAATGATTGTGTCCCAGATCCGATTAGGCGACTGGTTTGTCACCATCGATCAAAAGGACGCGTATTTTCACATAGAAATCCTGCCACAGCACAGAAGGTTCCTGAGGTTCGCTTTCGGGAGCGAAGCGCACCAGTATCGGGTTCTTCCGTTCGGCCTGGCCTTGTCACCCCCTACATATACAAAATGCATGGATGCAAAAACTGTTGCCTTATAATCACTGTTATTAATGCCATGTGTACAGAAACACAGTCCTTTTATCTTTATTTTTGAATGTAGCAACTGGTAAATGACAAATGTTGCACATGCATTCTCTGCATTAAACCAAAGCATTTTATGTTTAAATCAAAGGTGAGTGTTGAATGTGAGTTCATGCTGCTCTATCCTTTCAGCTCTGACCGATGCTAAACCTTCATTTACAAATGCTGCCTTTTTCACATTTGCTTCTATTATCACTGCAGTTTCTAATTGTAAGTCACTCGGATACACACATCCAAAATAACACACACTATATTTTTCAACTTCTTGCAGACTCTTTATAGCACCCACTGTTGGAGATCTTATCAGGTCTATTGGTCTTTCTCACTGCCCTGAATAATGTCAGATCAGCGTGAGACCAAGTGACACTTGGTTTATAACATGTGTGTCTGTCAGCTCTGGGCTGAACTAGACTGAAAAAAAAACCCACAATAGTCTGTCACTATGGCAGAACATTTACCACTAGTAACTATACATACACTGTTCAAGTCTTTTGAAGTGGATTTTGCATTTTCTATTTATCATTTAGGCACTGTGTCACAAAATGAACATGAATCTGCGGCTATCTGTTGTTCACCAGCGGGCTCTTTCAAAATAGTGTCTTGAAATAGGGACACTGATCCAGATGCACGAATTGCCATTTTCTCATCTCAGGGACTTGTGCTTAGTTGTACTTGCTTTTGCTAATTAGCTTGTTAGCTTGTCTAATATGTTGCAGTTACTTTTTTTCCATATGCTCTGTGTAATACTTCACCTTTGCTTTACCTTCTTTTCTTTGAAAAAGTTATTTACTTCTACTTCAGGGTCTGCATCCTCCTTAGGATCCTTCCTACCCGGTTGAAGGAGGAGGGGTCCTCCGACGACCGCAAAACCCCAAAGTTGGTGTTTGTGAATTTGGACAGCCTACCCTTCTTTCAGTTCCCTCCCTTACCCGTTGCTCATATCCTGTCGCCTAGCAACCGTGACAGCGCTAAGCAAGAAGCGGGAAAATTGACAAACAAAGAGTTATTTTCCTCATTTTAATTATTTTGTAAGAAATAAAACAATTAAATAAATTAAATACTTTCTTTGCTCGTTGTTGGATAGTTTCTTATATCAGACTACAAAAGACTAAAATTGACCAGAAAATCTGCCATAACGTGTGTGACTCTGGCACTTGACTGGATAAAGTTACTCAAAGTGGGAAAGTGCAGCAACCTGACATTGAGATCAGAGGAGAAAAGGTCTAGTTTTGTCTGAAAAGAAGTGAGCTTTTCAACCTCATCAACAACAGTCTTTTCCCTGACCTGAATGTGTCCATTATGTCCATTCAAATGTAAAGAATATTGCCTAAAAAACACATATCTGCAACAGATTTCACATCAAGCATTTGTCAGAAATGTCTCAGCTTCCTTGTGTTTTCACTGACGGAGAAAGGTAATCCCTTAGTTCACAGATCCTTTTGAGTAAGTCTCCCTGACTTAATAATCTCACATTAATGTGTAAAAGTAGGTCAACATGCTCAGCTGACATGTCCACAAGAAGTTTACAAAACAGTCTGTGCTAAAGGCTGGATGTTCATCTGATGAAGTTAACACAGTCCAGTGTGTTTTTAACTCACTATGGTTAGTTGTGAGCAGAGGACGCTCTGATGTAGTATAAGGAAGTGAAGGGATGGCATTTTCGGGGCAAAAGCAGACAGTCATGCACACCTTTGATCTTCCCAGTCATCGAGGGTGCTCCATTTGTAACCAGCCGTTTAAGGCGCTCCAAGTTCAGTTCATTGTCTTTGAAAAAGCAACAATCTTTTCGAACATTACTTCTTCTGTTGTGCGTTCTTCCAGTGGTATTAGGCCCAGTATATCATCCTTAAAACAATCTCTGTCAACAAAACACACATACATTTACATTTACATTTAGTCATTTAGCAGACGCTTTCATCAAAAAGTAACTTACAAGTGAGTAAAACAATAGAAGCAATTTTAAAAACACAAGGTAGGAAAAAGCATAAGTGCAACAAAAACTAGTCAGGTAAAACCTAGCACAGTATACAAAGCTAAGGATAAGAAAGAGATAATTTATTTATTTATTTTATCGAAGGAATTGATAGAAAGGAAGTAGAATTACAAACAAAGAGCTACATCTGAATTGTCCATTGATTTATCTCCTGCCAGGGAGCTGTATTCGGCTTTCCTCGAGGGTCTAAAATATCAGAAAGTAAAGCATCCACGCGACTTGCAACTGTTGTATCTGATAGAGAACTGATTGACAACATTGATAGAACACATCTTTTGCTGCTGATTACAGGCACAATAATTTACAGCCAATCAGATGCAAGCAGCAGATCTGAGATCAATTTGGTGCTATGTGAGGAACAGAGGAGGTAAAACAGAGACAGAGGCAGTGCTGAAGCACAAACCAAACAAGCAATTATATAGAACTGACCAGTTTGACTCAGAGGGAAACGCGTTTGATTAGATTATTAATTAGTTGGTTCTGTGTTTGTACTTGCGTGTCATGTCCTATCCTAGTGTTATATGTTAGTGAGACTCAAGGAGCTTTGATGTTCTAAATGTAAACCACTCAAAGGGACTAGATACCATTGTCTCTGGTACAGAGATTGAAGTGTTATGGAAGGCAGTATGTAGAGCCATTAGTCTCCCTCTCGCAGGACAGGTAGGCCTAGAGCGATAACTCGACAATGTCGTCTGGGAAATAAACAAATTCTTGCTAGTTCTGTGCAGTGTCTGTGTAGCTTTTGTCAGATATAGGGCTCATAAACATATTCATAAATTTAAACAGATGTGTGCAGATGTTTTACTTCTTTTTGCAGCTTTGTATTATGCTCCTTCTATTGTTCTAGTGATGAGTAAACCTGGTAAAGACTGTGATTACAGATATTTCTCACTTTTAAGTCCTGACCTCAGAGAGGGGCCACTGACCTTAACTATTAATATTTTATACAAAGGCCTGTAAAGAGGCTAAAGTTGCAGCCTGTTACGGGGAGTTTGTCAAACAGAGGCAGGGGAAGACTGGGACTAAAAAACAGCCCTGGACTTTGACTCAGTCCAGCCTCGGACTTGCTCTTTAATAATTGCAAAGTGTTCTTTTATTTTTTTTTTTATATAGTGCTTTTCTACCTAGTGACACTCAAAGCTCTTTACCAGTGTTACAGCTGATCACTGGAGGCAAGGTGGGTTATGTGTCTTGCCCAAAGACACAACGACAGTATGAACTGTGGGGAGAGTGGGATGTTATGATGTTTTGGGATGTTTCTTGCAGGGATCGAACCGCCCACCGGTCAAAGGAAGGCCGCGCTACCACTGAGCTACAGCCGCCCCAAAATTGCAGAGGAAAGGATTTGCTGAGAGAAAGGGATCGGACTGTCGGACTTCTTTTGAAAAAAAAAGGAAAATGGTCTGGTATACCAGGTTAATTTATACCAGGTCCATACAAGTTTATTTTTAGATCTTGCTTTGTTTGACTAATTTTCTAGCATAGACCTGGTTTAGGGAGACCACATTTACAAACCTCAAAACTGGGAACCTTTAAATTTTAATAAATTTATATGTGACAAATATATTGCATAGTCTCCTTTCTTGTGTGTTCTTGTTTCCTATACTCACCACTTGCGGTAAATCCTACTCCGATTCTGTCCCTGAGACTGAGAAGTGCTGGGCTGACTTGGACCTGCTCTCTCAAATTCACCCTGGTCTTGTTTTGTACTAGGCATTGATGCAATGCCGCTGCCAAATTGTTACACTTTGAGGCTTCACTTCTAAGAGATTTTAACCACTTTTCTCTGACTTTCTCTGCTCCTCTTTTTTCCTTTTGTTTAATAACTTTTTTATCCATATCCAAAAAATTGCATAAAGAGTTACTGCGGTCTCCGCCTCAAATCTCGCACAGTTCTCTCCAACTCCTGCCTACCTGCATTTGCTGAAGAAATTAATTCCAGTTCTTGAGGTGGCAAGAGCAAATGGACGTCATTTTGTTCTTGCAGCTTGTCCTTGGCACATCATCTGAGCAAAACATTTTCTTGTGGGTGTCCGAGAACTATTGTTTGATTGGTCAGAAATCTGAAGTGGACATAGTTCATTAGTGAAAAGTAAGGAGTTCTGTGCTTGAGTTTCTTATGACATGGAAAGTCCTGGTCAGAACTAACTTTTTAACATCTTCTTGGCTAACTTTTAACTAACTTCTTTTTCTTGCCACCTCAAGAACAAGAACACATTTCTTGTTCTTGCTGGGTATGTACAAGTGCTGGTCATGTAATTAGAATATCATTAAAAAGTTGACTTATTTCACTAATTCTATTCAAAAAAGTAATATGCGTATACAGTATTATATTGATTCAAGGAAGAAAAAGATGTGGTAGAAAAAAGTGTACAAGCAATAGGGATAACCACACCTTGGAGAGGATTTTGAAACAAAACACATTCAAAAATATGGGGGAGATTCAGAAAGACTGGACTACAGTTGGAGTCAGTGCTTCAAGAACCACTACGCACAGACGTATGCAAGACATGGGTTTCAGCTTCGCATTCCTTGTGTCAAGCTACTCTTGAACTTAAAGACAGGGTCAGAAGCATCTCACCTGGGCTAAGGACAAAAAGGACTGGACTGCTGTTGAGAAGTCAAATGTTATGTTCTCTGATGAAATCATGGTCCCAGAGTCTGGAGGAAGAGAGGAGAGACACACAATCCACGTTGCTTGAGGTCCATCGTAATGTTTTTCACAATCAGTGATGGTTTGGGGTGCCATGTCATCTGCTGGTGTTGGTCCACTGTGTTTTCTGTTTTCACATGGTTAAGCGCTTAAAACTTGTAATTACAACAAACTGAACATTAGTTTAGTTATTGCTTTAAGTTCACTTGTTGGACTAAAATGATGTCTCAAATGAAAGGCCTAGGACCTTGTAGTTTCATCTTTAGATCGAAGTAGTCCAACTAATAATATATTTTTTTAACCAAAATTTACAAAAATAAAATCCACATCTAGTCTAAATGTGTACATTAAAGAAGAAGCCTAAATGATAGAACTTTAAATTTGATGCAGAAAGTTGAATGGGTGAAGTCCTGCCTCTTCATCATTTATTTATTCTTGGCTCTAAGTACATATTGCTGTTTGTTTTAGGTTGGAGCACCAAGTCTTACACTGTGAAGGTCAAACCTGGAGAAGATGTTTTCTTCTCGTGCAGAAACATCGCCAACAGACCTGTGGCCACATTCTGGTCCAAGCTTCTTAACAATAAAAAATTATTGCTACATTTCTTCTATGAATGGGATTTCCAAAGACCGCAACTTCTGTGAGGGAATTACAGACGACAGGTTTAAAATGAGCTCCACTGGGACTCAAGTCACTCTCCAAATCAGACGTGTTGAGATGGGCGACTGTGGCTTCTACTTTTGTCGATTTAAATAGTTTTGAAATGGATAAGTTACTGTTCTCCATTTAAAGGTCAAAGGTAAGATCTTTTTTTGACTCCATTTTGAAGAATCACCTTCAACACTGCTATTTTCTCGTAGGTAACGACTCCAGGTGTGATGGTGACATGGGTTTCAAATGTGAGAATACGTTTTGTAAGAGTAATATTTAATACATTGTGCAAAAATAACTGCTGATGATTAGTTAATCCAACAAGAGGATAAGCATTATATTGGGAGGTGTCTCCGTTCTTCTTTTGACAATTATTGTTGGGTTTCCTGTGTAAATGAAACGCCAGTTGGCAAGGAGCGCTTTGATAGGTTAATGCTCAGCCCTAGAAAAAGAATAGTCATTAGAACCAAAACTATTTAGGTGCACTATATGGTGCAATAAGTGTTATGTGAAGGTATTAGGTGTTTCAGTGAATGTGGAAGTGTGTGCGTTCTGGTTCTCATCTTAACTTTGTCTTGTGTCCATGGAAACAAGAGTTCATTTAAAGGTTCCAGACTGGACCAAGTCAAGGGAATGTGTAAGGGAAACTGGTTCAGGTTTTATGGGTTTTAGATGACATTGGTGTATGGATTAAGGTTTTATATACATATTTGGGTTTGTATATAATTTATGGTTATGGGTTATGTTTATGGAGGACTTTAACTTAGTTTTTAAAAAGCTATTGTTAAGAGTAAATTCCTTTGGGGTTTTAGTGGTAGGAAACAATTGAGGTAGAAGGTATTTAAGGCGCCTTTGTCAATCATTGTATGTTCTTTTTCTTGTGCTGCTGCTGGAGAAGCCAGCTGGAGGCTCTATTGCATGGCATAGTGCACTTTATTTTTGTAAGTATAAATAATTGAAAATAAAAAAAAAAAAATGGGGTGCATGTGGCAGAGTGGTTAGCACTCCTGCCTCACAGCAAGAAGGTTGTGAGTTCAAAACCCGGCCAACTCAAACATTCTCGGCCGTCTCCGGTCTTTCTGTGAGGAGTCTGCATGTCCTCCATGTGTTACTGTGGGTTCTCTCCGGGTACTCCGGCTTCCTCCCACCGTCCAAACACATGCATGTGTAGGTTAATTGGCAACTCTAAAGTGTCCTTAGTAAATGGATGTGAGAGTGAATGATTGTCTGTCACTGTCTGTCTCTAAGTGTCAGGCCTGCGACTAACTGGCCATTGTCCAGGGTGTACCCCGCCTCAGGCCCAAAGCTGCTGGGATAGGCTACAGTCACCCGCGACCCCTAACAGGACAAAGCAGTGGAGAATGAATGAATGAAAAAAAAGTTGTGGACCACGCCTTTATCCTTTACTTACTTTATCTTCTCACTGCTCCAACCGCTGACAGCCAGCTACGTCACAGTAGACCATTCAAAATAAATAAATAAGTGTTTTAATTTGTTTATTTTATTTGAATCCTAGTTATCAATGAAACCACCTGTGTATCTATTACTTTTTAAATTTTAACACTGGATATAGTGTCTCCATTGTCACATGACATTACTCCAACTTGACAGCCTCCTTTTGATTACTGTTGCCATGGTGACTCTTTTTGGCTCCATTCACAATGGCTTTTTTTCCCTTTAGCTTAACTCAGAGTGAACAGACTCAGAGTCGACCGAACTAACTCTAAACCTGTTTCTGAAAAACTCTTGAGTTGTTCTGGTCTGAAGAGGATGAATTCTTTGTGAAACTGTGGTCTGTGGTTGGTTGTGGCTCTTTTAAAAATAGTATTTGCTCTCAGTAATGCAAGCACAAACATCAGAGTGCTCAGACAATCTTGGCTGCACAGCTGTGAGATTCCACCAAAAGCCAAGCACAAGTCGAGTAAATAACCAAAATAAAGCTCTACCTGGATTGAGACGGACCGAGGAAGCACCTGGACTTTAATGTGGAACTGATTGTAATTTGGCTTTGAATTTTACAAATCCCACTGTTTGTTGAAAAGAGAATCTTCAATAAAATAATTTTGGTCAGTAGATACATCTACAAGTTCCATCACAGTAAGACTTGTCTCTATGGTAACAGCACGTATTTGTCTCCACTTTAGCATGGATGGATGAGTTTGACACTAATATAGCACCAAAGTACTAACTTATAGTTGTTCTGTAATCTAAGCTCATGTGTCTCCAACAATGGGTTGAGACCATGGGCGTAGGTTTGGTCTTAAATTTGGTGGGGACACTCCCAAACCCCATTTGTTCCAGACTGTTGACAATACAGAATATCACAATACAGAAGTGAATCTACTTCATCTCATTATATTGTATCCTTACCCCAATATACCATTCTGTATACTGTCCCTAAAGAGCTAGTAGCCTATAACTGTATAATCTAAAAAATGCACTCTCAAAAAAATAAAAAAACCTGAGACTGTGTAATGCTGAACAACCAATCATTTTATTAACATAAATTTTTATGTACATTATTAGTATTTACGCTAACAAAAAATACTTAGAAATAAAATAGAAATAAATACAAGAATTTGAAATGCTGAACAACCATTGTTCCATGTACGTTAGTAGCCTATTTATACTTACAAAAAAAAAAAAAAACACTTGTTGCAAGAGGTAGACTTTGAGAACTTTTGGAGCATAATAAACTAAAAACAAAGCAAAAAACATCTTTATTCTACTATTTGGCACTCAAAATTATAACTCCATTATGGCTACTTTCCACATTTTACTGCATTTTCTTGATTCCATTTTTTTATCTAAACTTTCCAAACAGATGCCTACGTCTGTCATTTACAGATACAAACTGTTGGCCTACATCGTTAAGGTCCACTTTGTCAAGGGCCTCTTGATGTACATGACATACAGTTAAATTATTAAGGCGCTGCTGAGACATAGTAGATCGTAACCAGGTTTTCAGTCTCGTCAGTGCACTAAAGCTTCGTTCAGCTTCAGCTGAGGCCACAGGGACGACCAACAACAACCTAACAAGCTTCTCAACCTCATCAAATAAGCCTCTCACCTCACTTGGCATTGCTTTCATAATGCATGCAGCTTCATCACTTGATGTGATTGTATGCTTTGAAAGAAACATCGGTAGCTGAACCTTCAAAATATCCATGTTTATTTCTGGATACTGTACAATCACATCATCCATCTGTCCAGTGAGGAGAACATTCTCGATCTGTTTCAGTTTCTGTAAGTCTGGTTGGTTAAACCGTTCCTTGAACTGAATGTCCAAACTGTCCAAAACCTTGAAAAATTCTATTCTATAGTATTCCTCTGGTGTTTTTGGGTTATATATGTTTATGGGTTAACATAGTCAACAGCAGCCTGCATGCCTTTAATGGTTTGGGACTGTTTTTGCAAAGATTTGTTTAAGCACTCAAGCTCTCCCAGCACCTCTGATGCTACCAGCAGTCCAAGAACAGTATTACCCTTCTGGAAGCGATCTAGGAGACCATTGGCTCTAGTGCCATTTTGAGAACCAACAGAGGACATTTCCTCCAAACTACACAACACAGCTTCATACTGGCTAAGAACTGTATCCAGTGTTGTGCCTGAACAGTTCATGAACTCGTTCATATTTTGGGTGAACGTGAACTGAACGGGCTGTATTACTGCCTGATGAACGTTACTGTGAACTCGTTCATTCTGGTGTCTGTGAACGGCACGCTCTCTCAGGTTAACTTCGTTCAATAGGGTGCCAGATTTCTATAGAGCCTTCCAGGCGAAAACCCGGCTAAAACACACCGCAAACCAACGGGTCTTAATATGTAGCGGAAAAACACCAAACCTGGCAACACCAGCCACCAGTGTCGCACCGCCGTCCGCCGCATGCGTGACACGTCATCAAAAAAAAAAAAAAAAAAAAAGCATGGAGGCGACAGCAGCATGTAGTAAGGCGTATGATCATTTAAATTCATTCATGTAACTTGTTTGTTGAACCTGCCTGGTCTATTTTCCCAGGATTCAAATATTCTGTTTTAGCATGTGGACAATGGAAAATTATTAAAATTTAAAAACGTTTTCACCTTAATGATTACTGTCCTGTTTTTCTTTGAATAATTCCTCATTAAAAAAGACCATTCAAGCAGCACGTTTGTCCTCATGTTCTTGAGAATGTACTGTAGGGTTGAAAGCTGCAGCTGCTACTAGTGTGGAGTGAATGAACAGCAACAAAGCATTAAAGCAACAATGTCCCCTCAATGCTAATGTAAACCCTGGTTGGATAAGGATTGAAAATTGGATATGAAAATGAAATCTAACGCATAGCTTCATTGTTAAAACTGATAAAATAATTGCTGTCGTGATTCTACTGTATATGGGCTGTGGCAATAATTTTGAAAAATAATAGCTCGCAGCAACATATGAAAAAAAGAACTATGAACATTTTTGGAACTGTGAACTTAGTTCAAAATTTTGAAGTTTGAACTGAACTGAACTAGTTCATTTTAAAATTTGTGAACTGAACTTTGAACTAGTTCTTGTAGAAAGTGAACTTTCCCAACACTGACTGTATCAACAGCTTTACCACGACTGTCCACCTAGTTGGACACAGAGGTTTAACTGTTTTGGTAGGCCCCTCAGATGTTAGATGGCTAGCCAATACCCCTTTGAATTTCCCTGATTGGTTGCTCAGAGTTCCAAGCTCATGGACCCACTGCAATGTGTCACGTAGTAAGGTAGAGGCACTGCAAGCACTCTGTGTTATTAGATTTACACAATGTGCACCACAATACACATACAAAGCCAATGGCTGTTCTCTCTTCAACACCGCCTGTGCTCCTGAGAATTTCCCTGCCATATTGGCAGCTCCATCGTAAGTCTGACCTCGCAAGCCAGAGATTGGAATATTCAATCTGAGGAGCACATCTATAGCTATCTTAGCCATCTGCTCACCAGTTGTCCCTAGCACCTCATACAATCCCACAAAGACTTCCTGCGGCACAAGGTCTTGATCCACATATCTGAGACATATGGAAACCTGCTCTTTCCCCTGTATATCCTGTGCTATTGCTGTTTCTCTCACTGACTGTCTCCTGAAGAGCAAACAAAACATACCCTGGTTTTTATCTACACTGATATCCTTTTATACTAATACCAATTCACTTCACTTTCACATAATAAAACAGGTAGACTTTATTTATATTTAATAATTTGCTATTAATCAATAGTAGTATATCTCATCACAGAATCACCTTAAGACCTTCTCTTTAAGACGATCTATCACTTTAAGACCTCACCTGAAGCTCTGAAGGTCCAGCTACTTCTTCCTCAGCATGCTCTATGACATCTTCACAAGATGTCTGGGTTTCCTATATGTAATTAAATAATGAACTAATGAATCAAATACACACGTATCAGTATGCATTCAACGCATCATGTTTATATTTCAGAGCAAATTAAATATGAAGGGGACATGTTTTTTCTAAAACTTTTAAAATGCATGATTTCCTTTAAGTAAGCTTTAATAATTCATAGTTCATAAAGACCTTACCTAAAGCCCTGAAGGTCCAGCTACCTCTTCCTCAACATGCTCTATGACATCTTCACAAGATGTCTGAGTTTCCTATATGTAATTAAATGAACAAATGAATAAAATACACACGTATCATAGTATGCATTCAACACATCATGTTTATATTTCAGAGCCATTTTTAAATATGAAGGGGACATGGTTTTGTGGATTAATGTGTTGAAATTTATGTTAATCTATGTGTTAAGTTTGTCTGTATGAGACTAGCAGTAAGCTAGATCAACATTAGAATAAAATACAGATCATATTCTAACATTTTATTATTGTTAAACTATATAACATTGATTAGTGACTGGTCAGTCACTACTGCTAGTTTATTTGGGTAGCTAGTTATTTTGCCTACTTACACTCAAACTCTGCTTTGTGAAAAAGCTTCTTATATCCCCTTTTTTCTTTTTGGGTGGCATCTACAAAGTACAAAAAGGGGCAAAAAAACAAAATATTAAATTGTTTTTACTCTGGCCTTTCTATGTAGCAGAGAGACAGCCCTGGTAACTTACCGTCGGCGTCGTCAACATGCGCGCGCACACACACCAGCCGCTCGCTGCTAGTGCAAGCACAAAAGTAGTCCCGGCCCGCGCGTGTAGCCTGTCAGATATCCCGCCGCCAATCAAATTACGGCGTTAACGGCGTTTCGATCCAAATAGCAGTGCAAAGATCCAAATAACAGTTCAAAGGAGCTTGCTAAATATTGGTGGGGACAAATTTGCCATCTCAAAATGTTGATAGGGACTAGTACCTAGCGTCCCCCCCCTAAACCTACGCCCATGGTTGAGACCCAACAGCTGGTTGTGAGATTTAATTTGGCTAACAAAAGATAAATAAATACATTCAGATAGAAAGTTATTCACAACAATAAGCAGGGGGCACATAAAAGGGAAAATAGCATTAATGTGGATTCAACAGAGCTAGAAATTACCACCAGTGTGTCCAACCATAGTCATTCAGTATTTGGCTCCTGCAGACATATTTGGTCTGATAAGCTTTTCACTTGTTACTAGGACTGGAGCTAACAGACTTGATCTGGACAAAGTGCATTAATAACAGCACCTGTGTGGATTAGATGTGGTCCTGTAGTGAGCTGTGTGGCACAGAACTCTGCAGAAAAATGACTGAGAGCAAGGTTTGTGCCTCACACAGACAAACTCAGGGTTTTAACATTCATTTGTATATTTGATCTAACACTATGTTTGTAGCTCTGCTGTTATGAACAGTGCTCATCTTGTCCTCTTCTGTGGTCGTTCATTTTGTGACACTGTCCAAATGATAAAATGCACTTGTGAAATTTAAAGGTGTTAAACAGTGTTTCCATAGTTGCTAGTGTGAATGTGGTTTTGCATCAGTCTTTTTTCCGTCTGTGAAAACAGAAGTAACAACTGCAAAGTAACAACACATTCAGCTCAGAGCTAACACACACAGCGATCTCCAATAATGGGTTTAAATAGAGACTGCAATTTGTGTGTGCCATTTGTAGGCATGTTTTTAGCCAAAAGATTTACAGTGAGAAACTGCAGTAATAATAGAAGCAAATATGTAACAGGAAGCATTTGTAAATGAAGGTTCAGCATGAATCAGAGCTGAGAGGAGAGAGTTCAGAGAATGAGCAGCATAAGACACAAGACAAAGATCTGACATGTGTAGCAGTAGACTTCATCTCCGTATTAGTACTTTTATTTATGTAAATATGTTGTTAAAGTTGTTAAAATTAATTAAAACTTTTTTTGCATATAGACTCTTTGCTTTTTTTTTTTACCTTTGTTCATTGTTTATCTATTATTACACAAAGTAACTACAGTAAATCAGCACTACTTAAAGCCCAAATTACGCAAAATATGTAATTAAATTGAAATCATTTGCTTGGTTCCCCCAGAAAAATTATATCTGAGCCACTGCAGGTGGTATTTATTGTGTTGGTATTTATATTTTCAAAGTGCAAAATCAGCCAGAGATGTGAAAAACATTTACAGTGAAAAAAAAATGTCAAAAATGTATTTAGAAATATACCAAAAAGTTCAATAATGAGTTCAGCAACAACTCAAAGAGATTCAAGTGCTCCCAGCCAATGTTACCTTCACCGTAACTGGCTCCAGACTGACTGCAAGTCTGAAATAGCTCTCCTAAATATTCCACTGGACTTCAGCATTTCAGTAAAAAAATATAAATCAACAAAACAATTGATTGCAACATAAACATGAATAATGTTTTAATATTACACAAAATCTAATTATGTCTCTCGACTGACCTGGGAACGCCTCGGTATCCCCTCGGAAGAGCTGGCGGAAGTGTCTGGGGAGATGGAAGTCTGGGAGTCTCTGCTTAGACTGCTGCCCCCGCGACCCGGCCCTGGATAAGTAGCAGATGGATGGATGGATGGACAAAACCTAATTAATAATTAATACAGAATCAATGACAAGTGCTTTATAGTGTAGTGCTGTTACTCAGTGCCAGGTCGTCGTCTCCCTACCCGTGAGTCTGTTCCATGTTCCTTGTGTTTTCTGTGGATATTCCTAGTCTGTTTTTTCGTCTTGTATTTCATGTCCTGGATCTCTAGCCTGTGTTTTCTGGTATTTCCTGTCTTTCCTGATTATTCATGCTCAGACCTTAGCCTTATTTAATTCTGGTTCCTGGTTTTTGTTTTGTTACTGGTTGTTAAATAAACCTTTTTTTTTAACTCTTTGCCTATGTTTGGGGTTTGCGCTGGAGTCTTCCGGTTTCTGGGCCTTTGGCCATGACACTGAAGAGTTTTTCAGAAACAGGTTTAGAGTTAGTTCAGTCGACTGAGTTTAGCTAAAGGGAGAAAATACATTATGAATGGAGCTGAAAAAAGAGAAGTCACCATGGCAACAGTAATCAAGAGAAGGCAGTCAAGTCGTATTAATGTCATTTGACAATGGAGACACTATATCCAGGGTTAAATTAAAAGGTGAGGAGTAATAGGTGGTGTAGGATAAAATTAATAAATAAACAAATGCAAAAACTTACCATTACCATTTATCATTTATTTTTAATGGCCTACATTTATATCAATGTGATGTGCACATTGTCTTATTTCTGTAGTTTTTGGTAAATCTGACACTTGACACACTTACATTACAGAGTAACTCTGCAGACATAACCTGACACAGAAAACATGCATTAAAGTCCTGCTGTAAAAGATTCATAGAATAATACTGAGTGAATGACATCTATTTATGCAAGCCTCAGAATTTACAATTTGGAGATAACAGATCTATAAAAAGCACTAAAACAAAAATTATTCATTGTTTAACTCGTAACAATGTGTCTAAAGTGTATTAACAGTTTTTATGTGAATGAGAATAATGAGGAAACTAATCATCCAATCAGAGAGCTCCATCAGACGCAGCAGAAGAGAAGACTCAGGGGTTTGAGAAAACACAGAGTAAGATCCCACAGTAATGGAAAACCCAGAGTCCCCCTCTCTCCAGGGTTAACACACTCTGAGTTTAGACTAAAGCTGCTTCTGAAACAGGGCCTTTACGTTTCTTTGCTCTCAGCTCGATGTAAGCTGTTGTTTCTGTGGTTTCAGTCCTCACCACAGAGAAAAAAGAGCAGGGGCAGTCTGAGACGTGTGCATATCCACATTTGTATGTAAGTGCATCAAACGCATCGAATACTAATCAGATTATTTTCTACAGAAAAGATACAAAAACAGCAGTTCCAGTTTGTTCCTGGGTTTATCTGGTGGCAGCGTAAATAACACTCGGCTCAGTGGAATCAGCTCGACGTGCTCGTCTTGGCTTTTGTTGGAAATTCACTGCAGCATAGTTCAAGTTCTCCAGGTTCTGTGAGGAAATGCAGTCAACAAACACGAAAGAGAACTCTAACAGTTTTCTTCAAACACAAGTTCAAGTTTACCTCTCTTGGAGCATTTTCTTCTCTGTTTTTTTCTGCAACAGAAATACAAGTGTCCTATATCAGTCAGTGGCAGCTTTACATTGTACATGAGCTAAATCTTTAATGAATACATGAAATACCTGTCTGTAGTTGTTTGATTTTAACAGCAAACCAAACAATAATCGTCAAAAGAAGAACACAGACACCTCCCAATATAATATTCGTCCACCATGTTGGATTACCTAATCATCAACAGTTATTTGAGCAGAATATAATAAATATGGTCTGATTTACGCAGCCATATGGAAACAAAACTTACTCTCACACATGGGGCCCATGTCACCATCACACCAGGAGTCGTTACCTACGAGGAAATAGCAGTGTTGAAAGTGTTTCTTTAAAATGGTGTAAAAAAAGATGATCTTACCTTTGATCTTTAAATCATAAACACAAATATCTCCTTTTCCAAACACGTCCAATCCACAAAAGTAGAAGCCACAGTCGGCCATCTCAACACGTCTGATTTGGAGAGTGACTTGAGACTTAGTGGAGTTCATATTAAATCTTTTGTCTGGAAATCCCTCACAGGACATTTGGTCTTTGAAACTCCCATTAATAGAAGCAATGTGGCAGTAATTTCCATCGTGAAGAAGCTTGGCCCACAATGTGGGCACAGGTTTCATGGCGATGTTTCTACACGACAAGTTGACATCTTCTCCAAGTTTGACCTTCACAATGTAAGCCTTGGTGCTCCAACCTAAAACAAACAGCAATATTTACTTAGAGCCAAGAATAAATGAATGATGAAGAAGTGGCAGTACTTACAGAAGCAGCCCAGAAGTAAAGCTGTTGTGACGGTGAAGCTCTTCATTGTGCCAGTGTGACACTGGAACAGCAGGGTGCTTTATAGTCCTTTTAAGGTAGTTTTTTGTAAAGGGGCGGGCTTCTGTTACCGGCCACATGAAGGATGTCCGGACAAGAGGCTAAAGCAGAGCGTTATGTCGACAACAGCATTAAGTCTTCACTCGTTCAACTTTATGCATCAAATGTATTTAACGTTCTGTGGTGCATTACATCCACAATCTCAAAAATCCATGCAGTACTATAATTTTGGCAATTTCTTTAATGTTCACATTTAGAGTAGATGTTGATTCTAAATTTAAACCACACTGCTCTGTCTCTTCCTGTCCTGGCACTCACCTCAACCTGCTGCTACAGGGGCCTAGGCCTTTGAGTTGAGACATCATATTATTCCAACAACAGCAGAACTCAAAGCATGCTGTGACTCAAAACATCTTTTGTGTCACACTAAAATGTATGGTCACTAAATGTACATTTATGTCAGTGGTGGAAAGAGTACTGAATATATGTACTCAAGTAAAGGTACTGTTACATGGCCAAAATAATCCTCACAAGTAAAATTACTCGTGTTAAAAAAGTACTCTATTAAAAGTATAAATTACTCTTAAAAAAAAAAAAAAAACTCAAGAGAATTACTTTCTTACTGTTGATGTATAAAGCAACATGTTGTAACTACATGGTCTGTTCACTTTTTATATAAATCTAATAAATATCCTGCTTTAAAGTTAAAATGGTGTGCATTTATATATCACTTTTTTGTACCCTTGTCGGGCAACCAAAGCACTTTACATGTCAGAACCCAAATGCACAACACCAAACTCAGAATGTCAAACTGTGTAGTCTTTAATGAACGACAGAGGTAGCAAACACTGGGTTTGTGGATTAACTGGTCCAGGAGGTGAGGACAGAAGAACAGGTAGCAGAATCAGGTAACTGGATAGGGTTAGCAGGAACAGGTTGTGGTCTTCTGGAGTCAGTAGAACAATCTGGCAACAGGAATTGTGTGTCGGCTGCTTATGTACCAGCTGATTGTAAAGACCCGCAGGTGTGTAGCACGGGAGTGGCTGGTTGCTCAGGTGAGCGGCCATGACAGCTAACAAACTTCTCCCATCACCACCAACTCAGAGACAATTGGGTCATATTTCTACTAACAGGAGAACAGGTGTTATTGTGGTGTAATATTTTGGATGTTATATGTTGTATTTCTGTGTACTTATTTAGATATCCATTTATGCATTAGTTTATATTATGTGTCTTATGGTTTATACTTTTGCATGTTTTATAATCAAGTATGCGATGTTATATTCAGGGGTGCACATAACCTTTTCAGTGAGTTACTCAGGTGAGTACCAGGAGATGGTGTTTGGTACTCACATATGTAGCGTTGTCTTAATAAGTGCAGTCTTCCTCACTGTCCTCTTCACTGTCGCCCCCACTGTCCTCTGCTTCAGCTTCCTGCATGGTAGATGATGAAGATGCTGCAGATGCACTTCCTTGTCCTTGGTTGAGCCTCCGATTAACTGTCTCCATCCACAGGTCAACAGCTGGCTTTGGGTCAAATGCCTCTGTGGTCTGCTTTGACAGGTTAATGTGCATCAGGGTTTTGAGATGAGCATGTGACAGACGAGATCGGTTGTAAATGCAGCCGTTTTGAGTTTATTTTGAAATGAGTACATTGATGCTGTCTTTTATTTTTTCTATCTGAATTTTTAGTTCTACGGTGTTAATAAACATCTGTAAATGGAACCGGAGTCTTGCATTCAGTCAATGGGCGGCATTTTTTTTGGTTTTTATTATGTTGAGATGTGAAAATCCCCTCTCACAAGCTGCACTGCTTAAAGGCAGTGTGAGAGACAGCTTAACCATCTTGTTGATGTTGGAGTAAGCATCTGGGTTACTTGTATTTACAATTTGGACCAAGTCATGCACAGAAGAGGCTCCCAGGCGTTTTCCTGCCTGCTTTAAGTGCATCCATTCTGTCACAGTGGTGTCTTTATCAAGATGCAAGGTGGTCTCATATTTCTTGAGAATGCCGCAAACTGTTGTTTCCAAAACTGTGGAGGTCTTGCATTTCCTGAGGCCATGTTGAAGGATCAAATACTAAGAAATGATCACATGACATTTGTGATTTTTCTTGCATGCGCATGCGTACCTGCGTACCAATTATGTGCACCGTGGTTATATTAATACATCTAGAAGCATATTTATAGAAAAGAGAAAACAATGTCAGAGTGTAGGTTTAAACACACGCACACGCACACACACACACACACACACACACACACACACACACACACACACACACACACACACACACACACACACACACACACACACACACACACACACACACACACACACAGGGAAGATCTGCTTAAAGATAAACACATGGGTGCCTGGTACTAAAGAAGTTAATATGTAAACTGTCATGTGAAAACTACAAAAAAACAAGTTCGATCTGAAGATCTTTAGTAGAGCTGGGGATAGTCTACTCGGGTCGTTTGTTGTTGTTACAATACAGACTCTATGGCATTGAACTAGTTGTGTTCATGAGTTGTTGCATACAATCGTGCTGAAGGCTGGGGGTTCAGTATCAGACACGACATTATAAGGCTTTGACAGGAGCCACTCCAGGAAATTTTTACTTAAAGGAACCATGTATTTGCAGAAATGAAGTGTACCATTATGTTGGCCTACAACATTCCTGTTGCATTAGACACTAAAATGGTTTATAAACTATAAATGTTCATTACCATTTTACCTTGCACTAGACACTCTGAACTGTAATATAGTGGCAAGATATTCTGAATAAATTTATCTTAAAATGTGATCTGATCTTCATCCAAGTCAAGAGTATTGACAGAATGTCTAAAAATAATTACACAAAACAATTCTGATCTTTCATGTCTTTATTGAACACACTCATTCAACATTAAAAAAACAGTGGAAAATGTAAACGAACCCTTAGAATTAAAAACTGTTTGACCCCCCCTTGGCAGCAATAACCTCAACCAGACGCTTCCTGTAGCTGTAGATCAGACCTGCACATCGTTGAGGAGGAATTTTAGTCCATTCTTCCTGCAGAACTGTTTTAGCTCTGTCATATTCTTTGGACGTCTCATGTGTATGTCCCTCTTCAAGTCAATCCATAACATCTCTATTCGGTTGAGGTCTGGGCTCCGGTGTTTTGGGTCGTTGTCCTGTTGCATCACCCACCTTCTACACATTTTTAGCTGACGTACAGACATCCTCACATTCTAAAGAATTGTCTGATATACTTGGGAATTCATCTTCCACTCAATGATTGAAGCTGTCCAGGCCCTGATGCAGCAAAGCAGGTCCAAATAATGATGATTCCTCCACCATACTTTAAAGTTGGAATAATGTTTTCAAGATTATATGCCGTGCCCTTTCAACGCCAGATGTAGAGCTGTGTGTTGCCTTACATCTTCTTGTGCAGAGCAAACTCCAAAAGTTTGAGGGGTTTTTATCAGTCAAAGTAACTGTAGTATACATCTCCAAAAGTATTATCTTAACGAGACTCCAGCTGTGCTAAAACCTGACTTCAATTAGCTTTTTGGAGGTCATTAACTCAAGGGTTCACAAAAACTATGAGGTTTTTTGGTTGTTCTTAATAAAGACATGCACAATTAGATTTTCTTTTGTGCAATTATTTTTAGACACATTATGTTTGTCACTACCCTTGAGTTAGATGAAGATCACATTTTAAGACAAAGTTATTTAGAAAACCATACAATTCCAAAAGGTCCACATGCTTTTTCTTGCCACTGTAAATTTGTCTTATTTTTTTCGGTTTAGAAAAGGAAAATCTAAACTATAGGTAATCTCACCCTCTCACTGCTATAACTAAGTAATGGGCTAGACTTTCCTTCTCCAGCCTGTTCTATACAGACCCAGCTTAATGTTTCTGTAGCTTTTAAAACTGAGAGCTCACCTCAGACTGGCCTTCAGCTTCTCCTTTTCTGAACAACTGCTGCTGTTCCCTCAACCTGACCAAGAACATGGACTTACATTATGTTGTTTAAATTTAATTTGATTAATAGTTGTGAATCTACACATTAGAAACGTACAACGTGGTGCGAATGGCTCAGAAGCTTAAGACACTGTTGTCGGTAGCACAAGCCAATCACATGCGAACATCATTCCGCCAATCAAACAAGAGCATATTGCTTTTAGAGGCGGGACTTGTTGCAGAGCAGCACATGACAGGCTGAGGAGGGAGCTGACAGCTGTCTGTCACAGCTGTGAAAGAAAAGAGGTGGGGCTTAGTGAGCTGCGAGAGACAGACACACGCTGATCAGAGAACATCAATTAATGTCAGAAAATATTGGCTACTCAGTGACAAATGAGATTTTGAAAGTAGATACAAGGGGTCACTGGGGAACTAGGACAAAGGTTAGGATGATGGTCAAGTCTCCACTAGAGGGAGGGGTCTTCCGTCCCCCTGAGGAGCAATTGTATAAAAATGTTCTGATGGCTGGGGGTTTAGAATCAGACACAACACTATATCAATAGTGTATAATATATTAGAATGTAAATATATAGAGATATACAAGTTTTAAGTAAAAGCACAAAACAATTGTGGGAAATGGAAAATAAATACTTATTTTATTTTCCTAACTAATGTAGGCTTACTCAAAATTAAAATAAATAGTAAATATACGTAAGTCATTTTATAATAATAAATTATAGTAAGACAGAAGTAGACAGAAAACCTTCCCGATTGCCATGGGATCACCTGTCTCCCCGACTGTGGCTAACTTGTACATTGAGGAAGTGGAGAACAGAGCTCTGGTCTCTTTCCCAGATATGTTGATGAAACGTGGGTCAAAATCAGAACCTAGGAAGTAGAAGCCTTCACAGAACACATCAACGCAGTGGACAAGAACATCAAGGTCACCCCTGAAGATGCCATAGACAACCGCCTAACTTTCTTAGACTGTGCAGTGGTAATTTGTGAGGACAGGACTCTTCAAGTAGAAGTTTATAGGAAGCCAACACACACAGATCAATATTTACTGTTTGATTCCCAGCACCCACTGCAGCACAAGCTGGGAGTCATCAGGACTCTTCAGCACAGAGCACAAGAGGTGCCCACAATCTCAGAAGGTAAACGGAAAGAAAAACAACACATCCGTAAAGCCCTGAAAGACTGTGGATACCCCAAATGGACTTTCAACAAAACCAAGAGGACACAGAAACCAAACAGACAGGAACCAGAGACAAAAGGGAAGGGTGTAGTTATCCCTTATGTGTCTGGTTTATCTGAAGATTTTAAAAGGATTTTCTACAAACACAACATTCCAGTCCACTTTAAACCAGGGAACACTGTGTCAAAAAGTAGTCCATCCTAAAGACAAGATCCCCTCACACAAACAGAGTAATGTAGTTTATGCAGTACAGTGAAGAGTGCAGTGACAGTTATGTCGGTGAAACAAAACAACAGCTTCACAAGAGGATATATCAGCACAGAAGAGCCAATGGAGGACCTGAGTCTGCAGTCCACCTCCACCTCAAAGAGAAAGAGCATTCCTTTGAGGACGGCAATGTCCAGATTTTGGCCAGAGAGCCCAGATGGTTTGAGAGAGGGGTGAAGGAAACCATTTTTGTGAAAATAGAAAAGCCTTCTTTGAACAGAGGAGGTGGCCTCAGATTCATGTTGCCTAGTATTCATAACAGTGTTTTTAAACCTAAAACAAAAGAGTTGCACCCTAGAACAATAAACACAGCACCTAAATGGAGCACTGTTACTAACAACTCTCCTGAGCCTTAACGACTCTCACATCAGGAGTCACACTTCCCTTTCAGAGCCAACGACCATGAGACCAGATAAGCCTGGTCCATCAGGTTTGGTTTAAGGTGAAATTCCTCCCTCTAGAGATATAATATACAAAATTGACGCCCCTCCAGGTGTCACTGTTCCTGCCCACGTGAGCTTTGAAGTCACCCAGTAGAAGTCCTCGGTATCCATAGAACCGGATAAACTCATAATAATTGACCAGCCAAGATTCTGAAATCCACAAAATAATTAGCAACACTTTACTGACTCTGAAAAAGGTTGAGTAGGCATTTAGCAGCATCTGCAGCTACATCTGGGTGAGCAAATACTTTCTTAAATTCCTTCAGAAAAGCTTATGTAAAGAAATATGCTTTGAAGCTGCCCAGAACTGCCTCAGCTTAATCTGAAGCCCTTCCATGTAATAATCCTGTGACATACCTTGGATACTTTGTAAAAATCAGAAGAAAAGGTCTGACTTTGGCAGTCAAAAACTAGAGAACATTATAGCAAGAAACCTTCACACTTCCCCAAATCACCGGAATATGGTTTGGGAGCTGGAACCAGAGACTCATGAGGTGGATGAAAAGATGAGGATGTTGGAGCCACCAGGACCCAATTGTGGAAGACAGCTAATTAGAAACATCCTGACTAATATGTGAAATCTGTGTGGTTAAAGCCTTTTGGGTTTCTATGAGATTGTGCAGTAGTTGATGGTGTTGTCAAGTGCAGATTGGAACAACGGGAACTCAGGAAGTTATTAAATTACAGAAACAGTCTGGGAGTGTGGCAGACAGTTGGTACAGGGGCAAGCTGGCGGAGACAAATTGAGGAGGTGAGAAACCAGAGAGATTTGGATCTGGCTGGCTGGCACAGAGAACTGGACAACAGAGCAGAAGAACAAGGTAAGTCAACATGCAGAAAAACACACGTTATATGGTTTGCACGTTCACGCGAGGGATCCGCCCTACTAGGGCGAGTGAGGGTGAGCGCCGATACAGAGTGAGTCTTTATCGGCGCAGACCACATGCTTTTAATTATAAATGAAAACATCTTTGTGCATCACCGACACAGGAAATCTACATTAAACGTCTTTGTCCTCCAACATATATTAGTTTCTTATTTTTAACAACATCTCTCTCCGCTGGCAGATAGATAATTCTTTGATAGGAAAAAATATTAGAAATATTACATAGAAATCAGTGATGCAGGACAACAAATGCTCATTCTCCATTCACTTGAATTATCTTTATTTTTTACTTTGTACCTGTTATTTTTGTCTGCTTTACATTGAAGCACAGGTTATATCCACATTTGGATAACATGAAACCATATTTTCTTCAATGGTCTTTTTTCACATAAATCCTCACATATTTTCCGTTAACTTATTAAAATATGTATGAAACCATAAACAAACATTTTCCCTTTAAATCCCATTTTTAAGCTATTGTCAATCATGTATGCAATTCTTCCTTTAAACAACTGTCATCTTTGTCCTCTTTTTTTCGTAATAACTTTACATTCAAGATTCAAGATTTTAATAAAGTAAAAAGATAAAGTGGACATTAAGTGGAGGCATGAGGATGTTAAGAAGCAGGTTTAGAGTTTAGGAGCCTGGGGTGGGTGGAGTCTTTGATAATTTTTGCAGCTCTACTTCTGCAGCGTTTGAGGTAAATGTCCTGCAGAGAGGGGAGAGCAGACCCTGAAATGCGCTCAGCTAAGCGCACAACTCTCTGCAGGGCTTTGCAGTCTTGACTGGAGCTGTTCCCATACCACACTGAGATACATTGAGTCAATACACTTTTTATAGCCCCAGAATAGAAAGTTTTCAGGATTGCTGGTGAGACCCTGAATTTCCTCAGCTGTCGCAGATGGTACAGTCTTTGCCTGGCTTTATTAACCTGTGTTTGAATGTGAGTAGTCCAAGTCAGGTCCTCAGAGATGTTTACACCGAGGTACTTAAAGCTACTCACCCTCTCCACAGGGGTCCTGCTTATCATGAGAGGAGTATAGGGCTGCTGCTGCCTCTTCCTGAAGTACACAATCAGTTCTTTGGTTTTGTTCACATTCAGAGAGAGACAGTTGTCCTGGCACCATGATGTCAATTTCTCTACCTCATCCAAGTATGCGGTCTCATTATTGTTGTGAATGAGGCCCAGAACCACAGTATCATCCGCAAATTTGATAATGGATGTGGAGCTGTGCGAAGACACGCAGTGGTGTGTGTAGCGAGAGTAGAGCAGGGGACTCAGGACACAGCCCTGTGGGGCTCCTACGTTCAGGGTGATGGAGCTGGAGGTGTACTGGCCTAGTTTCACCACTTGAGGTCTGCCGGAGAAGAAGTCAAGGATCCAGTCGCAGAGTGAAGAATTCAGTCCGAGGTCTATGAGTTTGGAAGCAAGCTTTATGGGGACTATAGTATTAAAAGCAGAGCTATAGTCAATAAATAGCAGCCTTACATAGTTCCTGTTATTGCTGTCAATGTGTGTGAGAGAAGAGTACAGGATGTGAGAGATGGCATCATCTGTGGATCTGATTGTGCAATAAGCAAACTGAAGAGGGTCCAAAGTATCCTAGATGGAGGAGCAGATGACGTTTTTAACCAGTCCCTCAAAGACCTTCATGACTATTGATGTGAGGGCAACTGGACGATAGTCATTCAGACATGAGGGTTTTTGTTTTTAGGCACAGGGATGATGACCGATTTTTTGAATGAGGTGGGAACCACCGATGTATCAAGAGACTCATTTAAAATGGATGTAAACAAACCAGCGAGCTGATCAGCGCAGGACCGCAGAACACGGCCAGAAATCCCATCAGGTCCAGCTGCTTTCCTTACATTCACTCGCTTTAGTGCCCTCCGAAACTCGTCCTCCGACACGGTGATCGCATGATGATCGCTTCTCTGACTGCTGCTCCCTGACGCGCTGATCGGCAGACTCACACTGCTTCGATTGCTTTCAAAGCGGCCGTAGAAAGTGTTTAGCTCGTCAGCCAGCGACGGATCTGCTCTCACCTCTGTAGAGGATTTATTTCCAAAGTCACAGATGGTCCTTAGTCCTTGCCACATGCGTCGGGAGTCATTAAGCTGGAAATGTGACTCTATGCGTTCCCTGTGTTTGTGTTTGGCGGCTCTTACTGCGCGTCGGAGAGCATAGCACAATGCTTTGTACTCACCCATGTTTCCCGACAGAAGACCAGCATTGTAAGCAGCAGTGCGTTTGTTTACTGCTGCACGGATTGATCTGTCCACCCACGGTTTCTGATTAGAGAATGTCCTTATAGTTATTGTATCCGTAGCTTGTTTGGCTAGCGTGTTTACAAAGCTTAACGCTACATCCGTGAACTCGCTGACGTCAGATGAGCTTGCGCGAAACATGACCCAGTCTACGTCATCAAGAGCCGCCTGTTACATTGCTTCTGATTGGACGGACCATCGCGTCACCACCCTCTGCACTGGGGGATCTTGAACGAGCCGTTGTTTATCTTCCGGTGTGAGGAAGATGGCGGCATGGTCCGATTTGCCGAAAGCCGGTAGTGAGCGAGCTTTGTAGGCATTCTTAAACTGAGTGTAGCAATGATCCAGTGTATTCGGTCCTCTGGTTGGACAGGATACATGTTGATAAAAATTAGGCATGACTTGCCTGAGTTTGGCTTTGTTAAAGTCCCCAGCGATGATAATAGCAGCGTCAGGATGTTTGTTGATGTTGCCGCTGAGCGCATCGTGAAGCTCAGACAAAGCCAAGTCAGTGTTTTTTTTTATTTAACCTTTATTTATCCAGGTAAACTGTTTGAGAACCAATTCTCATTTACAAACATGACCTGGCCCCATGTGTGTTTGGGGGGGGGACTATTGTACATGTTTTTGGTGGTAGGGGAAACCGGAGTACCCGGAGGAAACCTACGCAGACACAGGGAGAACATGCAAACTCCACACAGAAAGGCCCTGCCTTGGATGGGGTTGAACCCAGGACCTTCTTGCTGTGAGGCAGGAGAGCTAACCACTCTGCCACTGTGCCGCCAAGTGTCTGCTTGTGGAGGGATGTAAACAGCAGTTATGATGATCGATGAAAACTCCCGAGGCAGATAGAATGGGCGGCAAATAATGGATAAATGTTCCAGATGAGGCGAGCAGGAGCGCGACAGAGTGGAGATATTCCTGGGGTCACACCATTTCTTGTTAATCATGAAACAAACTCTTCTGCCTTTGGATTTGCCGGCCTCGGCTGTCCTGTCCATCCGTAAAACAGAGAAGTTTTCAGACGGTGTTACAGCAGCGTCCGGGACCAAGGGCGTGAGCCACGTTTCAGACAAACAAAGGATGTTACAGTCCCTAATGTCCCGTTGGAAGTTTATTCTGGCTCTAAGATCGTCCATCTTATTCTCCAGAGACTGCACATTGGCGAGCAAAATGCTCGGTAAAGGAGGGCTATGTGCTCTTTTCCTCAGTCTGTTGCGAATCTCAGCACATTCCAAAAGTATTTCCTTATCGTATATGATCAGTGCGGAGGTAATGTGTGTAAAAAGAGAAAGCAAAAGTAGGTAAAAAAGTAAATAAAAACATAATCTGAGCGGAGCGACCTGGACGGCGACCGGACTCGGCGGCGCCATCTTGGTCATTTTATGATAACAGAAAAAATCTCATTTGCAGTTAAGTTGTATTATATTTACACTATAAGAACACAAACGTCAATAATAAAAATACTTGTCTTATAACTTGGTGCTCAGTTGTTTGAACTGAATCTGTATCATCGTAATATTAACGTGAGTGCGCCCTTCAACAAGGCCACAGCCATAACTGGTCTTATGCTGTACATTCACATTCAATTTTTACCCTTTTAGCACTCTGCTACACACCGTTTTCCACATTCGCTGAGATAACCCACAAATGCTCCGGAGCCGTAAGGAACAAATCAATTAAACAATCTGCGGATGTTGACCGCCATTTTTACAACCGCTTACTGTCAAACTGTTAACCCATTTGACATACTTTCAGCTTACAGAACCAGGGATTCATATTAGCTTCTGTAGTCACATAAAAGGTGTGACTACCTGACATGGCCGCGGGAAGTGGGGGTGCTGGGGGTGCTGCAGCACCCCCTAGAGACGAGAGGGAGATTAAAAAAAATGTAGGCCTATTAAAATATTTTGCACAATTTATAAATTCCTTATGAATATTTTAGAAAATGATTTTGACACACGTAGGCTATTACGTATTCTTTTGGATTTTAATTTCATATTTTGAGGCCTATTCATCAGGTTCGGAAGTTACGTTGTCAACGTCAGGCAGGCAGGTCACCGCCTTGAACTCCACCTCAAAATGCTTAGGATAAGCATCGCCAAGCAGCTTGCCGATGTCACAAAAGACAGAGGGTTTATGTGTGTCACAGTCCAATATGTAGCATCATGTTTGATAAAGCTCCAGCCACAAACAAGAGCCATGTTTTCAGAGATAGAAAAACTGATCGAGTTATGTCTGTGCCTACCCATCTCTGTGGCCGGACGCACTTTCTCCGCCTTGCGTTTTTTGAAGACATGGGTACGCAGCACGATGACCCAGAAAAGACTCGCACACCTTTCGCTGATGCATACCAACACAGACATTCTGAACTCCCTGGACATTCGTCCCCTCATGAGAGACTTTATCTCCACGATCCCAGAGCGCACCTCGACATTTGGACACCTGTAACCACACTGCAGGGCACCCCGCCTGCATGTAGCTCAGGTAAGAGCATGGTGCTGCCGCGCTTGTAACATTTATTTTTTTGGCAACAAGTGTGGGATCAGCTTTGACCAGCCAAGCAATTGTAAGTAGTACACTATAGTATTTTTGTAAGGTGGTGGGGATGGAGATGGAGAGTATTATTTCGTTCGTGTGTTCTTTGCGTAATGGTTGTGGAGAACTGTTAAAACCCGTTTAAATAGTCGGAGATTATTTCCCTGTGGTTTGTGTAAAAAGGTTGGAGATGGAGACAGAAAGCTTTATACTGTGCGTGTGTTCTTTGCGTAATGGTTGTGGAGAACTGTTCAATAAACAAATTAAATAGTCCGAGATTATTTCCTTGTGGTGTGCGTAAAAAGATTTTGGAGTTAATAGAATTGCGTGACAAACGTGCAGTGACTCAAGCCAGCTGACCAAAATTGTCAGCGTTGTTTTAGCGTTATTGTGAAGTTTGATTAATATTATATTTTGTTGTAATATTATTTGTTGATCTAAATAAGTTGCATGTATGTATAGGCTATCTGAAATTGTAATGAAAGTAATTATTTCGTTTTCTTTCGATTATTAAACTATTATTTCTGATTCTGCTTCAGATTAATAGCGCATTGCGCATATCTGAGAACTGATGTCTGTGTGTTTCAGACCCTGGCTGAAGTGTATATGACAATAAAGTAGTAAATCTCAATGTATTTATTTTTTAAATGTATTTTAAATAGGCCTATAGGCTCATAGGTTTTTTGTCAAAAAAAAAAAAAAACAAAAAAAAAAACATTCACAGCACCCCCAAATGACTTCCCGCGGCCCTGCTACCTGACAATATTATAAATATTACAGAGAAATTAGTGAGGCATGACAACAGGTGTTCATTCTCCATTAACTTGAATTATGAGCGCATCTTGCTCTGCGCATCACTAAATGTCCCAGTGTGACGCTGCTCGAGGTTACTGCCAGCCTGTGTCCATTTTATGAAATACAAGTCATTGTGTGCTTTTTGCCGTAATCTCTCATTACATTTACATTTACATTTATTCATTTAGCAGACGCTTTTATCCAAAGCGACTTACATTACATTACCAGTGTTACAGTCACTGGAGGCAAGGTGGGTTAAGTGTCTTGCCCAAGGACACAACGACAGTATGAACTGTGGGGAGAGTGGGAATCGAACCGCCTACCTTCCGGTTGAAAGACGACCGCTCTACCCACTGAGCTACTGCCGCCCATTAGTATTTATATAATAAATAAGAATTAAATCAAATACTTTTGTATTAGAAGGAGAGGAAACAAAAATAAATATTCACAAAACGTATTTTGCTCATATCGCTATAAAACCTTATATTGCTAAATTTATTATTTGCCACTTGCGCTTGGTGCATAACCGTTGGGATAGAGAGGACCTGCTTCCGTCAGAGCAAGGGAAGTGTGTCTGAAAGGGGAGTGCACGAGTTAGACCCTACTCTGTGATTGCGGGAACTCCAGTCAGCTGCGAGTGTCACTACAAACCAAGGGCACTCGAGGGTGGAGTGGAAGTGAGGAGGGATTCAATTCAGAAAGACCCAGAAACAAACAGGAGGAGGGGAACTGCCAAACACAGGAGGAAAACAAACACTGGACTAGGGAAAGAAAACCAGACTGGACTACAAAAAGGAAAATAAAACTATGGCACGATCAGGGGCGGATTGGCAATCGGGAATACCGGGAACAATCCTGTCTGTGTGTGTGTGTGTGTGTTTCAGACTGGGCCAAACCAATACTTCCAATCTTAAGGGGGGATACGAGCGGCCCCTCCCAACTTGGACTGATCCTCGTATTTCCTGACATCCGATTGGCTCAAAGGCGCCGATCAAAGGAGTTTACTTGGTTAGGTTTGAGTTTGTGTGAATGCAACAGAGACAGACGGTAAAAATGGCGAAACGAAGGAAATAAGAGAAAGAAATGGGTGGGGCCGAAAAAATAAGAATTGAAAAAGAAAAAAATGTTACACTCTCTTTCAGTCAAGTGGCCTGTGAGAGGACCTTTTCTACTCTCAAGTATGTAAAGAACAGACTGAGGAGTACCCTGACACAGGAGCGTCTTGAGGCATTCATGCTAATGTGCACAGAGAAAGAGATCCTAATGACTTTAGACAACGATGGAGTCATAGACAGAGTTGCAGAATCGAGTAAACTTCTCCAAAGATTGCTGGTGATGTGAGGTAGGACAGTTTTAGGAGGAGCAACAGCAGGATGAGAGAGGAGGAGAAGAAAGGAGGAGGAGCAGCAGGAGGAGAGAGGAGGAGAAGCAGCAGGAGGAGAAGAAGAAAGGAGGAGCAGCAGCAGGATGAGAGAGGAGGAGGAGGAGAAGAAAGGAGGAGCAGCAGCAGGAGGAGAGAGGAGGAAAAGAAAGGAGGAGGAGCAGCAGTAGAAGAGAAGAGAGGAAGAGGAGCAGGATTGATTGATTGATTTTATTTGACCACTTAAATATACAAATATGAATACAGTATTCTGTGTCATACATTAAAAATACATAAATAGTCAGGGATGCATGACACAGTAAAGCCCAAAGACTTAAATAAAGCCCAAAGACTTATACCCCGAGGAGGAGGAGGAGGAGGAGCAGCAGCAGCAGGAAGAGAGAGGAGGAGGAGAAGGAGCAGCAGGAGGAGAAGAGCAGGAAACAGACAGGTAGAGGGGCAGTGTGCAGGGCTGGGTAGGCAATCATATTAGGCATATCAATCAATCAATCAAAGCTTTATTAAGAACACGCACACAAAAATAGAAAAATACAGCACAATGTTACATATTTACATAAAGGATAAAATGCCAATAGTTCCACATACTAGATAATAACCTGACTGAAGCACAGATTGAATTAGAAAATGTATTATTCTTTGTCATATTTATTACTCATGTTCTTCTCATGCATATGTTATGTAGCTGTACAATCAGTAAGCAGAGACAGGGTCCAGCAGAGGCAGGGTCCAGCAGAGGCAGGGAGAGTTGAAAGTGAGTACACACACACACACACACACACACACACACACACACACACACACACACACACACACACACGCACATGCGCACGCACACACACGCACACACACACACACTCTCTCTATTGTATGGGACTGCATTGTAGTTTTTGAGTATGAGTGGGTGTGAGTATTTGTAACTATTTTATCACTCCGACTGACTGTACACATGACATGCTGGTAGTTCGCAGTATACTGTGTGACTTATGTGTTTGAGATTAGGTTTTGCTGACCTGGTTGTGTTCAGTGCAGTGGACTTGCTTATACAACCTGAGGAGGCAGGTGTTATCCTAAAGTTTCTTGAAGGTCTTCAGCGTAATCTGATTGTCTTTATACCATAAAAACACTATTAGAATGAAAATAACTGCAAAAAATCCTGCTCGTGAACCAAGGGCACTCGCGTAAAAGGCCTCTCCGTCTTAAAGTCCCGGGCTGAATTTCAGTCCCAGTACGTCCCTGGGCACGATCATGACAGTGCCACAGTTTCTTTTTTGTCTGAAGCACAGCCCCAGATAAATCTTCATTTATGTAAATATTATCGCAGCAGATACACCATAACTCTCCTCGGCTTTCCACCCTCCTGGTGCTGACCCAACCTCTGGACACGCTCTATTTCAATCTTCCCAACCAATTCAAGATTAGTGGAGAACATGTGTTGGACCTTAAGCTCCAAACCACTCCACCTTTCTTCCTTATCATCCGTTTTGCCATCAATCCCAAAAATTTGAAAATGTCTATTTTAGTGAACATTTCATCAGTATGACGTTATGAGTTCATTATTCTTATTTTCAAAAGATTTATTTTGGTTGCTTTATCTTCTGATTTCATCTCCTCCATTTTATGTCTGTGAATTCCAGACTTGTCTTCATCTTCCATATAAGCCCATCCTGCCTCTTATTTGGTCCCTCCATAATCACTTGTATGAAACCTTTAAAGTTTTCTTGTTGCTAGCGTGTCTTTATAAAACTCACTCTGCTCCTCCAGCATTTGTGGGAGTACACTCATGGTGACAACAGACTCATCCTCACACATTGTGGCTTTAGTTTGCTTAAGTAACAAAGATAGATATTATAGATAAATGCTGGCTAAAACTTTGATGTCCAGGCCCTCATCCAGCAGACTAGTCTACTAGGTCTAGAACCCTCTTGACTTACTTAACACCACACTCCTTATGTAAGACATGAAGGCCAAGTACAAGCAATACTTGCTTCAACAAATATGTCACTGCAAAAATCCTTTCATAAGGATTCCAATGATATTTGTTGGATTCTGATGAGATTTCCATTAGCAAAATGCTCATGACATGGCAGCCATTTTGATTGTCAAGTGGTTTAGAGGCAGAGTCTCAGAATTAAATCAGTTGATAGAATAGCTTACTGGAAAACCTTACTGAATCTGTAAATCAGAACGTGGACTGACGGAAGGGAGTTTGAGATGTTTGTTAGGAATAACAGTATGTCATCAGCATAGAGACTGATTTATGGTGATGAGTGGATGTTCTGATGCCTGCAATAGTGTCATTCTGGCTTATAGCTGTAGCAAGAGGTTGAACAGAGTGAAGAGTTATTGAGGCTGAGGGTGAGTAATAGAGGCTTTTGATCCAGTTTATGAATTGAGGGCCAAAGCCAAAGTGGAAGAATGGCCACCCCGTCCTGTCAAACACTCCTCTCCCCACAACTCTAAATGTTCACAGAAAAAGCTCTCTAAATGTGGACACCATTAATCCGGTGTCGACTAAACAGGGCACTTTAATGCCACTCATGGACACAGAAAAATTAATTTAGAAGCGCTTTGAGTTTCCCAAAACATTATCTCAAGCTGTGGCTCTGTCACCTGGTGGCTGCTAGTGTTCCAGCTGCCCATCCAAATGGGCCTCATTGACGCCAGAGAGAACTCTTAAAATAATAATAATAATGGATTAGATTTATATTGGGCTTTTCTCCCAAGGGACCATGGGACTCAAAGCGCTTACAGGCCGTCCATTATTCATTCACTCCACAGTCACACACTGGTGGTGGTAGCCACAGCTGCCCTGGGGCAGACTGACAGAGACATGGCAGCCATTCCGCGCCTACGGCCTCTCTGACCAACACCAAGTACATTCACTAAACATCTTACACATACATCCGAGACAAGTTGGGTGTCTTGCCCAAGGACACAGCGACAGTATACACTGTGGGGAGAACGGGAATCGAACCGCCTACCTTCCGGTTGAGGACGACCGCTCTACCAGTGAGCCACTGCCGTCCCGCAATGTCTTCCCCTCCTGTTGTTTTCAGGAGAAGAAAGTCTCTTTAACAAATTATAAGATTCAGAGTAACAGTACAGCTCCTGTAAATCTGGTCCGGATCCCCTTGGTCTTCACCAGAGCGTGTCTTCCTTTAAATGGTGTTATAACCTGGCTCATCGCCATGACAAAGCAGGACGCCAGACAAACAAATATGCCAAAATAGCACTTTTTTATTTAAAATAACTAGTAACTATGACAATAAAGTAACAATATATCCAATGGTCAGTTTTAGAGGCTTAAACGTGTCTATGATTCAGAGGAAGATTTTGAACTAAATGCCAAAGATATGACCCCAAGGATCAGAATCAGGGGCTAAAAAGATCACACTGTTTCACAAGCACATCAACAGAACAAAAATCTAAAAAGAGATCAGCTGTTAATAAATAAAGAGAAGCCACAGAATGACTAGAACCAAGGTCATGACACCCATTTTAAATGCAGCCTATCATTGTCAGCCCTTAATTGAGCCACAAGGTCTCGCAACTGGAGTTCTTTCTCTTTAATTCCAAAACCAAGTCCACAGCTATATGGGAATTAAAGAGAAAGGAACTTATTATTGTAAAATTTTGGTGGACAAATAACAGTCCAGGTGACACAGCCGAAACATACCGCAACACTAAAACAAAGCACCAGTTACCACCAACTTTTATTTTTGGCAGAGAAATTAGTACAATATGGCCTACCTGACGTAGCAAAGGGACAAACACTGTGAAATATGGCACTTTACACGCCAACAGTGAGCCACTGAAATCTGATAACAGTGCACCTGAAGACAACAGGACAGCTACCAGATGAGGCTAGGTAACAGGACCGAGCACATAGGAGCCAAGACACATCTGGACTATTTTAGATCAAATAACCAACCAGTGACACTGAAAGTGAAACATGCAAATGACATACAACAAAACCCATGCAACAGCTACACAGCGAACAACCACCAGCACATGTCTGTGACCAGGAAGTGTGTTGAGGTCAAAGGGAGTCGCAATGGGAGTGGCACAAATTTATATCTGTCAACCCAACAGACAGGTAGGAGCATTATAAACTGCATCACACACAGAGATGAAGTCTACTGCTACACATGTCAGATCTTTGTCTTGTGTCTTATGCTGCTCATTCTCTGAACTCTCTCCTCTCAGCTCTGATTCATGCTGAACCTTCATTTACAAATGCTGCCTGTTTCACATTTGCTTCTATTATTACTGCAGTTTCTCATTCTATATCACTTGGAACATGCACACACTGTTTTAGAACTGCACACTCTATTTAAATCCTTTATAGGAGATCTTATCAGTGTCTGTTAGCTCTGAGCTGAATGTGTTGTTACTTCTGTTTTAACAGAAGAAAAAAAGAGTGACGCAAAACCACATTCACACTAGCAACTATGGAAACACTGTTTAACACTTTGAATTTCACAAGTGCATTTTATCATTTGGACAGTGTCACAAAATGAACGACCACAGAAGAGGACAAGATGAGCACTGTTCATAACAGCAGAGCTACATAACATAGTGTTAGATCAAATATACAAATGAATGTTAAAACCCTGAGTCTGTCTGTGTGAGGCACAAACCTTGCTCTCAGTCATTTTTCTGCAGAGTTCTGTGCCACACAGCTCAGTACAGAACCACATCTAATCCACACAGGTGCTGTTATTAATGCACTTTGTCCAGATCAAGTCTGTTAGCTCCAGTCCTATTAACAAGTGAAAAACTTATCAGACCAAACATGTCTGCAGGAGACATACACTCCACTACTCAACTCTCAAGGTTTGTCAATTCTAGAACTATATATATCCAGGGTTAAAAATAAAAAAGTGAGAAGTAATAGATACACAGGAGGTTTCAAATAAAAGTAAACAAATACAAAAACTATTATTGTTACCATTTATTTATTTATTTTTAATGGCCTACATTTTTCTTATTCCTGCAGTTTTGATAACTCTGACACTTGACACACTTGCATTACAGAGTAACTCTGCAGACATAACCTGACAGAGAAAATGCATTAAAGTTCTGATGTAAAAGTATCATAGAATCATACTGAGTGAATGACATCTATTTATGCAAGCCTCATAATTTACAAGTTGGAGACTACAGATCTATAAAAAGCACTAAAACAGAAATCATTTATTGTTTAACTCATATCAATGTGTCTAAAGTGTATTCACAGTATTCATTTGAATGAGGAAACTAATCATCCAATCAGAGAGCTCCATCAGACGCAGCAGAAGAGGAGACTCGGGGTTAGAGAAAACACAGAGTGAGTTCCCACAGTAATGGAAAACCCAGAGTCCCCCTCTCTCCAGGGTTAACACACTCTGAGTTTGGACTAAAGCTGCTTCTGAAACAGGGCCTTTACATTTCTTTGCTCTCAGTCCGATGTAAGCTGTTGTTTCTATGGTTTCAGTCCTCACCACAGAGGAAAAAGAGCAGGGGCAGTCTGAGACGTGTGCATACCCACATTTGTATGTAAGTGCATCAAAGGCATCAAATACTAATCAGATTATTTCCTACAGAAAAGATACAAAAACAGCAGTTCCAGTTTGTTCCTGGGTTTATTTGGTGGCAGCGTAAATAACACTTGACTCAGTGGAACCAGCTCGTCTTGGCTTTTGTTTGAAATATACTGCAACATAGTTCAAGTTCTCCAACGCCAGGTTCTGTGAGAAAAAGCAGTCAACAAACACTAAAGAGAACTCAAACAGTTTTCTTCAAAACACAAGTTCAAGTTTACCTCTCTTGGAGCATTTTCTTCTCTGTTTTGTTCTGCAACAGAAATACAAGTGTCCTCTATCAGTCAATGGCAGCATTAAATTCTTTATGAGGTAAATCTTTAATGAATACATGCAAATACCTGTCTGTAGTCGTTTGATTTTAACAGGAAACCCAACAATAATTGTCAAAAGAAGAACACAGGCACCTCCCAAAATGCTCATCCACCATGTTGGATTACCTAATCAATAACAGTTATTTGAGCAGAATGTAATAAATATGGTCTTATTTACGCAGCCACATGGAAACAAAACCTACTCTCACACTTGGAGTCCATGTCACCATCACACCAGGAGTCGTTACCTACAAGGAAATAGCAGTGTTGAAGGTGTTTCTTCAAAATGGAGTCAAAAAGAAGATCTTACCTTTAACCTTTAAATCATAAACACAAATATCTCCTTTTCCAAACACGTCCAATCCACAAAAGTAGAAGCCACAGTCGGCCATCTCAACACGTCTGATTTGGAGAGTGACTTGAGACTTAGTGGAGCTCATAATAAACCTTTTGTCTGGAATTCCCTCACAGGACATTTGGTCTTTGAAACTCCCATTAATAGAAGCAATGTGGCAGTAATTACTATCGTGAAGAAGCTTGGCCCAGAATGTGGGCACAGGTTTGTTGGCGATGTTTCTACACGACAAGTTGACATCTTCTCCAAGTTTGACCTTCACAATGTAAGACTTGGTGCTCCAACCTAAAACAAACAGCAATATTTACTTAGAGCCAAGAATAAATGAATGATGAAGAAGAGGCAGTACTTACAGAAGCAGCTCAGAAGTAAAGCTGTTGTGACGGTGAAGCTCTTCATTGTGCCAGTGTGACACTGGCACAGCAGGGCACTTTATAGTCCTTTTAAGGTAGTTTTTTGTAAAGGGGCGGGCTTCTGTTACCGGCCACATGAAGGATGTCCGGACAAGAGGCTAAAGCAGAGCGTTATGTCAACAACAGCATTTAATCTTCACTCGTTCAACTTTATGCATCAAATGTATTTAACGTTCTGTGGTGCATTACATCCACAAACTCAAAAATCCATGCAGTACTATAATTTTGGCAGTTTCTTTAATGTTTAAATTTAGAGTAGAAGTTGATTCTAAATTTAAACCACACTGCTCTGTCTCTTCCTGTCCTTGCACTCACCTCAACCTGCTGCTACAGGGGCCTAGGCTTTTGAGTTGAGACATCATATTATTCCAACAACAGGAGAACTCAAAGCATGCTGTGACTCAAAACATCTTTTGTGTCACACTGAAATGTATGGTCACTAAATGTACATTTATGTCAGTGGTGAAAAGAGTACTGAATATTGTACTCAAGTAAAAGTACTGTTACATGACCAAAATAATCCTCACTTACAAGTAAAAGTACTTGTGTTAAAAAGGTACTCTATTAAAAGTATAAATTACTCTTAAAAAAAAAAAAAAAAAACTCAAGAGAATTACTTTCTTACTGTTGATGTAAATGGGAACATGTTGTAACTACTACGGCTGTAAGGACAATAAAAGACCAAAATAGAAAATTGTGGTCTACATCACAAAATGGAGCAGCAAAATTTACATGGACTGTTCACTTTTTATATAAATCTAATAATGCTGTAAAGTTGGTGGGCATTTATATAGCGCTTTTTTTGTACCCTTCTTGGGCACCCAATGCACTTTACATGATGCTTCCATTCACACCTGGGGAAAATGGGGGGGCAAATGGGGGTGGGGGATGATGCATTATTGTAAGTCGCTTTGGATAAAAGCGTCTGCTAAATAAATAAATGTGAAAAAGAAAAAATCTAAAGATCTGACAGTGTACTTAGAGAAGCTCTACCAGAAGGATCAACAATGTGTCTCAGAAGAGCCCCTCTGTGAGTGATAAACTGGTAAAAAGCTGGAATCACTCTTCTGCAGCAAAAAGCATAACTGGGAACTTTAAGTGTGGCTACCGTAAACTTTGTAACAACATAATAAACACATTTTTTTTTATAGATGTTAATACAGACCAAACATTTTATAATAAAATAAAAATAAAAAATCATTCATTAACTGCAATATTCCATACGTGGTCTAGAGTGTCCATGTGGATGTCCTCATATTGAAAGAACAAAGCAAAAATATAAAACTAGACATGCTTAGCATAGACATGCTATCGAAGTGGGCGGCGCAGTAAGCACCAACCTGTCAGCAGGAGGAACCAAATGAGCCGGATTTGCAGCAGAAGCAGCAGACATGAACTAGCTGCAGGAGGCACCCGTTTCAATTGCGGCCTTTCATTGTCAGCCCTTAATTGAGCCACCAGGTCCTGCAACATCTGGAGTTCTTTCTCTTTAATTTCACATCTGTACCAAAACCAAGTCCACAGCTGTAGACAGCTGTTGCCTTTGCCTAAATACAAAACACACAAAAAAGAGATGTTTCAGGTGCAGGCTTAATCAAATAAAAACAAAAAGGTCCAGAAAAAGGCAAAGACAGCAGTGCTTTGACTTCCACAGGGCACTCGTTTGGCCAAATAACAGTCCAGGTGACACAGCCGAAACACACCGCGACACTAAAACAAAGCACCAGTTACCACCAATTTTTAGTGTTGCAGAGCAAATAGTACAACATGGCCTACCTGACGTAGCAAAGGGAAAAATACTGTGAAATATGGCACTCTACACGCCAACAGTGAGCCACTGAAACCTGATAACAGTGCACCTGAAGACAACAGGACAGCTCCCAGATGAACAGCGGCCCTGGGTAAAAGAACCGAGCACACCGGAGCCAAGACACGTCTGGACTATTTTAGATCAAATAACTAACCAACAAACAACCAGTGACACTGAAAGTGAAATAAAAATGGGAGTGGCACAAATTTATACCTGGCAACCCAACAGACAGGTAGGACCGTAGGAGCATTATAAACTGCAGCACAGACACAGATGAACTCTACTGCTACACATGTCAGATCTTTGTCTTGTGTCTTATGCTTCTCTCTCTGAACTCTCTCCTCTCAGCTCTGACTCATGCTAAACCTTCATTTACAAATGCTTCCAGTTTCAAATTAGCTTCTATTAATACTGCAGTTTCTCACTGTAACTTACTTGGAACATGCACACAAATGACACACTGTGTTTAAAAACTGCTGACTCTATTTAAAGCAACTATTGGAGATCACTGTCTGTTAGCTCTGGGCTCAATGTGTTGTTACTTTGCAGTTGTTACTTCGGTTTTAACATTTAACAAAAAAGACTGACACAAAACCACCTTTACACTAGCAATTATAGAAACATTGTTTAACACTTTGAATTTCACAAGTGCATTTTATCATTTGGACAGTGTCACAAAATAAAGGACCACAGAAGAGGACAAGATGAGCACTGTTCATAAAAGCAGAGCTACATAATGTAGCGTAATAGCTATAATATGATGTGATAAGAAATATTAATTTATTAATTTGGGTAAATTATTAATTAATATTTTATTATCAAATTTGTCTCGTAAAAAGGGGCACCACCAGATGATTCTGGAAAACTGATTATATTGATTAAGTCTCAATTAATCTGAAGGAAGAGAATTCTAAACCTGTTTTCGAATATAATTCTGAAATAATCAAAAGAAAACCAAATCAAATCTTTAACATTTTAAGGGGTTTTATTAAAGATTCTACAGGGTTAACATATTTGATGAATGGGGTACGGACACAAAGGGTAAATTATTGACATATGATGGGAATAATTATTAAAACAAAATGAAAAACAATAAAATTACTGAATCTAACTTTGTGGAGGAGAATGTTTTGACTAATTAGAACTCGGCTGTGAGTTTAATTACCGGATTATTACGACAGGTTTGTAGGAGATAGATGAATGGACTTGGGTATAAATTAAGTTCTGCATGGACCTTTACTCAAGACGGTGTACAGTTTTATAACGCCAAACTTCAGTGTCACGTGCTTACTCACTCTAGTCGTCTTGCGAACCTCAGCATTCAGGCCAAAGATCCAAAGGGGTGCTCCGGAATTTTAGCCGGCTGCTTCCAGTTGGTTGTTGGGACGGCCAGATGGCGGCACGTGTACACGGATCCCCAAAGGAGCCTGGCAGCTCTGAATTAGGGTCGAGGAGGCGTTCTGTCACGGCCTGGGAGTGTAAGGCAGGCTCCTACCCGTTGTTGGGACGAGTCTTTTAACACAAAAATTGGTAGCTGGAAAAGAGTCTTAGGATTCGTTTTCCTCTGGCTTTAAGCGTCTGTGGCCCACGTGGAGTTCTCGGTCTGTCTTCAAGAACTACAAAAATTGTCTTCCACCTCGTGCAGGTTACGTCACGAGAGTTTACAAAAATAGTTAATGCGTGGCTGTTAAAGAAAAATAAAAATCACGTTGCGTGGTTTACGGGTCTTAACTTTGAAAGTAAGTTCGGTTACAAAGAGAGGGTCCCAGGCGGACCAGGCGGAGAATAAAACACGCGCGCAGAGCGCGTTGAAAAGAAAATGAAGCAAGAGAACAAGAGGCAAGAGAGCGTTTCCGGCGTGCTCGGAAGTTTTGTTCTGCTAGAGAGGGGGTGTGTCTCTGGGCGTTTCTGTTGGTTTGGGGAAACGCCTGGTTCGTATTCAACACTATTCCTCCACAAGATTAAATGAATAGTTAGCCTTTACACAATCATAAGCATACATTTAAATTTGATACTGCAGATTGGTATCGATAGAATGCATTTTGAACATGTTGTAACAAGTATAAAGTCATTCAATCATTTTATTAACTGTAAGCTTGTAAAACTGATGTAAGAAAGGATTCTTCTTCGTGACTCTAAATCCTGTGAGGGAAAAACATTAATTCATCATTTAAACATTTTCTTTTTATTAAACAAAGATGTTCATTTCTGAAATGTCCGAGTCCCTTGGTAAACTTTTCGTTTACATGGAAGTTAAAAGTCAGTTTTTATTGAGAAAGTATTTAGCAGAGTTCCTCCATACTGTCGCTAGGGGGCAGTGTTGTAACGTTCATACTGTCTCAAATCCTGGTTGGATCAAAGCATTCCGATGTTCAAACTGAACCAGTTCTAACGCTTCTCTGTAGAGCTAGATAAACAATTTTATCTCAAAGATTTACAACTGGAATGACAGCTGCCATCTGTGTCTGTTTAAAAGTCCTTTTGGCTGGCAAAAGAAAACATTTCCTGTGTTTGGAGAAGGTGGATTACAGCTTAAATTGCCGGGGTTTGACAATTTTAGTGCTGCAAACTCTGGTTGACCTCCATCTGGTGTCCTTGGTCACTACAGTTCCCCCCTTTCGACACAAAGCAAGGTTCCGTGCTTTTTATCGACCATCCTTGACCAGGAGCAAACCACACGTTAAGACACAGAAAGAGTTTGGCGTTATAATACATGTACAGATGTAAACATGGGAAAAATAAAATAAAATAAAAATAAAACCACATGGGTGTATAGGGGCGAAGTGGTCTTCACTTGGTTTGTCCTATATCTGTGGCTCAGGAGAGATAGGTTAAGTTCAATGCTTAAAAAGGGACTTAATGGGATAAATAAACAAGAGAGAGGTCTCAAGTTGATTATCTGAAATTTATTAAGTCGGTTGCACTAACGTGAAGCACATTAGTGGGTCATAATTTGGAGGGGTTTGCATGCATTTTAGGGATGAGGATAAACATGGGAATTATATAAGGCACATAATGGTTATATGTGATCCTACAAGAAACACACTATCTAATTCTTATTGCTAGGCTGTTCACTGAGAAGTTGTTACCTCTGAGCGTGTCGTTTACCAGCAACGTGATCATTTGAGTGTGTACGTAGTGAGCGTGAAAAATGGTCAGAAGTAAGTCTGTAGCGCGGAGGTTTTTGTTCAGGGCTTCACTGTGAGTGTTTACCACTGACACAGTGTCCTTCACGTTTTTCCTACCGTTTGGAGTTGCTGTTGTGGTTGTTTGATATCGCCCTCGAGGATCGTCTTTACAGTGGAATTACTAACAGTATTCTTGTGGACGACCGAGGTTGATCAAGGTACACACAGCGGCGTTATAGCGAGACTTGTTTCACTGACAGTGGATACCAGAATTACCAGTTATAGTTATTGAATTACCAGTTTACCAATGAAAAGTGGAAAAATGAAAAGAGGACTGAGTTAGCAGTTGTTCGTGAGTGGTTAGTTGTGACTGAGGGGCCTAGTGGAAACTACTTGGGAGTTTGAACATCCCCTGTAGATCCCATGGGGGCTTTGTGTAACTTAATCTGGTTGCGGTGTATCCACTTGAGAGTGGGTTCCTTTCGTCCTTTGGTGATCTTTGTCTGATACACCACGGGGGAAAGCTTGTTGACAATGGCGTATGGTCCACGCGGGAGGAATTTCCGCGTCAGTCGGTTGGCACCACCGCTCGTTTGTCCAGCGAGTTGGCTAAACATGTAATACCACACCTTGTCTCCCACCTGCAGTTCATCCCTAGATGACTGTTGGTCATAATAGGCCTTCCGGCCTTCTGCACTCTTGCCTAGTTTTTCCTGGGCAAAGGCGAAGGTGGTTCTGAGGTGTGCTTGGAGGTCAGTCATGTACTGATGTGTGGTGTAGGCCGTAGCAATGTTAGCCTCTCCTGGTTGATACAATAAGTGAAGGGGGAGCGTCATCTGTCTACCGGTCATGAGCTCGAATGGGGAGGCTCCGGTCGCCGTGTGTGGCGTGGCTCTGATAGCCATCAGGACCAAGGGCAGTTTGACGTCCCAGTCTCGGTGATTGGACGTGACATACTTCTTTAAGATGTCGATCACCGTTCGGTTGGCTCTTTCTACTTGGCTTGAGGACTGGGGATGGTGGCTGACATGGAAGTTCGCTTTCACGCCCATGGTTTGCCACAGTTGTCCCCTCCTCCGCCCGTAAAGTGAGTACCACGGTCAGAATCGACCTTGCAAGGTAGGCCGAATCTGGAGAACACGTGGTTCATGAGTAGAAAGGCCGTGGTCTGTGCCGTGTCGTTTGGGGCTGGAAGTCCTTCCACCCATTTGGTGAAGGCACAGGTGACCATTAGGATGTATTTGTTGCCCCTTGTTGATTTAGTCAGGGGTCCCATCCAATCGATTTGGAGGTCGGACCACGGAATGAGATGCCCTTCTTTGTAAGGGTGCACGGTGGAGTGGTCTTGCAGGTTGGAACTGGCAGCATACCAAACAGCCTTTGATATATTCTGCCACGTCCATTTGCATTTGTGGCCAATAGGCTACCTGCTGGAGTGCCTGGTGTGTTGCTCGTACACCTCTGTGGCCTGCTACTGGAGCGTCATGTGCGTGTGTTAGCATGACCCCCCTTAGGCTCTGAGGCACTACGAACGCAGGTGAAGTAAGGGTATCAGAGACATAGACAAGCAAGCCATGACACAGCTGAAGTCTGGCACGAACAGCCCAAAGCTTTTTGAGATACGCGTCGGAGGAAGTGTCAGTGTCTACAACGGTGTGAGACGCGGGGTCTGACAGATGGAGGATCAGTTTGTTGATTGCCGGGTCCGCTGCCTGAAGGGCAACGAGGTCGGAATCAGCAAAAGTTGGAGCAACCACCAATGCAGCTGCTGGGGCCGGAACCGAGGCGTCGGTTGCCTTTGATCGTGTGACTAGACAGACAGAATGGGTGGGATGGGTGGGAAGGGGTCGATTGTACGGGTCGGGCTGGAAATGCCAGGGCGTACCATCAAGAGCACCTTCTTTCGCCATACGGTCTGCGTGGTCATTCAGATCTTTGTCAAGTCCAGGGGCCCGCGAGTGGCCTCTGACCTTCTTCCAGTATATTTGCATGTCGTGGTCTTCGACCAGGCTGTCGCATACCAGGAACATGTCTTTGTGTTTAATGGTTTTCTTCGCGGATGTGAAAACCATTGTTCTTCCATAGTGGCAGGTGGCATGAGAAACTGAGGCGGCGTAATTTGAGTCGGTACAAATCACGAGCAGTTTGATCTGCTTGGCCACTGCCAACTGGATGGTTATAAGGACAGCTGCAATCTCAGCGTATTGCGAAGATTGGGGTCCTAACTGGAATTTTGTGGCTCATAGGAGTGTCATTGAGCCAAACCACACCTGCACCGGCGCGAACCAGAGCTTCGTGGTGGACGAGCATCCATCGACATATGCGGTTGTCATGTCTTGGCGCACGTTCTCATCGAGTAGTGGTGGCGTGTTGGTACGGTGGGTGTGTATTCGTTTGGTGGGCGGCTGTGGCGGGTGTGTCAATTGCGCATTGTTGACATGCGGCGAGTTCCATGCCCAAATATGACCTGTGGTTTTGGGCATAGCGTATCTCCACGTCGAAGCTTTGGAGAGCCATGAGCCAAGATGCCACACGGGCGTTGGTCGCTACGCCGTCCCTGAGTCTTTGACTCGTCAAGAAAGTCACCGGTTGGTGATTGGTGTTGACAATCGTCTTTTGGCCTCCCAAGTAGTGGGCAAAGTGTTTCACAGCCCAAACTGTGGCTAGGAGGGCTTTTTCACAGTCCGTGTGTAGTCTCTGGACCGGAGAGAGTTTTGCTGGCGTGCCACTACTCTCTTGTCCGTGTCGTGGACCTGATAGAGGCCTGAACTGAGGCTGTGGTTTGAGAAGCCTACCTCCAGGTGGAAGACTTTGGTGTGGTCCGGGTAGGCCAGACAAGGGGCTTCGCACAGCTTTTGCTGGAGAGCCTTCATTGCCTGTTCCTGTTGGGGATCCCACTCAAAGGCGGTGTCCTTTTTGAGAAGGTCAGTCAGTGGTTTTGCCAATGCCGCATAATTCTCGACGAATTGTCGAGAGTAGTTGCAGACTCCCATGAAGCTGCGGAGTTCTGACAAGTTGGATGGCGGTTTTAGGTTGGCGATGCCCTGAAGTCGACTGACCTGTGGTTCAACACCAGCAGCGCCCGACTAGAAGGCCCACGTAGTTTACCTTCTTTCTACACCATTGACATTTTTCCAGAGATCTTCGCCAGCGTAGTGAGCTGCTCCAGCACGTGATCAATCTCTTCAATGTGCGCATGAAATGTCGCGGTGCGCATTAGAATGTCATCTACATAGATGGCGTTCAGCGGCTAGTGGCATCCGGGCATGCTTTGTTCGGGAAGATGTTAAATTCGCAGGGGAATTCAAGTACCGAATGGGCATCTGGTGAAAGAATATTGCCGATTGGCGAACGTAAAAGCAAGTTTGTGTTGATCCTGTGGATCTACTGGGATGGTCCAGAAGCCGGAGGCTATATCTAGTGTAGAGAAGTGCTTGGCGTCTCGTACCTTGGGCAGTTCATGGCCAAGTTGGGTCATTGGCCACCTGGGCAGTGGGACGCTTTTGTTCAGCTGACGGTAGTCAATTGTCAGTTGCCTCTTGCCGTTGGGCTTGAGTACTGGCCAGATAGGAGCCGAATAAGTACTGTTGCATGGGCGGATTATGCCCTTGTTCAAAAGGTCGTCTATGATTTCCTGTATTGGTTCATAAGACGTCAGGGGTATTTTGTATTGACGTACATAAGCTGGAGGCGCGTTTGCGGCTGTTGGAATGCGGACTGTATGGATGGGAGTCAAACCACAATCCAGGGAGTCCTTCGCAAAGGATGTACGATATTTGAGGAGGACCTGGCGCACCAGGTCGCGTTCCTCCTCGGTGTTGATCGCGTCAGCCAGGTCCAGTGTTTGTTCCAACTGGGACTCGAAATACGGTTTGGTTTCAGAGCCAGTCTTTGTTGTTACTGGACCGTCCGTGGTGACGTCACTCGGTATCGTCGCGGTCGAGTTTGTATCTGCGTCGATGGAGAGCAGGGAGACTGTCTGTAAGACCATTTCCCTGTTATCAGCCAGATCGACCCTGCAGATAGTGTCGGTGTCAACCGTGAGTGAGGGGTAGATGGCACTTACCCCGGAAGGTTTAGTGTATACGACCTCGGTCTCCTGCTGTTCAGGCAGGAGTGAGGGTGGCATACGTCCTATGACCGGGAGTCTGAGCTCAAAGTCATGAAATCTAGCGTCGACCAGCCAACCCAAAGGGGTGGATCTTGGGACATGGATGCTATCTGCAGTGGGGTTCTGCACTAGCACCTGCGTTGATCGAGAGTGGAGTTCGACCAAGGGTGTTGCCTGAACAGACAAGCCTAACTCAAAGAACAGAGGCGAAGGTTGGGAGAACGCTTGTGAGGAGTTAGCTTGTTGTCCGGGGACGACTTTTAAACGTATGGACAAGGTGCTACGCGGCGGTACCGTGAGGTGGTAGTCGTTACTTACCTGGCACACGTCGGGTATGGTTTGTCCCGATTTTGAGTTTTCTTCGATCAGCTCGGGTGGATCTTTTTGTACTCCCGTTAAGGACCAAAGAACGTTGTTGATGGTATCAACTTGGACATCGAGTCTGACCAGCATGTCAGCCCCAATGTACACTGAACGTGGAAGATCAGGGATGACAGCAAAGGCGTGTGTCAGTTCTCTTTTGTTCCATTGTGCGGTGACAGAGCAGGGACCTACGGTGGTTAACACATGAGTCGGTGTGGGGTCAGCCGGGAACCGAAGGTGTTTCTTTACGAAGGTCAGGCTCGGGTTTACCCGCGTTAAAGTGTCATACAGCTCTAGGCTGATTGCAGATTTGTCGGCCCATAAGGCCATGACGACTGGAGTTGCTTCCAGTGAGATGCCATTGACGATTTTAGGTGTCATCACTAAGGGGTTTTCCAGCGTGCATCGGAAGCTATCACGCGATTCAAAGGGGTTTGGTTTGCACCGAGGTTGCGTGGTTGCAGTTCCCGCGTTGTCGGTGGCGACCCTGTCTACTGGCGAGGACCTTTCGATCGCATAACACTGAGATTCAGTCAGAGGGATTGGAAGTGGTTCTCGCACTTGTGCCCAAATCTTTAACTGCTTGAAATCGATCAATGGTTCGAAGCGATCGAGAATGTCTTTGCCAATCAGGAGTGGGACATGGTCAAGGTGGGACACGTACACTGGGTGTATCAGTGTCATTGGTCCGATGGACAGTTGTACTAAGGCAACTTCGTTGATGATCGTCCGATCATCCGAGTAAGGCCTTATTTCTAGGACGCACGGGTGGGACTTCAAGTCCCTGTTAGCTCTTCTCGCTATAGCCTGAAGTGATCTGAACAGGCTGCCTGAGATTAGGCTGATGTCAGCGGCGGTGTCGAGAAGTGCTTCGTGCATCAAGTGGTCTTCTAACAAGACAGAGGTAAAGCTTTGAGCTACTCCTTTTCGGTTAGGTGACCCAAGAGTTGGTGAAAGGGTGTTTCACACTCGATGGTCGGGGTGTGGTCATGGCACAGCCCAGAGTTTGTGTTCGCTCGAACCACTCGGACGGCACTAGACGGAGTGCGGTCTTTGTGATCTGAGTCACTTTCCTCCGTAGGGTCCTGGGTGTTATTGGGTGGCTCTGGATAGTCAGAGCCTAAGTACAGGTCCGGGGTGTATTCACCCCCCTCAGTGGACTCTGCATTTACATTGCGAGTTAAGTCGGCTTGGAGTGGTGGTGACTGTTTCTGGATCGGGGGCTTAGAGACTCCGACAGCATACAGATCAGCCTTACCTTTAGACTTTTCACGCATTTGTCTGAGTATGCGTTCTATGACCTGAGCTTCCTCTGTGGTCAGACTACTTTCGCCAGCGGGTTTCGCGCGATCAGTCTGAGCTTCAGGGCTCGGTCTCGCATTGTTACGCCTTTTGGCAGGTGGACTGCCGGAAGATCGCGTTGGTCTTGCGACCCACGGAATGATTTCTCCGGTCTTCTCGATCTGGGTAGGACCCCCTTTGCTACGGTGTGCATTGGTTCGAGGTTTATTCTCGAACCGGGTTTCCTTTGAAGACCCTGATCGTTTGGTCGGCGTTCAGTCCAGGTCAGGTGTTGACCTGGCTCACCTCTGGGTGGCCGAGGTCCCTTCTTCCCGTCCGGGAAGCGGGAGATTTCTGGCCACCCTGGCTTGGAGGTGGGTGTTCGAGTGCTAAACTCCGATCTACGGTTAAGAGCGACAGGCTCACGATGTCTAGTCTGAGTTAGCCTCTGTTTAGTGAATGCTCGCATGGTCAGCTCGCGAAGTTGGCGGCTGGTCTGCGTTAGCGGACATGCAGAAACGCCAAGATGATGGCTAGTAATTGGATGGAGGTTTTGTACAAAAAGAGCTTTGAAATTTTTGTCTTCCTCCATGTCTGGTTCATTGAGTGGACCAAAGTACGCTTTGGCGTAGCGTTGATAATAAAGCTGTGGGGACTCTTGCCGTGCCTGTTTGACCAACAGAGGCGGCGGTAGTTAGACCCACATTTACTGTGACGTCAGAGAATTCCTCCATGAGGGCTTCACGAAGGAGGTCGAAGTCAGCTTGGACTCGAGGATGTTGACGTTCGATAAAGCTACTAACATCTCTGCTTGATGTTAGCTTAATTAAGCAGATTCGATCTTCTGCGGTAGCGGTATCCTTTTGAGATAGAAGTCAATGTCTCGAAGATACGCGCTAGTGTCGTGAGCCGCTCCTTGATGGGGCTCAAAGCGAGTGATATGACGCGCGAGTCTGTCGAGGTCTCGGTCAGTGAGACCGTAGCCCACGTGTTCCGAGTTGGAGCTGCCTGTGGGACAAAACCGATTGCCCCCACGTGGTAGCATGGGGGTAAAAGTCCGGTGGTCTACCTGTAGGGGCTTGCGAAAAGAGAGTTGGGCTCACGGCTCGTCCTCTTTCCGTTGCGCCAAGGCGCAGTTGCTGAGGTAGGAACGCCGGGAGGGGTTGCGAGGTAGCTTCCTCTAGGAAGCTGTCCTCACACTCTGTAGGTCGGTATACTGGAGTAACCGGCTCTAGGTTCGGAGTGCTTTTAAACTCCGTTGTCTTACCTGGTTGCATTTGAGCGGTTTCGGTTATTTGTGCTTTCAGGGACTCTATTCGCTGAGTTGCCTGTGATAGCATTTCTGCGGCAAACTGTGCACTTTGTCCTGATTTGGTGAGTTCCTCCTGCCGAGGTTCATACTCACCTGTTCGGCGACGGAGCGCGAGTTCTGCCATGACGCGCGCAACTTTGGTGTCGCTCAGTTCCTTCTTTAAATCGCTGAGGGTTTCCTCAGTTTCCTGGAGTTTTGTTTGTAACTCCTCGGTTTGGCTTTCGGAATCAGTCAAGGATTCCTTGGTAGATTGGAGCTCCTTTTTCAACTCGATAACATCGCGTTGAAGGGAGGCGAGGTCCTGTTTTTGGCTCTGCATTTCCTCATGACTGCGTCTCAAGAGATCCTCATGACTTCGTCTCAAGAGATCCTCTGTGTGTTTCTGTTGAGCGCGCATGAGAATGGCCATTTGCCCTAGCAGCGTTGCTAGGTTTTTGTCCTTTGGCTCAGTGGTTAGTGCCATGTTAACCAGGGAGCCTGGCGTAGCACTGAATTCTTCGGGCTTGGTGGCCCGGAGGGAGTTTACGTATTGGGGACTTAATTTCTCTGTTAACTCACTCAGGACTTCATCTAACTGGTCTAGAGGGCTGATGGAACTGGACGAGTCTGCGAACTGGTCGGACATGTTGAGGGATGTGGTTCTATTGGGCTAGTAAGTTAATTACAGCTAATTGGGTTTATCTGTAAAGATAGAGTGGATATTTGTGGAGTATACACAAAGAGAAGAGAAGTGACAATCAGACTGTATTTAGAGAATTCCTCACTGAAGCAGAAACGGTGTTTCTAGATGCTAAGAAAAAGAATAAAGTAAACTTAAAACAATAAAAAAAATTAAAAATTAAAATTTCAAATCTTAAATTAAAATTCAAGATCAAAATTAAAATTAAAATTTAAAATTAAAATTTAAGATTAAAATTAAAATTAAGATTAAAATTAAAATCAAAAATTAAAAATCAAAATTAAAATTTCGAAATTAATTTAAAAGAAATTAAAAATTTCAATTAAATGCCAAATTTCGATAAAAGTGGATTAAATTGACTAAGTCAAATTTAAATCAATAAAGGGAGGAATTCTTGCAATACAATTAAAAGAAGTTAGTTGATGAGTCAAATAACTTCAAGCAGGTATCAGCAATGGCAATTAAATTCAAAATGCAGGCATGTAATCAGCTTATCTTACAGCGTATGACAGGTCACATGCAAGAATAAGTTATTTGGTTAACTTTAACAGCAGTGGGTGTCTCATGCAGTTAGGTGAACAAGCTTTTCATGCGTCATTCGAATTTAACAGATCCTATGCAGGGAGAAAGATCAAAAGCAGTCTTGCATTAAATGTATGGGTTAAATTGCAAAGCTTCTCAAAACAGGCAGGATAAATAACAATATGAGTTAAGTTCAGTCTCAAAACATATCGTGCATTAAACCGTTATCAGAAACATTCAATCAACATGTAACAGCAGCATTATCATAGCAGAGGTTTGCAGATATGCAGATAAAACAGGCATTAAACCAACAGCAGTGCAGTTAATAGGGGTCCTTGAATTGAGTGGGTTAAAACAGAGGGTAATTACCAATAAAATTTTCTCACTGAGGTATCTCGGTGTCAAATGAAAGCTTTAAAACTATTGTTTAAGTTTGTAAGAAGCTCTAAGCTTGTCATTAATTTCAGGACAGGGGTGTAATTACTTAGAGTGGCCACCAGGGGGAGGCACAGAGCTCTCTAAGGAATTATGGGTGTTACGCCTCTAGTTTCCGCTAGGGGCGGTAGAGACTCTTGGTGAGTCTGGGTTGTGCCGCCTTTCTCCAAAGGGGGCAGTCGAGGCTCTCGTGAGTCTCTGGTTCCGGGGGTGACGTTTCTGGCACGCCCCCAGGAAGACGCGTGTAAGCTAACTTAGCTCTTTAGCTTCACTCAAGGGAAGGATAGGCCTCAAGCCTTACACCTTTAAACAAAGACCTCAGCGGGTCACGTTTCTAACACAATCACGTGGCCTCTTTACACAAAGCAGCGTGGTGTGCCGGCAAATTTTTGCACAAAGGCAGTAGAGTTTAACACAGCGGTCTGCTGGTTAGCATGGGGGCTTTAGCAGTGCTAAAGCCTCCGTAAAGTCTAGTGGTAGCTTAAATCCGTTGGGCGCCTACAGATTTAACTTCTCTAGACGGACAAATTAATCTTTAGTCTCGGTGTAACGCGTATGACTAAGAAAATATGTCTAAATTCACGTGATATTGGACAATTTTTTCTGAATTTCGGTGTAACGCGAGAATTCTTAAATTGTCATAAGGCCATTTAAAACACACTGTAGCGTGTAAGCATGCATTTATATCAACAACTCAAACAAAAGCCGGTTCTGGACGGCTTCAACTCTTAACCAAGCGTTTTTGTCTTACACTAAAACAACTTAGCAACCTGGAATTCACAGGACATAATTACTGTACGTACAAGGATACAATTCTCGGAGTTTATAAAATATCAGGCCAGCTGAATTTCAAATTCTGAGAACCATTTCACAAGCCCTTTATAACAACCAAGCAGCACAACGCACACACATTTACCACATTGCTTCAGACACAGCCAGGATAACAAAAACACAGCTTTTCAGTGGAACAGCGATTTTGGGTTTTTCAAAGTATTACTGAATAATTATAAAATTATTAATTTCAGAACATAAACTGTCAGGTCTCGCACGGGGCGTCAAAATATACTGTAGCGTAATAGCTATAATATGATGTGATAAGAAATATTAATTTATTAATTTGGGTAAATTATTAATTAATATTTTATTATCAAATTTGTCTCGTAAAAAGGGGCACCACCAGATGATTCTGGAAAACTGATTATATTGATTAAGTCTCAATTAATCTGAAGGAAGAGAATTCTAAACCTGTTTTCGAATATAATTCTGAAATAATCAAAAGAAAACCAAATCAAATCTTTAACATTTTAAGGGGTTTTATTAAAGATTCTACAGGGTTAACATATTTGATGAATGGGGTACGGACACAAAGGGTAAATTATTGACATATGATGGGAATAATTATTAAAACAAATGAAAAACAACAAAATTACTGAATCTAACTTTGTGGAGGAGAATGTTTTGACTAATTAGAACTCGGCTGTGAGTTTAATTACCGGATTATTACGACGGGTTTGTAGGAGATAGATGAATGGACTTGGGTATAAATTAAGTTCTGCATGGACCTTTACTCAAGACGGTGTACAGTTTTATAACGCCAAACTTCAGTGTCACGTGCTTACTCACTCTAGTCGTCTTGCGAACCTCAGCATTCAGGCCAAAGATCCAAAGGGGTGCTCCGGAATTTTAGCCGGCTGCTTCCAGTTGGTTGTTGGGACGGCCAGATGGCGGCACGTGTACACGGATCCCCAAAGGAGCCTGGCAGCTCTGAATTAGGGTCGAGGAGGCGTTCTGTCACGGTCTGGGAGTGTAAGGCAGGCTCCTACCCGTTGTTGGGACGAGAGTCTTTTAACACAAAAATTGGTAGCTGGAAAAGAGTCTTAGGATTCGTTTTCCTCTGGCTTAAAGCGTCTGTGGCCCACGTGGAGTTCTCGGTCTGTCTTCAAGAACTACAAAAATTGTCTTCCACCTCGTGCAGGTTACGTCACGAGAGTTTACAAAAATAGTTAATGCGTGGCTGTTAAAGAAAAATAAAAATCACGTTGCGTGGTTTCGCAACGGGTCTTAACTTTGAAAGTAAGTTCGGTTACAAAGAGAGGGTCCCAGGCGGACCAGGCGGAGAATAAAACACGCGCGCAGAGCGCGTTGAAAAGAAAATCGAAGCAAGAGAACAAGAGGCAAGAGAGCGTTTCCGGCGTGCTCGGAAGTTTTGTTCTGCTAGAGAGGGGGTGTGTCTCTGGGCGTTTCTGTTGGTTTGGGGAAACGCCTGGTTCGTATTCAACACTATTCCTCCACAAGATTAAATGAATAGTTAGCCTTTACACAATCATAAGCATACATTTAAATTTGATACTGCAGATTGGTATCGATAGAATGCATTTTGAACATGTTGTAACAAGTATAAAGTCATTCAATCATTTTATTAACTGTAAGCTTGTAAAACTGATGTAAGAAAGGATTCTTCGTCGTGACTCTAAATCCTGAGAGGGAAAAACATTAATTCATCATTTAAACATTTTCTTTTTATTAAACAAAGATGTTCATTTCTGAAATGTCCGAGTCCCTTGGTAAACTTTTCGTTTACATGGAAGTTAAAAGTCAGTTTTTATTGAGAAAGTATTTAGCAGAGTTCCTCCATACTGTCGCTAGGGGGCAGTGTTGTAACGTTCATACTGTCTCAAATCCTGGTTGGATCAAAGCATTCCGATGTTCAAACTGAACCAGTTCTAACGCTTCTCTGTAGAGCTAGATAAACAATTTTATCTCAAAGATTTACAACTGCAATGACAGCTGCCATCTGTGTCTGTTTAAAAGTCCTTTTGGCTGGCAAAAGAAAACATTTCCTGTGTTTGGAGAAGGTGGATTACAGCTTAAATTGCCGGGGTTTGACAATTTTAGTGCTGCAAACTCTGGTTGACCTCCATCTGGTGTCCTTGGTCACTACAATAACATAATGTTAGATTAAATATACAAATGAAAGTTAAAAAAGTCTGTCTGTGTGAGCTACAAACCTTGCTCTCAGTCATTTTTCTGCAGAGTTCTGTGCCACACAGCTCACTACAGGACCACATCTAATCCACACAGGTGCTGTTATTAATGCACTTTGTCCAGATCACGTCTGTTAGCTCCAGTCCTATTAACAAGTGAAAAGCTTATCAGACCAAACATGTCTGCAGAAGCCATACACTCCACTACTCAACTCTGAATGTTTGGACACACAGTCATTTCTAGAGCTATTGAATTCAATTTTTTATGACCCAAAATCTCACATTTAGTCATTTAGCTGACTATTTTATCCAAAACAACTTACATGTGGCTTCCATTCACCAGTGTTACAGCTGGAACAGGAGGAAAGGTGGGTTAAGTGTCTTGCCCAAGGACACAACAACAGTATGAACTGTGGGGAGAGCGGGAATCGAACCTGACACAGAGAACATGCATTAAAAACTGCTGTAAAAGTATCATAGAATAATACTGAGTGAATGATCTATTTATGCAAGCCTCAGAATTTACAAGTTGGAGACTACAGATCTATAAAAAGCACTAAAACAAAAATCATTCAATGTGTCTAAAGTGTATTCACAGTTTTCATGTGAATGAGGAAACTAATCATGCAATCAGAGAGCTCCATCAGACGCAGCAGAAGAGGAGACTCAGGTGTTAGAGAAAACACAGAGTGAGTTCCCACAGTAATGGAAAATCCAGAGTCCCCCTCTCTCCAGGGTTAACACACTCTGAGTTTGGACTAAAGCTGCTTCTGAAACAGGGCCTTTACATTTCTTTGCTCTCAGCTCGATGCAAACTGTTGTTTCTGTGGTTTCAGTCCTTGTCACGGGCTTCTGTTACCGGCCACTTGAAGGATGTCCGGACAAGAGAATGAAGCAGAGCGTTATGTTGACAACATCACAGCACTTTAGTCTTCACCTGTTCAACTTTATGCGTCAAATTTAATCAATGTGCATTATTTCCACAAACTCAAACACAAGAATCCTGGCAGAACTTTAATTTAGGTTACTTCTATGTGTTGTGTTGTTAATGTTTAAATATAGACTAGACTGTCTCTTTCTGTCAAACCATCACAACACATGTGTCACACAAAAATGTATGGTCACTTAATGTCACTTAATGTGCATTTATGTAAATGTCAAAGAGTAAGGATGTAGATGCAGCCTTTTTGTGTTTTTGTTGCAATTACAAGTTTACACCACAGGATGGCATTAACCATGTGATGTGCTAATACATGTGATTGTATTAATAAAGTATGGCTGTAGTGATGCATAAAAACTCACTACCTGTCTCATCATGTCTCTGAGTTTTACAGGAACATTGACTCTAGTCACAGGCTCAAACCTGAGTCTGTTATAGATGTCCTGTTGTCTGTTCTGAGTCTCAAGAAATATAAGTGGAGTCTTTTTCTGTGGGTGTGTTTGTGGGTTTCATTGGACATACCTGTTGTGCTTTTGATTACAGCAGCTTCAGTGACTGTAGCATTTAAAATTAAAGGCAACTACACCTGCCCCAGGACAGGGCCAGGGTCTGAGTGCACATCAGCAGATCCCAGATCCATGAGTGGACATGCCGCCGCCCAGAGACAAACAACAATAAGGTGAACTGATATTAGGGTGATCTCTGAGTCCGAATCAGGCCAAAGGAGCAGGGCTCAAGCACATGTCTGTGTGAGATGGAGACAGCTCCACAGGTTCTGATTCTGCTCCTGAACAGATTTGTCTTGGATCACAGCACCATGTCACAACTGCAGTGTGGAAATACCAGCCTCATGACACATAAAGGTCAAGATCAGGTCAGGTCTACTAGCTAGTATAATCCTTTACACTTCTAATAAGAGTGTGTCTTTTCAGAAAAATAAATTTGATCATGTCCTCTACAGTAAAGGACAGGAGCCCAGGGACCAGCAGGAGGTACGTCCAACAGAAGAACATCCTCTTCTCAGTTGGACACAGAACCACATGACACGAGGACCATGTCCCAAAGAGGACACAAGAAAAAGTATGTGACCAGTCCAGTTTATTTCTCAACTGTAGTCCATGAAATCAAGTCATAATCTAGAGCGAAACTGGACAGAAAGTGCATGGGCTACTTGAATCAGTAACAGTTCCCTGTCAAAAGCTACACTCGATGCTGCGTAGCATTACGCTATGGGGAACATTCTTTGTGTGACCGGTTGTGAAGCACGTGTGTCAAACACGCCAAGAATTGGCTTATAATACCTCTGTTGGTGACGCAGCTCATCTTCGGCAGCTGTGTGATTGTGCGCACCTGAACAGAGGGTATAATAACACATGACGCGGGAGCGTCTTCAGGTTTCTTTGTCTTCAGATCGCATTGTGTGAAGTGTGAGCAAACCTTTTCTCTGTGCCAGTACGAAAATATATTAAATAATAAATACAAAAGTATCATGGCTGGGTTCAGTAAGAAATGTGGTCCTTCCGTGCCAGAGGCACATTGCTGACGATGATCAGCATGAATTTTGTTTTGAGTGTATGGGGGAAGAACACACGGCCATCGGACTTTCTGGGGAGTGTGAGCACTGTGATCTTTTGCCTGCTAAGATCCTACGTGCCCGGCTCGCTTTCTTTGCAGAGTAGCGAGCCGCCTCCCCACTCCGGTCGTGGGGTTCGCGTGTTGATCTGACTGAGGCGCAGGAATCAGATCCTATGTCCCTCGCGCTCTCACCAGATGAGGCAGATACCGGCTCTGTGCTCGGGCGGGCGCGCTCCGGCGCTTCCCATGAGCACGCCGATGATGCCTCATCCCTGGCTTCTGGGCGCCGCAGCCTCGAGTGCTCTTCCCGCTCTGACGCGGCGTTTGAGGAGCTGCTCAGGGTGGTTAAAAGCAGTGGCGAGGCTGGGTGTTGGGTGGCCTGGAAGCAGGGCACCTAAATTATTTTGGGTTGCCCTGCTCCTGAGGCCACTCAGTATTCAGTTTAGAGTATTTAATACTCTGAACTGGATGACAGGTTTCTGTCAGGTGGCCAGGGGAGGGATCACAGCAGCGGTCTCTCCTTCTTGGGACCTCCATGAGGAGCTGGCACGCTAATAAGCCCCATTCATCCCGTGTTTTTGTGCCTTCGACGTTGATTTATTCGACTATCGTGGGCGCACAGGTGCGGGTTATGGGTCGATGCCCCAGGTGGAAGAGACGCTATGGCTATCTCTCCCCGGGACATCGTCCTCCCTAAGAAAGCCTACACTCCCAACAAGCCATGCCGGTTCACGCCATCACTGGTGGGAAGGCTTTCCAGGCGGCGGTCAGGCTGGTGCAGCACTGCACACCATGGCGGTTTTGCAGGCATACCAGGCTGAGCTGCTCAAAGATTTGAGCACAGGGGTTCTGTGGACGAGGACGCGTTTTCTGAGCTATGCCGTGCCACAGACCTCTCTCTCCGTGCAACTAAGCAGACGGCCCGCGCTATTGGGCGCTCCATGTCTGCTTTGGTTGCGACGGAAAGACATCTGTGGCTTAACCTCACGGGCATCAAAGAGAAGGACCGCCTTCCTCCTGGATACACCCATCTCGCCTTCCGGTCTTTTTGGCAACGCGGTGGACTCCGTCGCCACTAAGTTCCGCGAGGCTAAACGCCTACGAGGAGGCGTTTGTGAGGTTCCTTCCTCGCCGTGCTCAGCAGCCGGGACCGTCGGCCACCCTGTCCCAGCCAGGTCCAGCCCCTTCCAGAGAAAAGCGGGCTGCCCAGAAGGAGAGTGTGGCGAATCGTGCCCCCCCTCGAAAGGACTGGGAGCGGATTCTCGCTGCTCAAAAGAGAACGGACCTGCGGAATGTTATCTCCGCCAAGAAGCAGAGGCCCTGAAATTGGCGCGCCCATGGGGCGTGCTCCCACCGGGTGGGGCGCAACAAAATCCAAGAGAGTCTAAAGACTCCATGTCGACACCCCTCAGGAGTCTGCTCTTTTTTCTCCGCCGCCACTGGCGTTTCGGGGAGCAGCAGTCTCCAGCGCAATTGTAAGTGTCCGGCCATCTCCTGCCTTGGTTCAGGACGGCGGGTGTCTTACATCCCCCCCCAAAAACCGACGTGCCAAAACTACTGCCCCTTTTGGAGAAACTGGCAGCATGGATGCTCCTGCCAAATATCTCCCCGTGGGTAATAAGGACTGTGGCCAAAGGCTACAGACTTCAGTTCGCCAATCGTCCTCCGCGTTTCAACGGCGTGGTCTCCACTTCCGTGAAACCGGAACAAGCCCATGTATTGACACAGGAACTGCAGGTTCTGCTGGACAAAGGGGCCATAGAACGTGTTCCCCACCAGACAGACAATCCGGGTTTTACAGCCGGTATTTTCTAGTTCCGAAAAAAGATGGGGGGCTGCGCCCGATTTTAGACCTTCGTAAGTTAAACCGCTACCTCAAAGCATTAAAATTCAAAATGCTCACAATAAAAATGATTGTGTCCCAGATCCGATTAAGCGACTGGTTTGTCACCATCGATCTAAAGGACGCGTATTTTCACATAGAAATCCTGCCACAGCACAGAAAGTTCCTGAGGTTCGCTTTCGCGAGCAAAGCGTACCAGTATCGGGTTCTTCTGTTCGGCCTGGCCTTGTCACCAGGCATATACAAAATGCATGGATGCAGCCTTGGCTCCTTTGCGACTCCAGGGCATCCGCATTTTGAATTACATAGACGACTGGCTGATATTAGCTCAGTCTCAGGAGCTAGTGCTTCGACATCGGAAGTCGTCCTAGCTCATCTCGACTCTCAGGCTTGAGACTCAACGCCGAGAAGAGCGTTCTCTCGGCCGCTCAGAGGACAACATATCTAGGGGTTGTTTGGGACTCAACCGAGATGCAGGCACATCTGTCTCCTGCACGTGTCGGGTCCATTCTAACTACCCTGAAAGCTATCAGGCTAGGCCAGGAAGTGACTGTGCACTTCTTTCAAAGAATATTGGGTCTCATGGCATCTGCATCCACGGTAATTCCTTTGGGCCTTCTGCACATGAGACCGTTTCAGCTGTGGCTCAGAGCCAGGGGGTTTCATCCAAGGGCCAACCCCCTGAAGCAAACAAGGGTTACGCGCCGAGGGCTTCGCATCTCTATCTATGTGGTTCAGACCCCAGTTTCTCACTTTGGGTCCCACCCTAGGTCCATGTTGTCGCCGCATGATGCTAATGACAGATGCATCCTCACGGGCTGGGCGCGGTCTTAGATGGCCGTCCAGCCCAAGGGATATGGAGAGGCCATCTTCTCGCATGGCACATCAATTGCCTTGAGATGAAGGCTGTATTTCTGGCCCTGAAATACTTCCTCCAGCAGCTAAGGGGCTACCATGTCCTAGTACAAGTAGACAGCACAGCGGTGGTCTCTTACATAAATCGTCAGGGCGGACTGCGTCGTGCTGCTTGAACAAGCTAGCGCAGCAGGTGCTGCTTTGGGCTCAGGACAAGTTCCTGTCCTCAGGGCGATTTATATCCCCGGCGCATGAATGTGGGAGCAGATTTATTGTCCAGACAGGCTGTGACACATGGGGAGTGGAAACTCCACCCAGAGGTAGTGAGCCAAATCTGGGAAAGATTTTACGAAGCAGAGGTGGACCTCTTTGCTTCACAGCAGACAGCACAATGTCCCCTCTACTTCTCTCTGACTCCTCCAGCTCTGGGTCTGGACGCAATGGCCCATGTGTGGCCCAGACTGCGCCTTTATGCATTTCCGGTGGCTCTGCTCCTGGGAGTCCTGGCGAAGGTCCGTCAACGGGGGTCGCGCCTCTTACTAGTAGCGCCCCGTTGGCCAACCAGAGTGTGGTTCTCAGACCTAATTTCTCTCCTCGACGGCTCGCCATGGGCGATTCCGACCAGGAGGGATCTCCTTTCTCAGGCACAGGGGACAGTGTTTCATCCCGGCCCGAGCTCTGGAACCTTTACGCCTGGCCCTGAGGGGGACCACTTAAGAGATGTCGGGCTCCCAGCCCCTGTTGTAGAGACCATTCTGAGCGCTAGGTCTCCCTCTACTAGGAGAGCCTATGCCTGCAGATGGCGTGTCTTTGATGCCTGGTGTGCTACACATCATACAGACCCAGTCCACTGCCAGATTGTTTCAGTGCTGGAGTTTCTGCAGGACAAACTGTCCTCGGCACTAATCCTAGCACACTCAGGGTTTTCGTGGCCGCCATTTTGGCTTGCCACGCCCTGATTGCGGGGTTGACCCCAAACTAGAGCTAGAGTTCCTTCCTGGGACCTAGCTATAGTGCTGGAGGGCTTAGTAAGCACTCCTTTGAACCACTGGAGTCAGCTGTCATGTTTCTGTCTCTAAAGATAGTTCTTCTGGCGGCCATTACCACTCTCAAGAGGGTTGGAGATTTGCAGGCTCTGTCTCGCCTCCTGCCTAGACTTTGCTCCTGGGCTGGTCAAAGCCATTTTGCATCCTCACCCTAACTATCTTCCAAAAGTTCCATTCTCGACCTTAAATACGGTCATTCTTGAAGCCTTCTGTCCTCCACCATTTACAACACCGGAGCAGGAGAGACTTCACTTACTGTGTCCAGTACGTGCCCTCCAGACTTATGTCCACCGCACTAGCCGGTGGCGTAAGTCCGAACAGCTGTTTATATGCTACGGGGCTGCAAGCTGGGGTTGCAGCTACCAGACAAACTATATCACGTTGGGTGAAGGATGCCATTGCCCTGGCCTATGACGTGCGCAGTCAAACTTCGCCCATTGGTGTGAGGGCTCATTCTACTAGAGGGGTTGCAGCTTCAACAGGTCTAGCAAAGGTGCCCGCTGCAGCAAGTTTGTGATGCGGCAGGCTGGTCCTCCCCGCACACATTCATCAGATTCTATAGCTTGGATGTTCATGCTACTCAGGGCTTGCATGTCCTTGAGTCATCATCCCAAAATTGTGTTTGAGACCTCTTTGTGTTTGTGCACACTTCACAACCCGAGGGGTCCAGACACTTACAGTGCGGCGGCGTTGGTATTCTGTTCCCCATAGCGTAATGCCACGCAGCATCGAGTGTAGCTTTTGACAGGGAACGTCTCGGGTTACTTGACTGTAACCCTGTTCCTTAAAAAGCCGGAACGAGATGCTGCGCTGCAATGCCGCGACTGGGCGTGTCCGGCGCTCTTCAGACAAAGTTGACCTGAAGACGCTCCGCGTCATGTGTTATTATTCCCTCTGTTCAGGTGCGCGCAATCACACAGCTGCCGCTGATGAGCTGTGTCACCAACAGAGGTATTATAAGCCAATTCTTGGCGTGTTTGACACACGTGCTTCACAACCGGTCACACAAAGAATGTTCCCCATAGCGTAATGCTACGCAGCATCTCGTTCCCGCTTTTTAAGGGAACAGGGTTACAGTCAAGCAACCCAAGACGTTCTAGATGTTAATACATGCCTTTTGAAGAAATAGCTCAGAGCAATCCGTCTTTGTTTTATATTAATGTGTGAACTGCTCACACAACTGCATCACATGATGTGATTACTCTCCACAGATCTCTGTTCACTGATGGTCCAGGGCTTCTCTCCTGGACGAAGAGGTCCAGGTGTCCCAACGTGCTCCTCCTCCTGCTCCCCCTCCTCTCTCTGCCCACTTTTCTTTTTCCTCTTTCTGCTAAGGTCTCTAAGCTTGAATCTATTAATTAATTTAACAGCGTACAATTTAAAATGAATGATCAGGTTTAATTCATACATGATCTGTCCATCTCTCCTCCTCCTGCAGCTCACATTTCTCCTGCTCCTCCCCTCTCTGCCCTCGCTCCCTTTCCATCTCTCCTCCTCCTGCTGAGGTCCCACAGCTGAGCTTCTCTGTGCTTCCTAAATTCTTTGCTCTGATGACCTTTTGCCTCTGCCTGAGCCTCGGAAGAGGTGCATTTGAAATGATTACACTAAAAAAAGGTGAGGTAAGTTTTGAAATTGTGAGCTCTATTTCAGCAGCAACAGAAATGAGATGAGACTTATGTGACGTAGTTCTATCACAAAAATATGATTCCAAAATTTCCACCTGACAAACACAACTGAAATGTTCTTCCTAAATATCTCCAACTGTTAAAGGTGAGTGTTCATTCCTGAGCTTTGAGTAACAATATAAACATGTTTTTTTATTTTCACTTTTGACTTATCCTTCTCAAAAAAGGTGACTGATTAAAGAGAACCAACTAAAGTCTCGACAAGCAGCTGGTTAAAAAAAAAAAAAAAGATCAGAGTAAAGAAATGACTAAGTAGTAAAGGAGAGGAAAGAAAGTAGTGAGTTAAAGTAATCTTACTCATGAACAGACAGGAGTTAAAGTCTAATTCAAGTGAAATCAGTCCATTTCTCTGTGTTTTCTTCAAGTGAAGTGCTTCTGTTGAGTGAAGAAAGTGGAGCGATGGAGCGGAGGAGGAAGGAGGAGACCTCAGAGTCGCACTGAAGGTCAATGATCACTGTAGAAAAGAGAAAAGACTGATGTAGTTTGATCAGATCCAACTGTTTCCTACGGAGCCCCTCTGGTCACACTATGTCAAAAAAATATATATATAACTAACTCGTGGCCTCAAGATAAGTTAACTCGTGGCCTCAAGATACTAACTCGTGGCCTCAAGATACTAACTCGTGGCCTCAAGATACTAACTCGTGGGCTCAAGATAAGTTAGCTTATCTTGAGGCCACGAGTTAGTTTATCTTGATCTTGATCTTGATCTTGATCAGATAAAATACATGTATTTATTTGCTGTTGTAGACAGAAAACACTATGTGATGTTTTATCAGGGTGCATGAGTTATCAATAATATTTTTAGATAAAATGGGCGACACACTGTAAAAATTACAAGAAAAATGGAGGCAAAGCACATGAATAAAGCCAGAAGAAGAAAAATAAATCAAAGAGATGAAGAGCAAAGGAAAGAGTATAAAAGAGAAGAAAACAAATAAAATGTGTATTTAAATGTTTTCTGCTGTAATTGAAGTGTCCAGATATATTCCGAGACTAAAGCATGCTTCACTTGTTTTTCTGCTGCAGGAGATGATACAGGAGCCCGGCTCACTTTCTCCTGTGAACTGGTGAACTTTGGAACTCAACTGCTCTGTAACTTGTGTTAAGGTCTTCTCCAGGGATTTCTCAACAGTAGTTTCTTCAGGCATTAGTTTTTTTTTTATTTAAGTCCACAAAGCTAAAATGTGTCTCTTTAAAGCAACAGTACACAGCTTTTTACCAAATAATATAATGCCTGAAAGCTTTGTAGGTACTAAAACAATAAGTCAATAGTTTGGGCAAAAATTAGAGCAAAGTGATTTTATTATAGGAGGAGAATTAGTGCAGCTAGTATAAATGTGAGACGGTAAGGTTATATCTTGTGTCATGTGTCGTGTGTGTGTTTTTTATGTTGATGTGTTGTGCTTTAATTTTCTATGCATACTAGCTTTACTTAGCACTCAGCACTTGGTGCTGGTCATATAATTAGAATATCATCAAAAAGTTAATTTATTTCACTAATTCCATTCAAAAAGAAAAACTTGTATATTATATGCATTTATTACACAGACTGATATATTTCAAATGCTAATTTCTTTTAATTCTAATGATTATAACTGACAACTGAGGGAAATTCCAAATTCAGTTTCTCAGAAAATTAGAATATTGTAAAAAGGTTCAATATTGAAGACACTTGGTGCCACTCTAATCAGCTAATTAACTCAAAACACCTGCAAAGGCCTTTAAATGGCCTCTCAGTCTAGTTCTGTCGGCTACACAATCATGGGGAAGACTGCTGACCTGGCAGTTGTCCAAAAGATGACCATTGACACCTTGCACAAAGAGGGCAAGACACAAAAGGTCATTGTAAAAGAGTCTGGCTGTTCACAGAGCTCTGTGTCCAAGCACATTAATAGAGAGGCAAAGGGAAGGAAAAGATGTGGTAGAAAAAAGTGTACAAGCAATAATCGCACCCTGGAGAGGATATGGGGGAGAGTTAGAGAGTTACCTCTCTCTGGCGCGAGCCAGACTTCTGAGAAATATCAAAGCATTCACCGCGCCAATCATGGCAATGTACTGGCACAGCCTCAGGGACTATATAAACCCCCTCGCCCAACGCTCTCCCTTCTTCTCTCAGCACTTCTAAGATCTTTAAAAGAGCGAAGATTATATGTAGTAGAAGAATGGATTGTGCCCGAGATTTGTCACCTACCGGTGTCGGCACAGCCGCTCCTGCTGCGCCCGGCTGCTGCCCGAGGATGGCCACAACTGTTGCTTCACCTGCCTCGGATGGCGTCATCAGCTGGAGCTGTCTACCTGCTCCGCCTGCTTCGGCCTTCCCAGAGAGGAGTCTGAGCGCCGCTCTGCTTTCATGGGTCCTATTTCTCCGTCTCGACCCGACCTGCCACCGCAAGCCATCGCGGTGTCCCCAGCCACTACCCCACCTCAGCTGGATTGGGCAGCATGTAGTGAGGACGGGGAGGGCCGTGGCAAGGACGCTGGCTCCACCTGTACTGGATTTTCCGCCCCTGACCTCCAGCCAGCTCATCGGTACCCGCTAGATGATCTGCCGCAGCTGTTTGCTTCTGCTGCGGTTCGAATGGAGACTCCGCTCCCGCCCCAGCCGCTTGAGACGTCTCCGGCGGACTTCACCCTGGGGCTAGCGTCACAGACCCATTCTAGGCCACGTGTGGTGACTCTCTGTCCTCTGATGACACCCATCGCCCATTATGCCCTGCGAGAATGACAGAGACCGAGGAGATAGATGAGGTTCAGACCACAGCGGCTGTTCTCCTGAGGATGTCCCAAGCATTCGCCGTCGATGGGGGCCGCACCATGAGCGCAGCTCAGCTCGCTCTCGCTCTCCACCTCATCCCTGTTTGGTCCTGATATTCAGTCTCTTGTAGACCGACTAGAATCAGCCTCCAAAACGTCCCAGCAGCTTGCTCCGCATCTCCAGCCGAGACGCCAGCGGCACGACATGTGGCGCCGTCATGCAGACCAGCACCAGGTGTCCGCGACTCCCCGTGAGCAAGCTAGGGCCCGCTTCACCGTTGCCGCTGCTGATCCTGTCCCGGCGTCTTATAGCGCAGGGCGGGAAAACGCCGGTAGAAGAGGAAGTTTTCAGCGTACTAGGGGCGCTGGCTCCTCCCGCTCCCACAAGTCGTCCTTTAATGAGCGGCCCAGATTTCACTGGAGCGACGTGCAGATATTGGGGGCTTGCCCCCGCAGTTATTCAGGCAGCGCTGAGTGTTGAGCTGCAGGGGCGGGGATGCTGACCAGGCCTTGTGCACCACCTGGAGGAGTGGGGCAACCCCTTTAAGGCTCACATAGGATGGCGTCAGATGCTCTTGGGAGAGGCGATCTGGACGCCGTGGCCTGTAGCGGGGCGTGCTTGGCTACTCTTGGGAGAGGCAGGCCCGCATTGCTCCTGACGTTGTTTGTTCCCGCGCCAATCATTGTGAACCTGTCCAGCTGGGAGTACATTTATCCCCTACGGCCTTCGCCTTGGTAGGTAACCACTAGCGAAGCCCGTAGGTGGGCGGAGCACACCAGAAATTATAGTTACCTGATGTAACTACAGTTCTACGAGTGTGTGCGTAGCCCACCTACTCTCAGGCACAGCTGGACTGCTTCCCTCTTTTGAGCTGGTTCAAAGAAGGGAGAGCGTTGGGCGAGGGGGTTTATATAGTGCCAGTACATTGGCATGATTGGCGCGGTGAATGCGTTGATCTTTCTCAGAAGTCTGGCTCGCGCCAGAGAGAGGTAACCACTAGCGAAGCCCGTAGGTGGCCTACGCACACACTCGTAGAACTGTAGTTACATCAGGTAACTATAATTTTTGGTCCACTGTGTTTTCTGAGGTCCAAGGTCAACACAGCCGTATATTAGGAAGTTTTAGAGCACTTCCTGCTTCCTGCTTCTGACCAACTTTATGGAGATGCAGATTAAATTTTCCAACAGGACTTGGCACCTGCACACAGTGCCAAAGCAACCAGTGCCTGGTTTAAGGACCATGGTATCCCTGTTCTTAATTAACCAGCAACCAGTATCGCTGATACCGATACCAATACTGATACTTTTTAATAATTAAGGTGGATGCGTCTTCAACCTAAATCTAAATTAATTTTCATGACTTTTAATTTGTTTTTTTGTGATTTGCATTTTGGGTTATTAATCAGTACTACAAAAGCTTTTGTTCAGAAACAACTTTTGGTTACTTCTGTTTTATTTAAATAAACAAAGTTACAAAATGATTACTTCACAAATATAAAAAATGTAAAAACAAATTCTCTTTTCAATGGAATTAATGTATTACTTCTAGGTCTTAGCATAATTCTTAAGTTGACTAACGTTACAAATGACCAGTTATTAATTATTTTTAACTAATGCTGAAGATGACTAAAATATGTCTTTCATCACTCTTATCTACCTGGATATTCTCTGCCAAACTGAAATGCCTCTGGCAGTGACTTCTGCCTCTGAGTCGCGGGTCTGTCGGGGCCAGGGGGTGGGGTAGGGGGATTTTTCTCCTCCTCTCTCCGTTTCTGCAGCTCTGCATTTTCTGGTCCGTGATTTTTCATATGTTTGTACAAATTAGTTGTATTGCCACTGTATTTTAAAGACTTTCTACAAATGGTACAAGTCGCTGTTGTCTCATTTTCAGCCTGAAACACAGCCATACAACGTTCCTCTTTCTCTCTGCTGCCATTCTCCGCCTCTGACTGTGACTGACTGCTGTTAGACATGCGCGGCTGAGCGGCGCGCGCGCCTGACTGCTGGTGGTAGCGCTAGTCATAGACATATAAATACATATACATATACATACATATACATACACCTATATATGTCTATGGCGCTAGTGGTGAGTCACGTGACGGTACAACGCAGGAGAGGGGGAGGAGAGCAGTGTCGAGCACGAGCAGCACTCTTGAGAGCTTGCTCTGCTCTGTGACAGCAGCAGCATTTTGACAAAGGTCGCAAAACGAGAGAAACTGAAACTGAAGTATCGATATTTTCACGTTGGTATCGATCAATACCAATACCAACGTTGGTATCGATATTATCGATATTAGTATCGATCTTCCCACCTCTACTGAAGGCCACTATCAGAGCAACCTGGGCTCTTATAACACCTGAGCAGTGCCACAGACTGATCGACTCCATGCCACGCCACATTGCTGCAGTAATTCAGGCAAAAGGAGCCCTATCTAAGTATTGAGCGCTGTACATGCTCATACTTTTCATGTTCATACTTAGTTGGCCAAGATTTATTTGTATTGGTCTTGAGTAATATTCTAATTATCTTGAGAAACTGAATTAGTTGTCAGTTATAATCATCAAAATTAAAGAAAAAAATAACATATGTAAACAAAAACATATTTAAATATATGTGTAATGAATAAACATAATATACATTTACATTTATTCATTTAGCTGACGCTTTTATCCAAAGCGACTTACATTGTTCTAATGTAATTACCAGTGTTACAGCCACTGGAGGCAAGGTGGGTTAAGTGTCTTGCCCAAGGACACAACGACAGTATGAACTGTGGGGAGAGCGGGAATCGAACCACCTACCTTCCGGTTGAAGGACTGCTAATTACATGACCAGCACCTGTAACGTTTCCAGCATGTTAAACAATAGAGTAGGCTATTCATACACCTGTTTTTCTTTTTTCTTCCCCATTTATAAATGTTAATATCCTATTGCATTCCATTATAACTTGAAAGTAATTTTACATAATAACCTTTGTGAGTCAATGGTTTCTGTAAGCCTAGTAGCAATAAAGCACAACTCTAACTAGCAGTGCGTTTGGTGAAATGGTAGGGTTGCTGCTAAAAGTAAAGTTTTGACCTAATGATTGTGAGTTTGCGATCTATTTGTACAGAATACCTTTACACTGTATAGGCCTATACGCTGGTCCTGTAGGCACAGCACAACTGTTTTGTTGGCCTGCACTGGGATTATACCTTTCAGAGAAATCGGACAGTATCACAATCTAAACTTTTTAATGAAAACAATCATCCAAAGAAATCATTTAATACAATTAGCTGGTTAAAGGAGCCACATGCATCCATGTTGCTCAAAAACTGTTGTGCCATGCTTGCAACACTAAAACAAAAACAAAGTTCAATTTATAGAAATGTTAACTTTAAGATAATAAAATGTGGAAATTATATTAGAAACTGATTAAAAAATCTTACCAATGATGCAGAAAGTAAGATAGTAGATTATATTGAATTTGTTGCAGGTCACTTAAATTAGTGGCATAATATTGGGCGCCCCACAGTTTGCCACCCAGTCTTCAATTTTTTATTTAGTGGCAAGCATTTCCTCTTCATTTTGGCATCTTTTGAGCTGAAAATACAAAGATACTAATAAAAACTCAGTTCTCAGACTATTGTAAATTTTAAAGCTATTGAGTCCTGTTTCCCTGTTTATTTACCTGATTTATTTACTTCCCTGATGTTTTCCCTGACCTCCAGAAATGTCAACCTCAACTTGACTCAAGTCAGGCTTTTGGCCACAAAGCAAATGCAGCACGGTTGTGAGTTTCACCAACACCTCCAGGAGCTGCGCCTGGATGATGGCAACTTTCAGCGGTATTTCCCACTGAGCTGGCCCCAGTTCAATGACCTGTTGTCCTGTGGCTCACTGGCATCAAAAGTCAGCTCTGTCATGACAATATAAATACATAACACCCATTACACCCATCATAAACAACACATATCCCTTGTGTGGCTTCACTTGTCCAAACTCCTCCTGTCTCTGAATGCCCTGCTGCTGCTTCTCTCCACAGTCCAGCTCATCTCTCGTGAGGAGACTAGGGGTCGAAAAAAGACAGAACCGCAGAGTACTTCCACTTTTTTCCTAAACCTGCTGCTAACCCACTCCTTTTCAGTCTCCTGTCTCCTCTCCTTTAAATACATGTTCCTCAGGCACTTCCACTGCTTTCTGTACACTTTATCTGAATAAACACAAACTCATCAGTGGAAAACTAGTTGTAAAGTACGGGAAATTAGCTCAGGCTTTAGCTAGATAGTTGGCTCAATATATACAACTTGAATGAATTAAAAGTTATATTTTGCAACTTAGTTTCCGACCTTCTTGTCCACTTTCCTTCAAGCAATATTCTTTTTATTCCTGGTTCTATTCTCCGGGTATCCACAGGCTGCCCTAATAACTTTGTCCTCCATTGTTATTTTGAATTTCTGCTGCTATAGTCCTCCTCCGCTTGTTAAAATGTAACCACGTATGGGCCATAACTGTGTCACTACTAGAGCAAGCTCCTGATTAGTTAACGCGCAAATATTTGCCAAAGTTCAGATTTTTCAACTCGCACAAATCGTGTCATTCGCGCTGCAGGATTTCTACACACATCTAATCACGTCTTTGCTTTGACTTAACATGTAAATCACTTGCGATTAACGATTCATTTGCATTTGAAAAATGGAAGGAGTGAGGATCTGCCATTGCTGTCCGCTGTCTAAAAGTGTGTCCGAAGAGGAAGGAACACGGACCTGCCACCACTGCCATAGAGACCAGTGCAGTGTATTTTAACTTACCTGAGCCTGGGGTCTTACTTTAACTTGCTTGAGCCTGGTACTGTTTTTATCCTCTACATGGATTTTTATCCTTATTTATTTAACGATCCACTGAGCGTCCATTGATTTTAAGCCCTTTGTAATAAATTGTATTGTAAATTGCTACTCTTCTTGCCCTCTTTGGGTTTTGCAACCACCCGATCAGCTCCATTTGGTTCTGCAATAGCTTTATCTGGTTCAATACCATCACAGTCACAAGGTAACTCCCATAGACGAACACCCTTACATATACAGTACATACTTTTAATTAACAGTAATGTGGGTAATAATTAGAGAAATCAGTTCTCCAAAATGTTTTGAAATTGTGTCCATATTTCATTGTAGTCAAGCTTTGTTTTTTCAGGGGTTGAGTTATCTGTAAGAAGGTGTAGCCAAATTATATATGTATACACAGTTGGGCTCATAAGTTTTGGCCGGGTCTTTGGGTAGTTTATGTTGTCATTATGATTTTAAAAGAGTAACTAAGTAAGTAAGTAAGTAAGTAAATTTTATTTATATAGCGTTTTCACAGATATAAATCACAAAGTGCTTTACAAAGTGCAATTTTAATAAAAGAAAAATAAAACTATGAGAATTATAATTGAAACCACAAAATAGTGAAAACCCTAAAAGCCCAATCAACTAAAAGCTTGTTTAAATAAAAGTTTCTTTAACTGCTTTTTAAAAGAATCAACAGAAACGTCCACTCGCAGTGACAGGGGCAGGGCGTTCTGCCCCTGGGGAAAATGTGAGCCCTTCTGTTGGTTCCAGTTAAAAGCCTGGCTGCAGCATTTTGCACCATATGTAGCCGACTCAGAGACAATTCGTTCAAAGTAAAAAGAGAATTACAATAATCAAGACGAGAAGAAATAAAAGCATGAATAATCATCTCCAAGTCAGCTCAATTTAGAAATGTTTCTCAAATGATAAAAACTGTTTTTGACCAACTGTCTAGAATAACTGTCCAGAGACATAGATTGGTCAAACAGAACACCAAGGTTTCTGAGGCTCGACTGGACATAAGAACCCAGGGAACCAAGGTGTTGTTTGATTTGAGGTATTTTTTGAAGTTTCAGTCTTTTTTGTATTCAGCTGTAGGTAGTTATACCAGTTCTTTAAGCAGGACAAGCAGTCCAACCACTCAGCAAGTTTATGAAACTCAGAGTCTTTAAAAGAACAGTACAACTGAATGTCATCAGCATAAAAGTGATAAGACACATTTTTAAAACCGTGAATTATTTCACCAAGAGGGCATATGTACAATACAAACAAAAGAGGACCTAGCACTAAGCCTTGAGGAACTCCATATGACAGAGGGGTCATTTCAGACAGAATATTGTTAATAAAGACACAAAATGATCTGTCACTCAGGTAAGAGGAAAACCACTTTAGAACTGATCCAGAGAAACCTGTTTCATATTGCAGACGCTTCATCAAGACATTATGGTCCAGAGTATCAAAAGCAGACGATAAATCCAGTAGGATCGAGACAGAGTACTGCCCAGAGTCAGCCGCCATCATAATGTCACTTGATATCTTCAGCAGGGCAGTCTCAGTTGAATGACATTTTCGGAAGCCTGACTGAAATTTATCTATAAAATTATTTTCATCAAGAAACGCAGTCAGCTGCTCCGCCACCACTCGCTCCAGGATTTTAGATAAAGAAGGCAAGTTAGAGATTGGCCTGTAGTTGTTTGGTTCAAAAGAATCCAAATTGGGCTTCTTCAGAATGGGGCTGACGACCGCTTGTTTAAAAGAGCTGGGCACAGAACCAGTTAAAAGAGAAAGGTTGATCAGTTTAACAACATATGGACCAACTAAATCAAATACATTTAAAAGCAGTGAAGTTGGCATTACATCTAGAGGGCTTGATGATGGTTTCACCTTTTTTAGTAGACCCTTAATATCCTCTTCAGTGACAGGTGAGAAGGTGGACCAAGAGCACTGAGGAGATAAACCCCAAGATGTGTTGACAGAGGATGGGTTTATAGAGGCTCTTATAGCATGTACCTTATTCACAAAGGAATGTAAAAACCTGTTGCAGTCAGATTTTGAGTGGACTGGCAAATGAGGAGCTAAAGGAGAGACAGTATTTGATATTGTGTCAAACAGGACTTTAGGATTTTTCTTGTTTAAAACAACAAGATTAGAAAAATAGGCAGATCTGGCCTGTTTTATTATATTATCTAGTGACATGATGAGCTCCTTCAAATGCAGTTTGTGGAGTAAACACAAAGAGTAAACACAATTGTTTGACAATAAATGGCTTCACCCAACAATTAACTATGAGTGAAAGAAAGGTTTCTGTTATCATTTATATTCTCTGAAAAATGGCCAATCACAAATTCTGCCAGGGTATGTAAACTTATGAGCTCAACTATATTTTTTATTTATTTTAAGTTTATTTAACAGGGACCATACAAGCAAATATAGTTACAATACAAAGCCTGTAACTGATGTGCAGCATATAGAGATTATAGCTTGTGCTAATTTTCAACTCCTGTCCCTGGTTGGGCATTTCTAAGAACATTATAAAACAAATACATACATAAAAACAAGAAATACTACAAAACTATGTATATATAGATATACACATACACACATACATACATACATAATCATACACAATTATAACGACAATTAAAAATGTATACACTTTTGATTTGTCTTTAGCCACAGCTTAATCCTGGAAGTGAACTTTTTGAAGTTGAACTTTTTGAAGTGTTTAGGACACACCTGTCCTAAACACACTATGTATGTATGTATGTATGTATGTGTCTGAAAATCCCATATGTGCATGTTATCAGTGATGTGGCTCCTGTGTATTATCTTGTATTGAGAATAACTGTATTTTATTGTTGTTTGACAGAAGAAAATGTGTTTTTGCAAATGATATTCCAGTTGATATAAGTGTTGAATATTCAAGTCTTGTGTTCATTTGTCTGTCGGTATTGCTATTGTCATTAAAATTTAATAAATTATAGATTTGTGATAAACGTTTTGGGGGTTTTAATGACTCTAATTTTAAGTACTGGAGGAGTTAAGTTTCTTTATTCATTTTCTACCGCTTAGTCCCGTTAAGGGTCACACGTGAATGGTGCCTATCCCAGCAACTTCCGTTTGTCCGTTTGTCTCTCAGCTGTGATCCAAAGTACAACATACAATAGCACTTAGACTAAATTCAATATATTTCAGGAATATGGCCTGAAATGTGGCAAAATGTGGCAAACATTTAACAATTTGTAAGTTTCTGTTCAATAGAAGTATTAAATACCTCCTTAGGCTGATAATTTCAATTTCTAAAAGATAAATGAAGTAGCCAATCCAATGAATTAAATGCTGGTCATATGACATCTCTCCCTTCACCCGGTCCCCGTCTGGTCATGGACATGGAAGGGATGCTTTTTTCTGTGTTAACCCTTTAAGCGCCAAAGTTGCAGAATTGCGACACGACGTGGCCGGTGGGGAGAATGTTGTTGGTAAGAGCACTATGTTGGTGAGAGTCGAAATTGTGAGACAAGAACGTGCCACAGTCCAGGTTTCATAAGTGGTATAATGTATGTGTGTCTGGAATGAAGGCTTCCATGGCTTAGCATCTGTCTATGGGGCTTGACGAGAAGCCCAAGACTGAAGATTATTGGGCATCATTTTGGCCAGCAAATACTCCTGGTTTTGTCAAAGTAATGTCCAGAAACAGATTTGAAAGCATTGCAAATAACGAGTATGTGAAAAAAGATCAGCCAGGGCACAATAGACTTTTCAAAGTGGGTGAAATAATTAGAACAATAATCCCTCGCTTTTCAGCGTTTACAGCCCTGTCAGGGAGCTTTCCTTAGATGAGATGACAATAGCGTTAGGGGGAAGATCACCCCTATCCCAGAAAACTGGCTAAATATGGCTACAGAGCATATATTGAGTGAAAGCAGGTAAAAAATAGAAAAAAATGACCAAATGTAGACCACTGTAGCCCATCTAAGCCGGGCTGCTTTCACATTCAACGTACAGCCTTCAGTCTGTCATTGAAGCCTCCAAAAGGGAGAACGCAGCTCATCTTGGCGGCCGCATAGGGACGCTTTTCCTGGGTAGAATTTGCACCAGTCTGTGCTGAAAGTGTCACAAAAGTGTACCAAGGATGTTTTTTGACAGCACAGCGTCTTAAAAAAGCAACTTCACACCAGAAAGTAAACCAGGGCTGTGAGGAAAAACATAATAAATGAAATGCCAAAAAATAGAATAATGACCAAGTGTAGACCACTGTTTTGTAGCCCATCTGCCCCCGGCTTGATCCACGTTCAACAGGGAGCCTCTAACAGCTACAGCCTGGCCCAGCTGCCTTATTAAAACCTTCAGGCAGAGAGTGTGGCTTGTCTTGCCTGACTCAGTGCTCTGTAAACCTGAATTAGATGGCATTACTAAAGTGATGCAAGGAAACCTTTTGCCTTATCCTGCTTTAGTTTTTACACAAGCTAAAACTAAACAAGTTAAGCTCTGTTAACATAGTGTTAATGTTTCAGAGACAGAGGCCAAAAATAAAAAAAAAAGAACAGGTGTTAATTCTTAATGTGATGCCACAAAATGACTCAAACCAAGTTTATTGTATCACACAATATAATGATAAAGGAAATGCAATCAAACAAATCATAAAAAGAAATTGGAAAAAACTAAAAATATGACTTGTGGATTAAAGTGTCAGCTAAATGAATAAAAAAATAAATAAAAAAAAGTTAGTTATAATTATAAGCAATTCAAAGTGGTCTCCTACAGGTCACCAGTAGGAGACCTGTCCCTAAAGGTCCTCAGAGTTCGAGATGGTTCATATGGGCCTAACATGTCAGAGATGTACTTTGGCGTTGGGCCACGGAGAGCCATATCTACCAGCAGAGCTGCTTTAAACTATCCTCTGAGAGACAGGAAGTGTAGAGACCTGAGAACAGGACTAATGGTCATACTTTCTGGTCCCAGTCAGGACTCAAGCTGCAGCGTTCTGTTTGTACTGCAGCTGTCTTACAGCTTGCTTAGTGAGTCCAGGGAGCAGACCATTGCAGTAGTCTAACCTGCTAGAGATGAATGCATGAATAAGTCTATCTAAGTCTGCTTTAGACACAATAGTAAATGGTAGAAGTAGTAGAACAGATAGAAATGGTACAAAGCTGTTGATGTTATTGCTTTAATGTGGCTGTTAAAGTTCAAGTCCATTAATACCCTCAAATTTCTAACTAGATTTTTAGGCTTTAGAAAAAGTGACTTGAGGTGACTGCAGATGCTTTCCTTTTGTGTGTGTGGGACAAAAATAATAACTTCTGTCTTGTCTGGGTTAAGTTGTAGAAAGTAGTTTTGCCTTCACACAGTGATCTGTTGTAAGTCCACAGGCCCAAAGTCGCCTGCTGTCAGTGAGATGTACATCTGAGTGTCATCTGCTTAGTTGTGGTAGGACACATTGTTATTGCGATTTAACTGGCCCAGAGAGAGCATGTAAAGATTGAACAAAAGGGGTCCCAGGATGGACCCCTGCCTGCACCTTTATAAGAGCCGTCAGTGATGGGGCCTAAAACCTGAATGAAAAGAATCAAAACAGTTGTTTAAAACATTATTAAGTTGTTTGTATAAGACTTTTTATGGAGTTTATATAGAAAAGGCAGGTTTGATATGGGCCCATGGTTGTTTAGTACTGTGGCATCAAGACTGTTCTTTTTAAATAGAAGCTTAACAACAGATGTTTTCAAGGCCTGAGGAAATGCTCCAGACTGTAGTGAGCTGTTAACTAAGTGAGTGACCTGTGGTAACAAACTGCTCAGCACAGATTTTAGAAATCTAACTTGTCAAGGCAGCAAGTGGAAGAACTCAGACTGGAGATAGTCTTTTGATAGTCTGGTTGAACACAATCATCATTTCTTTGTAAATCTCATAATGAACCTGAGCTTTGTGCCATTCTCGCTCGACCCTCCGACATTCCCTTTTCTGTGCCCTGACTGAGTCCTCATTTCTTCATGGCGCCCTCAGTCTATTTTGAACCATTTTAACCTCAACAGGAGCAATAGCATCCAGAAAATTTAGAACATTAGAAGTGTATGAGTTTAACACATCATCGACAATAGAACATGAGGTGTTTTCAGAAGTTGTCCTCTCTTTAAACTGTGCCTCTGTGCTGTCATTTATGTTTCTCCTTCGGACAACAGCAGGCCCCACAGCTGTTGAGGGAGAAACAGACAGGTCAAAGAAGACACAGAAATGATCAGACAGGGCAACATTGAGCACGCTGACATTTGAAATATTAATCCCTTAGTAACGATCAGGTCCAACCCAGCCCAGGGCAAACATGATGAAATACGAGACTCTACTCGCAACACAAAAAAAAACTGAAACCAGATAACCGTGCAATTGACAACATGACAGCTCCCAGATAAACAGCACCAAGCGCCTGGTCACTTCCTGTTCACAGACATGTGACCAGGAAGTGTGTTGAGGTCAAAGGAAGAAGAAATGGGAGTGTCACAAATGTATACCTGGCAACCCAACAGACAGTAACATGCCCTCAAATAGCAGCCATTATTGTAAATCTTATCAGCGTGTTTGTTACCTCTAAACTGAATGTGTTATTACTTCGCAGTTGTAACTTCTGTTTTCACAAATGGAAAAAAGACTGACGCAAAACCACATTCACACTAGCAACTATGGAAACACTGTTTAACACTTGTGAATTTCACAAATGCATTTTATTTATCGTTCATTTTGGACAATGTCACAAAATAAACGACCATAGAAGAGGACAAGATGACACTGTTCATAACAGCAGAGCTACATAACATAGTGTTAGATCAAATATACAAATGAATGTTAAAACCCTGAGTCTGTCTGTGTGAGGCACAAACCTTGCTCTCAGTCATTTCTCTGCAGAGTTCTGTGCCACACAGCTCACTACAGGACCACATCTAATCCACACAGGTGCTGTTATTAATGCACTTTGTCCAGATCAAGTCTGTTAGCTCCAGTCCTATTAACAAGTAAAAAGCTCATCAGACCAAACATATCTGCAGGAGCCATACACTCTGAATGACTATGGTTGAATTTACTTAAATGCTATTTTTTTTTCCTTTTAAGTGCCCCTTGCTTATTGTTTAGTGTCATTCGTCATCATTACAAATTTCATTAATTGTCTTTTCAAAAAATTCTTTATCGAAATTGTCTTTTTTTTTTTTTTTTTTTTCAACACAAATGAAATCCAACAACCAGCTGTTTGGGTCTCAACCCATTGTTGGAGACACTCAAGCTTAGACTACAACTAAAATATAGTACTTTGGGGCTGTATTAGTGTCAAACTCATCCACCCATGCTAAAGTAGAGACAAATATGCACTGTTACTATAGAGACAAGTCTTACTGTGATGGAACTTGTAGATGTAACTATTGACCAAAATTATTTTATTGAAGATTCTCTTTTAAACAAACATTGGGATTTGTCAAATTCAAAGCCAAATTATGATCAGTTCCACATTAAAGTCCAGGTGCTTCCCGGACGTCTCACTGCAGCATAAGTAGAGCTTTTATTTTGGTTATTTTTCCGGAATTGTGCTCAACTTTTAGTGGAATTTTTCAGCTGTGTAGTTGAGGTTGTCTGGGAAATACAAATAATCACAGTTCATCATCATGTTTCACAAAATGACACCTGTAGAGAAACACCCTTGCTCATGTCCTTCCATTACTGACAATACAAATGTTTAGAGAGGAAATACTATTTTAAAAGAGCCACAACAAACCACAGACCACAGTTTCACAAAGAACTCATTCTCCTCAGACCAGAACAACTCAGGAGTTTTTCAGAAACAGGTTTAGAGTTAGTTCGGTCGACTCTGAGTCTGTTCACTCTGAGTTTAACTAAAGCAAAAAAACATTATTAATGGAGCTAAAAAAGAAGAGTCACCATGGCAACAGTAATCATATGGAGGCTGTCAAGTCAGAGTAATGTCATGTGACAATGGAGACACAGAGTTAAAATGAAAAAAAGTGAGAAGTAATAAATACACAGGTGGTTTCATTGATAACTAGGATTTAAATAAAATAAACAAATGCAAAATGCTCTGATTGTTACCATTTATATATTTATTTTTAATGGCCTACATGTATATCACTGTGTTATTCTTGCAGTTTTTGGTAAATCTGACACTTGACACACTTACATTACAAAGTAACTCTGCAGACATAACCTGACACAGAGAAAATGCATTAAAGTACTGCTGCATTCAATCAGAGAGCTCCATCAGACGCAGCAGAAGAGGACACTCAGGGGTTAGAGAAAACACAGAGTGAGTTCCCACAGTAATGGAAAACCCAGAGTCCCCCTCTCTCCAGGGTTAACACACTCTGAGTTTGGACTAAAGCTGCTTCTGAAACAGGGCCTTTACATTTCTTTGCTCTCAGCTCGATGTAAGCTGTTGCTTCTGTGGTTTCAGTCCTCACCACAGAGGAAAAAGAGCAGGGGCAGTCTGAGACGTGTGCATACCCACATTTGTATGTAAGTGTATCAAAGGCATCAAATAGTAATCAGATTATTTTAAAATTAAAAAAAGATAAAAGTTTTGTTTGAGTATTTGGTGCACTTATGCTTTTTACTACCTTGTGTTGTTAAAATTGCTTCAATTGTTTTCTTTGTTTCAGATAAAATCATCTGCTAAATGACTAAATGTAAGTGTAAGTATGTATTTTCTACAGAAAAGATACAAAAACAGCAGTTCCAGTTTGTTCCTGGGTTTATCTGGTGGCAGCGTAAATAACACTCGGCTCAGTGGAATCAGCTCGACGTGTTTGTCTTGGCTTTTGTTGAAAATTTACTGCAGCATAGTTCAAATTCTCCGATTCCAGGTTCTGTGAGGAAAAGCAGTCAACAAACACGGATGAAAAATCTAAAAATATTCTTCAAACACAAGTTCAAGTTTACCTCTCTTTGAGCATTTTCTTCTCTGTTTTGTTCTGCAACAGAAATAAAAGTGTCCTATATCAGTCAGTGGCAGCTTTAAATTTGATATGAGCTAAATCTTTAATGAATACATGCAAATACCTGTCTGTAGTCGTTTGATTTTAACAGCAAACCAAACAATAATTGTCAAAAAAAGAACACAGACACCTCCCAAAATGCTCATCCACCATGTTGGATTACCTAATCATTAACAGTTATTTTAGCAGAATGTAATAAATATGGTCTTATTTACGCAGTCACATGGAAACAGAACTTACTCTCACACTTGTCACCATCAGACCTGGAGTCGTTACCTACGAGGAAATAGCAGTCGTGTTGAAGGTGTTTCTTCAAAATGAATTTAAAAAGAAGATCTTACCTTTGACCTTTAAATGGACAACAGTAATTTCTCCTTTTCCAAACATGTCCAATCCACAAAAGTAGAAGCCAGAGTCGGCCATCTCAACACGTTTGAGTTGGAGAATAACATGAGACTTGTTGGAGCTCATTTTAAACCTGTCGTCTGTAAATCCCTCACAGAACTTGGGGTCGCCATTATTCATGGAAGCAATGCGGCTGTAATTTTTGTCGTTAGGAAGCCTGGACCAGAATGCAGGCACAGCTTTGTTGGCGATGTTTCTGCACGACAAGACAACATCTTCTCCATGTTTGACGTTTACAGTGTAAGACTTGGTGCTCCAACCTAAAACAGGAGTATTTACTTAGAACCAAGAATAAATGAATGATGAGAAAAGGCAGTACTTACAGAAGCAGCCCAGAAGTAAAGCTGTTGTGACGGTGAAGCTCTTCATTGTGACAGTGTGATACTGGAACAGCAGGGCGCTTTATAGTCCTTTTAAGGTAGTTTGTTGTAAAGGGGCGGGCTTCTGTTACTGGCCACATGAAGGATGTCCGGACAAGAGGCCAAAGCAGAACGTTATGTCGACAACATCACAGCACTTTAGTCTTCACCCGTTCAACTTTATGCATTAAATCTATTTAAAGTTCTGTTGTGCATTACCTCCACAAACACAAATACAAGAATCCAGGCAGAACTATAATTTAGGTTACTTCTTTAAAGTTCAAATTTAGACTAGATGTGGATTCTCAGTTTAGACCACACTGCTCTGACTCTTCCTGTCCTGGCACTCACCTCAACCTGCTGCTACAGGGGCCTAGGCCTTTGATTTGAGACATCATATTATTCCAACAAAAGGAGAACTCAAAGCAAAAAGAACCAAGAACTAAGAGTAGGTCTCACTCTGAAGTGCAGTTCCTATGTCACACCCAAAAATGTAAATGTCAAAGAGTAAGGCCGTAGATGTTTTTGTTGTAATTACAAGTTTACACCACAAGATGGTACTTAAACATGTAATGTGTTAATACATGTGATTGTTTTAATGACAGAGTTTGAGAGAAGTGAGCCATTAAAAACACACTACTGTTCATCTGTGTCATCATTTCTCTGTTGTGCAATGATGTGCACTCAGACCCAGGACAGGACCAGGGTCTGAGTGCACATCAGCAGATCCCAGATCCATGAGTGGACATGTCGCCGCCCACAGACAAACGGGTGGACTGTGACAATAGGGTGAAATGATATAAGGATGATCTCTGAGTCTGAATCCAGCCAAAGGAACAGGGCTCAAGCACATGTCTGTGTGAGATGGAGACAGCTCCACAGGTTCTGATTCTGCTCCTGAACAGATTTGTCTTGGATCACAGCACCATGTCACAACTGCAGTGTGGAAATACCAGCCTCATGACACATAAAGGTCAAGGTCAGGTCAGGTCAGGTCAGGTCTAAAACCCATGGCTCACAGAACTGTTAGCCAAACTTCCCTGGGATATGGCTTTTTCCAGCCGGGCTTTTTTTAAATTTTTAAATAAATGTCTATGCAAACTTTTCCGTGTTTTCTATGGCAGGATTTAGATGAGGTCAAGGCACATGTAACGCCAAATGCTCAGTGTTTTCAGTGCTTTTCAGTGAAACCTCCATGTTTCGTGTAGCACTCTCAGACGGGCACCTGTCCCACTGTAAACACTGGTTTTACCAGAGTACAGCCCTATGAGTCCAACAAGAGTCTAGAGCTTTTGCTTCTGGCCCACTCCTTTAAGAGTTTGACTTTCTTGAGTAGTGTAAAAATACTGCTACAGTTCAGTCTCTCGGTCTCTCTGCCTTTACGCACAGACCACTGTCGGGGTCTCTTCAGAACAGACCTGACGAGATGAGGCTGTCCTGTACTCACACAAAGTGGACATAAATTATTTGCTTCATATTAAATGAATGAATCAAGGAGGAATATTTTTTTGACAGGAAATGAGATGATTATGAAGAAATGTGATAAGATGGAAGGAGGAGTTATTCTATTATATTCAGTGGTCTTCAGAAATAATCAACGTGAGAGGTAAAAGTGTCTGCACAGCTGTGTGGTGAAACAAGTCCAATTATTAGCGTTATTATTCATCTTATTAGCCATTTATAATCAAGTTAAACCTTGATCCTGATACTTTATCAACATTTAGACCTTTCTCTCATTTACCATTTTTATCAAAGTTTTTAGAAAAGTTGTTTTAACTCAGTTTTAGTTTTTTTTTAGAAAACAACAATATGCTAGAAAAGTTTCAGTCTGGTTTTAGGTCTCAACATATTACTGAGTCTGCACTGCTGAAAGAACACAATGATATTGTTTTATTCCTTGATGCTAAAAATTCTGTGCAGCTGGTGACCACCATCAGTGGACCACTCCCAAACATCGACAGGCGGTTCAATAAATTCACTCGGCTGCTTGCACTAAATACATGGCAATCCAAGGCCTGTGGGACAAGAGGAGTACACTTCATTGATAACTTCAACTTGTTTTGGCAACGTGACGACCTGTTCAAAGGTAAGGGCCCACATCTAAACAGGGGAGGGGTCAGGAGGCTAACGGATAATCTCCTGCACTCCCTGAGACACCTAAAAGGTTCTGGGCACCCCTTTGAACAAAGAAAGGGTCCTCAGCCACTGAATGAAATAAGCACTCCTGCCTCACCAGGCAAGGATCCTCCTCTGACTGTACCACCATCAACACCTCCACCACTGAAATGCTTTGAACACTTTCAGTGTTCAATGTCAGGTCTTTGGGAAACAAATAATTTTTAATTAATGATTTTATAACTTCAAATAAGCTTGATTTTATGTTTTTAACAGAAACATGAGTATGTGTCGTTCAAAATGGAGTTTTCTCCATCCATTTTATATGTAGTTCTTTAAGAACCACCCCAACAATGTCATGATTTTATTGATGAGTTTACTGAAATGCTTTCGGTTATCTGCACAGAATATGAACAAGCAGGGGCGTAGCACCAAATTCTGGGCCCTGTATACTCTCAATGTCAGTGGGCCCCCTACACATGCCATTGTACGTTGCGGGTTAGCAAAATGAAAATTCAATTTTGAATGATTTTTTTATATTTATTTGAATATAAACAAGTATAAATAGTGTTTAAATCTATTTGGCCTACTTGTGCTCAAATATCTTTAAACCTTAGGCTACATTGGGTTTGTGTACTAACATTCTGATACATGATACAGATGCAAGTTTTAAATTAAAAACATTTATTTTTGAACAGGAGAACACGAGACAACTGTACCCTTAGAAACCAATCAAATAAGCCAAGCCTGCCATAATGAAAAAAAAAAATGTCAACTATAAAAAAATAAATAAAAGTCAAATGAGATGTCATCTACATCCCAGTAAATGCCCACTGACGAGTCTTTTTGTTTGCGAAATCAGTGATTAGATCTGTAAAGTCCAACTGTTTGGCCAATTGGCTTTCAATTGACAGAATGGTGAGGCTGTTTAGTCTATCCTGGCCCATTGTTGATCTCAGGTAGTTTTTTTTACCAGTTTTAACTTGCTGAAAGCCCGTTCACCTCCTGCAACTGTGACAGGAAGTGTGCAGAAAATCCTTAAAACAATGCAAAGCTCTCCAAAAATGCTCTGCAGCGCCATCTTCCAGATGGCATTGAGGAGCTCAAGAGAGGACAGAGATTTTGAAAATGTAGCATCATAAATGGTGTGGAAGTGTAGCACTTCATTTTCAAATTTTTCCAGTGCATACATTTTTGCCAGTGTCTGGCAATATTACTCATCAATACACTTTATGTAGTTTGCAAGCTCAAGTGTGTCCTCAGTACTCCAGGGTTGAAGAAATCATCAGTGCATGTGATGGAGGAATGCACAGTGCATGTAGGGGGCGTGGCCTCAGTAGCCCTGCAGTGTGCATGTGATTTAATAGCAGAGATATTTAAGTGTGCTGCATTAAATCCGCTTGTTTTAGCCAAGATTATGCTACAATATATTTTCCTCAACTATAATTAAGTTCCCTGTTAAAGGAATAACCTTTCAGTTTAGTAAATTCCCATTAATTCCCTTATATTACTGTTAACTTCCATGGAAATTTTCCAACTTTGAAAATTCCCAGAATTTTGCAACCCTATTCATTGGCTTTGATAACATCAGGAATTTATTGAGCATTGACTATAGCTTTTAAGCACAGCACTGTGCTGCAATGATAGGGCTTTTCACAAAAAAAAAAAATGATAATTTGCTTTATTGCTCAAATCAATATTACCTGTGTGTACTTGAGAACACAGTGATATTAGTAGGCACATCTACATGTGCAGAAATATAGGCAGATCATTTATTAAGGAGTTTGAGAATATATCACACATTATAAGCAATAGTAGGGCTAGTAGCTTTACACTGTGCTGCCACTCTTTCCACCACTCCAATAGCACTAGGCAATAGCACACACATTGAATCAAAAGGCTTACTTATTTAAGGTAAACAGCTCACAATTAGGAAGAAAGGGTGGAGCTGTTTGAGCAATGATCTCACCTTGTCTTTCCTCATTTCTGCTCTTAGCCTCATCTCCAGAACAGCAGCCAGGACTGGCCAGTGCTGCTACTGCTGGTGTGTCACTGGTTGTTTCTGAAACTGGTTAATGTTGGCAACCTGACGTTAGCTGGCCTGGCCCATAATTCAAATACAGCAACAAGCAGCCTGGTTGACAAACTAAGCTAAAGATTTAACATTAGCATACATACATTAGCAGCAGCTGTCTGGAGTTGACTATGTTAACTTTAATTGGATATAGGTGCACCAGTTCACCTTTTGGAAAGAAAGCAGTCATCAGCTGCTTCCCCTCATTCTGCATCCTTTCTTTTCCTTTCCTTTCTTTATTTTTTTGAAAGCCCGATTTGGGCTTTTTGCGCAGCATGTTCAGGCTCCAAGGCTTTAGACTCACTGCGTTAACGTTACTTGTTTGCCGCCGGCTGCCGTCTATGGGCGGACTAAACCATTTGGGGGGGGGGGGAGTATATATTTTTGAATATATATATTTTGAAATGAATAATGACATCAATTGGAGGGGCAAATTAATTCAAATTAGGCTACAAAAAAGGAAAAAAAAAAATTATGGGATTTCAAAGGGCCCTCTCCCTAGACGGGGCCCTGGGTAGTCAGGTCCACTTTTCCCCCCACTACCATGCCCATGTGAACAAGTAGTCATATCATGTGATTTTAATGTGCATGTGGGTAATGTTTGTGACAGAAATGCCAAAGAACTTTCTACTATTCTTGATACTTTTGGTCTTTGTCAGCATGTTAATGAGCCGACCCATAACAGAGGTCACACTCTGGACCTGGTCATTACTAAAGGTGTTCATATTTCAGATGTCACTGTGATTGATGTTGCTCTATCTGATCATTTTTGTGTCTTTTTCCATCTGTCCATAATTCCAAAAGTTGCTGTTGGACCTACATAAGAGACACATTAATGATAACACCAGGACACAGTTTATGGAGGCAATCAGGTTTGAAAATGCCAAATCAGGTCAAGTTGATGATTTGTTGAATTGTTATACTTCAGGTGTTTTAAATGTTATGGACACCATTGCTCCTGTTAAGGTTAAAGTGATCAGGACGAGGCAGAACGCTTCATGGAGCAATGCTCAGCAGTGCTCAATGTCAGGGCACAGAAAAGGGAATGCCGAAAAGCCGAAAGAAAATGGCGTAAATTGAAACTCTTTTTTCATTATGAAGTATACAAAGAAAATTTGCATGTTTTCAATCAAACCTTGCAAAAAGCAAGAGAAATATTCTTCTCAGAGATCATCAACAACAATAGTAACAACTTGCGTGTCCTGTTTGCTACAGTGAACAGATTAACAAACCCTCCAGCTCCATTTCCTCCAGAATTAGTTTCCACCACTAAATGCAATGAGTTTGCATTGTTTTTCAACGACAAGGTTCAAGGCATTAAACATGCGATACAGTCATCAGGACATACAACAACACTACAGCCACCTAGGAGGCACTTGGTTGGGTGGCAGTAGCTCAGTGGGTAGAGTGGTCGTCTTCCAACCGGAAGGTAGGCGGTTCGATTCCCGCTCTCCCCACAGTTCATACTGTCGTTGTGTCCTTGGGTAAGACACTTAACCCACCTTGCCTCCAGTTACTGTAACACTGACAATTACATTAGAACAATGTAAGTCGCTTTGGATAAAAGCGTCAGCTAAATGAATAAATGTAAATGTTAACACATTTTACACAAATTAATGACAGAACAATTGAAAAAACTGAACTGAGTTCATCCACCTGCTGCCACAATGTTTTACCCACTAGATTTCTAAAATCAGTACTAAGCAGTTTGTTACCACAACTCACTGATATAGTCCTTACAGTCTGGAACATTTCCAAGGGCCTTAAAAACTGCTGTAATTAAGCCTCTCCTAAAGAAGAGCAGTCTTGATGCTACAGTGCTCAACAACCCATATCAAACCTGCGATTTTTAGGTAATGTCATTGAAAAGATTGTATACCAGCAACTTAATGACTTTCTATTAGTTAACAACTGCTTTGATCCCTTTCAGTCAGGATTCAGGCCCCATCACAGCACTGAGACTGCACTTATCAAAGTTACAAATGACATCCGTCTGAGCACTGACGCAGGCAAAGTCTCTGTCTTAGTTCTGCTGGACTTGAGTGCTGCGTTTGATACAGTGGACCATGGAATCCTGTCACAAAGATTAGAGGAATGGATAGGGATCACTGGAACTGCCCTTACATGGTTTCAGTCCTATCTTGAAGACAGGAAGTACTTTGTTTTGCTTGGTAACTGTGTATCAGACCAAATGGCCCTGACATGTGGGGTTCCACAGAGGTCTATCTTGGGACCCCTATTATTCAATCTCTACATGCTTCCTTTAGGCCAGTTAATATGCAGCTGTGGCGTATCCTACCATAATTATACAGATTACACTCAGATTTACATTTCACTCACAGCAGGTGAAAATGGACCAATCCATTCACTGTGTCACTGCATTGAACAGATAGACATGTGGATGCAAAATAATTTCCTCCAACTGAACAGAAACAAGACTGAACTAATCATCTTTGGGCCACAGAAACAAAGAGAACGTATCAGCAGTCACCTCGAGTCTCTTTCTCTAAAATGTAAAAATCAGGTTAGTAATCTAAGGGTCATCATGGACTCAGACTTGAATTTCCACAGTCACATTAAGTCAATTACATCATCTGCATTTTATCACACTTGGCGTGTTTTGAATGAAACGCTTCTAAATATTAACTGTTCAGCTGGACTTGTCCACGGAGGCACAAAACACAGCAAAAATTGACCATTCCTTGAGCAGAAACAAAGAAATAGTCCAAGATGAAAGATTATATTGTTTTTAGTATAAAACAAGACAAATACATGTTTTTCATTAACAACCAAACCACATCTGAGGTTTAAATATTTGAAGAAAGTACATATTTGATGTGTAACCTTTAAGTATACATGCTGTCTCTTATTTTAAGTAAACAATAATAATAACACTACTTTAAACACAAACCATGTTAAAAAGCACTGGAGAAAGAACGCCAGAACAGAGCCCTCAACTGTCCCAAAACCAAGCCCCCGGCCTAGCGTCGCTACAAACCAGCCTCAGTGAAGGCAGCAAGAGGCACCTGTTGAGTCCAATACTTTTGTTGCCCTTTTTCAGTGTGCGTTTACCATAAGCAGAAATCAGAGAAAATATACCCAGATCCCTTACAGAGTGAACCTGTGGCCTACAGCAAACGCTCTGTCGCTGCAGTGAGCTCAGTCTTTAGCCATGGGAGCCAGGACCGGATTCTGAGAAGGATTTAGCGAGATAGAACAAGATGTGTTAGATATGGACCGCTGTCATGTGTTAATATTGTGTTTGAACAAACATTGGATCAGGACAATTTTCACAGTGCACTGAAAGACACACCTGTATTACTGAGGAGACGCTCCTGTCCCCGGGTCACGACACTGGGATGAATGGGTGTGGACCACGACTCTAGGTGCTTGCTGCGCGTCAGATTTATAGTTAAACTAAAGCCTATCTTTCTCTGAGTCGTCAAATGGTAAATGGCATGGATTGTAGGTTATATAGTGCGTTTCCACCTACTAGGCACTCAAAGCGCAAATAACACATGGGTGTTTTTGCTTAAATCAACCACTTCTGACGGTTTACTTTGGGTAAACCGTGAGTATTGTAAAAGCACCTCATGAAAAAGACAAAATAAAAAGATTGCTGTGTTATAGACTGTATCAATAATACACACACAATCATCTGAACGCTTGCGCTACACATGGCCCTAAAGTAGATAAAAAACTATTGTTACAGAGGAGTGTAATTTAGAATATTTTCAAAGTTTTTAGTTCTAAGTAATAGTTTTGCTGCTCAGCTCGGTGCTGACTTTAAACTTGCATATATGGCAAGTTTAAAGCATTTATAAATATGATCAATTATAAAGATTGTGTGGAAATGGTTGTACACCCAATCAACACAAAAAAGATCCTGATCTTTCATGTCTTTTTTGAGAACAACCAAAAAACCTCTTGGTGCTTGTGGGAAAACTATGTGAACCCTTGAGTTAATTGGAGTTGGAGTAAGGCGTCACCTGGAGTTTATTAATACATTTGGAGGCGTGGAATACAGCTACTTGGACTAATAAAAAAAAATAAAAAATTTAAGTTTGCTCTGCTCAAGAACACACTTCTGTGAGCCATGCCTCGCCAAAAAGAGCTTTCAGAGGAGCTACGATCAACAATTGTTGCTTTACATTAAGCTGGAAAGGGTTACAAAGTTATTTGAAAGCCTTTAGAAATTTACCAGTCTACAGTGTACAATCTATAAATAGAAATGATTTGTGACTGTTGCTACTCTACCAAGAAGTGGGCTCTCAGACACCGAGAGCACAATGAGTCATTATTGAGGTAAAGAAACAACCCTGAATGACAGCCAAAGATTTGAAGTCATCATTGGAACTTGCTAACATGTCTGTTCAAGAGTCTACAATATGTAAAACACTGAACAAGCAGGGTATCCACGGAAGGACATCTGCCCCTATCCATTAATTTTCCATTTATCCGTATCCCTCTGTTAACCAAATGTCAACTCAAATTCGAAAATCTAAATCCTCTTCCTGCAAATTGGACCCACTCCTAACCGTCCTCGTCAAAGCTACATTACCTTCACTGTCCCCTCTCATCACCAACATTATTCACGCCTCCCTCTCCTCTGGATCTGTTCCATCCTCTCTCAAAACTGCTGCTGTCACTCCAATACTCAAAAAACCTGGTTCAGACCACACCAACCTTAATAACTTTCACCCTATCTCTAATATTCCTTTCATCGCCAAAATTCTTGAAAAAACTGTTGCTGCTCAAATTCACTATCTTCCAATAATCTCTATGAAATATTCCAATCTGGCTTCCGACCCCTCCACAGCACTGAAACTGCCCTCCTTAATATCATCAGTAAACCTTCTCCTGTCTGCTGACTCCGGCTCACTCTCCATCCTCCTTCTGCTCGATCTAACTGCAGCCTTTGATACCATCTCACAATCCATCCTTCCCTCTATCGGCATCACAGACACAGCCCTCACTTGGTTCCATTCTTACCTCTCAGGACGCACTCAGTTCAGCTCAAATCCTTCACCTCCCATCCTGTCCCCGTCACCACAGGTGTATCTCAGGGCTCGGTACTAGGGCCCCTACTGTTCATCTTCTACCTTCTCCCCCTTGGTAGCATCCTTCGACAACATCACATTGACTTTCACTGCTACGCTGATGACACCCAGCTCTACCTTTCAAACAAACCAAATTCCTCACTCTCACCCTCCTCCCTAATCAACTGCCTCCCTGAATTTAAATCCTGGTTTACCAAAAACTTCCTCAAAATAAACAGTGATAAAAATGAACTGCTCCTAATAGGCATCAAAAACAACCTAAACAAACTTCTACATTACTTTTGAAAACTCCACCATTACCCCCTCCCCGCAGGTAAAGAGTATGGGTGTCATCCTCGACAGCACACTCTCCTTCACTTCCCTTTTCTGCTTACTTTCACCTCCGCAACATCCATCGCCTCCGCCCCTCCCGCACCACTCACTCTACTGCCGTCCTTGTGCACAGCCTCATCACCTCCCGTCTGGATTACTGAAACTCCCTTCTGTTTGGTCTCCCTCAAAAAACCCTCCATAAACTTCAACTGGTCCAGAACTAAGCCACCCGCATCATCACACGCACCCCCTCCACCAATCACATCACACCTGTCCTGCCACAGCTCCACTGGCTCCACATCACATACTGCATCGACTATAAAATACTGCTCCTCACATTTAAAGGCATACACAACCTCGCACCTCTATATCTCTTTGAGCTCCTCCACATCTCCACCCCCACCCGCTCCCTCCGCTCCTCTCTACGGCTCTCAGTCCCTCCTGCTCGTCCTGTCACCATGGGGAGTAGAGCCTTCAGTCAATCCACTCCCCAGCTTTGGAACTCTCTCCCCTCTGACCTCCGCAACACAGACACACTGTCACATTTGATATCCAAACTCAAAACACATTTGTTCAGACTGGCCTACTACTACTACTATTGTGTTTTAACTATTGTTGTAAGGCAACTTCGAGTGTCCAAAAAGGCGCGTTATAAATAAAATGTATTATTATAAATCTCTCTCTCTATATATATATATATATATATATATATATTTATTCATTTACATTTAGTTAGTTTACTGCATAGTTCTTTGCCACACAGCTCACTACAGGACCACATCTAATCCACACAGGTGCTGTTATTAATGCACTTTGTCCAGATCAAGTCTGTGAGCTCTAGTCCTATTAACAAGTGACAAGCTTATCAGACCAAACATGTCTGCAGGAGCCATACACTCCACTACTCAACTCTGAAGGTTTGGACACAATTGATTAAATTTCTGGCACTATTTTATTTTTTTCATTTTGCTTATTGTTAGCATATTGTCATTGCTCTTCTTTTCAAAAAATACATTTTTCTGTGTTTATTTTTTTTTCTTCCACACATCTAAATTTTGGATCATTGTTTGGGACACATGGCCTCAGACTACAGAGTGACAGACTACAGAGTGACAGAAAATAACTACTTGTATTGCTGCCAAACTGAGCCCAGTACTTGCTTTTACTAAAGGGACAAAGCTGCTTTTAAGTCTTACTGCGATGGAAAGTGTAAGAGACACAAATAGATGTGATGTTATGTTGCTGCTGTCAATGATCACAGATGCTATTATTGAACAACATCATTTTATTGAAGATTTACTTAACAATTAGTTACACATTACAGTTCAGGTGCTTCCTTGGTCCGTCTCACTGCAGCATAAGTAGAGGTTTCTTGACCATTTAAAGGATTGGAGCTGGGTTTTTTACGAAATTGCAAAGCTGCATAGTTAAGGTTGTCCAAGCACAAGGTCTAAAAATAAAAATATCCACAGATTGTCATTGGTCAGAAAAATGGTCTGTAGCATCTGATGAAATACTCAAAGACAGCAATGTTTGACCTCTGGTGTTTGAGCATGCAGTTCTTGGTTATGAGCTAGAACACAAATGTAATAATTAGAACCTTAATTAAATATACATAACTGATTATATGTAATGATTTTCTACCCCTCTGGAGCTTCTTGTTCTTCACAGCCAAACCGATAACCACCGCTGTGAGGAAGACTACCAGTCCACCCAGGATTAATGCAGGCAATATTATGTGGTTTCTGTCAAACAATTCTACAAAGAAAAAACAAAAACAAATCACTTTATATGTTGTAATTATATTGCAGAAATTATAATTAGGACAAAAAATACCTCCTTGAACATCTAGATATGTAGGACCTTTGATAATAGGATCTGTGCCTGACGTAAATCCACAGAAATAGAGCCCAGAGTCAGAAACATTCACTGATCTGATTGTGAGGAAGATATGAGACCCGTTGGACGTCATTGTAAATCTTTCATCTTTAAAGTTAGCACAGAGCTCAGCAGGTTTAAAAGGTTCAGATATTGTGGAGATGCAGCTCAAATTTAATTTCTTTACTGCACGGTACCAGTTTATCGAACTGCGAGAACTGGTGAAGTTAGAGCACAACAGTGTGACAGTTTGACCAGACTGGACTTCTACTGTCGACGAGTCAGAGCCAAAGATACAGATCAAACCTGAGGCAAACACAGTAACATTATTATTATATAAGTCTTTATATGAATTTAGTTTTTTTGTTTATGAGAACTAATCAGTCATAACTTCCAACTTACTGAGGCTCCAGAGAAGTAAAGCTGCAGAAGTGAAGTTCCTCATTGTGCATCTGGAAAGACAATAACACACATATCTAAATAATCTGTGAAGAGAAGGGGCCTGTTGAAATGTGAGAAAACAGGTAACAACACTGTAAGGTGCTAACTCTGTAATAAAAAAATCCTCTACTTCTCGCTGCTTTATCAGTTTAACCAATTCTATATTTACACCGTATGTTAGACATTTTGAAATGTCATGACAAATATTGGCTCATTTTGGATTTTATGAGATCGACACATTCTAAAAAAGTTGGAACAGGTAACAATAAGAGGCCGTAAAAGTTAAATGTACACATACGTAACAGCTGGATGACCAATTTGAAAATTATTAGGTCAATTGGCCACATGCTTGGGTATGAACAGAGCCTCTCAGAGTGGCAGTGTTGCTCAGAAGTCAAGATGGGCATTCCCCCAATGCTACAGCGAAAAAGTGGAGCAATATCAGAAAGGTGTTTCTCAGAGATAAAATTGCATCTACAGTGCATAATATCATTCAATGAATCAGAGAATCTGGAACAATCTCTGTGCGTAAGCATCAAGGCCAGAAAATCATACTGGATGCCCGTGATCTTCGGGACATTAGATGGCACTGCATCACATATAGCATATACATGCTACTGTAATGGAAATGGGCTGGGCTCAGGAATACTTCCAGAAAACATTGTCAGTGAACACAATCCACCGAGCCATTCGCCGTTGCCAACTAAAAATCTATAGGTCAAAAAAGAAGCCATGTCTAAACATGATTCAGAGGCGCAGACGTTTTCTCTGGAGCCAAGGCTCATTTAAAATGGACTGTGGCAAAGTGGAAAACTGTTCTGTGGTCAGACCAATCAAAATTTAAAGTTCTTTTTGGAAACCTGGGACGCAATGTCATCCGGACTAAAGAGGACAAGGACAACCCAAGTTGTCATGAGCGCTCAGTTCATAAGCTGCATCTCTGATGGTATGGGGTTGCATGAGTGCGTGTGGCATGGGTAGCTGGAAAGGCACCATAAATGCTGAAAGGTATATCCAAGTTCTAGAACAACATATTTTCCCATCCAGATCTCGTCTCTTTCAGGGAAGACCTTACATTTTCCAACATGACAATGCCAGACATCATACTGCATCAATTACAACATCATGGCTGCAAAGAAGAAGGAGCCGGTCCTGAAATGGCCAGATCTTTCACCCATAGAAAGCATTTGGCGCATCATAAAGAGGGAGATGCAACAAAGAAAATCTAAGACAGATAAGCAACTAGAAGCCTGTATTAGACAAGAATGGGACAACATTCCTATTCCCAAACTTTAGGAATAGGAATCAGTCCCCAAAGAAGATGGGATGCCACACAGTGTTCAACATGGCCTTGTCCCAACTTTCTTGAGATGTGTTAATGCCATGAATTTTGAAACTTGAACTTATTTTTCCCTTAAAATTATACATTTTCTCAGTTTAAACATTTGATATGTCATCTATGTTGTATTCTGAAAAAAAATATTAAAATTTGAAACTTCCACATCATTGCAATTTGTTTTTATTCACAATTTGTACAGCGTCTCAACTTTTTTGGAATTGGGTTTGTATATACTCTATATGTACTTATAATTGTATGTACTGTATTTTTTTATTTGTAGGATCTGATTTCTATTTTTATGTGGCTGAAAGAAATATTACTGCTACTACGTCATAATAGCCCATTTATAATTAAAAAACTTACTTACAGAAAGAGCCCAGAAGTAAAGCTGTTGTGACGGTGAAGCTCCTTGTGACAGTGTGATACTGGAACAGCAGGGCGCTTTATAGTCCTTTTAAGGTAGTTTCTTGCAAAGGGGCGGGCTTCTGTTACCGGCCACATGAAGGATGTCCGAAAAAGAGGCTAAAGCTTTAGTCTTTACTTGTTCAACTTTATGCAAAAAATGTAATCAAAGTTCTGTGGTTCATTACCTCCACAAACTCAAACACAAGAATCCAGGCATAACTTTAATTTAGGTTATTTCTTTAATCTTCAAGTTCCTTTGACTTAACTAAAGATGGCAGCTTTAAAATGAGCTCTAACGAGCTCCCTACTTTTGTGGGATGGATGTGTTTGGAAAAGGAGAAATGTCTGTTTTTGATTTAAAGGTCAAAAGAAAGATCTTCAACACTGCTATTTCCTCGTAGGTAACGACTCCAGGTCTGATGATGAACTCCAACTGTGAGAGTAAGTTTTGTTTCCATGTGGCAAACCATATTTATTACTTTCTGCTAAAATAACTGTTGATGATTAGGTAATCCAACATGGTGGACGAACATTATATTGGGAGGTGCCTGTGTTCTTCTTTTGACAATTATTGTTGGGTTTGCTGTTAAACCCAAATGACTACAGACAGACATGTTGCTCTTGCCTCGGTTTTGAATAACCCATTACTGTGGGAACTCACTCTGTGTTTTCTCCAACCCCTGAGTCTCCTCTTCTGCTGCGTCTGACGGAGCTCTCTGATTGGATGATTAGTTTCCTCATTCACGTAAATACTGTAAATACATGTCGCCGCCTTCGGCTTTAGGTTCGTTGATCACCACAAAAAGGTACCACAGAGAAACACGAGGGGACTGAGTCTAAGTTTTAAAAGTCTGAAATTTATTAAAAGTATTCAGGGTAAAAAAGAAAAAAACAACAATGATAAGAAGCCCAGTAAATAGGCTTTAAAGTCAGTCCGCGGGTTACAGGGAAGAGTCCGGGGAATTGTGGGGAGAGCAGTCTTTTGGGAGAGTAGTTTTTAGGTTGTGAGCCTCGGCCTCCCGTCCGCGCCGCAGGGCCGGCTTGGAGGAGTGCTGGCGCTCTCTCAGCGGTCTCAGTGGACTCCGAGGTCCCAGTACGCCGCCACAGGACTATAATAACACACGAGATGTCGGCTTAGCGTCCACACAGATACACTTCATTAAAACCACACAGCATGCATAAAATACGGGACACGTCCCTTCACTTAGCGTTTAAGGTGGCGTTGTACAGGTCCCTGGTCCCTTCTTGGTCCGCGTAGATACGGCCGGTCGCTCCTTAAATCCTGATCCGGTCCCTTCTCCGAAGGGGGAAGACGGTGCTGTGGACAGGGAAAGGCGGTCTTAGGCACACAGTCAAAAACAGCTCAGGTAGGTGTAACCTCCACACAGTTATGGGCACTTCCCTTTACTTAGCTGTATTGGAGCGTTGTATGCAATGGATTCCTGCGGTTTCTCTGGCTTCCCGTTGCCTTTGGTTGGTTTAGCTCTCCGTGCTGTTCAATATTCGTTCCTTCTGCCGTTCCTTCCTCTCTGTCTCTGTCCGTTCTTCCGTCACTCTTTCTCTCCTTTCCTTCCGGGTTCTCTCTCCTTTCTGATTTTCTCTCTTCTTTTCCTTTTCCGTTCCTTCACTTCCCCGCCGTAGTTCCTCTTGCCCGTACCAGTCCCTGGCTCTCTTCCTCTGGTCGCGGGTCGCCCCAGGCCTCCTCATCGGCCCCTCGCTTCCCGTCCTACCAGGCACGCCTCGCGGGTTCCCTGGCCTCGGGTCTGTTCAGGAATCCTCCCGGCTTCTTTCTCCTCTCACCGGCATCCGTCGGCCCGGTCTTTCTCCCGGTCCCGTCCGTTCCTTTCTCACTTTTTCTCTGCTGCCAATCCTCTTTTCCCTTTCCGTTCCTTTCTCCTCTGCCCGGCGTCCGCCGGGCCGCTCCCTCCTCCGGTGCCGTCTCCTTGCCTTGTCTCTCTCTCCTCTGCTCTCAGTCCTCCCGCTCTGTCTTTCCATTCGCCTTTTGAACAAGACCGGGACACATCCGATTGGTCTGGGTAATTGCGCAGGTGTGGTAGGCGTTCCCCATCACGAGTTCATCCGTGTGCCTGCAAAATTTAAAGGGGCCGCGCACTCCCAGAACACACAGAGGGGGAACAAACACAAAGTACAAACCGGCACCCTGTGACATACACTTTAGTTACTCTGTAATGTAAGTGTGTCAAGTGTCAGATTTACCAAAAACTGCAGGAATAAGACAGTGTGCAACGTCACATTGATATAGATGTAGGCCTTAAAAAATAATAAATAAATGGCAACAATAATATCAATATATCCTAGTTATCTTCACTGGCTACCTGTAGCATCACGTATACATTTTAAAGTATTGCTTCTAACATTCAAAGCATTAAATGGTCTTGCTCCCCAATATCTGTCTGACCTACTCTCCCCCTATCGCCCTGTCCGGTCCCTTAGATCAGCCGAACTCGGTCTGTTATCCACCCCACGTTTCCGTCTGTCTACTGTTGGTGGAAGGTCCTTTAGTTTAAATGCTCCTAAACTATGGAACGCGTTGCCTCTTAATCTACGAAACATCTCATCTGTGGATGCATTCAAGTCTCAGTTAAAAACATATCTATTTAACAAACATTTTGGGTAATTACAACTATATGTTTCATGTGATGTGTATCTAAATGTTTGTCTGTACTGTATTTGTGAAATGTAAAGCGACCTTGAGCTACGGAAAGGCGCTATATAAATAAAACTTCTTCTTCTTCTTCTTCTTCTATTAATAAAACCACCTATGTATCTATTACTCCTCACTTTTTTTAATTTTTACCCTGGATATAGTGTCTCCATTGTCACATGACATTACTCCAACTTGACAGCCTCCATTTGATTACTGTTGCCATGGTGACTCCTCTTTTTTGGCTCCATTCATAATGGCATTTTTTGCTTTAGCTAAACTCAGAGTGAACAGACTCAGAGTCGACCGAACTAACTCTAAACCTGTTTCTGAAAAACTCTTGAGTTGTTCTGGTCTGAGGAGGATGAGTTCTTTGTGAAACTGTGGTCTCTGGTTTATTGTGGCTGTTTTAAAATAGTATTTCCTCTCTAACCTTTTGCACTGTCAGTAATGCAAGCACAAACATCAGAAGGACATGAGCAGTGTTGTTTCTCTACAGGTGTCTATTTGTGGAACATGATGAGAAAGAACTGTGCAGTGCTCAGACAACCTCAGCTACGCAGCTCAAGTCCCTTGCATGTGCCATTCAAGTCTCATAAATTGCCAAAAAGCTGGTTGTGAGAAATATTAATTCAGAAAAAATATATTTGTAAAAAGGCATTTAATGAAATTTGTAATGATGAGGAATGACACTATATGAAGAATAAGCAAAAAAACACTCAAAAGGAAAACAAAGAGCAATAAAGTGAATTCAATAGTTCTAGAAATTACAACCTGTGTGTCCAACCACAGTCAATCAGAGTGTATGGCTCCTGCAGACATGTTTGTTCTGATAAGCTTTTAACTTGTTAATAGGACTGGAGCTCACCGACTTGATCTGGACAAAGTGCATTAATAACAGCACCTGTGTGGATTAGATGTGGTCCTGTAGTGAGCTGTGTGGCACAGAACTCTGCAGAAAAATGACTGAGAGCAAGGTTTGTGACTCACACAGACAGACTCAGGGTTTTAACATTCATTTGTATATTTGATCTAACACTATGTTATGTAGCTCTGCTGTTATGAACAGTGTCATCTTGACCTCTTTTGTGGTCGTTCATTTTGTGACACTGTGTCTAAATTATTGAATGCAATTGTGAAATTCCCTTCTTTATTGGGGTTGAGGGTTTTAGGTCCTGAATGATCCTAAGAGCTAAGCTGTTGCGGACTATGTGTCCGTTGTACGGTCTACGTCCTAGGTGAAGGTCCAGACTAAGAGCAGTTCAAAACCCCTTATGGCTACATTCAAATCAAAGACTGTGCCTCTGTGACTCTATTCCCGTACACAGATTCTATGATCTGAGACTTTATGTTTAGCAGGACCACGCTTGCTTTCGATGCCACATTGTCACCAGTGGAGAGGTTGCTTCTCGAGTGACCGACTAAAAAGTAAATAACTTGCTTTTATAATGTGCTGAATCAGAAATATGCACTGGTTGTATTAGATACGACGCAAACATGGTAAACTGTATTAGGTGTGACTATTGTTGAGGATAAATGGGAGTCTATTTGGTACCAAACAAAAAGAATATCTGTCTGTAACTTTGCAATGCTGATACAGTTTAAAATGATTCAGTGTGTACAGATCTCCTCAAGTACAAGGCACAAAATGAACACTCAATTGTCATGTATGTGTCTGAAATGTAAATCAGTGGAAGGGACTTTTATTCACAGTTGGGTCCTGTCATAAAAGATCTTCCATCATATTTTACAGCCATTCTGAAAGACAAAGCAAATATTTGGAGTGACTTCGAGACTGGATCCTGTGTCTGTGCTCTTCGGCTGTCGAGTCAGTGAGGTTGGTTCAGGCTCCAGCAGACTGTAATCTTAACTTATTCTGCACAAAAGAATATTCTCCTGTTTTGGATCAGTGACAAGCCTCCTACAAAAGTGCACTGGCATAAACACATCCCAGAACGTTTCCACCTGGAGTATCTTACCTACTCAACACTTTTTGGAGGTTTGGGCCCAATACCTCTGCTTCCCTGTGGATTAGTGGTCATTTTCTTTTTATTTTTTTCTGTTCGTCTCTTGGACTGTGCTGGGATTTGTTAATTTGTTCATTTATTCTTTCTATTCTGTTCATGTTTTTTTTTCTAGTTGAAAGTATACGGTTAAATGAAAAATGTGACCATACATTTCTGTGTGTGACATAGGAACTGCACTTGCTTGGAGTTTTTCACCTTTTGGACAAAGGCCTTTTATCTTTGCATCAAAGCACTACTAAGTCCTACATCTACAGTAGATTCACTTTGCCCTGCATGCTGTGTTTGATATACAATGTTGCAGTAGTCTGTGTGGTTTTACAGTGACTTGTGTGTAGATCTAGGGAGCAGCAGGTTGAGCACCAGGACAGGAAGAGACAGAGCAGTGTGGTCAGAATCTAAACCTCTACTGTATGTGTCCTCGTCTAAGGTCAACCTAAGCATATACATTAAAGTCTATTTGTAGAAAGGATGTTTTATTACACAGGAAATGCTTTAAACATGTGACGCTCTGCTTTAGCATCTTGTCTAAACATCCTTCGTGTGGCTGGTAACAGCAGTCACATCAACATAAAAAGCCCGTCTATTTGCAACAAACTACCTTAAAAAGACCATAAAGCACCCTGCTTTATCACACTGGCACAAAAAAGAGCTTTACTGTCACAAAAGATTTACTTCTGGGCTGCTTCTGTAAGTACTGCCTTTTAGTCTTAGCCTAGTAGTCAAACGAATACAGAGAAGTATTTGCATGTACTCATTAAAGATTTAGCTCAGATAACTGGTTCCACTGAGTCAAGTGTTATTTACGCTGCCACCAGATAAACCCAGGAACAAACTGGAACTGTTGTTTTTATAACCTTTCTGTAGAACATAATCTGATTAGTATTTGATGCCTTTGATGCACTTACATACAAATGTAGATATGCACACGTCTCAGACTGCCCCTGCTCATTTTCCTCTGTGGTGAGGACTGAAACCACAGAAACAACAGCTTGCATCGGACTGAGAGCAAAGAAATGTAAAGGCCCTGTTTCAGAAGCAGCTTTAGTCCAAACTCAGAGTGTGTTAACCCTGGAGAGAGGGGGACTCTGGGTTTTCCATTACTGTGGGAACTTACTCTGTGTTTTCTCTAACCCCTGAGTCTCCTCTTCTGCTGCGTCTGATGGAGCTCTCTGATTGGATGATTCACATTCACATTTCCTCATTCACATGAATACTGTGAATACACTTTAGACACATTGATACAAGTTAAACAATGAATGATTTCTGTTTTAGTGTTTTTTATAGATCTGTAGTCTCCTTGAAAATTCTGAGACTTGCATAAACAGATGTCATTCACTAAGTATTATTTTATGATACTTTTACAGCAGTACATAATGTATTTTCTCTGTGTCAGGTTATGTCTGCAGAGTTACTCTGTAATGCTAGTGTGTCAAGTGTCAGATTTACCAAAAACTGCAGGAATAAGACAATGTGCACTGTCACATTGATATAGATGTAGGCCATTCAAAATAAAATAAATAAATGACATTAATAAGAGTGTTTGCATTTGTTTATTGTTTTTGAATCCTAGTTATCAATAAAACCTTCTGTGTATCTATTATTCCTGTAGCGTATAAAATGTAATAGAGATATTAATTTATTAACTTATGTAAATTATCAATTAATATCTTTTCTTATCTTATTCTTAAATTATTCCCTCACACGGGGGCACCAAAATACCTGTAGCGTATGAGAGTATGTTTGTATAAACATATACCAGATTCATTTTAACAATTTTAATTAATTTTGATATTAATATTAATTTATTAAAATTAATTTCTGCTTAAAAGGGGCACCACCCTGGTTTTCAACAGGTCCAGAGAAACTGTTTAATCTAGTCTCATTAATCTAAAAGGAAGAGAATTCTTCTTGTTTTCGAACATTTCTTAATATAAACAGAGAAACATTAATGTCTTTTATGGGATTTTATTAAAAATTACACAAACCTATAATGGTAAATAACATTGGAACAGGGAAAGGGATTGCCAAGACACAGGAATGAACACAGGAATAAACACAGGGATAAATATTTGCTTTCAGATGGTTTGTGAACCAAAGGAATGTTTAGACATGTTAATCTAAATGATGGAAACTAAAAGGGGTTTTTAACGGAGGAGGATGTGGCGGTTTTGGCTATATTGGGCAGAGGACCTTTAACAACACCAAGGCTGTTGCGGGTCACATGCGGACTTACTCTGTAGTCAGCGGGGCTGGCCCGGTTCGGTGGGCCTCAGGGGTCCGAGGCGAGTGTCCTGGGTGTTTTCCAGAAGTTTCGTCACGTACTGAGGAACGTTCCACACATCGGGGTTTACAGCCCGGGAAGAGAGATGGCGTCCTGTTGCGGTCCAGAGGGTTAGCACTGCCTGGGTCTCCGTGTACCGTGTAAAAGTTTGAGTTTGTGCAAGTTATTGCAATGTCCATGAAAGATTTCTCAGCTGTTGCTTTGCTGGTTAAAACTTGCTTCTGCGCTTTAGCAGGCGCGGTCTTTAGAACAAAGAAAATTTTACTCGTGCTAACACGAGGCTCGAAGCTTTGGCGATGGTGATCAAGCAGGAAGAGAGCGCGGTCCCCGCAGGGAGCGGACTGTCCGTAGACATAATCCGAGGAAACCTGAAGCCAAGAGACAGATTTTTGGCTAGCAGCCAGTTTTATAAAATTTGGGAACATTCAAACTGAGTTAAACTAAAGTTTTTAAAACATTCCTTTCGTTTTACCATATTTTTATAACACACCAAAAATATTTATACTTGTAGGATTATACAAAGAAAGGTAGAGTATTATGAATATGTAGAATATTGTTGAAACATTCATTACATTTCATTAAAACAAAACGGAAACCATAAACTGGGGTAGGGAGTTATTTGGTCACAACTCCGTGTCCTGGAAAAGAACAGTATAAAACACCATAATATCAAAAATACATTTTCCTTTAATGTAATAATTACGAAATTGTCTTTTGATGATTGAATAGAGTCATTTGTCCATTTAACCACCAGAGGGCGGTGTTTTGACCATTGTAAAAGTCTATTTTCAAAGACACTTTGGCCGTCCTTTTATCTAAAAGAAAACAGTGTTAACCTTTTAAGCGCCAAAGTCGCAAAATTGCGACAAGCATGCTTCCACTCCCTTCCACCAGATGTCAGACACCCTGTACTTTGTTTCTAGTCCACTATTACCATGTGTTGCCATTAAAATTTTTTGTAGAAGAAGACCTCAAAGACGCGTCTCAGTGGGAGTGTCAGGACCGGCTCAATAGAAGCCTCATTCTCTACACACGAGCTGATAAACATGAAAATAACAAATAAAAAATACACCTGTGATGAAGCTTTGGTATTAGTAATGGCTGACTCTGATTCTGAGGGAGAACGTCTACCTTTAGAGTCTATTCAGCCGAGTGAAAGTGAGAATGAGCGAGAGTGAGTGTGTAACTTGGACAGCGGCGCCGCTGCTCGTGCCTTTCTCAGTGTCTTTCATAAAGCACACGCTGTTTTTCCCACATTTTGCCCAACATCAGTGAAAGAAACGGGAGGAAACTAGTCGCTCTGGCCGCGGTAGTGAAGGGAAGGTTGGGAAAGGGAAGCCGTGAGCGTGTAGCACCTGCAGCTTTACCTTTAGCACAGGTGATAGAAGCCGGGGCGCGTGTACTCGCCATGGCCGCGGTAGTCACAGGGAGTTTGGGAATAATGCGGCTTCTATTGACAGCTGTTTGGGACAAATACGTGTTGTTCATCCTGACTCTTTACCCAGTCAAGGAGGGAGAGGCAGGGGTAAACATAGTCAGCGAGAATGCGCTAATCAATGCAGCGATCGTAATACAAGTGATGGCTGTGTGCTGTGCCTTTTGAGAGGTCCAACACTCTAAAAAACTACTAACTATGCCACATGGATGGATAAGAAAAGATAAAGCAACTGCAGCCACACACATACAGTACATGTGTATATTTCTCATAACTATTTGCATACGTTTTACTGGTTATGGTTTATTAGAAGTTGTAGTTATTCTTTATTTTGGTAATGTTGCTTTTACAAATTACTGTTATAAAAAAAAAAAAATCAGAAAAAGAAAAAAAAATATTATAATATGTTCATTAGTGTGTATGTACTGTAAAAAACATAACCGCCAATATATAATGTCATGGTATGCAAATTAGATGCAAATTAGATGCTTAAAATTTATTTACTTTGGGTCATACCTGACATTTTTTCTAGTTTAGAGTAGGACTCTATCTCTTATCATTTTCAAACCACAGCCTTTTGAAATTTGGATCTCAAAAATCTGTATTTTTTAAAATAAACCCTGGCGCCTAAAGGGTTAAACCAGTCCTCTTCCAGACTTTAGATACAAGCATGTCTCTGAAGGCCTCTGTCAATGATAGAAAAGACAGGACAGTTAATCCGTGGGGGATTCCGAGGGCTGATCTGCTACATTCCTCACTTTTTTAATTTTAATCCTGGATTTAGTGACTCCTCTTTTTTGGTTCAGTTCATAATGGCATTTTTCCCTTTAGCTAAACTCAGAGTGAACAGACTCAGAGTCGACCAAACTAATTCTAAACCTGTATGTTGTTCTTGTCTGAGGAGGATTAGTTAAGATCTAAAATCCTGACTTGGTACAACCTTCTTTGTGAAACTGTGATTGTTGTTGCAGATGACAGATCATGTTTTACTGTGGCTGTTTTAAAATAGTATTTTCTCTCTAACCTTTTGCAATGTCAGTAATGCAAGCACAAACAGCAGATGCAAATTAGAAAAGGTGTTTCTCTACAGGTCTCATTTTGTGAAACATGTAAGACAGGTGAGAGTGGCTGGATGTCAGCAAAAATACAAAGGGAAGATAGAGGCAGGAGTTGTTATGTTTTACTTTTCTTTTAATTTTATTTGATTATTATTTATTTTAAAAATTTTGTATTTTCATGTGCATGTGCAAAGTAACCTGACTCTGTCAAATAGAACTGCTCACAGAACATGTTTCACAGAACTATCTGGGAAGGCTCCTGTTGAAAGCGTTTGCAAAGGGGAGATGGAAAACTTGGTATGTGATTGGATGAAGCAACACCTACCAGACTTGTTTTAGACAATCATAGCAACAATTTATATTGTGACCAGAGTGCAGCTTATATGAAAACACAAACCGCTGTAACAGTAAAGGTTTTTGCAAAGTAAATTTGCAAATAGTAACGTTAACTAACACTAAAATTGGTAAATGAAACAAGGTGTCATAGCTGCTTGTCAGGTCACCTGAGCAACCAGCCACACCCGTGCTGCACACCTGTCAGCCATGACAATCAGGCAAGTATACAGCATAACCACCCAACACACAACTCCTGTTGCCGGATTGTTCAACTTCCTCCAGACGAACACATCCAGCATTGCTTGGTCCTGCTCCTGCTAACCTATTCCTGCTCCCCTGGTACCATCACCTGTTCTAGTTAAACCTACTTAGTTACCTGATCCTGCTAACCTGTTACCTGATTCCGCTAACCTGTTCCTGCTAACCTGTTACCTGTTCCTGCTCGCCTGGTACTGTCACCTGATCCTGCTAAATCGATCCAGTTACCTGATCCTGCTACCTTGGTACTGTTATCTGTTCCTGCTAAACAGTTCCCTGATTCTGCTACCTATTTTGGCTAACCTGTTACCGGGACCTGAGTCTTCTGTCCTCATCTCTGGTACCAGCTCATTGTTGCGTTTTGCCGGCCATTCTTCTGGTTCGACGGGTTCACTACATCCAGTTCACCCACAACTCCTGTGTTTGCTACTTCTGTTGTTCGTTAAAGATTACACAGTTTGACATTCTGATCCTGTTGTCGTGTATTTGGGTCCTAAGTCCGCCATGGACCAGAGATCGACAGATAACTTCAGCGCAGTACGCCACAGACTGTCTGTGATAGAGGATGCACTACACCGGCACAAAGTACAAAATGGCGGCAGCCCCAACCGAATCTAGAAACACTGCAGGCCAGCCGGGAGCCCATTTTTATGGAATGGGCTCCCTGTTGAAGTTTTCAAAAGCAAACACAAAACATACTTATTTCACCAAACGTATGGAGACTGACTGATCATAGGTATACGTTTACACTGGTTGTAGCTGTAGGTACACGTTTACACTGGTTGTAGCTGTAGGTACACGTTTACACTGGTTGTAGCTGTAGGTACACGTTTACACTGGTTGTAGCTGTAGGTACACGTTTACACTGGTTGTAGCTGTAGGTACACACTAAACCGCTCATATTATTATCACATCTACCTATTACAGTTTTTTTTTTTCTCTTTTCTCCCTCCTCCTAGGGTGGACGCGTACCTCTCCCTGAGGTTTCTCTTTTTTCCCGGCTGGGTTTTTTTTTTAGTTTTCCCTTACCCTAATGGAGGATCTAAGGACAGGGGATGTTGTTGTCTAGTGCAGTTTGTTAAGCCCTTTGAGGCGACTATTGTTGTGATATTGGGCTATACAAAAATCAATGTCTTGTCTTGTCTTGTCTTTAACAGCAATAGTTCCTAGTTAAAATTAAAATATTATAGATAATAGAGTGTCAGCTCTTAAGCTTGATATGTTTTAGAATGTGATAAACATCTGTATCCATTATCTGTGGATCAATTAACATGAAGTTATTTCACATTTTTATACAAAGAGTAGGCTGCCTGTGTTTTCTGTAAAGCAAAAAAAAAATCTTTACTTATGTTTTGGAATGTAACTATTTAGGTCAAAACTAATAAAATCGTAAAAACCCACTTCACAGTATTGTGCCCAAGTAAAAAAGATGTGTTGTTGTTTTTTGTAGATGGTTTGTCTTTAAGTCTTTGCTCTAGTTTTTAATAGTTTCTGTAAAAACTAACTGTTTCCATAATTGTACTTGCTCTAAAGTAATATCATAACAACTGTTAAAATACACCAGAATCCTGTGTTAAATGAACTTTCAACAAGGGGGCCAGCAAACAAAAACAGAAGAACTTTCATCAACTTTGCAATAATGGGGAATCTCGTCCCTCCTGCTTGCATCTTTATCAACCTGTTAACATCAATTTGTGCAGTATTCTCACTGAACCTTATTCTCTCAAATTTGTGTCAACCTGGTAAGCTGGGCTCCTGACAGACCCTTCCATCTCTAATCCAGTGCTGCACTGATGTTTCTGTTTTCTGAGTCATGAAAAAGCAAAAATAATTATCAAAAGATCTGCAGGAATAGGTAACTGAACTGTATAAAACAGGAAAGATATCCAAGAAATTGAGAATGCAAGGAAACAAGAAGTGGAAAATGAGGGATTCTGCTGAAACCAAACCAAGGTCAGGTAGATACATTGCGCACAACAACCAGCACATGTCTGTGACCAAGACGTATAATGAGGTCAAAGGAAGAAGCAATGGGTTTATCACAAATTTATACCTGATCATTCAACAGACAGATAGGAGCATTATAAACTGCAGCAGACACAGATGAAGTCTACTGCTACACATGTCAGATCTTTGTCTTGTGTCTTATGCTGCTCATTCTCTGAACTCTCTCCTCTCCGCTCTGACTCATGCTGAACCTTCATTTACAAATGCTGCCTTTTTCATGTTTGCTTCTATTTTTATAATAATAATTATCATTATTATTATTATTATATTTTTACTGCAGTTTCTTATTATAAATTACTTGGAACACTCTTTAGCACCCACTATTGGAAATCTTAATGTGCATGGTATTTCTCACTGCCCTAAATAATGTCAGGTCAGGTTTATAACAGAAGTGTGTCTCTCAGCTCTGGGCTCCACTACTCAACTCTGAAGGTTTGGACCTACTTGTTTAAATTTCTGGCACTATTTTTTTTTTCTTATTGTTAGTATAGTTTCATTCCTCTTCATTACAAAAATACATTTTCCTTTGTTTATTTTTTTTTTCTTACACACATCCAGTTTCTGAAACATTGTTTGGGACACACGGCCTCAGACTACATAGTGACAGAAAAGAACTACTTGTTTGGTGTGTATTGCTGCCAAAACTGAGCCCAGGTCTTACTGCGATGGAAAGTCTAAGAGACATGAGTAGGTGTGATATTATGTTGCTACTTTCAATGATCACAGCTGCAATTATTGACCAACATCATTTTATTGAAGATTTACTTCTTTTTTTTTTTACAAAATCACAGCCAAATTACAATTAGTTGCACATTACAGAAACTACATTTGTATAGGTTTCTTGGCAATTTAAAGGATTGGAGCTGGGTTTTTGACAAAATTGTGAAGCTGCATAGTTGAGGTAGTCCGAGCACAGGGTCTAAAAATAAAAATATTCACAGATTGTCATTGGTCAGAAAAATGGTCTGTAGCATCTGATGAAATACTCAACGACAGCAGTGTTTTACCTCTGGTGTTTGAGCATGCAGTTCTTGGTTATGAGCTAGAACACAAATGTAATAATTAACACCCTGATTAAATATGCATAACTGATTATATGTAATGATTTTCTACCCCTCTGGAGCTTCTTGTTCTTCACAGCCAAACCAATAACCACCGCTGTGAGGAAGACTACCAGTCCACCCAGGATTGATGCAGGCAATATTATGTGGTTACTGTCAAACAATTCTACAAAGATAAAAAAAAAAAAAAAAAAAACTTTTTATGTTGTAATTACATAGCAGAAGTTATAATTAGGACAAAAAATACCTCCTTGAACATCTAGATATGTAGGACCTTTGATAATAGGATCTGAGCCTGACGTAAATCCACAGAAATAGAGCCCAGAGTCAGAAACATTCACTGATCTGATTGTGAGGAAGATATGAGACCCGTTGGACGTCATTGTAAATCTTTCATCTTTAAAGTCAGCACAGAGCTCAGCAGGTTTAAAAGGTTCAGATATTGTGGAGATGCAGTTCAAATTTAATTCCTTTACTGCACGGTACCAGTTTATTGAACTGCGAGAACTGGTGAAGTTAGAGCACAACAGTGTGACAGTTTGACCAGACTGGACTTCCACTGTCGACGAGTCAGAGCCAAAGATACAGAACAAACCTGAGGCAAACACAGTAACATTATTATTATATAAGTCTTCATATGAATTCAGTTTTTGTTTATGAGAACTAATCAGTCATAACTTCCAACTTACTGAGGCTCCAGAGAAGTAAAGCTGCAGAAGTGAAGTTCCTCATTGTGCATCTGTAAAGACAATAACACACATATCTAAATAATCTGTGAAGAGAAGGGGCCTGTTGAAATGTGAGAAAACACGTAACAACACTGTAAGGTGCTAACTCTGTAATCAAAAAATCCTCTATTTCTCTACAACTGTAGAAACCACAGTGTTTTTAAACTGTCTTCTCGCTGCTTTATCAGTTTAACCAATTCTATATTAACACCGTATGTTAATATAGAATTGTGTAGAGACAGTAAAACCCTGAGGCACCAGGCTAAGGTGCAACAATAATAAGAAACGAATTAATGTTTTGTTTTTTTTTAACTATAAAACTAAAGTAAAATAAAAACATATGATCACAACAAAGAAAGGGGAATGAAATTTATAAATAGATGGCCACTTAGTGTGAAAGAAGTACATTGACTAAGTTACTAGGACCAAAACTACACATCAAATACAAAACTCTGTTTTATTTTACAGAAAAAAGCCATTAGGATTGATAATTATTCTACAATGAATCAACAAAATCAATATTTATTAAATAAAAAACAAAATAATATTATTTAGTCAGTAATAATACTGTGTTGTTTATGTATAAAGTTAGGAAAAATGCTAAACAATATCTTTGATATATAATTTGAGAGGACAGGACATGTTTAAAAACTCAATCATTCGGACCAATGTTAAGAAGAATTGTATTTCTGATTAAAAGGAGTAATTCAATTTTTTTATTTTTAAAAACTGTTCAAATATTTAATTCTGAATAAGTATAACTTTTTTTAATATATATAATATGTGATGTGTGTGAAAATTAAATAAAGAGATTTTCACTTTTTCTTTAAACTAGTTCTCTAATTATCACAGGAAAGATAAAGAAGCTGAAGCTAAACCTTGTTTTGCCTACCCTACCTGCAGGGTAGGCAAAACAAGGTTTAGCTTCAGCCTACACCTTTTCGGTTATGTTTTGTCTTTATACTAACCTGATTTCAGAAAAGTTGGGACTCAAATTTCAATATTTTATTCAGAATACAACATAGATAACATATCAAATGTTAAAAATGAGACACTTTGAAATGTCATGACAAATATTGACTCATTTTGGATTTCATGAGAGCTACACATTCCAAAAAAGTTGGGACAGGTAACAATAAGAGGCCGGAGAAGTTAAATGTACACATAAGTAACAGCTGGACCAATTTGCAACTTATTAGGTCAATTGGCAACATGCTCGGATATATAAAGAGCCTCTCAGAGTGGCAGTGTCTCTCAGAAGTCAAGATGGGCATTCCCCCAATGTTGTAGCAAAAAATAGGGGAGCAATATCAGAAAGGAGTTTCTCAAATAAAAAAAAAATGCATCAACAGTGCATTATATCATCTAAAGATTCAGAGAATCTGGAGCAATCTCTGTGCATAAGGGTCAAGGCCGAGCCATTCGCCGTTGCCAACTAAAAATCTATAGGTCAAAAAAGAAGCCATATCTAAACATGATCCAGAGGCGCAGACGTTTTCTCTGGAGCCAAGGCTCATTTAAAATGGACTGTGGCAAAGTGGAAAACTGTTCTGTGTCAGACAAATAAAAATTTAAAGTTATTTTTGGAAAACTGGGACGCCATGCTATTTGGACTAAAGAGGACAAGGACAACCCAAGTTGTCATGAGCGCTCAGTTCATAAGCTGCATCTCTGATGGTATGGGGTTGCATGACTGCGTGTGGCATGGGCAGCTTACACATCTGCAAAGACACCATCAATGCTGAAAGATATCCAAGTTCTAGAACAACATATGCTCCCAATCAGACGTCGTCTATTTCAGGGAAGACCTTGCATTTTCCAACATGACAATGCCAGACCACATACTGCATCAATTACAACATCATGGCTGCAAAGAAGAAGGAGCCGGTCCTGAAATGGCCAGATATTTCACCCATAGAAAGCATTTGGCGCATCATAAAGAGGAAGATGCGACAAAGAAGACCTAAGACAGTTAAGCAACTAGAAGCCTGTATTAGACAAGAATGGGACAACATTCCTATTCCTAAACTTTAACAACTTGTCTCCTCAGGCGCCAGACGTTTGCAGACTGTTATAAAAAGAAGATGGGATGCCACACAGTAATAAACATGGCCTTGTCCCAACTTTCTTGAGATGTGTTAATGCCATGAATTTTGAAACTTGAACTTATTTTTCCCTTAAATTATACATTTTCTCAGTTTAAACATTTGATATGTCATCTATGTTGTATTCTGAAAAAAAAAAATATTAAAATTTGAAACTTCCACATCATTTGTTTTCAATTTGTTTTTATTCACAATTTGTACAGTGTCTCAACTTCTTTGGAATCGGGTTTATATACTGTATATGTACTTATACTTGTATGTACTGTACTTTTATCATTTGTAGGATCTTGCTACTGCGTCATGAAAGCCCATTTATAATTAAAAAAACGTACTTACAGAAAGAGCCCAGAAGTCAAACTGTTGTGACGGTGAAGCTCCTTGACAGTGTGATACTGGAACAGCAGGGCGCTTTATAGTCCTTTTAAGGTAGTTTCTTGCAAAGGGGCGGGCTTCTGTTACCGGCCACATGAAGGATGTCTGAACAAGAGGCTAAAGCTTTAGTCTTTGCTTGTTCAACTTTATGCAGTAAATATAATCAAAGTTCTGTGGTTCATTACCTCCACAAACTAAAACACAAAAATCCAGGCAGAACTTTAATTTAGGTTACTTCTTTAATCTTCAAATTTAGACTTGATGTGGATTCTCAGTTTAGACCACACTGCTCTGTCTCTTCCTGGCCTTTGATATGAAAGCAAAAACTGAACTACATTTCTGGCTTCAAGTTCTTTGACTTAACTAAAGACTTTAAAATGAGCTCTAACGAGTCTCATGTTATTCTCCAAATCAGACGTGTTGAGATGACCGACTCTGGCTCCCTACTTTTGTGGATTGGATGTATTTGGAAAAGGAGAAATTTGTGTTTTTGATTTAAAGGTCAAAGGTAAGATCTTCTTTTTGACTACATTTTGAAGAAACACTTTCAACACTGCTATTTCCTCGTAGGTAACAACTCCTGTTGTGATGGTGACATGGACTCCAAGTGTGAGAGTAAGTTTTGTTTCCGTGTGGCTGCGCCAGATCATGTTTATTACATTCTGCTGAAATAACTGATTATAAATAAATAACTATAAATAACTGATAACTGATAATTAGGTAATCCAACATGGTGGATGAACATTATATTGGGAGGTGCCTGTGTTCTTTTTTTGACAATTATTGTTGGGTTTGCTGTTAACCTCAAACGACTACAAACAGACATGTTGCTCTTGCCTCGGTTTTGAATAACCCATTACTGTGGGAACTCACTCTGTGTTTTCTCTAACCCCTGAGTCTCCTGTTCTGCTGCGTCTGACGGAGCTCTCTGATTGGATGATTAGTTTCCTCATTCACATAAATACTGTGAATACAATTTGATTACTATGTAATGTAAGTGTGTCAAGTGTCAGATTTACCAAAAACTGCAGAATAAGACAGTGTGCACTGTCACATTGTTGTAATAGTAGGCCATAAAAAATAATAAATACATGGTAACAATAATATCAATATATCCTAGTTATTAATAAAACCACCTATGTATCTATTACTCCTCACTTTTTAAATGTTTTACCCTGGATATAGTGTCTCCATTGTCACATGACATTACTCCAACTTGACAGCCTCCATTTGATTACTGTTGCCATGGTGACTCCTCTTTTTTGGCTCCATTCATAATGGCGTTTTTTGCTTTAGCTAAACTCAGAGTGAACAGACTCAGAGTCGACCGAACTAACTCTAAACCAGTTTCTGAAAAACTCTTGAGTTGTTCTGGTCTGAGGAGGATGAGTTCTTTGTGAAACTGTGGTCTGTGGTTTGTTGTGGCTGTTTTAAAATAGTATTTGCTCTCAGTAATGCAAGCACAAACATCAGAGTGCTCAGACAAACTTGGCTGCACAGCTGTGAATTTCCACCAAAAGCCAAGCACAAGTCGAGTAAATAACCAAAATAAAGCTCTACTTGCATTGAGATGGACCGAGGAAGCACCTGGACTTTAATGTGGAACTGATCATAATTTGTCTGTAAATTTGACAAATCCCACTGTTTGTTGAAAAGAGAATCTTCAATAAAATAATTTTGGTCAGTAGACAAGTTCCATCACAGTAAGACTTGTCTCTATAGTAACAGCACGTATTTGTCTCCACTTTAGCATGGGTGGATGAGTTTGACACTAATACAGCATCAAAGTACTAACTTATAGTTGTTCTGTAGTCTAAGCTCATGTGTCTCCAACAATGGGTTAAGAGATTTTATTTGGCTAAAAAAAAAAAAAAAATACATTCAGATAGAAAGTTATTCACACTTCAACAACAATAAGCAGGGGGCACATAAAAGGAAAAATAGCATTAAAGTGGATTCAACAGAGCTAGAAATTACCACCAGTGTGTCCAACCATTGTCATTCAGTGTATGGCTCCTGCAGACATGTTGGGTCTGATAAGCTTTTCACTTGTTAAGAGGACTGGAGCTCACAGACTTGATCTGGACAAAGTGCATTAATAACAGCACCTGTGTGGATTAGATGTGGTCCTGTAGTGAGCTGTGTGGCACAGAACTCTGCAGAAAAAATGACTGAGAGCAAGGTTTGTGCCTCACACAGACAGACTCAGGGTTTTAACATTCATTTGTATATTTGATCTAACACTATGTTATGTAGCTCTTCTGTTAGCAACATTGCTCATCTTGTCCTCTTCTGTGTTTGTCCATTTTGTGACACTGTCCAAATGATAAAATGCACTTGTGAAATTCAAAGTGTTTCCATAGTTGCTAGTGTGAATGTGGCTATGCAGTCTTGGGGTCAGTCTTTTTTCCATCTGAGAAAACAGAAGTAACAACTGCGAAGTAACAACATTAAGCTCAGAGCTAACTGTGTCCTCGTCTAAGGTCAACCTAAATATATACATTAAAGTAAAAAAAAAAAAACAGCCACCTTTCGCATGGATAATTTTTATCTAGTCTATTTGTATAAAGGTTGTTTTAATATAACGAAAATGCTGTTTAAAGTGATCTTGTCGACGTGATGCTCTGCTTTAGCGTCTTGTCTAGACATTCTTCATGTGGCTGGTAACAGCAGTCGCATCGACATAAAAAGCCCATCTCTTTGCAACAAACTACCTTAGACTATAAAACACCCTGCTTTATCACACTGGCACAATAAAGAGCTTTACCGTCACAAAAAGTTTCCTTCTGGGCTGCTTCTGTAAGTACTGCCTCTTAGTCTTAGCTTAGTAGTCAAACGAATACAGAGAAATATTTGCATGTATTTATTAAAGATTTAGCTCAGATAGCTGGTTCCACTGAGTCAAGTGTTATTCACGCTGCCACGAGATAAACCCAGGAACAAACTGGAACTGTTGTTTGTATAACTTTTTTGTAGAACATAATCTGATTAGTATTCTGATATAATAATAATAATAATAATCTGATATAGTATGCACTTACATACAAATGTGGGTAGGCCATTCAAAATAAAATAAATAAATGACATTAAGAGTGTTTGCATTTGTGTTTGCAGAGTTGACCAAACTAATTTTAAACCATGTCTGCTGTTCTTGTTAGAGGGGAATTAGTTAAGATTTGAACTCCTGACTTGGTACAGCCTTCTTTGTGAAACTGTGATTGTTGTTGCAGATGACAGATCATGTTTTACTGTGGCTGTTTTAAAATAGTATTTTCTCTCTAACCTTTTGCACTGTCAGTAATGCAAGCACAAACATCAGATGGAAATGAGAAAAGGTGTTTCTCTACAGGTCTCATTTTGTGAAACATGTAAGACAGGTGAGAGCGGCTGGATGTCAGCAAAAATACTAAGGAAAGGCAGGAGTTGATATGTTTTACTTTTCTTTTAATTTTATTTAATTATCTATTTATAAAAAAATGTTTTTTCAAAGTGCATGTGAAAAGTAATGGGACTGCTAAATAGAACTGCTCACAGAACATGTTTCACAGAACTATCTGGGAAGGCTCCTGTTGAAAGCATTTGCAAAGGGGAGGTAGAAAACTTGGTATGTGATTGGATGAAGCAACACCTACCAGACTTGTTTTAGACAATCATAGCAACAATTTATACTGTGACCAGAGTCAGCTTATATGAAGACACAAACCGCTGTAACAGTAAAGGTTTTTGCAAAGTAAATTTGCAAATAGTAATGTTAACTAACACTAAAATTGGTAAATGTAACAAGGTGTTATAGCTGCTCGTCAGGTCACCTGAGCAACCAGCCACACCCGTGCTGCACACCTGTCAGCCATGACAATCAGGCAAGTATACAGTATAACCACCCAACACACAACTCCTGTTGCCGGATTGTTCAACTTACTCCAGACGAACACATCCAGCGTTGCTTGGTCCTGCTCCTGCTAACCTGTTCCTGCTCCCCTGTTACCTGTTCCTGCTCGCCTGGTACTGTCACCTGATCCTGCTAAATCGATCCAGTTACCTGATTCTGCTACCTTGGTACTGTTATATGTTCCTGCTAAACAGTTCCCTGATTCAGCTACCTGTTTTGGCTAATCTGTTACCGGGACCTGAGTCTTCTGTCCTCATCTCTGGTACCAGCTTATTGTTGCATTTTGCTGGCCATTCTTCTGGTTCGACAGGTTCACTACATCCAGTTCACCCACAACTCCTGTGTTTGCTACTTCTGTTGTTCATTAAAGATTACACAGTTTGACATTCTGATCCTGTTGTCGTGTATTTGGGTCCTAAGTCCGCCATTAGAGTACAATCTGGCCATTGATGGAGCCAGATGACTCCAGCGCAGTACGCCACGGACTGTCTGTGATAGAGGATGCACTACACCGGCACAAAGTACAAAATGGCGGCGGCCCCAACCGAATCTTGAAACACTGCGAGCCAGCAGGAGCAGGCGCTCCACACCCCGCAGCTCAGGCAAAGCAGCTCACCGTGCTTCTGACTGCGCAACAGAGCGCCGCCGCTCCAGACGCAGCTGCACAGCCAGCAATCGTTCATCCCACTGCTGCACCAACACTGCAACCCCAAGTAGGGGAGCTGGGAGGCTGTAACCCTTTCCTGACCAACTGCTCCATCTTCTACTCCATGCTGCCCCGCACTTTCTCATCAATCAATCAGAGGTGGCCACCCACAGCCATCTAACAGGACAGGCCAGACAGTGGTGAAACTGCTGAGTGAGAGAAGAAGACGGCTGTCTGCACATCATTTTCAGCCTTTGCTGACGCCCTGAGAGAGGTTTTTGATCTGGGAGCAAGTTGCTTTTTCCCTCAGGCCCAGAGACCATTGCTGCATTTATCAACTCCGGGACAGATGCTAGTTTCATCAACACAGGGCTGGTCATGCAGTTGTGAGTCGCACGGGAATTTCTGCCACAACCAATCTTCGCTAGTGCTCTGGACGGACATCTCTTGGGCACGGTCACGCATCAAACGACCCCCATTTCCCTACGAATGTCTGGTGGTCACCAAGAGACTTTGAGTTTCCATATTATTTCAACCCCACAGATTCCACTCATTTTGGGATACCCATGGTTACGACCCAACCCTCACATTGATTGGACCACATCCTGAAGTAGGGCTCCTCCGGCCGTCTGTCTAAAGTCTGCTAACTCTCCTCAGATAACTCCGGAGGTGGCCTCCGCTTTTCCACCGACAGTGCCCCCTGAGTACACAAACTTTGTACAAACCGACCATTTGACTGCGCCATAGACCTGCTACCCGGTATGTCCTGAGGGGCGCCTGTATTCATTGCCTGGTCCAGAAAAGGCGGCTACGGAGACGTACATTAATGTCCACTTGGCAGCGGGGCTTATCCGTTCTTCCTTGTCTCCAGTCGGGCTGGGTTTTATTTTGTGGAAAAGGACTGTACTTTGCGGCCCTGCATTGACTATAGGAGTTTAAATGACATTACCATTAAGGTACCATATGGTTCGGATTCGAGAGGGGGATGAGTGGAAAACCGCCTTCAACACCCACAATGGACACTGAGTATTTGGTGATGCCGTTTGGGCTCACCAATGCCCCCGCAGTCTTCCAGGAAGTGCGGTGAGCTGACTCTGTTGAGGCTTTCAAAAGCAAACTCAACATACTTATCTTGCCAAACGTATGAAGACTGATTGATCATAGGTATACTTTTACACTGGTTGTATCTGTAGGTACACACTCACACTGGTTGTAGCTGTAGGTACACACTCACACTGTTTGTAGCTGTAGGTACACACTTTCTCAACCTTTCATTTTGATATTATTATACCTGCCTATTGTGCAGTAGTATTTAGAACTTATTTCTTTTCATCCTCCTCCAAAGGTGGACACAAACCTCAGACTTGCTGGGTGATGTGTACTTGCTCCTGCTAACCTGTTCCTGCTAACCTGCTACCTGTCACCTGTTTCGGCTAAACCAATCCAATTCCCTGATTCTGCTACGTGTTTTGGCTAACCTGTTACAGGGACCTGTCTTCTGTCTACAACTTCAGTACCAGCTCGTCATTGTGTGTTGCTGGCCATTCTTTGGGTTTAACCTACCACGTTCAGTTTACCCACAACTCTATTGTTTGCTTCTTCTGTTGTTCATTAAAGATTACACAGTTTGACATTCTGATCCTGGTGTTGAGCATTTGGCTCCTTAGTCCGCCACTACACAAGGACATTGGTCGAAGAAATGAGCCTGTATAAAAGACAGAGATTTAGAATGTGCCAAAGCCAGAAGGAAAAAGAACACTGTCGCGCTGACCTGGTGGAGGCGTGGCTGGCTTCCGTGTGTATTGCCGTATTGTGGTTCAGCGTGTCGGGGTTTTCTCCTGCGTGCCGCCTTCCCTGTGCGCGCTCTGTATGCCGGGCGCCGCGTGACTGTGCGCGCTCTGGTTCAGGCTCAACCAGGTGTTTTCAATTGTGAAAATTGGAAGCGCACCTGGTTCAGTGTTTAAAAGACGTGCATTAGTCATTTGAAAGAGGTACAACGGGAAGAGCGGTCGGCAGAGGCACAAATTCATTTACTGTGAGGAACTGGGACTTTTTCTTTTGATTCTGACGGACTATTGGTAAGCTTAAATTGACTTTGTTTCATAGATTCTCGTTTGAATCCTTTTTCTGTTTATTTTGTTTGGTATTTAATGTGGTAAATGTACAAGTGAAGTTTAAAGCATTTAATACTGCATGTTTTAAACAAGAGAAACTAGTAACCAAGACTAAATGCTTAGGTTGATATAGTGTTGATTGTTGCTTGTAAAGAGTAAAATAGAAGACCAAGCTGTGTTGCCTGTAAAAAGCATTTAACATTTCCTGTGTTAGAATAATACCTGATTATTTAAAAATGTTTTCTTTTTCTTACTTATTTAAAGGTTTTTCACCTGCTGCTATACTGCTACCACTGCTACCACTGCTACATGCTGTTACATGCTGTTGCATGTGACTGTTACATGCTGTTACATGTGATCCTACTACATCAACTGATCAAAATAAATATTTTCTGAGTGATATCCCAAGTCTGGTCCTTTTCAAGTGTAGGGCACCTCACAGTTAAAAGACTCTTGACAGTGGAAACCCAATTGACAGAAAAACACTTGACAGTGAAAAACCACCTGCGAAGCAGAGACTCCAAATAAAGCCTGCTAAAAAAGGGGAAGATTCCACCTGGGGGCCTGGAGGAAAGCCAATTATCTGCCGTCCACCCGTCCAGCTACCTGTTCGTGTAACAGCCAGAAGCAACATGGCTGAGTCCAAGTCACTCGAAGAGCTGAAAATGGAGCGAACAACATTGAAAAGACTTCTTTCTCGACTTACCAACCATATAATGAGGAACCACATGGAGATGTCTGTGGAGGAGCTACAAGGGAGTTTCAAAAGACTCACAGAAGAGGGCTCCAAAGTGATGGATGTAAATGAGGAAATTGAGGCTGCATACATTGCACTGTGTGAGGAGACAGATGCGGAGGGCGCACCTGAGTTAAGCGACCAGCAGAGAGCCGACCTCGAGAAGACAGAGAGAGTGTGAGCAGAAGTTGAAAGAGGGAAAGCACCTAATCCAAGAGACACTATGGACCTCATTTGGTGAGAGGGAACTGACCCTCGCTCTAGAAACTGCAGAGGGAGAGTGCGAGACTGCCTCTCTCATTCAGCCTGACACACCTCTGGAGGCATATGACTTTATGCTCCATCATCTAGAGAAGCTGGTTCATAAAGCCAAAGAAGCGTACCTGACCTGGAACCGTTGGGCTCCACTAACCGAGAGGCAAGACTTAAATCGTCGCCTAACGAAGCTAGAAATCCTGCTTCCCAAGCTGGTGTCAGGAAAGGCCACTCTGATTAAAGCAGCAAAAATTAAAGAGGACAGCAACAGAGTACCTGTCACAGCCCATAGCACAGCTGCTGTTGCTGCCATAAAGCTCAAAGCCACAGCTTTACCAAAGTTTACTGGAAACCAACGCGAGTATTACAGATGGAGGAAAGAATTGGAGGCTCTGCAGAAGCAAGGCGAACCATCTGGGTCCATGGAGGTGAAGAAATTCCAACTGCTTGATAGTCTTGATGAAAGAGTGGCCAAAGATCTACGCCTGTCCATTTACACCTCAGCAGATGAGATCTTCAGAGTCTTGGAAAACCGTTATGGGAACCAAGCCACTATTGCCATTGAGGTTGTCGAGGAGCTATACGCTATCCCACCTGTCCGTGGTAACCAGCCGAGAAGAATCATAGAGCTCATCCAAGCTGTTTGAAAAGCCCTCTATGATTTAAATGAACTAAACAGTGCAGATGCAATAAAAAACCCACTAGTAATTAAATCTATCGAGAGCAAATTGCCAGAGTCCCTGAAAAAAGACTGGCTGCATTATCTGCGGACACCCAAAGCATAAGAGAAAACTCTACTTCTGCAGAAGGTTTAAAACTACTACAAAGCTTCAGGAGAAGAAGGACGCAGTGCAACAGCTCGGAGCTTGCAAGAGGTGCCTCGAAGTCCATAACGAACCCTGCAGAAATACTACGTACCTGTGTGGGAATCCAGAGTGCAGAGACCGACACCACTACCTTCTCTGTCCCTTGCCCAGACAGTTGTCCCAAAGACCCAAGTTTGGTCCAGTGAGAGCTGAGGGGAGAAGATGCACTGAGGCCCAAGAAGAGTTCCTCTCTAAACTTCCACCTGAGCTCGCGCAGCAGGGTCGAAATGCCTTTTGCAACATCGCATCCCGAGCATACAACTCCACTGCAGCAACGCAAGGCCTTCTGAAGGAGATTGGTCTGCATGAGTACCCCGTGATCCTGATGCTCCTTGATGTCACCGCCAACGACGGGCAAAGAATCGGGACATTAATTGATCTGGCATCTGACACGAATTATATAACTCATAAAGCTGCAAGCAAACTGAACCTTCACAGTGAAAATGTCACACTCGTCGTCCATGGCGTCGGAGGGATGAAGGTGTCTGTTGAAACCAAGCGCTACCTCCTCAAGATCCGTATCAGCACTTTAAGAGGGACCCTCAAGTCTCACCAACTGATCTGCTACGGACTTGACAGAATTGCAGAGGTGCACAAGCATGTTCCACCTAATAAGCTGCAGGAGATCTTCCCTGATATTCCCCTCAAAGAGCTCATTAGACCTAAAGAGATCCAGCTTCTGATCAGCCACAAAGAAGGCCAGCTGGTGCCGCAAAAAGTCCGCTCTATTGGTGACCTGGTGCTCTGGGATGGTACACTCGGGAAAACAGTCGGGGGCACGCATCCAGATCTCTTCGAGGAAGTCATCTTGAGTGCCCACACATCCAAGACTCATTTCGCGAGATCTATGAGAACCGCATCAGTCAAATATCGAGAGTTTGCAAAAGACCCAGCTCCCTGCCATTATCCAGATCACTCCAAATCTCAGGCTAGCACAGCCAGCAGCAGCAGAGACTTTCTGAAGTGGTGGAGGTGGGAAAGTATTGGAGCCGCCTGCCAGCCAAGATGTGGAGGTTGTCGCTGGAACTGCCAGCCAGGAGGTAAAGAAATGACGCTTGCAGAGGAGAGGAGATGGAGCTCGTGAGAAATGGCTTGACATACACAACTGGAGATGATCACAGCACTGAACCACACTGGCACGCTAAATATCCGTGGACAGAAGATCCAAAAACGCTACCAAACAACAAGAAAGCAGTAGAAGCAACATTCCTCAGAACTGAGAGGCAGCTGTCAAAAGAACCTGAGTGGAAGAAGGCCTATACTGCGCAAATCAATGAGATGGTGAATAACAGGGCTGCAATAAAGCTGTCCGAAGAAGTCCTGCAGAATTGGACCGGGCCAGTGTGGTACATAAGCCATCTCATCGCGCCAAATCCACACTCAGTCTCTACGCCAGTCAGACTAGTGTGGAACAGCAGCCAAAAGTACAGAGGTCTCAGTCTAAACGATATCCTCATCAAAGGTCCTGATGTCCTGAACCCGATCAGAGCTGTCCTGCTGAGGTTCCGAACTGGTGTCTATGCTGCCCTTGGTGACATCCGCAAGATGTATAACTCCGTCTGGCTGGAAGATCAAGAGGTCCACCTGCACAGATTTCTGTGGCGTAACAGTGAAGATACTAAAATAGAGGATTATGCCATCACAAGAGTTAACATCGGAGACAAACCTGCCGGTTGCATAGCCCAAGTTGCCATGCGAGAGACTGCAAACTTGCCTTCATTCAGTTATTTCAAAGAGAGACGTGTGCTGGAAGAAGATGCCTACGTCGATGACATTCTAACTTCACACAACGACCATGACCATCTAAAATGCCTCACAGCCAACATCGAGCACATCCTGAAAGGTGGAGGATTCTACATGAAGCCTTGGGTCTACTCTTTTCAAAGTGGGAGGAAAGATCTCAAGAGTGAAATGCCCAGAACAGAGCTAAAGACTATGATCCTGCCAAACCAGCTGATGGAAGATGAAAACAAAGCCTTTGGCCTTGGTTACACCGTCGATGATGACAAGCTTCATGTCATGGTTGCAGTTAACTTTTCAAAGAAAAGGAGGAAGATGCGTCTTGGTCAAAACCTACTGGGAGAAGAAGTTAGAAATCAAACTCCGGATCCACTCACTAGAAGAGAGCTTCTAAGCCAAGTTTCTGGCCTGTATGACCCACTCGGCCTTGTGACTCCTGTTAAGCAAAAGGGTGCCATTCTGGTTAGGAGAGCTTTCCAAGAAGCCAAAGTAAGGTACTGCTTAGAACATTTACATTTACATTTATTCATTTAGCAGACGCTTTTTATCCAAAGCGACTTACATTACATTACCAGTGTTACAGTCACTGGAGGCAAGGTGGGTTAAGTGTCTTGCCCAAGGACACAACGACAGTATGAACTGTGGGGCGAGCGGGAATCGATCCTACTACCTTCCGGTTGGAGGACGGCCACTCTACCACTGAGCTACTGCCGCCCACAGAAGACACGTGGGACGCTGCCTTGTCTGAAGGTCTCAGAGAAGATGCAATAAAGCTATTAGAAGAATATGCTGACCTGAGCCAACCGCCCGACAGATCTCTGACTCCACCAGATCTCTGTGCAAAGCCCAGTGCCATCACGTTCTCGGATGGCAGCGAAAACGCTTACGGCGCTGTAATGTATCTTTGCTGGAGCTGCAGCCATGGTGTTGTTGTGAGACTGGTCGAGTCCAAAGCCAAGTTGACCCCTCTCGACCACAGAGGCGATCCTGTGAAAGCTGAGATGTGCGGAGCCGTATTTGCAGCCCGTCTCAAGACCTACTTCCAGAGACACTGCCGACTCCAGGTCGAGAAATGGTACCATCTTGTCGACAGTCAGACCGTCCTGGGCACAATACAGCGTGAGAGTTATGGCTACCAGACCTTCTTCGCAAATCGTGTTGGCGAGATTCAGAGCAGCACCGACGTCCAGGACTGGTGGTGGATTCCAGGGCTAGCAAACATTGCAGACATCATCACCAGAGGTGCTAATCCAGTTGCCCTAACTGAGGACTCCGAGTGGCAGTCGGGTCTGAAGTTCCTCCAACTTCCTGATGACGAGTGGCCGAAAAAAAAATCCGCTAAAGAAGTTGCAGCCCAAACCCGAGACAAAGTCCCAAAGATCCAGAAAAAGACATTTGTAGCAGTACTTACCAGAAGTTGCCTGAAGACTGCACAAGATCCATCAACCGATCCAGTATATGATCCAGCCCGGGCAGAGTCCAGAAGACCAGCAGGAGTAGCAATTCGACAGCTCGTCGATCAAAAGCGCTTCAGCAACCTGAGAAAGTTGGTCGGGACTGTGGCGTGGATCTGGAGAGCAGCTAAAAAGTTCTTGAGTGCTAAGAGCAGAGAACAAGAAAAGTGGGAGGCAGTTCCATCCTCGGGTGTCCTTACAGTCAACGAAAGACGAGACGTGTTCCGAGACCTTTGCCTAGCAGCTCAAGAGGGTGTCAACTTCCCAAGTGCCACAATAAACAGACTTGTCGTTTACAGGGATCAGACAAGTGGACTTCTGGTTTGTGGTGGCAGAGTTCAGACCTTTGAAGATGACCGCAGAGCTGTTCCTCTTCTACCATTCCAAGCTCGGTTATCCACCCTGCTAGCCAGAGAAGCACATAGTGAGGGACACGATGGAGTGGCAGGAACTCTATTGCGAATGAGAAGAAAGGCATGGGTCATAAGAGGAAGAATTATTGCCCAAAAAGTTGTTGACAAGTGTATCTTCTGCAGGAAGGCAAAAGCAAGAACCTGCAAACAGATAATGGGAAACTTACCTGAGGAGAGGTCAAGTCCTGCTGCACCATTCGAGTTCACGTCTGTTGACCTATTTGGACCTTACTATGTGAAGGATGATATGAGGAAGAGAGTAACTATGAAAGTATGGGGTGTCGTATTTTGCTGTATGTCCAGCCGAGCCATCCATGTCGAGTTGGCAAACACACTATCAACAGAGAGCTTTCTGCTTACCAATCAGAGGTTCACCGCTGTCCGAGGCCATCCCCGGAAAATCTGGTCGGATCCTGGTACAAACTTTGTCGGAGCAAGACCTGTCCTAAAAGAAATGTATACTTACCTGAATCAACAGGACAAAGAGTCGCTTGAAGAGTATGCTGCCAGAAATGAGACCACCTGGACGTGGAAAATCCTCCCGGCCGATTCACCTCACCGAAACGGAGCCGCCGAAGCTGCTGTCAGAGTCACTAAAAGAGCCCTCCAAAGTCTTACCAATGTGGAGGACCTTACCTTCAGTGAGTTCCTGACTGCGCTCCAGCTAGCTGCTAATCTTGCTAATGAGAGACCCATCGATGCCAGAGTTCAAAGCCGAGAAGAGCGCATCCACTACATCACGCCAAACAACCTGTTGCTTGGTCGAGCTACACAAAGTGGAGACTTCAAAACTGTCGACTATACCATTTATCCATTCAAAAGACTCAAAGAAGTACAAACTATAGTCAAAAATTTCTGGAAGTCCTGGAGCCAACTTGCTGGCCCGAACCTGTTCGCAGTAAGTGGCATACTGCTGAAAGGAACGTTGCCGTTGGAGACATAGTTTGGCTCTGTGACCAAAACGCACTGAGAGGGCAGTTCAGACTTGCAAGAGTCGTCAGCGTGAATCCTGATTCCAAAAGTGTTGTTCGAGATGTTTATGTGAGGGTCTCTCTAAGCTCCAGCATTTCGGGGAGAAATCCAAAACCGGGTGCCAGAGATCCTGAATTGAGCACCATTCTGCATCGGGACGTCCGGCGCCTTGTGGTCCTCGTGCCAGTGGAAGAGCAGGTCGGAGACCAGCCCACCTTAGAGTGCGATCTTTTCCAGGCATGGCCACAAAAAAGATCGAGTGGGAGGTGTCGCGCTGACCTGGTGGAGGCGTGGCTGGCTTCCGTGTGTATTGCCGTATTGTGGTTGGGGGCTCGTCCGGGATGTCAAGTGTTTTTCTGTCAAGTGGGTTTCCACTGTCAAGAGTCTTTTAACTGTGAGGTGCCCTACACTTGAAAAGGACCAGACTTGGGATTTCACTCAGAAAATATTTATTTTGATCAGTTGATGTAGTAGGATCACATGTAACAGCATGTAACAGACACATGCAACAGCATGTAACAGCATGTAGCAGTGGTAGCAGTGGTAGCAGTATAGCAGCAGGTGAAAAACCTTTAAATAAGTAAGAAAAAGAAAACATTTTTAAATAATCAGGTATTATTCTAACACAGGAAATGTTAAATGCTTTTTACAGGCAACACAGCTTGGTCTTCTATTTTACTCTTTACAAGCAACAATCAACACTATATCAACCTAAGCATTTAGTCTTGGTTACTAGTTTCTCTTGTTTAAAACATGCAGTATTAAATGCTTTAAACTTCACTTGTACATTTACCACATTAAATACCAAACAAAATGAACAGAAAAAGGATTCAAACGAGAATCTATGAAACAAAGTCAATTTAAGCTTACCAATAGTCCGTCAGAATCAAAAGAAAAAGTCCCAGTTCCTCACAGTAAATGAATTTGTGCCTCTGCCGACCGCTCTTCCCGTTGTACCTCTTTCAAATGACTAATGCACGTCTTTTAAACACTGAACCAGGTGCGCTTCCAATTTTCACAATTGAAAACACCTGGTTGAGCCTGAACCAGAGCGCCAGTCAGCGTCGCGCCGGCATACAGAGTGCGCACAGGGAAGGCGGCACGCAGGAGAAAACCCCGACACGCTGAACCACAATACGGCAATACACACGGAAGCCAGCCACACCTCCACCAGGTCAGCGCGACAAACACAAACATGTTTTTTTTCCAGAAAATACATAAGTGCCATTTATTTATTTATTTTGCATTAAAGATGTTAGCATCAACGCTAAAGTATTTTAGCGTAGAGATGTTGATAGCAAAGAGGAGAAGGGAACGCTTGTTGCATTTTTCAAAGTAAAAACACGCCTCTTCCTGTTCGTGCTGTTAAATCATTGGTCACAAGAGGCCGGTGAGCCCATGGTTTGACTCATGCGCTTTGCTTGGCACAATACATGATGGATTAAGATGCATCAATTTGGAAACTCACAAATCTCGCTATGTGAAAAAGTGCTAAAGCGCAAAGAGGATGCTAACGTCTGCTAGCACTAGGGTTGCCACCTGTCCCGGTTTTACCGGGATTGTCCTTCTTTTTAATAACCTGTCCCGGGAAATGTATCCACTCTCCCGGGACACTGAATGTCCCGGTTTTCGAAAGGCTATGTGAATATGTATGTACTGTTCTCGTTGAGGTGTATCAACTCCAACTAAACAGTGAGATAAACTCTCTCTATTCATGAACATGAAGAAATCCGGAGTTCTTTTTATGTAGATTTATTTTTCTTCCCATTGAACTGAATCCATACATATGAGATGACTGATGAAAATTGAGAGAGTGAAACTAGAAAACAAACAGCAAAATACTGTAATTAGCTAAGCCATTTAGCTTTCATGAACATCACTTTTACAGCACAAAATAATCAAATGCTTATAAGTTAACTTAGTCATAACGAAGACCATATACATACAAGCGATGCTTCTGCTGGGGAATCAACATGCAGGACGAATTCTCTCTGAAGAAACGACTGGTTTATCTTTCCATCCAGTCTGCCGTTTCTACCGCGTTCTTTCATGCGGTTTTCCTACTTCCGGTTTTCTCTTACTTCCGGTTTTGCTCAGCAAACAAACGTCAAAATAAGAGTCTGCATGAAACTGAAAGTATACCAAATTAAAAGCATAAACTTTAAACTTATTAAACTTAAATGCCTGAAGGGCAGAACAATGTATGTTCAATTTACTATTTTCTCACTTGAAACAGCCTATGCATTGTGCACAGAGTGGTCGGTGTCTCAGGGTGTCTCTTGTGTGTAGAATGCGCTAAAATTGGCTCTGGGAAGGGTGTGTCGTGTGACGTGACGTAGGCTACGTCATCTAGCGTCTGTCTTGGCAGCTAGCCAGTTACTACAGGCGGCAAATTGAAGCAGTGAGAAGACTGTACGTCCTCAACATCGTTTGTTGTTAGTGTTAACATGGGTGGGGAGACGGAGGATGAAGATGACAGTGTGTCAACAAAGACTGACAGGCCAGTAAAAAAAAAAAAAGAAACGTTCGACCTACTTTAATAATGACTGAAAAATGACAACTACTCCACATGGCTAAAGCAAACACCAGGCGATCCACTTTATGCTACTTGCTCCGTATGCTCAGTTAAAATTCTTGTTAAACAGGAAGGCAAAACTGCATTGGATGACCATGCTAAAACGAAGAAACATCAGAGTCGCGTTCAAGTAACCAGACAAACAAAGGCAATTTCATCATTCATGATTACAAAAAACTCAGAGGACAAAATTACTGTCGCCGAATTAACAGCTACCTATCACGGTGTGCGACATGGCCATAGCTATCTGTCAACTGACTGTGGGAACAAGGTCAGTGCAAAAATATTCAGTGACTCTGATATTGCAACTAAAATGTCTTGTGGCAGAACTAAAAGTGAGGCCTTAGTGGAAAATGTGTTGGCACCCTTTAGCCAGCAAAGATTAGCAGCAGAGTTGCAGAAAGCGCACTATTTTGCAGTATGTTCTGATGCATCCAATTCTGGGCACACGAAATTGTTTCCCTACACAGTCCAGTATTTTTGTGCATCCAAGGGTGTGAAGTTTGGATTGTTAGACTTTTACGACGACTCCAACGAATCTAGTGAAGCCATATTCAAACAAATAGTGTCTATTACTGAGAACATTGGACTTTCAGTCGCCAGATCAGTGCATATGGTGCAGATAACGCATCAGTTAATTTTGGTCGGCACAACTTAGTTTTTCAGGAACTCAGAGAAGCTAACCCACAAATTGTGAAGGGAAATTGCAAGTGTCACATCAAAAATGTCGCCGCCCTCGGCTTCAGGTTCTTTTCCGATCACCGCAGGGCCGGCTAGTATGAGTGTTGCTGCCCTCCCAGCGGTCCCAGTGGACTTCAAAGTCCCAGTACGCCGCCACAGAAACTATTTATAACACACAATAATGTCGAATTAACGACCACACTATGAAAATTCAATAAAGCCACACAGCATGCAGGTTATACGGGACACGTCCCTTTACTTAGCGTTTTAAGGCGGTGTACAGGTTCCTTTTCCGGGTCCCCTCTTGGTCCGCGAAGATACGGCCAGTCGCTCCTCAATTCCTGGCTCGGTCCCTCTCTTGAAGTGGGAGACGGCGCTGTGGACAGGGGAAGGCGGTCTCAGTCACACAATCAAAACAGCTCGGGTAGGTATAACCTCCACACAGTTATGGACACTTCCCTCTACTTAGCTGGTTCTGAGCGTTGTATGTGGTGATCGTTGAGGTTTCTATGGCTTCCCTTTGCCGTTCGCTTGTCCTTCACTCCGTGCTGTTCGGTCTTCCTTCCTTTTCCGTTCCTTTCTCCGTCTCTCGCTCTCCGTTTCTCTGCCTCCTGACTGTCCTTCTATTGGGCCTTTTAAACTAGACCCGGGCACATCTTATTGGTCTCGGTGATTTCGCAGGTGTGGTGGGCGTTCCCCAGCACGAGTTTGTCCGTGCGTCACCAAAATTTAAAGGGGCCGCGCACTCACACAGAACACACAAAACAATACAAAGGAGAAGCAAGGCACACCGTGACATTTTCCCCCCACCTTTAACATTGGTCGTCCCGGCCAACTAGACCCGATACCTTCTGGGCTGGGTGCCAAGAGTGGTACGCTGTGAGCGCCTTAGGGGTGGAGGGGGCGCAGGAAGGTCAGGTGGGGCATGCTGTGGTGCAGGTCTGGGTTGTTCCGCCGGAGGGACCATCGGGGGAACAACGAGCCTCAGTAACCAGAAGGTCAGCGGTGGGGGCTCCTCAGGGCAGTTTGGTCTTACGGCAGGCTCTTCTTCCTGTAACACCATGCGAGTGGGGCCTTCCTTACCCTCTGGCCGAATAACGTAGACTGGGTGGTCCGTCCTGAGTGGGTGCATCACCACATACGGGTCGGGCCCCCATCTTGCGGACAGTTTACCTCGTTCCCTCCTGCGGAAGTTTCGCACCAGCAACAGTTCTCCTGGGAGCAGGGGGACGAGTCGAACACGGTTGTTGTAGCGGGCTTGGTCCCGGCCCTGACATCGCTGGATCCGTTCGGCGGCCATTTGGTACGCGTGGCTCAGGGGGGGGTCCAATTGGGCCACCCAATCAACTGGCAACCGCGCGTGCCTACCGAATACGACATAATGTGGAGTTAAGCCAGTACTACGGTGGATAGTGTTATTGTAGGCCTGGATTAGGGCGGGCAATTTGTCCGGCCACTGTCTCTGCTCCGTGTCGGTCAAGCAGTTCAATAGTTGTAGCAAGGTCTGATTAAACCGTTCGCACGCTCCATTCCCTTGGGGGTGATATGCGGTAGTCCGGTCCTTCTTGCTACCGTAAAGCTGACAAAGCTGTTTCATCAGAGACGATTCAAAGGCCGCACCCCGGTCCGACAGTATCCTCTCGGGACAGCCGAAGGTCAGGATCAGGTGCCGGTATAGGGCCTTGGCGGTGGTCTCTGCTGACTGGTCCCGCGTGGGTACTGCAAAGGCATATTTAGAGAACAAGTCAGTCATAACAAGAATATACTGGTAGTAGTCCCCTGGCCTCCCCAGAGAGAGGTAGTCAACTCCTACAAGTTCGAACGGGTAGGACGTGTGAATGGGCATCAGCGGGGCTCTGCCATCGGGGCCGGCCTTATGACGGACGCAGTGGAGGCAGCCCCTACTCCACTCTTCGCAATCCTTGTCCATCCCGGGCCAGTAGCAGCGCTGCTTCAGGGCATTTGCGGTCCGGTCTCGACTGGGGTGACCCATTCCTTCGTGGTAGGACTTCCACACCACCTGGGTCTCCTGTCTGGGTACAATAGTCTGTAAGATCTTAAGCCCCGTCCCCGGTTCTTCCCATCACCTCTTCAGGGTGCCCCCTTCCACCTCAATTCTGTCCCACTCTCTCAGCAGCGCTTTCAGGTATAGGGAGTCCCCTTCACGTACCTCCGGGCGGGCCCTCCGTTGGTCCTTCTGTTGTCGGAGATAGTGTAGGTCGGGGTCCGTCCCTTGGCGCTGCTCCCATGCGGTCCCCCGCCGTTACCTGTAAGGTTTGAGTCGGGCCCCCGTCTCCCTCAGGCAATTTGGACAGGGCGTCCGCGTTCCTGTTTTGGGTCCCAGGCCGATACTTCAACGAGTATTTAAAATTAGCCAACTGGGCCACCCACCTCTGTTCCACTGCCCCCAATCGAGCTGTATCCAGGTGCACCAGGGGGTTATTATCGGTGAACGCGGTGAACTCGGCCCCATACAGGTAATCCTTAAACTTCTCGGTTACCGCCCATTTCAAGGCCAATAGCTCCAACTTAAAGGAGCTGTAGTTCTGGTCATTCCGCTCGGCCGGCTGGAGACTGCGACTCGCGTATGCCACGACCCGCTCCTGGCCGTCCTGTACCTGGGCTAGCACTGCCCCTAGACCCTCCAGGCTGGCATCTGTGTAGAGACGGAAAGGTATTGTGAAATCGGCATATGCTAAGACAGGCGCATTTACCAATGCTTCCTTCAGGTGGTCGAAGGCCTGTTGACATTCTGGGGACCAAGTGATGGGGACTGGCTTCCCCTGGGCGGTGCCGTGAGTCAATGCATGTAAAGGTGAGGCAATTTTTGAAAATCCAGCTATGAACTGCCGATAATACCCGGCAAATCCAAGGAACGATCTCACCTGCTTCACTGTCTGGGGTACAGGCCAGTCCTTCACTGCTGCAGTCTTGGCCGGGTCCGTGGCCACCCCCTCCTCGCTAATCACGTGTCCCAGGTAAGTCACTCTCCTCTGGAACAAGCAGCACTTCCGAGGCTGAAGTTTGAGGCCGTGTTCCTCTAGTCTCCGGAACACCTCTTCCAGATGGGCCAGGTGGCTGTCAAAGTCTGCGGAAAACACAACTACATCGTCTAAATAAATGAGTAGGAAGTCGTTCACCAGGTTACCCAGGCAGCGTTGCATCAGCCTCTGGAAGGTTACGGGGGCATTACAGAGGCCAAAAGGCATCCTCTCGAATTTGTAGAGGCCAACTGGAGTGGTGAAAGCCGTCTTCTCTCGATCCGCCGGGTCCACTTCCACCTGCCAATACCCACTCGCCAGGTCCAAAGTGGAGTACCACTTGGCAGTTCGCAACCCCGTCAGGGATTCTTCGATGCGTGGGAGGGGGTAAGCATCTTTGTGCGTGAGGGCGTTCAACCTGCGGTAGTCCACACAAAACCTCCAGGAGCCGTCCTTCTTGCGCACCAACACAATAGGCGCGGCCCAGGGGCTCGAGCTCTCTCGGACCACCCCACTTTTGAGCATGTTAGTAAGCAGGGACCTCAGTTCGGGGTATAAGCTCGGCGGCACCGGTCTGTAGCGCTCCCGGCTGGGTGGGGCCGTGCCCGTGGGGATTTGGTGTTTAACCACCCCCGTGTGGCCGAAATCCTCGTCGTGGCGGGAGAAGACCCGTTGCCACCGCTCTAGCAGGTCGGTCATCTTCCTCTGTTGGGCTTCGTTCAGACCATCCCCTGTAGTGCCATCACCGGGTGTGAGCCCTCCTCCGCATCAGTCCTGTGGGCCACTCGCCTCACCGCCACCTCAATGACGTCCGGTTCTACGCTGTTCAACACCAGCTCTTGCTCGTCCTGGACGTCCACGGCATCTACCCCGGTGACCCAGGCCAGCGGCTCCCGCTGGGGGACCTCTACGGGGTAGGGATTTGGGTTGCAGAATCGACACGGCGCCTTTCCACTCCGTACGGTGGCCAGAGTCCTCCCGACCCGCCACTCGTAGTCACTGTTGGGGAGAGGTTCAATAGTCACAGTTCCATCTACATTTGGATTGTTTACCTGCAGCCACAGAACCATCTCTGTGTGTGGGGGAATGATGACCGGGGGCTGCCGTGGGAGCCTTGCAGTTCCTTCTATTACCGGTGGGGGACCACTGTCGGCAACTCGCTGACACTCAATGAAAGCCTTGCTCCAGACTTCTCCCTCCGCTGAAGTCAGTGTAGTTTTGAACGCCGCCACTCCCGGGTGACTGCCTTGGGTAAGTGAGGACCACAATCCTTTAATAATGTTCATGCACAAAATGCCCTTACCTGGGCCCAGACAACTGTCATCCACTATCATTATCCCCTTCTCTTCACTCACTCCCCCCACCCGGCAGTCTGCTATCACGTAGCCAATATAGGGGATCCGTAGTCCATTGGCCGCGCGTAGGGTCAGCCACGGGATTTCGGTAGCCGTGTTCATTTGTGTGGTTCCCAGGTATTTGCGAAACAGGCTCTGGCTCATCATAGTAACCTGTGATCCTGTATCAAGCACAAAAGGGATAGCACAGTTATTTATATTTACCACTACATCAGGGCACTCACCGACAAGAGCTGCCTTCCGTTGTCTGTGTAAGGCCTCTGTAGACTGGCGATCAGTGTCCGACGAGGTTTGTAGTCTAGGCCCTTGAATAACTGCCCCCACCGTGTGGCCCTCCTCTGTAGGGGCAGCTAAAAATCCTGTGATCTTTGCGGGCAGTAGCGTTGCATATGTCCAGGTCGGCCACAGCGGTGGCAGACCGGCCTCCCCTGTTCATCCCAGCGGAAAATAGAGTTACCCGGGAACTGGGGTCCGGTTCGTGAGGGCCGGGCCGGGGACTGACTATGGTGACTCAGCTGTTTTTTCAGGTCCTCCACTAGGGTGGCCGAGAGTGTCTTCATCTGTGCTGTGAGCTCGTCCTTCATTTCCATAATTCGGCCCTTAATTCCGAATGAATTTGGTCTCTCAGCTGCTCCGACCTTACCCCTGCAGGTTTTGGCTGTCCCCCCATAGCCACGTAGCTGGCGAGGGCCGGCTCGTTGTCCTCCTGCAGCTCTCGCTCCAACGCCCGTGCCTCCTTACATGCAGCCTTAAACGACAAATCGTCCCACCGGCGCATCTGGCGACCGAGTTCTTGTTTAATCGGTCCTCTCCTCAGGCCCACCATCAGCTGATCCAGGAGGAGGTCTTCGGCGTCCTCAGTCCCGTCCTCGTCTCTCTCCTGCCACCTGTAGAACGCCTCCCGCACGCCTCCATTAAAGGCATTAATGGATTCTTCGGCCTTCTGTTTGCAATTAAAAAAGTCTATGCGAGACTGGGTTTTAGACGCTGGCTGGGTGTACAGAGTCTGTAACAAGTCCAGGATTTTAGTGCTAGTGGCTTTCTCCTCTGGCTCAACTAGTCTTAATTCTCTCTTCGCGTCTCCCTCCAGTGCCCCCAAGACAAAATCAGCCTGTTGCTGAGGATTCAGGCCTTGTGCCCTCAGCATCGCCTCCACCTGCGCCCTCCATTCCCCAAATTTAGCCGGTTCGCCTCCAAACTTTGGCACCCATGCGGCCCCCATAAACCAAGGTACCATAAAATTAGCGTTAATAGCTGGACTGCTACTCAGCCCCTCTTGCTCCATTTCTCTGTGGTACTGGTGATCCTGTCAACTACGCCAAAAATGTCGCCGCCCTCGGCTTCAGGTTCTTTTCCGATCACCGAAGTTGTACCACAAAGAAATACAAGGGGACTGAGTTTACAATTTAAAAAGTCAAATTTATTAAAACACGCAAGATAAAAACAACAATGATCTATCTAAAGAGCCCAGCAAGGGCTTTGAAAGCTAATCCACGGTTTGCAGGTAAAGTCCGGGGATTGTGTGAAGAAACAGTGTTTTTAGAGGAGTAGTTTGGTTGTGGTCCTCGCCCTCCAGTCCGTGCCGCAGGGCCGGCTAGTATGAGTGTTGCTGCCCTCCCAGCGGTCCCAGTGGACTTCAAAGTCCAAGTACGCCGCCACAGAAACTATTTATAACACACAATAATGTCGAATTAACGACCACACTATGAAAATTCAATAAAGCCACACAGCATGCAGGTTATACGGGACACGTCCCTTTACTTAGCGTTTTAAGGCGGTGTACAGGTTCCTTTTCCGGGTGCCCTCTTGGTCCGCGAAGATACGGCCAGTCGCTCCTCAATTCCTGGCTCGGTCCCTCTCCTGAAGTGGGAGACGACGCTGTGGACAGGGGAAGGCGGTCTCAGTCACACAATCAAAACAGCTCGGGTAGGTATAACCTCCACACAGTTATGGACACTTCCCTCTACTTAGCTGGTTCTGAGCGTTGTATGTGGTGATCGTTGAGGTTTCTATGGCTTCCCTTTGCCGTTCGCTTGTCCTTCACTCCGTGCTGTTCGGTCTTCCTTCCTTTTCCGTTCCTTTCCCCGTCTCTCGCTCTCCGTTTCTCTGCCTCCTGACTGTCCTTCTATTGGGCCTTTTAAACTAGACCCGGGCACATCTTATTGGTCTCGTGATTTCGCAGGTGTGGTGGGCGTTCCCCAGCACGAGTTTGTCCGTGCGCCACCAAAATTTAAAGGGGCCGCGCACTCACACAGAACACACAAAACAATACAAAGGAGAAGCAAGGCACACCGTGACATAAACAACACTGTCAAAGCAGCTAATCGTGTCTTTAGTGCTGGAGGGTGTGATGTGGAGGCCTTTGTGCTGAAGGTGTATAGTGAATTCAGTTGTTCTGCTAAAAAAAGTGGAATTGCTTAAGGACTTCTGTGAATTTACTAATACAAAATACAGGGAGATTCTGAGGCATGTCCCCACACGCTGGCTGTCTTTGCTGCCTGCTATACAGAGGATTTTAGAGTGTTGGCCAGCTTTAGAGTCTTATTTTGTATCCCTGGGAAAGGAGGACTGTCCAAGTATCATCTGGACATTTGTGTGTGGTGCAAGTGATGCAGAAAATGTAGACTGTACTGTAGCTGAATGTATTCTTGCATTTATGCACAATGTGATGCAAGAATTTGATTCAACTATTAGAGTGCTTGAGAGTGACAGTGCTACTGTGATTGACGTTTACTCTGTGATGAACCGATTGCGCAGTCAGCTGATCGCAAGGCGCACAGACAAATTCTATGGCAGCAAAGCAAAACAAATACTGAGGAGCCTTTTACCCCAGCGACAGGAACAGTTCAGGAGCCTGGTGGACAGATTTTTTGAGAAGGCAGTGCTGTATCTTGAGGATAAATTTGTCTTCAATGACCAGGTTCTTGCACACATTGGCTGTCTCAGCCTTCATGAAGGACAATCACTGCAGTGGTCAGAGTTGGAAGTTTTAGTGGAAAAACTGGCCCTGGATGTTGAAGAAGACAAGCTGTATGGTGATGTAGTCATTCAGAATGAGGTTTTACACACCATTCCAACAGACCTTACCCCAGACAGAAAGTGGGCCTATTTTTTTAGCAAGGCAACTGAATCCACCGAGCTGTTGAAAGTAGTTGCTTTTGTTTTTTCCATACCAGTCAGTAATGCCTATGCAGAAAGTGTGTTCAGTCATATGGAGGATGTTTGGTCCGATAAAAGAAACAGACTGTCAGTTGCAATGGTGAAGTCTGAGCTTCAGGTCAGATTGAATTTCAAATTGTCATGCACTGAATTCAAGACATTCATTGAAGAACAGAAACCACTGATAGCTGCAGCAAAGGAAACGCCAAGTATAGATGGAAGACTAGGTAAGCTAAGGCCTATTTATGTATGATTTTGTTATTCCAATGTCAGATTGAGACATACTAAATAAAAGTGGCTATATATGTGGCTAAGGTATGGTAAATGCAAAACTAATAATGCCATCCCTTTACTTATTTCTTTAGCAAAGAGGAAGCAAAAGCAAGCACAAGTACCAGTATCTAAGCAATCAGGTAAGCTATAAGTTAAGTAAGATAAGTGAGAATACTTGAAATGTTTAAAATATTCATGAGTCATGACTAAGCACAATCTTACTGCAAAAAGGCCAATTTTGTGTTGTGGGTCTAATGTCTAATGGACATTTTTACTTGTGAGCAAAGCGGTAGTCCGGTCATCGATATGTCCAGGTTTTTTATCAGACATACAGTAGGTGGCAACCCTAGCTAGCACTGAGTGCTAGCTGTGTCTTTTTTTGCTGCTCAGAGAAGTTTTGCACAAAAACCCGGGTTCTCAAAAAGACTAAAGCAGCGTTCACACCAAACGTGAATTGCGCGAATAAATCGCGCTATTCGCGCGTAGTTGGACGCTTGAACATTTTGAGTTTACTCGCTTCATTCGCGCGTGAAATTCGCTTCATTCGCGCGTGAAAATTCACTCAACAACAGACGCGAATTCGCGTCATAGGAGGGGCTTCTGCCAGACGGGTTGTCTTCCGGTCTTGTTAAAGAATGGTTGAGATGGATTTTATCGATAAAGTAGCAGTGCTCTATTTACTTTGGAGGACTGAAAAACGGCGTGAACCCGTTCGGCGCTGTGCGGGGGTCCATCGGATGCTTCAGAGACGGACCCAGCTCCGTAAGTTTCACAAACTTCTCCAGGAGCTGCGCCTGGATGACGGCCGCTTTCAGCGGTACTTCCACCTGACCCGGCCCCAGTTCAATGACCTGTTGTCCCGTGTCGGTGCGTGGATTTCCCGCAGGACAGCAACTACAGACGCTCTATTCAAGTCTGTCCATCTGTCTCCAGTCAATATTTGATGTGATTATGAGTAATTAATATGTGGACAACTACAGTCTTCTGAACACAGTTATCAGTCCTACAGTCAATATAGTATTATGTCTATAAAATCGTATTTAGAATTGTATTTATAACAGTGTGTTGTATCTCTTATTTGTTTTTATTTCTTTAATAAATGGAGCCAGCCTCCAAAAAGAATCTATGACTCATGGCTTGTTTCTCATTAATACAACACTGGTCCAATCATAAATAACTGTTTTCTTACTGTACTATTGTAGATGTGTTTACAATAGAATATAATAAAAATGAACAAGTGTTTACCATAAGTAATCTAGTCTTAAATACTGAACATTATAAACTTTCTTCTATTTATTCTAAATAAATCAGTCTGAAATATTGAAATGTTTGTGACAAACACATCAAAACCTTCGGTCATTATATAAAACATTTATTTAAAAAAAATGGAATTATCAAACTATACACAACTTAATGCACTATTTCTGAGCAGGAATAAAAGAATCCTAAAGTGAAGGAGAACAGAGAGAGTCTGGTTTATTCCCTGCTGTGACAGCTGCATCATTTTAAAAACTATACACTGGGTTCCAAATGAAGCAGAACTGTGCTGCTTTCATAGATTAATGTATGTATTTGAAATTTGACAAATTGTTTCGTCCAAGACAGTAACTTCTGCAGAGAAGGGACCAGACTCAAGAGAAGATCCTCTGAACCTGGAGCTACAGCATGTGTTCTGAGAGCTTCTGAACTACGTCTTCTCCTGGGGTCTTCTCTTTGGTTGCTCTGTATTAAATGACACATGAAAAAGGCAGAAAAACATTATCAACTCATTAACAAACCACCAGGGTTGTGTTTGTATCTGAATGTAAGAGGCTATGAGGGCTTACTGTAAATGATTGTATATGATATGTATTTATTGCCTGTACACACCTGTGGATACAGCAGCAGATGTGGATGGGGCAGGCTGCAGCAGCAGGATTTCGCAGGGGGGGTGCCCAGGCTCATTGGCATCAAAAGTCAGCTCTGTCATGACAATATATATATAATATACATATTATATTATTAAATTATAATACAAGTTAACATTTGAACATTACACCAGTCACAAACAACACATATCCTCTATAAACTCGGCGGTGGAAAACTAGTTATAAAGTACGGCAAATTAGCTCAGGCTTTAGCTAGCTAGTTGGCTCAATATATACGACTCTAAAGAATTAAAAGGCGTTTTTTTGCAACTTACCAGAGTTTCCGACCCCCTCACTCACTTTCCTTCGAGCAAGAACTTTTAAGATTCCTTGCTCTGAAAAATGACGAAGATGTTTGTATTCCACAGGCTGCCCGATAACCGTCCTCCATTGTTGTTTTGGATTTCTGCCTCTACGGTCCGCCTCCGTTCGTAGCACGTCAATACTAGAGCAAGCTCCTGATTGGTTAACGCGACGCGAATTTCTCCAAAAGTTCAGATTTTTCAACTTGCGCGAATGAAGTGTTGGACGCGTTTCGCGCGTCAAAACGTTCAATTCGCGCTATTCGCGCCGCCTCATTCGCGCGAATCGCGTCATTCGCGCCGCCTCATTCGCGCGAATCGCGCCGCAGGACTTCCACGCGCGTCTAATCGTCATTGACTTAACATGTAAATCACTCGCGCTTAACGCTTAATTCGCGTTTGGTGTGAACGTACCTTAAGAGTCAGTGGTCTTCAATGATTATTTGACCTTTTCCACTGTTTCCAGTACAGTACAGTTTTCCTCTCCCAGACCTCCAGCCTCACCAACTTAGTCTAGCTTGGGCCCAGAAAACAGCCCTGTGTCTCCTGTGGAGAGACAGACACAATATTTCATATTTTATGTAAAATGAGGAGCACCTGTACGTAGTTCTGTCAGCACGTGCACCGCTCTAATGTACTCCTCAGATAATGGCTATTCATATCTTTGATCTAATTTCAAATGTGAACTTGGTTATAATGACACAGGCCGTATGTAAAGTGTTGAAGTAACATATATTACTGTTACTACATGACTACAGTTGAAGAATGAACTGGAATAAAGCTTTATCAGCACATTAAAAAAGAAAAGTGGCTCCACTATTTCAGCTGTGAAAATGGCTAAGTACTGCCCCCTGGTGGTTTGACTTGGACATGCTTTGCCTTTTTCACCAGCTGTCCACATTAAAGAAAACTCGTTTATAAAAAACAATACATATTTAAACTAATCTAAATAGAACCTAAAAAAAGAGAAAAAATAAAAACGATGTGGATTGAGGATTGTTAATAATTCAATCAATCTTTATTTGTTTAGCACTTTACAACAGCCAAAAGGAAAACCAGAGTTCTTTACATTTAAAGCAGGACAACATTTAATAATAATAATAATAAACTTTATTTTATAAAGCGCCTTTAAAGGCAACTTCTCAAAGCGCTGTACAAAAACAAGCAATACAAAAACAAGCAATACAAAGTTCAAACAATTAAAAGTAACATCAACTATCAAATGCTAATTTAAAAAAATAAGTCTTAAGTCTACCTTTAAAAATGTCATAGCCCTGTGCTTCCCTAAGATCAGGAGGCAGAGAATTCCAAAGGAGCATAGGAAGAAAAGGCCCCGTCACCCATAGATCGTAGGCGTGTTTGAGGAACAACATCACTTTATCAATTCTGAGATCAGGTGCAGAGTCGTTATTGACACTGCTCCATTCATGTGCTGTGGTTGTTGTTCTAGGGTGCAACTCTTTTGTTTTAGATTTCAAAACACTATTATAAATAATAGGCAACATGAATCTGAGACCACCTCCTCTGTTCATAGAGGGCTTTTCCATTTTCACAAAAATGGCTTCCTTCACCCCTCTCTCAAACCATCTGGCCTCTCTGGCCAAAATTCGGACATTGCTGTCCTCAAAGGAATGCCCTTTCTCTTTGAGGTGGACTGCAGACTCAGGTCCTCTAGGTTTGGCTCTTCTGTGCTGATACATCCTCTTGTGAAGCCCAGTCAATGGTTCAGATTTGTTGATGACACGCCCTAACGACTCTTATATCAGGAGTCACACTTTCCTTTCATAGCAATTGACCATGAGACCAGAACACCCTGGTCCATCAGGTTTGGTTTCAGGGGAAACTCCTCCCTCTAGAGATATAAGCTCAGTTGATCTCAGAATTGATGAAGTCTCTTGGAATTAGAGACACAATTTCTTCACCTTTTTCCAAGATGACCTGGATGACTGAGAACATTTACATTACATTTAGTCATTTAGCAGACCATTTTACATTCAACAGTGTTACATTTACATTTGTACATTTTAGTTGACTTTTTCATTTTAAAGCAATTTACATTAAGGTTCCATTCAGTTCAGTTCACTCAGTTCAGTTTTATTAGCCATTTGCAGTATAAAACCACATTGGAAAAAATGTGCAAGAAGCTCAAAGTACAATGTCAGACACATTAAAGACATAACATAAAACAGATAAGCAGATGCCACATAAAAGTTCAAAAGTAAAATGCTGTAATAAAAACCACACATAAATATAAAGTGCCTAATTTAAAGTGCTTTGTTTAAAATGATTACAGCTTGGGGAAAAAAACTGTTTAAATGGCGATCAGTAGAACATTTGACTGAGCGATACCTTCTCCCTGAGGGAAGCATCTCAAAGAAGGTCCCTGCAGGATGGCCTGAAGCATTGTTAACAAGTTTTAAAGCTCGATTCAAGAGTCTAGCTTTATATGTAACCTCCAGGAGCGGCAAAGTTCAGCCAATGATCCTGCTGGCTGAGCCAACCACTTTGTTCAAAGCCTTCTTCTCTTTCAAGGTGAGATTACCAAACCACAAAGTAATACAATTAGTTAGAACACTCTCAATTACACAATAGTAAAAATTCAAAAGAATTTTAGTATTTCGAGTAAACTCTCAAAGCCTATGTAAAAAGAAGAGGCGCTGTCTCGCTTTCTTAGCAATGCTAGTCGTATTTGAGCTCCATTTCAAGTCAAGAGAAAGAGTCACACCCAAAAATGTACATTTCTCAATAATCTGCACATCAGAATCATAGATGGTAACAGGCAACTGATTCCTATTGTGACAAAAATCAATAACGAGTTCACACGTTTTTGAAGTGTTCAAAAGCAAGTTGTTTTTTTTACTCCATTGAATAACATTCTCCACCTCCTCGCGATACTGAGATTCATCGTTTGAACTAATCAGCCCAATGATAGTTGTATCATCGGCATATTTGATTATTAAAAAATAGCATTCTAGCATATGATTTATGTGCATCAAGATGCTAATAGACAGAGTTCAAAGCAAAGGAAATGGCATCCTCAACACTTCTGTTTTTCCTATATGCAAATTGTAGTGGGTCCACAGACATAGGGATTTGATCTCTAACAAAGTCCAACACCAACCGCTCAAAGGTTTTCATCAAGACAGATGTGGGGGCCACTGGCCGATAGTCATTCAAACACGTCACAGGTGTCTGCTTGGGCACTGGAATTATGATTGATCTTTTAAAACTAACTGGAACAGTGCACTTCCCAAGTGACATGTTAAAAAGATCAGTCAGAACAGGAGCAAGTTGCTCGGAGCACAGTTTAAGGACACGAGGAGGAATACAATCCAGACCAGGTGCCTTCCTAACCTTCGTCCTGGACAAGATAATCTGGACATCCCTCTGAATGATGGTAAAACTCTGCTCATTACAAGCCGAAAAAACAACAGGTTCAACATATCCAGTTTCAAAACGACAATAAAACTCATTAAGTTCGTTTGGCAAGGATGGATCAACATTAATGATAGATCCTCCTTTAGGTTTCCAAGCGATGATAGAATTTAACCCTTGCCACATACGTTGAGGGTCCGCCTCCGTGAAATGTCCCTCTATCTTAGCTCCATAGCCTCGTTTAGCAGCTTTAATAGACCGTATCTGGACAACTTATAAGCAACAGCATTACCAGATTTAAAAGCCACGGCCCGCTGTTGTATTTTCCTATTTACATCCGCATTGTACCACGGGTTCTGACTAGCATGCCGTTTTATTACCTTTTTTGGAACACAGCAATCAATGCAGAAGTCGATATGCCCAGTCACTGCATCACAATACTCATCCAAATCTTCTGAATGGAACACAGACCAATCAGTAGCATCAAAGCATCCCTGTAATTTCATTTCACTCTCCTTCGTCCAGCACTGAACAATACATGACGAAGGTTTTAATTGTTTATTCCTCTGTATATATGTAGGAAGAAGTAACACAGAAGAGTGATCTGATTTTCCAAAAGCTGGTCTAAGACTAGATTGGTAAGCAGATTTTACATTACTGTAACAGTGATCCAGGATATGTGCTTTGGATGTTTAACATGCTGATAGTAGTTGGGAAAGACAGTTTTAAAATTACACTTATTAAAATCACCAGCTACTATAGCCACGGCATTAACATGAGAGTTCTCAAATGTAATGTAATGTCCCAGCTTAGGGGTCAAATGTACGGCGTGTGTAGCAATACCTCCGCCCAGTCCTTTCTCTCTGCTCCCGAACTCCACGGCCCGACTTCTGGCCTCGCTTGCCTCGAGTGGGGCACACATCGAAATCAGCACACCTCAGACCAGTATTGACAAATGACGATCCACAAACTTCCTCACAAATCATTAAGTGTCTCGCGGCCATAGCTTAAAGTGGCAGTGCATCAAAGACAAAAACAAATAAAAACAGACAACACACAAAAAGCTCTTGCTACGGCGTCATACCTCGGCCCCATCTTGGACCTTAGCCATACAGGCCAGTGATACAGCTGGAACACGACTGAAGGCAAGGTGGGTTAAGTGTCTTGCCCAAGGACACAACGACAGGGAGAGCGGGAATCGAACACCTACCTTCCGGTTGAAGGACAACCGCTCTACCACTGAGCCACTGATTCAGTGTAGTGAATAAGTCCAGGTACACAGAGCAACAGAGAGAGGTGGATTTGAAAGCATTCAAACATAAGAAATGAGACAAAAAATATAAAATAAAATAGGAGCATGTGGTTGTATTTTAATAATATTTATAAATATTATCACAATGTTTAGTGCAGACTTTGGTGTCATTGTTTTCAATTGTTCTATTAAAAGTTTTATTAAAATGTAAAATAGTAACTGTACTTTTTATAACAAAAATATTCATATTTTATGAAAACAATGAATTAAAAAATTGCTTGCTGACACAAAAAAAAAAAAAAAAAGCTGCTAAATTGTGAATAAAATAAAAGGCTCTGAGTGATACTAACTTAAAAGCTGTTTGGTAGTCATTAGAGCTCGGCTTAAAAGGAGCCGAGCTCTTATGACTCCCAAACAGCTTTTAAGTTAGTCAAAGAGCCGAATCTTTGAGAAGAGCTAGATTTCCCATAACTTATTGTTTTATTTCACTTTATTGCTCTCTAAACCATATCTGTTTTATTTTGGTATAATCATCAAGCAAAAGTAATAATTGAAATAGTAAGGATACTGTTTCTTTTTTCATAATTTTGCTCAATATTTATCAAAGTAAAGCAGTTCATTGTACGAGCGCCAAAGCCCCTGCACGTTTCCTGGAGCGCAGTGGCTCTGGGTCATGGTTTATAACTATTGGTCCATGGTCCTATAACATGATCCTGAGCAGCTCCAACAATTGCTCTGTAGTGAAATCATCGACCTGCCACAGTGAGCAACCCCCACAGGAGATGGCCATGGGTTGAACCTCACCTCTGGGATTCTTTCCAGAGGTCTCATTGTTTTGTTAAGACCTGGCGACCAGTCACACATGATGAACAGTTGTTTTACAAATACTCCAAAGCCATTAAGAGGCTCACTATCCCTGTCTGATTTCTCCAAAAGGAGATTGAACGTGTCTTTTTAAATAAGTCCAGATGGCCCAATGTTGTTATTAAGTCTTGGAGTGACCCAGTTTTATGATCCTAGGTTGCGTGGTACCCAGCACCCTGTCAGGACAATCGTAAATCCTTTGCGATAAGACTGTTTATCCAGCTCTTCGAGAACATTTTATGACCATCTAATTGAACACAGGAATCCTTTTGAAGTGTAAAAGACTTGAGACTTCTGGGATGATACCATACTGCCCTCTAGTGACAGTATGGATGAACACCGCTAAGTCTTTCATCGAACCAACAGAGAAAGAGTTTCAAAGGACATTGTGTTATTGTGTTTATGCCATTAAAAGTGTGTATCTAAGTATATGGTAATGCTTCCCCCACGGGATCTGGAGTCATAACGAGAAGAATCGACTCTTTACATCAGTCTCACAAGTTTACAGTTAATAAAATTGTGGAATGAATTTATGTGTGTTACAGCATGCGTAAAGATGCATTCTATCGGTATGAATCTGCAGTGCTAATGTATTTTCTAGGTATGAATCCTACGGTGCAAAGCGATATGGATTTATATGTGTTTAAATATTCAATGTTACTTTGTGGAAGATAAAGGGTTATTTGAATTAAAATTTAGTTGGGATAACTTCCCCAAACCAGGCCGTACCCCAAACACGCACCAGGCCAGCTATACAAATATGTATAAATATAATAATAATAAAAACTTGAATAGCATGTACCACAGCAAACGCCACAGTCTTTCATGTCCTGTGCACTTGACTGTTTTAGCACATATTTTATCAGAGTTAGAATTTTACACCTTAGCAAAGATGTCTTTTCCTGTCTCGCCTAACTTCAGCTGCAAGTATTACACCTACAGTATAGACGGGCAACAACCATCTGCCTTGAAGGCGTGAATGCAGAGAATAGAGGCATTTGTTGTTTATGTCATAGGAGTCATAAATATTCTACATATGGTGTGTTTTTTATACAAAGTAACACCATGAATTTATTTATTTATTTATTTTATTTAACCTTTATTTAACCAGGAGAGTCCCACTGAGATTACAAATCTCTTTTGCAGGGGAGTCCTGGCCCCATGTGTGTTTAGGGGGGGACTATTGTACATGTTTTTTGGTGGTAGGGGAAACCGGAGTACCCGGAGGAAACCTACGCAGACACAGGGAGAACATGCAAACTCCACACAGAAAGGCCCGGCCCTGGATGGGAATCAAACCCAGGACCTTCTTGCTGTGAGGCAGGCGTGCTAACCACTTTGCCACTGTGCCGCCAAAAAATGGAATAAAAATTAATGAATAAAATGGTCCTGATAAAGATCGATTTAAATGTGCACTATCGTTACACTATTTTCTACCATTCCAGTTTACTTTGATAGATTGATGCAACAATTGTGCCTTGTGAAACACCAGTCTCAGAGGCAATGTTTCTTAATAAAGACACCTTCTAAGAACCTAAACACAATGGCGGAGTGGGTAATCAGGAAAGCCGGGACGTTTTCCAGTGTAAATGGATTGGAAAAGGCCGAGTGGGGCTGAAGAGGCCAGGTTAAAAAAAAGAACAGCACTAGTGTAGATGAGGCAGACACAGAACATTTTGAATATTTTGCTCATCCACACTCCTGGACTATGTTATGTTTTTCAATTATTCAATAAATGAGCCCATACTGGCAAATTTTCTTCTCACAACAAGCATGGTACCAATAAAAAATGGTTGACTCACTCAGAGAAAACACAATCACTGTATTGTTCTGTGTTCTTGGTATATACTCCCACTTCCAGTGAAAGTTAGTTTATTAAAGAAGGAAAATGTGGAAACATGTCTACCAGCAAATAGCAGTGCATGAAATAAGTAAGCTCCATAGAGATAGTGCTGATGCTTACTTTATTTTGGCTAAAAATGCAGATGTGAAAAGCGTTTTAGTAAGCAAAAAAACTTCTTTATACCATGAGCAAGGGAAGAAGAAGCACCAGTTAATGGAACAAATTATAGATGTGATTAAGTAACGGAGCAATAAATCCCCACAAAGCAATCTAATGCAGTCAAAAACTATCAAATCAGATTTGTTCCAAAATGATCAAATACCTTTTGAGAAATACTAAATAAAAAGTATTAGTCAAAAATAATTTTAAGAGAAATTTTTTTTTTTGAAAAACTTATTTTTTCAAATGGGAAAAAAAAGTTATTCCTTTAATTTGTTTGAAAATAAAATTTTGTTTGCCACGATCAGAGATTTGCTTTCATCCAGTCCTTTACCTTTGAGCTCCCTTTTTTTTGGTCGCTATTTGGTCACAAAGCTCATGTGACAAAGAATCACATACAGAAGTTTTTGTCCCACAGAAGAACTTCAGTGTTACCATCTGACACTGTCAAAGCTACAACATTTATTTGTGGCCACTAAAGATTTGCATGGTAAATTTATATACAGCTACAGATTTTGTCCTTCAGTGTACAGTCATGGAAAATGTCTGAATCAGTGATAATGGACCCTCACACCCCTTGTGACTTCTTATCAGGGAAAGTCCTGCATTACTGTAATTGACTTTACATTACTGCTCCACAGTACATAGTCTGCTCCGCAATACCATCTGGGAGCAGGGGCAAATCTCTTACATCACTGTTGGAGGAGGGACAATAAACACCTAAACATCTTAATAGAATACCTGTCAGTGCATTTTAAAATACAGACAGTAGGCGTAAGCTCACTCTACTGTCTGACAAAACATCTTAAGCGGGCTATAAGACACGTCACTGTCTCCTGTCTGATCAAAACAAAGTATTGCTTACAAATAAAAATTAGTGCTGTTAATGCGTGTTTAATACAATTAAGCACAGCCCTCTTGTTGTATATTATTGATTTATGTTCATAAATCAATAATTAGATAAATAAATCTAATTTAAAAAAAATACAATACAAAAAAGTAATACATATTCTGCTGGAACACTACAGCACATTACATGCCTTTGGAGTATGGGGAAACACAATTTTGATCTCTGTTTAATTACTGTTACATTTACTTTCTACAGTACAGCACAACTATTATATGAGGGAGAAGGAGGGGTCCTGAAGAAGTTTGTTGTTTGTTTTTTGTTTTTTCACGTAAAAATGTCCTTTTTTGTCTAGTTTGTGAAATTTGATGCAATGCCATGACCATAGTTTAAGACAGGAAAATATTTTGGAAAAAATTATGAGCCATTTGTCCTAATAATTTGGCCTGATTTTGAAGTTTCTGGGGTTAATGCGTTCAGAGAGGAAATCAAGTAGTTTACGTTGTATATTTGTGACATCATCAAAATTTGCCACAGGGCCACGACTAATTGTTCTGTACTGAAAGCTCAAACAAAATTAAAGTCTGTAAAGTTATTTCAGACAACTGTTGGTCTATGTAAACACAAGCAAATTGATTTGCATTGGTAAAATCTTCAGTGGGAAATTACTGAAGGTTTCAAAATATGGAAACAAGTGTGTGCAAAGGTGTGTAAGTATGTGTTTGTGTCGGTGTTATAAAACAACAATGTTCCTCTTTCAATCTTCAGTTTCACTCTGACTTTCTGAAGCCTCTACTTCACAGACGGGGGTTTAACTGTCTCTTGTGGAGAGTAAGCCAAGTATTTTCCATCACGTGTGAAACACAACCAGTTTAAAGAATTTATGCTATTCTATTGATTATATTTGTTTATTCTATTCTGAATAAGTCTGCCTCACCAGACACAGAACTTATTGCACATCTCTAATACTGAAAATTTAGAAGGCACTGATCAGCACCTTGAAGACATACTCACTGATTAACAGAAGAATAAATTAGATTGAACAGGGTCTCAAATACAGCCAGAATTCAACTAAAATTTAAAGCACTTTACATGATGCTTCCATTCACCCCAGCGCTCACAGCTGTGACCACCACCAATCTCACCTCTAAAATCACACACCTTCATACACCAGAGCTGGCACTGGAGGCAAGGAAGGTTAAGTGTCTTGCTAAAGAACACTACGGCAGTATGAACCTGGGCGAGTGGGAAGCAAACCGCTAACCTTCCGGTTATAGGATGACCTCTCAGTGCCACTAAGTGCCCAGTATTGACACATTGACTGGAGTAGACACATCTCATTAGCAGACAAGGAAATAATTACTGCAATGCATGATAGATTTAAATCTGATTGATTTGTGGAGAAATATGCTCCCTGGTATAATTACACTGTCATTTTATTCTAGCAGTCACCAGACTTTCTCCAGAATTTAGTATTTTCTGATCTTTGCTGCTCACTAATTCTTAATAACAGCTTTATAATTTCAAACTGGTTCACCATTTCTTTTCTTTTAAACCTATCCAACATTCCTCCCTCTGCCAATAAATGGCAGCTTCAGTCAATTTTGCCTAAAGACCCAGGGTTTTTAGATTCTCCTTACTCTACCTCCCATATGATAGAGGGGGATTAAACTTCCCAATTTAACTTGGTAATTTTAGGCTGCTCTAATCAAATCTGCAGTGTTTTTTTTTATGTTATATATTTATATAATATAAATAATTATATAAATGTATTTATATAAATATATTTTTTTTTATAAAAGCGCAACCACCTGCTATAGTCTCGATGGAATCCATATCCATTGATACTCCCCCACACCTCATTTCTTTATTCAGCTGACAAGAAGAAAGTCATTAGATGCACCAAGAACCTATTTCTGCTTAACACTATAAATATTTGGTATGATGTATAGAATTATATAAGAAAAAAAAAAAAAACTTTCAAGGTTCACTTATATTTTTTTAGTAATGACCAATTTCCCCCTGGTAGGGCGGACTCAGGTTTCAGATTCTGGTTTAGTCAAGGTATGAAAAAAATGTCTGACCTTTACAGGGATGGTATCTTCATGTCATTAAAGAACTAATGGAGTTTTTCTATCCCATCAAAACCTTTTTTCAAATTTCTCCAGCTAAGAAATTGTATTATGACTAGACATGGTAGCAGCTTAAAGCCTTGAAACTGCAACCATAAAACAACATCTAAAAGGAAGGTCAGGTTTCTGTATCAATTAAAATGTTTCTGAATAATAAAAAGGGCGGCAATAGCTCAATAGGGCGGCAGTAGCTCAGTGGGTAGAGTTTTCATCTTACAACCGGAAGGTAGGCGGTTCGATTCCCACTCTCCCCACAGTTCACATTAGAACAATGTAAGTCAGCTAAATGAATAAATGTAAATGTAAAAAATATCCAACAAGTGTGTAAGAATGACATACAGGCAGACACATCTGAGGGTGATTGGTCCAAATCATGTTCCTTGGCTCAAATTCAAACAATTAACTTGCAATCCAAACTCCTACAATATAAATGGTTAACCAGGCAGTATACTACCCATGTCAAACTACACCGCTTAAATTGGTAAAGTGACCCCCCTGGATCCCAAATTGTGCATCTCAAATATATGTCCTACAAACTCTGTAATTGATTCTAACATATTAACTTTATAGTGGTCTTTTAGAGGCTAAACATTGCAATGCAAGATGCTGGAAAGAACTAAATTAAGACAACTCTGTGGACAGTGGACTGACCTACATGTCTGGAAACAAACTACACAAATTTTGGGATATTAGGTACATTTTTTATGACTTCCTTGCAAATTATGTTGTTTCTATGCTCTAAACAATGTGATGACATTGGGGAAAAAAACTAAAAAACTAAAATAAATAAAAAAAAATTTCTGGGTCTAGGAGGGTATAGCGTGTAATGACAGACATTTAGTGTGTAAGAGCATGTTTATGTAACCCTTCTATTATGTTTTGAGTCAATTTGACCCCAGGCTGTTTTAGCTTCATAAAACATTATCCTATGGTCTTTTGATTTTAAATGCAATTCAATTGCAATTTCAGGAGCACTTCTAAAATATTTTGGATCATCCTCTGCCACTGGTCAGGGTGAGCCAACCACCTCCCCCACTACACAGGCCTCTTCTGGAATGGTCTCACTCGGCTCATCTGGGCTAACCTGCTAACATAATGTTTATAGCTGTAACCTGTTTAAAGCCTTAATTAGCCGTGTAATTGTTCTCATGTCTGTTTGACTATTTAACCACAGCTGTCCTATTGTACACCTGCTTTGAATATTAATACAAATAGGCAGTTGAGAGTAAATTGTGGCTTATTCACTTCATTAAGGACTGATACAATTCACCGAAAGATCCAGCAGCATTTCACACGAGTACATGAAAAATCTAGCATTAATGAAAACAAGCCAAACGAGTAAATAAAGAAAAGAATTTCAGTGAACACTTCATAAAGAAACATGATAATCCCAACTCAATGACTAACACTGGAGCTGGAGCAGCGCCAAATGGCTTTGAAACACCTTAAAACACTGTTAAATTGCGTAACTTTTATTTAGTAGCATTGTGTAGTTTTAAATAAAAAAAAAAAATACATTCTCAAATTAATTTTAAGATTCTTAGACACACAATTGGTAGAATCATACCTATTTTGCTTACACAGTACACTCAGCTGGACAGAAAACTCATAAAAATTATTTAAAATCCCATGCCACCAAAAACCGCAGACCTCTCCTGAGTCAGCATGCAAACACAGGGGAGCAGAAATAATTTGATACACTGGATCTTAGCAGAGTTGTATTTGTACAAAATGCACAAAAATTTCATGAAAAATTGCACTACATTTCAGTCACTAGATATTCAGACACCAATAGACTACTACCTTTTTTCATTCATTCATTCATTCATTCATTTTCTACCGCTTTGTCCCGTTAGGGGTCGCGGGTGACTGGAGCCTATCCCAGCAGCTTTGGGCCTGAGGCAGGGTACACCCTGGACAGTGGCCAGTTAGTCGCAGGGCTAACTACTACTACCAATAATTTTAAATATGGCAAACATATAAAAACTATATCCAGGATTAAAATTAAAAAAGTGAGGAGTAATAGAAACACAGCTGGTTTCATTGATAACTAGGATTAAAATAAAATAAACAAATGCAAAACACTTTTATTGTTACCATGTATTTATTATTTTTTTAATGTTCTACATTTATATCAATGGTTTTGGTAAATCTGACACTTGACACACTTGCATTACAGAGTAAATCTGCAGACATAACCTGACACAGAGAAAATGCTGTAAAAGTATCATAGAATAATACTGAGTAAATGACAAGTAAAAGTACTTGTGTTAAAAAGGTACTCTATTAAAAGTATAAATTACTCTTAAAAAAAAAAAAAACTCAAGAGAATTACTTTCTTACTGTTGATGTAAAAGGGAACATGTTGTAACTACTACGGCTGTATATAAAAGACCAAAATAGAAAATTGTGGTCTACATTGTAGTGTATGAGCTATGATATGATGTAATAAGAAATATTAATTTATTAATTTTGGTAAATTATTAATTAATATTTTTATTATCAAAATTGTCTCAGAAGGGGCACCACCCAGATGATTCTGGGAAACTGATTATACTGATTAAGTCTCAATTAATCTGAAGGAAGAGAATTCTAAACCTGTTTTCGGATATAATTCTGAAATAATCAAAAGGAAAACCAAATCAAATCTTTAACGTTTAAGGGGGTTTTATTAAAGATTATACAAAATTAAAATGATGGATAGGAAAGGACACAAAGGATGAATTATTGACATATAATGGGAATAATGATTAAACAAAAGAAGAAACACAAAATTATTGACTAGAGCTTTGTGGATGATGATATTTTGTCTGGTTGAAACTCGGCTGGGTAGTTTCTAATTACGTATTATCAAAAGGGGCTTTGGGAAAAGGATTGGTGAATTGATTTGAGCTTATACAGTTAACGCCAAACTCTTTTTTATGTCAAGTGCGCCTTACTTTGGGTCGCTGGTGCTGTCCAGTACGAGTGCGCCGCAGATCGAAGGTTTGCTCCGATTTTCTGTAGCGGCGACTGGATTTGAAGAGCCCGCGTCCACAAGATGTCTGCTACTTGACTAGCGGAGGCCGCTGGCTGCTGCGGCTTGTCGGGAAATGGAGTCGTGGAAGGCGCTCAACTGTATAAGCCGTGAAAGTCTCTTTCCTTGCCGTTGGTATTGGCAAGAACAGATTAAAGTCTTTGAAAAATATCACTGGATCGCTGAAAAGAGGTTTCTCAGGAGTCGTTTTCTCTGGCGAAAAGCGGCTGTGAGGGTTTTAGCGTAGATCTGTGTCCTTTGCAGAACTACAGATTTTCCGTCCTCGGAGATGACGTCAAACAAAAGGCAATGTGCAGCTTTAAAAATAAAATCACGTTTTACAGACCTGTAAAACGGTCCAAACTTGAAGACAAGATGTGTCTAGAGAGAAGAGTCCGCACGCCGCCAAAATTGCGTGGGACAAAGGAAGGATTAGGCTGTAGGCCTAAAAGAAGAGAAAGCTGCAGAAGCTTGAAGTGGCTTCAACAGGGTTGCGAAAGAGAGCTCAAGAGCGTTGCAGAGAAGAGGAACAAGAGAAAGAACTTCCTGCGTGCTCGGGGTTTTGTCCCGCTTGCCGGGGGTGTGTCTTTGGGGCGTTTTCCTTTTTCTGGGTGAACGCCTAGTTTGTAATTCAAACTAAAATCTCATCGTCCACAAAAACATATTACATATTTAGTTAATTATAAGCATACACATATATTTGATAATGCAGCTTTGTAACGATAGAATGCATTGTACACATGTTGTTAACACATATAAATTCATTCAACCATTTATTGACTGTAAACTTGTAAAGCTGAGGTGGGGACAGTATCTGTCCGTTGGGTTCTCAATCCTGTGGGGAAAAGCATTCATTCAATCATTTAAACAATTTATTTTTATTAAACAAGAATGTTTCTTGTGAAATGTCCGAGTCCGTTTGTAAACTTTCCGTTTACAGAGAAGTTTAAATCAGTTTTGGTGAGGAAGTATTGAGCAGAGTTACTCCATACTGTCGCTAGGGGGCAGCATTGTATCACCAGACAGTCTCAGGCCTTTGTTTGGCCTAAATACACAAGTCGTATTTCAGGGCTGAGGGGGCGTCGGTTCTGGCTCCAGCCAGTCTGCCAACGCCTTTGATCTTCTGAGATGAAGAAGGTAAGAGCCATTAGGTGAGAGTTATCTCTGAGTTTTACGTCCTTGGAAAACAAAGAGACCATCTGTGGTTCATTAGCACATAGCCGTTAAACTCTGGTCTGCTGGCAACGTAAACACTTTCTCGCGTCTGCAGAAGGATTTGACGGCATAAATTGTCGTGGTTTGACACTTTATAGCTGTAAACCCCAGCGTGACCTGGATCTGGTGTTCTGGTCACTACAACATCACAAAATGGAGCAGCAATATTTACATGGACTGTTCACTTTTATATAAATCTAATAAATATCTTGTTGTAAAGTTAAAATGGTGGGCATTTATAAAGCGCTTTTTTGTACCCTTCTTGGGCATCCAATGCACTTTACATGATGCTTCCATTCACACCTGGGGCAAATGGGGGGGCAAACGGGGGTGGGGGGTGGGGATGATGCATTAATGTAAGTCGCTTTGGATAAAAGCGTCTGCTAAATAAATAAATGTAAAAAAAAAGAAAAAATCTAAAGATTTGACAGAAGCTCTACCAGAAGGATCAACAATGTGTTTCAGAAGAGCCCCTCTGTGAGTGATAAACTGGTAAAAAGCTGAATCACTCTTCTGCAGCAAAAAGCATAACTGGGAACTTTAAGTGTGGCTACCGTAAACTTTGTAACAACATAATAAACACAATTTTTTTATATATGTTAATACAGACCAAACATTTTATAATAAAATAAAAAAACAAAAATCATTCATTAACTGCAATATTCCATATGTGGTCTAGAGTGTCCATGTGGATGTCCCCATATTAAAAGAACAAAGCAAAAATATAAAACTAGACATGCTTAACATAGACATGCTATCGAAGTGGGCGCAGTAAGCACCAACCTGTCAGCAGGAGGAACCAAATGAGCCGGATTTGCAGCAGAAGCAGCAGAACTAGAACTAGCTGCAGGAGGCACCCGTTTCAATTGCGGCCTTTCATTGTCAGCCCTTAATTGAGCCACCAGGTCCCGCAACGTCTGGAGTTCTTTCTCTTTAATTTCACATATGTACCAAAACCAAGTCCACAGCTGTAGACAGCTGTTGCCTTTGCCTGAATACAAAACACACAAAAAAGAGATGTTTCAGGTGCAGGCTTAATCAAATAAAAACAAAAAGGTCCAGAAACTAAACTCGTTTGGCCAAATAACAGTCCAGGTGACACAGCCGAAACACACCGCGACACTAAAACAAAGAACCAGTTTCCACCAATTTTTAGTGTTGCAGAGCAAATAGTACAACATGGCCTGCCTGACGTAGCAAAGGGAAAAAATACTGTGAAATATGGCACTCTACACGCCAAGAGTGAGCCACTGAAATCTGATAACAGTGCACCTGAAGACAACAGGACAGCTCCCAGATGAACAGCGGCCCTGGGTAAAAGAACCGAACACACCGGTGCCAAGACACGTCTGGACTATTTTAGATCAAATAACCAACCAACAAACAACCAGTGACACTGAAAGTGAAATGAAAATGGGAATGGCACAAATTTATACCTGGCAACCCAACAGACAGGTAGGACCGTAGGAGCATTATAAACTGCAGCACAGACACAGATGAACTCTACTGCTACACAGATCTGTCAGATCTTTGTCTTGGATCTTATGTTTCTGTCTCTGAACTCTCTCCTCTCAGCTCTGACTCATGCTAAACCTTCATTTGCAAATGCTTCCTGTTTCAAATTTGCTTCTATTAATACTGCAGTTTCTCACTGTAACCTACTTGGAACATGCACACAAATGACACACACTGTGTTTAAAAACTGCTGACTCTATTTAAAGCAACTATTGGAGATCACTGTCTGTTAGCTCTGGGCTCAATGTGTTGTTACTTTGCAGTTGTTACTTCGGTTTTAACATTTAACAAAAAAAGACTGACACAAAACCACATTTACACTAGCAATTATAGAAACATTGTTTAACACTTTGAATTTCACAAGTGCATTTTATCATTTGGACAGTGTCACAAAATGAACGACCACAGAAGAGGACAAGATGACACTGTTCATAACAGCAGAGCTACATAACATAGTGTCAGATCAAATATACAAATGAATGTTAAAACGCTGAGTCGGTCTGTGTGAGCTACAAACCTTGCTCTCAGTCATTTTTCTGCAGAGTTCTGTGCCACACAGCTCACTACAGGACCACATCTAATCCACACAGGTGCTGTTATTAATGCACTTTGTCCAGATCAAGTCTGTGAGCTCCAGTCCTATTAACAAGTGAAAAGCTTATCAGAACAAACATGTCTGCAGAAGCCATACACTCCACTACTCAACTCTAAATGTTTGGACACACAGTAATTTCTAGAGCTATTGAATTCCCTTTTTTATGACCCAAAATCTCACATTTAGTCATTTAGCTGACTATTTTATCCAAAACGACTTACATGTGGCTTCCATTCACCAGTGTCACAGCTGGAACAGGAGGAAAGGTGGGTTAAGTGTCTTGCCCAAGAACACAACGACAGTATGAACTGTGGGGAGAGCGGGAATCTAACCTGACCCAGAAAAAATGCATTAAGTACTGATGTAAAAGTATCATAGAATAATACTGAGTGAATGATATCTATTTATGCAAGCCTCAGAATTTACAAGTTGCAGACTACAGATCTATAAAAAGCACTAAAACAAAAACCATTCATTGTTTAACTCGTATCAATTTGTCTAAAGTGTATTCACAGTTTTTATGTGAATGAGGAAACTAATCATCCAATCAGAGAGCTTCATCAGACGCAGCAGAAGAGGAGACTCAGGGGTTGGAGGAAACACAGAGTAAGTTCCCACAGTAATGGAAAACCCAGAGTCCCTCTCTCTCCAGGGTTAACACACTGAGTTTAGACTAAAGCTGCTTCTGAAACAGGGCCTTTACGTTGCTTTGCTCTCAGTCCGATGTAAGCTGTTGCTTCTGTGGTTTCAGTCCTCACCACAGTGGAAAAAGAGCAAGGGCAGTCTGAGACGTGTGCATACCCACATTTGTATGTAAGTGCATCAAAGGCATCCAATTCTAATCAGATTATTTAAAAATTTTAAAAAGATAAAAGTTTTGTTTGAGTATTTGGTGCACTTATGCTTTTTGCTACCTTGTGTTGTTAAAATTGCTTCAATTGTTTTCCTTGCTTCGGATAAAATCATCTGCTAAATGACTAAATGTAAATGTAAGTATGTATTTTCTACAGAAAAGATACAAAAACAGCAGTTCCAGTTTGTTCCTGGGTTTATCTGGTGGCAGCGTAAATAACACTCGGCTCAGTGGAATCTGCTCGACGAGCTTGTCTTGGCTTTTGTTTGAAATTAACTGCAGCATAGTTCAAGTTCTCCGACGCCGGGTTCTGTGAGGAAAAGCAGTCAACAAACACGGAAGAAAAATCTAACAATATTCTTCAAACACAAGTTCAAGTTTACCTCTCTTGGAGCATTTTCTTCTCTGTTTTGTTCTACAACAGAAATAAAAGTGTCCTATATCAGTCAGTGGCAGCTTTAAATTCTATAAGAGCTAAATCTTTAATAAATACATGAAATACCTGTCTGTAGTCGTTTGATTTTAACAGCAAACCCAACAATAATCATCAAAAGAAGAACAGAGACACCTCCCAATATAATGCTCATCCACCATGTTGGATTACCTAATCATCAACAGTTATTTTAGCAGAATGTAATAAATATGGTCTGATTTACACAGCCACATGGAAACAAAACTTACCGTCACACTTGTCACCATCAGACCTGAAGTCTACCTACGAGGAAATAGCAGTCGTGTTGGTGTTTCTTCAAAATGAATTTAAAAAGAAGATCTTACCTTTGACCTTTAAATGGACAACAGTAATTTCTCCTTTTCCAAACATTTCCAATCCACAAAAGTAGAAGCCAGAGTCGGCCATCTCAACACGTCTGATTTGGAGGAGGACTTGAGACCTGTTGGAGCTCATTTTAAACCTGTCGTCTGTAAATCCCTCAAAGAACTTGGGGTCGCTATTATTCATGGAAGCAATGCGGCTGTAATTTTTGTCGTTAGGAAGCCTGGACCAGAATGCAGGCACAGCTTTGATGGAGATGTTTCTGCACGACAAGACGACATCTTCTCCATGTTTGACGTTTACAGTGTAAGACTTGGTGCTCCAACCTAAAACAAACAGCAATATTTACTTAGAGCCAAGAATAAATGAATGATGAAGAAAAAGCAGTACTTACAGAAGCAGCCCAGAAGTAAAGCTGTTGTGAAGGTGAAGCTCTTCATTGTGCCAGTGTGACACTGGAACAGCAGGGCGCTTTATAGTCCTTTTAAGGTAGTTTGTTGTAAAGGGGTGGGCTTCTGTTACTGGCCACATGAAGGATGTCCGGACAAGAGGCTAAAGCAGAGCGTTATGTCGACAACATCACAGCACTTTAGTCTTCACCCATTCAACTTTATGCCTTAAATCTATTTAAAGTTCTGTGATGCATTACCTCCACAAACACAAATACAAGAATCCAGGCAGAACTATAATTTAGGTTACTTCTTTAAAGTTCAAATTTAGACTTGATGTGGATTCTCAGTTTAGACCACACTGCTCTGTCTCTTCCTGTCCTGGCACTCACCTCAACCTGCTGCTACAAGGGGCCTCGTACTTTGATTTGAGACGTCATATTATTCCAACAAAAGGAGAACTCAAAGCAAAAAGAACCAAGAACTAAGAGTAGGTCTCACTCTGAAGTGCAGTTCCTATGTCACACACAAAAATGTAAATGTCAAAGAGTAAGCCCGTAGATGTTTTTGTTGTAATTACAAGTTTACACCACAAGATGGTACTTAAACATGTAATGTGTTAATACATGTGATTGTTTTAATGACAGAGTATGAGAGAAGTGAGCCATTAAAAACACACTACCGTTCATCTGTGTCATCATTTCTCTGTTGTGCACTGATGTGCACTCAGACCCAGGACAGGATCAGGGTCTGAGTGCACATCAGCAGATCCCAGATCCATGAGTGGACATGTCGCCCACAGACAAACAACAATAGGGTGAACTGAAATAAGGGTGATCTCTGAGTCTGAATCAGGCCAAAGGAGCAGGGCTCAAGCACATGTCTGTGTGAGATGGAGACAGCTCCACAGGTTCTGATTCTGCTCCTGAACAGATTTGTCTTGGATCACAGCACCATGTCACAACTGCAGTGTGGAAATACCAGCCTCATGACACATAAAGGTCAAGGTCAGGTCAGGTCTAATACCCGGGGCTTACAGAACTGTTAGCCAAACTTCCCTGGGATATGGCTTTTTCCAGCCGGGCTACCAAAATGGGCTTTCTTTAAATTTTTAAATAAATTACTATGCAAACCTTTCTGTGTTTTCTATGGCAGGATTTAGATGAGGTCAAGGCACATGTAACGCCAAATGCTCAGTGTTTTCAGTGCTTTTCAGTGAAACCTCCATGTTTCGTGTAGCACTCTCAGTCGGGCACCTGTCCCACTGTAAACACTGGTTTTACCAGAATACAGCCCTATGAGTCCAACAAGAGTCTAGAGCTTTTGCTTCTGGCCAACTCCTTTAAGAGTTTGACTTTGACTTGAGTAGTGTAAAAATACTGCTACAGTTCAGTCTCTCGGTCTCTCTGCCTTTACACACAGACCACTGTCGGGGTCTCTTCAGAACAGACCTGACGAGCTGAGGCTGTCCTATACTCACACAAAGTGGACATAAAACAACTCTTCAGAGACTTACAGTCCACAATAATAATGACCTGTCTGTTCAGGTGGACTAATGATAATCATCTATTTACTTTTATTTTTGATGGTGCATTAATGATTGACCATTTCTCTAAAGAAAAACAAACAAATACAACATTAATGGAAAAAGAGTTTCTTTCTACAGGTTATTTGCTTCATATTAAATGAATGAATCAAGGAGGAATATTTTTTTGACAGGAAATGAGATGATTATGAATAAATATGTGAAGAAATGTGATAAAGATGGAAGGAGGAGTTATTCTATTCTATTCAGTGGTCTTCAGAAATAATCAATGTGAGAGGTAAAAGTGTCTGCACAGCTGTGTGGTGAAACAAGTCCAATTATTAGCGTTATTATTCATCTTATTAGCCATTTATAATCAAGTTAAACCTTGATCCTTTATCAACATTTAGACCTTTCTCTTATTTACCATTTTTCTCAAAGTTTTTAGAAAAGTTGTTTTAACTCAGTTTTAGTTTTTTTTAGAAAACAACAATATGCTAGAAAAGTTTCAATCTGGTTTTAGGTCTCAACATATTACTGAGTCTGCGCTGCTGAAAGAACACAATAATATTGTTTTATTCCTTGATGCTAAAAATTCTGTGCAGCTGGTGATCCTTGATCTCACAGCAGCTTTTCTGTGGACCACTCAGTCCTTATCACCCTCCTGGCTCAACAGGTTGGGCTCCAGGGCTCAGTCCTGCAGTGGTTCTGCTCCTACTTCAACAACAGGAGCTTTGTTGTTATGATTGATGACTTTTTGTTCTCCGCTGCCCCTCTGTCCTCCGGACTGCCACAAGGATCCATTCTTGGTCCTGTTCTGTTTTCACTCTACATTCTGCCTCTCGGTTCTATTATTGCTAAGCACAATCTCTCCTGCCACTTATATGCTGACCATCTCCAGGTCTATGGAGGTGTCTCCAAATTGTAACTGTCATATATTATAATATATTATTTACATTTACATTTAGTCATCTAGCTGACACTTTTATCCAAAGCGACTTACACCAGTGCAACATTTTAGTTGACGCTTTCATTCAAAGCGACTTACATTAAGGTTCCATTCACCAGTGTTACAACTGGAACACCACTGTAGGCAAGGTGGGTTAAGTGTCTTGCCCAAGGACACGACGACAGTATAAACTGTGGGGAGAACGGGAATCGAACCTACTAACTTCCGGTTGAAGGACGACCGCTCTACCACTGAGCCACTGCCGTCCCTATTTTAGATAATAATGTTTTAGAATCTGATAAATGTCAGTGTCCAGTGTCACAGACACTGAGTCTTCTCATTCATTTACTTTTAACAGTTATAGGCTGTGTCCAAATTCAGGGTCTACATCCTTCGGAGTCCTCATTTGAAGGATGTTACGTCACAGCGCCGCGACGAAGGCTGTCCAAATTCGTAGGATCCTTCAAATGCGGCCCACAAATACGTCCTCCTTTTCCCCGAATTGGAAGGATGGGTGTGGTGGATCCTTTCCCGTCCTACCTATCCCATAATTCTTTTCGGCAGAGCGTAATGGCCAATGAAGCGAGCGGTAGCGGAGTGGGAGAGGAGTATGCTTTTAGATGTAAGTTTTTTAAAAACTGACTTTTAAAAAATATATATATTTTTCAGTGGTTGTCTAGTTAGGCATTTTGTTTTAGCGTTAAGTATTTTTTTTACATTTGTACGTTTATATGTACAAATAAAACATTACTTGTAAACTAGCTTCTTCCTTACTGCCTGTGTGAATATCCCCTTACACACAGCTAATTTGTTAGTGATTTGAAGCTGTTTTTAAAGCTTCTAGGGACGAAAGAGCAGACAGAAGTTTTTATAAAGCTCCGGGGAGAGAACGATGAGCTCTTTACCGGAGCAAAGAACTCTGCCACTGTGGGATGGAGGTACAGTAATAAATCTATTTAGAAATCCCATTGTAATATCAAGGCAGTTTTGTTTCTTTTTTGTTTTGTGCAGTACATATAACATTTCCTGCAGTCATTAAACAGCTGAAACATTTTCTTAGTTCTCTTGTTTTGTCCTTTTCTAGTTTAATTCTGCACAGTATTGTTCCACAATTGTCGTTTTGATATCTGTGATTAACACAATTCCAATATTTTCTCTTTTATCCTACATTAGGATAGTTTTGGAGAAGATGGGTCTGTCTGGTAAAGTGACACCAGCCCAAGCAAAGAAAAAGTGGGACAATTTAAAAAAGAAATATAAAGTATGTCCATATATAGAAAATAATATTGTTAGTAACAGTTAAACAAATCCTAGGTTTAAGCTTACATGTTTTGTGAACAGTTTATATATTTTTACTTGTCTTTAGGAATACACTGCCGATCAGCGCCAGGAAGCAGCAGTCAGAGCAGCGATCATCATGCGATCACCGTGACGGAGGACGAGGTTCGAAGGGCACTAAAGCGAGTGAATGTAAGGAAAGCAGCTGGACCTGATGGGATTTCTGGCCGTGTTCTGCGGTCCTGCGCTGATCAGCTCGATGGTTTGTTTACATGCATTTTTAATGAGTCTCTTGCCACATCAGTGGTTCCCACCTCATTCAAAAAATCGACCATCATCCCTGTGCCAAAAACAATAAACCCTCTTGTCTAAATGACTATCGTCCAGTTGCCCTCACATCAATAGTCATGAAGGTCTTTGAGGGACTGGTTAAAAACGTCATCTGCTCCTCCATCCCGGATACTTTGGACCCCCTTCAGTTTGCTTATCGCCCAAACAGATCCACAGATGATGCCATCTCTCACATCCTGCACTCTTCTCTCTCACACATTGACAGCAATAACAGGAACTATATAAGACTGCTATTTATTGACTATAGCTCAGCTTTTAATACTATAGTCCCCATTAAGCTAGCTTCCAAACTCATAGACCTCGGACTGAATCCTTCACTCTGCAACTGGATCCTTGATTTCCTCACCGGCAGACCTCAAGTGGTGAAACTAGGCCAGTACACCTCCAGCTCCATCACACTGAACGTAGGAGCCCCACAGGGCTGTGTCCTGAGTCCCCTGTTCTACTCTCTCTACACACACGACTGCGTGTCTTCGCACAGCTCCACATCCATTATCAAATTCGCTGATGATACTGTGGTTCTGGGCCTCATTCACAACAATAATGAGACCGCATACTTGGATGAGGTAGAGAAATTAACATCATGGTGCCAGGACAACTGCCTCTCTCTGAATGTGAGCAAAACAAAAGAACTAATTGTAGACTTCAGGAAGACGCAGCAGCAGCCCTACACTCCTCTTATGATAAGCGGGACCCCTGTGGAGAGGGTGAGTAGCTTCAAGTACCTTGGTGTAAACATCTCTGAGGACCTGACTTGGACTACTCACACTCAAACTCAGGTAAATAAAGCCAGGCAAAGACTGTACTTTCTGACAGCTGAGGAAATTCAGGGTCTCACCAGCAATCCTGAAAACTTTCTATTCTGGAGCTATAGAAAGTATATTGACTCAATGTATCTCAGTGTGGTATGGGAACAGCTCCAGTCAAGACTGCAAAGCCCTGCAGAGAGTTGTGCGCTTAGCTGAGCGCATTTCAGGGTCTGCTCTCCTCTCTGCAGGACATCTACCACAAACGCTGCAGAAGCAGAGCTGCAAAAATTATCAAAGACTCCACCCACCCCAGTAATCATATTTTCACTCTGCTGCCATCTGGTAAGCGCTACCGTAGCCTGATGGCAAAAACCGAGAGACTCAGGAGGAGTTTTTTCCCACAGGCCATCAGGCTCTTGAACTCGAAACCAGCCACCTCACACTGACACACTGACAGTGTCACTCTGTTTTGCTACAAACTGTTTTGCACATTTGCTTCCTGCACCTTCATGTGATTCTTAATATTTAAGACCACAGCTAAATGCATATATGCACACTGTACATCCCTGTACATTTTTTTAATATTAAGTCTACAGTTTACATTCATGCACATTATCTTGTGATCTAGATTTATTCCCACATTACACATTTTTTATATTTTTTATATTTTATTCTTATATTTTTTATTGTTTACTTTTTATCTCATTCTTACATAGCTACATTTATGTATATTTTCATCTGTGTGTTTTCCTTAATAATTGCACTGTCCATGGAGCGGACCTGACTTACATTTCACTGCTGGTTATATATGCTGTATATAATTTTGTATGTGACGAATAATCTTGAATCTTGAACAAGTATCCAGGGTCAGGAGAGGGAGTGAGTGGGAAGCCCACTGCTGCTACTTGGCCCTGGTTTGTCCAAATGGATGAGGTTTTAGGACAAAGGCCTTCAATTTGCCCCCCTGTCCTTATTGCCTCCATCCCTATGGACACTCCAGGGCCAAGTGCAGCAGTGAGTGACCAAGAGGAGAGAGAGGAAGAAGAGAGGGAAGGAGATAGGCAGCCAGCAGCGAAGAAGAGGAGAAGGGACAGTGACCAAGAGCTGTTAGACCTCATCAGGAGGACATGAGGCAGCAGAGAGAGGCTGAAGAGAGGAGAGCACAGGCTGAAGAGAGGAGGGCACAGGAGAGCAGGGAGAGGATGGACAGGCTTTTCTCCATTCTGGAGCGTTGGGTCGCCAATTAATTTTTTTTTTCTTGGGGTGGGAGGGATTACATTTTTTCCATTGTTAGCTTCAGTTGTTTGAAATAAACTGTTTGAAATAAATACTTCTCATTCATTGTATTTCTTTTTTTATTTTCCATAATTTTCAAAGTAAAAGGAACATTTGTAAAGAAAATAAAGTGTATAATTATTTAATAACATTCAGAAAACAAAATTGAGGCAACAAAATTCAAGAACATACAGAAACTATTTACAGACCTATTTACAGGACAACAGATTTTAACAAATCACTGCAGGATTATCTGAGTGACCAGGTATTGGACCATTTTTATGTTTAATTACAACGGTACAGTACATCAGAATAAGTGTTTAACAGATAAAAGCATTATTCTACCTTAAGACAAATTTAAATATCAAAACTCCAATTATTTTTTAATACAATAAACATTATACATATTACATGAATAATTATATACATATGATTTATATATATATATATATACTATTATTTAGATAGATAGAGTTTATCTGACTAAACAAGCTAAAGTTTATGCTTCGGCTCAATGAATTTGTAGGGGAAATTAGCAGAATACTTAGCAAAGAAAGTATTTAATTTATTTAATTGTTTTATTTCTTCCAAAAGAACTAAAATAAGGAGAATAACTTTTTGTTTGTCCCGCTTCTTGCTTAGCGCTGTCACGGTTGCTAGGCGACAGAATATGAGCAACGGGTAAGGGAGGGAACTGAAAGAAGGGTAGGCTGTCCAAATTCACAAACACCGACTTCCGGGTTTTGCGGTCGACGGAGGACCCCTCCTCCTTCAACCGGGTAGGAAGGATCCTAAGGAGGATGCAGACCCTGAATTTGGACACAGCCATAGTCAGTATAACTAATGGTTCCCTTGTTCTAAAATATAAAAGTTGTTAAAATACCAGAATATAGGGAATTACACAAAAATACATTATGATATGTCTTTAAGTATCCACCACTGTGTTTAAATGTGGCTCTTGTCTCCCAGGTTTTCTCTTCTTTTAAAGCTATAAACCAAGCATCACTTCCTGGCATTTGTGTTTAATACAATAAAGCACAATACTCTTGTTGTGGATTATTAATTTCTGTTCACAAATCTAATTGTATTTTAAAATGTCTAATAATACATAAGGAACAACTAACCATAATTTTGGCCAGTGTGTTCTGCTGGAACACTACAGCATATATTCCATACAATAATTATTTCTGATTTATTGAAAACTACACATATACCTATCTTATTAATCTGATTTAGCCTTTATTGTTTAACCTTCTGTGTATCAGCTGCTGTTGAAGCAATGTCTTTAATGGTCTCAGAGAACGACACTGAAATAGCGCACAGGGTTCACAGAGACTGTTTTCTCTGAGCCTGACACAGGCTACAGTCTCCTCACTGTCAGCACTGCTCATGTTTATTCCCTCTAGTGTAGGCCCAGGGCTAGGCTTAAAACATTCAGGGCATAAGCCACGGAAACCGCCCTGGCAACGCCACTCTCACTCTTTTCATTATTGGTCTAAAACCAAAAGCAATAATGTCTAATGTCTCACATCTAGGCTGCATCATGTCCTTCTTACTGTAACTTTGGATTTTTTTTATTAATCCTTTCTTATCTCAGATGCGACAGTAGCTCAATGGGTAGAGCGGTCGTCCTTCAACCGGAAGGTAGGTGGTTCGATTCCCGCTCTCCCCACAGTTCATACTGTCGTTGTGTCCTTGGGCAAGACACTTAACCCACCTTGCCTCCAGTGACTGTAACACTGGTAATTACATTAGAACAATGTAAGTCGCTTTGGATAAAAGCGTCAGCTAAATGAATAAATGTAAATGTAAATGTAGATGTATGTGTCACACCACTCCAAGCTGAAATAGTGTAGACTGAGCTCTTTATTCCCCTCAAAAGGCCGGAAGATATCCGAGGTATACACATTTATACAGTCCATACAGTGAAGTTACTGCACTGGCATAAAGTGGCTTGGCAGTGAGTCCAATCACTCACCGAACAGGTTGACCTAGTCCATCTTGTATGTTAATGTCTCTCTTGGGCTTCACTCTTTTCACTGAGTGGACCTGGAGAGGAAACAGTGCTGGTTCCAGAATGTTTATTTCAATATTGTCCTGTCCTGTTACAGTGTCCATCCTTAACTCCTCTGTGTCCGCTCGGAGATCCTGAGTGTCCACTGTCTGCTCCTGAGTATCCTTCTGAGGCTCTGGTTGGTCAGTTTGCTCCAATCCAATAGGAGTTACTCTTCAGGAGGGTGATGATGGTGAAACCTTACTTCTAGTCCAGGATTGCTCCTCTTCATCTGAGCTCTCTGCATGTTCAAAACTATAATTCAGATTTTTGTTTTTTGTTCTGTGTTTTGGCCATTACAGGGCCTTAACATGTTGTCATAAAGATTGTGTCCTCGCCCAGAGCCACGTTCAGTCTTTACCTCATAAACAGGGCTGTTTTCCCCCTTTTGAGAGCCCACTGCATGGCTCTGATCCTCCCAATACGAGCATGATTTTCTTGCCCCTTTCTGCTTTAACATGTTCCTGACAAGAACCTTGTCCCCAGGTTGCCTTTTTTGTCATAATACGTCTTTCCTCTAAAGTCTTTTTAATGTTTTGGATGCAATGTCATATGCTTCTTTCATTTCTTGTTTCCATTTCTGAGCATAATATGCATGTGTTTTACATCCATTTGTCTTATTCAGTCCAAATATTGAATCTATTGGAAGACGTGGGTGCCTAAGAGTAGATAAAAGAGTGAGCGTCCGGTTGATTTATTAGTTGTACAGTTATAAACATGAACATCTTTGTTTACATAGTCACTCCAGTTTTCCTTTTTGTCTTCATCCAGGGTCTACAGTTTAGAAACCAAGGTGCCACTCAGTCTTTCTGCTGGGTGTTAGGTGTTAGGTGTAGTATTTGAATTGTCCATCCCTGTGTGTTTCTGCATCTGTTGGAATAAAATATTCTTAAATTCTCTGTCCTTGTCATGGTGTATTTGACCAAGAAATCCAAATTTTAGAGAAAAGTCATTGAAAATCTTGTCTGCTGTAGTTTTGCCAGATTTGTTGCGAGTTGGTTAGGCCTGAGCAAACTTAAAAATATCAAGTAACACCAAAATATACACATACCCTCCGTTGCTTTTTTCAAGGTTTTCTATTGAAACCATTGCAAATGGTGCTGTAGCAGGTACATGACACATAGGGGCCCTACTTTGGACTGTTTTTTCCTGTTTATTTCATAAAACTCAATATCTCTTTGCATATTCGGCCAGTAGAACCTGTTTTTTAGCAAAGTTCAACACCTCTGAGTAACCCATTTCACAATTTAGGTATTTGTACACCAGTTTTTTGTGTCTCTAAAAGCACAATTTGAGTGTATGTTTTGCGGATTAATAGACCATCATCAGAAACACAAATTCATTTAACAGTTGTTTTATCTTTACTATCTTTGTTGACTGATCTTTGTCCAACTTGGACATCTCCTGATATCTTTAGTTTGAGGACATAAAATATAGCAGAGTTCTGCAAGTGAGCAGTTTGTTTTTTGTCACTTTTACATTTGCTTGTTTTTTTAGAATTTCTTATTTTCTTGTTGGTTATAACAGAGATCCAGTCCACGTCCTGTAGTTTTTGAGTCCCAACAGCACTTAATTAGTTTTGCACTTAACACTTCCAGTGAACATTAGCTGTGCATCAATTCATGAGTCCATACTGGCAGGTGTTCTGGCAATATTGCTTTTTCAGGGTCGGTATGTTTAAGTCAGTCAACTCAGAAAACTATGTCCTGTTGCATTAAGTTTGGTTGTACTTAGAACATAGGTGACAGTATTGTATCAATTTGCATAATTATATATCAGATTGATATTAATATTAATTTTAATAATTCACTTTGATATTAATATAAATTTATTAAAACTAATTAAAAGGGGAACCACCTTGGTTTTGTACAGGTCCGAGGAAACTGTTCAGTCTCATGAATCTGAAGAAAGAGAATTCTTCTGGTTTTCGAATAAAACTTAATATAAAACAGAGAAACACTAATGTCTTTATGGGATTTTATTAAAAATATACAAAGGAACAATGATAAATAAAATGATGGGAACAGAGACAAATTGAACACAACTTGGGACAAACACAGAGATAAACATTTACTTTCAGAGAATGAGAATACGTAAAACCAGGAATGTTTGGCTATTTTAATTTATATTATCAAAGCTTACTAAGGGACTTTTAACGGGGGAAGAAGATGACGGATTCGGGGCTAAAGTTTTGTGCAGAGTACATTTTAAGACGCCAAGCTGTTGCTCACGTGCGGACTTACTTTGTAGTCAGCGGGTTCTTTGTAGAGCTATTCTTTTGGTTATTTACCGGAATTGTGCTCAGCTTTTGGTGGAATTTCAAAGCTGTGTAGTTGAGGTTGTCTGAGCACTGAGAAATACATTTATTCACAGTTTATCATGTTTCACAAAATGACACCTGTAGATACAGTAACACAACTGCTCATGTCCTTCTGCTGTTTGTGCTTGCATTACTGACAGTACAAAATGTTAGAGAGGAAATACTATTTTAAAAGAGCCACAACGAACCAGAGACCACAGTTTCCTCCTCAGACCAGAACAACTCTTTGGGGTCATTTAGCTCTCTTTATTATGAGAGCACACTCACAATATAAACAAGCACAGGGGAAGAGCTAGAGAGCGCAAAAACAGAAACTGAGAGCTCAGAAATAATCTTCTGGCGAGAAAAGTTGTTATCACGAGCGTATAAAATTAAATTTTGAAGTCACATCATTCTTTACAACTGCTAGCTCTCGATGTCAACTTTGCTGAGCGCTCACTTCTGCTTCTGAGCGCTCTTTGAACATGCTCCTCGCCCTCTATGTATTTTTTTCAACTGGATACACGTCATTGATGTAAGGCTTGACTAGACGATTGCCGATACAACAGAGTGCTTACTACTCACTTATTTCACTGGGCTTTTCCTGGATAATGAGCGACTGGCCACATCGTAGATATCTTTGAGGACATAATGAACTTTTTTGTGTAACTCGTTCATTTTATTATTTTTTTTATTTGATTGGGACTGTGTATGTTGATGAACATACATGAGACACAGCCACATAAATGTGCTTTATGGCAAAAACTTGCCAGATTGTAGCCTTAGGCTAATTTCCACCTGTTGTCCCAAAATCCATACACCAGTGCTGTCACTGGAGACAAGAAGGTTTAAGTGTCTTGCCCAAGGACACAACGACAGTCATGTGATTATAGTTTACTGTGGGAGTTAATGTATTTATTATTATGTAGATATATTGCTGACTGATATTTTTTGTATTGGGCAGTTTAAATTAAGAATTTGCATGTTATTGTGTCAAATAATTATGCTTAATTATGTGGGCTACTAACTAAACTTCAAAACAGTATTTCACAGTATTAAACAGTTTATGAAATAAAAAAAATAAGAAAATAAAAAAAAGTAAACTTGTATCAAATATCTTTATTTATAGTAACTAGGTCTATGTGATCAAGACATGATCACAAACTCTCCTTCCTCCAACATTTGTAGCCCTTTCAACAATTTCAGGTGATACTTTGGTCACTTTATCTTTTACACATGTACTGTTCTTAACATTTTTAGAGTTTAGCAGTTCTTTTATGTCCTATGCAACATTTAATACTGTTTTAGCTTCTATTTATTCATTCATTAAACATCACTTGCAGTATTTGCATAAGTATTTCTGCAAATAACAGACGTGTTGAGGTTGAGCAGCACTAATGAACTGTACTGTACAATTTTAAATGGATAAAGGCACCGTACTCTATATGCACGTGATGCAGCTCTGTGTGGGTCTGAGGCTTTAGACAAATTCCCCGTCTTTGACAACTTAGTTTATAGCTTATACCAGTGTTGTAGTCGAGTCACCAGTTTTTAGTCCAAGTCACTTTTAAGTCCTCAGTTCTCAAGTCCGAGTCAAGTCCTGAGTTCTTTTGTCTGAGAATAAAAAAGTTTAAGCCACAAGTCCAAGCCCGAGTAATAAAAAAGCAGGTCCTGCTGACCCTTGAGTCATGAAAATTAGCCTGATGACGCAATTTGAGTCTAAGTCAGGGACTCGAGGACTTAATCTCTGTCTTATTCTCCTCCATGACCTCCTGTCGGTCTGACTTATCCCCTCCTCGATGAAGGACTGTTGCATTGGCCCTTACACCCCTTGGCTCTGGGCAGGACAGGTGTTTGATGGCACCGTCTCCTCCTTCACCTCTGTTGCTTCCTCTGGCGGATCCTGGAGCAGGTGACTAGATACAGGACACCATTGTTCTTTCAGGGATTAAACTGAAAGTCCTCTTCATTATTCTAGATAAAATTACATTTATTCATTATTAGTATGATAATAATCAGTAGTAGTAGTAGTCATTATGTAATTGTTGCTAGTAACATAAAAAGTGTTCACTTCAGCATAGAAAATAGATTAAAAACTACTAAAAGTAGATTAGCTAGTATTAAAGTATTTGTCAAGTCTAGACCGAATACAGAGCAATTACAGAGACAGTAAGACTATAACACATGCATTTAATCTACACTATTAAAAGCAGACAGTAAATAACTCTAGCTAACTCTAGCCAGAGCACAACATAAACATGGCCACATGTGAACTGTAATTATTGTATCTGTAAATTAATTCACAAAGAAGCCACAGCATTAAAACTGTCTGAAAGTTTCTATTGAGCAACAACTCATTCATAAACGAAAAAAAAATACATTGCGGGCGAGGAGAATGTTCAAAGAGAGAGCGCTCAGAAGCAGAAGTGAGCGCTCAGCAAAGTTGACATCGAGAGCTAGCAGTTGTAAAGAATGATGTGACTTCAAAATGTGTGCTAAATCATACGCTCGTGATAACAGCTTTTCTCGCCACAAGATAATTTCTGAGCTCTCAGTTTCTGTTTTTGCGCTCTCGAGCTCCTCCCCTGTGCTTGTTTATATTGTGAGTGCGCTCTCATAATAAAGAGAGCTAAATGACGTCATAAAACTCAAGAGTTTTTCAGAAACAGGTTTAGAGTTAGTTTGGTCGACGTAGAGTCTGTTCACTCTGAGTTTAAATAAAGAGAAAAAAGCAATTATGAATGGACTCATAAAAGAGGAGTCACCATGGCAACAGTAAACAAATGGAGGCTGTCAAGACGGAGTAATGTCATGTGACAATGGAAACAGTATATCCAGGGTTAAAAAAGTAAAAAAAGTAAGGACTAATAGATACACAGGTGGTTTCATTGATAACTAGGATTCAAATAAAATGAACAAATGCAAACACTCTTATTGTTACCATTTATTTATTTATTTGTAATGGCCTACATTTATATCAATGTGAAGCGCACACTGTCTAATTCTTGCAGTTTTGAGGAAACTAATCATCCAATCAGAGAGCTCCATCAGACGCAGCAGAAGAGGAGATTATTTGGTGGCAGCGTAAATAACACTCGACTCGGTGGAACCAGCTCGAGAATTTTCTTCTCTGTTTTGTTCTGCAACAGAAAATACAAGTGTCCTTTATCAGTCAGTTGCAGCTTTAAATTCTATATGAGCTAAATCTTTAATCAATACATGTAAATACCTGTCTGTAGTCGTTTGATTTTAACAGGGAACCCAACAATAATTGTCAAAAGAAGAACAGAGACACCTCCCAATATCAGGCTTATCCACCATGTTGGATTACCTAATCATCAGTTATTTTAGCAGAACGTAATAAATATAGTCTGAATTACACAGCCACATGGAAACAAAACTTACTCTCACACTTGGAGCCCATGTCACCATCAGACCTGGAGTTGTTACCTACGAGGAAATAGCAGTCGTGTTGAAGGTGTTTCAATAAAAATGAATTTAAAACGAAGATCTTACCTTTAACTTTTAAATGGACAAGACAAATTTCTACTTTTCCAAACACGTCCAATCCACAAAAGTAGAAGCCATAGTCGGCCATCTCAACACGTCTGATTTGGAGAATAACATGAGACTTGTTGGAGCTCATTTTAAACCTGTCGTCCCCGCCAGCAACGCCCACTTACAATATTCCATATTATCCAAAACTCTATTAATGGAATCTTATGAGGGCGCCTACTGTAGCCTGTTAGTCCTCTAAAATGTTATATTGTATTGAGGAAATACTGGAATGATTTAGAAGCGCAGCTGAGCTACATATAGCTTTGTACCATTGCTTTCGCGTCCCCAAGATGCTGCGCATATAGCACATACCCACATTTTGCGCCACTGCACAGAAACAATTCAGTCCAAGACATGCTGAGGAACAGGACACTGCACGTGAAGAAAACAGGCTGAGCTGATATGAGTCAGGAAACCGGAAGCACACAAGACAGGAGGAGCCCAGGGACCAGCTGGAGGTACGTCCAACAGAAGAACATGCTCTTCTCAGTTGGACACAGAACCACATGACACGAGGACCATGTCCCAAAGAGGACACAAGGAACAGTATTTGACAGTATGTTCATATAATTCAGTTAAGTTCAGTCCACAGAAATACTGCCCTGGTTGTCTGTTCAGGTGGACTGGTAAGACTTTTTACTTTTGGTGTTACATTAATAAAGGATCATTTCTCTGTCTTTTCTAGATGTAGATGAAAAACAAACAATACATAATGAATGGAAAGACTTTTCTACAGGACATTTTGCTGAGCTTCATATTAAATGAATGAATGCAGGAGAAATATTTTTGACAGTAAATGAGATGATTATGAATAAACTACTAACGACTACTGCAATGCACTCTACGTACAGTATATTGGTATCACACAGTCCTCGCTCCATCGTCTGCAACTGGTCTTAACAGACATCCAAACACAGACACATCACCCCAGTTCTCTGTTCCGTCCACTGGATTCCAGTTAGTTACTGTATTGATTAAAAAAATTTAATGTTTGCTTTTAACTCGCCTAATGGCTTTGCGCCACTTTATCTTAAATTGGGATTGTCCACTGTCCCAGCAGAGCCCTTCAGTCAGCTGACCAGATGAGATTAGTTTGTTCCCGGTACAAGCAGTGGGGCGATTGTCATTTGCTGCTGCTGCTCCTAAACACTGAAACCCATTACCTGTAGACCTGCGTGTTCTCACTGACCTGGACCTGTTCAAGTCCAGGTTAAGGACTTTCTTATTTAGACTGGCTTTTAAACACACTGTAGCACTGTGTCACTTTCAGATTTCTAACCTGTTTTGTTTATTATTGTGTATTATTTCTTTGGTTATTGTTTAAATTTTTTTTTTATACATGCAAATGTTCTCCTGCTTTAATGTGGGCTGCTCGTGAAAAAAGCAAAGCGTGTCCATGTCAAACCAGCAGGTGGCAGCACTTAGCCATTTTCACAGCTAAAATAGTGGAGCCACTTTTCTTCCAGTTCATTCTTCAAATGTGGTCAAGTAGTAACTGTAATATATAATACTTCAACACTTTACATATGGCCTGTGTCATCATAACCAAGTCCACATTTGAAATTAGATCAAAGATATGAATATACATTATTTGTGTTACATTAGAGCATTAGTACATTAGAGCGGTGCACATGCTGACAGAACTACGTACAGGTGCTCCTCATTTACATAGAATATGAAATATTTTGTCTGTCTCTCCACAGGAGACACAGGCCTGTTTCCTGGGCCTAAGCTGGACTGAGTGGTGAGGCTGGAGGTCTGGGAAAGGGAAAGGGAAACAGTGGAAAAGGTCAAATAACCACCAAAGACCACTTTGAAAGAAGAGACACTCTTAGTCTTTTTGAGAACTGATGCTCTCTTTCTCTCTGTTTCTTTTGAGTGAACCCAGGCGAAAAAAGTGTGTTTACGCCTTTTAAATCATAATAACATGTCCTGTACCTTTCATCGTAGGCCTTGTTGACTCCTCTTCAAATGTAACGTTTATGTTTGTGGCCAAAAATTTCAATTTTGGTCTCATCACGCCAAATGACTTTGAGTCAGAAGTTTTGAGGCTTGTCTCTGAGCTAATTGGTGTATTGTAACGTGATGCTTTGTGGCATTTGTGTAGTAATGGCTTTCTCGACCATGCAGCCTATTTTTCTTCAAGTAGCTCCGTACTGTGCATCTTGAAACAGCCACCCCACTTTTTTTTCAGAGTCCTGTATTTCATTTGAAGCTGAAGCTATTTGTGGGTTTTTCTTTTCATCCTGAAAACATTTCCTGACAGTTGTGGCTGAAACATTTGTTGGTCTACTTGACCTTGGTTTGATCATTTGAACTTGATTTGAATGTATCCCTAAAAGGTTTTGAATTGCACTCTGTCCGAGCCGTCACCTAGGACATGTTTGCCGTGGGAAACCCTACCACGGGATATAGCCACTAACATAGCTCTTAGGATTATTCGGGCACTCAAACCCCTCCACCAGGATAAGGTGGATAAGTGCACTTTATCATTTGGACAGTTGAAAATGGTTGGACACTAACACTAGCACTTTGGAATTCATTGAGTTTGCCTACTACTCTTTATTAGTATAGTGTCATTTCTCATCATTACACATTTCATTAAATGACTTTTAACAAAACAATATATATTTTTTTATCTTGTCTGTGAAGGTTCTCAGTCATCCAAGTCATCTTGACGAAAAGGTTAAAGCAAAGGCATCTGGACTAGTTTTATTTTATTTATTTATTTAGTTTTGTTTATATAGCACTTTTCCACCTAGTAGGCACTCAAAGTGCTTTAACAAGTGGGTAAAGTGTCTTGTGTCCCAACACACAGTATAAACTGTGGGGGAGAGAGGGATGTTTTCAATGTGAAGACGTTTCGTGTCTCATCCCAAGAGACTTTTTCAATTCTGTGTTGAACTGGTAAGAAAGCTGAGCTTTTATCTCTAGAGGGAGAGGTTTGACCTGAAACTAACTCTGAATGGACCAGGCTTTTCTGGTCTAATAGTTTTTAGCTATGAAATTGAATCCTGATGATAGCCATCAGAAGCCATCACAAACTTATACCAGCCCTTCCCATGACGGGAAAGCCTTAACGACTCTCCCATCAGGATTCACACTGCCCTTTCATCGCTAATGACTATGAGACCAGAACAGCCTGGTCCATAGGGGCTATGTTGACGGGGGCTATTTGCCCCGGTAGGGTCACCCAAGGCAAACAGGTCGTAAGTAATGGGTCAGGGTGACGGGCCAGACAAAGAGCTGCTCAAAATCCCTTATGGACATGTAAAGCGCTTTGGGTGCCCAAGAAGGGTGCAAAAAAGCGCTATATAAATGCATGCCATTTACCATTTACATAGTAAAATCAAGGACTGTGAGGTCCCCCGGTATGGTGCAACTGGGGCCCCACCTTGGAGCCAGGCCAGGTTGGTGCATGCATGCAAGTGTCTAAGCCAGGTCTTACTCCACGGGGCCCGGCCAGGCTCAACCCCAAAATGCAGCTCTGGAAGTCAACTCCTTGAAAGAGGCTGGAGTTTTAAGACTCTGGAGCCCCCCAGCTGGAGTTCACCCTGGCATGGGCCGAATGGCAGTGCAGAGTAACTGACCTTCTTGGAGTCTCTGGGAGTGTTGCTGGAAAGTGCTCCGACCAGGGACTGTGTCATTCTACAGGGAGACTTTAACGCTTACTTGGGCAGCAACAGTGACACCTGGAGGAACGTGATTGGGAGTAATGACACCCCAACCAATCTGAACCAAGGGTTATTCTGTTATTGGGCTTCTGTGCCCATCAGTGCATGTGGCACCAGGACACCCTAGGCCGGAGGTCGATATATATATATATATATATATATATATATATATATATATATATCAAGAGTTCAAATGTTTAATCCAGGGATAAAATTAAAAAAAGTGAGGAGTAATAGATATTGTTACCATTTATTTATTTATTTTGAATGGCCTACATTTAAATCAACGTGACGTTGCACACTGTCTCATTCATGCAGTTTTTGGTAAATCTGACTCTTGACACACATGCATTACAGAATAACTTTGCAGACATAACCTGACAGAGAAAATGCATTAAAGTACTGCTGTAAAAGTATCATAGAATAATACTGAGTGAATAATATCTATTTATGCAAGCTTCAGAATTTACAAGTTGGAGACTACAGATCTATAAAAACACTAAAAACACTCTGAGTTTGGACTAAAGTTGCTTCTGAAACAGGGCCTTTACGTTGCTTTGCTCTCAGTCCGATGCAAGCTGTTGCTTCTGTGGTTTCAGTCCTCACCACAGTGGAAAAAGAGCAGGGGCAGTCTGAGACGTGTGCATATCCACATTTGTATGTACAATAGGTGCATCAGAGGCATCAAATAATAATTAGATTATTTCCTACAGAAAAGATACAAAAACAGCAGTTCCAGGTTGTTCCTGGGTTTATCTGGTGGCAGCGTAAATAACACTCGGCTCAGTGGAACCAGCTCGACGTGCTCGTCTTGGCTTTTGTTTGAAATTAACTGCAGCATAGTTCAGGTTCTCTGACGCCAGGTTCTGTGAGGAAATGGAGTCAACAAACACGCAAGAGAACTCAAACAATATTCTTAAAACACAAGTTCAAGTTTACCTCTCTTGGAGCATTTTCTTCTTTGTTTTGTTCTGCAACAGAAATACAAGTGTCCTATATCAGTCAGTGGCAGCTTTAAATTCTATATGAGCTAAATCTTTAATGAATACATAAAATACCTGTCTGTAGTCGTTTGATTTTAACAGCAAACCCAACAATAATTGTCAAAAAAAGTACAGAGACACCTCCCAATATAATGCTCATCCACCATGTTGGATTACCTAATCATCAACAGTTATTTTAGCAGAATGTAATAAATATGGTTTGATTTACGCAGTCACATGGAAACAAAACTTACTTTCACACTTGGAGTCCGTGTCACCATCAGACCTGGAGTCGTTACCTACGAGGAAATAGCAGTGTTGAAGGTGTTTCTTCAAAATGGAGTCAAAAAGAAGATCTTACCTTTAACCTTTAAATCAAAAACACAAATTTCTCCTTTTCCACACATGTCCAATCCACAAAAGTAGAAGCCAGAGTCGGCCATCTCAACACGTCTGATTTGGAGAATAACATGTGACTCATTGGAGCTCATTTTAAAACTGCCATCTTTAGTTTTGTCACAGAACTTGAGGCCTTCAGAAATCCAATTCATGGAAGCAATGTAGCAGTAATTTTCATCATTAAGCAGCTTGAACCAGAATGTGGGCACAGGTTTGCTGGAGACATTTCTGCAAGACAAGTCCACATCTTCTCCAAGTTTGACCATCATAATGGAAGACTTGGTGCTCCAACCTAATACAAACAGCAATATTTACTAGATAAATGAATGAATAAATGAATGATGAAGAAGAGGCAGTACTTACAGAAGCAGCCCAGAAGTAAAGCTGCTGTGACGGTGAAGCTCTTCATTGTGAAAGTGTGATACTGGAACAGCAGGGCGCTTTATAGTCCTTTTAAGGTAGTTTGTTGCAAAGGGGCGGGCTGTTACAAGGCCACATAAAGGATGTCTGGACAAGAGGCAGAGCGTTATGTCAACATCATGGCCCTTTAGTCTTCACTCTTTTAACTTTCTGCAATAAATGTAATCAAAGTTCTGTGGTGCATCACCTCCACAAACTCAAACACAAGAATTCATGCAGAACTATAGTTTTGGCAATTTCTTTAATTTTCAAATTTAGACTAGAAAGGGTCACAAACTCAAAATTACTTGGGGGCCTCAGGAGGCAGAGTCTGGGTGAGGCTGGGCCGGAACAGGTACAAAAAAAACTTTGTTAAATCTTCTCAAATGTCATTACTAACAGTTCTTTAACTTTAATGGGTTCTTCTGAACCTGAGCTATCCTGAACTTAAATGAAATATTGAAGAACATGAATGAGCTGGCTGAGTGGCCCCATTGGATGTCCACTCCCCTCGGTGATATTGTCAACATAACATCGGCCATCAACTTTCAAACAAATCAGCCCATTTCAAATGATGGGAAAACAAGATAAAATCTGCATGAAATCCAATGCCGGTAACACTGACTTTGTCCAGCTCAAGGTCAAACATGCTAATTTCAAACACAGTAAGAAGCAGTCATTTTATGACGGCTATGTGATGTTACACGCGCTCCTCCATAGTTGTGAAATATTTCTCTGCCTGCATCAAGCCCAGCCGATGGTCCGCCCCCAGGAGCCATATACTCCACTGTGATGGTAGGTTGGTTCAGTTCCAGCTTGCACAAAAAGGAACCTTCCACACACAATGTGGTAACGTGCCATTCATATAAAACTCGCAGGGTGCACTAACATTAAACTTTCATATCGTCCCGAGGACCACAAAATATTATCTTGCCGGCCGCAGTTGGCGAATTATAAAGTTTGAGACCCCTGGACTAGACTGTTTCTTCCTGTTCTAGTACTCAGCTAAACCCACTGCTACAGGGGCCTAGGCCTTTGATTTGAGACATCATATTATTCCAACAACAGGAGAACTCAAAGCAAAAACTGAACTAAGAGTAGGTCTCACTCTGAAGTGCAGTTCCTATGTCACACACAAAAATGTAAGAGTAAGGATGTGTGTGTAGCTTTTATTATAGTGTTTGTGGTGTAATTACTAGTTACACAACATGGCAGCGTCAACGAGCAGGAAAGACCAGCTCAAGAAAGAAAAGATTTTTAATCTTCAATAGTTTGGAATCTGTTTGGATTTGCAGACTCAGATGCATAGTATTCCTTATCGGCTTTAGCGCCAGCACTGTGTTTTGTTTGTGCAGACTTTTATTACCGTCAACCTAACCCTTACAGTCATAATTTGTCAAATCAGAAAAATTCAAACAGCATTGGGAACCTGAGAATTTAGCTTTCCATTGACTTATAAGCAGCCACGCGGAGGTATACAAAACAAAGTAACAGGATAGCGCTACACTGCTTCTCAATACCGTAACAGAGCAAGTTTTTTTTCCAATCTGAAAAAATCCCACGCCGTGCCTTCATGTTAATATTATATACAACAGTGGCGGGCTGTTCATTTTACACATAAGCCTTTAGTGGTGTCCCAACTGAACTTTGCGCTGCAGCTGGATTTTCACGAGATTTGGGAGTTTCCAACTACTTGAGTTGAACCATGGGCTCACTGGCCTCTTGTGACCAATGTTGTGGCAGCACAAACAGGAAAAGGGAGGTTTTTAATTTGACAAATGGCCCTCTTCAGCTAATGCTGAAAAATGTGGCACTAAAGGATTTTCTGGAAGGAGAATATGTTTGTGCTCTATTCCTACTGGCTTTGGCACATCGTAAATACATACACGCTCTTTTTATCAGCTGGAGGAAACCTTCATGGTCAGACTCAATAGATGACTCATTGACTAGATCCGAAGCCGCCTGAGAAGGACATGAAGTGGGAAAGGTATCTTCAGACACTGTACTCGAAACATCTCCGCTCGAAACATCCCAAAACTTCATAACATACCGCTCTCCCCCACATACAGACACTTCACCTAATTTGCCTCCAGTGGTGTTCTAGCAGTAACACTGGTAAGTAGCTTAATCTATGTAAAGCACTTTAAGTGAGTAGGTGGAAAAGAAAAAAAATATATAAATAAAAAATAAAAAAAACATGAACACAGCAGCACCAAGTGTGTTCCCTTTCCTCCCTTTTGAGGCAGCAGTGAGTTTGAAAAGGGGCTTAGCGATACTGGAACAATCTTGAATGAACTGCAGATAGTACATTGACACGATTTGATTTTCTTTTGCGAGGGTGTAAATCTGTCCTCCATTATGAGGTCTGCCTCAGTCATTGAGGCGATGGCTTTGATCTTATCAGGGTCGGTTGAAACTCCCTGTCCATCCACAACGTGCCTAAGAAACTTAACGTTCCTTCTGAGGAGTTGGCACTTTTTAGGAGCTCACTTTAGTCCATGAGCGCTCAGCCGTTTAAAGACCATTTCAAGCCTTTTTAGTGCTTCTGCCTCATCCGGTGCGTAAACAAGAACGCTGTCCAAATAACAGAGAAGCGTCAAGAAGTTCTGGTCACCAAAAATACTCATCATTAACCGCATGAAACTGGCGGGACCGTTACATAAGCCTTCCGGTAGTCTATTGAATTGTGAATGCTGTGAGCTTCTTGTCCTCCTCAGCCACAGCGATGTTATAGAAGCCAGAGGTGAGATCCATCACACTGAATATTGCGCTACCCCCCAAGGCTGCTAGACAGTCCGCTTGGTGGGGCAAAGTGTGGGCATCCTTGATTTAACTAGCGGTAATCCACACAGATCCTTAAATCTCCATTCTTTTTACACACAAGGACCAACGGGGATGTCCACTCACTGTTTGATTTGCGAATGATCTCTAACTTTTACTACTACCCAGGGGGGACTCTACAATATGGGAGTCTGAATGGGCAAACAAATGAATTCTATATATAATGTCTTTAGCTGAGCCCCAATCAAGTTTGTTTTTTGCAAAGACGTCTTCATACTTTTGAACGAGCTCCCTGAGCTGACATTTCCAATAGGGCGACACTTCACAAGAGTCAATGTCCAAATTTTCCAAGCCCAAGATTGGCTAAGGTATCTTCATGGCTTTAAATTGATGGCTGCTTGATTCAAATGACTCAACATCTTCTGTGTCATATCCAGATCCTCAATAACAATGCAAGCAGACACCTCTGCAATCTTTGTGTTGCGCCTCAGAGTGACTGGTTTGTTTGAGGTGTTTAGCACTCTGACTGGGATCCACCTATCGCCGTGCATGTTGGATACAGACCTGCACACAATGATGTAATTTTTGTGGGTGATGCTCTTTGGTTCGCTCAATCAGCACAGCACTGCCTTCAGAGAGGGCAGAATTTGCAGGCAGCTTGCTCCACACGAGGTGTTCCTGTCTGGGTTGGAGAGACACGGCCTTTGTCAGCTTGGCTGTCCCAATAACATCAGGCATGCTGTCTCCTCTCCACCTGTTAATGCCAGATAACATGTTAAGGAACTGCATAATCTCAGATGATTCTGGTGACTCAGATTTGCTTAGGACTTACCAAAACTGTGTAGACTGTTTAGACTGTTTAAAGAGATGCTTAATGACATTAGTTCCAATGATCATTTGGTCTTTTTGCCCTTGAACAACTAATACTGGGACTCTGAATGTGTTACCATACACTTCCATCCTTAGATCATAAATGCACTTGAGCCTGACCTTAGCTCCACCACAGCCAACGAGTACAATGTCAGGGCAGGTGTCATTGGACGTGGACACTGAGTTAGTGCTGTGTAACATCTGTACCACTGATGGTGGATGCTATTGAACCAATGTCAAGTAAAGCTTTGAGAGAAACAACATCACCTGTGCATTGGTGTAGAATAAACGGCTTGGTCAAGTCTTGTTATATTTTGGAATAGCACAAAAGTGCCTTGGTGCGAAGATGTCACACATTTAGAGTAAATGGACTGTGCATCATTGTCAAGGTTGAGGGTTTCTGCTTCGTCACTCACATTGTCCCTTCCCACATGTGAGTGCATTAGTTTCCCTGAAACAGCGGGGCTGGGGCACTGCCTGGCTGAGTAATGGGAGAGTTGGAACAGTCTTTTTATTGGTGCCCAACTTCTAAACAGCCTAAACATCTTTTCTCTCCTATACAGTGTGAATGTGTTTAATGTGAGTTTTGTCCACAGACACAGCATTGAGAGGGGCAGCCAAATGGGGAAGACTGTATTCTTAGGGCAGCTGGTGTGGGCTGACTCGTACGTTCCAGTACTCTCTCCAACATACTGAGCACTCTCTCCAATGCATTTGACTCTGGGACAGGTTGTTCACTTGGCATAACGGGGCTAGTTACTCTGACCGTATTAACATCAGCGTACTCTGTGATACACACTGGAAGGTTATGATCTGCTACAGCAGTGGCCACACGGACAGCACGTGTTTTGAGGGTGACTTTAGGTTGTCTCCTTAAATTCACTTTATTCTAATTTACAGGTCTGTTTATAGTAACAATAATCACATCCGTTTGTCTCTCAGTTGTGATCCAAAGTACAACATACAATAACACTTAGACCAAATTCAGAATTCAATATTTTCGGTATGGTGGTGAGGTGTACTGCACCACATCAGCAGCGAGGACGTGTGGACCCTCTGCAGATGCCAGCATGCGCCTCTGGATGTGGGAAGCTCTGACAAAGAGGTCATACTATCAGGTTCTGCAGCACGAGGCCCTCACACAGACTGTACTCAGCAGACGTGTTTGAAGGATGTGGACTTGAATGTGGTTAAATCAAGTGTCTTCTCTTTCGGTAAGAGTATAAAACATTATTTTAACTCACTAAAGTATGTTTTGTTATTATATGCCAGAGATGAATGTTTGAATAAGGACTATTTATACAACACAATTTAATGAATTAAAAACACAATGAAACAAAAACAAAATAATGCTAATAATAATGTTTTGTTATTATTATAGCGCTAACGTGTCCACACAGTAAAAGTGGCCAAAGATTACAGCTACATCCCTCGGCTGCAGAGCAGAATTTTGGGGAATCGTCTAAAGTCTCCAGGGGACTCACAAGATGACAGATGACCCTCGGGCCCTTGGTCTTCTCCCTGGAGTTCTGCTCGCACCTAGAGCTGAACAGGCACAGACACAACTCCACAGACGACAGGTGCATCAGTCATTCTCACAAGAACCATTATGTTTAGGTCTCATGCAGCAGTGGAAAAGTCTGTTATTTATTTATCTTTAGACCAGAATTTCTAGGTGCACTTATCTGCACTCCTGTAGACATGTTTGTTACTTCTCTAAACTTACAGAAGTATAACTTTTCTTGTAAAATGTTGAAATCCTGTGAACAGCTGGCTGTCTGTTGCTCCTGTTACCCAGTCATGCACGTACGAGCACAGCGAGAGTGAGCAGGACTGACTGCAGTTCCCTGTCAAAAGCTACACTCGATGCTGCGTAGCATTACGCTATGGGGAACATTCTTTGTGTGACCGGTTGTGAAGCACGTGTGTCAAACACGCCTAGAATTGGCTTATAATACCTCTGTTGGTGACGCAGCTCATCAGCGGCAGCTGTGTGATTGCGCGCACCTGAACAGAGGGTATAATAACACATGACGCGGGAGCGTCTTCAGGTTTCTTTGTCTTCAGATCGCATTGTGTGAAGTGTGAGCAAACCTACTCTCTGTGCCAGTACGAAAATATATAAAATAAATACAAAAGTATCATGGCTGGGTTCAGTAAGAAATGTGTTCCTCCGTGCCAGAGGCACATTGCTGACGATGATCAGCATGAATTTTGTTTTGAGTGTTGATCTGGCTGAGGCGCAGGGATCAGATCCTATGTCCCTCGCGCTCTCACCAGATGAGGCAGACACCGGCTCTGTGCTCGGGCGGGCGCGCTCGGCGCTTCCCATGAGCACGTCGATGAAGCCTCATCCCTGGCTTCTGGGGCGCCACAGCCTCGGAGTGCTCTTCCCGCTCTGACGGCGGCGTTTGAGGAGCTGCTCATGGTGGTTACAGGAGCAGTGGCGAGGCTGGGTGTTGGGTGGCCTCGGGCAGGGCACCCCTAAATTATTTTGGGTTGCCCTGCTCCTGAGGCCACTCAGTATTCAGTTTAGAGTATTTAATACTCTGAACTGGATGACAGGTTTCTGTCAGGTGGCCAGGGGAGGGATCACAGCGGAGGTCTCTCCTTCTTGGGACCTCCATGAGGAGCTGGCACGCTCATGGAATAAGCCCTATTCATCCCGTGTTTTGTGCCTTCGACGCCGATTTATTCGACTATCGTGGGCGCACAGGTGCGGGTTATGGGTCGATGCCCCAGGTGGAAGAGACGCTATGGCTATCTCTCCCCGGGACATCGTCCTCCCTAAGAAAGCCTACACTCCCCAACAAGCCATGCCGGTTCACGTCATCACTGGTGGGAAGGCTTTCCAGGTGGCGGGTCAGGCTGGTGCAGCACTGCACACCATGGCGGTTTTGCAGGCATACCAGGCTGAGCTGCTCAAAGATTTGAGCACAGGGGTTCTGTGGACGAGGACGCGTTTTCTGAGCTACGCGTGCCACACAGACCTCTCTCTCAGTGCAACTAAGCAGACGGCCCGCGCTATTGGGCGCTCCATGCCTGCTTTGGTTGCGACGGAAAGACATCTGTGGCTTAACCTCACGGGCATCAAAGAGAAGGACCGCGCCTTCCTCCTGGATGCACCCATCTCGCCTTCCGGTCTTTTTGGCAACACGTGGGTGGACTCCGTCGCCACTAAGTTCGCGAGGCTAAACGCTACGAGGAGGCGTTTGTGAGGTTCCTTCCTCGCCGTGCTCAGCAGCCGGGACCGTCGGCCACCCTGTCCCGGCCAGGTCCAGTCCCTTCCAGAGAAAAGCGGGCTGCCCAGAAGGAGAGTGTGGCGAATCGTGCCCCCTCGTAAGGACTGGAGGCGGATTCTCGCTGCTCAAAAGAGAACGGACCTGCGGAATGTTATCTCCGCCAGAAGCAGAGGCCCTGAAATTGGCGCGCCCATGGCGCGGGCGTGCTCCCACCGGGTGGGGCGCAACAAAATCCAAGAGAGTCTAAAGACTCCATGTCGACACCCTCAGGAGTCTGCTGTTTTTCTCCGCCGCCACTGGCGTTCGGGAGCAGCAGTCTCCAGCGCAATTGTAAGTGTCCGGCCGTCTCCTGCCTTGGTTCAGGGCGGGTGTCTTACATCCCCAAAAACCGGCGTGCCAAAACTACTGCCCCTTTCGGAGAAACTGGCAGCATGGATGCTCCTGCCAAATATCTCCCGTGGGTAATAAGGACTGTGGCCAAAGGCTACAGACTTCAGTTCGCCAATCGTCCTCCACGTTTCAACGGCGTGGTCTCCACTTCCGTGAAACCGAACGAGCCCATGTATTGACACAGGAACTGCAGGTTCTGCTGGACAAAGGGGCCATAGAACGTGTTCCCCACCAGACAGACAATCCGGGTTTTACAGCCGGTATTTTCTAGTTCGAAAAGATGGGGGCTGCGCCCGATTTTAGACCTTCGCGGGTTAAACCGCTACCTCAAAGCATTAAAATTCAAAATGCTCACAATAAAAATGATTGTGTCCCAGATCCGATTAGCGACTGGTTTGTCACCATCGATCTAAAGGACGTATTTTCACATAGAAATCCTGCCACAGCACAGAAAGTTCCTGAGGTTCGCCGGGAGCGAAGCGTACCAGTATCGGGTTCTTCCGTTCGGCCTGGCCTTGTCACCCCGTACATATACAAAATGCATGAATGCATCCTTGGCTCCTTTGCGACTCCAGGGCATCCGCATTTTGAATTACATAGACGACTGGCTGATATTAGCTCAGTCTCAGGAGCTAGTGCTTCGACATCGGACGTCGTCCTAGCTCATCTCGACTCTCTAGGCTTGAGACTCAACGCCGAGAAGAGCGTTCTCGGCCGCTCAGAGGACAACATATCTAGGGGTTGTTTGGGACTCAACCGAGATGCAGGCACATCTGTCTCCTGCACCTGTCGGGTCCATTCTAACTACCCTGAAAGCTATCAGGCTAGGCCAGGAAGTGACTGTGCACTTCTTTCAAAGAATATTGGGTCTCATGGCATCTGCATCCACGGTAATTCCTTTGGGCCTTCTGCACATGAGACCGTTTCAGCTGTGGCTCAGAGCCAGGGGTTTCATCCAAGGGCCAACCCCTGAAGCAAATAAGGGTTACGCCGAGGGCTTCGACTATCTATGTGGTTCAGACCCCAGTTTCTCACTTTGGGTCCCACCCTAGGTCCATGTTGTCGCCGCATGATGCTAACGACAGATGCATCCTCACGGGCTGGGGCGCGGTCTTAGATGGCCGTCCAGCCCAAGGGATATGGAGAGGCCATCTTCTCGCATGGCACATCAATTGCCTCGAGATGAAGGCTGTATTTCTGGCCCTGAAATACTTCCTCCAGCAGCTAAGGGGCTACCATGTCCTAGTACAAGTAGACAGCACAGCGGTGGTCTCTTACATAAATCGTCCAGGGCGGACTGCGTTTGTGCCGCTTGAACAAGCTAGCGCAGCAGGTGCTGCTTTGGGCTCAGGACAAGTTCCTGTCCCTCAGGCGATTTATATCCCGGCGCATGAATGTGGGAGCAGATTTATTGTCCAGACAGGCTGTGACACATGGGGAGTGGAAACTCCACCCGAGGTAGTGAGCCAAATCTGGGAAAGATTTTACGAAGCAGAGGTGGACCTCTTTGCTTCACAGCAGACAGCACAATGTCCCCTCTACTTCTCTCTGACTCCTCCAGCTCCTGGGTCTGGACGCAATGGCCCATGTGTGGCCCAGACTGCGCCTTTATGCATTTCCCGGTGGCTCTGCTCCCGGGAGTCCTGGCGAAGGTCTGTCAGCGGGGTCGCGCCTCTTACTAGTAGCGCCCGTTGGCCAACCAGAGTGTGGTTCTCAGACCTAATATCTCTCTCGACGGCTCGCCATGGGCGATTCCGACCAGGAGGGATCTCCTTTCTCAGGCACAGGGGACAGTGTGTTTCATCCCGGCCCGAGCTCTGGAACCTTTACGTCCTGGCCCCTGAGGTGGACCACTTAAGAGATGTCGGGCTCCCAGCCCTGTTGTAGAGACTATTCTGAGCGCTAAGGTCTCCTCTACTAGGAGAGCCTATGCCTGCAGATGGCGTGTCTTTGATGCCTGGTGTGCTACACATCATACAGACCCAGTCCACTGCCAGATTGTTTCAGTGCTGGAGTTTCTGCAGGACAAACTGTCCTCGGGCACTAATCCTAGCACACTCAGGGTTTTCGTGGCCGCCATTTCTGCTTGCCACGCCCTGATTGCGGGGTTGAGACCCCAAACTACAGCTAGAGTTCCTTCCTGGGACCTAGCTATAGTGCTGGAGGGCTTAGTAAGCACTCCTTTTGAACCACTGGAGTCAGCGTCTGTCAAGTTTCTGACTCTAAAGATGGTTCTTCTGGCCATTACCACTCTCAAGAGGGTTGGAGATTTGCAGGCTCTGTCAGTCGCCCTCCTGCCTAGACTTTGCTCCTGGGCTGGTCAAAGCCATTTTGCATCCTCACCCTAACTATCTTCCAAAAGTTCCATTCTCGACCTTAAATCCGGTCATTCTTGAAGCCTTCTGTCCTCCGCCATTTACAACACCGGAGCAGGAGAGACTTCACTTACTGTGTCCAGTACGTGCCCTCCAGACTTATGTCCACCGCACTAGCCAGTGGCGTAAGTCCGAACAGCTGTTTATATGCTACGGGGGCTGCAAGCAGCTACCAGACAAACTATATCACGTTGGGTGAAGGATGCCATTGCCCTGGCCTATGACGTGCGCGGTCAAACTTCGCCCATTGGTGTGAGGGCTCATTCTACTAGAGGGGTTGCAGCTTCAACAGCTCTAGCAAAGGTGCCCTCTGCAGCAAGTTTGTGATGCGGCAGGCTGGTCCTCCCCGTACACATTCATCAGATTCTATAGCTTGGATGTTCATGCTACTCAGGGCTTGCATGTCCTTGAGTCATCATCCCAAAATTGTGTTTGAGACCTCTTTTGTGTTTGTGCACACTTCACAACCCGAGGGGTCCAGACACTTACAGTGCGGCGGCGTTGGTATTCTCGTTCCCCATAGCGTAATGCTACGCAGCATCGAGTGTAGCTTTTGACAGGGAACGTCTCGGGTTACTTGACTGTAACCCTGTTCCCTTAAAAAGCGGGAACGAGATGCTGCGCTGCAATGCCGCACTGGGCGTGTCCGGGCGCTCTTCAGACAAAGTTGACCTGAAGACGCTCCGCGTCATGTGTTATTATACCCTCTGTTCAGGTGCGGCGCAATCACACAGCTGCCGCTGATGAGCTGCGTCACCAACAGAGGTATTATAAGCCAATTCTTGGCGTGTTTGACACACGTGCTTCACAACCGGTCACACAAAGAATGTTCCATGGCGTAATGCTACGGCATCTCGTTCCCGCTTTTTAAGGGAACAGGGTTACAGCCAAGTAACCCGAGACGTTCTCCTAACAGCCACTGGTGCCCATAGTTCCTTTTATGTCATGATAAAGCTTTCTTTTAGTTTATTCCTCAACAGTAGTCAGCATGGCCGCGGGAAGTAGGGGTGCTGGGGGTGCTGCAGCACCCCCTAGTGACGAGAGGGAGATTAAAAAAAATGTAGGCCTATTAAAATATTTTGCACAATTTATAAATTCCTTATGAATATTTTAGAAAATGATTTTGACACACGTAGGCTATTACGTATTCTTTTGGATTTTAATTTCATATTTTGAGGACCAACACAGGTTCGGAAGTTACGTTGTCAACGTCAGGCAGGCATGTCACCGCCTTGAACTCCAGCTCAAAATGCTTAGGCCAAGCATCGCCAAGCAGCTCGCCGATGTCACAAAAGACAGAGGGTTTATGTGTGTCACAGTCCAAGATGTAGCATCATGTTTGATAAAGCTCCAGCCACAAACAAGAGCCATGTTTTCAGAGATAGAAAAACTGATCGAGTTATGTCTGTGACTGACTACCCATCTCCGTGGCCTCATCCGAACGCACTTTCTCCGCCTTGCGTTTTTTGAAGACATGGGTACGCAGCACCATGACCCAGAAAAGACTCACACACCTTTCGCTGATGCACACCAACACAGACATTCTGAACTCCCTGGACATTCGTCCCCTCATGAGAGACTTTATCTCCACGATCCCAGAGCGCACCTCGACATTTGGACACCTGTAACCAGGGCACCCCGCCTGCATGTAGCTCAGGTAAGAGCATGGTGCTGCGCGCTTGTTACATTTATTTTTGGCAACACGTGTGGGATCAGCTTTGACTAGCAAAGCAATTGTAAGTAGTACACTATAGTATTTTTGTAAGGTGGTGGGGATGGAGATGGAGAGTATTATTTCGTTCGTGTGTTCTTTGCGTAATGGATGTGGAGAACTGTTCAATAAACAAATTGCTTAAATAGTCGGAGATTATTTCCTTGTGGTGTGCGTAAAAAGATTCTGGAGTTAATAGAGTTGTGTGACATAAACGTGCAGTGACTCAAGCCAGCTGACCAAAACGATAGCATTGTTTTAGCGTTATTGTGAAGTTTGATTAATATTATATTTTGTTGTAATATTATTTGTTGTATCTAAATAAGTTGCATGTATGTATAGGCTATCTGAAATTGTAATGAAAGTAATTATTTAGTTTTCTTTAGATTATTAAACTATTATTTCTGATTCTGCTTCTGCTTCAGATTAATAGCGCATTGCGCATATCTGAGAACTGATGTCTGTGTGTTTCAGACCCTGGCTGGCTGTGCACTTAAGTGTATATGACAATAAAGTAGTAAATCTCAATGTATTTATTTTTTAAATATATTTTAAATAGGCCTAATGGCTCATAGGTTTTTTGTCAAAAAAAAAAATAAAAAAATTCACAGCACCCCCTGTTCAAAATGACTTCCCGCGGCCCTGGTAGTCAGATAGTCAACAGAAGTAATGGTAATCACTTTACATACGGCCTGTGCCATTATAATCAAACCCACATTTTAATTTAGATCAAACCACAGTTTTTCAGTTTTTTTAAAAACATTGAAAATTGTATGAACTGTGGAAACAAAACATCAACTGATTGTAAAGATTTAGATATAATACTATATAATTTAATCTGTCACTGAACCATTCACCTACATTTGTTTTTTGGGAGGGATTCTTTATGAATGATAACACAAAAACTTTGATTTCACTTTAAGTTAGTGGCTGAGTGAAAAGAGACACAACTGAGAACTGAGAGCTATGACTGAGAACTTTCACAGATGTCTTTTATGGTAGTTGTGGATGAGGCTCTTTATTTTCCCAGATGGTAAAGCTGCCTATTCTTCTTGGCAAAGTTCCTTTAAATTCTTGGGCTGTTTTGCATTAACTGCATGTTTGAGATCTCCCTAGAGTGGCTCAATAATATTGAAGTCAGGAGACTGAGATGGCCAGTCCGGAACTTTCACTTTGCCTTGTGCTTTGGATCATTGTCATGTTGGAACATCCAAGTACGTCCCCTGCGCAGCTTCCGGGATTTTGAGTGCAAATTTTTCTCCAGTATTTTCTGATAACATGCTGCATTCATCTTTCCATCAATTTTGACCAGGTTTCCTGTGCCTTTGAAGCTCACACATCCACAAAACATCAGAGATCCACCTTCATGTTTCACAGAAGGAATGATGTACCTTTCATCATAGGCCTTGTTGACTGTTGCTCTCTTTCCCTCTGTTTCTTTTGAGTGAACCCAGGCAAAAAAAGTGTGTTTACGCCTTTAAAATCATAATAACATGTTCCTCTACCTTTCATCGTAGGCCTTGTTGACTCCTCTTCAAATGTAACGTTTATGGTTGTGGCCAAAAAGTCACTCCAAATGACTTTGTTCCAGACGTTTTGAGACTTGTTTCTGGGCTGTTTAGTGTATTGTAAGCGGGATGCTTTGTGACATGCAGCCCATTTTTCTTCAAGTGCCCCCTTATTGTGCATCTTGAAACAATCACACTTTTTTTGCAGAGAGTCCTGTATTTCAGCTGAAGTTATGTTAGCTGTAAGTTATGCTTTTTAATTTGCATCACAAACAATTTTCCTGGCAGTTGTGATCTAACCTACCTGACCTTTTCATTTTCCACTTCACTTTTTATTAGAGTTTGAACACTGCTAATTGGCATTCTCAATTACTTGGATATCTTTTTATATCCCTTTCCTGTTTTACAGTTCAAAAGTATGAAGATGTCTTTACAGTTCAATTACCTTTTCCTGCAGATCCTTTGACAATTATTTTGCTTTTCTAATGAATAAAGGCCAAAATCACCAGAGTATGTCAACCTTTCATAAGGATTGTTTGGGTAGTAGCAGAAACGCGTCCAAAGAATAAGCGTATGTATGAGTATTTCATCCGATGATGAAGAACAATCTAGCAGTAAAAGGCGAAGGTAGAGTGAGTACAGTATATATACTGTGTAGATTGGGATTGAGTTGCAGCTGTGGGCACAGGCGAGTTGATGGTAGGGCTACGTGAGTTACGTTGCCCTAAGATTGTAAGTAATTTGTGCGCAGAAAAATCTAAACAAGGAGCTGGTGAAATAAAATATATGAGAGTAAAGAAATGACTGAGAAGTGAAGGAGAGGAAAGAAAGTACTGAGTTAAAGTAACCTGACATATGAATGTCGCGGTGTCCCTTGCTTCTCCTTTGTACTTTTTTTGTGTGTTCTGTGTGAGTGCGCGGCCCCTTTAAATTTTGGTGACACACGGACAGACTCGTGCGGGGGGAACGCCCACCACACCTGAAAAATCACTAAGGCCAATCAGATGTGCCCGGGTCTAGTTTAAAAGGGCCAATAGAAAGACAGTCAGAAGCGAAAAAGGAGACGGAGAGGAAGAGACGGAGAAAGGAACAGAAAAGGAAGGAATATCGAACAGCACGGAGTGACAGAACAGTGAATGGCAAAGGGAAGCCACAGAAACCTCGAAGATCACCACATACAACGCTCAAAACCAGCTAAGTAGAGGAAAGTGTCCATAACTGTGTGGAGGTTATACCTACCCGAGTTGTTTTATTGTGTGACTGAGACTGCCTTCCCCTGTTCACAGCGCCGTCTCCCACTTCAGGGAAGGGACCGAACCAGGCACTGGGGAGCGACCGGCCACACCCTCGCGGACCAAGGAGGACTAGGAAAGGAACCTGTACATCGCCATAAAAAAAACGCTAAGTGAAGGGACGTGTCCCACTTAACCTGCATGCTGTGTGGTTTTAGTGTGTCTTATAGTGTGGTCGTTTACTGCGACATTATTGTGTTTTATAACTAGTTGCTGTGGCGACGTACCGGGCCTTCGGAACCCACTGGGACCGCTGGGAAGCCCGCAACACTCATACTGGCCGGCCCTGCGGCACGGACTGGAGGGCGAGAACTGCAACCCAAAACTACTTCTCTAAAAGACTGTTTCCTCCCACAATCCCCGGACTCTACCCACAAACTGTTATTAGCTTTCAAAGCCTTTACTGGGCTCTTTATATAGATCACTGTTTTTATCTTGCGCTTGTTTTAATAAATTTTGATTTTTTTTAATTGTAAACTCAGTCCCCTTGTATTTCTTTGTGGTACAACTTTGGTGATCGGAAAAGAACCAGAGGCCGAGGGCGGCGACATGAACATACAGGAGTTAAAGTATTATTCAAGTGAAATCAGTCCATTTCTCTGTGTTTTCTTCAAATGAAGTGCTTCTGTTGAGTGAAGAAAGTGGAGCGATTGAGCCGAGGAGGAAGGAGGAGTCCCCAGAGTCACACTGAAGGTCAATGATCACTGTAGAAAAGAGAAAAGACTAATGTAGTTTAATCAGTCCAACTGTTTCCAGATGGTTGTGGGACTCAAACACTCCGACTCCACGAGTAGCACAACGTTCTACAATGACAAAAGTATGTGGAAAAAGTGAACAGGAATATTATTAGAAGAAGAGGAGAAATGAGGAGAAAACAGAAGAAAACAAATAAAATATTTGTATTTATTTGATTTTGAAGGACGGTATTTCCCAACCTGACAATATTTCAGGGGTTATGCAGAACTATTTAATTATTTCTCTTTGCGCCTGACAGACCTCTGCATCTAATGAAGCAGAGTTTTTCCGTTGACAGCGTGTGAGTGAACGCGTGTTTATGTTTCTATTTTTATATCTATGTTGTTGTTATAAGAATTCTTTATCCTTATATTATCCAGAGAGACACGGAGACAGATTATATTATAAAAGCGAAAGGCCAGGTTTTATTCCTTGCAAGGAGAAGCAAAGTACACAGATATATATCAAAGGTACATAGTGCGTTTTGCTTAAAGAAGTAAACAAAACATGAGATTTTATATCACTGCAGTGGGGGCTGTCAGAGGGAGGTGTATCTTTCATACACTCCCCTCAAGGCCCCAGCTCCAGGTGCAAAAGTACCATGGCAACCCATGTCTATCTAGTTATGTCTACTCCATGCTTGGACTAACATGGAGGACATGACATGATTTGACATGACCTGTAGAGAACTATGAGCACCTACTAACTATAAACAATATACACAATTATAATAATAAAATTATTATAACATTCCCCCCTCTTTATGCTGATAACCATTAGCATAAACAACCTACTAGCTTGAGTGTGAGTTGTAAACTATGACAGAAGCGAAAACCCAGCAGGGCTGTTGACCTAGCCAGAAGAACATTTTGACCCATTGGTAAAATGACCTAAAGCTGGGAAAAACTCTTCTATCCACCCCTTGCCCCAAAGGCGGTGACAAAACACAAACATCAAGCATCAAACGTATGTAATTACTTCAAATGATTAACTTACAACACATGTCAAAACAAACACAACAAATTAATATAATGGAATATGTTTCAAATCAAATGGGAACCCACAGAGTAATGCACTGATTCTTCAAAGTCAAATTCTTTAAAGTCCATAAATCATAAATGTCCATAAATCATAAATCAAAACACAGTGTCACTCCAAAATAAAGTAGAAAAATTTGCCAGAGGTTAAGCTGGTCGACCCATTGGACTCAAGATCTCTGGCCTGTCCCTGCCTGTCCATTTCTGTCCCTGTAACGAAAGAAAAACACATGGAGTGAGACTTATGCACATTCATAATGATTAAAATCAATTCTCTTCAGCATAATCAATTCAATGAACCATACGGCCCTTAGGTCTGTAGTATGATCCGTCCTGGAGCTGTTGTCCCGTTGGTGTACATGCAAACAATAACGTCCCTCAGATATCAAAGTGTTCATCTGAGGTCAAAGCCTTGACCTTAGTCGTTTGGCAGGTGCATGTCCAGGAATGTTGACCCAGCAATGGCCACATTCATCAATCTCACCAACAAGCTCCGGATACATGAAATTAACACAAACAAAAGTTATTAGACATGGAAGTGCAACAACAAGTACATGTACTGTATCTCAATACAGATTCTAAAATCCCAGTAAATCTTCCAAATATGTTGTAAAACCAGGTCAAAATTAATTTCTCTATTCCAGAATACTCTAATTTCTCTGTTAGAGTTTGAAGTCCTTTCTTAAAGACTTTAGTTCTGCTGTAACTAGTCCTGTGTTACTTTGGAGGAAATCCTTTTGTAGATCCCCCCTTTTCAGCTAAAAGCATGCTCAGTGCTATTTTGTTCTGTCCAGTCCTTGGACCAGTTTTCTCTCATTTCCAGTTTTAATTAACAGTTACAGCATCTCTTGTGTAATTCATAAACCTTTGTTGTTTATAAATATACTTAATTTAATCCACATTTGCATAAATTGTCCCAAATGCAAACATTCAAATCCTAATGCTAATTTAATTTTAGCCTTATATTCATTAAGGACACCTTCGAAGGACACCTCTGTCGTCGATGTAAATGGGGCTCTCAAATGAACCTGAGGAGCTGCTGTTTGGCTCCTAAAGTGTGAGTTTCCACTCACGATGTTCTCCTTCACATTGTATGTGAACACAAATAAAACGAGGATCATTTAAGGACGCATGGTTCCGGTCAGCAGGCAACGCTGGTCTAATGGTCTTACTTTCACAAAACCTCCAGACTTCTGCTTTGCACTGCACCTGTCCCTGATCTCTACCTTTGTCAAGTTCAGAGTGATGTTACAGGAAGTCATGTGACCCCGTCACTAGCCCTGGTCACAGGTGTTCTTCCCTTCACAGGTGTAAACCAAGATGATATAAGTTCAAAGAACTATGTTAATATTAGCTCTTACTGGTGGTGGCTATATTAATTGTCAAAACTCCTTTTCTGAACTGGTATACTTGTTGTAGTTGGCTTCCATCCAAATAAAGAACAAACAAACAAATCAAAACGTTATCTGACATTATAGACCCATAGAAAGTGCCTCCTAGGTTTTCGTCAAACGAAACCATAAAAGCCCTTAAAATGATCAAACCATAAAATTGAAACAGCAGATAAACCCTGTTTCCACAGATATGGTCTGCTGGAAATCTACTTTAATCTGAAAAGGTTTAATCAGACTAAACAGTGCTTCTCCAGAAAAGTCCTGTCAACTTTCTTTATTTCATTATTTGATTTAAACTTTTAACTGTATTAAACACTGTTGTTATAGCATTATGCTAACCATTAGGTTAACCAAGCATCCCTTCAGCACTTTAACACAGTTTTGTTTAAACCTTCATCTCCCCCCCCTTTTTGGGACAACCACGACTCAAAACACCACAAAAATGAACAAAATCAAATAAAAGTTAAAAAAAATCAAAATAAAATCAAAACAGAATGTTTTTTTCCAATCACCACCTTAAATTGTTATTTCATTAATTAGCATTTCTAATTATTCATCTTCCTTATGTTTTCCAAATAGCATCACTTTTGTTTATGTTATATTTAAAACCTAACATTGTTTAGTTCAGTTTTAATTTTAGTTACCATTAGTTGTAGGTCTTCACCTGTAACTGTAATTGGTATCATCCACAATTTGATAAATTTTAACTCAGTTGATGCAAACATAAATAATTTATATTGATCAGAACTGGTTTCTCATGATCTATTGTCACAAACTTTTAAACATTCACCTTCAATTCACAATTCATTTCACATGTTCTTTTAAATTAGAATCTTCTCAAAATATTGTTTAATTTACCTCAAATTACTTTCTTTAGAAGGAAAACACAATTTTCTCTTACTTCAAAACAAAATTTCTTAATCCCCCTTGGGTCAGACCCCCCTCTCTGGGGTTAAACCAGTAACAGCAGCATGTCTCATCTGCTTGAACACACCACAAAGCCTCTGCTCTGTTCACACTGCTTTCCTCTAAAACACCATCATCTCCGTGATTGTCGTTTTTTAAAATGAAAGACCAAACATAAAATCAACAAATTTCCTCTCAAATTCTGCTTTATTTTTAAATTAAATTTCTTCAGGATTGTTTTCAGTATTGATTTGTTCTATACTGTCTCTGTAAAACTCAGTTTTACCACCAGGTGCTCAATACAATAAACCAGTTTGTTTTTGTATTTTTCCCATATTAGTTTAAATGTAACATAAAACAATTTCATCAATTACTATTTTTATATTTCCACTAATTTGGCATTCAGATGCCACATAAAGAATTCACCTCACTCAATGTTAAACAGAAACTTTTAACATCAAGTGTAAAATTAAAATAACGTGTCGCTCTTTATTTATTCAAATTCACCAAAATTGTAATCAGTAATTATCATTACTGTTCATTTAATAAATGCAACATCTCAACCTCTTTTTTTTTCTTTTTCTTTATGTTACCAAGACCCAAAGTTTGGTCAAAACCAAAACAAAAACTTAATGTCTGTTCAAAAGGACCTTGTGTTAGTCCCAGTACTTAAAAAAAAAATCTTAAATCACTTCAAACAGTGATTAAAACCCAGCGAGCCATTGGCATATGCTCTTAAACTTTAACAATTCACCTTGTTAGTTTAACAAATATCTTTTTATTTACTTATTTCTCATTAACTTTCAATTTTTCAAATAAAACCTTTAAGATCATTTTAACAGGTTGAACTGTTTTAACATAGATATGTTTTTAATCATCAAAACCAGATTCCCAATTTACATTACAGTTTAAATCTTTATTGTATAGATAACACTATACCTTAATTATAAAGTACCAAAATAAATAATGATTATTATTTATTTTGAACTATCTTCATTTCAATTTTCCAATTACTTAAACTTAAGTTTTCAAAAACCATATTCAATCTCATTAATTCAATCGTTTAGTTTACCAAATCATGTTTCATAGATTCAATAAAACTCAAATGTGGACTTTATTCATATCAACAGACCTGTCAGAAGGTCAAACAGTTTTCATAATTAAGTATCATAAACTTTATTTAACACATCAGTTCAGTGCAATCTGTCTCTGTCACTGACATTCCTAACTCAGTATTTTTCTCAACATTAAAAGTCTGTTTAATGTAAAGGCTCCTACAATGTCTGTGGAGTTAAAAAACAAAAACCCAAACCAAAACATTTCTCGCTCTTGGGAGCAAAAAGGAGGGTGCTGTGAAGCCCCTGTTACCTTGACTTGCATAGAATGTTATCTTGTGTTTAAACATTCCTCGTGAATCCAAACAGTGGTTACTTTGAATCCACTGTCTCCAAAACTTTGTCAAAACCAAACCAGAGAAATACATAAATGTTTCTTTTCTTTATTTAGATTCTGGTAACCTTGTTTTCTTTTAACTGTGAGCTTATGGCCCAACTATAAATTTATATTATCTTTATAAACTTACTCTGCGCAATTCAACTTTAAGACATATATTTAAATTCTTCCAATTACAAAGTAATCATTTTCATTCTTTTATTGGTGTTATATCGTGTGTTTGAACCACACTGATATTAAGGACCTCTATTAGTTCTCGTACTAATAGATACACAACATTGTTTAGCAAAACATCAATCACTACTTTTATTTTGGATCCAAGTGTTGGATCTTTAACTTCTTCAAACCTTTAATGTTCACACTAACGTGTCACATAAAATACAGAACCAACTCTGTTCTTTAACAGAATACTCATTATTTTCTCTCATAAACCAAAATCACACCCTCTTCTGTAGATGTGTGTCTCATGTGTCCGTGTTTGTCTCTGTGTCTGTATGTGTGTTTCTTTACATGTGTGTTTATGTGTCCGTATTTACATGTGTCTTTATGTGTTTATGTACCTGACCTGTTAGTTGAAGCGGTCAGTTATGAGGTCATTCTCCTCGTCTCTCGTCTGGACCCAGTTTCGACCTCCTCCTCCTCTCTCTGTGCCCTCTCGTCTGTCACGCCCACCTCCACCTCGCTCTCGTCTCCATGGCAATTGTGCATTTTTCCTCAGAGAAATACATTACATTCATATTCATTTCAAGTTTCATCCAATTTGCAAACACACTTTACAAATACATTTTTGGTCAATCTCAATAGATCAAAATTTAAAACAATTAAACGTTTGTCTGAATTGGTTTATCTTACCGCTTCCGTGTTTGCTGCTGCTGGTCTGTCTGCAGCTTCTTTCAGCCGAAAAGGAGCAGGTGGGAGGTGTGGGTGCAGATGAAGTTTTGGAGAGGGCACTGTTTTCCGGAGCGGAGGGAGGAAGCCGATACCTAGAGGCTCCCAGAAACATTTAAACAAAATACAAATGATTAGTGTTTTGAAGTACATGTGTGTACTTCTTTCAAAATGTCTTCTCTTCTTCTCTGTTTTTTCTCAAACTAGAAAAATAGCTTATGGAAGCTACCTTTCTCTCTCATGTTGTTCAAACTTTCTCTAAACAAAAACATTACCGTTGTTCTGATTTACATCATTAGACTCATTCTTCATCCAACAATGGCCCATTCATAACACATTTATTCTCTCAAACACACCGTTTATCTTTAACTCTTTAGGTCAACAATTTCTCAGTATTGCCAACAATTCTCAGTATAAGCCCCGTCACTTTCAGTGGGCTTTTTTCGCTCACTCACCGCATCACCAGCAGTGAACATTTTTCAGCAAAAGCCTCTCACTTCTCGTGGGCTTTTAAAATCTCATTTCTCATCTGCAGGAATCAATACTACGTAGGCCTTTATAGTCACATTGACTTTGGACTCATTCATCTCACTTTTTGTTGTTAGTAAGTATCTCGATAATAGTCCATACTCGAGTTTTCCTGTGCGTACAACGCACCATTAAAACCAACAATACTAGCTATGCAAGGCAGTTCGATTGTGGCGTATTACGATACGTGATTATTAATCTAAGACAAATTCCTGTGCTTCCCAGACAAGCTCTTTAGACCTCATACTCCTTCTTGTAATCAGGTGCCCTATCTAGTGCCATAGAGTCCCGCACCAAATGTTATAAGAATTCTTTATCCTTATATTATCCAGAGAGACACGGAGACAGATTATATTATAAAAGCGAAAGGCCAGGTTTTATTCCTTGCAAGGAGAAGCAAAGTACACAGATATATATCAAAGGTACATAGTGCGTTTTGCTTAAAGAAGTAAACAAAACATGAGATTTTATATCACTGCAGTGGGGGCTGTCAGAGGGAGGTGTATCTTTCATACACTCCCCTCAAGGCCCCAGCTCCAGGTGCAAAAGTACCATGGCAACCCATGTCTATCTAGTTATGTCTACTCCATGCTTGGAGGACATGACACGATTTGACATGACCTGTAGAGAACTATGAGCACCCACTAACTATAAACAATATACACAATTATAATAATACAATTATTATAACAGTTGTTCAAAGTGGAAATGAGAGTTTTGTTAGAGTTAAGTTGTGTTTACAGTCCATTATTTGCCTCTGATGCAGGTCCCAGACGAAGCCTTCAGTCTGCATCTGTCTTTGCACAAAAACACTCACTGTCCAGGGGAACAGTGTTTAATTAAAGGCTCTAATATCAAATTATCATATGTGTCCTGTTAAGATGTGTATTTTTTTAAGTTTATTCTCTAATTCCTGCAGTACTACAAGATAAAACTGAGACTTTAGCTGCAATGAAACTATTTGGGCCATAATAGTTGTAGCAACTTGTTGCATAAACATATATCAGATTGATATTAATATTAATTTTAATAATTAACTTTAATATTAATATTAATTTATTAAAATTAATTTCTAATTAAAAAGGGGCACCACTTTGGTTTTGACAGGTCCAAAGAAACTGTTAGGTTTAGCCTAGTCTCATTAATCTGAAGGAAGAGAATTCTAGTTTTCGAATATAACTTAATATAAACCGAGAAACATTAATGTCTTTTATAGAATTTTATTTAAAATTATACAAATGAACAATGATGAATAATATGATGGGAACACGGGGAAAGCATTAAAACACAATAAGGGTTGAACACAATGAACACAAATTTTAATCTATATTATCAAAGCTTACTAAGGAACTTTTAACGGGGGGAGGAGATGACGGCTTCGGGGCTAAGGTTTTGGACAGGGTACATTTAATGACGCCAAGCTGTTGTGTCACGTGCGGACTTACTTTGTAGTCAGCGGGCGCGGTTCGGTGGGAGTCAGTGGTTCGAGACGAGCGTCCTGGATGGTCTCCAGAAAGTTCGTCGCTTACTGATGACACGTTCCACACACCAGGGGTGCCGCAACATGCAAATCCCCTCCAGAGGGGTTCGCAGGGCGCCCGGGTAGAGAACAAAAGCGCCCTGTTGCTGTCCAAACTAGCGCGGCCTTTATCTCCTCCATTGCACCGTGTCAAAGTTTAAATTTGTAAAAGTTATTGCAAGATCCATGAAAGAGTTCTCGCCGGTTGCTTTGCTGGTTTTAAAACTTGCTTCTGCGAGCGCTCGTTTGGTTAGAGCAAACGCGTGAGCAGGCACGGTCTTTAAAAATAAAAAGGCCAAAATAACTTCCGTCTGGTAACAGACTTGCAGGAAGTACTTTGAGCAGCTGTTTGAAAGAAGGAAAACTTAGCATTGAAAGCTAGGCTTGCAGGTTTTAAACAAAGAAAATCTACTCGTTTCCACGAGGCCCGAAGGTTTGGAAGGTTGCAGAGATGGGATCAGAGTGGTAGAGAGGAAGCAAAAGAAAGATTTTTGGCTGACAACCAGGTTTTATCACCTTTGGGCAGGGGCGTGTCTTACGCTCTCTTCCGGAGAAGGGGCGTAACTCTGGGAAGTTAAACTAAAGTTTTAAATGTGTAAACTAAGTTTTACAAACATTCCTTGCTTCGCGTTGTATTTGTTGTTTTTTTCATAAAACACACAAACATTTGTACTTGTAGGATTGTACAGAGAAAATGCATTTGTCAGAATATTATGGGAACATTCATTACATTTCATTAAAAACAAAACGGAAACCGTAAACTGGAGTAAGGAGCCATTCTGCCTGGTTACGCTCCACGTCCTGGAAAGAACAGTATAAACAACACAATATCTTAATACATTTTCCTTTAATGGAATAAACATGGAAATGTCCTTTGACGAGTGGTCAGAGTCATTCCTCCATTTGACCACTAGGGGGTAGTGTGTGATCGTACAAAGGCCAGGTTTTATTGGGGGAATCAAACGCATTCCAGTGTCCTTCAGGATGGCTAAAGAACATTCTGGGTAAAGCTGAATCAACAACTTTATCTCCAAGAATTTACTGTTATTTGACATGGGGCCCATGTTCTGTCCTGGTCTTGACCCCTGACCTTTGACCTCGTGACTGGTAGACCCAGGTTCCACTTCTTATAAAAGCAAAAACAAAGTCATTAATAACATTTCCTGTCCTTAACAAAACTTTGGCAGTGTTAACCAAGTCTTCTCCAGGCTGAGTTTCAGATACAAGCTTGTCTCTGAAGGCCTCTGGCAATGATGAAAGCGACAGAAAAGTTAATCCGTGGGGAATTCGAAGACTGATCTGCTACATAGTTTTCTCTTTACTTTTTGTGTTGAATAGTTTAGAGATGCCTTTATTGACGAATTACATTTTATTACCAGTAATGTCTCTGAAAGTGTTTTTTTAAACCTAAATTATAATTTTTTTAAACAAATGTTGCTAGTAGTGACATTAAGGGTTCAAATAAATTGTAGATTTTTAATGTTTCTGAAAGAAATTACAAAAAATAAAGTAATTGAACAATCAATAAACTATAAATTGTGATTACATGTTCTCAGACACATTATTGTTGGTATTAAAAGTTATTTTTGTCCAATAATTCCACTGAAGTTTAACCCTGGTCTGTGTCATGTAGAAACTGTCCCGTAATGAAAATACTCCTCCAGGTCAGTAGTTTCAGTCGGCAGCACATAACTACATTATTCTTCATGCCATTAGAGTCTCTTCAAATGAGTTGGTTCAGACATCACCTTTAATTCTAAGGTTTTATGTCAGTTATGTTACTAACATGATTAATGTAAGTAATTATTTTGTTTTATAGTATCCCTGCAGACATTATGGGACACATACACTAATCTAATGCCATTATATACAACCACTTTCTGAGAAATTATTGACAAGTATGAGGGGTACACATGGGATGATAAAATAGCCCAGGGGGTCCACAAGACAAAAAATGTTGGGAACTGCTGTTTTGTGAAAACACCATGTGATGCTTCATCAGGGTGCATTAGTTATTGTTAATATTTTTAGATAAAATGGTCAACACACTGGAAAAGTAAATCCAATGTAGATGTGAGCCAAAGATAAAACCACAGGGGCCTAGGCCTTTGAATTTGAGACATCACCGTCCCACAGATGAACTCAAGCAAAAACTGAACTCACTCTGAAGTGCAGTTCCTATGTCAAACACAAAAATGTAAATGTCAAATATTAAGGATGTAGCCTTTTTTTGGACTTTCTGTTGTATCTACAAGTTTCTACCACAAGAAGGTGCTTAACCATGTGACGTGATGATCCCATAGATTGTGAATAAAACGGATGTAATCCGCCCATTGGTCCCATATTCACTGATATTGTCATTACGACAGGGCAATAAAATGGCAGTTACATCCGGGCTTTTTGGCATTTACTGAATAGTAAAACAATAGTTTTCAGATAACATAAATGGACGTATTAATCAAAAATTCACCCCTCCTAGAGTTGTCATGTAGTAGAAACTTAGCTTAGAGACCAGAGCCATCTTTTGTACCAGGCTGTAAACATGATTTTTATACTTGTAAAGTCGCCATTGGGTTTCACCTTATATTTCCGCTTTTGGAACCTGCCCTCTGGTGGATGGAGGTATATCGCTGTATGGCGGCGCCCTTACTCAAGGACCGTTTAAGAGGTTCCATGAGAGAGGGTTGGATAATACATGTGATTGTATTAATAAAGTATGGCAGAAGTGAGCCATTAAAAACACACTACCGTTCACCTGTCTCATTATTTCTCTGAGTTTTACAGGAACATTGACTCCTGAGTCTGTCCTGAGTCTCAAGAAACAAAGTGAAAATGGAGTCTTTTTCTGTGGGTGTGTTTGTGGGTTTCATTGGATATACCTGTTGAGCTTTGGCAAATCCGAGAACAACGACAAGAACATGTCTGTGACCAGGAAGTGTGTTGAGGTCAAAGAGAGAAGCAATGGAAGTGGCACAAATTTATACCTGACTGTGGGTTAGAGACATGAGTAGATGTGATGTTATGTTGCTGCTTTCAATGATCACAGATGCAATTATTGCATTTTATTGAAGATTTAATTTACGATTAGTTGCACATTACAATTCAGGTGCTTCCTTGGTCCATCTCACTGCAGCATAGAAGAGGTTTCTTGGCCATTTACAGGATTGGAGCTGGGTTTTTGACGAAATTGCACAGCTGCATAGTTGAGGTTGTCCGAGCACTGGGTATGCAAAATTGTCATTGGTCAGAAAAATGGTCTGTAGCATCTGATGAAATACTCAAAGACAGCAATGTTTTACTTCTGGTGTTTGAGCATGCAGTTCTTGGTTATGAGCTAGAACACAAATGTAATAATTAGAATCATAATTAAATATACATAACTGATTATATATAATGATTGTCTACCCCTCTGGAGCTTCTTGTTCTTCACAGCCAAACCAATAACCACCGCTGTGAGGAAGACTACCAGTCCACCCAGGATTAATGCAAGCAATATTATGTGGTTTCTGTCAAACAATTCTACAAAGAATAAAAAATATTTAACTTTTTATTTTGTAATTACATAGCAGAAATTATAATTAGGACAAAAAAATACCTCCTTGAACATCTAGATATGTAGGACCTTTGATAATAGGATCTGAGCCTGACGTAAATCCACAGAAATAGAGCCCAGAGTCAGAAACATTCACTGATCTGATTGTGAGGAAGATATGAGACCTGTTGGACGTCATTGTAAATCTTTCATCTTTAAAGTTAGCACAGAGCTCAGCAGGTTTAAAAGGTTCAGATATTGTGGAGATGCAGCTCAAATTTAATTTCTTTACTGCACGGTACCAGTTTATCGAACTGCGAGAACTGGTGAAGTTAGAGCACAACAGTGTGACAGTTTGACCAGACTGGACTTCCACTGTCGACGAGTCAGAGCCAAAGATACAGAACAAACCTGAGGCAAACACAGTAACATTATTATTATTATATAAGTCTTCATATGAATTTGTTTTTTTATTTTTTTTTTTATTGAGAACTAATCATAACTTCCAACTTACCGAGGCTGCAGAGAAGTAAAGCTGCAGAAGTGACGTTCCTCATTGTGCATCTGGAAAGACAATTGTCAAAGAAATTGTAGATTATTGCTAAATGCTCTCACTCCTGCTCCAGTTCATATGCTTATCCACAGACACTTATGACTTTTTCTTGAGCCCTGTCTCCTGTTGGTATCATGCTAATTCAAACAAGACAAAGACATCACTTTGCTCTACATCTAATCACTGTTCAGGGACACTCTGTCCTGTACACTTTGTGTTATGTACACACGTAAACTTATTCACATCTATAACTGACACGTCAGCTCATTACACGTCCATCCACGACCCTGGAGCTGAGAGGCGGGCATAATGTAAACCTATAATAACTTCATGTGTTTTAAACATGTGAAGCAAATCACCATGTACCATTGTTGCATGTTGTTTGATTTGTTTCATTCTTGCAAGAATTAAACGGGTCTTCCATTTTTACATTTACTATGTACGGTCTTCGTTGTCTCGTTTATAATCTGAATTTAGCAATTATTTTAACAACAATATTACACATAATCTGTGAAGAGAAGGGGCCTGTTGAAATGACTGTGAGAAAACACTTAACACTGTAAGGTGCTAACTCTTAAAAAATCCTCTATTTCTCTACAATTGTAGAAACCACAGTGTTTTTAAACTGTCTATCTAATACTATACTCTCTATAAACACTTTACGTTTGTGTAGAGACAGTAAAACCCTGACAGTTTTTTTTTTTGTTTTTTTTGTTTAAAAAAAAAGTTGGGACACAAATTGTAAATAAAAACAGAATGTACTGATGTGGAAATTCAAATTTCAATATTTTATTTCAGAATACAACATAAATAACATATCAAATAAAAGTGAGACATTTTAAAATGTCATACCAGATATTAGCTCATTTTGGATTTCATGAGATCTACACATTCCCAAAAAGTTGTGGCAGGTAACAATAAGAGGCCGGAAACTTTAAATGTGCAAATAAGGAACAGCTGGAGGACCAAACATGCTCGGGTATAAAAAGAGCCTCTCAGAGTGGCAGTGTCTCTCAGAAGTCAAGTTGGCCATTCCCACAATGCTGCAGCAAAAAAATAGTGGAGCAATATCAGAAAAATTGCAAAGAGTTTGAAGTTATCATCATCTACAGTGCATTATATCATCTAAAGATTCAGAGAATCTGGAATAATCTCTGTGCGTAAGGGTCAAGGCTGGAAAACCATTCTGGACTCTCGTGATCTTCGAGTCCTTAGACGACACTGCATCACATACAGGAATGCTACTGTAATGAATACTTCCAGAAAACATTCTTGGTGAACATAATCCACCGGCCCATTCGCTGTTGCCAGCTAAAACTCTATAGGTCAAAAAAGAAGCCATATATAAACATGATCCAGAAGTGCAGGCATTTTCTCTGGAGCCAAGGCTCATTTAAAATGGACTGTGGCAAAGTGGAAAACTGTTCTGTGTCAGACAAATCTAATCAAAGTCAAAATCAAAGTTCAATTTGGAAAACTGGGACGCCATGTTATTCGGACTAAAGAGGACAAGGACAACCCAAGTTGTTATCAGCGCTCAGATAAAAAGTCTGCATCTCTGATGGTATGGGGTTGCATGAGTGCGTGTGGCATGGGCAGCTTACACATCTGGAAAGACACCATCAATGCTGAAAGATATCCAAGTTCTAGAACAACATATGCTCCCATCCAGACGTCGTCTCATTCAAGAAAGACCTTGTATTTTCCAACATTACATGCCAGACCACATACTGCATCAAATACAACATCATGGCTGCGTAGAAGAAGAAGGATCCGGTTCTGAAATGGCCAGATATTTCACCCATAGACAAAATGTGGCACATCATAATCAATCAATCAATCAATCAATCAATATTTATTTATATAGCGCCTTCCAACAACCACAGATTGAACCAAGGTGCTTAACAACATTAGTAAAAAATAAACATATTTACAAATAGGTTTAAAACATATTTACACAATATAAACAGATCAGTGTCACAGAGCCATTAAGTGCAAAAAGCCATTTTAAATAAATATGTTTTAAGTTTGGCTTTAAACAGAGGCCGGTCAGTGATGGAGCGTAACTCAATGGGCAACGAGTTCCAGAGTTTAGGACCGGCCACTGCAAAAGAACGATCGCCCCACTGTTTGAACCGGGACCGGGGCACCTTCAGCAGATGTTGCCCAGCAGAGCGTAGAGCTCTGCTGGGTTTGTGAGAGTCAGAATCTCACACAAATAAGAAGGTGCAAGGCCCGTGAGTGCATTAAAACAAACATTAAGATTTTAAAATTAATTCTAAACTGGACAGGGAGCCAGTGCAGGGAGTACAGGACAGGTGTTATGTGCTCGTGTTTACAACTGTTAGTTAGCAGTCGGGCAGCAGCATTTTGCACAAGCTGCAAGCGGTGAAGTCCAGTTTGGTTAACTCCCACATAGAGTGCATTGCAGTAGTCTATACGGGAGCTAATAAAAGCATGGATGGCTTTCTCCAGGTCAGCACGACTTAAAAAGGGTTTAACTTTTGAAAGGAGGCGAAGCTGAAAAAAGCTTGCCCCAACCACCAAATCTATTTGTTTGTCAAATTTTAAACTGCTGTCTAGTTTTACCCCCAGGTTTTTGACAACATGGTTGAGATGGGGCGCCAAAACAAAAGGACCAGGAGCTGAGACACTGGGCAAGTTGGATGTGCCGAACACAATACATTCAGTTTTATCCTCATTCAAACAGAGGAAATTCTGGGACAGCCACAATCTGATGTCCTCTAAGCATCTGTTGATGGACTGAAGACTATTAGGACAAGCAGGGACAACCGGAAGGTAAACCTGTAGGTTGTCTGCGTACAGATGAAAAGACATTTTGTGCTTTGAAATAACTGCACCTAACGGCAACATATACAAGGAAAATAAAACAGGGCCCAAAATGGAACCTTGTGGCACACCAGAGGTCAAGGGAGCCGAGGAGGAGGAGAGGTCACCAATCCTGACAGAAAAAGTCCTCTCTGTTAAATACGACCTAAACATAGAGAGGAGATGCGACAAAGACCTAAGACAGTTGAGCAACTAGAAGCCTGTATTAAACAAGAATGGGACAACATTCCTATTCCTAAACTTGAGCAACTTGTCTTCTCAGTCCCTAGACGTTTGCAGACTGTTATAAAAAGAGGGGATGCCACACAGTGGTAAACATGGCCTTGTCCCAACCTTTTTGAGATGTTGATCCCATAAAATTTAAAATCAACTTAGTTTTCCCTTAAAATGATACATTTTCTCAGTTTAAACATTCGATATGTCATCTTTGTTGTGTTCTGAATAAAATATTGAATTTTTAAATGTCCACATCATTGCAATTTGTTTTTATTCACAATTTGTACAGTATCCCAACTTTTTTGGAATCGGGTTTGTATATACTCTATATGTACTTATAATTGTATGTACTGTATTTTTTTATTTGTAGGATCTGATTTTTATTTTTAATCGGCTGAAAGAAATATTACTGCTACTACGTCATAATAGCCCATTTATAAATGAAAAACTTACTTACAGAAAGAGCCCAGAAGTAAAACTGTTGTGACGCTGAAGCTCTTCATTGTGCCAGTGTGATACTGGAACAGCAGGGCGCTTTATAGTCCTTTTAAGGTAGTTTGTGGCAAAGAGGCGGGCTTCTGTTACCGGCCACATGAAGGATGTCTGAACAAGAGGCTAAAGCTTTAGTCTTTACTTGTTCAACTTTATGCAATAAATATAATCAAAGTTTTGTGGTTCATTACCTCCACAAACTAAAACACAAGAATCCAGGCAGAACTTTAATTTATGTTACTTCTTTAATGTTCAAATTTAGACTTGATGTGGATTCTCAGTTTAGACCACACTGGTCTGTCTCTTCATGGCCTTTGATTTGAAACATCATATTATTCCAACAAGAGACGAACTCAAAGCAAAAACTGAACTAGATTTCTGGCTTCAAGTTCTTTGACTTGACTAAAGATGTCATCTTTAAAATGAACTCTAACGAGTCTCTTGTTATTCTCCAAATCAGACGTGATGAGATGGCCGACTCTGGCTTTTAATTTTGTGGTTTGGACGTGTGTAAAAAAGGAGAAATCTGTTTTGATTTAAAGGTCAAAGGTAAAATCTTCTTTTTGACTCCATTTTGAATAAACACCTTTAACACTGCTATTTCCTCGTAGGTAATGACTCCAGGTCTGATGGTGACATGGGCTCCAAGTGTGAGAGTAAGTTGTTTCCATGTGGCTGCGTAAATCAGACCATAGCATTCTGCTAAAATAACTGTTGATGATTAGGTAATCCAACATGGTGGATGAGCATTATATTGGGAAGTGCCTGTGTTCTTCTTTTGACAATTATTGTTGGGTTTGCTGTTAAAATCAAACGACTACAGACAGGTATTTTATGTATTCATTAAAGATTTAGCTCTTATAGAATTTAAAGCTGCCACTGACTGATATAGGACACTTGTATTTCTGTTGCAGAACAAAACGGAGAAGAAAATGCTCCAAGAGAGGTAAACTTGAACTTGTGTTTGAAGAATATTGTTGGAGTTTTCTTTTGTGTTTGTTGACTGCTTTTCCTCACAGAACCTGGCGTCGGAGAACTATGCTGCAGTGAATTTCAAATAAAAGGCACTGAGTCGAGTGTTATTTACGCTGCCAGCAGATAAACCCAGGAACAAACTGGAACTGTTGTTTTTGTAACTTTTCTGCAGGAAATAATCTGATAAGTATTTGATGTCTTTGATGCACTTGCATACAAATGTGGATATGCACACGTCTCAGACTGCCCCTGCTCTTTTTCCTCTGTGGTGAGGACTGAAACCACAGAAACAACAGCTTGCATCAGACTGAGAGCAAAGCAACGTAAAGGCCCTGTTAAGAGTGTGTTAACCCTGGAGAGAGGGGGACTCTGGGTTTTCCATTACTGTGGGAACTCACTCTGTGTTTTCTCTAACCCCTGAGTCTCCTCTTCTGCTGCGTCTGACGGAGCTCTCTGATTGGATGATTAGTTTCCTTATTCACATAAATACTGTGAATACACTTTAGACACATTGATACGAGTTAAACAGAGTTACACTGTAATGAAAGTGTGTCAAGTGTCAGATTCACCAAAAACTGCAGGATAAGACAGTGTGCAACGTCACATTGATATAGATGTAGGCCATAAAAAATAATAAATAAATGGCAACATTAATAGCATTTTACATGTGTTTATTTTATTTGAATCCTAGTTATCAATGAAAATAACTGTGTATCTATTACTCCTCACTTTTTAAATTTTAACCCTGGATATAGTGTCTCCTTTGTCCCATGACATTACTCCGACTTGACAGCCTCCTTTTGATAACTGTTGCCATGATGACTCCTCTTTTTTTTCTCCATTCATAATGTTTTTTTGTCGCTTTAAGTTAACTCAGTGTGAACAGACTCAGAGTCGACCGAACTAACTCTAAACCTGTTTCTGAAAAACAGAGTTGTTGTGGTCTGAGGAGAATGATTTCTTTGTGAAACTGTGGTCTCTGGTTTATTGTGGCTTTTTTAAAATAGTGTTTCCTCTCTAACCTTTTGCACTGTCAGTAATGCAAGCACAGACAGCAGAAAAACATGAGCAGTGTTGTTTCTCTACAGGTGTCTATTTGTGAAACATGATAAGGATATGAAGAACTGTGCAGTGCTCAGACAACCTCAGCTACGCAGCTCAAGTCCCTTGCATGTGCCATTCAAGTCTCATAAATTGCCAAAAATTGACTTGGACACCACCTGTGTGTCCAAGTCATTCAGAGTGGATGTTTCCTGCAGACATGTTTGGTCTGATGAGCTTTTTACTTGTTAATAGGACTGGAGCTAACAGACTTGATCTGGACAAAGTGCATTAATAACAGCACCTGTGTGGATTAGATGTGGTCCTGTAGTGAGCTGTGTGGCACAGAACTCTGCAGAAAAATGACTGAGAGCAAGGATTGTGCCTCACACAGACAGACTCAGGGTTTTAACATTCATTTGTATATTTGATCTAACACTATGTTATGTGGCTCTGTGAAATTCCCTTCTTTATTGTTGTGGAGGGGTTTTAGTGCCCGAATGATCCTAGGACCTATGCTGTCGGGGACTATATGTCCCTTGTACAGTCTCCTAAGGCAAACAGGTCCTAGGTGACGGTCCAGACTTAGAGCAGTTCAAAACCCCTTATGGATACATTCAAATCAAAGACTGTGACATTGCTCGGTATGGCACAACCGGGGCCTCTTCTTGGATCAAGGCCTGGGATTGGGGCTCACATTTGAGTGCCTGGTGGCCGAGCTCATCACAAAGGAGCAACATGGAGCCAAACTCCTGTGGGCCCACCTGCAGCATGGATCATAAGGTGTTGGTGCTCTGTGGCGGCAGTCAAAGGCAGGTGCCTCTGTGACCCTATTCCCGTACACAGAATCTATGATCTGAGACTTTATGTTTAGCAGGACCACGCTTGCTTTCGATGCCACATTGTCACCAGTGGAGAGGTTGCTTCTCGAGTGACCGACTAAAAAGTAAATAACTTGCTTTTATAATGTGCTGAATCAGAAATATCCACTGGTTGTATTAGATACGACGCAAACATGGCAAACTGTATTAGGTGTGACTATTGTTGAGGATAAATGGGAGTCTATTTGGTACCAAACAAAAATAATATCTGTCTGTAACTTTGCAATGCTGATACAGTTTAAAATGATTCAGTGTGTACAGATCTCCTCAAGTACAAGGCACAAAATGAACACTCAATTGTCATCTATGTGTCTGAAATGTAAATCAGTGGAAGGGACTTTTATTCACAGTTGGGTCCTGTCATAAAAGATCTTCCATCATATTTTACAGCAATTCTGAAAGACAAAGCAAATATTTGGAGTGACTTCGAGACTGGATCCTGTGTCTGTGCTCTTGGGCTGTCGAGTCAGTGAGGTTGGTTCAGGCTCCAGCAGACTGTAATCTTAACTTATTCTGCACAAAAGAATATTCTCCTGTTATGGATCAGTGACAAGCCTCCTACAAAAGTGCACTGGCAAAAACAAACTATGTTAAAAAAGACCATAAAGATCCCTGCTTTATCACACTGGCACAATAAAGAGCTTTATCGTCACAAAAGATTTACTTCTGGGCTGCTTCTGTAAGTACTGCCTCTTAGTCTTAGCCTAGTAGTCAAACGAATACAGACAAGTATTTGCATGTATTCATTAAAGATTTAGCTCAGATAGCTGGTTCCACTGAGTCAAGTGTTATTTACGCTGCCACCAGATAAACCCAGGAACAAACTGGAACTGCTGTTTTTGTATCTTTTCTGTAGAACATAATCTGATTAGTATTGGAGGCCTTTGATGCACTTACATACAAATGTGTGTATGCACACGTCTCAGACTGCCCCTGCTCTTTTTCCACTGTGGTGAGGACTGAAACCACAGAAACAACAGCTTGCATCGGACTGAGAGCAAAGCAACGTAAAGGCCCTGTTTCAGAAGCAGCTTTAGTCCAAACTCAGTGTGTTAACCCTGGAGAGAGGGGGACTCTGGGTTTTCCATTACTGTGGGAACTCACTCTGTGTTTTCTCTAACCCCTGAGTCTCCTCTTCTGCTGCATCTGATGAAGCTCTCTGATTGGATGATTAGTTTCATCATTCACATGAATACTGTGAATACACTTTAGACACATTGATACGAGTTAAACAATGAATAATTTCTGTTTTAGTGCTTTTTATAGATCTGTAGATACTTTTACAGCAGTACTTTAATGCATTTGAGTTACTCTGTAATGCAAGTGTGTCAAGTGTCAGATTTACCAAAAACTGCCGGAATAAGATAAATGTAGGCCATTAAAAATAAATAAATAAATGATAACAATAAGAGTGTTTGCATTTATTTATAGTATTCAAATCCTAGTGACTCCTCTTTTTTGGTTCAGTTCATAATGGCATTTTTCCCTTAAAAGACTCAGAGTCGATCAAACTAATTCTAAACCTGTTTCTGAAAGACTCGTGAGTTGTTCTTGTCTGAGGAGGATGTGTTAAGTATTGAACTCTTGAGTTGGTACAACCTTCTTTGTGAAACTGTAATTGTTGTTGCAGATGATTATCTTCTCATGTTTTTCTGTGGCTGTTTTAAAATAGTATTTCCTCTCTAACCTTTTGCAATGTCAGTAATGCAAGCACAAACAGCAGATGCAAATGAGAAAAGGTGTTTCACTACAGGTCTCATTTTGTGAAACATGTAAGACAGATCGGCTGAGAACGGCTGGATGTCAGTAAAAATACTAAGGTAAGATAGAGGCAGGAGTTGATGTGGTTCACTTTTAATTTTCCATGTGCAAAAAAATGTATTTTCAAAGTGCATGTGCAAAGTAATGGGACTGCCAAATAGTACTGTTCACAAAACATGTTTCACAGAACCATCACATGAAGCAACACCTACCAGATTTGTTTTAGACAATCATAACAACAATTTATATTGTGACCAGGGTGCAGTTTAAATAAAGACACAAACCGCTGTAACAGTAAAAGTTTTTGCAAAGTAAATCTGCAAATAGTAACGTTAACTAACACTAAAATTGGTAAATGAAACAAGGCGTCAAACTAGGAGCAACTAGCCACTCCCGTGCTGCACACCTGCCAGCCATGACAATCAGGCAAGTATACAGTATAACCACCCAACACACAACTCCTGTTGCCGGATTGTTCAACTTACTCCAGACGAACACATCCAGCGTTACTTGGTCCTGCTCCTGCTAACCTGTTCCTGCTCTCCTGGTACCATCACCTGTTCCTGCTAAATCGATCCAGTTACCTGATTCTGCTACCTGTTCCTGCTACACATCAAATGGTATAAACCATTTCAAGACGTTACAACTACAGCCCTGACACCGAAGCCTTTTTTACAAACAAGCACAAAGATTGTCTTTTGACTTGTCTTTGAGGGCTCTCTTCTAGTCAAACAGCAACACATCTCCATAAGCCTGGTGTCTTTCCGTTTGTAAAGGTCCAGGGAATAATATCCAGTAAAATAATTAGGTCCACAAGCAGTGTTGGTCATCTTACTTCAAAAAAGTAATTAGTTACAGTTACAAATTACTTCTCCCAAAAAGTAATTGAATTAGTAACTCAGTTACCACATTGTAAAAGTAACTCAGTTACTCAGCAAAGTAACTGAAGTTATTTGTGTATGTTCTATAAGGGTATTACGTTCTATAACAGCTTAAATATCAAAAATGTTTAAATTAACTTGAAGAATAAAATTGAAGAATAAAAACACTATATATAGTATTTTAGAACATTTATTTAAACTCAATAGATTGCAGTCTGCCATATAATATAAATAAAAACATATAAAAAATAAATATTGAAAATAAAATTCAATGGAAAAATTAAGTCACACAAATGTAAACTTGTGTAAAAAGAAGCAAAGGGTGACCTGGCCAGTGCAAATCTCTGTACCTGTAAATTATTGCACAATAAACAAAACACAATCCAACTCTCTCTGTAGATTAACATGTTGTTCATTCTGGGAGGAGAGTCTGTGAGGGGAGTGGGATGGTGGGGGGGTAGAAGAGTCTATGAGGGTAGTGGGATGGTGGGGGTGAGAGTAGAGTCTGTGAGGGTAGTGGGATGGTGGGGGTAGAAGAGTCTATGAGGGTAGTGGGATGGTGGGGGTGGGAGGAGAGTCTGTGAGGAGTGGGATGGTGGGGGTAAGAGGAGAGTCTGTGAGGGGTGGGATGGTGGGGGTGAGAGGAGAGTCTGTGAGGAGTGGGATTGTGGGGGTGGAAGAGTCTATGAGGATAGTGGGATGGTGGGGGTGAGAGGAGAGTCTGTGAGGGGAGTGGGATGGTGGGGGTAGAAGAGTCTATGAGGGTAGTGGGATGGTGGGGGTGGGAGGAGAGTCTGTGAGGGAGTGGGATGGTGGGGGTAGAAGAGTCTATGAGGGTAGTGGGATGGTGGGGATGAGAGGAAAGTCTGTGAGGAGTGGGATGGTGGGGGTAGAAGAGTCTATGAGGGTAGTGGGATGGAGGGGGTGGGAGGAGAGTCTGTGAGGGGAGTGGCATGGTGGGGGTGAGAGAGGAGTCTATGAGAGGAGTGGGGTCAGCAAGGGTTAGAGTTCAGTAAAGAGACAGCTCTGGGGAAGAAACTGTTCTTTAGGGTTAGGGTTAGTTATAACTACCTCAAATCTACTGCTTACCTTAAGCTAACATACAATTGTATACACCTACCTGTAAAATTCTGTTTATAGTTAGAGACATCTGTATATTACATGTGTGTGTGTGTGTGTGTGTGTGTGTGTGTGTGTATGTTTGTTTGTATGTGTGTGTGTGAGTGTGAGTGAGTGTGTGTATGTGAGTGTGTGTGTATGTGAGTGTGTGTATGTGTGAGTGTGTGTGTGTGTGCTTGTGTGTGAGTGTGTGTATGTGAGTGTGTGTGAGTGTATGTGTGTGAGTGTGTGTATGTGTACGTGTGTATGTGAGTGAGTGTGTGCATGTGTGAGTATGTGTGTATGTGAGTGTGTGTATGTGTGAGTGTGTGTGTGTGTGTGCTTGTGTGTGAGTGTGTGTATGTGAGTGTGTGTGTATGTATGTGAGTGAGTGTGTGTGTTGTGTGTGTGTGTGAGTATGTGAGAGTATGTGTGTATGTGTGTGTGAGTGTGTGTATGTGAGTGAGTGTGTGCATGTGTGAGTATGTGGGTATGTGTGAGTGTGTGTAGTGTGTGTATGTGAGTGTGTGTGTATGTGTGTGTATGTGAGTGTGTGTGTATGTGAGTGTGTGTGTATGTGTGTGTGTATGTGAGTGAGTGTATGCATGTGTGAGTATGTGTGTATGTGAGTGTGTGTATGTGTGTGTGTGTATGTGTGTGAGTGTGTGTGTGTGTGTATGTGTGTGAGTGTGTGCATGTGTGTGTGCTCGTGTGTGTATGTGAGTGTGTGTATGTGTGTGCGTCTTGTGCATGTGTGTATTACATTACATGTAGAGTACATATTCACCTGTAAATGCTGTTTATAGAAAAGAGACACCTGTAATTATATTTATGGCACACACTCACCTTTTATAGTCCATCTGTATATTTAGTATATTTATATTCATTGTACATATTACCTGTAAATCCTGTACATCTCCATATCCTGCACGTATGCAACCATTGTATATATCCTGCACTTTGCTGCTATTGCACTTCTGGTTAGACCTAAACTGCATTTCGTTGCCTTGTACCTGTACTTGTGTAATGACAATAAAGTTGAATCTAATCTAATCTAATCTACACAAGAACATTGGTCGAAGAAAAAAGCCTGTATAAAAGACAATGATATTTAGAATGTGCCAAAGCCAGAAGGAAAAAGAACACACACATGTTTTTTTTCCAGAAAATACTTAAGTGCTTTTTTTTTTTTTTTTTTGCATTAAATACGTTAGCATCAACGCTAATGTATTTTAGCATAGCCATGTTGATAAGAGGATAAAGAGTAGAGTTGTGACGTTCGCGAACGAACCGATTCTTTTGAACGGCTCATAAAAATGAACGATGGGAGCCGAGTCGCGGCTGGAGGGGAGCCGTTCTTTCTGTCGTTCTTTTTTCCTATGCCTGTCTCACACAGATGCACACAAATGAGCTCCTCCACAAGTCAGAACAGTTAAAGGGGGAGGGGCGCACCCAGCGCAGGCCGACCCTTTATAGCGTGATGATATTAGTTATTAGTTGTGCACGCATCCTTCACGTGAGTACTTCATTGCATAACTTTGTTATTGTTCATTGACTTGAAGAGGCTGATGTCCTATTTGCAAAGTTTACAGTAGTAATAGTATGTAGTATGTAGACATCCATTTTATTTATTCTAATTTCATCTACTTTAAATATTTTTTGTTTTCTATCGAAATGTTCTTGTGTGATAATGTTCTTGTGTGGAAGTGTAAAAGCTGTTTTGCACAGAAATTCATTTCAGCCGGCTTCGTTTTTGATGTTTATTTGTTAGTAGGTATTGTATGAATAAGACAAGTCAACGTAGCTTTACACACACACACACACACACACACACTTTGTACTAAATGTAAATCCAAAATAGTGATGTCACTGTCAAAGCAGAGGGATTTGTGCAACCCTATGGAATATAGTCCACACATGACAAATGAGGTAATAATCAATATTTCAGAATAATTCAAACTCAGATATTGGTGTGTGATATCTGAGTTTTAATTATTTGACTACAAATCTCACCTCATCATTCCTCCCAGTGATTATTTCCAGGATAAACTGAGATGCCCCCAAGCTGGCTTCTTAAAACTGACTAAATATTTAAAAAGAGCCAAAGAGCCGTTCTTTTGAACGGCTCTTTGAAAGGAATGGATCGCGAAGATCCGGATCCCCTCAAAGAGCCATAAATCCCATCACTAATAAAGAGGAGAAGGGAACGCTTGTTGCATTTGTCAAAGTAAAAACACGCCTCTTCCTGTTTGTGCTGCTAAATCGTTGGTCACAAGAGGCTGGTGAGACCATGGTTTGACTCAAGCGCTTTGCTTGGCACAATACAAGATGGATTAAGATGCATCAATTTGGAAACTCCCAAATCTTGCTATGTGAAAAAGTGCTAAAGTGCTAAGAGGATGCTAATGTCTGCTAGCACTGAGTGCTAGTTGTTAGCTGTGTCTTTTTTTGCTGCTCAGAGAAGTTTTGCACAAAAACCCGGGTTTTAAAAAAGACTAAGAGTCAAAGTGGTCTTCAATGATTATTTGACCTTTTCCACTGTTTCCAGTACAGTACAGTTTCCCTCTCCCAGACCTCCAGCCTCACCAACTTAGTCCAGCTTGGGCCCAGAAAACAGCCCTGTGTCTCCTGTGGAGAGACAGACACAATATTTCACATTTTATGTAAATGAGGAGCACCTGTACGTAGTTCTGTCAGCACGTGCACCACTCTAATGTGCTCCACAGATAATGGCTATTCATATCTTTAATCTAATTTCAAATGTGGACTTGGTTATAATGATACACAGCCGTATGTAAAGTGTTGAAGTATCATATATTACTGTTACTACTTGACTTCAGTTGAAGAATGAACTGGAATAAAGCTTTATAGGCACATTAAACAAGAAAAGTGGCTCCACTATTTCAGCTGTGAAAATGGCTAAGTGCTGCCACTTGGTGGTTTGACTTGGACATGCTTTGCCTTTTTCACCAGCTGCCCACATTAAAGAAAAATCATTTATGAAAAACAATACATATTTAAACTAATCTAAATAGAACCTAAAAAAAAAGAAAAATTTATTAGATGTGGATTGAGGATTGTTAATAATTCAATCAATCTTTATTTGTTTAGCACTTTACAACAGCCAAAAGGAAGACCAGAGTTCTTTATATTTGAAGCATGACAACATTTGCATCATAGATAGTATAAATATGGATGATATCCGCCCATTGGTCCCCTATTCACCAATATAGTCATTACGAATGGGCAATAAAATGGCCGTTACATCCGGGCTTTTCCCATAGTAAAACAATAGTTTTTATTTTTTATTTTTATTTTTTTTATTTTTTTATTAACAGCATTATTAACAAGTTGATAACAACAACAACAACAACAATAATAATAATAATACTAACAACAACAAATGACAACAACAACAACAATACTAATAATAATACTAACAACAACAAATGACAACAACAACAATACTAATAATAATAATAATATCAATCATTGGTGGCAAAAATAACAGATTCAGAAATATCGGTGAATTGATTAAAAGGAAAGAAGGGTCAGAGTTGAGAGGAGAGAAGGGATTCATAGTTGTAAAAGGTCAGAAAGTGTTGGATGGTAGAGGTCGGTTTCCGATTCGTAATTATAAGGGGGAGATATATATTCCATTGAAATGAAGTCTGCGATGAGATTTTTCCAGTGGTTAATGTGCATGTTGTTACGAGTTTTCCAATTCATGAGGATATTTTTCTTGGCAATGGTTAGAGCTATGAGGAGCATTTTAGAGTTTATATTTTTATTAGTAATTATTGTGAGGTCCCCCAGCAAGCAAAGAGAGGGCGATAGCGGGATGTGGCAGCCGGCTATAGTGGATAGTGACTGTGTGACCTCTTCCCAAAAGTGTTTGATTGGAGTGCAGTGCCAGATTGCATGGATGTATGTATCTATAGAATTGTGGTTGCAATGAGTGCAAACTTCTGATGTGAAACCCATTTTAGCTAATCTATTGCCCGTGTAATGTGTTCTATGGAGTGTTTTGTATTGTATTAATTGAAGATTGGCATTTTTGGACATGAGATAAATGTTTTTACAGATTTGGGTCCAGAAGTTGGCATCAGGAGCTATTGAAAGATAATTTTCCCATTTTATTGTTGGTAAGTATATACTCTGAAATTGATTTGAAATGATTTTGTATATTTTAGATAGAAGTTTCTTTGGAGAGGAAATGTTAACAAAGTCTGCTATTACTTGTGGAAGTTCTAAATTTATGGCTCTGATGTTTATTTTGGCCAGAACAGAGGATTTGAGTTGTAGGTATTTTAAAAATGTATTGCTTCCGATGCCAAACTCCTGGGCCAATTTCGTAAATGTTGTTAGCATGTTAGATTTGAAAATATGTTTAATGTGGGTGATACCCCTTTCAGCCCATGTGTGAAAATTCAGTATTTTTTTATTGCTTATAAAGTCCCGGTTGTTCCACAGTGGGGTGAGGTTAGATGGAGCTAATATAGAGTTTGTGATTTTGTGAAATTTCCACCAGGCTGTCAGAGTGGAAGCTATAGTTACAGCATTAAAACATGTGTGTTGTTTGATTGATTTAGTGAGGAATGGTATGTCAGCTATAATTAATTATTTGCATAGTGATTTTTCTATATCTAGCCATATAGTATCAGATTGGGTGGGGTGGATCCATTTGTATATGTATTGCAGTTGGTTCGCCATTGAGTAATAATGAAAATTTGGTGCTTCTAGTCCTCCTTGATCCTTGTTTTTTTTTGTAGTGTGGTGAGTTTTATCCTTGGCGTTTTGTTTTTCCAATAGAAGTGAGTGATAATAGAGTCTAGTGATTTAAACCAGGTAAGTGTGGGGTGGGTTGGAATCATTGAGAATAGATAATTAATTTTTGGTAAAATTGTCATCTTTATTACTGCTATCCTGCCAATTATGGAGATTGGAAGGTTGAGCCATCGAAGCAAGTTGTCTTCTATTTTTTTTAACATTGGTGTGAAGTTGAGTGTTACCAATTCTGACAGTCTGGAGGAAATCTTAATACCTAAGTAAGTAATGTGATCGTGACATATAGGTATAGGTGCTTTGGGGTGCCACATCCCATTTGGTTCTATGTAAAGGGAGGATGGAAGATTTGTTCCAGTTTATTGCGTAATCTGAAATTTTTGAAAAGGACTGGATTATTTTAATTATTTCTTGAATAGATGCTAGGGGTTCTTGTTTAAATAGTAGAATATCATCTGCATAGAGTGAGATTTTATGTGTTTGTTGTGGTGTTTCAATGCCTTTGATTGCTGAGTTTTGGCGGATAGCTGCTGCTAAAGGTTCAATAAAAATAGTGAATAGAGATGGAGAGAGTGGACATCCCTGCCTTGTCCCCCTGTGCAGTGTGAAGCTTTGTGATGTTAGTCCATTGGTTGTGACTGTGGCAGATGGTGATGTATATAAAATCTTAATCCAATTAATAAATGACTCTCCAAAGCCAAATTTTTGTAGTGTGGTGAATAAAAATTTCCAGTTAACCCTATCAAAAGCTTTTTCAGCGTCTAATGTGGCAATGAGAGTATCTTTCTGTTGTACTGATGAGTAATGCATTAAATTATATAATCTACGGGTATTGTTAGATGCGTGTCTACCTTTTATAAAGTCGGTCTGATCAGGATGGATGATATATGTTATAATTTTCTCAATTCTATGAGATAATGCTTTGCTAATTATTTTGATGTCGACATTTATAAGTGAAATAGGACGGTAGTTAGATGTGAGGGTATTGTCTTTGTTAGGTTTAGGAATGAGTGATATAAGCGCTGTATTCATGTGGGATGGGAATTTAGCATTTTGTTTTATTTCCGTTATTGTTCTACTGAATAGTGGGTATAAAGTTGACCAAAAATGTTCGTAGAACTCAGCGGGGAAGCCATCCGGTCCTGGTGCTTTATTATTATGCATATGTTTCAACGCAGAGTGAAGTTCTTTTTCAGTGATTGGTAATTCAAGACAGGTAATTTGTTCTTGGTTGAGTTTTGGTAAAATGATGTTATCAAGGAATTGGTTTATGTCTTCTTGATTTGGGTCCATATCAGATGAGTATAATTTTGTATAGTATTCTTCAAATATTTTGTTTATCTCGATAGGTGAATTGGTTAGCTTCCCTGCTGAGTTTCTAATGGATGTTATAGCTGTTTTTTCTTTATTTCTTTTAATTTGACTGGCTAAATATTTTCCGGATTTATTGCTGTAATGAAAAGTGAAGTCTGTGAATCAAAACTGGTTTCTTTTGTTTATTATTTCATTAAGCAAAAATTTATTTTCTTAATTCTTTATAGATGGTTTCCGATTGGTTATTTGTAAAATTTCTAATTTTTTTATTGTTTCTTCCAGTTGGTCTTCTTTTTCTTTTTCCTTCTTTTTTTTATGGACTGAATATGATATGATTTTTCCCCGTAATACTACTTTCCATGTCTCCCAGAGCAGTGATGCTGGCGACTTTGAAGAGTCATTTATTTCAAGGAAAGATGCCCACTCTCTCTTGAAGTAATTGTCAAATTCTGAATCTTTCAATAGAGATATGTTAAAACGCCATCTGGTGGGGTGTTTTTGCATTACAGATGGGATCCATGTGAGAGTTACAGGAGAATGGTCACTAATATTGATGGGATGAATTTTGGTTTCTATGATATTTGGTATGATTGAGTTACTGGTTAAAAAGAAGTCAATGCGGGAGTAGGTTTGGTGGACATTAGAATAAAAAGTATATTCTCTGTCAAGTGGGTGTTGTAGCCTCCAACCATCGCCAAGACCAAAATCACTCATGAACTGTTTTATTGTTTGGGAGGACTGCCAGGATTTGCCTTTATATTTTGACCTGTCCAATGATGGATTGATTACCGTACAAAGTCTCCCCTATAATTATTGAGCCGCTGGAAAGATTTGAGAGAGAGGTAAAAAATTTGAAAAGAAGGAGGGATCCAGAATTTGGTCCATAAATGTTGCCAATAGTGATTGGTTTATTGTTAATTGAAATATTAATAATGATAAAACGACCTTCAGGATCTGAAATAGTTGTATGGTGGTTACATTGTATTTTTTTGTTTATTAATATGCAAACTCCTCTTTGTTTTGAGTTATAGTAGGAGGAAAAACAGTGGTTAAAATGTGTAGTTTTTAAGCTGTTTTGTGTAGATTGTGAGAAGTGTGTTTCCTGTATTAGACATATATCAGCTTGCGTATTTTTTAGGTAATTTAGGACTTTATTTTTTTTTATTTGTGAGGCAACTCCACGAATGTTCCAGGTTAAGAATTTTAGCTGCATGAAGATAGTGTGTATTTCACAATTACATTGTTTGAACATAAGTATGTGTGCATGGATGTGAATGTGGTTGTGTGTGTGTGTGTGTGTGTGTGTGTGAGTGTGTGTACTTGTAGATCTACAGTACCATATGGCAAACAAAACGGGACAAACATAAATACTTATAACTAACAACAAAACATATAAACAGGGAGCAAAAAGGCTAATTTGGTGCATTTAGTATACAATGTGTGTGCATGGTGCTAGTAGTTTAGAATTAGTAAAGCCAGGGAGTAGTGTCCTTGTCTCTGAACAATTGTCCATCGATATATAGTTTGTCTACTGTAATGATTGCTTTTTTACCTTGATTGATCATTGTCTTGCGGATAGGGAAGAGTAGCTTACGTCTGCGGATGATCTCTTGTGGGAATTGGTCGTTGAGTCCGTAATGAGTACCTTTTAACTGCCGGCCCTGACGTTGAACCAGTACTTTTTGTTTGAAATGTTCAAATTTGACGATGATGGGCCGGGGTCGGGTGGAATTGATAAGTTTCTGTCCTAAGCGATGTACGCGCTGGAAGGTGATGTGCTCAACAGTCTCTGGTGTAAGTTTGAGCTGGTTAACCATGAAGTCCTTAACAGATTTTTCGGGGTCTTCGGTGGATGATTTGGCCATGCCGGAAAAAATTCAATTGTCTCTCATACTTCGTGACTGTAAATCCAGGATGGTTTCTTGCATAGCTTTGTTCTCAGCGGTGACGGAGGTGAACTGAGGGAAACATGAGCGGAGGTGAACTGAGGGAAACATGAGCGAGTACAAAGTATCGTGCTATGCTCTCCGACACGCAGTAAGTGCCGCAAAACACAGACACAGGGAACGCATTGAGTCACATTTCCAGCTTAATGACTCCCGACGCATGTGGCAAGGACTAAGGACCATCTGTGACTTTGGAAAAAAATCCTCTACAGAGGTGAGAGCAGATCCGTCGCTGGCTGACGAGCTTAACACTTTCTACGGCCGCTTCGAAAGCAATCAAAGCAGTGCGAGTCTGCCGATCAGCGCGTCAGGAAGCAGCAGTCAGAGCAGCGATCATCATGTGATCACCGTGACGGAGGACGAGGTTCGAAGGGCACTAAAGCGAGTGAATGTAAGGAAAGCAGCTGGACCTGATGGGATTTCTGGCCGTGTTCTGCGGTCCTGCGCTGATCAGCTCGCTGGTTTGTTTACATCCATTTTTAATGAGTCTCTTGCCACATCGGTGGTTCCCACCTCATTCAAAAAATCGGTCATCATCACTGTGCCTAAAAACAATAAACCCTCTTGTCTAAATGACTATCGTCCAGTTGTCCTCACATCAATAGTCATGAAGGTCTTTGAGGGACTGGTTAAAAACGTCATCTGCTCCTCCATCCCGGATACTTTGGACCCCCTTCAGTTTGCTTATCGCCCAAACAGATCCACAGATGATGCCATCTCTCACATCCTGCACTCTTCTCTTACACACATTGACAGCAATAACAGGAACTATGTAAGACTGCTATTTATTGACTATAGCTCAGCTTTTAATACCAGCACTTTACTGTGCATTGCACTTTAAATGTGTAATTGTAATTGCAATGTACTTCAAGTATTGAAGCTTGATCCTCTTGCACTTTGGTCCCCATCTGGTTGCCAGTTATGTACCCTCTCCTTTGTTGGTTGTTTTATGTTTTATGTTGTCTATATGTTTTATGTCTGCCTATGCAGCAGTAGCTACCCTGTCTCTAAACCAAATTTCTCCCAAAGACGAATAAATGAACTTGAACTTGAAATATTATTAAATTACAATTACAAAACAATAGTTTTTATATAGCATAAACAAACATATTAATCAAAAATTCACCCCCCCCAGAGTTGTCATGTAATAAAAACTTAGCTCTAGAGACCGGAGCCATCTTTTGTACCAGGCTGTAAACATGAGTTTTACTCTTGTAAAGTCGCCATTGGGTTTCTCCTTATATTTCCGCTTTTGGAGCCTGCCCTCTGGTGGACGGAGGTATATCGCTGTATTTCGCTGTAAAATCACCGTATGGCGGCGCCCTTACACGAGGACCATTTTAGAGGTTCCATGGGAGAGGCTTGATTTGCATATATAAAAACATTAAAACAATAGACTTTATCAATTCTGAGAACAGGTGCAGAGTCATTAGTGATACTGCTCCATTCAGGTGCTGTGGTTGTTGTTCTAGGGTGCGACATTTTTTTTTTTTTTTTTTTTTTTAAACCTTTATTTAACCAGGAAAGTCCCACTGAGATTACAAATCTCTTTTGCAGGGGAGTCCTGGCCCCCCAATGTGTGTATTGGGAGGGAGGAGGCACAGTGGGTTAAGTGTCTTGCCCAAGGACACAACGACAGTATGTGGGGGAGAGCGGGATGTTATGATGTTTTGGGATGTTTCGAGCGGGGATCGAACCGCCCACCCGCCGGTCGAAGGACGGCCGCTCTACCCACTGAGCTCAAAACACTGTTATAAATAATAGGCAACATGAATCTGAGACCACCTCCTCTGTTCATAGAGGGCTTTTCCATTTTCACAAAAATGGCGTCCTTCAGACCTCTCTCAAACCATCTGGCCTCTCAGGCCAAAATTCGGACATTGCTGTCCTCAAACGAATGCCCTTTCTCTTTGAGGTGGACTGCAGACTCAGGTCCTCCAGGTTTGGCTCTTCTGTGCTGATACATCCTCTTGTGAAGCCAAGTCAATGGTTCAGATATGTTAATGACACGCCCTAACGACTCTACTATCAGGAGTCACACTTTCCTTTCATAGCAATTGACCATGAGACCAGAACATCCTGGTCCATCAGGTTTGGTTTCAGGGGAAACTCCTCCCTCTAGAGATTTAAGCTTACCAGTTGATCTCAGAATTGATGAAGTCTCTTGGAATTAGAGACACAATTTTTTCACCTTTTTTCAAGGTGACCTGGATGACAACATTTACATTTAGTCATTTAGCAGACCATTTTACATTCAACAGTGTTACATTTACATTTTTACATTTTAGTTGACTTTTTCATTTTAAAGCAATTTACATTAAGGTTCCATTTACCAAAAAATATAAAATAAAATAGTAGCATGTGGTTGTAATTTAATAATATTTCAAGTTCAAGTTCATTTATTCGTCTTTGGGAGAAATTTGGTTTAGAGACAGGGTAGCTACTGCTGCATAGGCAGACATAAAACATATAGACAACATAAAACATAAAACAACCAACAAAGGAGAGGGTACATAACTGGCAACCAGATGGGGACCAAAGTGCAAGAGGATCAAGCTTCAATACTTGAAGTACATTGCAATTACAATTACACATTTACAGTGCAATGCACAGTAAAGTGCTGGTGCATTTATGAATATTATCACAATGTTTAGTGCAGACTTTGGTGTCATTGTGTTTAATTGCTCTAATTTATTAAAATGTAAAATAGTAACTGTACTTTTTATTACAAAAATAATCATACAAATGAAAACAAAAAAATAAAAAATTGCTTGCTGACACAAAAAAAACTTTCACAACTGCTAAATTGTGAATAAAATAAAAGGCTCTGAATTATACTAACTTAAGAGCTGTTTGGGAGTCATAAGAGCTCAGCTCCCTTTTAAGCAGAGCCAAAAGAGCCGAATCTTTGAGAAGAGCTAGATTTCCTATCACTTATTGTTTTATTTCACTTTATTGCTCTCTAAACCATATCTGTTTTATTTTGGTATAATCATCAAGCAAAAGTATTAATTTAAATAGAAAGGATACTGTTTCTTTTTTCATAATTTTGCTCAATATTTATCAAAGTAAAGCAGTTCATTGTACGAGCGCCAAAGCCCCTGCACGTTTCCTGGAGCTCAGTGGCTCTGGCTCTGGGTCATGGTCTATGACTATTGGACATGATCCTGAGACAAACGCTCCATTCAGGGCTGTTTTGTTTTTAAGAAGGGCTGTATCAAACTGAGGCTCACTACAACCTTCCTCTCATTACACACACCACTCAACACAACACACCACCACTGCAGTCCTTCATCTCTCACCTGTTCTACTGCACATATACAACCTGTACAACAGCCTTGATCCGGCATATGTTCCAATAGCAGAAAGTTTGTCAGCGATATCTTGATACCGTAAGTGCATTGTCCTTCTCTGGCTTAATGGAGGCGTGGAAATGGCAGAAATGAGGAAGATTTACGTGCACACATTTCTGCTTCATATTGGATTTATAAAAGCAGAAATTGTTTGCTGATGGTCGCATGGTTTTATAAATTAGATCTTTATTGGCATGCGCCCTTTTTGGTCACTAGGCGTACACAGTGGTTTAGTAGAGCTCTTACACAGTCTTTTATAAATTAAAAAATATATAAAAATTCCATAATTAAATAGTTAACCCATCAATAAATCAACACAATCAACACAGATGTCAGTTAAAGTGCATGAAAACAAAGTGCAGCAAAGTCAGGAGTCAGGAGCGAATGAAGTACGTTTATTGCACATGGCACAAATGAAAGTTTGGTTGGTTTTATCTCTGGGAAGCCTACATCTCTTTCTGGAAGAAGAGCAAATTCTTGCAGCAGGGGGTGGTCAGAGCTTAACAGAAGTTGATGAGCTTTATTAAAACTTGTCTTTCATTAACGTTTGTCAGACAGAGCTGTAGTTTGCCAATTATTTTACTGGCCTCAGTCACAATTTGTATCAGACTGTTGTGAACTGTAAGATAAACCATAAAAAAAATACTATACAAAATGAGAAAAGGGATTCAGTAAAAGATTTTAAAACTAACACCATAAGTGTCTTCTCCATATTGAATTTTTTTCATTGGTGAAAAAAGTATACTCTTTGAGTGCCCTTTTTGCTGATTTGGGATGTGTTGTGGTTGAGATTGTTTATGATTGTAAAGTATTTCCAGTGGCAAGGAAAAGTATGTGAACCATTTGGAATTTCATGGTTTTCTGAATAGATAAAATGTGATCTGATCTTCATCTAAGTCAAGGGTATTGACAAACATAATTGCCCTCATTTATCAAAGTTGTGTAAAAATGGGTGCAGCTCTGTGCATAAAAGTGGCTGTACAATAGAGGTGGGCAGATCGATACTAATATCGATAATATCGATACCAACGTTGGTATTGGTATTGATCGATACCAACGTGAAAATATCGATACTTAAGTTTCAGTTTCTCTCGTTTTGCGACCTGGCTGTGTTTGTCAAAATGCTGCTGCTGTCACAGAGCAGAGCAAGCTCTCAAGAGTGCTGCTCGTGCTCGACACTGCTCTCCTCCCCCTCTCCTGTGTTGTACCGTCACGTGACTCACCACTAGCGCTACCACCAGCAGTCAGGCGCGCGCGCCGCTCAGCCGCGCATGTCTAACAGCAGTCAGTCACAGTCGGAGGCGGAGAATGGCAGCAGAGAGAAAGAGGAGCGTTGTATGGCTGTATTTTCAGGCTGAAAATGAGACAACAGCGACTTGTACCATTTGTAGAAAGTCTTTAAAATACAGTGGCAATACAACTAATTTGTACAAACATATGAAAAATCACGGACCAGAAAATGCAGAGCTGCAGAAACGGAGAGAGGAGGAGAAAAATCCCCCTACCCAACCCCCTGGCCCCGACAGAGACTCAGAGGCAGAAGTCACTGCCAGAGACATTTCAGTTTGGCAGAGAATATCCAGGTAGATAAGAGTGATGAAAGACATATATTAGTCATCTTAATAAAACAGAAGTAACCAAAAGTTGTTTATGAACAAAAGCTTTTTAGTACTGATTAATAACCCAAAATGCAAATCACAAAAACAAATTAAAAGTCATGAAAATTCATTTAGATTTAGGTTGAAGACGCATCCACCTTAATTATTAAAAAGTATCGGTATTGGTATCGGTATCGGCGATACTGGCCCTGTATTTACTTGGTATCGTATTGATACCAAATCTAGCGGTATCGCACACCTCTACTGTACAACAAAGCGCACGTGGGATTTATGAAACTGTGCGTGCCAGGCCAACTCTGATGTACGCGTGTTTTAAATTAAACTTCTCTAAATATCAACTGTTCAGCTCGACTCGCCACTCGCCCTCAAAACACAACAATAAGAGACCATTTCTTGAGCAGAAACCAAGAAATAGTCCAAGATGAAAGATTATATTGTTTTTAGTATGAAACGTGACAAATAAATCAAATTCATCAAATTCAAAGCTATGCTCTTGGCCTACAAGACCACCACTGGTTCTGCACCCTCATATCTTCACTCACTAATACAGACCTACGTTCCTACCAGATCCCTGCGCTCTGCAAATGAACAACGTCTGGTGGTACCGTCCAAAAAAGGTACAAAATCACTCTCACGTACCTTCTCTGGCTCTGTTCCACATTGGTGGATTGATCTACCTGCTGCTACAAGATCAGCAGTTTCTGTAGCCATCTTTAAAAAACGCCTGAAAACACATCACTTCCGTCAACACCTGACTGACAAACACTGAGTTCTACTTCCTTTCTATCGATTCCTTTCTTCTTCTTCTTCAAAAACAATTCTCCTATCCTTAGCTTTGTATGCTGTGCTTGGTTTAAACTGACTAGTTTTTTTTGTGCACTTATGCTTTTTGCACCTTGTGTTGTTAAAATTGCTTTCATTGTTTTCCTCACTTGTAAGTCGCTTTGGATAAAAGCGTCTGCTAAATGACTAAATGTAAATGTATCAGAGGCGATTTCTTTAAGACTGCAAGGGAAGCTCGGCTTCCCTTATAATGTCACAAAATTAATGGTCAAATATTTACTATTGTATTAACATTTTATTGACTAAAAATGCGTTAGAAAACGTTCATCTCAAAGACGAGTTCGTTCAGAATCAGTTACATAACGTAAGATCTCTCAGCAACAAAAGCCTCATACTAAATGAATTCATTATGGATACAAAATTGGACCTACTCTGCTTGACCGAGACTTGGCAAAAACCACTGGATTACTTCTCATTAAACCAAGCCACCCCCGCTGGATTTTTATACTTGGACAAGCCTCGGACTGAGGGTCGTGGTGGAGGAATTGCTGCCATATACCAGCAAAGCCTCAAACCCCAGCTACTCTCCATTCCTGCTGTTACATCTTTTGAACATCTGTCTTTTAAAATTCCTGGTCCCAATCCCCTAACCATTGCAATAATCTATTGACCTCCCAAATACAATAAATCCTTCCTGTCAGATTTTTCTGAATTCCTTACTCACCTATCCTCAGTTTGCCCATCCATACTCCTCATGGGTGACTTCAACATCCACATTGATTCCACAAACTCTACAGCTGCAACAGACTTCCTGCACATCCTAAACTGTTTTAACTTCACCCAACATGTTAATTTTCCCACTCACAGTTGCGGACACACTATGGACTTGGTTTGCTCTACCGGCCTTTATATTAAAACAATCACACACTTGGACCTCACAATCTCAGATCATCTGGCTATAACTATGCACACTGACATACCCAGCTCCAAATCTAAGCAAGTTCGTACCATTAATTTCAGAAATATTAAGTCCCTCTGTCCAATCTCACTCTCCGCCTGCATATCTGACACTTTAGCTGCATCTATACTCCCTGAACAACCATCCATACATGACAAGGTAACACTATACAACAATACACTCTCCACTTGCCTTAATCAACTTGCCCCTGTTAAAACAAAGACTGTTAAATTCACTCACTCTGCCCCCTGGTACACCTCAGACCTACATGCACTCAAAAAACAACGCAGACAACTGGAACGCCTCTACAAGAAAACAGGACTAACAGTACACGCTCAAGCCTACAAAGTCTTCACCCACTTGTACAAAACAGCTCTCAGTAAAGCCCATTCTTCATTCTACTCTGGTATCATACACTCTGGTTCTTCAAATCCACGCACTCTGTTCTCTACAATAAACAAACTCCTTAACCCAATGGATAACATCACTCATTCATTCACCACAGAAAAAAGCAATAACTTCTTGTTGTTCTTTCAGACTAAAATAGACAACATTCACGAAGACCTTTCCACAAACTCACCCATCCCCCCTGACCTGAGGCCAGTTCCTCCTCCAAGATATGACAACAGCTTCTTCTCCCTGTCACCCATAACCACCTAAATAAACTACTCTCTAGTATTAAACTCTCCACCTGCTCCCTGGACCCCATCCCATCCTCACTGCTCAAATCATGTTTTCCCTGTCTCACGCCACATCTTCTGGACATTATAAACTGCTCTCTCACTTCTGGTACTGTTCCCTCTACTCTGACACTTGCCACCCTCACACCAATCCTCAAAAAACCCGGCCTAGACCCTGATAACCCAGAAAATTTCCGTCCCATATCAAATCTTCCTTTTCTCTCCAAAATCTTGGAACGATCTGTTGCCTCTCAACTCAAGCAATATCTACACTCCAATCAGTTATATGAAATCTTTCAATCTGGCTTCCGCACTCACCACAGTACTGAAACGGCCCTTCTCAAAGTCACAAACGACCTCCTCTTAGCTTCTGACTCCGGTTTTCTCTCCATACTCCTGCTCCTGAACCTTAGTGCTGCCTTTGACACCATAGACCAGTCATTCCCAAACTGTGGTCCGCGGACCACTAGTGGTCCGTGAGGGTACTGCAGGTGGTCCGTGGAAAGGCAAAATAAAATAATATTTTACCTTCATTTTACCAGGAAATTCCCATAAAAAAAATTTAAGAATATGTAGGCCTATATTGATATAACATTTGCATTAAATTGTCAAGTTATTGCGCGATTACTAAAATAGGCCAGTGGTGTTCGGCCGTGATGTTCAAGTTCATTGTTGTTATGGATCGGTGGATAGCAACAGGTTCTCTGAAGAGAAAAGAGGCAGCCGTTGAGTGCAGTAAACTTTCTTTTAACAAGCCTGTTGCACACTGATGTGATTACTAGTTATAGTAGTGCTAGTAAGCCTATTTAGAGGTGCGGATTAATTCAGGTAAGACTGTGTGTAGACATTTTATTATGTGTTATGAGGTGGTCCATAAAAATTTTGATTACAAATAGTGGTCCACACACACAAAAAGTTTGAAAAACCCTGCCATAGACCATTCCATCCTCCTCCATCGTCTACAATCCGACATCGGCATAACTGGTTCAGCACTCTCCTGGTTCAAATCCTACCTCTCTGACAGATTCCACTACATTTCCATTAACAACTGCAAATCTCGTACCGTCCCTGTAACACATGGTGTCCCCCAGGGCTCGGTGCTTGGTCCCCTTCTGTTTATACTGTACATGTTACCCCTTGGTCATATCATCCGTCGTCATGGACTTCATTTTCACTGCTAGGCTGATGATACCCAAATATACCCATCCATCCATCTTCTACCGCTTATCCGGGGCCGGGTCGCGGGGGCAGCAGTCTAAGCAGAGACGCCCAGACTTCCCTCTCCCCAGACACTTCCTCCAGCTCTTCCGGGGATACCGAGCGCTTCCCAGGCCAGCTGAGAGACATAGTCCCTCCAGCGTGTCCTAGGTCTTCCCGGTCTCCTCGTGGGACATGCCCGAAACACCTCCCTAGGAGGCGTCAGGAGGCATCCGAAACAGATGCCCGAGCCACCTCAGCTGGCTCCTCTCGATTTGGAGGAGCAGCGGCTCTACTTTGAGCTCCTCCCGAGTGACCGAGCTCCTCACCTTATCTCTAAGGCGCGCCCGCCACCCTGCGGAGAAAGCTCATTTCGGCCGCTTGTATCCGGGATCTTGTTCTTTCGGTCATGACCCAAAGCTCATGACCATAAGTGAGAGTAGGAGCGTAGATTGACCGGTAAATCGAGAGCTTTGCCTTACAGCTCAGCTCCTTCTTCACCACGACAGACCCGGTACATCGACCGCATCACTGCAGAAGCTGCACCGATCCGTCTGTCAATCTCACATTCCCTCCTTCCTTCCTCACTCGTGAACAAGACCCCAAGATACTTGAACTCCTCCACTTGAGGCAGGATCTCTCCACCAACCTGAAGGGGACAAGCCACCCTTTTCCGACTGAGAACCATGGTCTCAGACTTGGAGGTGCTGATCCTCATCCCAGCCGCTTCACACTCGGCTGCAAACCGTCCCAGTGCACACTGAAGGTCCTGGCTTGATGGAGCCAACAGGACAACATCATCTGCAAAAGCAGACGAGATCCTGTGGTCACCAAACCAGACTCCCTCCGGCCCCTGGCTGCGCCTAGAAATCCTGTCCATAAAGATAATGAACAGGACCGGTGACAAAGGGCAGCCCTGCCGGAGTCCAACATGCACTGGGAACAGGTCTGACTTACTGCCGGCAATGCGAACCAAGCTCCTGCTCGGTCATACAGGGACCGGACAGCCCTTAACAAAGGGCCCGGACACCATACTCCCAGAGCACCCCCACAGGGCGCCACGAGGACACAGTCGAATGCCTTCTCCAGATCCACAAAACACATGTGGACTGGTTGGGCAAACTCCCATAAACCCTCCAGCACCCTGGAGAGGGTATAGAGCTGGTCCAGTGTTCCACGACCAGGACGAAAACCGCATTGTTCCTCCTAAATCCGAGGTTCAACTATCGGTCGCATTCTCCTCTCCAGTACCGTGGCATAGACTTTCCCGGGGAGGCTGAGGAGTGTGATCCCTCTGTAGTTGGAACACACCCTCCGGTCCCCCCTCTTGAAAAGAGGGACCACCACCCCGGTCTGCCAGTCCAAAGGTACTGTCCCCGACCGCCACGCAATGTTGCAGAGGCGTGTCAACCAAGACAGCCCTACAACATCCAGAGACTTGAGGTACTCAGGCGTATCTCATCCATCCCCGGTGCCTTGCCACTGAGGAGCTTCCCAACTACCTCAGTGACTTCGGCCTGGGTGATGGACGAGTCCACCTCCGAGCCCTCGGCCTCTGCTTCCTCAGTGGAAGACGGTGTCGGTGGGGTTGAAGTATTCCTTCCACCGTCCAACAATATCCCCAGTTGAAGTCAGCAGGTTCCCACCTCCACTGTAAACAGTGTTGGCAGGGCACTGCTTCCTCCTGAGGCGCCGGACGGTTTGCCAGAATTTCTTGAGGCCGACCAATAGTCTCTCGCCATGGCCTCACCGAACTCCTCCCAGACCCGAGTTTTAGCCTCCACGACCACCCGGGCTGCAGTCCGCTTGGCCTGCCGGTACCTATCAGCTGCCTCAGGAGTCCCACGGGCCAACCAGGCTCGGTAGGTCTCCTTCTTCAGCTTGACGGCATCCCTTACTTCCGGTGTCCACCACCGGGTTGAGGTTGCCGCCACGACAGGCACGGAGACTTTACGGCCACAGCTTCAGTGGCCGCATCGACAATGGAGGAGGAGAACATGGTCCACTCGGACTCAATGTCTCCAACCTCCTCGGGATCTGGTCGAAGCTCTGCGGAGGTGGAGTTAAAGGTCTTTCTGACAGGGGCTCTGCCAACGTTCCCAACAGACCCTCACAGTACGTTTGGGCCTGCCGAGTCTGTCCAGCTTTCTACCCCGCCATCGGATCCAACTCACCACCAGGTGGTGATCAGTTGACAGCTCTGCCCCTCTCTTCACCCGAGTGTCCAAGACATACGGCCGGAGGTCAGATGAAACAACTACAAAGTCGATCGTCGATCATCGATCTCCGACCTAGGGTGTCCTGGTGCCACGTGCACTGATCGACACCCTTATGCTTGAACATGGTGTTCATTATGGACAAACTGTTGCTAGCACAGAAGTCCAATAACAGAACACCACTCGGGTTCAGATCCGGGGGGCCGTTCCTCCCAATCACGCCCCTCCAGGTGTCACTGTCGCTGCCCACGTGAGCGTTGAAGTCCCCCAGTAGAACGACGGAGTCCCCGGTCGAAGCAGTTTCCAGCACCCCTCCCAGAGACTCCAAGAAGGCCGGGCACTCTGCTATTTGGCCCGTAAACACAAACAACAGTGAGAGACCTATCCCCGACCCGAAGGCGCAGGGAAGCGACCCTCTCACCGGGTTGAACTCCAACACATGGCGGCTAAGCTGGGGGGCTATGAGCAAGCCCACACCAGCCCGCCGCCTCTCGCCGCAGGCAACTCCAGAGTAGTGGAGAGTCCAGCCTCTCTTGAGGATTTGCGTTCCAGAGCCCAAGCTGTGCGTGGAGGTGAGCCCGACTATCTCTAGTCGGTATCTCTCAACCTCCCGCACAAGCTCAGGCTCCTTCCCCGCCAGCGAGGTGACATTCCATATCCCTAGCGCCAGATTCCGTGTCCGGGGATTGGGTCGTCGAGGCCTCCGCCTTCGACTGCCACCCAATCCACTTTGCACCGGCCCCTTACGGTTTCTCCCGCAGGTGGTGGGCCCACGTGAGGTCGGCCCCACGTCGCTCCTTCGGGCTGAGCCCGGCCGGGCCCGCGAAAGACCCGGCCACCAGGCGCTCGCATGCGAGCCCCAACCCGGGCCTGGCTCCAGGGTGGGGCCCCGGTTGCGCCATACCGGGCGACGTCACGGTCCTTGATGTTTTTGTCTCCATAAAGGGTTCTGAACCGCTCTTTGTCTGGCCCGTCACCTAGGACCTGTTTGCCTTGGGAGACCCTACCAGGGGCATATAGCCCCTGACAACATAGCTCCTAGGATCATTCGGGCACTCAAAATACTTTGATATTTGCTTGGCGAAATTACTTGATTTTCATCATACATTTCACACTATTATACAGCACATTCCTTGTTTCAGTTTTACAGTTTAATAATTTTTTTTTAGATCATTCATTCATTCCTTCATTCATTCATTCATTCATATAACGTTAGTAGGCTAGGCTAGCGTCGTGGGTGAAACTGCGCACGATGGCAGACGGTGATAATATTGTCGACCTGATTTTGGCGAAGCAAGTCCTGTATTCAGATCAGGACTTGCAGGGTAACAGGGGAAAGCTGTGTGATTACTTGGTGTTCCTTAAAGACATGGAGTTGGACAGTGCAATGCCTCAGCTTTACAAACTGTTCTCATTAGTGGCAACAATTGGAGCTACATCTGCAGGTGTAGAAAGTAGCTTCTCCTGTTTAAAGCGACTCAAGTCCTACACCCGAAACACAATGGGCCAAGGCCGTTTAAGCAGCCTAGCTCTGCTGGCCATTGAGAGGACACTGGTCAAGTCACTTGAAAAGACTCCTAGTTGGTACGACAGGGTCACAGACCATTTTCTTGAAAAGGAACGTAGGGCAGAATTTACTTTTAAATAAATAGACAATTTTATGATGTAGGCCGAAAATGAGTTTCCCCTCTCTGACAGACCAGTAGCCGCCACTGAAATGTATAAATGTTTTTCATTGACAAGGTTTAAATATTTGAAGAAAGTACATATTTGATGTGTAAACATGTTTTCTCTTATTTTAAGTAAAAAATAATAATGATACTACGTTAAACAATAAACATGTTAAAAACCACTGGAGAAAGAAAGCCGGAACGGAGCCCTCAATTGTCCCAAAACCAAGCCCCCGGCCTAGTGTCGCTACAACCCAGCCTCAGTGAAGGCAGCAAGAGGCACCTGCTAAGTCCAATACTTTTGTTGCCCTTTTTCAGTATGCGTTTACCATAAGCAGAAATCAGAGAAAATATACCCAGGTTTTCTACAGAGTGAACCTCTAGCCTACAGCAAACGCTTTGTCGCTGCAGTAGGCTCAGTCTTTAACATCATGATTTGGGCCTGTTTTGCTGCATCAGGGCCTGGACAGCTTTAATCAGGATAATGTGAGGATGTCTGTACAACAGCTGAAACTGTTTAGAAGGTGCGTGAAACAGGACAACAACCCAACACACCGAAGCAAGTCCTCAACAGAATGGCTTCAGAAAAACAAATTACACCTTTTGGAGTGGCCAAGTCAGAGCCAAGACCTCAACCCAATAGAGATGCTATGGATTGACAAATTTCATTAAATGCCTTTAAACAAATATAGTTTTCTTATTAAAATTGTTTCTCTTTTTTGTGACCCAAAAGAATTATCTCAACCAGCTTTTTGACAATTTAAGAGACTTGCATGGTACTTGCAAGGGACTTTAGCTGCATAGCTGAGGTTGTCTGAGCACTGGGAAATACGAATATTCGCAGTTCATCTTCATGTTTCACAAAATGACATGTGTAGAGTAGTAATGGGCGATATGAACGATATGCGATATAAATGATAAAAAATTGGCATACGATAGAGATTTTAATTCTATTGCACTACCGCGATAATACATGTTGATGACGCAATTTCCCCGCAAAATTTACAGCCACGAGCTGCAGCTTGAAACATGGCTGAAAGCGAAACGGAGGAGCTGGTGAAAAAGACGCAACATCCATTATTTGGACGTAATTCGGATTTAAGCCGTCTGACGTGCAGCAGCAAATTATACTCTGTAGAGTGTGCGGGGCAACAGTTCCGGCTAAGAGAGGTAACACGACTAATCTGTTGTACAATGAATACCAGCTTTGCCAGCTCCGTGAAGACTTCACGGAGCTAGCATAGCCGGGCAATGCAGCCAAAGAGCGAGCGCGGGAGCGAGCGAGAGAGAGAGAGCGCGCAAGAGAGAGCGCGTGAGAGAGCGCGAGAGAGCGCGAGAGAGCGCGAGCGCGCGAGAGAGAGATTATAGATTAAATTAACATATAAAATCTTACACGTTTGTCAACAGAAAAAAGTGTGAAAGATCCCCGAATTGACCGTGCTGTTGCTTTATGCAAGAAGATTGTGAGTTCCTTTACAGGAATACAGGAATAACATTAAAAAATACATTTAGCAGTTTGGCTTTCCTTAGGATCTATGTAACCTGTTCTGAAATGATTCTATTATAATTTATATATCGCAATATATATCGTTATCGCAAGAGGCTGCAATGTATATCGCAATATGGATTTTTGGCCATATCGCCAAGGGTCAGAGGTTTGCGTCCACCCTAGGAGGAGGGAGGAAAAGAGAAAAAACAAACTGTAATAGGTAGATGTGATAATAGTATGAGCGGTTTAGTGTGTATCTACAGCTACAACCAGTGTAAACGTGTACCTACAGCTACAACCAGTGTAAACGTGTACCTACAGCTACAACCAGTGTAAACGTATACCTACAGCTACAACCAGTGTAAACGTATACCTATGATCAATCAGTCTCCATACGTTTGGTGAAATAAGTATGTTTTGAGTTTGCTTTTGAAAACTTCACCAGAGACAGCTCGCCGCACTTCCGCCGGGAGCCCATTCCATAAAAATGGGGCTCTATAAGAAAAGGCTCTGTAGCCAGCAGACTTCTTCTTTACTCGAGGAAGTTGAAGGAGGCCAGCGTCCTGAGAGCGAAGGGTACGAGCTGGAGTACACCGGGTGATGAGCTCAGATAGGGAAGAGGGCGTGTGTCTACAAAGGATTTTATATGTTAACAGGAGAACATTAAAATCAGCTCTAACATGAATAGGAAGCCAATGTAATGAAGCCAGGACCGGAGTAATGTGATCAAACATCCTGGTCTTTGTTAAAGGTCTGGCAGCTGTATTCTGGACCATTTGTAGTCTGTGAGTACTTTTCCTCGACAGTCCAGAGAATAACGCATTGCAATAGTCCAGCCTGGATGTGACAAATGCATGAATGAGAATTTCAGCATCAGCTAAAGAGAGGCAGGAGCGAATTTTTGAGATATTCCTCAAGAGAAAAAAGCCCAGTTTAGTGACTTCACTAATGTGCTGCTGCAGAGATAGTGTGGAGTCAAAAATGACACCAAGGTTCCTCACAGTGTTGCCGTGCTCCAACACACAATTGTTGATCGAGACAGTAAGATTGTTGAACTTGTGCCGATGACTGGCAGGACCAATTAACAAGAGCTCTGTTTTATCTTAGTTTAAATGGAGGAAGTTTTTAGACATCCATGTTTTAATTGAAACGAGGCAGGCCTCTATATACGCTTGATGTCAGTAGTATTATTTGCTTTTATTGGTAGATACAGCTGTGTATCATCGGCATAACAGTGGAGGTTCACTCAATAACTTCTGATGATTTGTCCCAATGGTGTAACATATAGTGAAAAAAGTATGGGACCAAGCACAGATCCTTGTGGCACACCGAATTTCACTGGTGCCGTGGAGGAGAAGGATTTATTAAAAGAGACAAAATGAGACCTATCACACAGATAGGATTCTAACCAAGCAAGAGCAGAGCCAGAGATGCCAAACACTTCCTTTAGTCTGTTGATTAGCACTGCATGATCAATCGTATCAAATGCAGCGCTGAGATCTAGCAATAACAGTAGAGCCGATGAGTCCTCGTCAATCTGAAGGAGGAGATCGTTAGTCACTTTAACTAAAGCTGTTTCAGTGGAATAAGAGGCCCTAAATGCAGACTGAAACGGCTCAAGGAGGTCATTTTTCGATAGATATAGAGTAAGTTGTTTTAACACAACTTTTTCGAGGACTTTAGATAGAAAAGGTAAGTTGGAGACAGGACGGTATTTATTTAGGCATCCAGGATCCAGAGTAGGTTTTTTGAGTAGAGGTTTGACCACAGCCTGTTTGAAGAGGGAAGGAACGGTGCCAGTAGACAGGGACAAGTTTATAATGTTTAACATAATTTGCCCTACATAGGGCCACAGTTCTTTAAGCTGTTTTGCTGGCAGGATATCCAGAAGGCACGTAGTTGCTTTACATGAAGAAACCACCTTTGTCAGCTCATCGAGTGATACAGGATCTAGGACTGAGAGACGAGAGGTCAGTGGATCCAAGTGAATGGGACCCGGAGCTGAGGAAGACAAAACTAAAATACTATCCCTGATATCTTCAATTTAATGTTTAAAGAAATCTAAAAAGTCTTGTGCACTGAAGGGAGAGGAGTCTTCAGTTGTTTTTGGTTGGATTAGTTTAGCAACTGTCCCAAATAGAAACCTGGGGTTATGCCGGTTTTCTCTGATTAGAGATGAGAAATAAGCCGTCTTTGCAGTGCTGAGGGCGTGCTTATAGGTGTTTACACACAAACACCACTTTTGATAATTTAGATTAGTTTTTGACTTGCGCCATATGCGTTCAAAACTCCTGCAGGCCTGTTTTAAAACCCGGGTTTCCTCGTTATACCATGGTGTAGGTCGTCTGATTGGTCTGGGCTTTGTCCTGAGGGGTGCCACTGAGTCAGTGATGGCCGAGAGGGTTGCATGGACCTCCTTTGTGTAGGTTTCTACTGAGTTTCCAGGTGGAGTTAAATTAGGAAGAACATCTGTCAGCCGTGTGGCAAACATTTCCATTGCAGCCGCACTAAAATTCCGTGTAGACACTATGCAATTGTCAGAATTTGAGAGGAGTCTATAACTTATCTCAAATTCCACCAGTGAGTGATCTGAAACAACAGATGAAAGAGAGGAGACGAAAAGATGGGAAACATCTATTCCCCGAGCCAAAACAAGATCCAGATAGTTTCCACTAATGTGTGTGGGCTCATGAACAAACTGGTTGAAAGACAGGGTTGTAAGCAGTGATTGAAATGCTCTGGCCAGAGGATCACACTCCTTATTTAGATGAATATTAAAGTCACCAACTAGAAGGATGTTATCAGCGTGGGTTATTAAGTCCGAGAGGAAAACTCCAAACTCATCCAAGAAAGAAGAGTAGGGACCCGGAGGGCGATAGACTACTAAATAAAATGGCTTCCTTCCGTTAATTTGAGAAGGAATATGTTTGATGAGTAACACTTCGAATGAGTTAAATTTTGGCTGTGATGATGGACCTGTAAAGCAAAATGCAGCTTTATGAATGGCTGCAACACCACTACACTGCTTCGACGTGCGACCTACCTGTGCATATGCATAATCAGGGGGAGAGGCTTCATTTAGTGGCAGAAAAACATTGGGCGTAAGCCAAGTTTCACAAAGACAAAGTAAATCCAAGCAATGAGAAGTAATAAGATCATTAATTAAGAGTGCTTTGGAGGATAGAGACCGCACATTCAGGAGACCAATCTTCAGTCTTGACGTAGAGCCTGCATTTGAGGGCTGGTCCAGTGGAGCGATAGTGACAGGAACAAGCTGAGCTCTAACAGTTCTAATGGTTCCATCCCACTCCCCTCACAGACTCTCCTCTCATCCCCCACCATCCCACTACCCTTGCACTACTGCACCTTAGCTACCAACTGTTCATCCAGTACCAACTGTTTACATTTAAAATGTCTACTGCTTACCTTAAGCTAACATACAATTGTATACATCTACCTGTAAAATTCTGTTTATAGTTAGAGACATCTGTATATTACATTTACGTTTATAGTACATATTCACCTGTAAATGCTGTTTATAGAAAAGAGACACCTGTAATTATATTTATGGCACACACTCACCTGTTATAGTAATAACCATCTGTATATTTATATTCATTGTACATATTACCTGTAAAACCTGTACATCTCCATATCCTGCACGTATGCAACCATTGTATATATCCTGCACTTGCTGCTATTGCACTTCTGGTTAGACCTAAACTGCATTTCGTTGCCTTGTACCTGTACTTGTGTAATGACAATAAAGTTGAATCTAATCTAATCTAATCTTCTGCCGGGTTTAAAAGAATGCCTCTGAGTTATAATAACATGAGGACATGATGCTTTTGGGTCACTGACTCTGTGAGTTTTCAGATGTGTTTGAGGAATAAATAAATTTACCATATCTAATAGATTTAAGCAGTAGACATCGGATTGATACGGCCTAACCAGACAACTTAAAGCTGCTACATTATCCAGTTCCACACCCGCACTATCATGACTAGCAGGTTCTCTAATTCCTGCGACCTGCTGAGATTCCTTGTGTGCATTGAATGCACCTGTCTATATTACTAGACAAAATGGCAGCACCTTGTCCAGTAGGATGCAGGCCGTCTGCCCTCAGCAGGCCTGGGCGGCCCCAGAAAGAAGACCAGTTATCCACAAAACCATAACCTTTCTGACTACAATGCCGGACCAGCCACCGGTTCATGGAAACTAATTTGCTATACTGTTCATCACTACCCCTTACGGGGAGGGGGCCAGAGACAATTAATTGATGCCGACTCATCTTGTTCCCTAGTTCAAAAGTCATAGCTAGGCTATCTTTGGTTACCTCAGACTGCCTCATTCTCACATTATTGGGGCCGACATGAATAACTATCTGCTTGTTTGTAGTGCGAGTATGTGTCCTGGGAAACTCTCCCTTCCTGTGTGATGTCAGCACCCTAAGGTTAGCCTCTATGTCGGAAGCCCTGGCCCCCGGTAAACAGTGGACAATGGCTGGCGTCTCAAGTCTAAGGGCCTACTCACACTAGCCAGTTTGAACCGTGCCCGAGCGCGTTTGACCACCATAGCGCGGTTCGTTTGACTAGTGTGAGTGCTCCGAACCGTGCCGAGCGCGGCTCGATTAACCGCCCTGGCCCGCTTGGAAGAGGTGGGCCAGAGCACGGTTAGTTGGGCTCGGGCGCGGTTCGCATGTAGTGTGGCGCCAACCGTGCTGGAGCATGGAACAAGACGCTGGACGCCACGGTTTTGCGACGCTCCAAAACAACTTGAATCTGTACTTGAGTGGATTATTTATAGCTGTGCTGACATTTACACTAGTCTGGTGTGGAAAACTCAAGTCTACACTCTCTTTTGATTCTGGCAATACTAGTGTTTTTCACGACAGGGAAATGTCACTCTTTGGATTCTTAATGTACATACCTGTTATTTTCTCTAAATGCTAGTCTGCAGACCGTTCATTTTATGCATGTTGCAATGTGGTAATGCACTTAGACTTGATTTAGGCTTTACCTAAGTTGTAAATTTAACTTTTGCTTCCAAAGTGTAAATCATCTGTGCCTGTTCTCCTTGGTTTAAAAGTGTACTTTAATGACAACATATTACATCTTTATCATTGGGCTACAGTAAAGTCATTACAATACATTCATTCCCTTGGCATGTTAAAAGAATTGACAAAGTTGACAATTCAGTTCATGATTATTCTTTGCTATTATGTGTTGGAGAAAAAGTGAAGTGAAAATGTAAATGAAAAATGTATTTTAATCATAACATTTCATCATGTAACACCCAGTCTTGCAGTGTCTATGCACCAGGGCAGGTTTCTCTCAGGCATATGGGACTGAGGTCTTGTCCAAACAAACTCATGAATCTAACGTCTTCTGTGCGGGGTATTTGAAGCCAGGATGAGGCTGTTGTTGTTGTTAATACTCTTATTTGCTTTCAGAAGTTGTTTAATATACCGTAGCATATATTTACTATGCACTTTAACCTAACACTACCTCAAACCTCTACACTTTATAATTCGACCTCGAACCTCTACAATATATACCACACACTTCCATAAATTATACACCACACACACAAGGTAGCCTATTTTGTTTCACCACTGCATATGGTTGTGTTATGTGAAATACTGTTTTTTTTTTTGTTTTTTATGAGAAGTGCTGACCAATCCCAAATAAATGGGAGATGGTTCTGAACTCTACATTTGTGGCCAGTCTCCATATGCATATTGCAACACGTTGGTCCAAGGGCACTGGTTTTCTGAATGAAGTGGTCTGTCTTTGAAGGTGCTGCAGGCTGTTGCACAACTGCAAGAATGATGTCCTTCTCATTCTGAAATTAGCCTTCCACTCACAGTCTGTCCAGCTGCTGAGAACATGCTGCCACCACACAGCAGATCTCTGCCGAATCCATATGGTCCTGCAGCAGAATGGAAAAATATTGTTAACTGTATATAGTTTATGCATACACAATTACCTTACAGCACTTTGAAGTGAAATTAAATAAACAACAAACTACTACTCCAGTGCATACATAACAGTTGTGTCCGTTGAATACGGGTGTCTTAATACAAGAATGTAGCTAATATTAACCAGCAAATTATATTAAGTTACATGATTATTACCTTTAGAACGCTACTGTCGTAATTACAAAAAAACATTATACACATATTGTATTTCAAATTTCACAATACACTTTTCAATTGTATTCAATGACATTTCATTATATTAATTCTTACCATGTCGATGTACGGGAACTGTAGACCGTAATCAAAGCTGCAAAGTCCTTGCTGCACTTCAGCTGGTACCTTGCAAACCTCCTCATACGAGCAGCACGACGATTACGTGAAAATTTTCGCGCCACTAAGGCAACAAATCTGTTTAACAACAGGCTGTGAGAGGGCTGTGGACCACCGTGTACCAAACGACACAAAATTATCCACAAATAAAACAGAGCGATGGACTCCGTTGTGTTCAGAGAGCACCGCTCTTCCTGTTTATCCCGAAACCGTCGCACCATAATGACGTAAGCGTGCTGCGGCACGAATGCTGAAAGCCTATGTGAGTGCAGGCCAGAGGGGGAGTGGGGAGGGGGGACAATCGTCCTCTGGCCCGGTTCATGGCAACCGTGCCTAGTGTGAGTACGCCCTAACATTGCGGGTAATGGAGTCCCCTATCACCAGAGTATGATGCTCCCTCCGGCTGGCCGGCGCAGAGGGAACATGCCGGTGATCTGCGCGGACAAGCGGACTTAAAAGCGCCAAAAACTGGTTCGAGGTCAGAGGGGGTGACCGCAGAGAGAAGCGGACAACCGGAGGCTTGCGCCTGCCTGAACCCCCCCGCCGGTAGACTGGCACAAAAGCAGGACTCTTTGCAACAGCTGCCGAAGCAACTGAGCCGCAACTGGAGCTAACGCCAGCAGGACTGCTATCAGACCTGCATCTGATACTATCCGGACAACCTGACACATCTAAAGTAACCAAACCCTGTCTATGCTGATCTAGCTGCTCTAACTCACAAATAGTCTCTCTATTAGAGACAATCTGTCTAGTAATACCAAACAATAATGGCAATCCATTGCCCCAAGCAGATGCAAACAACACAGAAAGCTTAGCTAAGCTAGTGTAGGTACAGCTAAGTCAAGCCAACTGTTCACAACTCACAATGATAAATTCTAACACACACACACACAGCAGTACAACCACAAGTTACAGGGAAACTCAGAACACACAACAAGACTAACCACCAGTAAGTTAACAGTAACAAACACAACAATGCCCTGTTCACAAAACGACAGCAACTCAAGTACTAACCTCTAGCAGAAATATAATCAGGATAACAATGAATGAGGTGTGGTGCACAGTTAAAGTGTTGACAATGTTTAAAAAATAATAAATACATAAATACGAGACAATAGTTTCACAAAGAATGTTGTACCAACTCAAATCTTAACTCATCCTCCTCAGACCAGAACAACTCAGAGGTTTTTCAGAAACAAGTTTAGAGTTAGTTTGGTCAACTCTGAGTCTGTTCACTCTGAGTTTACCTCTCTTGGAGCATTTTCTTCTCTGTTTTTTTCTGCAAAAGAAATGCAGGTGTCCTAAATCAGTCAGTGGCAATTTTTTTTTAATAAATACATGAAATACCTGTATATAGTGTATGTAGAAACCCAACAATAATCGTCAAAAGAAGAACACAGACACCTCCCAATATAATGTTCATCCACCATGTTGGATTACCTAATCATCAGCAATTATTTTAGTAGAACGTAATTAATATGGTCGGATTTATGCAGCCACATAGAAACAAAACTTACTCTCACACTTGGAGCACATGTCACCATCAGACCTGGAGTTGTTACGAGGAAATAGCAGTTGTGTTAAATGTGTTTTTATTTAAATGGGGTAAAAAAAGGGTCAGCCATTTCAAGATGTCTGATTTGGAAAATAACATGAGCAGGGCGCTTTATAGTCCTTTTAAGGTAGTTTGTTGCAAAGGGGCAGGCTTCTGTTACTGGCCACATGAAGGATGTCTGAAGCAGAGTGTTATGTCGACATCAAAGCACTTTAGTCTTCACGTGTTCAACTTTATGCATCAAATGTAATTAAAGTTCTTTGCTGCATAACATCCACAAACTCAAACACAAGAATCCAGGCAGAACTATAAAAGTTACTTCTTTAATGTTCAACTTAAGACTAGATGTAGATTCTCAGTTTAGACCACACTGCTCTGTCTCTTCCTGTCCTGGCACTCGCCTCAACCTGCTGCTACGCGGGCCTAGGCCTTTGATTTGATATTATTCCAACAACAGGGGAACTCAAAGCAAAAACTGAACTAAGAGTAGGTCTCACTCTGATGTTCAGTTCCTATGTCACACACAAAAATGTAAACAAAGAGTACGGATGTATGTGTAGCTTTTAACATGGTGTTTTTGTTGAAATTACAGGTTTACACCACAGGGTGGCGCTTAACCATGTGTTGTGATAATACATGTGATTGTAATAATAAAGTATGGCAGAAGTGAGCCATTAAAACACACTATCGTTCACCTGTGTCATCATGTCTCTGAGTTTTACAGGAACATTGACTCTGGTCACAGGCTCAAACCTGAGTCTGTTACAGATGTCCTGTTGTCTGTCCTGAGTCTCAAGAAATATAAGTGGAGTCTTTTTCTGGGGATGTGTTTGTGGGTTTCATTGGACATATTTTAAAATTATTAAAATTAAAGGCAACTACACCTGCCCCAGGACAGGGCAAGGGTCTGAGTGCACATCAGCAGATTCCAGATCTCATTAAAAAAAAAAAAAACATTATTTTACAGGGCCATCATCAAGTCTATCCACACCTCCTCCATCACCGTGTGGTACTGCAGCCACCACCAGGGACAGACAGAGACTAATGAACACACACCAGAGAGCTCTTAACCTAAAAACCCCACACATTTCATCTGACACTTGTCACTTTGTCTGGACTGTTTGTTCTGGACTTTTCTGCTCTACATCCCATTTGCACTAACTTCTGTAACATTATGTTGATGAACCTTACCTGCCTTTAGTGTGTCTATTTTTTGAAAATTTTTAGCGGATTTAATTTTTATAGCCTATAGTATTTATCTTGTGTACGTTTTGCAAATTCCTTGTAGACTACTGTGTAAACCTTTTCACTTTACCTGCCAATAAACCTGATTCTGAAACTGGGGTTTCTAAAGTGTAAGCATTATGGCTGAAGCTTTAAAACCTATTTGAGACTTTAAATAGATACAGCAACATTTTTACAAATTTACACCATGTGATGCTATATCTATAGAATGCTGCATGGCATTAACTGGTATATTACTGATCATTTAAAGAGTTGAACTCAGTTATCCTCCTCAGACCATAACAACTTAGAGTTTACAATTTCATAAAACAGGTTTAGTTGAGGCAGGTTTTCTGAGTTTAGCTGAGAAAAAAAAATCAATATCAATGGAGCCACGGAAAGAGGAGTCACCATAGCAACAGTAATAAAATGGAGGAGAGTAAAGTCATGTGACTATGGAGGACAATCAATTAAAGTTTATTTGTATAAACACAAAAAGTGACCAAAGTGCTTTCTAATTAAATTAATTATATAGTTTACAACAAAACAACAAAAAAAAAAAACAGTAATAAAAGTCATAAAACCAAACATATAAAGTGTCACAGCCCTACTGTATGTTAAAAGTCAGTCTGAATAAATATGTTTTGAGTCAGGATTTAAAAAGACCAAAGTCTGTGATGGCCTGCATGCCAGGGGGCAATTCGTTCCAGAGTCTGGGCCCAACCACAGATACGGCCCGGTCCCCTCAGTGTTTGTATCTGGATCTGGGCGCTTCCAGCTAAAGTTGATTGGCCAATCCCAAAGGCCTGTTTGAACATTTAAAAGTTCAGATAAAAAAGGGGGGCAAGGCCATTAAGAGCTTTAAAAAGAAAAAGTAAAAGTTTTAGAAACTGGAGATATTTCAAAAACACAATAACCAGGGAAAAGTAAATCCACTGGAGACTTAGTGCTACTTTGATCCAAAGATGAATCCACAGGGGCCAAGGCCTTTGATTTGAGACATCACAGTCCAACAGATGAACTCAAGCAAAAACTGAACTCACTCTGAAGTGCAGTTTCTATGTCACACACAAAAATGTAAATGTCAAAGATTAAGGATGTAGACTAGCCTTATTATGGTGTTTTTGTTGTAATTACACATTTCCACCACAGGATGCTGCTTAACTATGTGAACATGTGATATAATATTACATGTGATTGTATTAATAAAGTATGGCAGAAGTGAGCCAATATAAACACACTATCATTCACCTAATTCATCATTTCTCTTTTACAGGAACATTGACTCTAGTCACAGGCCCAAACCTGAGTCTGACGACAGGAGTGGCTTCAGGCTTTAATTTTTATTTCATTTAGGTCCACAAATCTAAAATGTCCCTATAAAGCAACTGTACACAGTTTTTTACCAAATAATATAAGGCCTGAAAGCTTTTGTAGGTACTAAAACACTAAGCCAATAGTTTGGACAAAAAAATAGAGCAAAGTGATTTTCTTACAGGAGGAGAATTAATGCACCTTACACTGGTGGATACATGGCTGTTATATGTGGCTTCACACAGACACCACTATCTTGAGGGTTAGTCAACTCATCTTGTTTCTACTCTAGAGTCATGCACTCTGACACAAAGCTTATTGAGCCTTGTAAAACACTGGACAGACACTGGTCAGACACTGGACAGACACTGGACAGACACTGGTCAGACACTGGACAGACACTGGTCAGACACTGGACAGACACTGGACAGACACTGGTCAGACACTGGTCAGACACTGGACAGACACTGGACAGACACCAAAAGCAATGCTGTTCTCCACTAATTCCACAATATAGGAATGGGAACTGTGCAATTATTGACTGTATTTATGTTTATTTACATACCCCAGTGTCACAAAAACTGTTGCCTTATAATCACTGTTATTAATGCCATGTGTACAGAAACACAGTCCTTTTATCTTTATTTTTGAATGTAGCAACTGGTAAATGACAAATGTTGCACATGCATTCTCTGCATTAAACCAAAGCATTTTATGTTTAAATCAAAGGTGAGTGTTGAATGTGAGTTCATGCTGCTCTATCCTTTCAGCTCTGACCGATGCTTAACCTTCATTTACAAATGCTGCCTTTTTCACATTAGCTTCTATTATCACTGCAGTTTCTCATTGTAAGTCACTCGGATACACACATCCAAAATAACACACACTATATTTTTCAACTTCTTGCAGACTCTTTATAGCAGAGATCTTATCAGGTCTATGGTCTTTCTCACTGCCCTGAATAATGTCAGATCAGCGTGAGACCAAGTGACACTTGGTTTATAACATAAGTGTGTCTGTCAGCTCTGGGCTGAACTAGACTGAAAAAAAACCCACAATAGTCTGTCACTATGGCAGAACATTTACCACTAGTAACTATACATACACTGTTCAAATCTTTTGAAGTGGATTTTGCATTTTCTATTTATCATTTAGACACTGTGTCACAAAATGAACATGAATCTGCGGCTATCTGTTGTTCACCAGCGGGCTCTTTCAAAATAGTGTCTTGAAATAGGGACACTGATCCAGATGCACGAATTGCCATTTTCTCATCTCAGGGACTTGTGCTTAGTTGTACTTGCTTTTGCTAATTAGCTTGTTAGCTTGTCTAATATGTTGCAGTTACTTTTTTTTCCATATGCTCTGTGTAATACTTCACCTTTGCTTTGCTTTACTTCTACTTAACATTGGCTGTGTCCAAATTCAGGGTCTGCATCCTCCTTAGGATCCTTCCTACCCGGTTGAAGGAGGAGGGGTCCTCCGACGAACGCAAAACCCCAAAGTTGGTGTTTGTGAATTTGGACAGCCCACCCTTCTTTCAGTTCCCTCCCTTACCCGTTGCTCATATCCTGTCGCCTAGCAACCGTGACAGAGCTAAGCAAGAAGCGGGAAAATTGATAAACAAAGAGTTATTCTCCTCATTTTAATTCTTTTGTAAGAAATAAAACAATTAAATAAATGACATACTTTCTTTGCTCGTTGTTGGATAGTTTTTTATATCAGACTACAAAAGACTTAAATTGACCAGAAAATCTGCCATAACGTGTGTGACTCTGGCACTTGACTGAATAAAGTTACTCAAAGTGGGAAAGTAGAGCTACCTGACATTGAGATCAGAGGAGAAAAGTTTTGTCTGAAAAGAAGTGAGCTTTTCAACCTCATCAACAACAGTCTTTTTCCTGCCCTGAAGTCCCAAATTATGTCCATTCAAATGTAAAGAATATTGCCTAAAAAACACATATCTGCAACAGATTTAACATCAAGCATTTATGTCAGAAATGTCTCAGCTTCCTTGTGTTTTCACTGACGGAGAAAGGAAATCCCTTAGTTCACAGATCCTTTTGAGTAAGTCTCCCTGACTTAATCATCTCACATTAATGTGTAAAAGTAGGTCAACATGCTCAGCTGACATGTCCACAAGAGGTTTACAAAACAGTCTGTGCTAAAGGCTGGATGTTCATCTGATGAAGTTAACACAGTCCAGTGTGTTTTTTTAACTCACTATGGTTAGTTGTGAGCAGAGGACACTCTGATGTAGTATAAGGAAGTGAAGGGATGGTATTTTCGGGGCAAAAGCAGACAGTCATGCACACCTTTGATCTTCCCAGTCATCGAGGGTGCTCCATTTGTAACCAGCCGTTTAAGGCGCTCCAAGTTCAGTTCATTGTCTTTGAAAAAGCAACAATCTTTTCGAACATTACTTCTCCTGTTGTGCGTTCTTCCAGTGGCATTAGGCCCAGTATATCATCCTTAAAACAATCTCTGTCAAAAAAACACACATACATTTACATTTACATTTAGTCATTTAGCAGACGCTTTTATCCAAAAGTAACTTACAAGTGAGTAAAACAATAGAAGCAATTTTAACAACACAAGGTAGGAAAAAGCATAAGTGTACCAAAAACTAGTCAGGTAAAACCTAGCACAGTATACAAAGCTAAGGATAAGAAAGAGATAATTTATTTATTTATTTTATCGAAGGAATCGATAGAAAGGAAGTAGAATTACAAACAAAGAGCTACATCTGAATTGTTCATTGATTTATCTCCTGCCAGGGAGATGTATTCGGCTTTCCTCGAGGGTCTCAAATATCAGAAAGTAAAGCATCCACGCAACTTGCAACTGTTGTATCTGATAGAGAACTGATTGACAACATTGATAGAACACATCTTTTGCTGCTGATTACAGGCACAATAATTTACAGCCAATCAGATGCAAGCAGCAGATCTGAGATCAATTTGGTGCTATGTGAGGAACAGAGGAGGTAGAACAGAGACAGAGGCAGTGCTGAAGCACAAACCAAACAAGCAATTATATAGAACTGACCAGTTTGACTCAGAGGGAAACGCGTTTGATTAGATTATTAATTAGTTGGTTCTGTGTTTGTACTTGCGTGCCATGTCCTATCCTAGTGTTATATGTTAGTGAGACTCAAGGAGCTTTGATGTTCTAAATGTAAATCACTCAAAGGGACTAGATACCATTGTCTTTGGTACAGAGATTGAAGTGTTATGGAAGGCAGTATGTAGAGCCATTAGTCTCCCTCTCGCAGGACAGGTAGGCCTAGAGCGATAACTCGACAATGTCGTCTGGGAAATAAACAAATTCTTGCTAGTTCTGTGCAGTGTCTGTGTAGCTTTTGTCAGATATAGGGCTCATAAACATATTCATAAATATAAACAGATGTGTGCAGATGTTTTACTTCTTTTTGCAGCTTTGTATTATGCTCCTTCTATTGTTCTAGTGATGAGTAAACCTGGTACAGACTGTGATTACAGATATTTCTCACTTTTAAGTCCTGACCTCAGAGAGGGGCCACTGACCTTAACTATCAATATTTTATACAAAGGCCTGTAAAGAGGCTAAAGTTGCAGCCTGTTATGGGGAGTTTGTCAAACAGAGGCAGGGGAAGACTGGGACTAAAAAACAGCCCTGGACTTTGACTCAGTCCAGCCTCGGACTTGCTCTTTAATAATTGCAAAGTGTTCTTTTATTTTTTTTTATATAGTGCTTTTCTACCTAGTGACACTCAAAGCTCTTTACCAGTGTTACAGCTGATCACTGGAGGCAAGGTGGGTTATGTGTCTTGCCCAAAGACACAACGACAGTATGAACTGTGGGGAGAGTGGGATGTTATGATGTTTTGGGATGTTTCTTGCAGGGATCGAACCGCCCACCGGTCAAAGGAAGACCGCGCTACCACTGAGCTACAGCCGCCCCAAAATTGCAGAGGAAAGGATTTGCTGAGAGAAAGGGACCGGACTGTCCGGACTTCTTTTGAAAAAAAAAGGAAAATGGTCTGGTATACCAGGTTAATTTATACCAGGTCCATACAAGTTTATTTTTAGATCTTGCTTTGTTTGACTCATTTTCTAGCATAGACCTGGTTTAGGGAGACCACATTTCCAAACCTCAAAACTGGGAACCTTTAAATTTTAATAAATTTATATGTGACAAATATATTGCATAATCTCCTTTCTTGTGTGTTCTTGTTTCCTATACTCACCATTTGTGGTAAATCCTACTCCGATTCTGTCCCTGAGACTGAGAAGTGCTGGGCTGACTTGGACCTGCTCTCTCAAATTCACCCTGGTCTTGTGTTGTACTAGGGATTGATGCAATGCCGCTGCCAAATTGTTACACTTTGAGGCCTCACTTCTAAGAGATTTTAACCACTTTTCTCTGACTTTCTCTGCTCCTCTTTTTTTCCTTTTGTTTAATAACTTTTTTATCCATATCCAAAAAATTGCATAAAGAGTTACTGCGGTCTCCGTCTCAAATCTCACACAGTTCTCTCCAACTCCTGCCTACCTACATTTGCTGAAGAAATGAATTCCAGTTCTTGAGGTGGCAAGAGCAAATGGACGTCATTTTGTTCTTGCAGCTTGTCCTTGGCACATCATCTGAGCAAAACATTTTCTTGTGGGTGTCCGAGAACTATTGTGTGATTGGTCAGAAATCTGAAGTGGACGTAGTTCATTAGTGAAAAGTAAGGAGTTCTGTGCTTGAGTTTCTTATGACATATGGAAAGTCCTGGTCAGAACTAACTTTTTAACATCTTCTTGGCTAACTTTTAACTAACTTCTTTTTCTTGCCACCTCAAGAACAAGAACACATTTCTTGTTCTTGCTGGGTATGTACAAGTGCTGGTCATGTAATTAGAATATCATTAAAACTTATTTCACTAATTCTATTCAAAAAAGTAATACGAGTATATTATATTGATTCAAGGAAGTGTACAAGCAATAGGGATAACCGCACCTTGGAGAGGATTTTGAAACAAAACCCATTCAAAAATATGGGGGAGATTCAGAAAGACTGGACTACAGTTGGAGTCAGTGCTTCAAGAACCACTACGCACAGACGTATGCAAGACATGGGTTTCAGCTTCGCATTCCTTGTGTCAAGCTACTCTTGAACTAAAGACAGGGTCAGAAGCGTCTCGCCTGGGCTAAGGACAAAAAGGACTGGACTGCTGCTGAGAAGTCCAAAGTTATGTTCTCTGATGAAATCATGGTCCCAGAGTCTGGAGGAAGAGAGGAGAGACACACAATCCACGTTGCTTGAGGTCCAGTGTATGTGTTTTTCACAGTCAGTGATGGTTTGGGGTGCCATGTCATCTGCTGGTGTTGGTCCACTGTGTTTTCTGTTTTCACATGGTTAAGCGCTTAAAACTTGTAATACAACAAACTAAACATTAGTTTAGTTATTGCTTTGAGTTCACTTGTTGGACTAAAATGATGTCTCAAATCAAAGGCCTAGGACCTTGTAGTTTCATCTTTAGATCGAAGTAGTCCAACTAATAATATTTTTTTTAACCAACATTTACAAAAATAAAATCCACATCTAGTCTAAATGTGTACATTAAAGAAGAAGCCTAAATGATAGAACTTTACATTTGATGCAGAAAGTTGAACGGGTGAAGTCCTGCCTCTTCATCATTTATTTATTCTTGGCTCTAAGTAAATATTGCTGTTTGTTTTAGGTTGGAGCACCAAGTCTTACACTGTGAAGGTCAAACCTGGAGAAGATGTTGCAGAAACATCGCCAACAGACCTGTGGCCACATTCTGGTCCAAGCTTCTTAACAATGAAAATTATTGCTACATTTCTTCTATGAATGGGATTTCCAAAGACCGCAACTTCTGTGAGGGAATTACAGACGACAGGTTTAAAAAGAGATCCACTGGGACTCAAGTCACTCTCCAAATCAGACGTGTTGAGATGGGCGACTGTGGCTTCTACTTTTGTCGATTTAAATAGTTTTGAAATGGATAAGTTACTGTTCTCCATTTAAAGGTCAAAGGTAAGATCTTTTTTTGACTCCATTTTGAAGAATCACCTTCAACACTGCTATTTCCTCGTAGGTAACGACTCCAGGTCTGATGGTGACATGGGTTTCAAATGTGAGAATAAGTTTTGTAAGAGTAATATTTATTACATTGTGCAAAAATAACTGCTGATGATTAGGTAATCCAACAAGAGGATAAGCATTATATTGGGAGGTGTCTCCGTTCTTCTTTTGACAATATTGTTGGGTTTCCTGTGTAAATGAAACGCCAGTTGGCATGGAGCGCTTTGATAAGTTAATGCTCAACCCTAGAAAAAGAATAGTCATTAGAACCAAAACTATTTAGGTGCACTATATGGTGCAATAAGTGTTATGTGAAGGTATTAGGTGTTTCAGTGAATGTGGAAGTGTGTGTGTTCTGGTTCTCATCTTAACTTTGTCTTGTGTCCATGGAAACAAGAGTTCATTTAAAGGTTCCAGACTGGACCAAGTCAAGGGAATGTGTAAGGGTAAAAGGTTCAGGTTTTATGGGTTTTAGAGGACATTGGTGTATGGATTAATGTTTTATATACATATTTGGGTTTGTATATAATTTATGGTTATGGGTTATGTTTATGGAGGACTTTAACTTAGTTTTAAAAAAAGCTATTGTTAAGAGTAAATTCCTTTGGGGTTTTAGTGGTAGGAGACAATTGAGGTAGAAGGTATTTAAGGCGCCTTTGTCAATCATTGCATGTTCTTCTTCTTGTGCTGCTGCTGGAGAAGCCAGCTGGAGGCTCTATTGCCACCATGGCATAGTGCACTTTATTTCTGTAAATATAAATAATTGAAAATTAAAAAAAAAATGGGGTGCATGTGGCAGAGTGGTTAGCACTCCTGCCTCACAGCAAGAAGGTTGTGAGTTCAAAACCCGGCCAACTCAAACATTCTCAGCCGTCTCCGGTCTTTCTGGGAGGAGTCTGCATGTCCGCCATGTGTTACCGTGGGTTCTCTCCGGGTACTCCGGCTTCCTCCCACCGTCCAAACACATGCATGTGTAGGTTAATCAGCAACTCTAAAGTGTCCCTAGTGAATGGATGTGAGAGTGAATGATTGTCTGTCACTGTCTGTCTCTAAGTGTCAGGCCTGCGACTAACTGGCCATTGTCCAGGATGTACCCCGCCTCAGGCCCAAAGCTGCTGGGATAGGCTACAGTCACCCGCGACCACTAACGGGACTAAGCAGTGGAAAATGAATGAATGAAAATTTAAAGTTGTGGACCACGCCTTTTCGCCTTTACTTACTTTATCTTCTCACTGCTAAAACCGCTGACAGCCAGCTACGTCACAGTAGACCAGTCAAAATAAATAAATAAGTGTTTTAATTTGTTTATTTTATTTGAATCCTATTTATCAATGAAACAACCTGTGTATCTAGTACTCCACACTTTTTTTAAATTTTAACACTGGATATAGTGTCTCCATTGTCACATGACATTACTCCAACTTGACAGCCTCCTTTTGATTACTGTTGCCATGGTGACTCTTTTTTTGGCTCCATTCACAATGGCTTTTTTTCCCTTTAGCTTAACTCAGAGTGAACAGACTCAGAGTCGACCGAACTAACTCTAAACCTGTTTCTGAAAAACAATTGAATTGTTCTGGTCTGAGGAGGATGCGTTCTTTGTGAAACTGTGGTCTGTGGTTTGTTGTGGCTCTTTTAAAAATAGTATTTGCTCTCAGTAATGCAAGCACAAACATCAGAGTGCTCAGACAATCTTGGCTGCACAGCTGTGAGATTTCACCAAAAGCTAAGCACAAGTCGACTAAATAACCAAAATAAAGCTCTACTTGCATTGAGACGGACAGAGAAGCACCTGGACTTTAATGTGGAACTGATCATAATTTGGCTGTGAATTAAACAAATCCCACTGTTTGTTGAAAATAAATAATTTTGGTCAGTAGTTACATCTACAAGTTCCATCACAGTAAGACTTGTGTAACCTGGATATAAATCATTAATGATTTTAATATAGTGGAAAAAGTTCATAGGATAAGTTAGAGTTTAAAAAGGGTTTAAAAAGTATAAATAAGTTCATAAGTTGTATAAATGTTGTTAAAAAACTATTTAACTCTATTTCATTTGTTAGATAATATCTTTAAGAACATTTGAAAGCACCTGGAAATAAGTTTAAATGATGTAAACAGTATAATATTGTGAATATATATATATATATATATATATATATATATATATATATATATATATATTTTATTTATTTTATTTTGATAGTCCATAGGAAGTGCCGTATGTGTGTACTATTTTTGCTGTGTTATCTGTGTATTAGATTGACATACGAAAAAACACAAACCGGAAGTGCATGAAGAGGATCGGAAAAAAAGCGTGTCTCGCAATTTCTGAGAATAAAAAGTAGGTTTTAAACTGTTAGCTCAACAGTTTAGACAGAGACCTAATTTTGCATTGGATTTGGAGCGTAAGGGAGCGTTTCTTCAGTTCGAAGACGGACCTGCACTCGTAAATATTGAATTTAGTTAACTCACTAGCCCAAGTTTTAGCATCTGCTGGCTAAGCGGGTGTGTGCGCATCTGAGAGGAGCTAAGTTAACACAACTTGCAAATATATATTTTCTCGTGTTCTCGGCCTGAGGCACGAAGACTATAGACTTTTGAAAGTGAGTTGCTGATGTTTTGCCGGACCGGTATCTGTGAGAGGAGTGAAGCAGAGAGGAATAGTGAACGTGACCGCCCGTGATCCTGTAGAAGGAGCTACATAAATGGAGGCACCGCTGGGATAATTGTGATTTATTTACTGTATTTTGGGTCTTTATTATCACTCTTAGATTTTAGACACATAAACATAAACAAAAACTGCACATAGGATGGCAAACACTCTAGTGGACAAATTGAAAAGGTGGTGTCGTGGAGAAGCACTGGATGAGGACCATGCTCTGCTGATAGTGGTTCCTGAAGACACAGAGATAACACTAATTGAAGAGACTTTACAGAGTATCAAGTGTCTTGGACGCGTCAGAGTCAGAGGACGTATCTTGAGTGACAGTGATGACAAAGTTCTTGTGTTGTGTGAATCCAGGGAAAAGGCCATAGCAGAGGAGGTCCCACCAGAAGTGCTGGCTTCTGGATCTCAGCAGGATGGCCAGTAATCACAACTTCTAATACAACCACTCCTGACGATGATTTCAATGTGAAATTGACAGCTCTTCTACAAGCAGAAGGAAAGTCATTTGATGATGTACAAGCATTGTTCACAGAGTCACAGCAGCCTGCACCCTCGCCTGCAGAATCACTCATTCGTGCTGTCACAGAGTTGCTGGACAAAACAAACAAACCTGCATCAGAGAGTGGAGGATATCGTCGCTTACGTATTTTCTCAGGCATTGTCCCTACTCCGGCTGGAGAGGAACAGTTTGACCATTGGCTGGAGCAAGCACCTGATGGTTGAAGAAAGTGAAGGCTCTGATAAAGAAAAAGGAGAAGAATTATGGAAAGTTTGAAAGGTCCTGCTCTTGAACTAATCAAAGCAATACGCTCTCAGATATTGATGTCACTGCAGACAAGTGCTTAGAAGCCCTGGAGAGTGCTTTTGGCCTGGCTGAGTCCGGTGATGATTTGTATTTCTCCTTCAGACTTTTGCAGCAACAACCAGGTGAAAAGCTATCAGACTTCTTGAGAAGACTAGAGCGTGCACTGGCTAAAGTTGTGCAACGAGGTGGGCTGCTGCCAGCCAAAGACATGGACAGAGTAAGAGTTGACCAGTTACTAAAAGGTGCAGTGAATGCTGATTTGATGTTGTTGCAGCTCAGATTAAGAGAAAGACAACTTAATCCTCCGAACTTTCTAGAGCTTCTGAAAGAGCTCCGAAAAGAAGAAGAGTATGCAGCATCTAAAGCAAAGCTCTCTCACTCTGTTCACACTGTTCATGCCACAGTTCAGGCAGAAAGTAAGCAGTCAGAAATTCAAAAGCTGAGAGCTGAAATCAAGGAAGTCAAGTCAATGTTTGCTGCTCTCGCTACTCAAAGTCAGCCTGATTTAGTAATTCCAGAAAAGCATCCTACACAGCCTGAGAGTGCTATAAGCTTAGATCCTGAAGTACAGGCATTGAAAAAACAGGTCAAACATCTCCAACAAAAGATGAACCCAAAGTCAAACAAACGTCAAAGTGCAGGGCAAACAACTGTAATGGTTGTGAACTCCAATATGAGACAAACTGAGACTGAGGAGCGTTTCTGTTACCGATGTGGTGAAAATGGTCATTTAGCTGGTAAATGCACCAGGCCAGAAAACCAAAGCAAAGTTATTCAAAGACTTCTGCACTTACTCAAGAAAGCCAAGCTCAATAGCTCTCAGTCTAATGCTGATAATCCTCCTCCAGACCCGGCCTGCACCGTGAGAAAAAGTGCTGTTGACGTACTGCAGTTAAATTGTATTCCCGAAGGCTTAATTGGTCCGCCTCAATCGAGCCAGTGAAAGTGAATGGACATTTGTGTGATGCACTTTTGGACAGTGGTTCTCGTGTAAGCATAATTTTTGAGTCTTGGTATGGAAAATACCTTTCAAACACGCCCATCTACCCCGTAGCCCAACTTCACATCTGGGGCCTAAGTGACTCAAGCTACCCCTATCTCGGCTACGTTGTTGTAGACATGGAGTTCCCAAAGAAAGTGACTGGAGCCCCAACGACCATGTCAGTCTTGGCCCTGATTTGTCCAGACCCACCAGGCCCGATAAGACACCAGTCATTCTCGGAACAAATGCCAAAGCCAGTCTGTCAAAAAGATTGTCTCAGCTATGCACTGACATGCCAGGTGTTCCTGCCCATGTATTCAGCATTGAAAGCTCTTGCCCAAGTTCAGAGACCTACAACCCCTGTCTGATTCAAGAGGAAGTTGATAGTGTTGGTGTTGTGAAATGGGAAGGCCCCGGAACTTTAATGATACCTGCTGGCTCAAGTCTCAAAGCAAATTGCAAAGTTTATTGTGAACAGCCACTTCCAAAAGAAATTATCATGTTTGAAGCTTCACCAAACAATCCCCTACCAGCAGATGTGTTTGTTCAGCCCATGGTTATGCCAAGCAGTGCCATGGAACTCAGTCAATGCATAGTCCTGATTCAGAATGAGTCCCTCAAGAATGTGACCCTACCGGTTGGCACTACTGTTGGCCATCTTTGTATTGCTGATGTTGTCACCTCCATGCCTTGCCATGAGTCCAAGTCTGAAGCCTTTGACACAAGTCAGATCAACTTTGGAGAGTCTCCTGTCCCTAAAGCCTGGAAGACAAGGCTATGCAAAAAGTTATCAGAAAGAACAGCTGTTTTTTCATTTGATGAGCTGGATGTTGGTCTGGCCAAAGGAGTGGAGCACAGCATACGTATGTCAGATCCAAGACCATTCCGTGAACGCTCCAGACGTATTACCCTTGCTGATATCGACGATGTGCGTCGACACATTCAGAAGCTGCTCGCTGCTGGCATTATTAAAGAGTCCAGAAGCCCTTATGCATCTCCAATTGTTATTGTACGGAAGAAAAATGGGGATGTGAGGATGTGCATAGATTACCGCACACTCAATAGCCGTACTGTTCCTGATCAATACACTACACCGCGCATTGACGAAGCCCTGGATTGTCTCTCTGGTAGCAAGTGGTTCACCGTCCTTGACTTGTGGCTACTACCAGATTGCCATGAAAGAGGAGGACAAAGAAAAGACGGCCTTTATCTGTCCTCTGGGTTTTTATCAATTTGAGAGAATGCCCCAAGGAATCACTGGCGCCCCCGCAACATTCCAGCGTTTGATGGAGAAAGCGGTTGGTGACATGAACCTCCTTCAAGTTTTGGTGTATTTGGATGACTTGATAGTGTTTGGGCGAACGTTAGAAGAGCATGAGGAAAGGTTGTTAAAAGTCCTCGATCGACTTCAAGAAGTTGGGCTGAAAATCTCGCTTGACAAGTGTCAGTTCTGCCAGACCAAAGTCAAATATGTGGGCCACATAGTCTCCGCAGATGGTATTTCGGCTGACCCGCAAAGATAGAAGCCGTGACCCACTGGCCCAGGCCTCACAACCTGAAAACTCTCAGATCTTTCCTCGGGTTTTGTGGGTACTATCGACGTTTCATCAAAGGGTATTCGTCGATTGTACGCCCACTCACTGACCTCACCAAAGGTTACGCTCCCAAGCAAAGGAAAGAGTCCAAACAAGTCGCAAAGAGTTCTTACCGGGATGAGAAAGAGCCCTTTGGACCAAGATGGGATGAGTCGTGCACAGAGGCCTTTGAAAAGATCAAGCACTGTCTGACAAATGCCCCAGTGTTGGCTTTTGCCGATCCAAACAAGCCATATGTGTTACATGTGGATGCAAGTTTAAATGGCATCGGAGCAGTCCTATATCAAGACTATGCTGAAGGACTCAGGCCGGTGGCATTCGCAAGTCGCAAACTGAGCCCCTCTGAAAGAAACTACCCCATTCACCAACTGGAGTTTCTCTCCCTCAAGTGGGCGATAGTGGAAAAGTTCCACGACTATTTATATGGCGCAAGGTTTACGGTCCGCACTGACAATAACCCGTTAACATATGTCCTCACCACTGCGGCTTAACGCAACAGGACACCGTTGGCTGTCGGACCTGTCAGTGTATGATTTCGACATTATATACAGACCTGGGAAAAATAACATAGATGCTGATTTATTGTCAAGAATGGAGTTTGAAGAAGATGGTCAGTGGCAAAGTATCTCACACTCTGGTGTCAAATCTATCTGCCAGCGTGTTGGTGCTCTTGAATCCCCCAAAGAATCTCCCAAGTATGCAGCACAACTTGGAGCTCCACCAGAATGTATTCCTGAAGTGTATGCCTATCCAACACGCATGCAGCTGAACACACTAAGCCAATTGTCAAAACAAGAACTAATAACAGCCCAAAGACAAGACACAGTGATACAGACCACCATGCAGGCTATGAAGTCCAGCAATTGGCCTGAAGATATCAAAACAAATCCAGAAATGCTGTCCATGAAAAGAGACATTGGAAAGCTAGTCATGAAAGATGGACTGCTTCATCGCGTGAGCACTAGCCACTCAGGCAAACAAACCAACCAACTGGTACTGCCTGCGAATTCGACAATTGTTCTCAAGTCGCTGCATGATGATCTTGGGCATCTAGGTGTAGAAAGAACCACAGACATGCTCAGAAGCCGGTTCTTCTGGCCCAAAATGGCCACCGATGTAGAGCAGTACATAAAAAACTGCGGAGAGTGTGTGCTACGGAAAACTCCAAGCCAAAGAGCGCTCCATTACACCAGATTGTCAGCACAGGGCCTATGGATCTAGTGTGCATTGATTTTCTTTCCATGGAACCTGACTCAAAGGGGATCAGCAATGTGTTAGTTGTAACAGACCACTTTACGCTTTTCCCAGTAAGAACCAAACTGCCCTGACAGTTGCTAAGATCCTCGTAGAGAAGTACTTCCTTCACTACGGGTTGCCCTCACGCATTCACTCGGATCAAGGCAGAGACTTTGAGTCTAGACTCATCAGAGAGCTGCTAAAGATTTTGGGAATACGGAAGTCTCGCACAACCCCGTATCACCCTCAAGGGGACCCTCAACCGGAGAGGTTTAATCGTACCCTATTATCAATGTTGGGTACATTGAGCCAAGAGAAGAAGAGGCAGTGGAGTCAGCATGTCACTCACCTTGTACATGCTTACAACAGCACTAAGTGTGACTCCACTGGCTACTCTCCCTACTTTCTTATGTTTGGGAGAGAGGCTAAACTTCCTGTTGATCTCTGTTTTGGCACCATTCCTGATGAGAGAGAAGCACAGCACTCAGCATATGTCACTAAGTTGAAGAGTGAACTTCAAAGTGCTTACAAAATGGCAGCTGAAGCTTCTACAAAGACACACTTAATAAACAAAAGAGCCTATGACAAAAGATTGGGGTATCAGAATCTTGAACCGGGAGATCGAGTTTTAGTGAAGAATCTTGGATTGAAAGGAAAACACAAGCTTGAAAACCGTTGGTGTGACATCCCCTACGTCATACTGCAGCAACTTCCAAATCTACCAGTGTACAAGTTAAAACCTCAAAACGGCAATGGCAAGGTGAAAACACTGCACAGAGACAATATCCTGCCAATTGGTGATCTCGTAAGAATCCCCAGGCCAGATGAAGAGGATGAAGCTCAAAAGAAACAGCGTACCAGAAACAAAGTGACAAGACAACAACATGCTCGTGACTATCACTCAGCTAAAATGGAAAGTGATTTGTCATCTGAGTATTCAGATTTTGAATATGTCCAACCCCGAAGATCCTACAGAACGTGTCTAGAGCAAGTGCTGAGACAACGAAATGTGACAAGACATGACACTCATGGACAAGCAGAGGAAGAGATCCCTGTTCAAGAAGAACTTCCATCAAATACTGTCCCTGATTCAGATTCAGAGCCTGAACCTACTTCAAGTGATGAAGATGGTCGCCAAAGTTCCCAGAACATAGCACTGACCCAGACACATAGACCAAGACGAACAGTTAAACCTGTCGTCAGACTCACTTATGACCAACCAGGCAGATCCAAGGATCAACCTATTACTATCGTACATAGAGGTGTCACCATTCATATTGGTGAGAATTAATTGCATTCTCACATAGTCTTGTTACTTGTAGTCAGATGAGGACATCAGACGTTTAGAAGGGGGAGGATGTAACCTGGATATAAATCATTAATGATTTTAATATAGTGGAAAAAGTTCATAGGATAAGTTAGAGTTTAAAAAGGGTTTAAAAAGTATAAATAAGTTCATAAGTTGTATAAATGTTGTTAAAAAACTATTTAACTCTATTTCATTTGTTAGATAATATCTTTAAGAACATTTGAAAGCACCTGGAAATAAGTTTAAATGATGTAAACAGTATAATGTTGTGAATATATATATATATATATTTTATTTATTTTATTTTGATAGTCCATAGGAAGTGCCGTATGTGTGTACTATTTTTGCTGTGTTATCTGTGTTATAGATTGACATACGAAAAAACACAAACCGGAAGTGCATGAAGAGGATCGGAAAAAAAGCGTGTCTCGCAATTTCTGAGAATAAAAAGTAGGTTTTAAACTGTTAGCTCAACAGTTTAGACAGAGACCTAATTTTGCATTGGATTTGGAGCGTAAGGGAGCGTTTCTTCAGTTCGAAGACGGACCTGCACTCGTAAATATTTAATTTAGTTAACTCACTAGCCTAAGTTTTAGCATCTGCTGGCTAAGCGGGTGTGTGCGCATCTGAGAGGAGCTAAGTTAACACAACTTGCAAATATATATTTTCTCGTGTTCTCGGCCTGAGGCACGAAGACTATAGACTTTTGAAAGTGAGTTGCTGATGTTTTGCCGGACCGGTATCTGTGAGAGGAGTGAAGCAGAGAGGAATAGTGAACGTGACCGCCCGTGATCCTGTAGAACGGAGAAGAGGGGACGAGATCGTGCCGCCATCTTAGGACACTCTATGGCCTTCTTACCAGAGTAACTATGACCTTCTAAAACCAGGTACTTTTGGATATATTTCATTTTTTTTGACTCGTAGAGTGAAGCGACCACTAAGTTTCAGGTCTCCACGAACCCAAGCATCGCTCAGGCCTGCAACAGGGGGTTTATAACTGCAATATAATACTTACCTGAAGCATATGTGTGTGAGTGTTTGGTGTGTGGGCCCACTTTGTTCTGTTTAGTGAATAATATTTTGTTATATTTTACTGAAATTTCTAAAGCAGTAAATTTAAGTTGATATTATAATTCTGGTTTGATCATTTTTTTATTGACAGTGTGTGATTAATAGTGCTATTGGTTTAAATGGTAAGACGTGATATACATATTAGATTTACAAAGCAGTAAGTATTTCATAATCTAGATTTAAGTTGTTATTTAAAGAGTGAAAAAAATAACTCAGGAGCCCTCACCGTATTACACTGGGTTTAAGGGGCTACACTTGTCTCGATGGTAACAGCACGTACTTGTCTCCACTTTAGCATGGATGGATGAGTTTGACACTAATACAGCACCAAAGTACTAACTTATAGTTGTTCTGTAATCTAAGCTCATGTGTCTCCAACAATGGGTTGAGACCCAACAGCTGGTTATGAGATTTTATTTGGCTAACAAAAAATAAATAAATACATTCAGATAGAAAGTTATTCACACTTTAACAACAATAAGCAGGGGGCACATAAAAGGGAAAATAGCATTAAAGTGGATTCAACAGAGCTAGAAATTACCACCAGTGTGTCCAACCATAGTCATTCAGTGTATGGCTCCTGCAGATATGTTTGGTCTGAGCTTTTCACTTGTTAATAGGACTGGAGCTAACAGACTTGATCTGGACAAAGTGCATTAATAACAGCACCTGTGTGGATTAGATGTGGTCCTGTAGTGAGCTGTGTGGCACAGAACTCTGCAGAAAAATGACTGAGAGCAAGGTTTGTGCCTCACACAGACAAACTCAGGGTTTTAACATTCATTTGTATATTTGATCTAACACTATGTTTGTAGCTCTGCTGTTATGAACAGTGTCATCTTGTCCTCTTCTGTGGTCGTTCATTTTGTGACACTGTCCAAATGATAAAATGCACTTGTGAAATTTAAAAGTGTTAAACAGTGTTTCCATAGTTGCTAGTGTGAATGTGGTTTTGCATCAGTCTTTTTTCCGTCTGTGAAAACAGAAGTAACAACTGCGAAGTAACAACACATTCAGCTCAGAGCTAACACACACAGCAATCTCCAATAATGGGTTTAAATAGAGACTGCAATTTTAAAAGTGTGTGTCATTTGTAGGCATGTTTTTAGCCAAAAGATTTACAGTGAGAAACTGCAGTAATAATAGAAGCAAATATGAAACAAGAAGCATTTGTAAATGAAGGTTCAGCATGAATCAGAGCTGAGAGGAGAGAGTTCAGAGAATGAGCAGCATAAGACACAAGACAAAGATCTGACATGTGTAGCAGTAGAGTTCATCTGTTTCTGTGCTGCAGATTATAATGCTTCTACCTGTACAAATACAAGACCGGTAGAAGCATGCCGTTGTGGCGGGGCTCTAGTAAACCACAAGCAATTTTAGCCTGAGGCTCGCCAATCAGACAACACAAGAGGCGATGACTGTGCATCAGTGCAGACCTGGGCTTTGGCACGTTCCTATGAGGTTCAAAAACACACCAGAGCTCCCCTTCCTGAAGCAGTGAGCAGCTGATGTTCCCAAACAACGATAACAGACCAGGAATTAGATCCTGGGTCCTTCATTGAGTAAATTTGTTTGGCAGCACTAGGGGGATTTTCTAATACTCCGTATTAGTACTTTTATTTATGTAAATTTGTTGTTAAAGTTGTTGTTAAAATTAACTAAAACTTTTTTTGCATATAGACTCTGCTTTTTTTTTAACCTTTATTCATTGTTTATCTATTATTACTAGGGCTGGGCAACGATTAAAATGTTTAATCGCGATTAATCGCACAATGTTCTGTGATTACTCGCGATTAATCGCATTATACACAAAATTTAATAATGAATTCAAAATTAGTGTACTGCATACATTTTGAAAGAACTGCTATATGAACAAAAGTGCAATAACAGTTGGTTTGCACTTTAAACAACACTTTAAACAAATAATGTGCTTTTTACAGCAGTTAAAACATTTCTTGTAAATCTGAACTTAAACATTAATGTAATCAAATTAAATATTAAAACCAAAAATATTTGCCACTGACAGGGCATTAATATTTTGTTTAATTTGTTATAGAAAAACAAGTTATGTCCAGAGCTTCAATCATAACATTATAACAATATAAACAATATAAATGTCTCTCTTGTGTTTTCATTACAGTCAGAGCATGTGAATGCAGTTCCCACACGTTTCACACACCCTCTCCCTTTCACTTGCCAAACTCAAGGGTGTATGGGTAATGTAGTCTCTGCTCTTGGTGGGACTAATTAGGAAGCGTGCATTGTGAAGGGCGCTCTGGAAAGCGGCAGAGCAGGCAAAGGATTAAAACCTCTATTAAAACGTCGATTAAGACGTTTAAGATGTCAAAATGAGCGTACCAGTACGCTAAAAGCACGTTCTGGGCGCACGGAGAAGTGGCTGTACTGAGTACAGGTGCGTACCGGCCCACTTAATGCACTGGATGAGGGCGGCTCATACGTGCAGTCAATCGTTGCGATCCTAAGAATGTTCTTCAGACCGACATCTTTCACTTTACTAATCGGCCGACGTTAACGCGCGATAAAATAATTGTCGGCATTAATTCATTAATGCGTTAACGCGATAAAAACGCGTTAACTTGCCCAGCCCTAATTATTACACAAAGTAACTACAGTAAATCAGCACTACTTAAAGCCCAAATTACGCAAAATATGTAATTAAATTGAAATCATTTACTTGGTTCCCCCAGAAAAATTATATCTGAGCCACTGCAGGTGGTATTTATTGTGTTGGTATTTATATTTTCAAAGTGCAAAATCAGCCAAAGATGTGCAAAAACATTTACAGTGAAAAAAAATGTCAAAAATGTATTTAGAAATATACCAAAAAGTTCAATAATGAGTTCAGCAACAACTCAAAGAGATTCAAGTGCTCCCAGCCAATGTTACCTGCACCGTAACTGGCTCCAGACTGATTGCAAGTCTGAAATAGCTCTCCTAAATATTCCATTGGACTTCAGCATTTCAGTAAAAAAATATAAATCAACAAAACAATTGATTGCAACATAAACATGAATAATGTTTTAATATTACAGAAAATCTAATTATGTCTCTCAACTGGCCTGGGAACGCCGTGGTATCACCCCGGAAGAGCTGGAGTAAGTGTCTGGGGAGAGGGAAGTCTGGGCGTCTCTGCTTAGACTGCTGCCCCTGTGACCCGGCCCCAGATAAGTAGCAGATGGATGGATGGACAAAACCTAATTAATAATTAATACAGAATCAATGACAAGGGCTTTATAGTGTAGTGCTGTTACTCAGCACCAGGTCGTCGTCTCCCTACCCGTGAGTCTGTTCCATGTTCCTTGTGTTTTCTGTGGATATTCCTAGTCTGTTTTTTCGTCTTGTATTTCATGTCCTGGATCTCTAGCCTGTGTTTTCTGGTATTTCCTGTCTTTCCTGATTATTTATGCTCAGACCTTAGCCTTATTTAATTCTGGTTCCTGGTTTTTGTTTTGTTACTGGTTGTTAAATAAACCTTTTTTTGAACTCTTTGCCTATGTTTGGGGTTTGCGCTGGAGTCTTCCAGTTTCTGGGCCTTTGGCCATGACACTGAAGAGTTTTTCAGAAACAGGTTTAGAGTTAATTCGGTCGACTGAGTTTAGCTAAAGGGAGAAAATACATTATGAATGGAGCTGAAAAAAGATAAGTCACCATGGCAACAGTAATCAAGAGAAGGCAGTCAAGTCGTATTAATGTCATTTGACAATGGAGACACTATATCCAGGGTTAAATTAAAAAGGTGAGGAGTAATAGGTGGTGTAGGATAAAATTAATAAATAAACAAATGCAAAGACTTACCATTACCATTTATCATTTATTTTTAATGGCCTACATTTATATCAATGTGATGTGCACATTGTCTTATTCCTGCAGTTTTGGTAAATCTGACACTTGACACACTTGCATTACAGAGTAACTCTGCAGAAATAACCTGACACAGAAAACATGCATTAAAGTCCTGCTGTAAAAGTATCATAGAATAATACTGAGTAAATATTTATACAAGCCTCAGAATTTACAAGTTGGAGATAACAGATCTATAAAAAGCGCTAAAACAAAAATTATTCATTGTTTAACTCGTAACAATGTGTCTAAAGTGTATTAACAGTTTTTATGTGAATGAGGAAACTAATCATCCAATCAGAGAGCTCCATCAGACGCAGCAGAAGAGGAGACTCAGGGGTTAGAGAAAACACAGAGTGAGTTCCCACTGTAATGGAAAACCCAGAGTCCCCCTCTCTCCAGGGTTAACACACTCTGAGTTTGGACTAAAGCTTCTTCTGAAACAGGGCCTTTACGTTGCTTTGCTCTCAGCCCGATGCAAGCTGTTGTTTATATGGTTTCAGTCCTCACCACAGAGGAAAAAGAGCAGGGGCAGTCTGAGACGTGTGCATACCCACATTTGTATGTAAGTGCATCAAAGGCATCGAATACTAATCAGATTATTTCCTACAGAAAAGATACAAAAACAGCAGTTCCAGTTTGTTCTTGGGTTTATCTGGTGGCAGCGTAAATAACACTCGGCTCAGTGGATTCAGCTCGACGAGCTCGTCTTGGCTTTTGGCTTTTTGCTACCTTGTGTTGTTAAAATTGCTTCCATTGTTTTCCTTACTTCGAATAAAATCATCTGCTAAATGACTAAATGTAAATGTAAGTATGTATTTTCTACAGAAAAGATACAAAAACAGCAGTTCCAGTTTGTTCCTGGGTTTATCTGGTGGCAGCGTAAATAACACTCGGCTCAGTGGATTCAGCTCGATGAGCTCGTCTTGGCTTTTGTTGGAAATTCACTGCAGCATAGTTCAAGTTCTCCAGGTTCTGTGAGGAAAAGCAGTCAACAAACACGAAAGAGAACTCGTAACAGTTTTCTTCAAACACAAGTTCAAGTTTACCTCTGTTGGAGCATTTTCTTCTCTGTTTTTTTCTGCAACAGAAATACAAGTGTCTTATATCAGTCAGTGGCAGCTTTACATTCTATATGAGCTAAATCTGTAATGAATACATGAAATACCTGTCTGTAGTTGTTTGATTTTAACAGCAAACCAAACAATAATCGTCAAAAGAAGAACACAGACACCTCCCAATATAATATTCGTCCACCATGTTGGATTACCTAATCATCAACAGTTATTTGAGCAGAATGTAATAAATATGGTCTGATTTACGCAGCCACATGGAAACAAAACTTACTCTCACACATGGGGCCCATGTCACCATCACACCAGGAGTCGTTACCTACGAGGAAATAGCAGTGTTGAAAGTGTTTCTCTAAAATGGTGTAAAAAAAGATGATCTTACCTTTGACCTTTAAATCATAAACACAAATATCTCCTTTTCCAAACACGTCCAATCCACAAAAGTAGAAGCCACAGTCGGCCATCTCAACACGTCTGATTTGGAGAATAACATGAGACTTAGTGGAGTTCATATTAAACCTTTTGTCTGGAAATCCCTCACAGGACATTTGGTCTTTGAAACTCCCATTAATAGAAGCAATGTGGCAGTAATTTCCATCGTGAAGAAGCTTGGCACAGAATGTGGGCACAGGTTTCATGGCGATGTTTCTACACGACAAGTTGACATCTTCTCCAAGTTTTACCTTCACAATGTAAGACTTGGTGCTCCAACCTAAAACAAACAGCAATATTTACTTAGAGCCAAGAATAAATGAATGATGAAGAAGAGGCAGTACTTACAGAAGCAGCCCAGAAGTAAAGCTGTTGTGACGGTGAAGCTCTTCATTGTGACAGTGTGATACTAGAACAGCAGGGTGCTTTTAAGGTAGTTTGTTGCAAAGGGGCGGGCTTCTGTTACCGGCCACATGAAGGATGTACGGACAAGAGGCTAAAGCAGAGCGTTATGTTGACAACAGCATTAAGACTTCACTCGTTCAACTTTATGCATCAAATGTATTTAACGTTCTGTGGTGCATTACATCCACAATCTCAAAAATCCATGCAGTACTATAATTTTGGCAATTTCTTTAATGTTCAAATTTAGAGTAGATGTTGATTCTAAATTTAAACCACACTGCTCTGTCTCTTCCTGTCCTGGCACTCACCTCAACCTGCTGCTACAGGGGCCTATGCCTTTGAGTTGAGACATCATATTATTCCAACAACAGGAGAACTCAAAGCATGCTGTGACTCAAAACATCTTTTGTGTCACACTAAAATGTATGGTCACTAAATGTACATTTATGTCAGTGGTGGAAAGAGTACTGAATATATGTACTCAAGTAAAGGTACTGTTACATGGCCAAAATAATCCTCACAAGTAAAATTACTCGTGTTAAAAAAGTACTCTATTAAAAGTATAAATTACTCTTAAAAAAAAAAAAAACTCAAGAGAATTACTGTTGATGTATAAAGCAACATGTAGTAACTACATGGTCTGTTCACTTTTTATATAAATCTAATAAATATCTTGCTGTAAAGCTAAAATGATGTGCATTTATATAACGCTTTTTTGTACCCTTGTCGGGCACCCAAAGCACTTTACATGTCAGAACCCCAAATGCACAACACCAAACTCAGAATGTCAAATTGTGTAGTCTTTAATGAACGACAGAGGTAGCAAACACTGGGTTTGTGGATTAACTGGTCCAGGAGGTGAGGACAGAAGAACAGGTAGCAGAATCAGGTAACTGGATAGGGTTAGCAGGAACATGTAGCGCTGGCTGTGCTCTTCTGGAGTCAGTAGAACAATCTGGCAACAGGAATTGTGTGTCGGCTGCTTATGTACCAGCTGATTGTAAAGGCCCGCAAGTGTGTAGCACGGGAGTGGCTGGTTGCTCAGGTGACATGATGAGCGGCCATGACAGCTCACAAACTTCTCCCATCACCACCAACTCAGAGAGAATTGGGTCATATTTCTACTCAACAGGAGAACAGGTTTTATTGTGGTGTAATATTTTGGATGTTATATGTTTTATTTCAGTGTACTTATTTAGATATCCATTTATGTATTAGTTTATATTATGTGTCTTATGGTTTATACTTTTGCATGTTTTATAATCAAGTATGCGATGTTATATTCAGGGGTGCACATAACCTTTTCAGTGAGTTACTCAGGTGAGTACCAGGACATGGTGTTTGGTACTCACATATGTAGCGTTGTTTTAATAAGTGCAGTCTTCCTCACTGTCCTCTGCTTCAGCTTCCTGCATGATAGATGATAAAGATGCTGCAGATGCACTTCCTTGTCCTTGGTTGAGCCTCAGATTAACTGTCTCCATCCACAGGTCAACAGCTGGCTTTGGGTCAAATGCTTCTGTGGTCTGCTTTGACAGGTGAATGTGCATCAGGGCTGAGAGACGAGCATGTGACAGACGAGATCGGTCCTTGGTTTTTATTATGTTGAGATGTGAAAATCCCCTCTCACAAGCTGCACTGCTTAAAGGCAGTGTGAGAGACAGCTTAACCATCTTGTTGATGTTGGAGTAAGCATCTGGGTTACTTGTATTTACAATTTGGACCAAGTCATGCACAGAAGAGGCTCCCAGGCATTTTCCTGCCTGCTTTAAGTGCATCCATTCTGTCACAGTGGTGTCTTTATCAAGTTGCAGGGTGGTCTCATATTTCTTGAGAATGCCGCAAACTGTTGTTTCCAAAACTGTGGAGGTCTTGCATTTCCTGAGGCCATGTTGAAGGATCAAATACTAAGAAATGATCACATGACATTTGTGATTTTTCTTGCGCATGCGTACCTGCGTACCAATTATGTGCACCCGTGGTTATATTAATACATCTAGAAGCATATTTATAGAAAAGAGAAAACAATGTCAGAGTGTATGGTTTAAAACACACACACACACACACACACACACACACACACACACACACACACACACACACACACACACACACACACACACACACACACACACACAGGGAAGATCTGCTTAAAGATAAAGACATGGGTGCCTGGTACCAAAGAAGTTACTGGGGAAATAGGACAACGGTTAGAAGGAGGGGGTCCTCTGCCCCCCTAAAAGTCGTAAATATGTAAACTGTCATGTGAAAACTACAAAAACCCAAGTTCGATCTGAAGATCTTTAGTAGAGCTGGGGATAGTCTACTCGGGTCGTTTGTTGTCGTTACAATACAGACTCTACGGCATTGAACTGGTTGTGTGTTCATGAGTTGTTGCATACAATCGTGCTGAAGGCTGGGGGTTCAGTATCAGACACGACATTATAAGGCTTTGACAGAATTTGCAATTATTTGCAGAAATGAAGTGTACCATTATGTTGGCCTTTCACACTCCTGTTGAATTAGACTCTAAAATGGTTTATAAAATATAAATGTTCATTACCAGTTTACCTTGCACTAGACACTCTGAACTGTAATATAGTGGCAAGATATTCTGAATAAATTTATCTTAAAATGTGATCTGATCTTCATCCAAGTCAAGAGTATTGACAGAATGTCTAAAAATAATTACACAAAACAATTCTGATCTTTCATGTCTTTATTGAACACACTCATTCAACATTAAAATAGCAGTGGAAAATGTAAACGAACCCTTAGAATTAAAAACTGTTTGACCCCCCCTTGGCAGCAATAACCTCAACCAGACGCTTCCTGTAGCTGTAGATCAGACCTGCACATCGTTGAGGAGGAATTTTAGTCCACTCTTCCTGCAGATCTGCTTTAGCTCTGTCATATTCTTTGGACGTCTCATGTGTATGTCCCTCTTCAAGTCAATCCATAACATCTCTATTGGGTTGAGGTCTGGGCTCCGGTGTTTTGGGTCGTTGTCCTGTTGCATCACCCACCTTCTACACAGTTTCAGCTGACGTACAGACATCCTCACATTCTAAAGAATTGTCTGATATACTTGGGAATTCATCTTCCACTCAATAATTGCAAGCTGTCCAGGCCCTGATGCAGCAAAGCAGGTCCAAATAATGATGATTCCTCCACTATACTTTAAAGTTGGAATAATGTTTTCAAGATTATATGCCCTTTCTACGCCAGATGTAGAGCTGTGTGTTGCCTCACATCTTCTTGTGCAGAGCAAACTCCAAAAGTTTGAGGGGTTTTTATCAGTCAAAGTAACTGTAGTATACACCTCCAAAAGTATTATCTTAACGAGACTCCAGCTGTGCTAAAACCTGACTTCAATTAGCTTTTTTGAGGTCATTAACTCAAGGGTTCACAAAAACTATGAGGTTTTTTGGTTGTTCTTAATAAAGACATGCACAATTAGATTTTCTTTTGTGCAATTATTATTCACTACCCTTGAGTTAGATGAAGATCACATTTTAAGACAAAGTTATTTACAAAACCATAAAATTCCAAAAGGTCCACATGCTTTTTCTTGCCACTGTAAATTTGTCTTATTTTTTTCGGTTTAGACCTCTCACTGCTATAACTAAGTAATGGGCTAGACTTTCCTTCTCCAGCCTGTTCTATACAGACCCAGCTTAATGTTTCTGTAGCTTTTAAAACTGAGAGCTCACCTCAGACTGGCCTTCAGCTTCTCCTTTTCTGAACAACTGCTGCTGTTCCCTCAACCTGACCATGAACATGGACTTACATTATGTTGTTTAAATTTAATTTGATTAATAGTTGTGAATCTACACATTAGAAACGTACAACGTGGTGCGAATGGCTGAGAAGCTTAAGACACTGTTGTCGGTAGCACAAGCCAATCACATGCGAACATCATTCCGCCAATCAAACAAGAGCATATTGCTTTTAGAGGCGGGACTTGTTGCAGAGCAGCACATGACAGGCTGAGGAGGGAGCTGACAGCTGTCTGTCACAGCTGTGAAAGAAAAGAGGTGGGGCTTAGTGAGCTGCGAGAGACAGACACACGCTGATCAGAGAACATCAATTAATGTCAGAAAATATTGGCTACTCAGTGACAATGAGATTTTGAAAGTAGATACAAGGGGTCACTGGGGAACTAGGACAAAGGTTAGGATGATGGTCAAGTCTCCACTAGAGGGAGGGGTCTTCCGTCCCCCTGAGGAGCAATTGTATAAAAATTTTCTGATGGCTGGGGGTTTAGTATCAGACACAACACTATATTAATAGTGTATAATATATTAGAATGTAAATATATAGAGATATACAAGTTTTAAGTAAAAGCACAAAACAATTGTGGGAAATGGAAAATAAATACTTATTTTATTTTCCTAACTAATGTAGGCTTACTCAAAATTAAAATAAATAGTAAATATACAAACGTAAGTCATTTTATAATAATAAATTATAGTAAGACAGAAGTAGACAGAAAACCTTCCCGATTGCCATGGGATCACCTGTCTCCCGACTGTGGCTAACTTGTACTTTGAGGAAGTGGAGAACAGAGCTCTGGTCTCTTTCCCAGATATGTTGATGAAACGTGGGTCAAAATCAGAACCTAGGAAGTAGAAGCCTTCACAGAACACATCAACGCAGTGGACAAGAACATCAAGGTCACCCCTGAAGATGCCATAGACAACCGCCTAACTTTCTTAGACTGTGCAGTGGTAATTTGTGAGGACAGGACTCTTCAAGAAGAAGTTTATAGGAAGCCAACACACACAGATCAATATTTACTGTTTGATTCCCACCACCCACTGCAGCACAAGCTGGGAGTCATCAGGACTCTTCAGCACAGAGCAAAAGAGGTGCCCACAACCTCAGAAGGTAAACTGAACGAAAAACAACACATCCGTAAAGCCCTGAGAGACTGTGGATACCCCAAATGGACTTTCAACAAAACCAAGAGGACACAGAAACCAAACAGACAGGAACCAGAGACAAAAGGGAAGGGTGTTGTTATCCCTTATGTGTCTGGTTTATCTGAAGATTTTAAAAGGATTTTCTACAAACACAACATTCCAGTCCACTTTAAACCAGGGAACACTCTGTGTCAAAAACTAGTCCATCCTAAAGACAAGATCCCCTCAAACAAACAGAGTAATGTAGTTTATGCTGTTCAGTGAAGAGTGCAGTGACAGTTATGTCGGTGAAACAAAACAACAGCTTCACAAGAGGATATATCAGCACAGAAGAGCCAATGGAGGACCTGAGTCTGCAGTCCACCTCCACCTCAAAGAGAAAGAGCATTCCTTTGAGGATGGCAATGTCCAGATTTTGGCCAGAGAGCCCAGATGGTTTGAGAGAGGGGTGAAGGAAACCATTTTTGTGAAAATAGAAAAGCCTTCTTTGAACAGAGGAGGTGGCCTCAGATTCATGTTGCCTAGTATTTATAACAGTGTTTTTAAACCTAAAACAAAAGAGTTGCACCCTAGAACAATAAACACAGCACCTGAATGGAGCACTGTTACTAACAACTCTCCTGAGCCTTAACGACTCTCACATCAGGAGTCACACTTCCCTTTCAGAGCCAACGACCATGAGACCAGATCAGCCTGGTCCATCAGGTTTGGTTTAAGGGGAAACTCCTCCCTCTAGAGATATAATATACAAAATTGACGCCCCTCCAGGTGTCACTGTTCCTGCCCACGTGAGCTTTGAAGTCACCCAGTAGAACGACGGAGTCCTCGGTATCCATAGAACCGGATAAACTCATAATAATTGACCAGCCAAGATTCTGAAATCCACAAAATAATTAGCAACACTTTGCTGACTCTGAAAAAGGTTGAGTAGGTGTTTAGCAGCATCTGCAGCTATATCTGGGTGAGCAAATACTTTCTTAAATTCCTTCAGACAAGCTTATGTAAAGAAATATGCTTTGAAGCTGCCCAGAACTGCCTCAGCTTAATCTGAAGCCCTTCCATGTAATAATCCTGTGACATACCTTGGATACTTTGTAAAAATCAGAAGAAAAGGTCTGACTTTGGCAGTCAAAAACTAGAGAACATTATAGCAAGAAACCTTCAAACTTCCCCAAATCACCGGAATATGGTTTGGGAGCTGGAACCAGAGACTAATGAGGTGGATGAAAAGATGAGGATGTTGGAGCCACCAGGACCCAATTGTGGAAGACAGCTAATTAGAAACATCCTGACTAATATGTGAAATCTGTGTGGTTAAAGCCTTTTGGGTTTCTATGAGATTGTGCAGTAGTTGATGGTGTTGTCAAGTGCAGATTGGAACAACGGGAACTCAGGAAGTTATTAAATTACAGAAACAGTCTGGGAGTGTGGCAGACAGATGGTACAGGGGCAAGCTGGCGGAGACAAAGTGAGGAGGTGAGAAACCAGAGAGATTTGGATCTGGCTGGCTGGCACAGAGAACTGGACAACAGAGCAGAAGAACAAGGTAAGTCAACATGCAGAAAAACACACGTTATATGGTTTGCACGTTCACGCGAGGGACCCGCCCTACTAGGGCGAGTGAGGGTGAGCGCCGATACAGAGTCTTTATCGGCGCAGACCACATGCTTTTAATTATAAATGAAAACATCTTTGTGCATCACCAACACAGGAAATCTACATTAAACGTCTTTGTCCTCCAACATATATTAGCTTCTTATTTTTAACAACATCTCTCTCCGCTGGCAGATAGATAATTCTTTGATAGGAAAAAATATTAGAAATATTACATAGAAATCAGTGATGCAGGACAACAAATGCTCATTCTCCATTCACTTGAATTATCTTTATTTTTTACTTTGTACCTGCAATCAAGAGTTATTTTCTGTTATTTTTGTCTGCTTTACATTGAAGCACAGGTTATATCCACATTTGGATAACATGAAACCATATTTTCTTCAATGGTCTTTTTTCACATAAATCCTCACATATTTTCCGGTAACTTATTAAAATATGTATGAAACCATAAACAAACATTTTCCCTTTAAATCCCATTTTTAAGCTATTGTCAATCATGTATGCAATTCTTCCTTTAAACAACTGTCATCTTTGTCCTCTTTTTTTCGTAATAACTCAAGATTCAAGATTTTTATTCGTCACATACAAAATTATATATAGCATATATAACCAGCAGTGAAATGTGAGTCAGGTCCGCTCCATGGACAGTGCAATTATTAAAGAAAACAACACAGATGAAAATTTACATAAATATAGCTATATAAGAATGAAATATAAGTAAACAATAAAAATATAGGAATAAAATATAAAAAATGTGTGTTGAGGAATTAAATATAGAACGCAAAAGAATGTGCATGAATGTAAACTGTAGTCTTAAATATTAAGATGTACAGGGATGTACAATGTGCATATATGCATTTTACTGTAGTCTTAAATATTAAGATACACAGGAATGTACAAGAACATAACGTGCAAAACAGGGTGACACTGTCAGTGTGTCTATGAGAGGTAGTGAATAAAGTAAAAAGATAAAGTGGACATTAAGTGGAGGCATGAGGATGTTAAGAAGCAGGTTTAGAGTTTAGGAGCCTGATGGCCCAGGGGAAGAAACTCCTCCTGAGTCTCTCGGTTTTTGCGATCAGGCTGCGGTAGCGCTTACCAGATGGCAGTAAAGTGAAAATATGATTACTGGGGTGGGTAATAATAATTTTTACAGCTCTACTTCTGCAGCGTTTGAGGTAAATGTCCTGCAGAGAGGGGAGAGCAGACCCTGAAATGCGCTCAGCTAAGCGCACAACTCTCTGCAGGGCTTTGCAGTCTTGACTGGAGCTGTTCCCATACCACACTGAGATAAATTGAGTCAATACACTTTCTATAGCCCCAGAATAGAAAGTTTTCAGGATTGCTGGTGAGACCCTGGTCAGGTCCTCAGAGATGTTTACACCAAGTTACTTAAAGCTACTCACCCTCTCCACAGGGGTCCCGCTTATCATGAGAGGAGTATAGGGCTGCTGCTGCCTCTTCCTGAAGCCCACAATCAGTTCTTTGGTTTTGTTCACATTCAGAGAGAGACAGTTGTCCTGGCACCATGATGTAAATTTCTCTACCTCATCCAAGTATGCGGTCTCATTATTGTTGTGAATGAGGCCTAGAACCACAGTATCATCCGCGAATTTGATAATGGATGTGGAGCTGTGCGAAGACACGCAGTCGTGTGTGTAGAGAAAGTAGAGCAGGAGACTCAGGACACAGCCCTGTGGGGCTCCTACGTTCAGGGTGATGGAGCTGGAGGTGTACTGGCCTAGTTTCACCACTTGAGGTCTGCCGAAGAAGAAGTCAAGGATCCAGTCGCAGAGTGAAGAATTCAGTCCGAGGTCTATGAGTTTGGAAACAAGCTTTATGGGGACTATAGTATTAAAAGCAGAGCTATAGTCAATAAATAGCAGCCTTACATAGTTCCTGTTATTGCTGTCAATGTATGTGAGAGAAGAGTACAGGATGTGAGAGATGGCATCATCTGTGGATCTGTTTGTGCGATAAGCAAACTGAAGAGGGTCCAAAGTATCCGGGATGGAGGAGCAGATGACGTTTTTAACCAGTCCCTCAAAGACCTTCATGACTATTGATGTGAGGGCAACTGGACGATAGTCATTCAGACAAGAGGGTTTATTGTTTTTAGGCACAGGGATGATGACCGATTTTTTGAATGAGGTGGGAACCACCGATGTATCAAGAGACTCATTAAAAATGGATGTAAACAAACCAGCGAGCTGATCAGCGCAGGACCGCAGAACACGGCCAGAAATCCCATCAGGTCCAGCTGCTTTCCTTACATTCACTCGCTTTAGTGCCCTCCGAACCTCGTCCTCCGACACGGTGATCGCATGATGATCGCTTCTCTGACTGCTGCTCCCTGACGCGCTGATCGGCAGACTCCCACTGCTTCGATTGCTTTCAAAGCGGCCGTAGAAAGTGTTTAGCTCGTCAGCCAGCGACGGATCTGCTCTCACCTCTGTAGAGGATTTATTTCCAAAGTCACAGATGGTCCTTAGTCCTTGCCACATGCGTCGGGAGTCATTAAGCTGGAAATGTGACTCTATGCGTTCCCTGTGTCTGTGTTTGGCGGCTCTTACTGCGCGTCGGAGAGCATAGCACGATGCTTTGTACTCGCCCATGTTTCCCGACAGAAGACCAGCGTTGTAAGCAGCAGTGCGTTTGTTTACTGCTGCACGGATTGATCTGTCCACCCACGGTTTCTGATTAGAGAATGTCCTTATAGTTATTGTATCCGTAGCTTGTTCGGCTAGCGTGTTTACAAAGCTTAACGCTACAACCGTGAACTCGCTGACGTCAGATGAGCTTGCGCGAAACATGACCCAGTCTACGTCATCAAGAGCCACCTGTAACATTGCTTCTGATTGGACGGACCATCGCGTCACCACCCTCTGCACCGGGGGATCTTGAACGAGCCGTTGTTTATATTCCGGTGTGAGGAAAATGGTCCGATTTGCCGAAAGCCAGTAGTGAGCGAGCTTTGTAGGCATTCTTAAACTGAGTGTAGCAGTGATCCAGTGTATTCGGTCCTCTGGTTGGACAGGATACATGTTGATAAAAATTAGGCATGACTTGCCTGAGTTTGGCTTTGTTAAAGTCCCCAGAGATGATAATGCTTGGCGTCAGGATGTTTTGTTGATGTTGCCGCTGGTATCGTGAAGCTCAGACAAAGCCAAGCCAGTGTCTGCTTGTGGAGGGATGTAAACAGCAGTTATGATGATCGATGAAAACTCCCGAGGCAGATAGAATGGGCGGCAAATAATGGATAAATGTTCCAGATGAGGCGAGCAGGAGCGCGACAGAGTGGAGATATTCCTGGGGTCACACCATTTCTTGTTAATCATGAAACAAACTCTTCCGCCTTTGGATTTGCCGGCCTCGGCTGTCCTGTCCATCCGTAAAACAGAGAAGTTTTCAGACGGCGTTACAGCAGCGTCCGGGACCAAGGGCGTGAGCCACGTTTCAGACAAACAAAGGATGTTACAGTCCCTAATGTCCCGTTGGAAGTTTATTCTGGCTCTAAGATCGTCCATCTTATTCTCCAGAGACTGCACATTGGCGAGCAAAATGCTCGGTAAAGGAGGGCTATGTGCTCTTTTCCTCAGTCTGTTGCGAATCTCAGCACATTCCAAAAGTATTTCCTTATCGTATATGATCAGTGCGGAGGTAATGTGTGTAAAAAGAGAAAGCAAAAGTAGGTAAAAAAGTAAATAAAAACATAATCTGAGCGAAGCGACCTGGATGGCGACCGGACTCGGCGGCGCCATCTTGGTCATTTTATGATAACAGAAAAAATCTCATTTGCAGTTAAGTTGTATTATATTTACACTATAAGAACACAAACGTCAATAATAAAAATACTTGTCTTATAAGTTGGTGCTCAGTTGTTTGAACTGAATCTGTATCATCGTAATATTAACGTGAGTGCGCCCTTCAACAAGGCCACAGCCATAACTGGTCTTATGCTGTACATTCACATTCAATTTTTACCCTTTTAGCACTCTGCTACACACCGTTTTCCACATTTGCTGAGATAACCCACAAATGCTCCGGAGCCGTAAGGAACAAATCAATTAAACAATCTGCGGATGTTGACCGCCATTTTCACAACCGCGTACTGTCAAACTGTTAACCCATTTGACATACTTTCAGCTTACAGAACAAGGTATTCATATTATCTTATAAACATATGTAGTCACATAAAAGGTGTGACTACCTGACAATATTAGAAATATTACAGAGAAATCAGTGAGGCAGGACAACAGGTGTTCATGTCACAGGGTGCCGGTTTGCACCTTGTGTGTGTTCTCTCTTTCCTACCCTGTGAGTGCGCGTCCCCTTTAAATTTTTCAGATACACGGATGGACTCGTGATGGGGAACGCCTACCACACTTGCGCAATTACCCAAACCAATCGGATGTGGCCCGGTCTAGTTCAAAAGGCCCAATCAAAGGACAGACAAGAAAAACAACAGAGGGCAGAGGAAAAGAGAGACAAGCCAAGCGGACGGCACAGGAGGAGGGAGCGGCCCGGCGGACGCCGGGCAAAGGAGAAAGGGACAGAAAAGGAAAGGAGGATTGGCAACAGACGGGAAGTGAGAAGGGAACGGAAACGGAACGGACGGAAAGACCAGCACCGGGGACGCCGGTGAGAGGAGGAAGGAAGCCGGGAGGATTCCTAAGGAGACCTGAGGCCAGGGTACCCGCGAGGCATGCCTGGTAGGACGGGGAGCGAGGGGCCGATGAGGAGGCCTGGGGCGACCCGCGACCAGAGGAGAGAGCCAGGGACCGGTACGGGCAGAGGATCCACGGGGAAGTGAACGGACAGAGAAAGTAAAGGAAAAGGAAGAGAGAAAGAAACCAGGAAGGAGAGAGAACTGAAACGGAAGGAACAGAGAGAAAGAGAGACGGACAGAGACGGAGGAACGGACAGAGCAAAGGACATTGAGCAGCACGGAGAGCTGGGCCGACTGAAGGCAGCGGGAAGCCAGAGGAACCACAAGAACCTACCGCACACAATGCTCTGATACAGCTAAGTAGAGGGGAGTGTCAATAACTGTGTGGAAGTTACACTTACCCGAGCTGTGTTTTAACTGTGTGTATAAGACCGCCTCTCCCTGTCCACAGCACCGTCTTCCCCCTTCGGGGAAAGGGACCGGACCAGGATTCGGAGGAGCGACCGGCCGTATCCACGCGGACCAGGAAGGAACCAGGGACCTGTACAACGCCATTTTAACGCTAAGTAAAGGGCTGTGTCACGTGTTTTATTGCATGCTGTGTGGGTTAATTTATATATATATTTGCGTGGTCGCTGAGCTGACATTTGTGTGTGTGTTTTAGCCCTGTGGTGGCGTATTGGGACCTCGGAGTCCCCTGAGACCGCTGAGGGAGCGCCAGCACTCCTCCAAGCCGGCCCTGCGGCGCGGACGGGAGGCCGAGGCCTACAACCTAATGACTCTTCCCTTTTACCCCGGATTGACTCTAAAAGCCTATTTACTGGGCTTCTTAACACTGTTTTGTTTTCTTTTATTTTAATACTTTTAATAAATTCAGACTTTTAAACTTGGAAACTCAGTCCCCTCGTGTTTCTCTGTGGTACATTTTTTTGGTGATCAAACGAACCTAGCAGCCGAGGGGCGCTGACATTCATTCTCCATTAACTTGAATTATGAGCGCATCTTGCTCTGCGCATCACTAAATGTCCCAGTGTGACGCTGCTCGTGGTTACTGCCACCCTGTGTCCATTTTATGAAATACAAGTCATTGTGTGCTTTTTGCCGTAATCTCTCATTAGTATTTATATAATAAATAAGAATTAAATAAAATACTTTTGTATTAGAAGGAGAGGAAACAAAAATAAATAATATTCACAAAACGTATTTTGCTTATATTGCTATAAAACCTTATATTGCTAAATTTATTATTTGCCACTTGCGCTTGGTGCATAACCGTTGGGATAGAGAGGACCTGCTTCCGTCAGAGCAAAGGAAGTGTGTCTGAAAGGGGAGTGCACGAGTTAGACCCTACTCTGTGATTGAGGGAACTCCAGTCAGCTGCGAGTGTCACTACAAACCAAGGGCACTCGAGGGTGGAGTGGAAGTGGGGAGGGATTCAATTCAGAAAGACCCAGAAACAAACAGGAGGAGGGGAACTGCCAAACACAGGAGGAAAACAAACACTGGACTAGGGAAACAAAACCAGACTGGACTAAAAAAAGGAAAATAAAACTATGGCACGATCATGACAGTGCCACAGTTTCTTTTTTGTCTGAAGCACAGCCCCAGATAAATCTTCATTTATGTAAATATTATCGCAGCAGATACACCATAACTCTCCTCGGCTTTCCACCCTCCTGGTGCTGACCCAACCTCTGGACACGCTCTATTTCAATCTTCCCAACCAATTCAAGATTAGTGGAGAACATGTGTTGGACCTTAAGCTCCAAACCACTCCACCTTTCTTCCTTATCATCCGTTTTGCCATCAATCCCAAAAATTTGAAAATGTCTATTTTAGTGAACATTTCATCAGTATGACGTTATGAGTTCATTATTCTTATTTTCAAAAGATTTATTTTGGTTGCTTTATCTCCTGATTTCATCTCCTCCATTTTATGTCTGTGAATTCCAGACTTGTCTTCATCTTCCGTGTAAGCCCATCCTGCCTCTTATTTGTTCCCTCCATAATCACTTGTATGAAACCTTTAAAGTTTTCTTGTTGCTAGCGTGTCTTTATAAAACTCACTCTGCTGCTCCAGCATTTGTGGGAGTACACTCATGGTGACAACAGACTCATCCTCACACATTGTGGCTTTAGTTTGCTTAAGTAACAAAGATAGATATTATAGATAAATGCTGGCTAAAACTTTGATGTCCAGGCCCTTATCCAGCAGACGCCTACTAGGTCTAGAAGCCTCTTGACTTACTTAACACCACACTCCTTATGTAAGACATGAAGGCCAAGTACAAGCAATACTTGCTTCAACAAATATGTCACTGCAAAAATCCTTTCATAAAGGATTCCAATGATATTTGTTGGATTCTGATGAGATTTCCATTAGCAAAATGCTCATGACATGGCAGCCATTTTGATTGTCAAGTGGTTTAGAGGCAGAGTCTCAGAATTAAACCAGTTGATAGAATAGCCTACTGGAAAACCTTACTGAATCTGTTAATCAGAATGTGGACTGACGAAAGGGAGTTTGAGATGTTTGTTAGGAATAACAGTATGTCATCAGCATAGAGACTGGTTTATGGTGATGAGTGGATGTTCTGATGCCTAGTGTCATTCTGGCTTAAAGCTGTAGCAAGAGGTTGAACAGAGTGAAGAGTTATTGAGGCTGAGGGTGAGTAATAGAAGCTTTTGATCCAGTTTATGAATTGTGGGCCAAAGCCAAAGTGGAAGAATGGCCACCATGTCCTGTCAAACACTCCTCTCCCCACAACTCTAAATGTTCACAGAAAAAGCTCTCTAAATGTGGACACCATTAATCCGGTGTCGACTAAACAGGGCACTTTAATGAAACTCAAAACGCTTCTAAATTAATTTTTCTGTGTCCATACACAGAAAAATTAATTTAGAAGCGTTTTGAGTTTCCCAAAACATTATCTCAAGCTGTGGCTCTGTCACCTGGTGGCTGCTAGTGTTCCAACTGCCTATCCAAATGGGCCTCATTGACACCAGAGAGAACTCTTAAAATAATAATAATAAAGGATTAGATTTATATTGTGCTTTTCTCCCAAGGGACCATGGGACTCAAAGCGCTTACAGGCCATTCATTATTCATTCACTCCACAGTCACACACTGGTGGTGGTAGCCACAGCTGCCCTGGGGCAGACTGACAGAGACATGGCAGCCATTCCTACGGCCTCTCCGACCAACACCAAGTACATTCACTAAACATCTTACACATTCATCCGAGGCAAGTTGGGTGTCTTGCCCAAGGACACAGCGACAGTATAAACTGTGGGGAGAACGGGAATCAAACTGCCTACCTTCCGGTTGAGGACGACCGATCTACCAGTGAGCCACTGCCATCCCGCAATGTCTTCCCCTCCTGTTGTTGTCTCTTTAACAAATTATAAGATTCAGAGTAACAGTACAGCTCCTGTAAATCTGGTCCGGATCCCCTTGGTCTTCACCAGAGCGTGTCTTCCTTTAAATGGTGTTATAACCTGGCTCATCGCCATGAAAAAACAGGACGCCAGACAAACAAATATGCCAAAATAGCACTTTTTTATTTAAAATAACTAGTAACTATGACGATAAAGTAACAATATATCCAATGGTCAGTTTTTGAGGCTTAAACGTGTCTATGATTCAGAGGAAGATTTTGAACTAAATGCCAAAGATATGACCCCAAGGATCAGAGTCAGGGGCTAAAAAGATCACACTGTGTCACAAGCACATCAACAGAACAAAAATCTAAAAAGAGAACAGCTGTTAATAAATAAAGAGAAGCCACAGAATGACTAGAACCACATTCAGGACACCCATTTTAAATGCAGCCTATCATTGTCAGCCCTTAATTGAGCCACAAGGTCTCGCAACTGGAGTTCTTTCTCTTTAATTCCCATATGTACCAAAACCAAGTCCACAGCTATATGGGAATTAAAGAGAAAGGAACTTATTATTGTAAAAGTTTGGTGGACAAATAACAGTCCAGATGACACAGCCGAAACATACCGCAACACTAAAACAAAGCACCAGTTACCACCAACTTTTATTTTTGGCAGAGAAATTAGTACAATATGGCCTACCTGACGTAGCAAAGGGACAAACACTGTGAAATATGGCACTTTACACGCCAACAGTGAGCCACTGAAACCTGATAACAGTGCACCTGAAGACAACAGGACAGCTACCAGATGAGGCTAGGTAACAGGATCGAGCACATAGGAGCCAAGACACATCTGGACTATTTTAGATCAAATAACCAACCAGTGACACTGAAAGTGAAACATGCAAATGAAATACAAGAAAACCCATGCAACAGCTACACAGCGAACAACCACCAGCACATGTCTGTGACCAGGAAGTGTGTTGAGGTCAAAAGGAGATGCAATGGGAGTGGCACAATTTATACCTGGCAACCCAACAGACAGGTAGGAGCATTATAAACTGCATCACAGACACAGATGAAGTCTACTGCTACACATGTCAGATCTTTGTCTTGTGTCTTATGCTGCTCATTCTCTGAACTCTCTCCTCTCAGCTCTGATTCATGCTGAACCTTCATTTACAAATGCTGCCTGTTTCACATTTGCTTCTATTATTACTGCAGTTTCTCATTCTATATCACTTGGAACATGCACACACTGTTTTAGAACTGCACACTCTATTTAAATCCGTTATAGGAGATCTTATCAGTGTCTGTTAGCTCTGAGCTGAATGTGTTGTTACTTCTGTTTTAACAGAAGAAAAAGTGACGCAAAACCACATTCACACTAGCAACTATGGAAACACTGTTTAACACTTTGAATTTCACAAGTGCATTTTATCATTTGGACAGTGTCACAAAATGAACGACCACAGAAGAGGACAAGATCAGCCCTGTTCATAACAGCAGAGCTACATAACATAGTGTTAGATCAAATATACAAATGAATATTAAAAACGCTGAGTCTGTCTGTGTGAGGCACAAACCTTGCTCTCAGTCATTTTTCTGCAGAGTTCTGTGCCACACAGCTCACTACAGGACCACATCTAATCCACACAGGTGCTCTTATTAATGCACTTTGTCCAGATCAAGTCTGTGAGCTCCAGTCCTATTAACAAGTGAAAAGCTTATCAGACCAAACATGTCTGCAGGAGCCATACACTCCACTACTCAACTCTCAAGGTTTGTCAATTCTAGAACTATATATCCAGGGTTAAAATTAAAAAAAGTGAGAAGTAATAGATACACAGGAGGTTTCAAATAAAAGTAAACAAATACAAACACTGTTATTGTTACCATTTATTTATTTATTTTTAATGGCCTACATTTATCTTATTCCTGCAGTTTTGATAACTCTGACACTTGACACACTTGCATTACAGAGTAACTCTGCAGACATAACCTGCCACAGAGAAAATGCATTAAAGTTCTGTAAAAGTATCATAGAATAATACTGAGTGAATGACATCTATTTATGCAAGCCTCAGAATTTACAAGTTGGAGACTACAGATCTATAAAAAGCACTAAAACAAAAATCTTTTATTGTTTAACTCGTATCAATGTGTCTAAAGTGTATTTCACAGTATTCATGTGAATGAGGAAACTAATCATCCAATCAGAGAGCTCCATCAGACGCAGCAGAAGAGGAGACTCAGGGGTTAGAGAAAACACAGAGTGAGTTCCCACAGTAATGGAAAACCCAGAGTCCCCCTCTCTCCAGGGTTAACACACTCTGAGTTTGGACTAAAGCTGCTTCTGAAACAGGGCCTTTACATTTCTTTGCTCTCAGCCCGATGTAAGCTGTTGTTTCTGTGGTTTCAGTCCTCACCACAGAGGAAAAAGAGCAGGGGCAGTCTGAGACGTGTGCATACCCAAATTTGTATGTAAGTGCATCAAAAGCATCAAATACTAATCAGATTATTTCCTACAGAAAAGATACAAAAACAGCAGTTCCAGTTTGTTCCTGGGTTTATCTGGTGGTAGCGTAAATAACACTCGGCTCAGTGGATTCAGCTCGACGAGCTCGTCTTGGCTTTTGGCTTTTTGCTACCTTGTGTTGTTAAAATTGCTTCCATTGTTTTCCTTACTTCGGATAAAATCATCTGCTAAATGACTAAATGTAAATGTAAGTATGTATTTTCTACAGAAAAGATACAAAAACAGCAGTTCCAGTTTGTTCCTGGATTTATTTGGTGGCAGCGTAAATAACACTTGACTCAGTGGAACCAGCTCGTCTTGGCTTTTGTTGGAAATTCACTGCAGCATAGTTCAAGTTCTCTGACGCCAGGTTCTGTGAGAAAAAGCAGTCAACAAACACTGAAGAGAATTCAAACAGTTTTATTCAAACACAAGTTCAAGTTTACCTCTCTTTGAGCATTTTCTTCTCTGTTTTGTTCTGCAACAGAAATTCAAGTGTTCTATATCAGTCAGTGGCAGCATTAAATTCTTTATGAGCTAAATCTTTAATGAATACATGCAAATACCTGTCTGTAGTCGTTTGATTTTAACAGGAAACTCAACAATAATTGTCAAAAGAAGAACACAGGCACCTCCCAAAATGCTCATCCACCATGTTGGATTACCTAATCAATAACAGTTATTTTAGCAGAATGTAATAAATATGGTCTTATTTACGCAGCCAGATGGAAACAAAACCTACTCTCACACTTGGGGCCCATGTCACCATCAGACCTGGAGTCGTTACCTACGAGGAAATAGTAGTGTTAAAAGTGTTTCTTTAAAATGGTGTAAAAAAGAAGCTCTTACCTTTGACCTTTAAATCATAAACACAAATATCTCCTTTTCCAAACACGTCCAATCCACAAAAGTAGAAGCCACAGTCGGCCATCTCAACACGTCTGATTTGGAGAATAACATGAGACTTAGTGGAGTTCATATTAAACCTTTTGTCTGGAAATCCCTCACAGGACAGTTGGTCTTTGAAACTCCCATTAATAGAAGCAATGTGGCAGTAATTTCCATCGTGAAGAAGCTTGGCCCACAATGTGGGCACAGGTTTCATGGCGATGCTTCTACACGACAAGTTGACATCTTCTCCAAGTTTGACCTTCACAATGTAAGACTTGGTGCTCCAACCTAAAACAAACAGCAATATTTACTTAGAGCCAAGAATAAATGAATGATGAAGAAGAGGCAGTACCTACAGAAGCAGCCCAGAAGTAAAGCTGTTGTGACGGTGAAGCTCTTCATTGTGCCAGTGTGATACTGGAACAGCAAGGGGCTTTGTAGTCCTTTTAAGGTAGTTTTTGTAAAGGGGCGGGCTTCTGTTACCGGCCACATGAAGGATGTCCGGACAAGAGGCTAAAGCAGAGCGTTATGTCAACAACAGCATTTAATCTTCACTCGTTCAACTTTATGCATCAAATGTATTTAACGTTCTGTGGTGCATTACATCCACAAACTCAAAAATCCATGCAGTACTATAATTTTGGCAAATTCTTTAATGTTTAAATTTAGAGTAGATGTTGATTCTAAATTTAAACCACAGTGCTCTGTCTCTTCCTGTCCTGGCACTCACCTCAACCTGCTGCTACAGGTGCCTATGCCTTTGAGTTGAGACATCATATTATTCCAACAACAGGAGAACTCAAAGCATACTGAGACTCAAAACATCTTTTGTGTCACACTGAAATGTATGGTCACTAAATGTACATTTATGTCAGTGGTGGAAAGAGTACTGAATATTTGTACTCAAGTAAAAGTACTGTTACATGGCCAAAATAATCCTCACTTACAAGTAAAAGTACTTGTGTTAAAAAGGTACTCTATTAAAAGTATAAATTACTCTTAAAAAAAAAAAAAAAACTCAAGAGAATTACTTTCTTACTGTTGATTTAAAAGGGAACATGTTGTAACTACTACGGCTGTAAGGACAATAAAAGACCAAAATAGAAAATTGTGGTCTACATCACAAAATGGAGCAGCAAAATTTACATGGACTGTTCACTTTTTAAATAAATCTAATAAATATCTTGCTGTAAATTTAAAATGGTGGGCATTTATATAGCGCTTTTTTGTACCCTTCTTGGGCACCCAATGCACTTTACATGATGCTTCCATTCACACCTGGGGCAAATGGGGGGGCAAACGGGGGTGGGGTGGGGATGATGCATTAATGTAAGTCGCTTTGGATTAAAGCGTCTGCTAAATAAATAAATGTGAAAAAGAAAAAATCTAAAGATTTGACAGTGTACTTAGAGAAGCTCTACCAGAAGGATCAACAATGTGTTTCAGAAGAGCCCCTCTCTGAGTGATAAACTGGTAAAAAGCTGAATCACTCTTCTGCAGCAAAAAGCATAACTGGGAACTTTAAGTGTGGCTACCGTAAACTTTGTAACAACATAATAAACACAATTTTTTTATAGATGTTAATACAGACCAAACATTTTATAATAAAATAAAATAAAAAAATCATTCATTAACTGCAATATTCCATACGTGGTCTTGAGTGTCCATGTGGATGCCCCCATATTGAAAGAACAAAGCAAAAATATAAAACTAGACATGCTTAACATAGACATGCGATCGAAGTGGGCGGCGCAGTATGCACCAACCTGTCAGCAGGAGGAACCAAATGAGCAGGATTTGCAGCAGAAGCAGCAGACATGAACTAGCTGCAGGAGGCACCCGTTTCAATTGCGGCCTTTCATTGTCAGCCCTTAATTGAGCCACCAGGTCCCGCAACATCTGGAGTTCTTTCTCTTTAATTTCACATATGTACCAAAACCAAGTCCACAGCTGTAGACAGCTGTTGCCTTTGCCTAAATACAAAACACACAAAAAAGAGATGTTTCAGGTGCAGGCTTAATCAAATAAAAACAAAAAGGTCCAGAAAAAGGCAAAGACAGCAGTGCTTTGACTTCCACAGGCACATAACAGTCCAGGTGACACAGCCGAAACACACCGCGACACTAAAACAAAGCACCAGTTACCACCAATTTTTAGTGTTGCAGAGCAAATAGTACAACATGGCCTACCTGACGTAGCAAAGGGAAAAATACTGTGAAATATGGCACTCTACACGCCAACAGTGAGCCACTGAAATCTGATAATAGTGCACCTGAAGACAACAGGACAGCTCCCAGATGAACAGCGGCCCTGGGTAAAAGAACCGAGCACACTGGAGCCAAGACACGTCTGGACTATTTTAGATCAAATAACCAACCAACAAACAACCAGTGACACTGAAAGTGAAATAAAAATGGGAGTGGCACAAATTTATACCTGGCAACCCAACAGACAGGTAGGAGCATTATAAACTGCAGCACAGACACAGATGAACTCTACTGCTACACATGTCAGATCTTTGTCTTGTGTCTTATGCTTCTCTCTCTGAACTCTCTCCTCTCAGCTCTGACTCATGCTAAACCTTCATTTACAAATGCTTCCTGTTTCAAATTTGCTTCTATTATTACTGCAGTTTCTCACTGTAACTTACTTGGAGCATGCACACAAATGACACACACTGTGTTTAAAAACTGCTGACTCTATTTAAAGCAACTGTTGGAGATCACTGTCTGTTAGCTATGGGCTCAATGTGTTGTTACTTTGCAGTTGTTACTTTGGTTTTAACATTTAACAAAAAAAGACTGACAAAACCACATTTACACTAGCAATTATAGAAACATTGTTTAATACTTTGAATTTCACAAGTGCATTTTATCATTTGAACAGTGTCACAAAATGAAGGACCACAGAAGAGGACAAGATGACACTGTTCATAACAGCAGAGCTACATAACGTAGTGTTAGATCAAATATACAAATGAATGTTAAAACCCTGAGTCTGTCTGTGTGAGGCACAAACCTTGCTCTCAGTCATTTTTCTGCAGAGTTCTGTGCCACACAGCTCACTACAGTACCACATCTAATCCACACAGGTGCTGTTATTAATGCACTTTGTCCAGCTCAAGTCTGTTAGCTCCAGTCCTATTAACAAGTGAAAAGCTTATCAGACCAAACATGTCTACTGGAGCCATACACTCCACTACTCAACTCTGAATGTTTGGACACACAGTAATTTCTAGAGCTATTGAATTCCCTTTTTTATGACCCAAAATCTCACATTTAGTCATTTAGCTGACTATTTTATCCAAAACGACTTACATGTGGCTTCCATTCACCAGTGTTACAGCCGGAACAGGAGGAAAGGTGGGTTAAGTGTCTTGCCCAAGGACACAACGACAGTATGAACTGTGGGGAGAGCGGGAATCGAACCTGACACAGAAAAAATGCATTAAGTACTGATGTAAAAGTATCATAGAATAATACTGAGTGAATGATATCTATTTATGCAAGCCTCATAATTTACAAGTTGCAGACTACAGATCTATAAAAAGCACTAAAACAAAAATCATTCATTGTTTAACTCGTATCAATATGTCTAAAGTGTATACACAGTTTTTATGTGAATGAGGAAATCATCCAATCAGAGAGCTCCATCAGACGCAGCAGAAGAGGAGACTCAGGGGTTAGAGAAAACACAGAGTGAGTTCCCACAGTAATGGAAAACCCAGAGACCCCCTCTCTCCAGGGTTAACACACTCTGAGTTTGGACTAAAGCTGCTTCTGAAACAGGGCCTTTACGTTGCTTTGCTCTCAGCTCGATGCAAACTGTTGTTTCTGTGGTTTCAGTCCTTGTCACGAGCTTCTGTTACTGGCCACTTGAAGGATGTCCGGACAAGAGGCTGAAGCAGAGCGTTATGTTGACAACATCACAGCACTTTAGTCTTCACCTGTTCAACTTTATGAGTCAAATGTAATCAATGTGCATTACCTCCACAAACTCAAACACAAGAATCCTGGCAGAACTTTAATTTAGGTTACTTCTATGTGTTGTGTTGTTAATGTTCAAATATAGACTAGACACAACACATCACAACACATGTGTCACACAAAAATGTATGGTCACTTAATGTCACTTAATGTGCATTGATGTTAATGTCAAAGAGTAAGGATGTAGATGCAGCCTTTTTGTGTTTTTGTTGCAATTACAAGTTTACACCACAGGATGGCACTTAACCATGTGATGTGCTGATACATGTGATTGTATTAATAAAGTATGGCTGTAGTGATGCATAAAAACTCACTACCTGTCTCATCATGTGGGGCGGCAGTAGCTCAGTGGTAGAGCGGCCGTCCTTCAACCGGAAGGTAGTAGGTTCGATTCCCGCTCTCCCCACGGTTCATACTGTCGTTGTGTCCTTGGGCAAGACACTTAACCCACCTTGCCTCGTGTGAATGTGTAAGAATGTTGAAGGTGTTGGTCGGAGAGTCCGTAGGCGGAATGGCTGCCACGTCTCTGTCAGTCTGCCCCGGGCAGCTGTGGCTACAGATGTAGCTTACTACCACCAGTGTGTGACTGTGGAGTGAATGAATAAATGATATGTAAAGCGTCCTTGAGCTCTGGAAAGGCGCTATATAAATATAACAATTATTATTATTATTTATTATTATCATGTCTCTGAGTTTTACAGGAACATTGACACTAGTCACAGGCTCAAACCTGAGTCTGTTATAGATGTCCTGTTGTCTGTTCTGACTCTCAAGAAATATAAGTGGAGTCTTTCTGTGGGTGTGTTTGTGGGTTTCATTGGACATACCTGTTGTGCTTTTGATTACAGCAGCTTCAGTGTAGCACTTAAAATTAAAGGCAACTACACCTGCCCCAGGACAGGGCCAGGGTCTAAGTGCACATCAGCAGATCCCAGATCCATGAGTGGACATGCCGCCGCCCAGAGACAAACAACAATAAGGTGAACTGATATAAGGGTGATCTCTGAGTCCGAATCAGGCCAAAGGAGCAGGACTCAAGCACATGTCTGTGTGAGATGGAGACAGCTCCACAGGTTCTGATTCTGCTCCTGAACATATTTGTCTTGGATCACAGCACCATGTCAAAACTGCAGTGTGGAAATACCAGCCTCATGACACATAAAGGTCAAGGTCAGGTCAGGTCTAAAACCCAGGGCTCACAGAATCGTTAGCCCAATTTCCCTGGGCTATGGCTTTTTCCAGCCGGGCAACCAAAATGGGCTTTTTAAAATTTTAAAATAAATTACTATGCAAACTTTTCCGTGTTTTCTATGGCAGGATTTAGATGAGGTCAAGGCACATGTAACGCCAAATGCTCAGTGTTTTCAGTGCTTTTCAGTGAAACCTCCATGTTTCGTGTAGCACTCTCAGTCGGGCACCTGTCCCACTGTAAACACTGGTTTTACCAGAATACAGCCCTATGAGTCCAACAAGAGTCTAGAGCTTTTGCTTCTGGCCAACTCCTTTAAGAGTTTGACTTTGACTTGAGTAGTGTAAAAATACTGCTACAGTTCAGTCTCTCGGTCTCTCTGCCTTTACGGAGAGACCACTGTCGGGGTCTCTTCAGAACAGACCTGACGAGATGAGGCTGTCCTGTACTCACACAAAGTGGACATAAAACAACTCTTCAGAGACTTACAGTCCACAATAATAATGACCTGTCTGTTCAGGTGGACTAATAATAATCATTTATTTACTTTTATTTTTGATGTTGCATTAATGATTGACCATTTCTCTGAAGAAAAACAAACAAATACAACATTAATGGATTCAAAATTAAATGTTTCTTTCTACAGGTTATTTGCTTCATATTAAATTAATGAATCAAGGAGGAATATTTTTTTGACAGGAAATGAGATGATTATGAATAAATATGTGAAGAAATGTGATAAAGATGGAAGGAGGAGTTATTCTATTCTATTCAGTGGTCTTCAGAAATAATCAACGTGAGAGGTAAAAGTGTCTGCACAGCTGTGTGGTGAAACAAGTCCAATTATTAGCGTTATTATTCATCTTATTAGCCATTTATAATCAAGTTAAACCTTGATCCTTTATCAACATTTAGACCTTTCTCTTATTTACCATTTTTCTCAAAGTTTTTAGAAAAGTTTTTTTTAACTCAGTTACAGTTTTTTTTTAGAAAACAACAATATGCTAGAAAGGTTTCAGTCTGGTTTTAGGTCTTAACATATTACTGAGTCTGCGCTGCTAAAAAAAACTAAATAGTATTGTTTTATTCCTTGATGCTAAAAATTCTGTGCAGCTGGTGATCCTGGTTCTCACAGCAGCTTTTCTGTGGACCACTCAGTCCTTATCACCCTCCTGGCTCAACAGGTTGGGCTCCAGGGCTCAGTCCTGCAGTGGTTCTGCTCCTACTTCAACAACAGGAGCTTTGTTGTTATGATTGTTCTTTTTTCACTCTACATGCTGCCTCTTGGTTCTATTATTGCTAAGCACAATCTCTCCTGACACTTATATGCTGACAACCTCCAGGTCTATATCCCTGTGTCTCCAAATGGACTTGTAACTGTCATATATTATTATATATTATATATTATTTACATTTAGTCATTTAGCAGACGCTTTCATTCAAAGCGACTTACATTAAGGTTCCATTCACCAGTGTCACAGCTGGAACACCACTGGAGGCAAGGTGGGTTAAGTGTCTTGCCCACGGACACAACGACAGTATAAACTGTGGGGAGAACGGGAATTGAACCTACTACCTCCCGGTTGAAGGACGACCGCTCTACCACTGAGCCACTGCCGTCCATATTTTAGATAATAATGTTTTAGAATCTGATAAATGTCAGTGTCCAGTGTCACAGACACTGAGTCTTCTCATTCATTTACTTTTAACAGTAATAGTCAGTATAATTAATGGTTCCCTTGTTCTAAAATATAAAAGTTGTTAAAATACCAGAATACAGGGAATTACACAAAAATACATTATGATATGTCTTTAAGTATCCACCGCTGTGTTTAAATGTGGCTCTTGTCTCCCAGGTTTTCTCTTCTTTTAAAGCTATAAACCAAGCATCACTTCTAGTTACAGTAATACTCTTGTAGAAGTTGTAGTGGTGGGGCCCAATGTGAGATCTTTTTATGGGGTCCACAATTCCTGGCATTTGTGTTTAATACAATAAAGCACAATACTCTTGTTGTGGATTATTCATTTCTGTTCATAAATCTAATTGTATTTTAAAATGTCTAATAATACATAAGGAACAACTAACCATAATTTTGGCCAGTGTGTTCTGCTGGAACACTACAGCATATATTCCATACAATAATTATTTCTGATTTATTGAAAACTACACCTATACCTATCTTATTAATCTGATTTAGCCTTTATTGTTTAACCTTCTGTGTATCAGCTGCTGTTGAAGCAATGTCTTTAATGGTCTCAGAGAACGACACTGAAATAGCGCACAGGGTTCACAGAGACTGTTTTATCTGAGCCTGACACAGGCTACAGTCTCCTCACTGTCAGCACTGCTCATGTTTATTCCCTCTAGTGTAGGCCCAGGGCTAGGCTTAAAACATTCAGGGCATAAGCCACGGAAAACCGTCCTGGCAACGCCACTCTCACTCTTTTCATTATTGGTCTAAAACCAAAAGCAATAATGTCTAATGTCTCACATCTAGATTGCATCATGTCCTTCTTACTGTAACTTTGGATTTTTTTTATTAATCCTTTCTTATCTCAGATGTATGTGTCACACCACTCCAAGCTGAAATGGTGTAGACTGAGCTCTTTATTCCCCTCAAAAGGCCGGAACGGTATTTGTGGAGATATCCGAGGTATACACATCCATACAGTCCAAACAGTGAAGTTACTGCACTGGCATAAAGTGGCTTGGCAGTGAGTCCAATCCCTCACCGAACAGGTTGACCTAGTCCATCGTGTATGTTAATGTCTCTCTTGGGCTTCACTCTTTTCTGGGCAAGATGTCTAACAGTTCTGTGTCTGCACCACTGAGTGGACCTGGAGAGGAAACAGTGCTGGTTCCAGAATATTTATTTCAATATATTATTTTAATATTGTCCTGTCCTGTTACAGTGTCCATCCTTAACTCCTCTGTGTCCGCTCGGAGATCCTGAGTGTCCACTGTCTGCTCCTGAGTATCCTTCTGAGGCTCTGGTTGGTCAGTTTGCTCCAATGCAATAGGAGTTACTCTTCAGGAGGGTGATGATGGTGAAACCTTACTTCTAGTCCAGGATTGCTCCTCTTCATCTGAGCTCTCTGCTTGTTTAAAACTGTTATTCAGATTTTTGTTTTTTGTTCTGTGTTTTGGCCATTACAGGGCATTAACGTGTTGTCATAAAGATTGTGTCCTCGCCCAGAGCCACGTTTAGTCTTTACCTCATAAACAGGGCTGTTTTCCCCCTTTTGAGAGCCCACTGCATGAATCTGATCCTCCCAATACGAGCATGATTTTCTTGCCCCTTTCTGCTCTAACATGTTCCTGACAAGAACCATGTCCCCAGGTTGCCTTTTTTTGTCATAATACGTCTTTCCTCTTGCCAAAGTCTTTTTAATGTTTTGGATGCAATGTCATATGCTTCTTTCATTTCTTGTTTCCATTTCTGAGCATAATCTGCATGTGTTTTACATCCATTTGTCTTATTCAGTCCAAATATTGAATCTATTGGAAGACGTGGGTGCCTAAGAGTAGATAAAAGAGTGAGCGTCCGTTTTTTTTTATTAGTTGTACAGTTATAAACATAAACATCTTTGTTTACATTGTCACTCCAGTTTTCCTTTTTGTTTTCATCCAGGGTCTACAGTTTAGAAACCAAGGTGCGACTCAGTCTTTCTGCTGGGTGTTAGGGTGTTAGGGTGTAGTATTTGAATTGTCCATCCCTGTGTGTTTCTGCAGCTGTTGGAAAAAAATATTCTTAAATTATCTGTCCTTGTCATGGTGTATTTGACCAAGAAATCCAAATTTTAGAGAAAAGTCGTTGAAAATCTTGTCTGCTGTAGTTTTGCCAGATTTGTTGCGAGTTGGTTAGGCCTGAGCAAACTTAAAAATATCAAGTAACACCAAAATATACACATACCCTCCGTTGCTTTTTTCAAGGTGGAGATAGTCTATTGAAACCATTGCAAATGGTGCTGTAGCAGGTACATGACACATAGGGGCCCTACTTTGGACTGTTTTTTCCTGTTTATTTCATAAAACTCAATATCTCTTTGCATATTCGGCCAGTAGAACCTGTTTTTTAGCAAAGTTCAACACCTCTGAGTAACCCATTTCACAATTTAGGTATTTGTACACCAGTTTTTTGTGTCTCTAAAAGCACAATTTGAGTGTATGTTTTACGGATTAATAGACCATCATCAGAAACACAAATTCATTTAACAGTTGTTTTATCTTTACTATCTTTGTTGACTGATCTTTGTCCAACTTGGACATCTCCTGATATCTTTAGTTTGAGGACATAAAATTTAGCAGAGTTCTACAACTGAGCAGTTTGTTTTTTGTCACTTTTACATTTGGTTGTTTTTTTTAGAATTTCTTATTTTCTTGTTGGTTATAACAGAGATCCAGTCCACGTCCTGTAGTTTTTGAGTCCCAACAGCACTCCGACGGTTTTATGGACATCCTTCGACTCCCTCCTGAAATCACTAGGACGCCGGTGGCAGCTCATTCTTCCCGGCCGGGCGGAAGTGCTCGCAGGCGGCGTCGAGAACGTAAACAGAGAAGGGGTACACGGGGAGGACTTAGAGCTAGGCTAAAGCTAACACCTCACCGGCTCTCTTTACCCAGTATCTTCCTCGCCAATGTACGATCGCTAGTGAACAAAATGGATGAGATTCGACTCAACATGACACACAGCAAAAGACTTCTGAACTGTAACGTCCTTATCTTCACGGAGACGTGGTTAAATAGTGGAATACCAGACTCTGCTATTGAGCTCACGGGACATCACATGCTCAGCGGACAGAACAACAGATGGATCCGGTAAGACAAGGGGAGGCGGATTGTGTATTTATATTAACAAAGCTTGGTGCACAAACTCCGCTGTTGTTGGGAGCCATTGTTCAGCTAACCTAGAGTTTCTCATGGTTAAATGTAGACCGTTCTATCTGCGCGGAGTTCACCTCCACCATTATAACTGCAGCTTATATTCCCCGGACGCTGATGCCAAGCTTGCTATGAAAGAACTTTATGCAGCCATCAGTAAACAACAGACTATTCACCGGAAGCAGCGTTTATTGTTGCGGGTGACTTTAATCACTCTAACTTAAAGACTGTGCTACCCAAATTTCATCAGAATGTTTCCTGTCACACCAGAGGAACAAAACCTAGATCATGTCTACACAAACATGGCTGGAGCTTACGTGGCGACACCCTCCCCACCTGGGACAATCAGATCACATATCTCTGTTCCTCACTCCCAAATATACACCCTCATCAACCGTGTGAAGCCATCAGTGAAGACCATCAAGGTGTGGCCTGCGGGGTAGATTTCACACTCCAGGAAAAGTTTCTACACACAGACTGGAGTATGTTTGCTTCCCAAGCCACCAGTGGTGCTCACACAGACATTGACTGCTACACCTCCTCTGTATTGGATTATATTAATACCACCATTGACAGTGTTACAACCCAGAAACAGATCACCACATACCCAAACCAGAAGCCATGGATGAATCAGGAAGTGCGACTCCTGTTGAAGACACGCAATACTGCCTTCAGATCAGGAGATGCACAAGCCTACAGCACATCCAGAGCAAACCTGAAGAGGGGCATCAAAAGGCCAAGCACTGCTACAAGCTGAAGATAGAGGACACTTCTCCAACTCTGACCCTCGGCGCATGTGGCAGGGCATCCAGGCCATCAGTGACTACAAACCCACCCACTCCACCCCTGCAGCCACCGATGTCAACTTCCTGAATGAGCTAAATGACTTTTATGCTCGCTTTGAAAGAGACAACAGAGAAACTGCAACCAAGCTCAAACCCTCAGTTGACCACCCCCATTCACACTCTCATCCACTGATGTCTGCAAGGCACTGAGCCAGATCAGCACACACAAGGCTGCTGGACCAGACAACATCCCTGGTCGTGTTCTCAGGGCATGTGCGGAGCAGCTCGCTGGGGTTTTACAGACATTTTCAACCTGTCTCTTGCCCAAGCAGCTGTACCAACATGCTTCAAATGCACTTCCATTGTGCCAGTGCCAAAACACTCTAGTCCAAGGTGCCCCAACGACTACCGCCCTGTAGCACTCACACCCATCATCATGAAGTGCTTTGAGCGGCTGATCCTGGAACACCTAAAAGACTCCATACCACCCACATTGGACCCGCATCAGTTTGCTTACCGCAGCAATAGGAGCACAGAGGATGCAGTTGCTATGGCACTGCACTCTGTGCTCACCCACCTGGACAATAAGAACTCTTATGCACGTATGCTGTTTGTTGACTTCAGCTCAGCATTCAACACTATCATCCCGACCAAGTTAATAGCCAAACTTGAAGACTTGGGCATCAATACCTCACTCTGCAACTGGATTCTGGACTTCCTGACCAACAGACCCCAGAATGTCCGATCTGGATCCACCTGCTCCACATCCATCACACTTAACACTGGTGTACCACAGGGCTGTGTGCTAAGCCCATTTCTCTACTCCTCTTCACCTCTGACTGCAAGCCTGTGTTTGGATCCAACGCCATCGTCAAGTTTGCAGACGACACTACAGTGATTGGTCATCAGCAACAACGATGAGACTGCCTACAGGAAGAGATCCAGCACCTGTCCACATGGTGCAACGAAAATAACCTGCTCCTCAACACCACCAAAACGAAGGAGCTCATCGTGGACTTCAGGAAAGAGTCTAGAGGCACACACGACACCATCCACATCAATGGAATGGACGTCGAGCGTGTCTCCAGCTTCAAGTTCCTGGGGACCCACATCTCGGCTGACATGACCTGGACAACCAACACCTCCAGCCTGGTCAAGAAGGCTCACCAGCGCCTCTTCTTCCTGAGGACACTGAGGAAGAACCAGCTCTCCTCGGCCATCCTGGTGAACTTCTACCGCTGCGCGATAGAAAGCATCCTGACGAACTGTGTCACAGTGTGGTATGGGTGCTGCTCTGTCGCGGAGCGCAAGGCATTGCAGCGGGTGGTGAAAACTGCCCAACGCATCACAGGGACTCCACTTCCTGCCATCGAAAACATCCAGAGGAAACGCTGTCTGCGTCGAGCTGCAGCATCCTTAAGGACTCCTCCCACCCAGCCCACAGACTGTTCTCCTCCTCCCCTCCGGCAGGCGTTTCAGGAGCCTCCGGACTAGAACCAGCAGACTAAAGAACAGTTTCTTCCCCAGAGCTGTGTCTTTACTGAACTCTAACCCTTGCTGACCCCATACCTCTCACAGACTCCTCTCTCACCCCCACCATGCCCCCTCACAGACTCTCCTCTCACCACCATCCCACTACCCTCATAGACTCTTCTACCCCCACCACCATCCCACTCCCTCACAGACTCTCCTCTCATCCCCCACCATCCCACCATCCCCTGCACTACTGCACCTTTGCTACCAACTGTTTACATTTCACTGTTTACGCTACCTTAAATCTACTGCTTACCTTAAGCTAACATACAATTGTATACACCTACCTGTAAAATTCTGTTCATAGTCAGAGACATCTGTATATCACGTGTGTGTGTGTGTGTGAGTATGTATGTGTGTGTGTGTGTGTGTGTGTGAGTGCGTGTATGTGAGTGTGTGTGAGTGTACGTGTGCATGTGAGTGAGTGTGTGTATGTGAGTATGTGTGCATGTGAGTGTGTGTGTGTGTTTGTGTGTGTGAGTGTGTGTGTGAGTATGCGAGCGTATGTGTATGTGTGTATGTGAGTGAGTGTGTGTGTGTATGTGAGTGTCTGTGTGTATAGCTCTCCCGGTTTAATTCCCCTGTGAGTATGTGTGTATGGTGGTGTGTGTATGTGAGTGTGTGTATGTGTGTGTGTGTGTATGTGTGTGTGTGTGTGAATGAGTGTGTGCATAGCTCTCCCGGTCTAATTCCCCTGCGTGTATGTGTGTATGGTTGTGTGTGTATGTGTGTATGGTTGTGTGTGTATGTGTGTATGTGTGTATGGTTGTGTGTGTATGTGTGTGTATGTGAGTGAGTGTGTGTATGTATGCGGCGCGATGCGTGTGTATCACATTACATTTAGAGTACATATTCAACTGTAAATGCTGTTTATAGAAAAGAGACACCTGTAATTATATTTATGGCACACACTCACCTTTTTATAGTAATAACCATCTGTATATTTATATTCATTGTACATATTACCTGTAAATCCTGTACATCTCCATATCCTGCACGTACGCAACCATTGTATATATCCTGCACTTTACTGCTATTGCACTTCTGGTTAGACCTAAACTGCATTTCGTTGCCTTGTACCTGTACTTGTGTAATGACAATAAAGTTGAATCTAATCTAATCTAATCTAATTAGTTTTGCACTTAACACTTCCAGTGAACATTAGCTGTGCATTAATTCATGTAGGAGACCATACTGGCAGGTGTTCTGGCAATATTGCTTTTTCAGGGTCGGTATGTTTAAGTCAGTCAACTCAGAAAACTATGTCCTGTTGCATTAAGTTTGGTTGTACTTAGAACATAGGTGACAGTATTGTATCAATTTGCATAATTATATATCAGATTGATATTCATATTAATTTTTAATATTGGTTTTGTACAGGTCCGAGGAAACTGTTCAGTCTCATGAATCTGAAGAAAGAGAATTTTTCTGGTTTTCGAATAAAACTTAATATAAAACAGAGAAACACTAATGTCTTTATGGGATTTTATTAAAAAATATACAAAGGAACAATGATAAATAAAATGATGGGAACACAGAGACAAATTGAACACAACTTGGGACAAACACAGAGATAAACATTTACTTTCAGAGAATGAGAATATGTAAAACCAGGAATGTTTGGCAATTTTAATTTATATTATCAAAGCTTACTAAGGGACTTTTAACGGGGGAAGAAGATGACTTTCGGGGCTAATTTTGGACAGAGTACATTTTAAGATGCCAAGCTGTTGTGTCACGTGCGGACTTACTTTGTAGTCAGCGGGTTCTTTGTAGAGCTATTCTTTTGGTTATTTACCGGAATTGTGCTCAGCTTTTGGTGGAATTTCAAAGCTGTGTAGTTGAGGTTGTCTGAGCACTGAGAAATACATTTATTCACAGTTTATCATGTTTCACAAAATGACACCTGTAGATACAGTAACACAACTGCTCATGTCCTTCTGCTGTTTGTGCTTGCATTACTGACAGTACAAAATGTTAGAGAGGAAATACTATTTTAAAAGAGCCACAACAAACCAGAGACCACAGTTTCCTCCTCAGACCAGAACAACTCTTTGGGGTCATTTAGCTCTCTTTATTATGAGAGCACACTCACAATATAAACAAGCACAGGGGAAGAGCTAGAGAGCGCAAAAACAGAAACTGAGAGCTCAGAAATTATCTTGTGGCGAGAAAAGTTGTTATCACGAGCGTATAAAATTAAATTTTGAAGTCACATCATTCTTTACAACTGCTAGCTCTCGATGTCAACTTTGCTGAGCGCTCACTTCTGCTTCTGAACGCTCTCTCTTTGAACATTCTCCTCGCCCTCTATGTATTTTTTTCAACTGGATACACGTCATTGATGTAAGGCTTGACTAGACGATTGCCGATACAACAGAGTGCTTACTACTCACTTATTTCACTGGGCTTTTCCTGGATAATGAGCGACTGGCCACATCGTAGATATCTTTGAGGACATAATGAACTTTTTTTGTGTAACTCATTCATTTTATTATTTTTTTTATTTGATTGGGACAGTGTATGTTGATAAACATACATGAGACACAGCCACATAAATGTGCTTTATGGCATAAACTTGCCAGATTGTAGCCTTTGGCTAATTTCCACCTGTTGTCCCAAAATCCATACACCAGTGCTGTCACTGGAGACAAGAAGGTTTAAGTGTCTTGCCCAAGGACACAACTACAGTCATGTGATTATAGTTTACTGTGGGAGTTAATGTATTTATTATTATGTAGATATATTGCTGACTGATATTTTTTGTATTGGGCAGTTTAAATTAAGAATTTGCATGTTATTGTGTCAAATAATTATGCTTAATTATGTGGGCTACTAACTAAACTTCAAAACAGTATTTCACAGTATTAAACAGTTTATGAAATAAAAAATAAGAAAATAAAAAAAAAAGTAAACTTGTATCAAATATCTTTGTTTATAGTAACTAGGTCTATGTGATCAAGACATGATCACAAACTCTCCTTCCTCCAACATTTGTAGCCCTTTCAACAATTTCAGGTGATACTTTGGTCACTTTATCTTTTACACATGTACTGTTCTTAACATTTTTATAGTTTAGCAGTTCTTTTATGTCCTATGCAACATTTAATACTGTTTTAGCTTCTATTTATTCATTCATTAAACATCACTTGCAGTATTTGCATAAGTATTTCTGCAAATAACAGACGTGTTGAGGTTGAGCAGCACTAATGAACTGTACTGTACAATTTTAAATGGATAAAGGCACTGTACTCTATGTATGTGATGCAGCTCTGTGTGGGTCTGAGGCTTTAGACAAATTCCCCGTCTGTGACAACTAAGTTTATAGCTTATACCAGTGTTGTAGTCGAGTCACCAGTTTTTGAGTCCAAGTCACTTTTAAGTCCTCAGTTCTCAAGTCCGAGTCAAGTCCTGAGTTCTTTTGTCTGAGAATAAAAAAGTTTAAGCCACAAGTCCAAGCCCGAGTAATAAAAAAGCAGGTCCTGCTGACCCTTGAGTCATGAAAATTAGCCTGATGACGCAATTTGAATCTAAGTCAGGGACTCGAGGACTTGATCTCTGTCTTATTCTCCTCCATGACCTCCTGTCGGTCTGACTTATCCCCTCCTCGATGAAGGACTGTTGCATTGGCCCTTACACCCCCTGGCTCTGGGCAGGACAGGTGTTTGATGGCACCGTCTCCTCCTTCACCTCTGTTGCTTCCTCTGGAGGATCCTGGGGCAGGTGACTAGATACAGGACACCATTGTTCTTTCAGGGATGAAACTGAAAGTCCTCTTCATTATTCTAGATAAAATTACATTTATTCATTATTAGTATGATAATAATCAGTAGTAGTAGTAGTCATTATGTAATTGTTGCTAGTAACATAAAAAGTGTTGTACTTCAGCATAGAAAATAGATTAAAAACTACTAAAATTAGCTTAGCTAGTATTAAAGTATTTGTCAATCTGGACCAAATACAGAGCAATTACAGAAACAGTAAGACCATAACACATGCATTTAATCTACACTATTAAAAGCAGACAGTAAATAACTCTAGCTAACTCTAGCCAGAGCACAACATAAACATGGCCACATGTGAACTGTAATTATTGTATCTGTAAATTAATTCACAAAGAAGCCACAGCATTAAAACTGTCTGAAAGTTTCTATTGAGCAACAACTCATTCATAAATGAAAAAAAAATACATTGCGGGCGAGGAGAATGTTCAAAGAGAGAGCGCTCAGCAAAGTTGACATCGAGAGCTAGCAGTTGTAAAGAATGATGTGACTTCAAAATGTGTGCTAAATCATACGCTCGTGATAACAACTTTTCTCGCCACAAGATCATTTCTGAGCTCTCAGTTTCTGTTTTTGCGCTCTCGAGCTCTTCCCCTGTGCTCGTTTATATTGTGAGTGCGCTCTCATAATAAAGAGAGCTAAATGACGTCATAAAACTCAAGAGTTTTTCAGAAACAGGTTTAGAGTTAGTTTGGTCGACGCAGAGTCTGTTCACTCTGAGTTTAAATAAAGAGAAAAAAGCAATTATGAATGGACTCATAAAAGAGGAGTCACCATGGCAACAGTAAACAAATGGAGGCTGTCAAGACGGAGTAATGTCATGTGACAATGGAAACAGTATATCCAGGGTTAAACAAGTAAAAAAAGTAAGGACTAATAGATACACAGGTGGTTTCATTGATAACTAGGATTCAAATAAAATAAACAAATGCAAACACTCTTATTGTTACCATTTATTTATTTATTTGTAATGGCCTACATTTATATCAATGTGAAGTGCACACTGTCTAATTCTTGCAGTTTTGAGGAAACTAATCATCCAATCAGAGAGCTCCATCAGACGCAGCAGAAGAGGAGATTATCTGGTGGCAGCGTAAATAACACTCGGCTCAGTGGAACCAGCTTGTCTTGGCTTTTGTTTGAAATTCACTGCAGCATAGTTCAAGTTCTCTGATGCCAGGTTCTGTGAGGAAAAGCAGTCAACAAATACGAAAGAAAACTCCAACAATATTCTTTAAATACAAGTTCAAGTTTACCTCTCTTGGAGCATTTTCTTCTCTGTTTTGTTCTGCAACAGAAAATACAAGTGTCCTATATCAGTCAGTGGCAGCTTTAAATTCTATATGAGCTAAATCTTTAATCAATACATGTAAATACCTGTCTGTAGTTGTTTGATTTTAACAGGGAACCCAACAATAATTGTCAAAAGAAGAACACAGACACCTCCCAATATCAGGCTTATCCACCATGTTGGATTACCTAATCAGCAGTTATTTTAGCAGAATGTAATAAATATTGTCTGATTTACGCAGCCACATGGAAACAAAACTTACTCTCACACTTGGAGCCCATGTCACCATCAGACCTGGAGTTGTTACCTACGAGGAAATAGCAGTGTTGAAGGTGTTTCGTCAAAATGAATTTAAAACCAAGATCTTACCTTTAACCTTTAAATGGACAAGACAAATTTCTACTTTTCCAAACACGTCCAATCCACAAAAGTAGAAGCCATAGTCGGCCATCTCAACACATCTGATTTGGAGAATAACATGAGACTTGTTGGAGCTCATTTTAAACCTGTCGTCCCCGCCAGCAACGCCCACTTGCAATATTCCATTATTATCCAAAACTCTATTAATGGAATCTTATGAGGGCGCCTACTGTAGCCTGTTAGTCCTCTAAAATGTTATATAGTATTGAGGAAATACTGAAATGATTTAGAAACGCAGCTGAGCTACATATAGCTTTGTACCATTGCTTTCGCGTCCCCAAGATGCTGCGCATATAGCACATACCCACATTTTGCGCCACTGCACAGCAACAATTCAGTCCAAGACATGCTGAGGAACAGGACACTGCACGTGAAGAAAACAGGCTGAGCTGATATGAGTCAGGAAACAGGAACCACACAAGACAGGAGGAGCCCAGGGACCAGCTGGAGGTACGTCCAACAGAAGAACATGCTCTTCTCAGTTGGACACAGAACCACATGACACGAGGACCATGTCCTATAGAGGACACAAGGAACAGTATTTGACAGTATGTTCATATAATTCAGTTAAGTTCAGTCCACAGAAATACTGCCCTGGTTGTCTGTTCAGGTGGACTGATAAAACTTTTTACTTTTGGTGTTCCATTAATAAAGGACCATTTATCTGCCTTTTCTAGATGTAGATGAAAAACAAACAATACATAATGAATTGAAAGAGAGTTTTTTTCTACAGGACATTTTGCTGAGCTTCATATTAAATGAATGAATGCAGGAGAAATATTTTTTGACAGTAAATGAGATGATTATGAATAAATATCTGAAGAAATGTGATCAGGATGAACATACAGTGGTTTTCAGAAATAATCAATGTGAGAGGTCAAAGTGTCTGCACAGCTGTGTGGTAGAATAAAAGGTCCAACAAGTCCAAATAGTAGCTTTAATTTGAGTCTTTCAAGCCTATTATAATTAGGTTACCTCACTTCAATCACTTTATCTGTCTCATTTACCATTTTTTCAAAGGTTTTAGAAAATTTTGTTTTAACTCAGTTACATTGTTTTTTTTTTTAAACACTCTGTCTGGTTTTAGGTCTCGGCATAACACATGACACTGAGTCTGCTCTGCTGAAAGTACACAACAATATTATTTTATCCCTTGATGCTATGAAAATATATGCTGCTGGTGATCCTGGTTCTCACAGCTTTTGATACTGTGGACCACTCAGTCCTTATCACCCTCCTGACTCAACAGGTTAAGCTCCAGGGCTCAGTCCTGCAGTGGTTCTGCTCCTACTTCAACAACAGGAGCTTTGTTGTTATTGTTCTTTTTTCACTCTACATGCTGCCTCTTGGTTCTATTATTGCTAAGCACAATCTCTCCTGCCACTTATATGCTGACAACCTCCAGGTCTATATCCCAGTGTCTCCAAATGAAGCTACTGCCATAGACTTTGCACAGCTGCCTATCCGACATCAAACAGTCCCAATCTAAAAACCTTCTTCACCTGAATGACAGTAAAATTAAATATATAATTTTTGGTTACTCTGTTTTTTACCACGATGTAAAGCTAAATCTCAATACAACCACTCATGTTAACAAGGCCGTAAAGAATCTAGGGGTTAATTTTTGCCAGACATCTGAATTTTAACAAACAAATTAATGCTTTTGTCAAAGCAAGCTTTTTCCAGCTTTGCCTTTTAGCCAAAGTTAAGCCCTTTCTGTCCTGCAGTCAACTTAAAAAGGCATTTCATGCTTTTATGAGCTTGTGCTTTTACGACTACTGCACTCTACGTACAGTATATTGGTATCACACAGTCCTCGCTCCATCGTCTGCAACTGGTCTTAACAGACACATCCAAACACAGACACATCACCCCAGTTCTCTGTTCCGTCCACTGGATTCCAGTTAGTTACTGTATTGATTAAAAAAATTTAATGTTTGCTTTTAACTCACCTAATGGCTTTGCGCCACTTTATCTTAAATTGGGATTGTCCTCCGTCCCAGCAGAGCCCTTCAGTCAGCTGACCAGATGAGATTAGTTTGTTCCCGGTACAAGCAGTGGGGCGATTGTCATTTGCTGCTGCTGCTCCTAAACACTGAAACCCATTACCTGTAGACCTGCGTGTTCTCACTGATCTGGACCTGTTCAAGTCCAGGTTAAGGACTTTCTTATTTAGACTGGCTTTTAAACACACTGTAGCACTGTGTCACTTTCAGATTTCTAACCTGTTTTGTTTATTATTGTGTATTTTTCTTTGGTTATTGTTTAATTTTTTTTTATAGATGCAAATGTTCTCCTGCTTTAATGTGGGCTGCTCGTAAAAAAAGCAAAGCATGTCCATGTCAAACCAGCAGGTGGCAGCACTTAGCCATTTTCACAGCTAAAATAGTGGAGTCACTTTTCTTCCAGTTCATTCTTCAAATGTGGTCAAGTAGTAACTGTAATATATAATACTTCAACACTTTACGTATGGCCTGTGTCATCATAACCAAGTCCACATTTGAAATTAGATCAAAGATATGAATATACATTAGTTGTGTTACATTAGAGCATTAGTACATTAGAGCGGTGCACATGCTGACAGAACTACGTACAGGTGCTCTTCATTTACATAGAATATGAAATATTTTGTCTGTCTCTCCACAGGAGACACAGGCCTGTTTCCTGGGCCTAAGCTGGACTGAGTGGTGAGGCTGGAGGTCTGGGAAAGGGAAAGAGTGGAAAAGGTCAAATAACAATCAAAGACCACTTTGAAAGAAGAGACACTCTTAGTCTTTTTGAGAACTGATGCTCTCTTTCTCTCTGTTTCTTTTGAGTGAACCCAGGCGAAAAAAGTGTGTTTACGCCTTTTAAATCATAATAACATGTCCTGTACCTTTCATAGTAGGCCTTGTTGACTCCTCTTCAAATGTAACGTTTATGTTTGTGGCCAAAAATTTCAATTTTGGTCTCATCACTCCAAATGACTTTGAGTCAGAAGTTTTGAGGCTTGTCTCTGAGCTAATTGGTGTATTGTAACGTGATGCTTTGTGGCATTTGTGTAGTAATGGCTTTCTCGACCATGCAGCCTATTTTTCTTCAAGTAGCTCCGTACTGTACATCTTATTACAGCCACACCACTTTTTTTTTCAGAGTCCTGTATTTCATTTAAAGCTGAAGCTATTTGTGGGTTTTTCTTTTCATCCTGAAAACATTTCCTGACAGTTGTGGCTGAAACATTTGTTGGTCTACTTGACCTTGGTTTGATCATTTGAACTTGATTTGAATGTATCCCTAAAAGGTTTTGAATCGCACTCTGTCCGAGCCGTCACCTAGGACATGTTTGCCGTGGGAAACCCTACCACGGAATATAGCCACTAACATAGCTCTTAGGATTATTTGGGCACTCAAACCCCTCCACCAGGATAAGGTGGATAAGTGCACTTTATCATTTGGACAGTTGAAAATGGTTGGACACTAACACTAGCACTTCGGAATTCATTGAGTTTGCCTAATACTTTTTATTAGTATAGTGTCATTTCTCATCATTATAAATTTCATAAATGACTTTTAACAAAACAATGTATATTTTTTTATCTTGTCTGTGAAGGTTCTCAGTCATCCACTCATCTTGAAGAAAAGGTTAAAGCAAAGGCATCTGGACTAGTTTTATTTAATTTATTTATTTAGTTTTGTTTATATAGCACTTTTCCACCTAGTAGGCACTCAAAGTGCTTTAACAGTGTTACAGCTGAACACTGGAGGCAAAGTGGGTAAAGTGTCTTGTGTCCCAACACACAGTATAAACTGTGGGGGAGAGAGGGATGTTTTCAATGTGAAGACGTTTCGTGTCTCATCCAAAGAGACTTTTTCAATTCTGTGTTGAACTGGTAAGAAAGCTGAGCTTTTATCTCTAGAGGGAGAGGTTTGACCTGAAACTAACTCTGAATGGACCAGGCTTTTCTGGTCTAATAGTCGTTAGCTATGAAATTGAATCCTGATGATAGCCATCAGAAGCCATCACAAACTTATACCAGCCCTTCCCATGACGGGAAAGCCTTAACGACTCTCCCATCAGGATTCACACTGCCCTTTCATCGCTAATGACTATGAGACCAGAACAGCCTGGTCCATAGGGGCTATGTTGACGGGGGCTATTTGCCCCGGTAGGGTCACCCAAGGCAAACAGGTCCTAAGTAATGGGTCAGGGTGACGGGCCAGCCAAAGAGCTGCTTAAAATCCCTTATGGACATAGTAAAATCAAGGACTGTGAGGTCAACTGGGGCCCCACCTTGGAGCCAGGCCAGGTTGGTGCATGCATGCAAGTGTCTGGTGGCCGGGTCTTACCCCACGGGGCCCGGCCAGACTCAACCCCAAAAAGCAGCTCTGGAAGTCAACTCCTTGGATGAGGCTGGAGTTTTAAGACTCTGGAGTTGCCCGAGGTGAGAGGCAGCGGGCTGGTGTAGGCTTGCTCATAGCCCCCCAGCTGGAGTTCACCCTGGCATGGGCCGAATGGCAGTGCAGAGTAACCGACCTTCTTGGAGTCTCTGGGAGTGTTGCTGGAAAGTGCTCCGAACGGGGACTGTGTCATTCTATGGGGGGACTTTAACGCTTACTCGGGCAGCAACAGTGACACCTGGAGGAATGTGATTGGGAGTAATGACCCCCCACCAAGCTGAACCAAGGGGTATTCTTTTATTGGGCTTCTGTGCCCATCTGTGCATGTGGCACCAGGACACCCTAGGCCGGAGGTCGATATATATATATATATAAATATATATATATATATATATATATATATATATATATCTAATCCAGGGATAAAATTAAAAAAAATTGAGGAGTAATAGATATTGTTACCATTTATTTATTTATTTTGAATGGCCTACATTTAAATCAATGTGACGTGCACACTGTCTTATTCCTGCAGTTTTTGGTAAATCTGACTCTTGACACACATGCATTACAGAGTAACTCTGCAGACATAACCTGACACAGAGAAAATGCATTAAAGTACTGCTGTAAAAGTATCATAGAATAATACTGAGTGAATGATATCTATTTATGCAAGCCTCAGAATTTACAAGTTGGAGACTACAGATCTATAAAAACACTAAAAACACTCTGAGTTTGCACTAAAGTTGCTTCTGAAACAGGGCTTTTACGTCGCTTTGCTCTCAGTCCGATGCAAGCTGTTGTTTCTGTGGTTTCAGTCCTCACCACAGAGGAAAAAGAGCAGGGGCATTCTGAGACGTGTGCATATCCACATTTGTATGTAGGTGCATCAAAGGCATCAAATAATAATTAGATTATTTCCTACAGAAAAGATACAAAAACAGTAGTTCCAGTTTGTTCCTGGGTTTATCTGGTGGCAGCGTAAATAACACTCGGCTCAGTGGAACCAGCTCGACGTGCTCGTCTTGGCTTTTGTTTGAAATTAACTGCAGCATAGTTCAGGTTCTCTGACGCCAGGTTCTGTGAGGAAATGCAGTCAACAAACACGCAAGAGAACTCAAACAATATTCTTAAAACACAAGTTCAAGTTTACCTCTCTTGGAGCATTTTCTTCTCTGTTTTGTTCTGCAACAGAAATACAAGTGTCCTCTATCAGTCAGTGACATTTTTAAATTTTATATGAGCTAAATCTTTAATGAATACATGAAATACCTGTCTGTAGTCGTTTGATTTTAACAGGAAACCCAACAATAATTGTCAAAAGAAGAACAGAGACACCTCCCAATATAATGCTCATCCACCATGTTGGATTACCTAATCATCAACAGTTATTTTAGCAGAATGTAATAAATATGGTTTGATTTACGCAGTCACATGGAAACAAAACTTACTTTCACACTTGGAGTCCGTGTTACCATCAGACCTGGAGTCGTTACCTACGAGGAAATAGCAGTGTTGAAGGTGTTTCTTCAAAATGGAGTCAAAAAGAAGATCTTACCTTTAACCTTTAAATCAAAAACACAAATTTCTCCTGTTCCACACATGTCCAGTCCACAAAAGTAGAAGCCAGAGTCGGACATCTCAACATGTCTGATTTGGAGAATAACATGTGACTCATTGGACCTCATTATAAAACTGCCATCTTTAGTTTTGTCACAGAACTTGAGGCCTTCAGAAATCCAATTCATGGAAGCAATGTAGCAGTAACTTCCATCATTAAGCAGCTTGAACTAGAATGTGGGCACAGGTTTGCTGGAGACATTTCTGCAAGACAAGTCCACATCGTCTCCAAGTTTGACCATCATAATGGAAGACTTGGTGCTCCAACCTAATACAAACAGCAATATTTACTTAGATAAATGAATGAATAAATGAATGATGAAGAAGAGGCAGTACTTACAGAAGCAGCCCAGAAGTAAAGCTGCTGTGACGGTGAAGCTCTTCATTGTGAAAGTGTGATACTGGAACAGCAGGGTGCTTTATAGTCCTTTTAAGGTAGTTTGATGCAAAGGGGCGGGCTGTTACAAGGCCACATAAAGGATGTCTGGACAAGAGGCAGAGCGTTATGTCAACATCATGGCCCTTAAGTCTTCACTCTTTTAACTTTCTGCAATAAATGTAATCAAAGTTCTGTGGTACATCACCTCCACAAACTCAAACACAAGAATTCATGCAGAACTATAGTTTTGGCAATTTCTTTAATTTTCAAATTTAGACTAGACCAGGGGTCACAAACTCAAATTACTTGGGGGCCTCAGGAGGCAGAGTCTGGGTGAGGCTGGGCCGGAACAGGTACAAAAAAAGCTTTGTTAAATCTTCTCAAATGTCATTACTAACAGTTCTTTAACTTTAATGGGTTCTTCTGAACCTGAGCTATCCTGAACTTAAATGAAATATTAATAATAATAATGGATTGGATTTATATTGCGCTTTTCTCCCGAGGGACCAAGGGACTCAAAGCGCTTACAGTCTGTCCATTATTCATTCATACACAGTCATACTGGTGATGGTAAGCTACAACTGTAGCCACAGATGCCCTGGGGCAGACTGACAGAGACGTGGCAGCCATCCAAGTACGTCCCCTGCGCAGCTTCCGGGATTTTGAGTGCAAATCTTTCTCCAGTATTTTCTGATAACATGCTGCATTCATCTTTCCATCAATTTTGACCAAGTTTCCTGTGCCTTTGAAGCTCACACATCGACAAAACATCAGAGATCCACCTTCATGTTTCACAGAAGGAATGATGTACCTTTCATCATAGGCCTTGTTGACTGTTGCTCTCTTTCTCTCTGTTTCTTTTGAGTGAACCCAGGCAAAAAAAGTGTGTTTACGCCTTTAAAATTATAATAACATGTTCTGTACATTTCATCGTAGGCCTTGTTGACCCCTCTTCAAATGTAACGTTTATGGTTGTGGCCAAAAAGTCACTCCAAATGACTTTGTTCCAGACGTTTTGAGACTTGTTTCTGGGCTGTTTAGTGTATTGTAAGCGGGGTGCTTTGTGACATGCAGCCCATTTTTCCCAAGTGCCCCCTTATTGTGCATCTTGAAACAATCAAACTTTTTTGTAGAGAGTCCTGTATTTCAGCTGAAGTTATGTTAGCTGTAAGTTATGCTTTTTAATTTGCATCACAAACAATCTTCCTGGCAGTTGTGATCTGACCTACCTGACCTTTTCATTTTACACTTCACTTTTTATTAGAGTTTGAACACTGCTAATTGGCATTCTCAATTACTTGGATATCTTTTTATATCCCTTTCCTGTTTTACAGTTCAAAAGTATGAAGACGTCTTTACAGTTCAATTACCTTTTCCTGCAGATCCTTTGACAATTATTTTGCTTTTCTAATGAATAAAGAAATATCAGGCCAAAATCACCAGAGTATGTCAACCTTTGATAAGGATTGTTTGGGTAGTAGCAGAAACGCCGTCCAAAGAATAAGCGCTCAAGAGTATGTCATCCGATGATGAAGAACAATCTAGCAGTAAAAGGCAAAGGTAGAGTCAGAACAGTATATATAATGTGTAGATTGGGAATGAGTTGCAGCTGTGGGCACAGGCGAGTTGATGGTAGAGCTATGTGAGTTACATTGCCCTAAGATTGTAAGTAATTTGTGCGCAGAAAAATCTAAACAAGGAGCTGGTGAAATAAAATAGATCAGAGTAAAGAAATGACTGAGAAGTGAAGGAGAGGAAAGAAAGTACTGAGTTAAAGTAATCTGACATATGAACATACATTTCTCTGTGTTTTCTTCAAGTGAAGTGCTTCTGTTGAGTGAAGAAAGTGGAGCGATTGAGCGGAGAAGGAAGGAGTCCCCAGAGTCACACTGAAGGTCAATGATCACTGTAGAAAAGAGAAAAGACTGATGTAGTTTAATCAGTCCAACTGTTTCCAGATGGTTCTGGGACTCAAACACTCCGACTCCACGAGTAGCACAACGTTCTACAATGACAAAAGTATGTGGAAAAAGTGAACAGGAAAATTATTAGAAGAAGAGGAGAAATGAGGAGAAAACAGAAGAAAACAAATAAAATATATGTATTTATTTGATTTTGAAGGACGGTATTTCCCAACCTGACAATATTTCAGGGGTTATGCAGAACTATTTGATAATTTCTCTTTGCGTCTGACAGACGTCTGCATCTAATGAAGCAGAGTTTTTCCGTTGACAGCGTGTGAGTGAACGCGTGTTTATGTTTCTATTTTTATATCTATGTTGTTCAAAGGACCAGCATGGCGCCCCCCGCGGCAGACGTGTTTGCTCGCTCCACGCTTAAATGTTTTACTTTTCTTTTTTTGTGTGTTTTTCGTTCTTTCTGCAGTGCACAAATGCCATGCACTGCTAACATATAACCGACAGGCATTATTGGACATCGCCAACTCACGAAACTTCAATTTTAGTGGTTCTGTTCCGCTGGAGCTACAACTCATTGTTCGTCCACAGAGTCACCACCGAGACTACCCAGAGGGCCACGAAGCACCGGTCTCGAGTGAGTTCGCTGACCCCAGGAGAGTGCTTCGGAGACGGCGACGCAAGCGAGGCAAGAGGGGAGGGCTACATGCTAGGCTAAAAGCTTGCGCTAGCCGACCACCGCTACCCAGCCTCCTGTTAGCGAATGTGCGATCCCTGGAAAACAAACTGGATGAGCTACGAACCAGGATTTCAACACAACGGGAAATCAGAGAGTGCTGCGCCCTGATTTTCACAGAGACTTGGCTCTCAGACAGAGTTCCACAGAACGCCATTCAGCTACAGACTCACTCGCTTCACCGAGGCGACCGAACGGCTGCGTCCGGTAAGTGTAAAGGTGGCGGGGTGTGTGTGTTTGTAAACAACTCATGGTGCGAAGATATACGAACTGCTGACGAGCACTGTTCACCAGATGTGGAGTTATTACTGCTGAAGTGCCGTCCGTATTATCTACCGAGGGGATTTACTGCTGTGTTTTTGGCCGCTGTTTACATCCCCCCGCAGGCTAACTCCATGGTAGCACTCAACAAACTCCATGACGTCATCAGCGCGTTAGAAACGGCTCATCCTGACGCTGTTTTTATTGTTGCCGGTAACTTTAACCATTGTAGTTTGCGGACTGTATTCCCCAAATACCACCAGCATGTTGACATTCCCACCCGTGATAAAAACACTCTAGACCACGTCTACAGCAACATACGTGGTGCACACAGGGCTGCACCCCGCCCCCACTTCGGACACTCGGACCACATTTCTTTGTTCCTGTACCCTGCTTACAGACAAAGACTGAAACAAGCACACCCTGTCACCAAACAGATCAAACTCTGGACCCCGGAGAGCGAGATCACCCTGCAGGACTGTTTCGCACTGACAGACTGTGATGTGTTTAAAGCTGCAGCCACTGTGGAGGACTCTTCCATTAGCGTACAGGATTATGCTGAGTATGTGCCCGGGTACATCAGCACTTGTGTTGATAACATCGTGCCCACCATACAAATCAGGAAGTTTCCCAACCAGAAGCCCTGGATAAACAGTCAGGTACGTCACATGCTGCGTGCTCGGTCTCTTGCATTTAGATCAGGCAATGAGAACGAGTACAAAGCTGCGAAGTATGGACTGAAAAGAGCCATCACAGCGGCCAAGAGGCAGTACAGAGAGAAGCTGGACAGCTTCTACTCTACTGCTGATTCAGGGCGGATGTGGCAAGGCCTGCAGCACATCACAGACTACAGGACCACCACCAACAACATCGCCACAACAGACAGCCTGCCGGATGAACTTAACAATTTCTACGCCCGCTTTGAGGCTCCCAGCAACACTGCAGAGAGGGAGCTCACACACACCTGGTTCACCCAACCCCTCCCCTCCACCAACCATCTCAACAACCCAGGTACACAGAGCTCTGAGGAAGATCAACCCCGAAAGCAGCAGGACCAGACAACATTCCTGGGCGGGCCCTCAGAGCATGTGCCAACGAGCTGGTTGATGTTTTCACCTCCATCTTCAACCTCTCCCTCAGCCAGCGCATTGTACCATCATGCTTCAAGACCACGACCATCCCCTGCCCAAGAAGAACCCACCCACCTGCCTGAATGACTACAGGCCAGTGGCACTCACTCCAAATCATTATGAAGTGTTTCGAGAGAGTGGTGCTGGCCCACATTCAGAGCAGCATACCGACACCATTGACCCCTGCAGTATGCCTACCGGGCCAACAGGTCCACCTCGGATGCAATCGCTACTGCCGTCCACTACTCCCTCTCACACCTGGAGAACAAGGACTCATACCTACGGATACTTTTCATAGATTACAGCTCCGCCTTCAACACGGTCATCCCACACAAACTCACCCACAAACTGTCCACACTTGGTTTGCACCCCACCCTCTGTGACTGGCTCCTAGATTTCCTGACTGGCAGGCCTCAGTCTGTCAGGATTGGTAATAGGACTTCAGCCAGCACCATCACAAACATTGGTACTCCACAGGGCTGTGTACTCAGCCCCATCCTCTACACCCTGTACACCTACGACTGTGTCGCCTCTCACAAGGACAACATCATCCTGAAGTTTGCTGACGACACCGCAGTGATAGGACGCATCGCTGGCGGTGACGAGGCAGCTTACAGGAGGGAGGTGGCCAGTCTGGTGTCATGGTGTGAAGACAACAACCTCACCCTCAACACGGACAAGACAAAGGAGATGATAGTGGACATGAGGAGGGAGAGGAGAACACCTCAGCCACTATTCATCCGGGAGCTTGAAGTGGAGAGGGTGAGCAACTTCAAATACTTGGGTGTCCACATCAATGAGGACCTCATTTGGACACCTCACATCATGCAGCTGGTCAAGAAGGCTCAACAGCGGCTGTATTTTCTGAGGAGGCTGAGGAAGTTTGGCATGTCGCCCAAGATCCTCAGCAACTTCTACAGCTGCACCATTGAGAGTGTCCTAACCAGCTGCATCACTGTGTGGTACGACAGCACTTCTGTCATGGACCGCAAACGCCTGCAGAGAGTGGTGAAGACTGCACAGAAGATCACCAGGACTCCACTGCCCTCTCTGCAGAGCATCTACCACCGCAGAGTCCACAGAAGAGCTGCTTCCATCCTCAAAGACCCCTCCCACCCCCAACATGGTCTGTTCACACTTCTACCCTCAGGACGGAGGTACAGAAGTGTGAAATGCAGGACTTCCAGAATGAAGAACTCATTCTTTCCCTCTGCCATAAGACTCCTAAACAGCAGATAGGAGTCTACATTCACAATCACATTACATGAACAATTGTTTACCTACTGCACTACCTCACTTTACACCGTCACTTTACTTTACACGTCAATTTACACCATCACAACTGCACTACCTCTAGAGCTATCGGAAAATGACCTCCTCGAGCCGTTTCAGTCTGCATTTAGGGCCTCTTATTGCACTGAAACAGCTTTAGTTAAAGTGACTAACGATCTCCTCCTTCAGATTGACGAGGACTCATCGGCTCTACTGTTATTGCTAGATCTCAGCGCTGCATTTGATACGATTGATCATGCAGTGCTAATCAACAGACTAAAGAATGTGTTTGGCATCTCTGGCTCTGCTCTTGCTTGGTTAGAATCCTATCTGTGTGATAGGTCTCATTTTGTCTCTTTTAATAAATCCTTCTCCTCCACGGCACCAGTGAAATTCGGTGTGCCACAAGGGTCTGTGCTTGGTCCCATACTTTTTTCACTATATGTTACACCATTGGGACAAATCATCAGAAGTTATGGAGTAAACTTCCACTGTTATGCCGATGATACACAGCTGTATCTACCAATAAAAGTGAATAATACTACTGACATCAAGCGTCTAGAGGCCTGCCTCGTTTCAATTAAAACATGGATGTCTCAAAACTTCCTCCATTTGAACTCGGATAAAACAGAGCTCTTGTTAATTGGTCCTGCCAGTCATCGGCACAAGTTCAACAATCTTACTGTCTCGATCAACAATTGTGTGTTGGAGCACGGCAACACTGTGAGGAACCTTGGTGTCATTTTTGACTCCACACTATCACTGCAGCAGCACATTAGTGAGGTCACTAAACTAGGCTTTTTTCACTTGAGGAATATCTCAAAAATTCGCTCCTGCCTCTCTTTAGCTGATGCTAAAATTCTCATTCATGCATTTGTCACATCCAGGCTGGACTACTGCAATGTGTTATTCTCTGGACTGCCGAGGAAAAGTACTCACAGACTACAAATGGTCCAAAATACAGCCGCCAGACTTTTAACAAAGACCAGGAAGTTTGATCACATTACTCCGGTCCTGGCTTCATTACATTGGCTTCCTATTTATGTTAGAGCTGATTTCAAAGTTCTCCTGTTAACATATAAAATCCTTTGTGGACGCGCGCCCTCTTACCTATCTGACCTCATCACCCGGTATACTCCAGCTCGTACCCTTCACTCTCAGGACGCTGGCCTCCTTCAACTTCCTCGAGTAAAGAAGAAGTCTGCTGGCTACAGAGCCTTTTCTTATAGAGCCCCATTTTTATGGAATGGGCTCCCGGCGGAAGTGCAAGAGCTGACTCTGTTGAAGTTTTCAAAAGCAAACTCAAAACATACTTATTTCACCAAACGTATGGAGACTGATTGATCATAGGTATACGTTTACACTGGTTGTAGCTGTAGGTACACGTTTACACTGGTTGTAGCTGTAGGAACACGTTTACACTGGTTGTAGCTGTAGATACACACTGGTTGTAGCTGTAGGTACACGTTTACAGTGGTTGTAGCTGTAGGTACACACTAAATCCGCTCATATTATCACATCTACCTATTACAGTTTGTTTTTTTTCCTCTTTTCTCCCTCCTCCTAGGGTGGACACAAACCTCTTACCTGCTGGGTGATGTGTGCCCCCTCCCCACTTTGCTCCAGTGTGAGGGCCCCACCCATCTGTCATCTACCTTGATGTTGGCTGCCCCATCCACTATTGCACACCCAGAGTGGACACTGGACACTGCCAATATAAATGTTTTTATTTGTGAAAATGTTTGTGTATTTCTATGTATTTTTCAACTGTCCCGGACACATTCCTGCACGGCCTGTCCGTCCTGGGAGTGGATCCCTCCTTCTGTGGTTCTCCCTGAGGTTTCTCTTTTTTCCCGGCTGGTTTTTTTTTGGAGTTTTTCCTTACCCTGATGGAGGGTCTAAGGACAGGGGATGTTCTCTAGTGCAGTCTGTTAAGCCCTTTGAGGCGACTGTTGTTGTGATATTGGGCTATACAAAAATAAATGTCTTGTCTTGTCTTGTCTTGTCTCTCAGTCTAGTTCTGTCGGCTACACAATCATGGGGAAGACTGCTGACGTGACAGTTGTCCAAAAAATGACCATTGACACCTTGCACAAAGAGGGCACGACACAAAAGGTCATTGTAAAAAAGGCTGGATGTTCACAGAGCTCTGTGTCCAAGCATATTAATAGAGAGGCAAAGGGAAGGAAAAGATGTGGTAGAAAAAAGTGTACAAGCAATAACCCCTGGAGAGGATTGTGAGACAAAACCCATTCAAAAATATGGGGGAGAGTCAGAAAGAGTGGACAGCTGCTGTAGTCAGTGCTTCAAGAACCACTTCGCACAGACATATGCAAGACATGGGTTTCAGCTGTCGCATTCCTTGTGTCAAGCCACTCATGAACAACAGACAGCGTCAGAAGTGTCTCGCCTGAGGCTGCTGCTGAGTGGTCCAAAGTTATGTTTTCTGATGAAAGTAAATTTTGCATTTCCTTTGGAAATCAGGGTCCCAGAGTCTGGAGGATGAGAAGAGAGACACACAATCCACGTTGCTTGAGGTCCAGTGTATACAATCCATGTTTAAACAATCAGTGACGGTTTGGGGTGCCATGTCATCTGCTGGTTCTACTTCGTGTGTGCTCCGCCCACCTACGGGCTTCACTAGTGGTTACCTCTCTCTGGCGCGAGCCAGACTTCTGAGAAAGATCAAAGCATTCACCGCGCCAATCATGCCAATGTACTGGCACAGCCTTAGGGGCTATATAAACCTCCTTGCCCAACGCTCTCCCTTCCTATCTCTCAGCCCTTCTGAGATCTTTAAAAGAGCGAAGATTATACGTAGTAGAAGAATGGATTGTGCCCGAGATTTGTCACCTACCGGTGTCGGGCGGTCTACCTGCTCCGCCTGCCTCGGCCTTCCCAGAGAGGAGTCTGAGCACCGCGCTGCTTATGGGACCTATTTCTCCATCTCGACCCGACCTGCAACCGCAAGCCATCGTGGTGTCCCCAGCCACTACCACACCTCAGCTGGATTGGGCAGCAAGTAGTGAGTACGGGGAGGCCCGTGGCGAGGACGCTGGCTCCACCTGTACTGGATTTTCCGCCCCTGACCTCCAGCCAGCTCATCGGTACCCGCTAGATGACCTGCCGCAGCTGTTTGCTTCTGCTGCGGTTCGAATAGAGACTCCGCTCCCGCCCCAGCCGCTTGAGACGTTTCCGGCGGACTGGAACGAGATCACCGGCGTCCCACCTGTTGAAGACGGGGTGAGGATGTGCCTGCTACCGTCATCTACCCCCTGGCCGAGCGGTAAGCCGGCTCTACCATCGGAGAGGGACAGGTTAACGGCGTCGCTGATAGATCGCTGCTACGCTAACGCCGCGCAGGTTGTGGCGTTGGCTAGCAATATGGCTTACCTGGCGGGCTCCTTGGACAAGCTCACGCATGAGCGATCTGTCCTCACGCCCGAGGAGATAGATGAGGTTCAGACCACAGCGGCTGTTCTCCGGAGGATGTCCCAAGCATTCGCCGTCGATGGGGGCCGCACCATGAGCGCGGCTCAGCTCGGCGCCAGACACATGTGGCTCGGCCTGTCTTCCCGAAGGAACAGGAGCAGTCGGTCTGTCGCTCTCCACCTCATCCTTGTTTGGTCCTGATATTCAGTCTCTTGTAGACCGACTAAAATCAGCCTCCTAAACATCCCAGCTGCTTGCTCTGCATCTCCAGCCGAGACGCCAGCGGCACGACTTGTGGCGCCGTTGTGCACACCGGCACCAGATGTCCGCGTCTCCCTTTGAGCGAGCTAGGGCCCGCCCCACCATTTCCGCTGCTGATCCTGTCCCCGCGTCTTATAGCGCAGGGTGGGAGAATGCCGGGGGAAGAGGAAGTTTTCAGCGTAATAGGGGCACTGGCTCCTCCCGCTCCCACAAGTCGTCCTTTAATGAGAAGCATGTCAATAAAGGCCGCAGGGCCCGTTACTTTTCATTAAAAGAGCACGCTTCTGGGTCATCCCTTCCGGCTCTTTATGATCCGCCCCCTTCCACCACGCCACGCAGACGGATTGTGCTTGGCTTAAGTGAGTCCGGCGCACCTACAGCAGTACAGGCCTCCCCTCGGTCCATTCCGAAATTGCACCACAATGCAAGAGTGAAGAGACTCTTTGAGGGCCATTGCCACTGTCCGGTTTGTGAGCTGTGTGCGAAGGACACCGCAGAAGGGAGGGGGTCGACGGGCAAACTGCATGGCTGATGTATTAACACGAGCTGTAGATAAGCTACATATATCTTGGCCATCTGATAAACAGAGCGCTCGTCCTAAAAGCAAATTAGACGAGCGTTTTCTGTCTTCTAAAACATCGCCTACATCACGGGGTCTCCCTTTTTTCCCTGATCTTCACAGTGAGCTGTCTAGATCGTGGAATAAGCCATATTCATCACGTCTTTTTAGTCCTCAAGTGCGCATTTATTCTGATATAAGAGGGCTGAAAGAAAATGGTTATGAAGCGATGCCCAGGGTGGAACAGACGCTCGCGAGCTATCTCTCCCCTGGTTCAGCGCCATATATTACAAACCCGACTTTGCCCACGAAGCCTTTAAAGATCACATCTAATTTAGTGGGTAAGGCTTACACAGAAGCAGGTCAGGCTGGAGCTTGCCTTCACTCAATGGCATTGCTTCAGGCTTACCAGGCTGAGCTGCTGGGGGAGTTAGATAACAGTGAGGGAGCCAGCCGTGACGAAATTCACGAACTTCGTCGGGCTACGGATTTATCTCTCAGGGCGACTAAAGAAACAGCACGTGCTATTGGTAGATCTATGGCAGCCTTAGTTTCTACAGAAAGAAACCTTTGGCTTAATCTTTCAGATATTAAGGATAAAGATAGGTCTTTTCTTTTAGACGCGCCCATTTCTCATGAAGGTCTGTTTGGTGATACTGTGAATGAAGTGGTGGAAAGATTTAAAGAAAATAAAAAGCAATCTGAAGCTTTTAAGAGTTTTCTCCCTCGCCGACCTCAGCCTGAGGCTGCTGGGCGTGCGAGGCAGCCCCAGCCATCATGCTCCTCATATCGTGCTTTTCAAAAAGAGAGTGTTGCGTCTCGCGCTCCTACTAAAAAATTACGGGGACCGAGCCAGCACTCGCAGCCAAAGCAATCTAAGCAGAAGCCGGATCTGAGGACCGTTCTTCTCGCTAAGAAAGCGTCGGCTCAGAAGAAAAGGGCCTGACGCCAAGTGGGTCAGACCTGTGAGGGCAGCTCCAATCGAGACGGTGCGGTGTACACCTCAGTATACGGTGCCCGTCTGGTCTCGGGGCTCTCACGGGGCCGTCCTGCCAACCCCGCCACCCTTGGTGCCTCAGGGTGCAGCGGTCTCCAGCGGGTCTCTGGCGCTGTGTCTCCCAGACGCCGCGTCGGGCTCGCTCCCTCTGAGGGGGGTTCAAGAGCAGTTAGCTCAGGTGGTTCCTGCGCTTCGGCTTCAGGTCCCCGAACTGGCTGTTCAAATTGCACCAGAGGCCAGCCTCGAGAGGCTGGTTCTCTTAGTAGAATGTCTGGCAGGATGGAAAAGTCTGCCGGATATATCTCACTGGGTCCTGCAGATAGTGGAGAAGGGTTACAGAATCCAGTTCGGTTCTTGTCCCCCACGCTACAACGGGGTGTTGGTCACAGTAGTGCATCCCGAGCAGGCTCTGGTCATGGAGCAAGAAGTGAAATCTCTTTTAGCAAAAAATACTATAGAGCAGGTGTATCCTCCCGACAGGGCGACGGGTTTTTACGGCCGTTATTTCATTGTTCCAAAGAAGGATGGAGGGCTGCGTCCCATTTTGGATCTTCGTCTGTTGAATCGTACAGTTCAGAAATTAAAATTCAAGATGCTGACACTCAAACAGATCGTGACTCAAATCAGATCCGAGGATTGGTTCGTCACAATAGACCTAAAAGATGCGTACTTCCATATCTCCATCCGCCCTCAGCACAGGAAGTTCCTAAGGTTTTCTTTCGGGGGCAAAGAATACCAGTATTGGGTACTTCCTTTCGGTCTAGCTTTCTCACCCCGCAAATTCACGAAATGCGTAGATGCAGCTCTGGCCCCGCTCAGGCTGCAGGGCATACATATTCTGAATTATCTGGACGACTGGTTAATTTTAGCAGAATCAGAACAGTTGGCAGTTCGGCATCGAGAGGTCGTCCTCGCTCATATGCAGAAGTTGGGTTTGAGGCTCAATACCAAGAAGAGCGTGTTATCTCCATTACAGAGGACCACTTTTCTTGGGGTGGTATGGGATTCGGTCACGATGCGAGCCACTCTTTCGCCCGCTCGTGTGGCCAACATCTTCACAGTCACAACGGAGTCACGCACTGTAAAACAGTTCGAGGGATTGTTGGGTCTCATGGCAGCAGCGTCCAATGTGATCCCCTTTGGCCTGTTGAGCATGAGACCTTTACAGTGGTGGCTCAGGACCAGAGGGTTCTCCCGAGGAAATCCGCCGTCTGATCAAGATCACGCGGCGGTGTCTCCGCGCCTTGGTCATATGGAGAGAACACTGGTTCCTGTCCCAGGGTCCGGTATTGGGAGCTCTTTGTCATCGGGTGACCATCTCGACAGATGCTTCCCTTACCGGCTGGGGAGCGGTAATGGAAGGCCGCTCAGCTCAGGGTCTGTGGGAGAGCCGTCATCACTCCTGGCACATCAACCGCCTGGAGATGATGGCTGTCTTCAAAGCCCTGAGGCACTTCCTGCCAGACCTGAGGGACCATCATGTGCTGGTCCGCACAGACAATACATCGGTGGTCTCTTACATCAACCGTCAGGGGGGTCTGCGCTCGCGCCCACTCTGCAAATTAGCGCACCAGATCCTCCTGTGGGAAATTATGCTCTCTGAGGGCAATGTATATACCAGGGACTCAGAATATTGGAGCAGACACCCTGTCGAGGCAGATGCTGAGGCCAGGGGAATGGAGGCTTCACCCCGAGGTGGTGGAGCTCATATGGGAATCGTATGGTCGAGCAGAAGTGGATCTGTTTGCGTCTCAGTACACGACGCACTGTCCACTATGGTTCTCCCTTTCTCATCCAGCCCCCTTGGGGTTGGACGCTATAGTACAGACGTGGCCGAGGCTACGTCTGTACGCCTTTCCCCTTGTGGCTCTGCTCCCAGGACTTCTGGAGAGACTCCGCCAGGACGGAGTAATTCTACTTCTCGTAGCTCCATACTGGCCGAGTCGAATCTGGTTTGCGGACCTGATTCATCTCCTCGACGGTCCTCCCTTGGAGATCCCGATCAGGAAAGACCTTCTATCTCAGGCCGGGGGCGCTATATCTCACCCCCGGCCAGAGATTTGGAAGCTGTGGGTGTGGCCTCTGAGGGGGCGCAACTCATACAGAGTGGTCTCTCAACTGAGGTTGTGGAGACCATTCTTAGCTCCAGAGCTCCAGCTACGAGGAAACTTTATAGACTCAAATGGAGGGTTTTTTCCTCTTGGTGTTACCAACATCAGTGTGACCACCTCCACTGCTCTGTTGGCTCAGTTCTTGAGTTTTTACAGGGCCGCTTCACTGCTGGTCTAGGTCCTTCCACCTTAAAAGTTTACGTGGCGGCCATATCGGCTTTCCACGCCCCAGTGGGTGGTGCATCTCTGGGCCGAGACCCTCTTATCTCTCGTTTCCTTCGTGGCACTTTGAGGCTGAGACCTGCAACTCGTAGAGTGCCGGCCTGGGACCTGGCTATAGTTTTAGAAGGCCTCTCTAGGGCTCCTTTGAACCCCTAGAGTTGGTTTCTGAGAAGTTTCTTTCATTTAAGACTACTTTTCTCCTGGCTATTTCGTCCCTTAAAAGAGTCGGAGACCTTCAGGCTCTCTCGGTTTCTCCCACCTGCCTTGAATTTGCACCTGGGATGGTCAAAGCATTTCTCTACCCTAAGCAGGGATACGTCCTAAGGTACCGACCGTGATTCCGAGACCTATTGTTCTGCAGGCTTTTTGTCCTCCCCGCTTGCATCATCGGACCAGGAAAAGTCTAACCTCTTGTGCCCGGTGCGAGCACTGGACACTTACGCTCATCGGACTTCTGTTTTTGGAAGTCCGATCAGCTGTTTGTTTGTTTGGTCACCTAAGATAGGTTTTCCTGCCACTAAACAGACACTTAGTAAGTGGATAGTTGAGGCTATCCTTCTTGCCTATGAGTATGCTGACCTACCGTGCCCTTTGGGGTCAGAGCTCATTCTACTAGGAGTATGGCGGCCTCTAGAGCCTTATTATCTGGGGCCCCTCTTCAGGATGTTTGTGATGCGGCAGGTTGGTCCTCGCCACTCACATTCGTCAGGTTTTATAGCCTAGACCTGGACGCTAATCCAGGGTCTCAGATTTTTAATTCTTGAGGCGTTGGGTGTTCGGGCTGACACTCAGGCACTTGTAAGATGGCGGCGTGGGTATTCTCGTTCCCAAAGCGTCATCGGACGCATCGTCTCTCCTCGGAGAGCGTCTGATTCGTCTGTAACCTCGGTTCCCGAGAAGGGAACGACGACGTCGTCTCCCGGCCATACTTCCTTCGGTCCTGTGATCGACTTGCTTCGGCACTGTCGAAGCTAACACCGGCTGTGCCAGGTGGGGTTTAAATCAATTCCTGGTTGTGACGTCACTCATGACGCTCACTCCCGCCATTGGACTAGTTGACATGGAGGCTTCAGACGCACTCACGCGGAAGGCGTTCCCAAAGCGTCATCGACGCATCGTCTCGTTCCCTTCTCAGGGAACCGAGGTTACAGACGTAACCGAGACGTTTTCATACACCTGTTTTTCTTTTTTCTTCCCCTTTTATAAATGTGAATATCCTATTGCATTCCATTATAACTTGTAAGTAATTTTACATAATAACCTTCGTGAGTCAATGGTTTCTGTAAGCCTAGTAGCAATAAAGCACAACTCTAACTAGCAGTGTGTTTGGTGAAATGGTAGGGTTGCTGCTAAAAGTAAAGTTTTGACCTAATGATTGTGAGTTTGCGATTTGTACAGAATACCTTTATACTGTATAGGCCTATTCGTTGGTCCTGTAGGCACAGCACAACTGTTTTGTTGGCCTGCACTGTGATTATACCTTTCGGAGAAATGAAAACAAATCATCCAAAGAAATCATTTAATACAATCAGCTGGTTAAAGGAGCCACATGCATCCATGGCCCTCAAAAACTGTTGTCCCATGCTTGCAACACTAAAACACAAACAAAGTTCAATTAATAGAAATGTTCACTTTAGGGTAATAAAATGTGGAAATTATATTAGAAACTGTTATAAGAATTCTATATGTCCAAAAGAATTCTATATCCTTATATTATCCAGAGAGACACGGAGACAGATTATATTATAAAAAGCGAAAGGCCAGGTTTTATTCCTTGCAAGGAGAAGCAAAGTACACAGATATATCAAAGCTACATAGTGCGTTTTGCTTCCAGAGGTAAGCAAAACATTACATTTTATATCACGGAGTGGGGCTGTCAGTGGGAGGTGTATCTTGCATACACCCTCCCCTCAAGGCCCCAGCTCCAGGCTCCAGGTGCAGAAGTCCTCCGGCAAGCCATGTCTTTAGTTATGTCTACACCATGCTTGGAATAACATGGAGGACATAACATGATTTGACATGACCTGTAGAGAACTATGAGCACCAACTAACTATAAACAATATACACAATTATAAGAATAAAATTCTTATAACAGAAACTGATTAAAAAATCTTACCAATGATGCAGAAAGTAAGATAGTATATTATATTGAATTTGTTGCAGGTCACTTAAATTAGCGGCATAAATATTGGGCGCCCCACAGTTTGCCACCCAGTCTCCAATTTTTTATTTAGTGGCAAGCATTTCCTCTTCATTTTGGCATCTTTTAAGCTGAAAAGATACTAATAAAAACTCAGTTCTCAGACTATTGAAAATTTTAAAGCTATTGAGTCCTGTTTCCCTGTTTATTTACCTGATTTATTTACTTCCCTGATGTTTTCCCTGACCTCCAAGTCAACAAAAATGTCAACCACAACTTGACTCAAGTCAGGTTTTTGGCCACAAAGCAAATGCAGCACGTTTGCGAGTTTCACCAACACCTTCAGGAGCTGCGCCTGGATGATGGCAACTTTCAGAAGTATTTCCCACTGAGCTGGCCCCAGTTCAATGACCTGTTGTCCTGTGGCTCACTGGCATCAAAAGTCAGCTCTGTCGTGACAATATACATACATAACACCCATTACACCCATCACAAACAACACATATCCCTTGTGTGGCTTCACTTGTCCACACTCCTCCTGTCTCTGAATGCCCTGCTGCTGCTTCTGTCTTGCCCTGGTCCTCGGGGTGGTCGTAATCCTCGGACCCCCTCTCCACAGTCCAGCTCATCTCTCGTGAGGAGACTAGGGGTCGAGAAAAGACAGAACCGTAGAGCACTTTTTTCCTAAACCTGCTGCTAACCCACTCCTTTTCAGTCTACTGTCTCCTCTCCTTTAAATACATGTTCCTCAGGCACTTCCACTTGTTTCTGTACACTTTATCTGAATAAACACAAACTCATCAGTGAAAAACTAGTTGTAAAGTACGGCAAATTAGCTAAGGCTTTAGCTAGATTGTTGGCTCAATATATACAACTTGAATGAATTAAAAGTTATTTTTTGCAACTTAGTTTCCGACCTTCTTGTCCACTTTCCTTCAAGCAATATCCTTTTATTCCTGGTTCTGTTCTCCGGGTATCCACAGGCTGCCCTAATAACTTTGTCCTCCATTGTTGTTTTGAATATCTGCTGCTATAGTACTCCTCTGCATTTTAATATGTAACCACGTATGGGCCATAACTGCGTCACTACTAGAGCAAGCTCCTGATTAGTTAACGCATAAATATTTGCCAAAGTTCAGATTTTTCAACTCGCACAAATTGTATCATTCGAGCTGCAGGATTTCTACACACATCTAATCACGTCTTTGCATTGACTTAACATGTAAATCACTTGCGATTAACGAATCATTTGCATTTAAAAAATGGAAGGAGTGAGGATCTGCCATTGCTGTCCGCTGTCTAAAGGTGTGTCCGAAGAGGAAGGAACACGGACCTGCCACCACTACCATAGAGACCAGTGCAGTGTATTTTAACTTACCTGAGCCTGGTACTGTTTTTATCCTCTACATGGATTTTTAGCCTTATTTATTTAACCATCCACTGAGCGTCCATTGATTTTAAGCCCTTTTATTGTAATAAATTGTATTGTAAATTGCTACTCTTCTTGTCCTCCTTGGGTTTTGCAACCACCCGATCAGCTCCATTTGGTTCTGCAATAGCTTTATCTGGTTCAATACCATCACAGTCACAAGCTAACTCCCATAGATAAACACCCTTACATATACAGTACATTTAATAATTAAATTAATTTACAGTAATTTACATTAGAAATCAGTTCTCTAAAATGTTTTGAAATTGTGTCCATATTTCATTGTAGTCAAGATTTGTTTTTTCAGGGGTTGAGTTATCTGTAAGAAGGTGTAGCCAAATTATAAATGTATACTCAGTTGGGCTCATAAGTTTACATACACGGTCATTTGGGTAGTTTCTGTTGTCATTATGATTTAAAAAGAGTAAGTAAGTAAGTAAATTTTATTTATATAGCGCTGTCACAGATATAAATCACAAAGTGCTTTACAAAGTGCAATTTTAATAAAAGAAAAATAAAACTATAAGAATAAAAATTTAAACCACAAAATAGTGAAAACTCTAAAAGCCCAATCAAGTAAAAGCTTGTTTAAATAAAAGTTTCTTCAACTGCTTTCTAAGAGAATCAACAGAAACATCCACTCGCAGTGACAGGGGCAGGGCGTTCCAGAGTCTGAGGACGACTGTTTGGTAGGACCTCTCTCCTCGAGTTTTAAAACGGGTTTTGGGGACCGTTAGAAGAATTTGACCAGAAGACCGAAGAGCGCGGGAGGAGGAGTAAGGGGTCAGCAGGTCAGTGATGTACTGGGGGGCCTGTCCATGCAGAGCTCTAAAAGTCAAGACTAAAATTTTAAAATCAATTCTGAATTTGACTGGAAGCCAATGTAATGAGGATAAAACCGGGGAAATGTGAGCACTTCTGTTGGTTCCAGTTAAAAGCCTGGCTGCAGCATTTTGCACCATTTGTAGTCGACTCAGAGACAATCTGTTCAAAGTAAAAAGAGAATTACAATAATTAAGACGAGAAGAAATACAAGCATGAATAATCATCTCCAAGTCAGCCCAATTTAGAAATGTTTCTCAAATGATAAAAACAGTTTTTGACCAACTGTCTAGAACAGCGGTTCCCAAACTTTTTTTCCTGCGCACCCCCTTCCACTTTAAGAGGACGAATGACAGACACAGGCTCAGTAACAGAAAGCACGTTTATTTCCAGCCGCGTAAAGAAACATTGCAGCAAAGACCTATTAAATGACCGTGGAGCTAGCATCATTATCATCATAACACAACAGTTATGTAAATAAGAACGACAGTACATTTTATTAAATTGCAATGACGTTACAAACGATCCACAACATTAAAGACAATAAGCTCCGAAATAGATAAAATAAATAAAAACGAGGATCAATCTGAAACTTTTCAAGTGCGAAAATAAAATTAGCCTACACACGAACCACAACATAATTAAGTAACAAAGAGTATAGGCTCAAACATAAAATAAATTAAAAGAGGATAAAAGAGGATCCATCTGTTACTTTTCAAGTCCGGCACAAAAGTCGCTCAGCCTGCAGCGAGAGAGAGGGGGCTGGGGGAGAGACTGGGAGCAGAATGTTTTAGTATTCCCAGTAAGCCTATATGTGTAGCAATAATATCAAATACTTACCCATATTAATGCGACGGGTGGACTAGCATCTTGGCACAAAGCTCTTCGAAGTTTGGTGCAATGGAAGAAGAAGAAGAAGAAGTTTTATTTATATAGCGCCTTTCCGTAGCTCAAGGTCGCTTTACATTTCACAAATACAGTACAGACAAACATTTAGATACACATCACATGAAACATATAGTTGTAATTACCCAAAATGTTTGTTAAATAGATATGTTTTTAACTGAGACTTGAATGCAACCACAGATGAGATGTTTCGTAAAGTAAGAGGTAGCGCGTTCCAAAGTTGAGGAGCATTTACACTAAAAGACCTTCCACCAACAGTAGACAGACGGAAACGTGGGGTGGATAACAGACTGAGTTCGGCTGATCTAAGGGACCGGACAGGGCGGTAAGGGAGAGTAGGTCAGACAAATATTGGGAGCAAGACCATTTAATGCTTTAAATGTTAGAAGCAGTACTTTAAAATGTATACGTGATGCTACAGGTAGCCAGTGAAGGTCATGAAGCAGAGGAGTAATGTGAGCAGAGCGCCTAGTGGAGGTTAGAACTCTTGCTGCTGAGTTTTGAACATACTGTAGTCTGGCGATGAGTTTTGGAAGACCAAGAAATAAGGCATTGCAATAGTCCAGGCGTGAAGTGATTAATCGTGGACTAAGGTTTCAGTGTCAGCAATAGTGAGAGAAGATCGAGACGGGCAATATTACGAAGATGGAAAAAGGAGTTTTTAACAATAGAAGAAATGTGAGGGCCAAAAGATAGATTTGAATCGAATAGAACACCAAGGTTACGGATCAGTGACGAAGGCTTAATGTGAGTTCCATGAACATCAAAAGTCTGGTTCATAGTTTTGACTGTGGCATTAGAACCAATCAGGATTATCTCAGTTTTTATCATTCAATTTAAGGAAATTTCGGGACATCCAATACTTAATGTCCCTGATACATGCTGTGAGTGAGTCAGGCAGAGATGGAGCGTTGGAACTGGTGGTGAGATAAATTTGAATATCATCTGCATAGCAGTGGAACTGAAGTCCATGCTTGCGTATGATGTCACCGAGTGGATATATGTAGATGATAAATAGTAGTGGGCCAAGAACCGAACCTTGAGGGACACCCTGTGTGAGTGGAGCAGTAGCAGATCTAAACCCTTGTATAGTGATATAATATTTTCTGTCTCTAATGTAGGAAATGAGCCAGGAAAGTGCAGAGCCAGTGATGCCAATGTCAGAGAGCCTAGAGATCATTATTTCATGGCAGACTGTGTCAAAAGCAGCGCTTAAATCAAGAAGCAGCAAGATGTTTGTCAGCCCTGCATCCATGGACAAAAGAATGTCATTAACCACCCGGAGAAGAGCCGTTTCAGTGCTGTGTGCTGGGCGAAAACCAGACTGAAAAGGTTCAAGAAGGCCATTTATATCCAGATATGACCGCAGTTGTGAAACAACAACCCCTTTCAAGGATTTTGCTTATGACTGGTAGGTTGGATATTGGTCTGTAATTGTCCATGTTTAGGTGGTCTAGGCCTGTTTTTTTAAGAATCGGCGTCACCGCAGCCATTTTTAAATCTGCTGGAACAACGCGGACGCCAGACTACAGTTGATCATATGTGTTATGAAGGGTGCAACCTCAGGGACACATAACTTAAGCAAGACAGTAGGTATAGGGTCAAGTTGGCAGGATGTGGAACTTAACTTCGCAATTAAGTCGAAACATGGCACTTTGAGTAGTTAGAGTAAAAGCAGAGAGAGAGTTTGTAGAATGAGCTGAATTAGCAAACATTAGGTGAAAATCTGAGTCAGGTGCATGAGGAGTGTTTTTGGCAATGGATGCAGTGATTGTCTGTAGTTTGTCAGAGAAGAATTTTGAAAAACTATTTACAAGCCCCACAGAACCCGATATAGCCAGTTGTGGTGGATTTGTGAGTCTGCTAACCATAGCAAAGAGCGACTTGGGCCTGCACTTGGAATTCCTAATGGTAGAGGTAAAATAAGAGGATTTTGCATGGTTGAGGGCAGGTACTTGTGCCAGTGTTCTTTAAGCGCCAACGAGTGTACAATAAGCCCAGTTTTCCTGTATAGCCTTTCTAGGCGGCGTCCCTCAGTTTTTATTGTTCGTAGTTCAGGAGTGAACCAGGGTGCAGCACGAGTAGATGGAACCAGTCTAGTTTTTACAGGAGCATGCATCTCAAGTATTTGAGACAAAGCATTATTGTAAATACAGCAGATTTCTGAAGGACAGTTAGATAGTAGGCATTTTGACAAGATAGAAGCCCTTATTGAGTCAGAGAGAGAAGATGGATTAACAGAATTGATTTTACGATAAGTCAGCATTTTCTTCAGAGGCGGTATAGGTATTGGAAAACTACAACTGAAGTTTATGATTTTATGATCTGAAAAAGCAAAATCAGAGCCACTAACAAAAATATTATTTAAGCCAGATGTACATATGAGATCCAGTATATGGCCCTTGGAGTGAGTAGCAAAAGTTACATGTTGGGTTAGGTTAAAGCAGTCCAGGACAGACGTCAGTTCATTGCATTGAACAGTGTTTTCATGTAAATTAAAATCACCAAGCAGAATAACAGATGAATAAGTACCACAAACAAGGGTTAGTAATGCACTGATCTCAGAGAAGAAATCAGACAACAGATCAGCATGAGATTTTGGAGGTCGATAAATCAAGATTACAGCCAGTGAGGATTTGCCAGATATTTTCAGCGCGAGATATTCAAATGCTGTAACGTCATGCAACTCCATCTTTGAAATCTTAATAGTCTCACGGCAAACTACAGCCAGCCCACCACCTCGACGATGAAGACGTGGCTGAGCAAAGTAGATGTATCCAGTGGGAGTTAAGAGATTCAGGTTGAGAAGGAATGGAAGACAGTTTAAGCCTCACTTCCTTCTCAACAACATCCAGTCTTTGCCGATGTTTAGTTTTAACTGCGGCCATAGCAGAGAAACCAGCCTCGCAGAGATAAGTTGTGGCGAAGGGCATCAAAACTCTCAAGGCTCGCTTTGCCAAGACTGTGTAAATTATAGTTTTTTTATTCAAAATAAAAGCGATTACAAAGGAAATGTTTAATGTTCAAGTTTTTTTATTGTATGCCCATTACATTTTTCCTCTCGCGCACCCCCTGGTAGCAGCTTGCGCACCCCTGGGGGTGCGCGTACCACACTTTGGGAATCCCTGGTCTAGAATAACTGTCCAGAGACATAGATTGGTCAAACAGAACACCAAGGTTTCTGAGGCTCGACTGGACGGAAGAACCCAGGGAACCAAGGTGTTGTTTGATTTGAGGTATTTTTTGGTCTGGTGCAAAGATTAAAGTTTCAGTCTTTTTTGTATTCAGCTGTAGGTAGTTATACCACTTCTTTAAGCAGGACAAGCAGTCCAACAAATCAGTAAGTTTATGAAACTCAGAGTCTTTAAAAGAACAGTACAACTGAATGTCATCAGCATAAAAGTGATAAGACACATTTTTAAAACCGTGAATTATTTCACCAAGAGGGCATATGTACAATAAAAACAAAAGAGGACCTAGCACTGAGCCCTGAGTAACTCCATATAACAGAGAGGTCATTTCAGACAGAATATTGTTAATAAAGACACAAAATGATCCGTCACTCAGGTAAGAGGAAAACCCCTTTAGAACTGATCCAGAGAAACCTGTTTCAAATCGCAGACGCTTTATCAAGACATTATGGTCCAGAGTATCAAAAGCAGACGATAAATCCAGTAGGATCAAGACAGAGTACTGCTCAGAGTCAGCCGCCATCATAATGTTACTTGATATCTTCAGCAGGGCAGTCTCAGTTGAATGACATTTTCGGAAGCCTGACTGAAATTTATCTATAAAATTATTTTCATCAAGAAACGCAGTCAGCTGCTCCACCACCACTCTCTCCAGGATTTTAGATAAAAAAGGCAAGTTAGGCCTGTAGTTGTTTGGTTCAAAAGAATCCAAATTGGGCATCTTCAGAATGGGGCTGACGACTGCTTGTTTAAAAGAGCTGGGTACAGAACCAGTTAAAAGAGAAAGGTTGATCAGTTTAACAACATATGGATCAACTAAATCAAATACATTTAAAAGCAGCGAAGTTGGCATTACATCTAGAGGGCTTGATGATGGTTTCACCTTTTTTAGTAGACCCTTAATATCCTCTTCAGTGACAGGTGAGAAGGTGGACCAAGAGCACTGAGGAGATAAACCCCAAGATGTGTTGACAGAGTATTGGTTTAAAGAGGCTCTTATATCATGTTCCTTATTCATTCATTAAAGGAATGTAAAAACCTGTTGCAGTCAGATTTTGAGAGGACTGGCAAATGAGGAGCTAAAGGAGAGACAATATTTGATATTGTGTCAAACAGGACTTTAGGATTTTTCTTGTTTAGAACAACAAGATTAGAGAAATAGGCAGATCTGGCCTGTTTTATTATATAATTTAGTGACATGATGAGCTCCTTCAAGTGCAGTCTGTGGAGTAAACACAAAGAGTAAACACAATTGTTTGACAATAAATGGCTTCACCCAACCACTAACTATGAGTAAAAGAAAGGTTTCTGTTATCATTTATATTCTCTGAAAAATGGCCAATCACAAATTTGTGAAAAATATAGTAAATGAAATGCCAAAAAATAGAATAGTGACCAAGTGTAGACCACTGTTTTGTAGCCCATCTGCCCCCGGCTTGATCCACGTTCAACAGGGAGCCTCTAACAGCTACAGCCTGGCCCAGCTGCCTTATTAAAACCTCCAGGCAGAGAGTGTGGCTTGTCTTGCCTGACTCAGTGCTCTGTAAACCTGAATTAGATGGCATTACTAAAGTGATGCAAGGAAACCTTTTGCCTTATCCTGCTTTAGTTTTTACTAGGGATGCACCGATACCGATACTGGTATCGGGTATCGGCCTCGATACCACATTTTCGAAAGTACTCGTACTCGTTAAAAGTCCCCCGATACCGGGGTCGATACCACGGTCTGAGAAATGTCTATGTTTGAGCGGCGTGTAAGGGGTTAATCACAGGCGTCGAGTGCCCGCCCCCAGGCCCCGGCTGCAGCTCAGAGCGGGGAGAACGAAGGAAAGACGAGACATGTCAGCCGTGTGGAACTATTTCAAAGTGAATGAAGACAAAACAAAACAAAGGCGGACTGCAAATTGTGCTCAGCTAAATTGTCCAGAGGAGGCTCAAAAGGTAGCGCATTTAACACAAGTAATTTAATCAACACCTAAAATCCCAACACGACAACGAGTATAAAGACTTTACCCACGCTTTTAAACCAACACAACCCACACTGAGCAAACTCTTGCAAGACGAGAGAAAATGTCCAGAGACAATCCACGTGCTGTGAAAATAACACAGGCAATCGTCGAGTACATTGCATTGAGTGACCAGCCACTTTCGGAGGTAGACAATGTGGGATTCATGCGTCCATGTTCTGGAGCCCAGATATGATCTCCCAAGCCGCCGCTACATGACTGACACGGAGCTGCCTAAACTACACGAGTCCGACTCCGTGAAAAAACACATCCACAGCCTACTGCAAGCCTCCTCTTCGTTTAGTTTCACCACGGATATTTGGAAAAGCAGTGTTTGCCCCGTGCCTTGTTTTTTTGTTAAATTATATGACTAAAGCTGTTACCTGTAAATTTAAATCATGTTTTTTTTATTAAGTACTCGGTATCGGTATCGGCGAGTACTGAAATGCAAGTACTCGTACTCGTACTCGTTTTCCAAAAAAGTGGTATCGGTGCATCCCTAGTTTTTACACAAGCTAAAACTAAACAAGTTAAGCTCTGTTAACATAGTGTTAATGTTTCAGAGACAGAGGCCAAAAATAAATTAAAAAAAGAACAGGCGTTAATTCTTAATGTGAAGCCACAAAAAAGTTAGTTATAATTATAAGCAATTCAAAGTGCTTTAGAAAAGAAGAGAGACAGGTTTTAAACACAAATACAACAATTATCAATAAAATAAATTGAAATAAAATAATTCAATCAAAGCAAAACTAAAACAGAAGAGTGCAGATAAAATACCTTTACTTATCTGCTCGGTTAAACTCTTCTGGAGGACTGTTCCAGATTTTAGCTTCGTGTTTAGTCCTGACCTTGGGCACCAGTAGGAGACCTGTCCCTGAGGTCCTCAAAGTCCGAGATGGTTCATATGGGCCTAACATGTCAGAGATGCACTTTGGCGTTGGGCCATGGAGAGCCATATCTACCAGCAGAGCTGCTTTAAACTATCCTCTGAGAGACAGGAAGTGTAGAGACCTGAGAACAGAACTAATGGTCATATTTTCTGGTCCCAGTCAGGACTCAAGCTGCAGCGTTCTGTTTGTACTGCAGCTGTCTTACAGCTTGCTTAGTGAGTCCAGGGAGCAGACCGTTGCAGTAGTCTAACCTGCAAGAGATGAATGCATGAATAAGTCTATCTAAGTCTGCTTTAGACACAATAGTAAATGGTAGAAGTAGTAGAACAGATATAAATGGTAAAAAACTGTTGATGTTATTGCTTTAATGTGGCTGTTAAAGTCCAAGTCCATTAATACCCACAAATTTCTAACTAGATTTTTAGGTTTTAGAAAAAGTGACTTGAGGTGACTGCAGATGCTTTCCTTTTGTGTGTGTGGGACAAAAATAATGACTATTAAAAATAATGACTATATATTGTTATCGTGATTTAACTGGCCCAGAGAGAGCATGTAAAGATTGAACAAAAGGGGTCCCAGGATGGACCCCTGCCTGCACCTTTATAAGAGCCGTCTCAGTGATGGGGCCTAAAACCTGAATGAAAAGAATCAAAACAGTTGTTTAAAACATTATTAATGTTATTATCATAACATTATTAGGCCCGAGCCGGTGATGACCGGGAGGTTTTTTTGATCTTTATTGTGACCAAATGACCCTAAATTTGACCCAGTGAACATGCACAAAAAGTCATTTTTATTGGTCCCAGACTTCAAGCTCGGCGAAAATGTTATGTTTTTGAAGTCGCCGAAAAAAAAAAACGAAAAATGACTCAGTGGCGACCCCTAGAAAAGTCAAAATACATCGGGCCTATGGAAAGTGAAAGTAACGTTATTCCAATGTAGAAAAATGAAACTTGGTACATCCATAGGACACCTCAGGGCAAACAGAAAAGTCAATGACAGCCACACCCTAAACTCAACAGGAAGTCCGCCATGTGGGGTGAAACGCATGGCCACTAAAATCGCACTTGCGCAAAAGATGCAAATCATTGTGTTTTAATCTAAATGGCCCCACATTTGGTAAGTATAATCTAGACACGTGTGCCAACCAAAGTTGTGCCTTTGTTTATGATATCTTATCGGGTATGGGTGTGGCAAGCCTGTAACGAGGTGGCCATTTTTATGAAAATAAAACGTCTCTTAACTCTCAAACGCCTTCTCGGATCGAGTTGGACCCAAAAAGGCGTTTGTGCACATTCATGACCTGAACACAAAGATATGTAAATAAAAGGGTTATCTTTAGAAATGGCTCTCCAGCGCCCCTACAAACTTATAATGGGACCCAAGAATTTAGTTTGTCATAGAGACATAAAATTTGGTACACATCTCTTATGTCATGACGAGCATAAAAGCCAATGACAACCACCCCCTATCTATAAATGTGTTGCCATAGCAACGTCCCAAAAATGTGGAAAAAGTCAATGGGAAGTGAAATTTTTAGTTTGTTGTAGGCAAATGAAACTTGGTACACACATCCACCATGGGCTTATGAACAAAAAGCCAATGGGGACCACACCCTATCACACACAGGAAGGCGGCCATTTTGAATTGAAAATGTGAACCGACTTAAAATACACCTCTTTTTAAAAGTACACAGACAATAGCTGCTTCATTCCACAGACACCAAACTTGGGCAAAATGAGCTAAACACATGTATGTAAAGAGACAAGTGTTTTTCTAGACTTTTTGCTCGAGTTATATTTTTTTATTATAATTCGGTATATATTTTTTATTATAATTTTTCTGCAAAATGATCCTCAATTTAACCCAGTAAACGAACAACTAAAAGTCATTTTTATTGGTCCCAGACTTCAAGCCCGGCAAAAATGTATGTATTTGAAGTCCAAAAAAAAATACGAAAAATGACTCAGTGGCGGCCCCTAGAAAAGTCAAAATACATTGGGCCTATGGAAAGTGAAAGTAACTTTTTCCAACGTAGAAAAATTAAACTTGGTATATCCATAGGACACCTCAGGGCAAACAGAAAAGTCAAAGACAGTCACACCCTAAACTTAACAGGAAGTCCGCCATGTGGGGTGAAAGCGCGCCACTAAATTCGCACTTGCGCGCAGAAAGATGCAAATCATTGTGTTTTAATCTAAATGGCCCCAAATTTGGTGAGTATCATCTAGACATGTGCCAACCAAAGTTGTGACTTTGTTGTTGATATCTTATCGGGTATGGGTGTGGCAAGCCTGTAACGAGGTGGCCATTTTTGTGAAAATAAAACGCGTCTCTTAACTCTCAAACGCCTTCTCGGATCGAGTTGGACCCAAAAAGGCGGTTGTGCACATTCATGACCTGAACACAAAGATATGTAAATAAAAGGGTTATCTTTAGAAATGGCTCTCAGCGCCCCTACAAACTTGGGCAAAATGAGCTAAACATATGTATGTAAAATAGACAAGCGTTTTTCTAGACTTTTTTGCTCGAGTTATATTTAGGCCCGAGCCGGTGATGACCGGGAGGGCCTATTGTTTTGCTCGGATTTTTTTTTTTTTTTTTTTTTAATTTTTTATTATTATTTTTATTTTCTTTTCCACCTATGATCCTAAATTTGACCCAGTGAACATGCACGAAAAGTCATTTTATTGGTCCCAGACTTCAAGCTCGGCGAAAAATTTATGTATTTGAAGTCAAGTCAAAAAAATACTAAAAATGACTCAGTGGCGACTACAAAATCAAAATACATTGGGCCTATGGAAAGTGAAAGTAACTTTTTCCAACGTAGAAAAATGAAACTTAGTATATCCATAGGACACCTCAGGGCAAACAGAAAAGTCAATGACAGTCACACCCTAAACTTAACAGGAAGTCCGCCATGTGGGGTGAAACGCTGCCACTAAAATCGCACTTGCGCAGAAAGATGCAAATCATTGTGTTTTAATCTAAATGGCCCCAAATTTGGTTAGTATCATCTAGACACGTGTGCCAACCGAAGTTGTGACTTTGTTTTGATATCTTATCGGGTATGGGTGTGGCAAGCCTGTAACGAGGTGGCCATTTTTGTGAAAATAAACGTCTCTTAACTCTCAAACGCCTTCTCGGATCGAGTTGGACCCAAAAAGGCGTTTGTGCACATTCATGACCTGAACAAAAAATATGTAAATAAAAGGGTTATCTTTAGAAATGGCTCTCCAGCGCCCCTACAAACTTATAATGGACCTAAGAATTTAGTTTGTCATAGAGACATAAAATTTTGTACACACATCTCTTATGTCATGACGAGCATAAAAGCCAATGACAACCACCCCTATCTATAAATGTGTTGCCATAGCAACGTCCCAAAAATGTGAAAAAGTCAATGGGAAGTGAAATTTTTAGTTTGTTGTAGGCAAATAAAACTTGGTACACACATCCACCATGGGCTTATGAACAAAAAGCCAATGGGGACCACACCCTATCACACACAGGAAGGCGGCCATTTTGAATTGAAAATGTGAACCGACTTAAAATACACCTCTTTTTAAAAGTACACAGAAAAAGCTGCTTCATTCCACAGACACCAAACTTGGGCAAAATGAGCTAAACACATGTATGTAAAAGAGACAAGTGTTTTTCTAGACTTTTTGCTCGAGTTATATTTTTTATTATAATTCGGTATATATTTTTTATTATAATTTTTCTGCAAAATGATCCTCAATTTAACCCAGTAAACGAACAACTAAAAGTCATTTTTATTGGTCCCAGACTTCAAGCCCGCAAAAATTTATGTATTTGAAGTCCCCGAAAAAAATAAAAATGACTCAGTGGCCCCTAGAAAAGTCAAAATACATTGGGCCTATGGAAAGTGAAAGTAACTTTTTCCAACGTAGAAAAATTAAACTTGGTATATCCATAGGACACCTCAGGGCAAACAGAAAAGTCAATGACAGTCACACCCTAAACTTAACAGGAAGTCCGCCATGTGGGGTGAAAGGCGCTGCCACTAAATTCGCACTTGCAGAAAGATGCAAATCATTGTGTTTTAATCTAAATGGCCCCAAATTTGGTGAGTATCATCTAGACACATGCGCCAACCAAAGTTGTGACTTTGTTGTTGATATCTTATCGGGTATGGGTGTGGCATAACGAGGTGGCCATTTTTGTGAAAATAAAACGCGTCTCTTAACTCTCAAACGGCTTCTCGGATCGAGTTGGACCCAAAAAGGCGTTTGTGCACATTCATGACCTGAACACAAAAATATGTAAATAAAAGGGTTATCTTTAGAAATGGCTCTCCAGCGCCCCTACAAACTTATAATGGGACCCAAGAATTTAGTTTGTCATAGAGACATAAAATTAGGTACACACATCTCTTATGTCATGACGAGCCATGACAACCACCCCCTATCTATAAATGTGTTGCCATAGCAACGTCCCAAATATTTGGAAAAAGTCAATGGGAAGTGAAAATTTTAGTTTGTCGTAGGCAAATGAAACTTGGTACACACATCCAGCATGGGCTTATGAACAAAAGCCAATGGGGACCACACCCTATCACACACGGGAAGGCGGCCATTTTGAATTGAAAATGTGAACCGACTTAAAATACACCTCTTTTTTAAAAGAACTCAGAAAATAGCTGCTTCATTCCACAGACACCAAACTTGGGCAAAATGAGCTAAACACATGTATGTAAAAGAGACAAGTGTTTTTCTAGACTTTTTTGCTCGAGTTATATTTTATTTTATTATAATTTGGTATATTTTTTTTTATTATAATTTTTCTGCAAAATGATCCTCAATTTGACCCAGTAAACGTGCAACTAAAAGTCATTTTTATGGGTCCCAGACTTCAAGCTCGGCGAAAAATTTATGTATTTGAAGTCGCTAAAAAAATATGAAAATGACTCAGTGGCGACCCCTACAAAAGTCGAAATAAATTGGGCCTATGGAAAGTGAAAGTAACTTTTTCCAACGTACAAAAATGAAACTTGGTACATCCATAGGACACCTCAGGGCGAACAGAAAAATGTATTACAGCCATATCGTAAACTCAACAGGAAATCTACTATGTTGGGTGTATGCGTGACCACCTAAATTGCACCCCTTGTGTCTAAAGGCTTTTCATCTAAACAGCTCCAAATTTGGTGAGTATCATCTAGACACGTGTGCCAAAAAAATTATCAATTTGTTTTTGATAGATTTGTGGCTGTGGTCGTAATGAGTCTGTGAAGAGGCAGCCATTTCTTTGGGAAATAAATGCCATTTCCCAATTGCCAGGATCCTTCCTTTAGAGGAGGCCCTCCAGAGCCAAGGCTAGAGTCTTAGAAAACTCCTCAGAATCATTTGGAACTTGTAACCTTGTACTTTTAGACAAGTTATATTTACATTTTGTCTTTTTAAACAGGGGGGTGCAGCGATTCCTGAGTCATCTCAAATCTCCAGCCAGTACTTTGTTTTTCTCGCCTTAGCCCAAGCATAATCTATTATTTTCAAAGGTTCAGACAGCTCCCAGGAAAACCAAAGATTGTGGAGACCTTTAACTCTAAAGTTAGGTTACAAGGTGGTGTAGCAGGCCCAAGCAGTAGCACAGGCCCGGTTATTTGACATTACCGTGAAGTTTACGCTTTAAAGCACGAAATGAAATCCTCCGAGTGCATGTGTCCCCGCGGTCTCAAGGGAGGCGAGGGCCTTTATCGCCGCTTGCGGCTTTAATTTTTTTATTATAATTTGGTATATATTTTTTATTTAATTTTTTTTGCAAAATTATCCTCAATTTGACCCAGTAAACGTGCAACTAAAAGTCATTGTTATTGGTCCCAGACTTCAAGCCCAGCGAAAAATTTATGTATTTGATGTCCCCGAAAAAAAATACGAAAAATGACTCAGTGGCGACCCCTAGAAAAGTCAAAATACATTGGTTCTATGGAAAATGAAAGTCAATTTTTCCAATGTAGAAATACAAAACTTGGTACATACATAGGACACCTCAGGGCAAATAGAAAAGTTTATTACAGCCATACCGTAAACTCAACAGAAAATCTACTATGTTGGGTGGAATGCGTGACCACCTAAATCGCACCCCTTCTGTCTAAAGGCTTTTCATCTAAACAGCTCCAAATTTGGTGAGTATCATCTAGACACGTGTGCAAAAAAAAGTTATCAATTTGTTTTTTGATACATTTGTGGCTGTGGTCGTAATGAGTCTGTGAAGAGGCAACTATTGGGAAATAAATGCCATTTCCCAATTGCCAGGATCCTTCCTTTAGAGGAGGCCCCTCCAGTGCCACGGCTAGAGTCTTAGAAAACTCCTCAGAATCCTTTTACCGTGAAGTTTACGCTTTAAAGCACGAAATGCACTCCTCCGAGTGCATGTGTCCCCGCGGTCTCAAGAGAGGCGAGGGCCTTTATCGCCGCTTGCGGCTTTAATTATTATTATTATTATTAATGTTATTATACATTAACATTACTGTAACTTACTGTAGTGAGCTGTTAACTAAGTGAGTGAGCTGTGGTAACAAACTGCTCAGCACAGACTTTAGAAATCTAATGGGTAACTTGTCAAGGCAGCAAGTGGAAGAACTCAGACTGGAGATAGTCTCTTGATAGTCTGGTTGAACACAATCATCATTTCTTTGTAAATCTCATAATGAACCTGGAGCTTTGTTTTGCGTCATTCTCGTTCGACCCTCCGACATTCCCTTTTCTGTGCCCTGACTGAGTCCTCATTTCTTCATGGCGCCCTCAGTCTATTTTGAACCATTTTAACCTCAACAGGAGCAATATCATCCAGAAAATATAGAACATTAGAAGTGTATAATAGAACATAGAACATGTTTTCAGAAGTTGTCCTCTCTTTAAACTGTGCCTCTGTGCTGTCATGTATGTTTCTCCTTCGGACAACAGCAGGCCCCACAGCTGTTGAGGGAGAAACAGACAGGTCAAAGAAGACACAGAAATGATCAGACAGGGCAACATTGAGCACGCTGACATTTGGAATATTAACCCCCTTAGTAACGATCAGGTCCAACCCAGCCCAGGGCAAACATGGTGAAATATGACACTCTACTCGCAACACAAAAAAACACTGAAACCAGATAACCGTGCAATTGACAACATGACAGCTCCCAGATAAACAGCACCAAGCTCCTGGTAACTTCCTGGTCACAGACATGTGACCAGGAAGTGTGTTGAGGTCAAAGGAAGAATAAATGGGAGTGTCATATATGTATACCTGGCAACCCAACAGACAGAAACATGCCCTCAAATAGCATACACTGTGTTTTTAAACTGCAGACTCTATTTAGCAGCCATTATTGTAAATCTTATCAGCGTGTTTGTTACCTCTAAACTGAATGTGTTATTACTTCACAGTTGTAACTTCTGTTTTCACAAATGGAAAAAAGACTGACGCAAAACCACATTTACACTAGCAACTATGGAAACACTGTTTAACACTTTTGAATTTCACAAATGCATTTTATTTATCGTTCATTTTGGACAATGTCACAAAATAAACGACCACAGAAAAGGACAAGATGAGCACTGTTCATAACAGCAGAGCTACATAACATAGTGTTAGATCAAATGGATGTTAAAACTCTGAGTCTGTCTGTGTGAGGCACAAACCTTGCTCTCAGTCATTTTTCTGCAGAGTTCTGTGCCACACAGCTCACTACAGGACCACATCTAATCCCCACAGGTGCTGTTATTAATGCACTTTGTCCAGATCAAGTCTGTGAGCTCCAGTCCTATTAACAAGTGACAAGCTTATCAGACCAAACATGTCAGCAGGAGACATACACTCCACAACTCAATTCTGAATGACTATGTTTGGACACACATTCAATTTATTTTTCTCCTTTTAAATGTACCCTGCTTATTGTTAGTAGAAATAGAGTGTCATTCCTCATCATTACAAACTTCATTAAAGGCCTTTTCACAAAATAATTTATCTAATACCTTTATTTTTTTCTTGAGGGGCCAAATTAAATCTCACAAACAGCTGTTGGGTCTCAACCCATTGTTGGAGACACTCGAGCTTAGATTACAGAACAACTAAAAGTTAGTACTTTGGTGTTGTATTAGTACCGAACTCATCCACCCATGCTAAAGTGGAGACAAACATGTGCTGTTACTTTGTAAAGAAACACCGCTGCTCATGTCCCTCTGCTGTTTGTGCTTGCATTACTGACAAAAGATTAGAGAGGAAATACTATTTTTAAAAAGCCACAATGAACTAGAAACGACAGTTTCACAAAGAAGGTTGTACCAACTCAAATCATAACTCATCCTCCTCAGACCAGAACAACTCAAGAGTTTTTCAGAAACAGGTTTAGAGTTAGTTTGGTCGACTCTGAGTCTGTTCACTCTGAGTTCAGCCAAAAAAAAAAACTCACCATGGCAACAGTAATCAAATGGATGCTGTCAAGTCGGAGTAATGTCATGTGACAATGGAGACACTATATCCAGGATTAAAATTAAAAAAGTGAGGAGTAATAGAAACACAGCTGGTTTCATTGATAACTAGGATTAAAATAAAATAAACAAATGCAAAACACTTTTATTGTTACCATGTATTTATTATTTTTTTAATGTTCTACATTTATATCAATGTGACATGCACAATGTCTTATTCTTGTAGTTTTTGGTAAATCTGACACTTGGCACACTTGCATTACAGAGTAACTCTGCAGACATAACCTGAAACAGAGAAAATGCTGTAAAAGTATCATAGAATAATACTGAGTGAATGACATCTATTTATGCAAGCCTCAGAATTTACATGTTGGAGACTACAGATCTATAAAAAGCACTAAAACAGAAATTATTCATTGTTTAACTCATAACAATTTGTCTAAAGTGTATTCACAGTATTTATGTAAATGAGGAAACTAATCATCCAATCAGAGAGCTCCATCAGACGCAGCAGAAGAGGAGACTCAGGGGTTAGAGAAAACACAGAGTGAGTTCCCACAGTAATGGAAAACCCAGAGTCCCCCTCTCTCCAGGGTTAACACACTCTGAGTTTGGACTAAAGCTGCTTCTGAAACAGGGCCTTTACGTTGCTTTGCTCTCAGCTCGATGCAAGCTGTTGTTTCTGTGGTTTCAGTCCTCACCACAGAGGAAAAAGAGCAGGGGCAGTCTGAGACGTGTGCATATCCACATTTGTATGTAAGTGCATCAGAGGCATCAAATACTAATCAGATTATTTCCTACAGAAAAGATACAAAAACAGCAGTTCCATTTTTTTCCTGGGTTTATCTGGTGGCAGCGTAAATAACACTCGACTCAGTGGAATCAGCTCGTCTTGGCTTTTGTTTGAAATTCACTGCAGCATAGTTCAAGCTCTCCAACGCCAGGTTCTGTGAGGAAATGCAGTCAACAAACATGTTAGAAAACCCCAACAATATTCTCTAAACACAAGTTCAAGTTTACCTCTCTTGGAGCATTTACTTCTCTGTTTGGTTCTGCAACAGAAATAAAAGTGTCCTCTATCAGTCAGTGACATTTTTTTTTATTCTATATAAGCAAAATCTTTAATGAATACATGAAATACCTGTCTGTAGTCGTTTGATTTTAACAGGAAACCCAACAATAATCGTCAAAAGAAAAACAGAGACACCTCCCAATATAATGCTCATCCACCATGTTGGATTACCTAATCATCAACAGTTATTTTAGCAGAATTTAATAAATATGGTTTGATTTACACAGCCACATGGAAACAAAACTTACTCTTACTATTGAAGCTCATGTCACTGTCAGACCTGGACTCGTCATCTACGAGGAAATAGCAGTGTTAAAGGAGTTTCTTTAAAATGGAGTCAAAAAGAAGATCTTACCTTTGACCTTTAAATCATAAACACAAATATGTCCTTGTCCAAACACGTCCAATCCACAAAAGTAAAAGCCAGAGTCGGTCATCTCAACACGACTTATTTGGAGATTTACATAAGAGTTGTTGGAGCTTATTTTAAACCTGTTGTCTGTAATGTCGTTACAGAACTTTGGTTTTGTTTCATTCATAGAAGCGATGCAGCTGTAATTTCCACCGTTAAGAAGCCTGAACCAGAATGTGGGCACAGGTTTGAGGGCGTTGTTTCTGCACAAAAAGACAGCATCTTCTCCAGGTTTAACATTCACAATGTAAGACTTGGTGCTCCAACCTAAAACAAACAGCAATATTAACTTAGAGCCAACAATAAATGAATGATGAAGAAGAGGCAGTACTTACAGAAGCAGCCCAGAAGTAAAGCTGTTGTGACGGTGAAGCTCTTCATTGTGCCAGTGTGATACTGGAACAGCAGGGCGCTTTATAGTCCTTTTAAGGTAGTTTGTTGCAAAGAGGCGGGCTTTTTATGTTGATGCGACTGCTGTTACTGGTCACATGAAAGGTGTCCGGAAAAGAAGCAAAAGAAGAGCATTACATTAACAAGATCACAGAACTTTAATCTTCGCCCGTTCATCTTTTTGCATTAAATGTGATCAAAGTTCTGTGGTGCATCATCTCCACAAACTCAAACACAAGAATCCACGCTGAAAGTGTCTCAACTATATTTTTGGCTACTTTTTTAATGTACACTTTTATGGTAAATTCTAAGTTTAGACCACACTACTCTGTCTCTTCCTGTCCTTGCACTCACCTCAACCTGCTGCTACAGGGGCCTAGGCCTTTGATTTGAGACTTCATATTAATCCAACAACAGGTAAACTCAAAGTAATAACTGAACTAAGTGTATAGGTCTCATCTGAACCGCAGTTCCTATGTGACACACAAAATTATATGGTCACTTAAGGCAAGACACGGCAGGTGAAAACATTGTTTTTTGCATCCAGTGGTCAATTTTAATCATGTTAGCTTTTTATGTCAAAATTAATAAAATTGTCAACATTAAACATTAAGGTGGTTATTTCATTACATTTGTTCAAATGTGCCTTTAGATTTCTACCGTAAATCACTAAAAGTTAGCTTTCTAACACAAGCTCCCGTGTCGTCTCTATTCACAGAAATATTAATAATGTCATGCCTGGTGTTGTAATTGTAATTGTATTGTAAAGCTCTATTGTAAAGCTATCAGTCTATTCCAAATATGGGGTTTTCCTTTGAAGACACAACCAATCGCTAAAGTTTGAGGGGGAATTTAAAGCCAAAAACCACATCTGATTGGTCGATGTAAATTTTTGACACATGCCGCTGCTTCCTTGTTTTTTCTAGAATACCAACAACACAAAAATTAGCTCAAAAACCTTCACAGAAAAGACAGCAACAGCTCTCACTTGCAAGAGCTATTAAAAAGAAAGTAAATAACTACAGATTAGTAGTGTCCCCAGTGTTCCCATTTTAACAAATAAGCTACCAATCATTGCAGAAATTTTCAAAACAATAATACATAGATTTATGGTTTGGTTTTTACCCATAAACAGCAAAAAAATCACCAAGTCTTACGACTTTTTACAGACACAACAGAAAAGAAACACAGGCGCCAAAAACCAAAAAGATGAAAAGACACTGACAGGAGATAGAAGAGGGGCCTATATATGATGTAGGCATGGACACTTAGGCTGTAAACAGACAGGTTAATAAGATTTATGTTCTGTTCTAGATGGACATACAACAAACATTGACAGTTCTGTTTGTAGTTTTTATGACTGTTATGTGTTAGATAAGATATCCAGAATCCCTTCTGTAAAAACCCTTTCATCTATTATGTCAACAAAATGAACCAAGAATTTTAAACCTTCCATATTCTTGGAAATGTATGCAAATTAGTGTAAATTTAGGTATATTTGGCCTTTTTGCATACTAAAACTATAATTCACACACAACTTGTAATACATTTTTGTTCTTATGTGTATGCCTGTAACAAACTGGAGAAGTTTCACAGTGATATCTTCTAAATTAAAATATTTGCCTGTTTATCTGTAATATCTTGCCTTAATGTTCTTTTATGTTAATGTAAAAGAGTAAGGATGTAAAAGTATCCTTATTATGGTGTTTTTGTTGTAATTACAAGCTTACATCACAGGACGGGTCTATTACATGATAATACAGGTAATTGTATTTATAAAGTATGGCAGAAGTTATCCATTAAAAACACACTACTGTTCACCTGTCTCATCATTTCTGAGTTTTACAGGAACATTGAATCTAGTCACAGGCCCAAACCTGAGTCTAATGACAGTTTAGGTCCACAAAGCTAAAATGTTTCTCTTTAAAGCAACAGTACACAGCTTTTTACCAAATAATGAAAAGCGTGAAAACTTTGTAAGTACTAAAACACTAAGCCAATAGTACGGGCAAAAAATAGAGCAAAGCACCTTACAGTGGTGAATAAATGGCTGTTATTTGTGTTTTTTACGTGGACAGTGGTATCTTGAGGGTTGAGTCCCCTCATCTTGTTTCTACTGCAGACTCATGTGCTCTGACACAAAGCTTAGTGAGTCTTGTAAAACACTGGACAGACACTGGACAGACACCAAAAGCAATACTGTTTCCCACAAACCTCACAGTATAGGAATAAGAACTCTGCAATTACTGACTGTATTCAACTTTATTTATATAGCCCAATATCACAAAAACGATTGCCTTATAACCAATGTTATATCAAATGCCATGTACACAGTAATTATTTTATTTTATAATTTTTTGATGTAGCTGGTAAATTAAAAATGTTGCAAATGCGTTATGTAGCACCCATGCTATGAGGCAGAGGACAACAAGCTACTGGACCAGTTCCAGATTTGTAAGGAGTGGTGACTAATGAATAACAAGAGTCAGGTAAATGTAAATGAAAAGCCAGCAGTTTACTTAGAACAATAGACAAAGATAAATAACATACACTTAACATTATTATAAGGGACCTATAAAACACCCTTTTATATTGTTTAACCTTAATTTTCTGAGTTAAAGTTTAGAATAAAAGGTTAAGTTTAAGTTCTTTCTGTTCTAATCTAAATTTGTTTAAGATGAACAGTAATTTAGTTTAGGTTTTTGAGTTTTAAACCTATTATTATATGCTTAATTAAGGGTTTAAGCTCACTTGTAGGTTTGTACAGTTCACCCAATACGCTTTCTAAAATCAATTTCAAGTAGAGCACCTTTAAAGTTCACAAAAATCTCCAAAAAATGAAATCAAAACAATATAAATTGCAAAGCAGTGTCAGAACAGTGTTTCTAAATGTCAATTAGCAAAGTGCTCTTGATGTTGATTGGCAGGTGTGTGGATTTTGGCACACGTCCCCTTTAACTTGGATAATAGTGGATCTGGAACAATTATTCCAGTTCCTACCACAACCTTAGTGTAGCAGTGAGTTTTTGTTGAAGACAGGAGCTTGTGTTGTCCTACTAGCAGCTACTGAGGAGCATGCTCCGTTGTGTCTGCTACTGAGCCGCATGGTGGGGGAGGAGCATCTTGAAAAACCTAATTGACAACAAAACAAAATTACAATACTCTTTTTTTTCTCAAAACAAAATGATAAATCTCATGAAATTTTATATTTATAACAAATATTGTTTTAAAATATATACATATTTTTTTTATCAAATACTAAAGGTGGTTTGTTGTAAAGGGGTGTTGCTTCTGTTACTGGCCACATGAAGGATAAAGCAGAGCGTTATGTCAACAACATAACAGCACTTTAGTCTTCACACGTTCAACTTTATGCATTAAATCTATTTAAAGTTCTGTGGTGCATTACCTCCACAAACACAAATACAAGAATCCAGGCAGAACTATAATTTAGGTTACTTCTTTAATGTTTTAGACTAGATGTGGATTCTCAGTTTAGACCACACTACTCTGTCTCTTCCTGTCCTGGCACTCACCTCAACCTGCTGCTACAGGGGCCCAGGCCTTTGAGACATATTATTCCAACAAAAGGAGAACTTAAAGCAAAAAGAACTAACAAAATGTCTCACTCTGAAGTGTAGTTCCTATGTCACACACAAAAATGTAAATGTCAAAGAGGTAGGATGTAGATGTTTTTGTTGTAATTACAAGTTTACACCACAAGATGGTACATACATGTGATTGTATTAATAAAGTATGACAGAAGTGAGCCATTAAAACCATTAAAAACACACTGTTCACCTGTCTCATCATTTCTCTGTTGTGCACTGATGTGCACTCAGACCCAGGACAGGGCCAGGGTCTGAGTGCACATCAGCAGATCCCAGATCCATGAGTGGACATGTCGCCGCCCACAGACAAACAACAATAGGGTGAACTGATATAAGGGTGATCTCTGAGTCTGAATGCGGCCAAAGGAACAGGGCTCAAAGCACATGTCTGTGTGAGATGGAGACAGCTCCACAGGTTCTGATTCTGCTTCTGAACAGATTTGTCTTGGATCACAGCACCATGTCACAACTGCAGTGTGGAAATACCAGCCTCATGACACATTAAGGTCAAGGTCGGGTCAGGTCTAAAACCCAGGGCTCACAGAATCGTTAGCCCAACTTCCCTGGGATATGGCTTTTTCCTGCCAGGCTACCAAAATGGGCTTTCTTAAATTTTGAAATAAATGACTATGCCAATTTTTCCGTGTTTTCTATGGCAGGATTTAGCCTAAGGTCGAAACCATGTTTTCTGTAGCACTCTCAGTCGGGCACCTGTCCCACTGTAAACATGGGTTTACAGTGGGACTCGGCACAGTGGCAGAGTGGTTAGCGCTCCTGCCTCACAGCAAGAAGGTCCTGGGTTCAATTCCCATCCAGGGCAGGGCCTTTCTGTGTGGAGTTTGCATGTTCTCCCTGTGTCTGCGTAGGTTTCCTTCGGGTACTCCGATTTCCCCTACTACCAAAAACAACAGTCCCCCCAAACACACATGGGGTCAGGACTCCCCTGCAAAAGAGATTTGTAATCTCAGTGGGACTATCCTGGTTAAATAAATAATAACTCCTTTAAGAGTTTGACTTTCTTGGGTAGTGTAAAAATACTGCTACAGTTCAGTCTCTCGGTCTCTCTGCCTTTACGGACAGACCACAGTCGGGGTCTCTTCAGAACAGACCTGACGAGCTGAGGCTGTCCTGTACTCACACAAAGTGGACATAAAACAACTCTTCAGAGACGTACAGTCTACAATAATAATGACCTGTCTGTTCAGGTGGACTAATAATAATCATCTATTTACTTTTATGTTTGAGGTTGGGAGGAAGGAGGAATATTTTTTTGACAGGAAATGAGATGATTAAGAAGAAATATGTGAAGAAATGTGATTAAGATGGAAGGAGGAGTTATTATATTCTATTCAGTGGTCTTCAGAAATAATCAACATGAGAGGTAAAAGTGTCTGCACAGCTGTGTGGTGAAACAAGTCCAATTATTACCCTTATTATTCGTCTTATTAGCCAATTATAATCTAGTTAAACCTTGATTCTGAGACTTTATCAAAATTTAGACCAGTCTCTCATTTATCATTTTTAACAAAGGTTTTAGAAAAAAGTTGTTCTAACTCAGTTACAGTTTTTTAGAAAACAACACTATGCTAGAAAGATTTCAATCTGGTTTTAGGTCTCAACATATTACTGAGTCTGCACTTCTGAAAGTACACATTTATATTATTTTAGCTATAGCTTTTGAGACTGTGGACCACTCAGTCCTTATCCCCCTCCTGGCTCAATAGGTTGGGCTCCAGGGCTCAGTCCTGCAGTGGTTCTGCTCCTACTTCAACAACAGGAGCTTTGTTGTTATGATTGTTCTTTTTTCACTCTACATGCTGCCTCTTGGTTCTATTATTGCTAAGCACAATCTCTCCTGCCACTTATATGCTGACAACCTCCAGGTCTATATCCCAGTGTCTCCAAATGAAGCTACTGCCATAGACTCTCTGCACAGCTCCCTATCCGACAGGTCTTAACAGACACATACCAGTGGCATGAAAAAGTATCTGAAGCCTTTGGAATTTCTCACATTTCTTTATAAAATCACCATAAAATTTGATCTGATCTTTGTCAAAATGACACAAATGAAAAAAACAGTGTCTGCTTCAACTAAAATTACCCAAACATTTATAGGTTTTCATATTTTTAATGAGGATAACATGCAAACAATGACAAAAGGGGGAGGAATAAGTAACTGAACCATCACATTTAATATGGTTGTGGGGGTATTGGGGCGGCCTACGTGGCTCAAGGCCACCCTCCCCCAGTCTTGATTAGGGCACACTCTTCCCGAGGGGTTGCCACATCGGTGGCCCTGTGTAGGGGTGTCTCTGTGGAGGATATATGCTTGGCGGCATCTTGGTCCTCTGTCTCCACGTTTGTGCGGTCCTATCTCATGGAGGTGTCTGCGAGCTCGTGTCTCAGAGATGGTGTAAACATCTCTGAGGACCTGACTTGGACTACTCACACTCAAACTCAGGTAAATAAAGCCAGGCAAAGACTGTACTATCTGCGACAGCTGAGGAAATTCAGGGTCTCACCAGCAATCCTGAAAACTTTCTATTCTGGAGCTATAGAAAGTATATTGACTCAATGTATCTCTGTGTGGTATGGGAACAGCTCCAGTCAAGACTGCAAAGCCCTGCAGAGGCTTAGCTGAGCGCATTTCAGGGTCTGCTCTCCTCTCTGCAGGACATCTACCACAAACGCTGCAGAAGCAGAGCTGCAAAAATCACCAAAGACTCCACCCACCCCAGTTATCATATTTTCACTCTGTAGCGCTACCGTAGCCTGATGGCAAAAACTGAGAGACTTAGGAGGAGTTTTTTCCCACAGGCCATCAGGCTCTTGAACTCTAAACCAGCTACCTCACATTGACACACTGACAGTGTCACTCTGTTTTGCTACAAACTGTTTTGCACATTTGCTTCCTGCACCTTCATGTGATTCTTAATATTTAAGACCACAGCTAAATGCATATATGCACACTGTACATCCCTGTACATTTTTTAATATTTTAAGTCTACAGTTTACATTCATGTACATTATTTTGCGATCTAGATTTATTCCCACATTACACACTTTTTATATTTTTTAGATTTTATTCTTATATTTTTTATTGTTTACTTTTATCTCATTCTTACATAGCTACATTTATGTATATTTTCATCTGTGTGTTTTCCTAATAATTGCACTGTCCATGGAGCGGACCTGACTCACATTTCACTGCTGGTTATATATGCTGTATATAATTTTGTATGTGACGAATAAAAATCTTGAATCTTGAATCTTGAATCTTGAATCACTCATTCAGTGTTGAATAGAGGCCAGAACCTCGTCACCTAGGCTGGCGCACACTGCAGATGTTATTGTTATTGCGGCTGAGGACACTTGTAACCGCAGCGGGTGGCGGTTCCTTTTTGGGTGTGTTTGTCTGCGCAGCCGTGTGAGGGCCTGTGTGCTCTTGGGAGAGGTGTTCACGGGTTCGGCGGGCAGGATGGATGCTCTTGGGAGAGGCGGTCCATTCTCCGACCATAGACACCGAAGTTTTGGAGTTTGAACAGGGTGCCAGGATGCTCTTGGCAGAGGCGGTCCTGGGCACGGCTTGATTAGGCTTGAAGATGACGGCATCAGATGCTCTCGGGAGAGGCGGTCTGGACCCCGAGGCCTGTAGTTTGGCATGCTTGGCTGCTCTTGGGAGAGGCGGGCCCGCATTGCTCCTGACGTTTTTTGTTCCCGCGCCAATCGTTGTGAACCTGTCCAGCTGGGAGTACATTGATCCCCTACGGTCTTCTCCTTGGTAGGTAACCACTAGCGAAGCCTGTAGGTGGGCGGAGGACACACAAAGTAGAAATTATAGTTACCTGATATTTCTACAGTTCTACGAGTGTGTGCGTAGCCCACCTACTCTCAGGCCCAGCTGGACTGCTTCCCTCTTTTGAGCTTGTTCGAAGAAGGGAGAGCGTTGGGCGAGGAGGTTTATATAGCCCCTGAGGCTGTGCCAGTACGTTGGCATGATTGGCGCGGTGAATGCTTTGATCTTGCGCCAGAGAGAGGTAACCACTAGCGAAGCCTGAAGGTGGGCTACGCACACACTCGTAGAACTGTAGTTACATCAGGTAACTATAATTTCTGAAAAGTGTTTCATAATTTGCATAACTATAATATATAGGTCCCAAGGGAACAGCTTTTGCTGTGGATCTGGCAATTTTAAACATTCCTCGTGAATCCAAACAGTGGTTGTTTTGAATCCACTTTCTCCAACACTTTGTCAGAACCAAACCAGAGAAATACATAAATGTTTCTTTTCTTTACTTAGGTTTTGGTAACCTTGTTTTCTTTTAAATGTGATCTTATGGCCCAACTATAAAGTTATATTATCTTTATAAACTTACTCTGCGCACTTCAACTTTAAAACACATATTTAAATTCTTCCAATTACAAAGTAATCATTTTCATTCTTTTATTGTTGTTATACCGTGTGTTTGGAACCACACTTATATTAAGGACCTCTATTAGTTCTCGTACTAATAGATACACAAAATTGTTTAGCAAAACATCAATCACTACTTTTATTTTGGATCCAAGTGTTGGATCTTTAACTTCTTCAAACCTTTAATGTTCACCCTGCCGTGTCACATAAAATACAATACCAACTCTGTTCTTTAACAGAATACTCATTATTTTCTCTCATAAACCAAAATCACATCCTCTTCTGTAGATGTGTGTCTCATGTGTCCGTGTTTGTGTTTGTGTCTTTATGTGTCTGTATTTACATGTGTTTATGTGTTTATGTACCTGACCTTAAAGCGGTCAGTTATGAGGTCACCCCCTCGTCTCTCGTCTGGACCCAGTCTCGACCTCCTCCTTCTCCCCTCATTTGCCTCTCGTCTGTCACGCCCACCTCCACCTCGCTCTCGTCTCCATGGCAATTGTGCATTTTTCCTCAGAGAAATACATTACATTTATATTAATTTCAAGTTTCATCCAATTTACAAACACACTTTACAAATACCTTTTTGGTCAATCTCAATAGATCAAAATTTAAAATAAATAAACGTTTGTCTGAATTTGTTTATCTTACCGCTTCCGTGTTTGCTGCTGCTGGTCTGTCTGCAGCTTTTTTTTCAGTGAAAAGGAGCAGGTGGGAGGTGGGGTGCAGAGGAAGTTTGGAGAGGGCACTGTTGTCCGAGCGGAGGGAGGCCGAGACCTAGATGCTCCCAGAAAACATTTAAACAAAATACAAATGATTAGTATTTTGAAGTACATGTGTGTACTTCTTTCAAAATCTCTTCTCTGCTTCTCTGTTTTTTTCTCAAACTAGAAAAATAGCTCATGGGAGCTACCTTTCTCTCTCATGTTGTTCAAACTTTCTCTAAACAAAAACATTACTTTTGTTCTGATTTACATCATTAGACTCATTCTTCATCCAACAATGGCCCATTAATAACACATTTATTATCTCACACACACACCTTTTATCTTTAACTCTTTAGGTCAACAATTCTCAGTATAAGCCCCCTCACTTCGTGTGGGCTTTTTTTTTTTTTTCACTCACCGCTTTAACATGCAGTGAACATTATTTCAGCAAAAGCCTCTCACTGTCTAGTGGGCTTTATAATCTCATTTCTTGTCTGCAGGGAACAATTCTACCTTTCTAGTCACATTGACTTCGGACTCATTCATCTCACTTTTTGTTGTTAGTAAGTATCTTGATAATAGTCCATACTCGAGTTTTCCTGTGCGTCCAACGTACCATTAAAACCAACAATACTAGCTATGCAAGGCAGTTCGATTGTGGCGTATTACGATACGTGATTATTGATCTAAGATAAATTCTTGTGCTTCCCAGACTAGCTCTTTAGACCCTATACTCCTTCTTGTAATTAGGTGCCCTATCTCGCATAGAGTTTCGCACTTGTCAGGGCCAATGAACTAATCGCACGAGTCAGTTTCAAGAAACACCATTAAGACTTACAGAGCATAGGGTATCTATCAAACTTAAATCTAGCAAGACAACAAGCTTTAACACAGATTAACATCAGAAATTCCGTTTAAAATCTCACCATTAGATTGACAGGTAGGGTCTCGATCAAAAACACATACATTTTCGGCTTTTAATCTCACCATAAACCATATAGGCAGGGTCTCGACAAAGCGGATCTCACCATTTAAGGAATCTCGATCTTTCAGAGTTTAAGAATCTCCTATGCTGGCCAACTTCATGGAAACACATCAACTATGGTGATGTAAATACATGCAGCCCACTCAACATCCGCCAGATTTCCAAAACTACTACTTCCGGAAGCTTTGGTATTCACAATCACACACTCACACAAAAATTAAATTAAACAGCTGTTTACCTGAATTGTCAGTCCAATCGTCCAGTTGTTCCGCTGCCAGACTGTCTCTCTGTCCTCTCGTCTCTCTGCTCTTCTCTTTTTTCAGTCCAGATCTCGTCATCGCGTTTCACACACACAGAGTGGATGTCTGGCCCTTACTGCTTTAACAGCACAGCTTGGGACTTACAAGAAATGCTTTTTTGTGCATTTCTTCCGTGCACGTCAGCTCACCTCTTTGTATGAGAAACAACAAATATTGAGATCCGGGTCACAGCACCAAATGTTATAAGAATTCTATATCCTTATATTATCCAGAGAGACACGGAGACAGATTATATTATAAAAAGCGAAAGGCCAGGTTTTATTCTTGCAAGAATGAAGCAAACATACACGGATATATATCAAAGGTACATAGTGCGTTTTGCTTAAAGAAGTAAACAAAACATGAGATTTTATATCAATGCAGTGGGGGCTGTCAGTGGGAGGTGTATCTCTCATACACCCTCCTCCAAGGCCCCACTCAAGGTGCAGAAGTCCCCTGGCAAGCCATGTCTCTAGTTATGTCTACTCCATGCTTGGACTAACAAGGAGGACATGACATAATTTGACATGACCTGTAGAGAACTATGAACACCCAGTAACTATAAACAATATAAACAATATAATAATAAAAATTATTATAACAGAGGCACAAACCTTGCTCTCAGTCATCTTTCTGCAGAGTTCTGTGCCACACAGCTCACTACAGGACCACATCTAATCCACACAGGTACTGTTATTAATGCACTTTGTCCAGATTAAGTCTGTGAGCTCCAGTCCTATTAACAAGTGAAAAGCTTATCAGACCAAACATATCTGCAGGAGCCATACACTCCTCTACTCAACTCTCAAGGTTTGTCAATTCTAGAACTATATATCCAGGGTTAAAATTAAAAAAAAGTGACAAGTAATAGATACACAGGAGGTTTCAAATAAAAGTAAACAAATACAAACACTGTTATTGTTACCATTTGTTTATTTATTTTTAATGGCCTACATTTATCTTATTCCTGCAGTTTTGATAACTCTGACACTTGACACACTTGCATTACAGAGTAACTCTGCAGACATAACCTGACACAGAGAAAATGCATTAAAGTTCTGCTGTAAAAGTATCATAGAATAATACTGAGTGGATGACATCTATGTATGCAAGCCTCAGAATTTACAAGTTGGAGACTACAGATCTATAAAAAGCACTAAAACAGACATCATTCATTGTTTAACTCGCATCAATGTGTCTAAAGTGTATTTACAGTATTTATGTGAATGAGGAAACTAATCATCCAATCAGAGAGCTCCATCAGACGCAGCAGAAGAGGAGACTCAGGGGTTAGAGAAAACACAGAGTGAGTTCCCACAGTAATGGAAAACCCAGAGTCCCCCTCTCTCCAGGGTTAACACACTCTGAGTTTGGACTAAAGCTGCTTCTGAAACAGGGCCTTTACATTTCTTTGCTCTCAGCTCGATGCAAGCTGTTGTTTCTGTGGTTTCAGTCCTCACCACAGAGGAAAAAGAGCAGGGGCAGTCTGAGACGTGTGCATACCCACATTTGTATGTAAGTGCGTCAGAGGCATTAGATACTAATCAGATTATTTTCTACAGAAAAGATACAAAAACAGCAGTTCCAGTTTGTTCCTGGGTTTATCTGGTGGAAGCGTAAATAACACTTGACTCAGTGGAATCAGCTCGTCTTGGCTTTTGTTGGAAATTCACTGCAGCATAGTTCAAGTTCTCCAGGTTCTGTGAGGAAAAGCAGTCAACAAACACGCAAGAGAACTCTAACAGTTTTCTTCAAACACAAGTTCAAGTTTACCTCTCTTTGAGCATTTTCTTCTCTGTTTTGTTCTGCAACAGAAATACAAGTGTCCTATATCAGTCAGTGGCAGCTTTAAATTCTTTATGAGCCAAATCTTTAATGAATACATGAAATACCTGTATGTAGTCGTTTGATTTTAAACCCAACAATAATTGTCAAAAGAACACAGGCACCTCCCAAAATGCTCATCCACCATGTTGGATTACCTAATCAATAACAGTTATTTTAGCAGAATGTAATAAATATGGTCTGAATTACACAGCCACATGGAAACAAAACTTACTCTCACGCTTGGAGCCCATGTCACCATCAGACCTGGAGTTGTTACCTACGAGGAAATAGCAGTGTTGAAGGTGTTTCTTCAAAATGAATTTAAAAAGAAGATCTTACCTTTGACCTTTAAATGGACAACAGTAATTTCTCCTTTTCCAAACATTTCCAATCCACAAAAGTAGAAGCCAGAGTCGGCCATCTCAACACGTCTGATATGGAGGAGGACTTGAGACCCGTTGGAGATCATTTTAAACCTGTCGTCTGTAAATCCCTCACAGAACTTGGGGTCGCTATTATTCATGGAAGCAATGCGGTTGTAATTTTTGTCGTTAGGAAGCCTGGACCAGAATGCAGGCACAGCTTTGATGAAAATGTTTCTGCACAACAAGACGACATCTTCTCCATGTTTGACGTTTACAGTGTAAGACTTGGTGCTCCAACCTAAAACAGCAGTATTTACTTAGACCCAAGAATAAATGAATGATGAAGAAAAGGCAGTACTTACAGAAGCAGCTCAGAAGTAAAGCTGTTGTGACGGTGAAGCTCTTCATTGTGCCAGTGTGATACTGGAACAGCAGGGCGCTTTATAGTCCTTTTAAGGTAGTTTGTTGTAAAGGGGCGGGCTTCTGTTACCGGCCACATGAAGGATGTCCGGACAAGAGGCTAAAGCAGAGCGTTATGTCGACAACAGCATTTAATCTTCACTCGTTCAACTTTATGCATCAAATGTATTTATCGTTCTGTGGTGCATTACATCCACAAACTCAAAAATCCATGCAGTACTATAATTTTGGCAATTTCTTTAATGTTCAGATTTAGAGTAGATGTTGATTCTAAATTTAAACCACACTGCTCTGTCTCTTCCTGTCCTGGCACTCACCTCAACCTGCTGCTACAGGGGCCTAGGCTTTTGAGTTGAGACATAATATTATTCCAACAACAGGAGAACTCAAAGCATGCTGTGACTCAAAACATCTTTTGTGTCACACTGAAATGTATGGTCACTAAATGTGCATTTATGTCAGTGGTGGAAAGAGTACTGAATATTTGTACTCAAGTAAAAGTACTGTTACATGGCCAAAATAATCCTCACTTACAAGTAAAAGTACTTGTGTTAAAAAGGTACTCTATTAAAAGTATAAATTACTCTTAAAAAAAAAAAAAAAAACTTTCTTACTGTTGATGTAAAAAGGAACATGTTGTAACTACTACGGCTGTAAGGACAATAAAAGACCAAAATAGAAAATGGAGCAGCAATATTTACATGGACTGTTCACTTTTTATATAAATCTAATAAATATCTTGTTGTAAAGTTAAAATGGTGGGCATTTATACAGCACTTTTTTGTACCCTTCTTGGGCATCCAATGTACTTTACATGATGCTTCCATTCACACCTGGGGCAAATGGGGGGGCAAACGGGGTGGGGGTGATGCATTAATGTAAGTCGCTTTGGATAAAAGCGTCTGCTAAATAAATAAATGTGATAAAGAAAAAATCTAAAGATTTGACAGTGTACTTAGAGAAGCTCTACCAGAAGGATCAACAATGTGTTTCAGAAGAGCCCCTCTCTGAGTGATAAACTGGTAAAAAGCTGAATCACTCTTCTGCAGCAAAAAACATAACTGGGAACTTTAAGTGTGGCTACCGTAAACTTTGTAACAACATAATAAACACATTTTTTTTAATAGATGTTAATACAGACCAAACATTTTATAATAAAATAAAATAAAAAATAATTCATTAACTGCAATATTCCATACGTGGTCTAGAGTGCCCATGTGGATGTCCTCATATTGAAAGAACAAAGCAAAAATATAAAACTAGACATGCTTAGCATAGACATGCTATCGAAGTGGGCGGCGCAGTAAGCACCAACCTGTCAGCAGGAGGAACCAAATGAGCCGGATTTGCAGCAGAAGCAGCAGAACTAGAACTAGCTGCAGGAGGCACCCATTTCAATTGCGGCCTTTCATTGTCAGCCCTTAATTGAGCCACCAGGTCCCGCAACGTCTGGAGTTCTTTCTCTTTAATTTCACATATGTACCAAAACCAAGTCCACAGCTGTAGACAGCTGTTGCCTTTGCCTAAATACAAAACACACAAAAAAGAGATGTTTCAGGTGCAGGCTTAATCAAATAAAAACAAAAAGGTCCAGAAAAAGGCAAAGACAGCAGTGCTTTGACTTCCACAGGGCACTCGTTTGGCCAAATAACAGTCCAGGTGACACAGCCGAAACACACCGCGACACTAAAACAAAGCACCAGTTACCACCAATTTTTAGTGTTGCAGAGCAAATAGTACAACATGGCCTACCTGACGTAGCAAAGGGAAAAATACTGTGAAATATGGCACTCTACACACCAACAGTGAGCCACTGAAATCTGATAACAGTGCACCTGAAGACAACAGGACAGCTCCCAGATGAACAGCGGCCCTGGGTAAAAGAACCGAGCACACGGAGCCAAGACACGTCTGGACTATTTTAGATCAAATAACCAACCAACAAACAACCAGTGACACTGAAAGTGAAATGAAAATGAATTACAAGAAAACCCATGCAACAGCTACACAGCGAACAACAACCAGCACATGTCTGTGACCAGGAAGTGTGTTGAGGTCAAAGGAAGAAGAAATGGGAGTGGCACAAATTTATACCTGGCAACCCAACAGACAGGTAGGACCGTAGGAGCATTATAAACTGCAGCACAGACACAGATGAACTCTACTGCTACACATGTCAGATCTTTGTCTTGTGTCTTATGCTGCTCATTCTCTGAACTCTCTCCTCTCAGCTCTGATTCATGCTAAACCTTCATTTACAAATGCTTGCCTGTTTCAAATTTGCTTCTATTATTACTGCAGTTTCTCACTGTAACTTACTTGGAACATGCACACAAATGACACACACTGTGTTTAAAAACTGCTGACTCTATTTAAAGCAACTATTGGAGATCACTGTCTGTTAGCTCTGGGCTCAATGTGTTGTTACTTTGCAGTTGTTACTTCGGTTTTAACATTTAACAAAAAAAGACTGACACAAAACCACGTTTACACTAGCAATTATAGAAACATTGTTTAACACTTTGAATTTCACAAGTGCATTTTATCATTTGGACAGTGTCACAAAATAAACGAACACAGAAGAGGACAAGATGAGCACTGTTCATAACAGCAGAGCTACATAACATAGTGTCAGATCAAATATACAAATGAATGTTAAAACGCTGAGTCTGTCTGTGTGAGGCACAAACCTTGCTCTCAGTCATTTTTCTGCAGAGTTCTGTGCCACACAGCTCACTACAGGACCACATCTAATCCACACAGGTGCTGTTATTAATGCACTTTGTCCAGATCAAATCTGTGAGCTCCAGTCCTATTAACAAGTGAAAAGCTTATCAGACCAAACATGTCTGCAGGAGCCATACACTCCACTACTCAACTCTGAATGTTTGGACACACAGACATTTCTAGAGCTATTGAATTCCCTTTTTATGACCCAAATTAAATCTCACATTTACATTTAGTCATTTAGCTGACTATTTTATCCAAAACGACTTACATGTGGCTTCCATTCACCAGTGTTACAACTGGAACAGGAGGAAAGGTGGGTTAAGTGTCTTGCCCAAGGACACAACGACAGTATGAACTGTGGGGAGAGCGGGAATCGAACCTGACATTAAAGTTCTGCTGTAAAAGTATCATAGAATAATACTGAGTGAATGATATCTATTTATGCAAGCCTCAGAATTTACAAGTTGGAGACTACAGATCTATAAAAGCACTAAAACAAAAATCATTCATTGTTTAACTCAAATCAATGTGTCTAAAGTGTATTCACAGTTTTTATGTGAATGAGGAAACTAATCATCCAATCAGAGAGCTCCATCAGACGCAGCAGAAGAGGAGACTCAGGGGTTTGAGAAAACACAAAGTAAGTTCCCACAGTAATGGAAAACCCAGAGTCCCCCTCTCTCCAGGGTTAACACACTCTGAGTTTGGACTAAAGCTGCTTCTGAAACAGGACCTTTACGTTTCTTTGCTCTCAGCTCGATGCAAACTGTTGTTTCTGTGGTTTCAGTCCTTGTCACGAGCTTCTGTTACCGGCCACTTGAAGGATGTCCGGACAAGAGGCTGAAGCAGAGCGTTATGTGGACAACATCACAGCTTTATGCGTCAAATGTAATCAATGTGCATTACCTCCACAAACTCAAACACAAGAATCCAGGCAGAACTTTAATTTAGGTTACTTCTATGTGTTGTGTTGTTAATGTTCAAATATAGATTAGATTGTCTCTTTCTGTCAAAGCATCACAACACATGTGTCACACAAAAATGTATGGTCACTTAATGTGCATTTATGTAAATGTCAAAGAGTAAGGATGTAGCCTTTTTGTGTTTTTGTTGCAATTACAAGTTTACACCACAGGATGGCACTTAACCATGTGATGTGCTGATACATGTGATTGTATTAATAAAGTATGGCTGTAGTGATGCATAGAAACTCACTACCTGTCTCATCATGTCTCTGAGTTTTACAGGAACATTGACTCTAGTCACAGGCTCAAACCTGAGTCTGTTATAGATGTCCTGTTGTCTGTTCTGAGTCTCAAGAAATATAAGTGCAGTCTTTTTCTGTGGGTGTGTTTGTGGGTTTCATTGCTTTTGATTACAGCAGCTTAAGTGACTGTAGCATTTAAAATTAAAGGCAACTACACCTGCCTCAGGACAGGGCCAGGTCTGAGTGCACATCAGCAGATCCCAGATCCATGAGGGGACATGCCGCCGCCCAGAGACAAACAACAATAGGTTGAACTGATATAAGGGTGATCTCTGAGTCCGAATCAGGCCAAAGGAGCAGGGCTCAAGCACATGTGAGATGGAGACAGTTCCACTGGTTCTGATTGTGGTCCTGAACAGATTTGTCTTGGATCACAGCACCATGTCACAACTGCAGTGTGGAAATACCAGCCTCATGACACATAAAAGTCAAGATCAGGTCAGGTCTAATAGCTAGTATAATCCTTTACACTTCTAATAAGAGTGTGTCTTTTCAGAAAAATAAATTTGATCATGTCCTCTACAGTAAAGGACAGGAGCCCAGGGACCAGCAGGAGGTACGTCCAACAGAAGAACATGCTCTTCTCAGTTGGACACAGAACCACATGACACGAGGACCATGTCCCAAAGAGGACACAAGGAAAAGTATGTGACAGTCCAGTTTATTTCTCAACTGTGGTCCATGAAATCAAGTCATAATCTAGAGCGAAACTGGACAGAAAGTGCATGGGCTACTTGAATCAGTAACAGTTCTAGATGTTAATATATGCCTTTTGAAGAAATAGCTCAGAGCAATCCGTCTTTGTTTTATATTAATGTGTGAACTGCTCACACAACTGCATCACATGATGTGATTACTCTCCACAGATCTCTGTTCACTGATGGTCCAGGGCTTCTCTCCTGGACGAAGAGGTCCAGGTGTCCCAACGTGCTCCTCCTCCTGCTCTCTCCCCCTCCTCTCTCCGCCCACTTTCATTTTCCTCCTTCTTCTAAGGTCTCTAAGCTTGGATCTATTAATCCATTTAACAGCTTACAATTTAAAATGAATGATCAGGTTTAATTCTTACATGATCTGTCCATCTCTCCTCCTCCTGCAGCTCACATTTCTCCTGCTCCTCCTCTCTCTGCCCTCGCTCCCTTTCCATCTCTCCTCCTCCTGCTCAGGTCCCACAGCTGAGCTTCTCTGTGCTTCCTAAATTCTTTGCTCTGATGACCTTTTGCCTCTGCCTGAGCCTCGGAAGAGGTGGATTTGAAATGATTACACTAAAAAAAGGTGAGGTAAGTTTTGAATTTGTGAGCTCTATTTCAGCAGCAACAGAAATGAGATGAGACTTATGTGACATAGTTCTATCACAAAAATATGATTCCCAAAATTTCCACCTGACAAACACAACTGAAATGTTCTTCCTAAATATATCCAACTGTAAAAGGTGAGTGTTCATTCCTGAGCTTTGAGTAACAATATAAACATGTTTTTTTTTTTCCACTTTTGACTTATCCTTCTCAAAAAAGGTGACTGATTAAAGAGAACCAACTAAAGTCTCGACAAGCAGCTGGTTAAAAAAAAAAATTAAAATCAGAGTAAAGAAATGACTAAGTAGTAAAGGAGAGGAAAGAAAGTAGTGAGTTAAAGTAATCTCACTCATGAACAGACAGGAGTTAAAGTCTAATTCAAGTGAAATCAGTCCATTTCTCTGTGTTTTCTTCAAGTGAAGTGCTTCTGTTGAGTGAAGAAAGTGGAGCAATTGAGCGGAGGAGGAAGGAGGAGACCTCAGAGTCACACTGAAGGTCAATGATCACTGTAGAAAAGAGAAAAGACTGATGTAGTTTGATCAGATCCAACTGTTTCCAGACTGGGACTAAAACACTCCGACTCCACGAGTCACACAACGTTCAACAATGACAAAAGTATGAGGAAAAAGTGAACAGGAATATTAAAAGAAGAAGAGGAGAAAACAGAGTGAAGAACACATAAAAAGAAAACAGATAAAAGACATGTATTTATTTGCTGTTGTAGACAGAAAACACCATGTAATGCTTTATCAGGGTGCATGAGTTATCGATAATATTTTTAGATAAAATGGGCGACACACTGTAAAAATGACAAGAAAAATGGAGGCAAAGCACATGAGTAAAGCCAGAAGAATAAAAATTAATCAAAGTGATGAACAGCAAAGGAAAGAGTATAAAAGAGAAGAAAACAATTAAAATGTGTATTTAAATGTTTTCTGCTGTAATTGAAGTGTCCAGATATATTCTGAGACTAAAGCATGCTTCATTTATTTTTCTGCTGCAGGAGATGATACAGGAGCCTGTCTCCCTTTCTCCTGTGAACTGGTGAACTTTGGAACTCAGCTGCTCTCTCTTGTGTTCAGGTCTTCTCCAGGCCGCCTCAGGGATTTCTCAACAGTAGTTTCTTCAGGCTTTAGTTTTTTTTCATTTAAGTCCACAAAGCTAAAATGTGTCTCTTTAAAGCAACAGTACACAGCTTTTTACCAAATAATATAATGCCTGAAAGCTTTGTAGGTACTAAAACAATAAGCCAATAGTTTGGACAAAAATTTGAGCAAAGTGATTTTATTATAGGAGGAGAATTACTGCAGCTACTATAAATGTGAGATGGCAAGGTTATATCTTGTGGCATGTGTCGTGTGCGTGTTTTTTATGTTGATGTGTTGTGCTTTAATTTTCTATGCATACTAGCTTTACTTAGCACTCAGCACTTGGTGCTGGTCATATAATTAGAATATCATCAAAAAGTTAATTTATTTCACTAACGCCATTCAAAAAGAAAAACTTGTATTATATTCATTTATTACACACAGACTGCTATATTTCAAATGCTTATTTCTTTTAATTCTGATGATTATAACTGACAACTGAGGAAAATTCCAAATTCAGTTTCTCAGAAAATTTGAATATTGTGAAAAGGTTCAATTTTGAATACACCTGGTGCCACTCTAATCAGCTAATTAACTCAAAACCCCTGCAAAGGCCTTTAAATGATCTCTCAGTCTAGTTCTGTCGTCTACACAATCATGGGGAAGACTACTGACCTGACAGTTGTCCAAAAGATGACCATTGAGACCTTGCATAAAGAGGGCAAGACACAAAAGGTCATTGTAAAAAAGGCTGGCTGTTCACAGAGCTCTGTGTCCAAGCATATTAATAGAGAGGCAAAGGGAAGGAAAAGATGTGGTAGAAAAAAGTGTACAAGCAATAACCGCACCCTGGAGAGGATTGTGAGACAAAACCCATTCAAAAATATGGGGGTGAGTCAGAAAGTGTGGACTGCTGCTGTAGTCAGTGCTTCAAGAACCACTACGCACAGACATATGCAAGACATGGGATTCAGCTGTTGCATTCCTTGTGTCAAGCCACTCATGAACAACAGACAGCGTCAGAAGCGTCTCGCCTGAGGCTGCTGCTGAGTGGTCCAAAGTTATGTTTTCTGATGAAAGTAAATTTTGCATTTCCTTTGGAAATCAGGGTCCCAGAGTCTGGAGGAAGAGAAGAGAGACACACAATCCATGTTGCTTGAGGTCCAGTGTATACAATCCATGTTTACACAATCAGTGATGGTTTGGGGTGCCATGTCATCTGCTGGTTCTACTTAGTGTGTGCTCCGCCCACCTATGGGCTTCACTAGTGGTTACCTCTCTCTGACGCGAACCAGACTTCTGAGAAAGATCAAAGCATTCACCGCGCCAATCATGCCAATGTACTGGCACAGCCTTAGGGGCTATATAAACCCCCTCGCCCAACGCTCTCCCTTCTTCTCTCTCAGCACTTCTGAGATCTTTAAAAGAGCGTAGATTATACGTAGTAGAAGAATGGATTGTGCCCGAGATTTGTCACCTACCGGTGTCGGGCGGTCTACCTGCTCCGCCTGCCTCGGCCTTCCCAGAGAGGAGTCTGAGCACCGCGCTGCTTATGGGACCTATTTCTCCGTCTCGACCCGACCTGCAACCCCAAGCCATCGTGGTGTACCCAGCCGCTACCCCACCTCAGCTGGATTGGGCAGCAAGTAGTGAGGACGGGGAGGCCCGTGGCGAGGACGCTGGCTCCACCTGTACTGGATTTCCGCCCCTGACCTCCAGCCAGCTCATCGGTACCCGCTAGATGACCTGCCGCAGCTGTTTGCTTCTGCTGCGGTTCGAATGGAGACTCCGCTCCCGCCCCAGCCGCTTGAGACGTTTCCGGCGGACTGGAACGAGATCACCGGTGTCCCACCTTTGAAGGCGGGGTGAGGATGTGCCTGCTACCGTCATCTACCCCCTGGCCGAGCGGTAAGCCGGCTCTACCATCGGAGAGGGACAGGTTAACGGCGTCGCTGATAGATTAGATTAGATTCAACTTTACTGTCATTACACAAGTACAGGTACAAGGCAACGAAATGCAGTTTAGGTCTAACCAGAAGTGCAATAGCAGCAAGTGCAGGATATATACAATGGTTGCATAAATATAGGATATGGAGATGTACAGGATTTACAGGTAATATGTACAATGAATATAAATATACAGATGGTTATTACTATAACAGGTGAGTGTGTGCCATAAATATAATTACAGGTGTCTCTTTCTATAAACAGCATTTACAGGTGAATATGTACTATAAATGTAAATGTAATATACAGATGTCTCCAACTATAAACAGAATTTTACAGGTAGATGTACACAATTGTATGTTAGCTTAAGGTAAGCAGTAGATTTAAGGTAGTGCAATGAGCATGGACAGTGCAAATAAGTATGATGCGAAATGTAAACAGTTGGTACTGTATGAACAGTTGGTAGCTAAGGTGCAGTAGTGCAAGGGTAGTGGGATGGTGGGGATGAGAGGAGAGTCTGTGAGGGAGTGGGATGGTGGGGGTAGAAGAGTCTAGGAGGGTAGTGGGATGGTGGCGGTGGGAGGAGAGTCTGTGAGGGGAGTGGGATGGTGGGGGATAGAAGAGTCTATGAGGGTAGTGGGATGGTGGGGGGTGGGAGGAGAATCTGTGAGGGGAGTGGGATGGTGGGGGGGTAGAAGAGTCTATGAGGGTAGTGGGATGGTGGGGGTGGGAGGAGAGTCTGTGAGGGAGTGGGATGGTGGGGGGGTAGAGAGTCTATGAGGGTAGTGGAATAGTGGGGGTGAGAGGAGAGTCTGTGAGGGAGTGGGATGGTGGGGATGAGAGGAGAGTCTGTGAGGGGAGTGGGATGGTGGGGGGGTAGAAGAGTCTATGAGGGTAGTGGGATGGTGGGGGATGAGAGGAGAGTCTGTGAGGGGAGTGGGATGGTGGGGGGTAGAAGAGTCTATGAGGGTAGTGGGATGGTGGGGGTGAGAGGAGAGTCTGTGAGGGAGTGGAATGGTGGGGGTAGAAGAGTCTATGAGGGTAGTGGGATGGTGGGGGTTAGAGGAGAGTCTGTGAGGGTAGTGGGATGATGGGGGGGGTAGAAGAGTCTATGAGGGGAGTGGGATGGTGGGGGATGAGAGGAGAGTCTGTGAGGGGAGTGGGATGGTGGGGGTAGAAGAGTCTATGAGGGAAGTGGGATGGTGGGGATGAGAGGAGAGTCTGTGAGGGGAGTGGGATGGTGGGGGGTAGAAGAGTCTATGAGGGTAGTGGGATGGTGGGGGTAGAAGAGTCTATGAGGGTAGTGGGATGGTGGGGGTGAGAGGAGAGTCTGTGAGGGTAGTGGGATGGTGGGGGTGAGAGGAGAGTCTGTGAGGGTAGTGGGATGGTGGGGGTAGAAGAGTCTATGAGGGTAGTGGGATGGTGGGGATGAGAGGAGAGTCTGTGAGGAGTGGGATGGTGGGGGTAGAAGAGTCTATGAGGGTAGTGGGATGGTGGGGGTGGGAGGAGAGTCTGTGAGAGTGGGATGGTGGGGGAGAAGAGTCTATGAGGGTAGTGGGATGGTGGGGATGAGAGGAGAGTCTGTGAGGGAGTGGGATGGTGGGGATGAGAGGAGAGTCTGTGAGGGGAGTGGGATGGTGGGGGTAGAAGAGTCTATGAGGGTAGTGGGATGGTGGGGGATGATAGGAGAGTCTGTGAGGGAGTGGGATGGTGGGGATGAGAGGAGAGTCTGTGAGGGGAGTGGGATGGTGGGGGTGAGAGGAGAGTCTGTGAGGGGAGTGGGATGGTGGGGGTAGAAGAGTCTATGAGGGTAGTGGGATGGTGGGGGTAGAAGAATCTATTAGGGTAGTGGGATGGTGGGGGATGAGAGGAGAGTCTGTGAGGGGAGTGGGAGGAGAGTCTGTGAGGGGAGTGGGATGGTGGGGGGGTAGAAGAGTCTATGAGGGTAGTGGGATGGTGGGGGATGAGAGGAGAGTCTGTGAGGGGAGTGAGATGGTGGGGGTAGAAGAGTCTATAAGGGTAGTGGGATGGTGGGGGTGGGAGGAGAGTCTGTGATGGGAGTGGGATGGTGGGGGTAGAAGAGTCTATGAGGGTAGTGGGATGGTGGGAGGTGGAGGAGAGTCTGTGATGGGAGTGGGATGGTGGGGATGAGAGGAGAGTCTGTAAGGTGATGTGAGTGGGATGGTGGTGGGGGTAGAAGAGTCTGTGAGGGGAGTGGCATGGTGGGGAGAAGAGGAGTCTATGAGAGGATGGTGGGGTCAGCAAGGGTTAGAGTTCAGTAAAGAGACAGCTCTGGGAAGAAACTGTTCTTTAGTCTGCTGGTTCTAGTTCAGAGGCACCTGAAACGCCTGCCGGAGGAGAGGAGGAGAACAGTCTGTGGGCTGGGTGAGAGGAGTCCCACCAGGATAGCCGAGGAGAGCTGGTTCCTCCTCAGTGTCCTCAGGAAGAAGAGGCGCTGGTGAGCTTTCTTGACCAGGCTGGAGGTGTTGGTTGTCCAGGTCATGTCAGCCGAGATGTGGGTCCCCAGGAACTTGAAGCTGGAGACACGCTCAACGTCCATTCCATTGATGTGGATGGTGTCGTGTGTGCCTCTTGACTCTTTCCTGAAGTCCACGATGAGCTCCTTCGTTTTGGTGGTGTTGAGGAGCAGGTTATTTTCGTTGCACCATGTGGACAGGTGCTGGATCTCTTCCCTGTAGGCAGTCTCATCGTTGTTGCTGATGAGACCAATTACTGTAGTGTCGCCTGCAAACTTGGCGATGGCATTAGATCCAAACACAGGCTTGCAGTCGGAGGTGAAGAGGGAGTAGAGAAATGGGCTTAGCACACAGCCCTGTGGTACACCAGTGTTAAGTGTGATGGATGTGGAGCAGGTGGATCCAGATCGGACATTCTGGGGTCTGCTGGTCAGGAAGTCCAGAATCCAGTTGCAGAGTGAGGTATTGATGCCCAAGTCTTCAAGTTTGTCTATTAACTTGGTCGGGATGATAGTGTTGAATGCTGAGCTGAAATCAACAAACAGCATCCGTGCATAAGAGTTCTTATTGTCCAGGTGGGTGAGCAGAGTGCAGTGCCATAGCAACTGCATCCTCTGTGCTCCTATTGCTGTGGTAAGCAAACTGATGCAAGTCCAATGTGGGTGGTATAGAGTCTTTTAGGTGTTCCAGGACCAGCCGCTCAAAGCACTTCATGATGATGGGTGTGAGTGCTACAGGGCGGTAGTCGTTAGGGCACCTTGGACTGGAGTGTTTTGGCACTGGCACAATGGAAGTGCATTTGAAGCATGTTGGTACAGCTGCTTGGGCAAGAGACAGGTTGAAAATGTCTGTAAAAACAACAGCGAGCTGCTCCGCACATGCCCTGAGAACACGACCAGGGATGTTGTCTGGTCCAGCAGCCTTGTGTGTGCTGATCCGGCTCAGTGCCTTGCAGACATCAGTGGATGAGAGTGTGATTGGAGGGTGGTCAACTGAGGGTTTGAGCTTGGTTGCAGTTTCTCTGTTGTCTCTTTCAAAGCGAGCATAAAAGTCATTTAGCTCATTCAGGAAGTTGACATCAGTGGCTGCAGGGGTGGAGTGGGTGGGTTTGTAGTCATTGATGGCCTGGATGCCCTGCCACATGCGTCAAGAGTCAGAGTTGGAAAAGTGTCCCTCTATCCTCAGCTTGTAGCAGTGCTTGGCCTTTTTGATGCCCCTCTTCAGGTTTGCTCTGGAAGTGCTGTAGGCTTGTCCATCTCCTGATCTGAAGGCAGTTTTGCGTGTCTTCAACAGGAGTCGCACTTCCTTGTTCATCCATGGCTTCTGATTTGGGTATGTGATGATCTGTTTCTGGGTTGTAACACTGTCAATGGTGGTTTTAATATAAGATAATGATAGATCGCTGCTACGCTAACGCCGCTCAGGTGGTGGCGTTGGCTAGCAATATGGCTTTCCTGGTGGGCTCCTTGGACAAGCTCACGCATGAGCGATCTGTCCTCACGCCCGAGGAGATAGATGAGGTTCAGACCACAGCGGCTGTTCTCCTGAGGATGTCCCAAGCATTCGCTGTCGATGGGGCCGCCCCATGAGCGCGGCTCAGCTCGGTGCCAGACACCTGTGGCTCGGCCTGTCTTCCCTGAAGGAACAGGAGCAGAGACGCATCCTCGGTCTGTCGCTCTCCTTGTCATCCTTGTTTGTTCCTGATATTCAGTCTCTTGTAGACCGACTAGAATCAGCCTCCAAAACGTCCCAGCAGCTTGCTCCAGATCTCCAGCCGAGACGCCAGTGGCACAACTTGTGGCGCCGTCGTGCACACCGGCACCAGGTGTCCGCGACTCCCTTTGAGCGAGCTAGGGCCCGCCCCACCGTTTCTGCTGCTGATCCTGTCCCCGCGTCTTATAGCGCAGGGCGGGAGAACGCCGGGGGAAGAGGAAGTTTTCAGCGTAATAGGGGCGCTGGCTCCTCCTGCTTCCACAAGTCGTCCTTTAATAAGAAGCATGTCAATAAAGGCCGCAGGGCCCGTTACTTCTCATTAAAAGAGCACTCTTCTGGGTCATCCCTTCCGGCTCTTTATGGTCCGCCCCCTTCCACCACGCCAAGCAGACGGATTGTGCTTGGCTTCAGTGGGTCCGGCGCACCTACAGCAGTACAGGCCTCCCCTCGGTCCATTCCAAAATTGCACCACAATGCAGGAGTGAAGAGACCTCCTCTTGGAGGGCCATTGCCACTGTCCGGTTTGTGAGCTGTGTGCGAAGGACACCGCAGAAGGGAGGGGGTCGACGGGCAAACTGCAGAGCATAGCCCCTCCTCAACGTCCTGTTCAGCCAAGGCGATAGAGGGCCGAGAAGGCGTGTCCACGCCTCCAAGAAGTGCGATAGAGGGCGCACCATGCCCTGAACAGGAGGATGCATCGCCCCACCTGCCATCACAAACCCAACTGGAGGTTCGGGATGCGGGGGGCCCCCCCTGAAAGGGCTGCCATACCCTCTCGGGAGGGGGCACTGCTGGGGTTCTGTGGGTGGCTGGGGGTGGGTTGCATTCTGAGCTAGAATCCCCTTCTAGCTCAGACAGCAATCTAGAATCTAGAATCTAGCTTGCTGTCTGAGCAAGCTAGACAACTGTTCATACTTAGTTGGCCAAGATTTATTTGTATTGGTCTTGAGTAATATTCTAATTTTCTGAGAAACAGAATTAGGGATTTTTCTCAGTTGTCAGTTATAATCATCAAAATTAAAGAAAAAAAATAACATTTGAAATATATGTGTAATGAATAAATATAATATACAATTTTTGAATAGAATTAGTGAAATAAATCAACTTTTTGATGATATTCTAATTATGTGACCAGCACCTGTAACATTTCCAGCATGTTAAACAATAGAGTTTTCATACACCTGTTTTTCTTTTTTCTTCCCTCTTTATAAATGTGAATATCCTATTGCATTGCATTATAACTGTAATTATAATTGTAAGTAATTTTACATAATAACCTTCGTGAGTCAATGGTTTCTGTAAGCCTAGTAGCAATAAAGCACAACTCTAACTAGCAGTGGGTTAGAAGAAATGGTAGGGTTGCTGCTAAAAGTAAAGTTTTGACCTAATGATTGTGAGTTTGCGATTTGTACAGAATACCTTTACACTGTATAGGCCTATTCGTTGGTCCTGTAGGCAAAGCACAACTGTTTTGTTGGCCTGCACTGTGATTATACCTTTCGGAGAAATCGGGCAGTATCACAATCTAAACTTTTTAATGAAAACAATCATCCAAAGAAATCATTTAATACAATTAGCTGGTTAAAGGAGCCACATGCATCCATGCCGCTCAAAAACTGTTGTGCCATGCTTGCAACACTAAAACAAAAACAAAATTCAATTAATAGAAATGTTCACTTTAAGATAATAAAATGTGGAAATTATATTAGAAACTGATTAAAAAATCTTACCAATGATGCAGAAAGTAAGATAGTATATTATATTGAATTTGTTGCAGGTCACTTAAATTAGCAGCATAAAAATTGGGCGCCCCACAGTTTGCCACCCAGTCTTCAATTTTTTATTTAGTGGCAAGCATTTCCTCTTCATTTTGGCATCTTTTAAGCTGAAAAGATACTAATAAAAACTCAGTTCTCAGACTATTGAAAATGTTTAAAGCGATTGAGTCCTGTTTCCCTGTTTATTTACCTGATTTATTTACTTCCCTAATGTTTTCCCTGACCTCCAAGTCAACAAAAATGTCAACCTCAACTTGACTCAAGTCAGGCTTTTGGCCACAAAGCAAATGCAGCACGGTTGTGAGTTTCACCAACACCTCCAGGAGCTGCGCCTGGATGATGGCAACTTTCAGCGGTATTTCCCACTGAGCTGGCCCCAGTTCAATGACCTGTTGTCCTGTGGCTCACTGGCATCAAAAGTCAGCTCTGTCATGACAATATAAATACATAACACCCATTACACCCATCACAAACAACACATATCCCTTCTGTGGCTTCACTTGTCCACACTCCTCCTGTCTCTGAATGCCCTGCTGCTGCTTCTGTCTTGCCCTGGTCCTCGGGGTGGTCGTAATCCTCGGACCCCCTCTCCACAGTCCAGCTCATCTTTCGTGAGGAGACTAGGGGTCGAGAAAAGACAGAACCGTAGAGTACTTCCACTTTTTTCCTAAACCTGCTGCTAACCCACAACTTTTCAGTCTCCTGTCTCCTCTCCTTTAAGTACATGTTCCTCAGGCACTTCCAATTCTTTCTGTACACTTTATCTGAATAAACACAAACTCATCAGTGAAAAACTAGTTGTAAAGTATGGCAAATTAGCTCAGGCTTTAGCTAGATAGTAGGCTCAATATATACAACTTGAATGAATTAAAAGTTATTTTTTGCAACTTAGTTTCCGACCTTCTTGTCCACTTTCCTTCAAGCAATATCCTTTTATTCCTGGTTCTGTTCTCCGGGTATCCACAGGCTGCCCTAATAACTTTGTCCTCCATTGTTATTTTGAATTTCTGCTGCTATAGTCCTCCTCTGCTTGTTAATATGTAACCACGTATGGGCCATAACTGCGTCACTACTAGAGCAAGCTCCTGATTAGTTAACGCACAAATATTTGCCAAAGTTCAGATTTTTCAACTCGCACAAATCGTGTCATTCGCGCTGCAGGATTTCTACACACATCTAATCACGTCTTTGCATTGACTTAACATGTAAATCACTTGCGATTAACAAATCATTTGCATTTGAAAATTGGAAGGAGTGAGGATCTGCCATTGCTGTCCGCTGTCTAAAAGTGTGTCCGAAGAGGAAGGAACACGGACCTGCCACCACTGCCATAGAGACCAGTGCAGTGTATTTTAACTTACCTGAGCCTGGTACTGTTTTTATCCTCTACAAGGATTTTTAGCCTTATTTATTTAACCATCCACTGAGTGTCCATTGATTTTAAGCCCTTTTATTGTAATAAATTGTATTGTAAATTGCTACTCTTCTTGTCCTCCTTGGGTTTTGCAACCACCCGATCAGCTCCATTTGGTTCTGCAATAGCTTTATCTGGTTCAATACCATCACAGTCACAAACTCCCATAGATAAACACCCTTACATATACAGTACGTACTTTTCATTTACAGTAATTTACATTAGAAATCAGTTCTCTAAAATGTTTTGAAATTGTGTCCATATTTCATTGTAGTAAGAAGGTGTAGCCAAATTATAAATGTATACTCAGTTGGGCTCATAAGTTTACATACCCGGTCATTTGGGTAGTTTCTGTTGTCATTATGATTTAAAAAGAGTAACTAAGTAAGTAAATTTTATTTATATAGCGCTGTCACAGATATAAATCGCAAAGTGCTTTACAAAGTGCAATTTTAATAAAAGAAAAATAAAACTATAAGAATAAAAATTTAAACCACAAAATAGTGAAAACCCTAAAAGCCCAATCAAGTAAAAGCTTGTTTAAATAAAAGTTTCTTCAACTGCTTTTTAAAAGAATCAACAGAAACGTCCAGTCGCAGTGACAGGGGCAGGGCGTTCCAGAGTCTGGGAGCGACTGCTTGTAAGGACCGGTCCCGAGTTTTAAAACGGGTTTTGGGGACCGTAAGAAGAATTTGACCAGAAGACCGAAGAGTGCGGGAGGAGGAGTAAGGGGTCAGCAAGTCAGTGATGTACTAGGGGGCCTGTCCATGCAGAGCTCTAAAAGTCAAGACTAAAATTTTAAAATCAATTCTGAATTTGACTGGAAGCCAATGTAATGAGGATAAAACCGGGGAAATGTGAGCCCTTTTGTTGGTTCCAGTTAAAAGCCTGGCTGCAGCATTTTGCACCATTTGTAGCCAACTCAGAGACGATTTGTTCAAAGTAAAAAGAGAATTACAATAATCAAGACGAGAAGAAATAAAAGCATGAATAATCATCTCCAAGTCAGCTCAATTTAGAAATGTTTCTCAAATGATAAAAACAGTTTTTGACCAACTGTCTAGAATGACTGTCCAGAGACATAGATTGGTCAAACAGAACACCAAGGTTTCTGAGGTTCGACTGAATGAAAGAACCCAGGGAACCAAGGTGTTGTTTGATTTGAGGTATTTTTTGGTCTGGTGCAAAGATTAAAGTTTCAGTCTTTTTTGTATTCAGCTGTAGGTAGTTATACCAGTTCTTTATGCAGGACAAGCAGTCCAACCACTCAGCAAGTTTATGAAACTCAGTCTTTAAAAGAACAGTACAACTGAATGTCATCAGCATAAAAGTGATAAGACACACTTTTAAAACTGTGAATTATTTCACCAAGAGGGCATATGTACAATAAAAACAAAAGATGACCTAGCACTGAGCCCTGAGGAACTCCATATAACAGAGGGGTCATTTCAGACAGAATATTGTTAATAAAGACACAAAATGATCTGTCACTCAGGTAAGAGGAAAACCACTTTAGAACTGATCCAGAGAAACCTGTTTCATATTGCAGACGCTTTATTAAGACATTATGGTCCAGAGTATCAAAAGCAGACGATAAATCCAGTAGGATTGAGACAGAGTACTGCCCAGAGTCAGCCGCCATCATAATGTCACTTGATATCTTCAGCAGGGCAGTCTCAGTTGAATGACATTTTCAGAAGCCTGACTGAAATTTATCTATAAAATTATTTTCATCAAGGAACGCAGTCAGCTGCTCCGCCACCACTCGCTCCAGGATTTTAGATAAAGAAGGCAAGTTAGGCCTGTAGTTGTTTGGTTCAAAAGAATCCAAATTGGGCTTCTTCAGAATGGGGCTGACGACCAGTTAAAAGAGAAAGGTTGATCAGTTTAACAACATGTGGACCAACTAAATCAAATACATTTAAAAGCAGCGAAGTTGGCATTACATCTAGAGGGCTTTATGATGGTTTCATCTTTTTTAGTAGACCCTTAATATCCTCTTCAGTGACAGGTGAGAAGGTGGACCAAGAGCACTGAGGAGACAAACCCCAAGATGTGTTGACAGAGGATAGGTTTATAGAGGCTCTTATATCATGTACCTTATTCATTCATTAAAGGAATGTAAAAACTTGTTGCAGTCAGATTTTGAGTGGACTGGCAAATGAGGAGCTAAAGGAGAGACAATATTTGATATTGTGTCAAACAGGACTTTAGGATTTTTCTTGTTCAGAACAACAAGATTAGAGAAACAGGCAGATCTGGCCTGTTTTATTATATTATCTAGTGACATGATGAGCTCCTTCAAATGCAGTCTGTGGAGTAAACACAAAGAGTAAACACAATTGTTTGACAATAAATGGCTTCACCCAACCACTAACTATGAGTAAAAGAAAGGTTTCTGTTATCATTTATATTCTCTGAAAAATGGCCAATCACAAATTCGTGAAAAATATAATAAATGAAATGCCAAAAAATAGAATAATGACCAAGTGTAGACCACTGTTTTGTAGCCCATCTGCCCCCGGCTTGATCCACGTTCAACAGGGAGCCTCTAACAGCTTCAGCCTGGCCCAGCTGCCTTATTAAAACCTCCAGGCAGAGAGTGTGGCTTGTCTTGCCTGACTCAGTGCTCTGTAAACCGGAATTAGATGGCATTACTAAAGTGATGAAAGGAAACCGTTTGCCTTATCCTGCTTTAGTTTTTACACAAGCTAAAACTAAACAAGTTAAGCTCTGTTAACATAGTGTTAATGTTTCAAACATCTAAAAAAAGAGCAGGTGTTAATTCTTAATGAGAAGCCAGAAAAAAGTTAGTTATAATTATAAGCAATTCAAAGTGCTTTAGAAAAGAAGAGAGACAGGTTTTAAACACAAATACAAAAATAAAATAAATCAATCAAAGCAAAACTAAAAGAGAAGAGTGCAGATAAAATACCTTTAGTTATCTGCTTGGTTAAACAGAACTATTTTCAGCCTGGACTTGAACATTGTCAGAGTAGAGGCCTGTCTCACCTCCTCTGGAGGACTGTTCCAGATTTTAGCTTTGTGAGACCGAGATGGTTTATATAGGCCTAACATGTCAGATATGTACTTTGGCGTTGGGCCATGGAGAGCCATATCTACCAGCAGAGCTGCTTTAAACTATCCTCTGAGAGACAGGAAGTGTAGAGACCTGAGAACAGGACTAATGGTCATACTTTCTGGTCCCAGTCAGGACTCAAGTTGCAGCGTTCTGTTTGTACTGCAGCTGTCTTACAGCTTGCTTAGTGAGTCCAGGTAGCAGACCATTGCAGTAGTCTAACCTGCTAGAGATGAATGCATGAATAAGTCTATCCAAGTCTGCTTTAGACACAATAGTAAATGGTAGAAGTAGTAGAACAGATAGAAATGGTAAAAAGCTGTTGATGTTATTGCGTTAATCCATTAATACCCACAAATTTCTAACTAGATTTTTAGGTTTTAGAAAAAGTGACTTGAGGTGACTGCAGATGCTTTCCTTTTGTGTGTGTGGGACAAAAATAATGACTTCTGTCTTGTCTGGGTTAAGTTGTAGAAAGTAGTTTTGCCTCCACACAGTGATCTGTTGTAAGTCCACATTTACATTTACATTTACATTTATTCATTTAGCAGACGCTTTTATCCAAAGCGACTTACATTACATTACCAGTGTTACAGTCACTGGAGGCAAGGTGGGTTAAGTGTCTTGCCCAAGGACACAACGACAGTATGAACTGTGGGAAGAGCGGGAATCGAACCGCCTACCTTCCGGTTGAAAGACGACCGCTCTACCCACTGAGCTACTGCCGCCCCACAGGCCCAAAGTCGCCTGCTGTCAGTGAGATGTACATCTGAGTGTCATATGTTTGGTTGTGGTAGGACACATTGTTATTGCGATTTAACTGGCCCAGAGAGAGCATGTAAAGATTGAACAAAAGGGGTCCCAGGATGGACCCCTGCCTGCACCTTTATAAGAGCCGTCTCAGTGATGGGGCCTAAAACCTGAATGAAAAGAATCAAAACAGTTGTTTAAAACATTATTAAACATTACTAATGTTATTATCATAACATTATTATTATTATTATTAATGTTATTATACAATAACATTACTGTAACTCACTGTAGTGAGCTGTTAACTAAGTGAGAGAGCTGTGTTAACAAACTGCTCAGCACAGATTTTAGAAATCTAATGGGTAACTTGTCAAGGCAGCAAGTGGAAGAACTCAGACTGGAGATAGTCTCTTGAGAGTCTGGTTGAACACAATCATCATTTCTTTGTAAATCTCATAATGAACCTGGAGCTTTGTTTTGTGCCATTCTCGTTCGACCCTCCGACATTCCCTTTTCTGTGCCCTGACTGAGTCCTCATTTCTTCATGGCGCCCTCAGTCTATTTTGAACCATTTTAACCTCAACAGGAGCAATGACATCCAGAAAATTTAGAACATTAGAAGTGTATGAGTTTAACAGATCATCAACAATAGAACATGAGGTGTTCTCAAAAGTTGTCCTCTCTTTAAACTGTGCCTCTGTGCTGTCATTTATGTTTCTCCTTCGGACAACAGCAGGCCCCACAGCTGTTGAGGGAGAAACAGACAGGTCAAAGAAGACACAGAAAGGTCCAACCCAGCCCAGGGCAAGCATGGTGAAATACGAGACTCTACTCGCAACACAAAAAAAAAAACTGAAACCAGATAACCGTGCAATTGACAACATGACAGCTCCCAGATAAACAGCACCAAGCGCCTGGTCACTTCCTGGTCACAGACATGTGACCAGGAAGTGTGTTGAGGTCAAAGGAAGAAGAAATGGGAGTGTCACAAATGTATACCTGGCAACCCAACAGACAGTAACATGCCCTCAAATAGCATACACTGTGTTTTAAAACTGCAGACTCTATTTAGCAGCCATTATTGTAAATCTTATCAGCGTGTTTGTTACCTCTAAACTGAATGTGTTATTACTTCACAGTTGTAACATCTGTTTTCACAAATGGAAAAAAGACTGACGCAAAACCACATTCACACTAGCAACTATGGAAACACTGTTTAACACTTTTGAATTTCACAAATGCATTTTATTTATCGTTCATTTTGGACAATGTCACAAAATGAACGACCACAGAAAAGGACAAGATGAGCACTGTTCATAACAGCAGAGCTACATAACATAGTGTTAGATCAAATATACAAATGAATGTTAAAACCCTGAGTCTGTCTGTGTGAGGCACAAACCTTGCTCTAAGTCATTTTTCTGCAGAGTTCTGTGCCACACAGCTCACTACAGGACCACATCTAATCCACACAGGTGCTGTTATTAATGCACTTTGTCCAGATTAAGTCTGTGAGCTCCAGTCCTAGTAACAAGTGAAAAGCTTATCAGACCAAACATGTCTGCAGGAGCCATACACTCTGAATAACTATGGTTGAATTTACTTAAATGCTATTTTTATTTTCCTTTTAAGTGCCCCTTGCTTATCGTTAAGTGTCATTCCTCATCATTACAAATTTCATTAAATGTCTTTTCAAAAAATTTTTATCAAAATTGTCTTTTTTTTTTTTTTTTAACACAAATGAAATCCAACAACCAGCTGTTTGGGTCTCAACCCATTGTTGGAGACGAGCTTAGACTACAGAACAACTAAAATTTAGTACTTTGGGGCTTTATTAGTGCCAAACTCATCCACCCATGCTAAAGTGGAGACAAATATGTGCTGTTACTATAGAGACAAGTCTTACTGTGATGGAACTTGTAGATAACTAACTATAACTGTAACTATTGACCAAAATTATTTTATTGAAGATTCTCTTTTCAACAAACAGTGGGATTTGTCAAATTCACAGCCAAATTACAATCAGTTCCACATTAAAGTCCAGGTGCTTCCTCGATCCGTCTCAGTGCAGCATAAGTAGAGCTTTTATTTTGGTAATTTACCTTAATTGTGCTTAACTTTTAGTGGAATTTTTCAGCTGTGTAGTTGAGGTTGTCTGAGGACTGGGAAATACAACAGTAATCAAATGGAGGCTGTCAAGTCAGAGTAATGTCATGTGACAATGGAGACACTATATCCAAAGTTAAAATGAAAAAAAGTGAGAAGTAATAAATACACAGGTGGTTTCATTGATAACTAGGATTTTAATAAAATAAACAAATGCAAAATGCTCTGATTGTTACCATTTATATATTTATTTTAAACACGACACGTGACACACTTGCATTACAGAGTAACTCTGCAGACATAACCTGACACAGAGAAAATGCATTAAAGTACTGCTGCATCCAATCGAGATCTCATCAGACGCAGCAGAAGAGGAGACTCAGGTGTTAGAGAAAACACAGAGTGAGTTCACACAGTAATGGAAAACCCAGAGTCCCCTCTCTCCAGGGTTAACACACTCTGAGTTTGGACTAAAGCTGCTTCTGAAACAGGGCCTTTATGTTGCTTTGCTCTCAGCTCGATGCAAGCTGTTGCTTCTGTGGTTTCAGTCCTCACCACAGAGGAAAAAGAGCAGGGGCAGTCTGAGACGTGTGCATATCCACATTTGTATGTAAGTGCATCAAAGGCATCCAATTCTAATCAGATTATTTTAAAATTAAAAAAAAGATAAAAGTTTTGTTTGAGTATTTGGTGCACTTAAGCTTTTTACTACCTTGTGTTGTTAAAATTGCTTCAATTGTTTTCCTTGCTTCGGATAAAATCATCTGCCAAATGACTAAATCTAAATGTAAATATGTATTTTCTACAGAAAAGACACAAAAACAGCAGTTCCAGTTTGTTCCTGGGTTTATCTGGTGGCAGCGTAAATAACACTCGGCTCAGTGGATTCAGCTCGACGAGCTTGTCTTGGCTTTTGTTTGAAATTCACTGAGGCATAGTTCAAGTTCTCCGACGCCCGGTTCTGTGAGGAAAAGCAGTCAACAAACACGGAAGAAAAATCTAACAATATTCTTCAAACACAAGTTCAAGTTTACCTCTCTTGGAGCATTTTCTTCTCTGTTTTGTTCTGCAACAGAAATACAAGTGTCCTATATCAGTCACTGACAGCTTTAAATACTATATGAGCTAAATTTTAATGATTACATGCAAATACCTGTCTGTAGTTGTTTGATTTTAACAGCAAACCAAACAATAATCGTCAAAAGAAGAACAGAGACACCTCCCAATATAATGCTCGTCCACCATGATGGATTACCTAATCATCAACAGTTATTTTAGCAGAATGTAATAAATATGGTCTGATTTACGCAGCCACATGGAAACAAAACTTACTCTCACACTTGTCACCATCAGACCTGGAGTCGTTATACGGCCCGGTCCCCTCAGTGTTTGTATCTGGATCTGGGCGCTTCCAGCTAAAGTTGATTGGCTAATCCCAAAGGCCTGTTTGAACATTTAAAAGTTCAGATAAAAAAAGGGGGGCAAGGCCATTAAGAGCTTTAAAAACAAAAAGTAACATTTTTAGAAACTGGAGATATTTCAAAAACACAATAACCAGGGAAAAGTAAATCCACTGGAGATGCAAAAAAATGTAAATGTCAAAGATTAAGGATTAACTAGCCTTATTATGGTGTTTTTGTTGTATTTACACATTTCCACCACAGGATGCTGCTTAACTATGTGAACATGTGATATGATATTACATGTGATTGTATTAATAAAGTATGGCAGAAGTGAGCCAATATAAACACACTATCGTTCACCTATCTCATCATTTCTCTTTTACAGGAACATTGACTCTAGTCACAGGCCCAAACCTGAGTCTGACAACAGGAGTGGCTTTAGGCTTTAATTTTTATTTCATTTAGGTCCACTAATCTAAAATGTCCCTATAAAGCAACTGTACACAGCTCTTTACCAAATAATATAAGGCCTGAAAGCTTTTGTAGGTACTAAAACACTATTTGGACCAAAAAATAGAGCAAAGTGATTTTCTTACAGGAGGAGAATTAATGCACCTTACACTGGTGGATACATGGCTGTTATATGTGGCTTCACACAGACACCACTATCTTGAGGGTTAGTCAACTCATCTTGTTTCTACTCTAGACTCATGCACTCTGACACAAAGCTTATTGAGCCTTGTAAAACACTGGACAGACACTGGACAGACACTGGTCAGACACTGGACAGACACTGGACAGACACCAAAAGCAATGCTGTTCTCCACTAATTCCACGATATAGGAATGGGAACTGTGCAATTATTGACTGTATCCATGTTTATTTACATACCCCAGTGTCACAAAAACTGTTGCCTGTTACAGAAACACAGTCCTTTTATCTTTATTTTTGAATGTAGCAACTGGTAAATGACAAATGTTGCACATGCATTCTCTGCATTAAACCAAAGCATTTTATGTTTAAATCAAAGGTGAGTGTTGAATGTGAGTTCATGCTGCTCTATCCTTTCAGCTCTGACCGATGCTAAACCTTCATTTACAAATGCTGCCTTTTTCACATTTGTTTCTATTATCACTGCAGTTTCTCATTGTAAGTCACTCGGATACACACATCCAAAATAACACACACTATATTTTTCAACTGCAGACTCTTTATAGCCCCCACTGTTGGAGATCTTATCAGGTCTATGGTCTTTCTCACTGCCCTGAATAATGTCAGATCAGCGTGAGACCAAGTGACACTTGGTTTATAACATAAGTGTGTCTGTCAGCTCTGGGCTGAACTAGACTGAAAAAAAAACCCACAATAGTCTGTCACTATGGCAGAACATTTACCACTAGTAACTATACATACACTGTTCAAGTCTTTTGAAGTGGATTTTGCATTTTCTATTTATCATTTAGACACTGTGTCACAAAATAATTGACCACAGGAGTGGACAAGATGACACTGTTCATAAAAGCAGAGCTACATAACATAGTGTTAGATCAAATATACAAATTAATTTTAAAACCCTGAGTCTGTCTGTGTGAGGCACAAACCTTGCTCTAAGTCATTTTTCTGCAGAGTTCTGTGCCACACAGTTCACTACAGGACCACATCTAATCCACACAGGTGCTGTTATTAATGCACTTTGTCCAGATCAAGTCTGTTAGCTCCAGTCCTAGTAACAAGTGAAAAGCTTATCAGACCAAACATGTCTGCAGGAGCCATACACTCCACTACTCAACTCTGAATGACTATGTTTGGACACACTTGTTTAAATTTCTGGCACTATTCTATTTTTTTCTTTTTGCTTATTGTTAGTATAGTGTCATTACTCTTCATTTTCAAAAATATATTTTCCTGTATAAATTCTTTTTCTTTTTCACACATCCAGCTTTTGAATTATTGTTTGGGACAGAGCCCAGTACTTTTCATTACTAAAGGGACAAAGCTGCTTTCAGGTCTTACTGCGATGGAAAGTGTAAGAGACACAAGTAGGTGTGATATGTTTCTGCAATGATCACAGATGCAATTATTGACCAACATCATTTTATTGAAGATTTACTTCTTTTATTTTATTTTTTTACAGAATCACAGCCAAATTACGATTAGTTGCACATTACAGTTCAGGTGCTTCCTTGGTCTGTCTCACTGCAGCATAAGTAGAGGTTTCTTGACCATTTAAAGGATTGGAGCTGGGTTTTTGTCGAAATTGCAAAGCTGCATAGTTAAGGTTGTCCGAGCACTGGGTCTAAAAATAAAAATATTCACAGATTGTCATTGGTCAGAAAAATGGTCTGTAGCATCTGATGAAATACTCAATGACAGCAATGTTTTACCTCTGGTGTTTGAGCATGCAGTTCTTGGTTATGAGCTAGAACACAAATGTAATAATTAGAACCTTAATTAAATATAAATAACTGATTATATGTAATGATTGTCTACCCCTCTGGAGCTTCTTGTTCTTCACAGCCAAACCAATAACCACCGCTGTGAGGAAGACTACCAGTCCACCCAGGATTGATGCAAGCAATATTATGTGGTTTCTGTCAAACAATTCTACAAAGAATAAAAAATATTTCACTTTTTATTTTGTAATTACATAGCAGAAATTATAATTAGGACAAAAAAATACCTCCTTGAACATCTAGATATGTAGGACCTTTGATAATAGGATCTGAGCCTGACGTAAATCCACAGAAATAGAGCCCAGAGTCAGAAACATTCACTGATCTGATTGTGAGGAAGATATGAGACCTGTTGGACGTCATTGTAAATCTTTCATCTTTAAAGTTAGCACAGAGCTCAGCAGGTTTAAAAGGTTCAGATATTGTGGAGATGCAGCTCAAATTTAATTTCTTTACTGCACGGTACCAGTTTATCGAACTGCGAGAACTGGTGAAGTTAGAGCACAACAGTGTGACAGTTTGACCAGACTGGACTTCTACTGTCGACGAGTCAGAGCCAAAGATACAGAACAAACCTGAGGCAAACACAGTAACATTATTATTATTATACAAGTCTTCATATGAATTCAGTTTTTGTTTAAGAGAACTAATCAGTCATAACTTCCAACTTACTGAGGCTCCAGAGAAGTAAAGCTGCATAAGTGAAGTTCCTCATTGTGCATCTGGAAAGACAATAACACACATATCTAAATAATCTGCTGAGATGTTGAAATGTGAGAAAACACGTAACACTACTGTAAGGTGCTAACTCTGTAATCAAAAAATCCTCTATTTCTCTACAACTGTAGAAACCACAGTGTTTTTAAACTGTCTTCTCGCTGCTTTATCAGTTTACAAGTTAACCAGATCTATAAACACCTTACGTTGAGACGTTAACACCCTGAGGCACCAGGCTAAGCTGCAACAACAACATGAAATGGGTTAATGCTTTTTTTTTTTTTTTTTTAACTATGAACCTTAAGTAAAATAAAAGCATATTATTATCACAATAAAAAAGGGGGAATGAAATTTATAAATAGATGGCCACTTACTGTGAAAGAAGTACATTGACTAAGTTACTAGGACCAAAACTACACATCAAATACAAAATCCTTTTTTATTTTACAGAAAAAAGCCATAAGGATTGATAATTATTCTACAATGATTCAACAAAATCAATATTTATTAAATATTCATTCATTCACTTCCGCTTTGTCCTGTTAGGGGTCGCAGGTGACTGGAGCCTATCCCAGCAGCTTTGGGCCTGAGGCAGGGTACATCCTGGACAATGGCCAGTTAGCCCTGCGACTAACATTTAGAGACAGACAGTGACAACCATTCACTCTCACATTCATTCAATAGGGACACTTTAGATTTGCCAATTAACCTGTACTTGTATGTGTTTGGACGGTGGGAGGAAGCCGGTGACACGTGAAAGACATGCAGACTCCTCACAGAAAGACCGGAGTCGGCCGAGAATGTTTTTGAGTCGGCCGGGTTTTGAACTCACAACCTTCTTACTGTGAGACAGGAGTGATAACCACTCTGCCACATGCACCACATTTATAATGTCAGTCATAATACTGTATTGTTTATGTATAAAGTTAGGAAAAAGTTAATGCTAAACAATATCTTGTGTTTGACCAATGATAAGAAGAACTGTATTTCTGGTGACGGGGTTCGTTTATTCGTTTAAGCTTTGGCTCGGTTACAAAGTTTTGTCTTTATGCATATATAATGTATATGTACTTATACATGTATGTACTGTTTTTCTTTATTTGAAGGGAAAATTTATTTTTATTTTTATGAGCCCAAAATAACTATCACTACACCCCTCCCAGAGACTCCAAGAAGGCCGGGTACTCTTTACTGCCATTTGGCCCGTAAGCACAAACAACAGTGAGAGACCTATCCCTGACTCGAAGGCGCAGGGAAGTGACCCTGTCTCGTTCACAGAGAGGGTCATGCTACAGTAACATCACATTTGGAACGCCAAGTTAACGCAACACTATGATTTATCAAATGTAGGTGCTCACCTCACCAAATTTACAATGGGAGAAATGGAGTAAGGACGAAATCCATATTACAATATCAATAGTTCATAGCATCAGGCATAACGGAGGCCTTTCAACCAAAAATGTATCAAGTTCATTCAACAAGTATTAAAATCACTGTATTATGTACAAAGCTTAACATGAACTGTTAATACTCACAGTGACTGAAGAGGCTTGTGAATGCTCTCAAAGAGGAAATCATCATCACTCATTTCTTTACAGATTTTACAAAAAGCCCTATTTCCTTTCCAAAAAATACACTTTTTTAACATTTAAATATATAAAAATATAATAATTATAAAAACTTAAATAGCATGTACCACAGCAAACGCCACAGTCTGTCATGTCCTGTGCACTTGACTGTTTTAGCACATATTTTATCAGTGTTAGAATTTTACACCTTAGCAAAGATGTATTTTCCTGTCTCGCCTAACTTCGCTGCAAGTATTACACCTACAGTATAGACGGGCAACAACCATCTGCCTTGAAGGTGTGAATGCAGAGAATAGAGGCATTTGTTGTTTATGTCATAGGAGCCTTAATTAATCTACATATGGTGTGTTTTTTATACAAAGTAACACCAAGAATAAAAAGGTCCTGACAAAGATGGATTTAAATGTGCACTATCTTAAATATTAAATAGGTTACACAATTTTCTTACTTACAGTTTACTTTGATAGATTGATGCAACTATTGTGCCTTGTGAAACACCAGTCTCAGAGACAATGTTTCTTAATAAAGACTCCTTCTAAGAACCTAAACACAATGGCGGAGTGGGTAATCAGGAAAAGCCGGACGTTTTCCGGTGTAAATGGATTGGAAAAGGCAGAGTGGGGCTGAAGAGGCCAGGTTAAAAAAAAGAACAGCACTAGAGCATGAGACAAGTAAGCTCCAGATAGTGCTGATGCTTACTTTATTTTGGCAAAAAATGCACAGCGTTTCGATGCAGTCAAAACTATCAAATCAGATTTGTTCCAAAATGATCAAACAACACTTTTTGAGTCTAGAGTCAAAAAATAATTTTAAGAGAAAAAATATTTGTTTGAAAATGTTGTTTTTCAAATGGAAAATGTTTGAGAATAAAATTTTATTTGCAATGATCAGAGTTTTGCTTTCATCCAGTCTTTTACCTTTGAGCTCCCTTTTTTTGGTTGCTATTTGGTCACAGCTCATGTGACAAAGAATTACATACAGAAGTTTTTGTCCCACAGAAGAACTTCAGTGTTACCATCTGACACTGTCAAAGATACAACATTTATTTGTGGCCACAAAAGACAGGTATTGTCTTGAAGGACAACAGATTTTGTCCTTCAGTGTACAGTCATGGAAAATGTCTGAATCAGTGATAATGGACCCTCACACCCCTTGTGACTTCTTATCAGGGAAAGTCCTGCATTACTGTAATTGACTCTGCCAGATAGAACTGCTTCACAGTACATAGTCTGCTCCGCAATACCATCTGGGAGCAGGGGCAAATCTCTTACATCACTGTTGGAGGAGGGACTAAACACCTAAACATTTTAATAGAATACCTGTCATTGTATTCTAGTGCATTTTAGAATACAGACAGTAGACAAAAGCTCACCCTACTGTCATCAAACATCTTAAGCGGGCTATAAGACACGTCACTTTCTCCTATCTGATCAAAACAAAGTATTTCTTACAAATATAAATTAGTGCTGTTAATGTGTGTTTAATACAATTAAGCACAGCCCTCTTGTTGTGTATTATTGATTTATGTTCATAAATAAATTTAATAAAAACAAATACAATACAAAAAAGTAATACATTACCATATTTTGGTGAGTGTGTTCTGCGGGAACACTACAGCACATTACATGCCTTTGGAGTATAGGGAAACACAATTTTGATCTCTGTTTAATTACTGTTACATTTACTTTCTACAGTACAGAACGTCATTTACAGCTATACATTGTCACAAATAGGATCACAACTATTATATGAGGGAGAAGGAGGGGTCCTGAAGAAGTTCTTTGGTTTCTTTTTATGTAACACATTTGTCCACGTAAAAATGTCCTTTTTTGTCTAGTTTGTGAAATATGATGCAATGCTATGACCATAGATTAAGACAGGAAAATATTTTGGAAAAAATTATGAGCCATTTGTCCCAATAATTTAGCCTGATTTTGAAGTTTCTGGGGTTAATGCTTTCAGAGAGGAAATCAAGTAGTTTACGTTGTATATTTGTGACATCATCAAAATTTGCCACAGGGCCACGACTAATTGTTCTGTACTGAAAGCTCAAAGAAAATTAAAGTCTGTAAAGTTGTTTCAGACAATTATTGGTCTATGTAAACACAAGCAAATTGATTTGCATTTGTAAAATCTTCAGTGGGAAATTACTGAAGGTTTCAAAATATGGAAACAAGTGCGAAGGTGTGTAAGTACTGTATGTGTTTGTGTCGGTGTTATAAGACAACAATGTTCCTCTTTCAAAGTTCAGTTTCATTCTGACTCTGAAGCTTCTACTTCACAGACGGGGGTTTAACTGTCTCTTGTGGAGAGTAGGCCAAGTATTTTCCATCACGTGTGAAACACAACCAGTTTAAAGAATTTATGCTATTCAATTAATAATATTTGTTTATTCTTTTCTGAATAAATCTGCCTCACCAAACACAGAACTTATTGCACATCTCTAATACTGAAAATTTAGAAGGCACTGATCAGCACCTTGAAGACATACACACTGATTAACAGAAGAACACATTAGATTGAATGAAGATTGAAAAGAATTTAACTAAAATTTAAAGCACTTTACATGTGTTACAAGTGTAGTTCTGTGTGTGGTGGTAAGGAAGACATACACATGAATAAGTTAAATATTTATTAATAAACACTAAAAGGAGGGTACTCCTAGGTTCCTATTCATTTGTCGTCTTACAGGTTCTGTCACAGAGCCGAATTAATCCTACACACCACATAGGGCGGATAAACCCGGTTGAACCCCACACACATCAAAACACAGCAGGTTCACAGCAAACAAACAACTGCAAAGACAACGCAGATGTTTACCACAAACGTATTGAGTGTAACAGTTCTGGGCACCGGCAAACATGAATAATTAAACGTAGAAGTGACCCAAAGAATACACTACAAAACATTACATAAACAAACAAACAATGAAACAGCGTTAGTCCGCTTGCACAATTGCCCCCAGAAGCGGACAAACTAACACAAAAAAACAATAACTAAAAGGACAGCAGGTAGCAGTACATGTAGATTACTGTTAATCAAGAAATAAAATATAATCACCAATCTGCTAAAAGACACATTTTAATTCAAAGTCTAAAAACATTAAAATACCGCATACCTGAGGTGTCAAACACCCACACCCAGTCATTCACACACAGGCAAGCCGTCATCACCAAACCACGGCCCTGTTCCGTAAAACACAATTAATATACAGCCATGACAAACAGACGCAATCACACTAAAAGGCATTTCCTGGCTCAAATAGTTGACAAACCAACAGCGTGGGTCCAGCAATCGTTCTGGCCACCCATCGGAACCTGGCACACCCCGACACCCAGCCTCCTCCTCCCTTATAAATAATACACGTTTGACCCCAGAGCGACACCCCGCGGTGCCACCCGTCACACATGATGCTTCCATTCACCCCAGCGCTCACAGCTGTGACCACCACCAATCTCACCTCTAAAATCACACATCTTCATACACCAGAGCTGGCACTGGAGGCAAGGAAGGTTAAGTGTCTTGCCCAAGAACACTACGGCAGTATGAACCTGAGCGATTGGGAAGCGAACTGCTAACCATTAGCAGACAAGGAAAATAATTACTGCAATGCATGATTGATTTAAATCTGATTGATTTGTGGAGAAATATGCTCCCTCGTATAATTACAATGTCATTTTATTCTAGCAGTCACCAGACTTTATCCAGAATTGAGTATTTTCTGATCTTTGCTGCTCACTAATTCTTAAAAACAGCTTTATAATTTCGAACTGGTTCATCATTTCTTTTCTTTTAAACCTATCCAACATTCCTCCTTCTGCCACTAAATGGCAGCTTCAGTCAATTTTGCCTAAAGACCCAGGGTTTTTAGATTCTCCTTACTCTACCTCCCATATGATAGAGGGGGATTAAACTTCCCAATTTAACTTAGTAATTTTGGGCTGCTCTAATCAAATCTGCAGTGTTTTTTTATATTATATATTTATATAATATAAATAATTATAGAAATATATTTATATTTTATATTTTCTTATAAAAGCGCAACCACCTGATTTAGTCTTGATGGATGTATATCCATTGATACTCCCCCTTCTTCATTTCTTTATTCAGCTGACAAGAAGAAAGTCATTAGATGCACCAAGAACCTATTTCTGCTTAACACTATAAATATTTGGTATGATGTATAGAATTATATAAGAAAAAAAAGAACTTTCTAGGTTCACTTATATTTTTTTAGTAATGACCAATTTCCCCCTGGTAGGGCAGACTCAAGTTTCAGATTCTGGTTTAGTCAAGGTATGAAAAAAATGTCTGACCTTTACAGGGATGGTATCTTCATGTCATTTTAGCAACTAATGGAGTTTTTCTATCCCATCAAAACCTTTTTTGAAATTTCTCCAGCTAAGAAATTGTATTATGATTAGACATGGTAGCAGCTTAAAGCCTTGAAACTGCAACCATAAAACATCAAAAAGGAAGAGGTCAGGTTTCTGTATTATATAAAATGTTTGTAGAAAAAAAAAAACTCAAAAATATCCAACAAGTGTGGAAGAATGACATACAAGCAGACATATCTGAGGGTGATTGGTCCAAATCATGTTCCTTGGCTCAAATTCAAACAATTAACTTGCAATCCAAACTCCTACAGTATAAATGGTTAACCAGGCAGTATACTACCCATGTCAAACTACACCGCTTAATCCAAGCTTCTCAGATACGTCCACGTGTGGTGTTCAATAGGGGTCGCTGTTTTACTGTATGTGGGAGTGTTATAAGATGACAACAATTTCTGGAGCAAAGTGTTGAATGTATTGAATGAAGTTATTGGTAAAGTGACCCCCCTGGATCCCAAACTGTGCATCTGAAATAAATGTCCTACAAACTTTGTAATTGATTCTAACATATTAACTTAATAGTGGTCTTTTAGAGGCCAAACGTTGCAATGCAAGATGCTGGAAAGAACTAAATTAAGACTCTGTGGACAGTGGAAACAAACTACACACATTTTGGGATATCATGTGCATTTTTTATGACTTCCTTGCAAATTATTACCTCTATGAATGTGACTCTGGTGATGAGGATGATGTGATGTAAATGAGATGAAGCCAACAAGCTAGACAGGATCCTAGGCTACTTGCCACTCAGGTGCATGACCACCGGGGTGGAACTGGCTAATCCTGGAATCTATGTCTATCTATCTATCTATCTATCTATCTATCTATCTATCTATCTATCTATCTATCTATCTATCTATCTATCTATCTATCTATCTATCTATCTATCTATCTATCTATCTATCTATCTATCTATCTATCTATCTATCTATCTATCTATCTATCTATCTATCTATCTATCTATCTATCTATCTATCTATCTATCTATCTGATTTATGATAAAGTATGCTGAGGAAAACAGTCAGCAGCGTGAGATTCACTACGGAATGAAAAATATTCACAGCACGAGAAGGCCTTTATACAAATATAATGCAGTTGTAGGAGTCAGAGGTCAGTGTAACACCATAAACCTGTAAACACCATAGTCAGAATAAAACCAAATCAAAAGTGGATTCATAAATATTTAGAGCAAGAACACAAACAGTAAATAGCCCAACTTTGCTAATGTTTAGAGCCAACAGAAAACATATCCCATCCTGTTATGAATCCGGTTAGATAAGAGCAAAGAAAGGCAGACAGCATCACAGGTCAAGCTAAAGAACAGCTGTAGTCTAAAATGTAGAAATAATTAAATAGACCACATGTATCCATTTTTAAATCATCCATTAAATACAAAAGCTAACAATTCCTACTTGTAGTAGAAGGAGGCAATAGTTCCTAGTTCAAATTAAAATATTATAGATAATAGAGTGTTAGCTCTTAAGCTTAATATGTTTTAGAATGTGATAAACATCTGTATCCATTATCTGTGGATCAATTAACGTGGTGTTATTTCACATTTTTATACAAAAAGTAGGCTGCCTGTGTTTTCTGTAAAGCAAAAAAAAAAAAATTATTTACTTTAAAATGTAACTATTTAGGTCAAAACCACTAAATTAATAAAAACACACTTCACAGTGTTGTGCCCAAGTAAAAAAAAGATTTGTTTTTGTAGATGTTTTTCTTTAAGTCTTTGCTCTAGTTTTTAATAGTTTCTGTAAATATTTGAGCTAGAGTCAGTAAAAACTAAGTGTTTCCATAATTGTACTTGCTCTAAAGTAATATCATAACAGCTGTTAAAATACACCAGAATACAGAAAATTACAATTATTCGGTTAAAAACTTGGACCTGTTAGGGAGCCGGAGGCAGGACCCAAAGCAGACACAGAAATTGGTGAAGTTTAGAAGACGGTTTTATTGTACAACAGATAAGGTCAATGACTTGGCGTGGTGTAGTCCTGGCAAAGGGGTTTGTAGGCAGGCAGAAGATACCAGGAGAAAAGCACAAAAACAAATTTTTGACTTCAAGGCCAAACTCTCACAAGGTTAAACTGCTAGGCCATAGTGTTCTACCACTAAGTAGCCGGAACAATCTGGCGATGACTGGAGGAGCGTTTGGAGTCTTTATACTGTGGTTGATGAAAGATGAGAAACAGCTGCACCTGCCTGCCTACCACTCCCACCAGCCACATCTAAGAACAAAATGACCACACGAGGGAGACAAAGACTAGGGAAACAAGACAACACACACTGGACCCTCAGATCCCCTTAAAACATTATAACATAACTTTAAGTACACCCCACTGTGATTAAATGTGTCTTTAGAATTTCCTTAAGAATGTATAAGCATGGTAAAAAGACAAAAAAACAAACTATACACTAATGGAATTTTGTCTGATACTTTCCTATTAAATAGAGGTATGGCTCAAGGAAGTCTGGTTTCCCCTACATTGTTCGCTCTGGCAATCAAACCGCTGGGCAAAAAAATGACATAACTGGAATTACTATTTGCAAAATAGAATATAAATATAGCTGATTTGCTGTTGACTTAATGCTATGTTTGAGCAAAATTAATACCTCTGTACCATATGTAATGGAAATGAGTAAAATTTCAAAAGTTTCATGTTATAAAATAAATGTTTAAAACAATTCAAAATGCAAAGCCACAGTATAAAATATCTAGGTTGCCATATTAGATTGAACTTTGTTTCATTGATGTTTCATTGATGAAAGACATGAGATACAAATGAGATAAATCCACTAATTCCATTCCTCATTTAGGATGGCAAAACCTCCACAAAAAAAAATAAATAAAAATAATAATAATAATAATACTTTTGTACTGTTTACCAAAACATGGAGGGTTAATTCTTCCCAATATGGAACTGTATCAAATTGCAGCTCAGATGTTCTTTATTGACAACAAAGAACCATGGGAAGATGTTGAAAACCATCAGTTGCAATCAAATAATTTATTGACTATGAACCAGAACTAGAAAAATGGAAATCATTGATGAAATAGTATTTAAACATTGAGATCACAAGATGATAACATGAAAAACTGTTAAATCTTGCAAATATACCACGTCTCATAGCCAATCCAACACTACCCGCAATAAATTCTTTGTAATTAGGCCCGAGCCGGTGATGGCCGGGAGGGCCTATTGTTTTTGCTCGGATTTTTTTTTTTTTTTTGTTCTCTTTCTTTTTCTGCACAATGATCCTAAATTTGACCCAGTGAACATGCACGAAAAGTCATTTTTATTTGTCCAATTTTTCAAGCTCAGCGAAAAATTTAAGTATTTGAAGTCGCCGAAAAAAAAAATACAAAAAATGACTCAGTGGCGGCCCCTAGAAAAGTCAAAATACATTGGGCCTATGGAAAGTGAAAGTAACTTTTTTCCAACGTAGAAAAATGAAACTTGGTACATCCATAGGACACCTCAGGGCAAACTGAAAAGTCAATGACAGTCACACCCTAAACTCAACAGGAAGTCCGCCATGTGGGGTGAAACGCGCGGCCACTAAAATCGCACCCCTTGCGCAGAAAGATGCAAATCATTGTGTTTTAATTTAAATGGCCCCAAATTTGGTGAGTATTATCTAGACACGTGTGCCAACCAAAGTTGTAACTTTGTTGTTGATATCTTATCGGGTATGGGTGTGGCAAGCCTGTAACGAGGTGGCCATTTTTGTGAAAATAAAACGTCTCTTAACTCTCAAACGCCTTCTCGGATCGAGTTGGACCCAAAAGGCGTTTGTGCACATTCATGACCTGAACACAAAAATATGTAAATAAAAGGGTTATCTTTAGAAATGGCTCTCCAGCGCCCCCTACAAACTTATAATGGGACCCAAGAATTTAGTTTGTCATAGAGACATAAAATTTGGCACACACATCTCTTATGTCATGACGAGCATAAAAGCCAATGACAACCACCCCCTATCTATAAATATGTTGCCATAGCAATGTCCCAAAAATGTGGAAAAAGTCAATGGGAAGTGAAATTTTTAGTTTGTTGTAGGCAAATGAAACTTGGTACACACATCCACCATGGGCTTATGAACAAAAAAGCCAATGGGGACCACACCCTATCACACACGGGAAGGCGGCCATTTTGAATTGAAAATGTGAACCGACTTAAAATACACCTCTTTTTTAAAAGTACACAGACAATAGCTGCTTCATTCCACAGACACCAAACTTGGGCAAAATGAGCTAAACACATGTATGTAAAATAGACAAGTGTTTTTCTAGACTTTTTTTCTCGAGTTATATTTTTTTTAATTATAATTCGGAATATATTTTTTTATCATATTTTTTCTGCAAAATGATCCTAAATTTGACCCAGTAAACGTGCAACTAAAAGTCATTTTTATTGGTCCCAGACTTCAAGCCCAGCGAAAAATTTATGTATTTGAAGTCCCCGAAAAAAAATACGAAAAATGACTCAGTGGCAACCCCTACAAAATCAAAATACATTGGGCCTATGGAAAGTGAAAGTAACTTTTTTCCAACGTAGAAAAATGAAACTTGGGTCATCCATAGGACATCTCAGGGCAAACAGAAAAGTCAATGACAGCAACACCCTAAACTTAACAGGAAGTCCGCCATGTGGGGTGAAGCGCACCACTAAAATCGTGACCCTTGCGAAAAAAGATGCAAATCATTGTGTTTTAATCTAAATGGCCCCAAATTTGGTGAGTTTAATCTAGACACATGTGCAAACCAAAGTTGTGACTTTGTTGTTGATATCTTATCGGGTGTTGGTGTGGCAAGCCTGTAACGAGGTGGCCATTTTTGTGAAAATAAAATGTCTCTTCACTCTCAAACGCCTTATCGGATCGAGTTGGACCCAAAAAGGCGTTTGTGCACATTCATGACCTAAACACAAAGATATGTAAATAAAGGGTTATCTTTAGAAATGGCCCTCCAGCGCCCCTACAAACTTATAATGGGACCCAAGAATTTAGTTTGTCATAGAGACATGAAATTTGGTACACACATCTCTTATGTCATGACGAGCATAAAAGCCAATGACAACTACCCCCTATCTATAAATGTGTTGCCATAGCAACGTCCCAAATATTTGGAAAAAGTCAATGGGAAGTGAAAATTTTAGTTTGTCGTAGGCAAATGAAACTTGGTACACACATCCAGCATGGGCTTATGAACAAAAAGCCAATGGGGACCACACCCTATCACACACGGGAAGGCGGCCATTTTGAATTGAAAATGTGAACCGACTTAAAATACACCTCTTTTTAAAAGAACACAGAAAATAGCTGCTTCATTCCACAAACACCAAACTTGGGCAAAATGAGCTAAACACATGTATGTAAAATAGACAAGCGTTTTTCTAGACTTTTTTGCTCGAGTTATATTTTTTTAATTATAATTTGGTATATATTTTTTTATTATAATTTTTCTGCAAAATGATCCTCAATTTGACCCAGTAAACGTGGAACTAAAAGTCAATTTTATTGGTCCCAGACTTCAAGCCCGGCAAAAAATTTATGTATTTGAAGTCCCGAAAAAAATACGAAAAATGACTCAGTGGCGACCCCTAGAATAGTCAAAATACATTGGGCCTATGGAAAATGAAAGTAAATTTTTCCAATGTAGAAATACAAAACTTGGTACATCCATAGGACACCTCAGGGCAAACAGAAAAGTTTATTACAGCCATACCGTAAACTCAACAGGAAATCTACTATGTTGGGTGGAATGCGTGACCACCTAAATTGCACCCCTTGTGCTAAAGGCTTTTCATCTAAACAGCTCCAAATTTGGTGAGTATCATCTACACACATGTGCCAAAAAAATTATCAATTTGTTTTTTGATACATTTGTGGCTGTGGTCGTAATGAGTCTGTGAAGAGGCAGCCATTTCTTTGGGAAATAAATGCCATTTCCCAATTGCCAGGATCCTTCCTTTAGAGTAGGCCCCTCCAGAGCCACGGCTAGAGTCTTAGAAAACTCCTCAGAATCCTTTTGAACTTATCCTCCGAGTGCATGTGTCCCCGCGGTATGAAGGGAGGCGAGGGCCTTTATTGCCGCTTGCGGCTTTAATTATCCTTACAATGTTCTTTATATTATTGATGAAGTGAATCTGTGAATGTCTGGATTTTAATATATCAGTCTTCTTCACGTTTCTATGTTTTGTCTCGTCTGTTGTCGGTTTGTCCATTTGTTTGTGCATTGTTGTGTGATTTATTTTGGAAGGGTGTTTTGTTTGTAGGATGATGGGGACATGCATTGTTTTGTTTTTTGCTATTTTTTTTTTTGTGATTAGCTTGCCTGTGCAAGGACTTTATGGACCTGTCCATTTACTCCATAAAAAATAAAAAAAGAAAGAAAGAAAATATAATAACCATGTAAACTCTAGGCCTGAAAACTACTGTATTACTAATAATAAAAATAGTATCACCACTTTCCTATTGTATTTTTACAGTGCAATAACTACATTATGAAACTTTACCAAAGGTCCAGGTGCTTCCTCAGTTCATCTGACGGATGAATAAATAGTAGAGTCCTTTTTGCTATTTACAGCACTTCTCTTTTGTTTTGGATGAAATGTCACAGCTGCATAGTGGAGGTCGTCTGAGCAGTGGAGGTTCTATAAAGCAAAGTTTTTTTTTTTTTAATGGTGCATTTTGTAAAACACAGGTAAAAAAACTACTACTGCCCACTTACCTCTGGTGTTTGTGCATGTAGTTCTTGGTTATGAGCTAGAACACAAAATGACATTATTACATAAACAGAATAAATAAACACATTTAAAGTAATGATGCTATACCTTTCTGGAGTTTCTTGTTCTTCACAGCCAGACCAATGACCACCGCCATGAGGAAGACCACAAGACTAGCCAGGATTGGTACAAAGACATATTCTACAAACATAATGCAAACATTTGACTTTGCAATTGTAAGTACAAGGTGAGAATGAAATTTGGAAAAATGCAAACTTACCTTCTTGAACATCTAAATATGTTGATTGTTTGACAACAGGATCTGAGCCTGACAGAAATCCACAGAAATAGAGCCCAGAGTCAGAAATGTTCACTGATTTAATTGTGACAAAGATATGAGACAAGTTGGATGTTACTGTAAATTTTTCATCTGGAATGCCATCACAAAGTGTAGCAGGTTTAAAAGGTTTGAATATTGTGCAAATGCAGCCTGGCGTGGATCTTCTCACACTTGGAACCAGTATATCAAACTGGAAGAACTGGTGAAGTTAGAGCACAAAAGCGTCACACTTTGACCAGACTGTACTTCCACTGTCGACGACTCAGAGCCAAAGATACAGAGTAAACCTGAGGAGAAATAAAAAGTGTCTTCAAACTCACCTTTGTATTTAGTATTCTTATGAGAAATGATTAATTACAACTTACATCGCATGAAGAGAAGTAAGGTTTTAACTGAAGAGACGTTCCTCATTTTGAGTGAATCTGCGAACACAAAGTAACTATGACGAGGCACGTGGCTTATCAAATGACTATGAACACAGAGCACTGCAGTTAGGGGGAAGGTTTTCCCTCAATCTGTCAATTTCAGGAACTGTAAATGAAACACATACATTGTCTTTGTGTACAAGCATTACGTTCGCTAAGAGACGGTAAGTGCAGACACAGAAGGTGGTGCTATATACCAGAAATGTATTTTTAAGTCCAAGTCAAGTCAAATGTCACCTTTGCATTTGTAGCTCAATTTAAGAACTTGAAGCTTAATACTGCCATCTTTTTAATAAACCTTTTGAATATAAATTTATCATTTTGAAAAAGTAAGTAATAGAGTATAGTTAATTAAAAAAAACAGAACAAAACACTTTTAATTCATATAATTCATATATAATTAATATAATTATAATTAATTTAATCACAGCAGTATACTAATGAAAACATCTACTACTACTGTACAGCCCTGTTCTGTATGGTTGTCCCTCTGCTGCACTGTTTTTATTTCACACATTCATTAAATCTGTAGATAATTGAAAATGTATTATTTTTCAATTCTATGTACTATCCTAGTCAGCTAAATCTATAAAACAAGAAATAACGTAACCTTTCATTTTTACTTGCTTCTAATATAATTGTTTATTTTATAGTAAACCATAGAAAGAGATAAAGATTATTAAATGCAAAGCCAGCAACATAGAAGAATGAAAAGCACACTAAACGACCAACACAAGTTTAAACGGAGAACATTAAATACCATATCATGCAGAGTTCAGCTTATCATCAGGTTTGCTATCGTTTACTCTTTTCTAACTCGCCTATCCAAGTGTGTTTTCAAGTGTCTAAAGTTTTAAGTAGTTGCCTTGACGTCCTTTATTCTCCACAGATTTGGCTCTGTATAAACTGTTCATAGACGTCGATAAAGTTAATATAATCGTCATTGGAGCAGCTGGAGTCATGCCTGCCATGGGAATTGTTTTGAGTAGTTTTGTTGGTGCAGTAGACCACTATCGATGACTCGAGTGGGTGGAAAAAGGTTCATTGTCCACGAGTCTCAAACTGTAAATCCAGGTCAAGTCCTGAGTCTTTGGACCACAAGTCCGAGTCGAGTTGCAAGTCTCTGTCTGTAGCCAATCGAGTCCGAGGTCGCAATAACGAGTCCCTATCTCTGGTATAGACCATCTTACATATACATGTTTCCATAAATTTCCAAAACATTGTAGTTAAATAACATAATAATAGAAGATACAGTAAGTATAATGGAAACAAACAAAGTTAATGTGCTAACTTAAGTTCGGGAGAAAGGCCACACCACACACACCTCTAATTTCCCCAGAACCCCTAGTTAGTTTCATTCATTACTGATTGCTTCCATTCCCTCGACCCCTCCTTACCAGTGCCCTTTTCTCCACAGCTATTTTCTTTCAGCGTCCTCTGTCCCATAACTAGACCCAAGGAGGCTGGGTGAACTACCAGATACGGCTATAATCTCTAGAATCCTTACCACGCTTCATCCTCTCATCATCTCGTCACTTTATTCTGATCATATTTCAATTCAATTAACATGTAACTCTAGATAGTTGTGGCGTGGTTTTTGCTCGTAAATGGAGTGTACTGGAGCAGGGGATCCCAAACTTTTCAGAACACAACCCACAAAATGACAATGTGAGAGCCCCACCAACTGGTCCTGAGTGAGTCCTGGCCACTGTTAACCCTCTTTACCTGGTGAAATCACCTTTACACCTTTACGACCTTTACCATTAGCCCCGTCAAGAGGTGCCTGCCTGCCATAGTCCACTGCAGCACCTTATTAGGCCCTTAAACTTGGATTCCTTCTGCTTTGCATTAGTTGTGACATACATTTTTAACCAGGTCTATAATGTTCTCTGTGTTTTTTTACTGACAACGCCTCAAGCAAAAATACCTTTTTTCTACCCTGTCAGATTTAAATTTTTAAGATTTCTTTAGAGCCACACACTGTTGTGATAAGTCTCATGCATCGGGCCATTTCTTTTAGGAAAAAAATGCACTTTTTTAACTTTGAACTCTGAACGTTCATCCTCAGATTTTCACTTTATTTAACAGTGCATCAAAAGCTCTTTATCATGTAAATTTTAAAATCACTACATTTTATCTTTCAAGTGACAAAGGTAGAGCACATGTATTATGTTGGCCCACATTCTTTGGGGAAAAAGGTTAAAGAGAACATTACTGTCATTATAGGAAAGGCTCAAGACCAGTGACACATGGCTGATTTGCCATCTTCCACCTGGTTCAGATGTGAATAAGCTGCCATGCACCGCTGTGGGTGTTCTGAGGCAAAGTTTGGGCACAAGACGGACTGAGACCTGATAACACTTGTGTATTTGAGGACTTCAAAGCAGCACTATTTGAGAATTATTTAAAAAAAAAAAGAAAAATATATATAATATAGATACATTAATAATGTATCTAAAATGTATTGATAATTGATTTTACTAGTTTAAATGAAAATAAAAATAGACGTATATATAGGCTACACAGATTAGTGGAAACTATCTTGATCTTGTTTTGGCTCGGGGAATAGATGTTGCCCATCTCTTGGTCTCCTCTCTTTCTGCTGTTTCAGATCAATCACTGGTGGAATTTTAAGTCATACATTTCCCTCAAATTCCGACAAATGCGTAGTGTCTTCACAAAATGACAGATGTTCTTCTTAATTTAACTCCACCTGGAAACTCAGTAGAGGCCTACACAAAGGAAGTCCATGCAACCCTCTCAGTGGCACCCCTCAGGACAAAGCCCAGACCAACCAGACAACACTATCTCTGCAGCAGCACATTAGTGAGGTCACAAAACTGGGCTTTTTCACTTGAGGAATATCTCAAAAATTTGCTCCTGCCTCTCTTTAGCTGATGCTGAAATTCTCATTCATGCATTTGTCACATCCAGGCTGGACTACTGCAATGCATTATTATCTGGACTGATGAGGAAAAGTACTCACAGACTACAAACTAAGACCAGGAAGTTTGATCACATTACTCCGGTCCTGGCTTCATTACACTGGTTTCCTATTCATGTTAGAGCAGATTTCAAAGTTCTCCTGTAAACATATAAACACACCCTCTTACCTATCTGACCTCATCACCAGATATACTCCAGCTCATACCCTTCGCTCTTCAACTTTCTCGAGGAAAGAAGAAGTCTGCTGGCTCCAGAGCCTTTTCTTATAGAGCACCTTTTTTATGGAATGGGCTCCCGGTGGAAGTGCGACGAGCTGACTTGCTGTTGTGTTGAGGTTTTCAAAAGCAAACTCAAAACATACTTATTTCACCAAACGTATTGATCATAGGTATACGTTTACACTGGTTGTAGCTGTAGGTACATGTTCAACCTCTCATTTTATTATTACATCTGCCTATTGTTGCAGTAGTACTTTTTCTTTTCTATCTCCTCCTAGGGTGGACGCAAACCTCTGACCTGCTGGGTAATGTGTACCCCCAAAATAAAAACGCTGCAAGGTTTTGTCCGTTTGTCCTATAATTTATTATCTATTAATCCATCCATGTGCTGTTTCTTGTATCTGGTTATGTCCTGATTTACTCTTTTACACAGCTATTGCTCTTCATTTATTTCAGTAAAACACAAGCGTAAGTCCCTATGAACAGTGAGATCCTATAAAGATATGACTAGTGAGAGTCTGACGGTGGGTCCCTATCTTTTATTTGCGTGCGTTTATTTAGTTCATTGTTCAGACATGACACATATCACACGTATACTGCTGTTATTCATGAAATATATGTTATTTGTCATCTTGTAAATACAGTACATGCCCCTTGAGTTCATAGTGTCATGATCCAACCTTGTGTTCTGTTGTAATCAGTCTATTTCTGCATTGTATCTGATTTCCTGTTTTTTATTGTGAAGAGTCATTCCCCTGTCTGTGTTTTTATGATTGACTTCCTGTCTTGTGTCTTTTTCACCTGTGTGATTACCTGCTCCGCCCCTAATGTGTTTCATCTGTCCCTTGTTGGTGTTCCTTTATAACTCGTATGTTTTCCCCTGTGTCAGATTGTCTTTACCCTTGGTAAGTGTGAGTTTGCGGGTCAGTTTTCATGGTATTTATGAGTCTTGTGTATTGTAGTTCTAAGTGTATTCCTCATGTTCCGTTTATTGGATTATAGTGTGCTCGGACCCTGGCCTGATTTCAACCTTGTCTTGTGAATCCGGACTTTGTACCTTTACCTGAAAATAAAACCTTGTGTGTTCTGCATTGTGAGTCCTCCTGCCTGTTCCAGACACCAGGTCTTAACACATAGGTAAAATTAGACATTAAAACATCTAAAATGACAAAATATCACTGTGCTTTAACTTGTGGCCTATACGCAATTTGACCTGTTAATCTATTTTAAAAAAAACTAACAAACATGTTTATGCCATGTCTAGCCTTTCATTAAACAATGCACCAGCTCTGGACTTGCCCTGAAAATGAGTGCGCCATCTGCCAAGCGCTTTGCGTTTTAGGTCATAAAAATCTAGCCCAAAATATTTTTAAATAAAACATTTAATGCTTCAGACAGATATAACCTTAAAGATTCGTAGTCAAATATTTGAAAAAAGTCCAGCCCCACAAAACGATAGACAAAACTTAAAAGTTTTAATACTCACTGTGACCAAAGATGGAGCAGGTGAACATCAGCTGATTATGCCAGATCCTGTCACCAAGGGAATTTTTATCAATTAGTCTGTTTCCTGTTTCTATTTAAATATATTTTGTATTTACATCTTTCTGTTTCACCTACAAAAGTGACTGGTTAAACTGGTTATTGTTAAAACCGAGCTGGTATAAAAGGAAGAGAAAATAGAGGAACAAAGCCTTCTATTTTGTTTATTGTTGCTATAAATATTCTGTACTCAACACACAAGTATCAGAACTGCATTAACTTTGGGTTATACACTCAAAAATAAAATGCTGTAGGGTTTTGTGGTTGAGACACTTATGAGCATATGCTTGTTTACAAGTTTGTCAAAGGTGATTATATCTTTACAATTCAGGCTTGAGCTAAGTCAATGACATAGTTGATATAGAATGACATGGCCAAATGTAGACAACATATAATGTGTATTTCTTTGGTTCTTCACATCCCTGTCTCCTGTCATGCACTATGCACTCGCTCTCACACAACCGCTCTCTGTTGTACGTAATTAAAGCGACTTAACTTTAGAGCTTACCTTATACTTACAGCTCTAAAGAGGGCAAATGCATTCTAACATTGATATGTATATTATTAAACATTGAGTTGAATCTTTGCTTCTTTACTCATGAAAGCTTAAGGTTTTTTCACAGCTGATCCCAAATACAATTTGCAATAGATGATTAAAACTTTCTTAATTACAAGAACAAAAAAGACAGTCTAGTTGTCCGTTTTTATTTAGACTATAATTTTAACAAAATATGAAACAAAAAGGAAACACTTAATTTTTATTTCAAAGGGTGTATCTGATCTAATTCAGACAAAAACAACAAAAACTCACAAATATGGATATTTGTCCACAAAAATACCACACTTTACCTTCTCAGTATTTATTTTAACAGACAATACTAATGACAAACATGACATGTTATTTTAGCACTGATCTTATCTCGTACTTCCTGTTTTGGTTTTGTTCATCCCAGTTCTCACAGGCTGGCCCCTTACCCAAATGTGGGTTGTCAAAGATTTGATCTGGGTAAGTTGAAAAATGTATTTAAAAGTTAGTGATAGTCCATAGGCTTTGGATAAAAAGTGCTGCTTTTGGAAAGACCCATTTAAAAAAAAACTCTGCTTAGAATCTTCAAAAATTACACTAATTGAAGAAATGGGAGTTCATAAACATTAATAGCCCATATCAGTAGATCAGCTCAGCTGCGGTTGAAGTCTACCTCGTTGCAGCGTAAATGACATTGGCTTGCATGTCACCTTCTAATGTAGGTTGCCTGCTGCTTTTGGAATGACGATTGAAACTCGCTGTGGCATAGTTCAGCTCAATGGAGTCCATGTTCTGCAATTTAAAACCGATTAAATAATATCACAAAAAATGAAAAACTAGTTTATAAGAGCTATACCTCTTCTTGTTTTAATTCTTCTTTCTTGATATGACCTTAAGACAAACATGACTAGTTAAGAAAACTGTAGGAAAATGTTGATCCGTTCGCAAACTTTGTCAGATAAAAGCAGATACCTTTACGATGTCTACAGATTATTATTAGCAGGCCCACAACAACCAAAGCCAGGAAAACATCTACACCAGCCAGGATTAGATTAACAACACTTTTTATGTTACGATCTAGATCTAAATAAAAGGGTAAAACAAATTTAGTTATTTGCATTTACACTAAATCTTAATCTAGAATTATGTTGCGACAAAAACTTACCTTGAACATTTAAATATGTTGCAGTAAAGATCACCACCTTTCCATTTAAGTTTTCTCCACAAAAGTATAATCCCGTGTCAGAGAAATTTACGTTTTTGATTTTGAGAAACACGGTTGAAATAGTTGACGTCATATTAAATTTCTCCGTCTGAACTGTATCTTGAAATGTGACATTGCTTTCAGGGCTGAGCATAGAGCAGATCTGGCTCATATTAGGTCTGTTGTTCATGTGGAACCATGATATATGACTAAGTAAAGTTGAGAAGTTAGTACATTGTAGTGTTGCTTCTGCACCAGGCTGGACCTCTGTTGTGGTAAACGTAGAACGGGTAACAGAGATGAAGCCTGGAAGAAACACAATATTTTGAATAACTTGGCCCCGGTTGGATAACAGCTTTATGCATTAGATATACTCACATGACGTAAAGAGTAAAGTCATCACCACATTGAAGTTCATCATTGTAAGTGCTGCATCGTTGTTGTGTCTACAGTAGCATTGTGTTCCAGTTCCTGTGTTCTTAAAGAAGATAAATTCCAGTTAATTGAATAAACAACTGCATTCATCATACTGTAGAGCTCAGATTGATTCAAATGTACTTAAAAGAATTACTAATAAAGTTATTAGGAATAAACCTTACTTTGTCAATGTCAAGCTGCTGCTCTGGGTGAACGTGGGAAGAGCATTGCTTTACAACTGTGAACATAACAGGATGCTCTACATAAGCAATGCATTTTTACCACATTCAAGAAAACAAACCAGTGTGAAAAGTAATCACATGGGGTGTCAATCTCTCGTTTGGCTTCTGTTACAGTACAGTGCTCAGTGCTCAGAGTCTTGATTCTCACGTTAGTGGTTAACACATCTTGCTATGGGTGTTTGACTAATATCTTTGCCTATTTAAATGTTATTGTAATATGCAGAGGCATTAGTAAGTCACACCATGTGCAAGTCACAAGTATGTCTTAAGTCTAAACCTTCAAGTCTAAAGCAAGTCCAAGTCACTGCTTTATGTCAGTTTTAAGTAATAGCTAGGATCAAACAAGTCAATGGCAAGTCATACAAATGTTTGATGAATACACTGAATTTATGTATTAAAATATATTAAAACTACACTAGTTCTGGACTATGCAATATGCATTTCTACTCAAAAGGAGTCTACATACAGCTGAGTTGTTAATACAATAGAAATCTAAAAATAAAATATAAATAAAATGTATAAACTAAACTGAATTGAGTCCAACATAAAAGTACAGGATAAGCAGAAGAGAGAAAATGCATTTAGAGATATACAAATCAAGATCCACACATCATAAATGCAAATAATATTGGGTGAGATGCATTCTCGAAATTAATTTAATTTTCTCTCTCCTGCTTGTCATGTACAGCCAGCGTGACAAGGTTGCACATCCTGACGAAAGCTCAGTAGTAACAACAAGTAAGTTAGGTGTGCAGTACTTACACCTGTTTTTAAAATATTAAAGCCATTATTATGCAAAATATTACACAACCAGTATAATAACCTTTGACTAGCCAAGACGTTAGCGCACAGCTGAAACTAGAGTCACTTACATGTTTTTGTGGGATTTAAAGTGTCAAAAGAAATTCAAAATGGTGGAGGTTGTATCTCAAATCTTTGTGTTGCAGGCCTTTGTATACTGCTGTTCTTCTCACCGTCGACTGCTCTTACATTAGCCCTCTCTGCTTGCCTGCTGCGTCACATGATTAGGTTGAAGTGCGTTCAAAAACAGATATTTATTTAACAAAAGACAAGTTATTTTGAGTCTTTGAACTCAAGTCCGAGTCAAGTCAAGTTTTTTATTAATATTTGTTAAGCAAGTCTAAAGTCTTAAAATTTGCAACTTAAGTCTGGTAACATTTTACCAGAGGTGGGGGACTTGAGTCACATGACCTGACTGGTGTCCCCAACTTCTGGTAATATGTTACATATTTAAGCAAAAGTCGTGTTACTGAAGACAATAATGTATTAAATAAATTTTCTTAAAGCTAAATATTTATTACTGGTCTCTGTGGATAGTAATGCACATTAATATGGAGCTATATATATCTTAGCACTGGCAGGCTGGACATAAGGGTCATGGGTGTGTTTAATTGTATTAATTTGAATTAAAAACACCTGCTAGAATGAATGGCAATGTTATGTCTGTGTCTGTGTTAGGAAATATTTGAGCGGCCTTTGGAACAAAGAGGAGTCACATGAGAAAGACAGGCTGGAGACTTTTATTTACCTTTAAATACAGGACCTGGAGACAGTGGAGTCTGTCCATGCTTTCATGGACTGAGTTTATAAAGCCTAATAGTAATAGTAATTTATGTGAAAAACTGCAGGCATATATAAAAGTAAATGTCAGAAAACAGTTAATTTAAAATGATTTTAATATTTCCTTTACAAGATCCGACAGAATTTCTAAGATAGCCACACATATGACAGCAATCAAGGAAAATTAGGAGAAAAAAAGTCAAAAATCTAAAGAGATTAATAGCATTTATCAGCAGATCCACAAATTTTTGGATGAAGTCTAACTTGTGGCAGTGTGAATGACTTGAGTGTGTCTGATGTAGTCCGTCTCAAGCTTATTAAATTCTGCAGCATACTTAAGCTCAGTGGAGTCCACATTCTGCAAATAGTCAAACATCAAACTATATTATAGTATCATCAAACAGTATTAAACATAAAATTATATTAGGCTTTTACCTTATTATGTGGTAAAACATCTTCTGTAATATGACAATAAGACAAAACACATTTAGTTTAAAAAAATGTACATCACTTCACAAATTTGAATGAATAAAAACAGGTACCTTTAAGAAGTTTCTAGGTTTTTAGTAGCAGTCCAGCGACAACTAAAACAAGGACAACCACACCAGCCAGAATTAGATAAATTCACTTCATGGCTTGGATTCACGTTGCAGCATGAACTCATCTTGAACATTTAAAGATAGTGCAGTGAAAATGGCTGTTTTTTCATTAAGGTTTTCCCCACAGAGGTCAAAGAAACTCTTTTGATTTGTAGAAAAAAAATAGATTGGCCTGTGTTGTAAATGTTATTCTTCTAAACTGTATTACTGTATTATGAGATTTTACATTGCTTTGAGGGTACGTATAGAGCACATTTGGCTCATATTAGGAACAATAAAGCTGAAAATGTGTTGCTTCTGCACCAGGCTGGACCTCCGTTGTGGTAAACTTAGAACAAGAAACAGCGATGAAGCCTGGAAGAAAACACAGTAATTTAAATTACTTTGTTGGCTCACAGCTTTTTTATGCATTAAACTGTGGAACAAAACTCACATGAACAATTGCTCAGCCAAGCGGCTGCTCTGTATGACCGTGAGAATGGCATTGCTTTACAGCTGTTAAAGCTGCAGGATGCTCTACAAATGCAACACATTTTTACCACATGAATCAATAAGTGTCAAATGTCACCATTGTGTTAGCCTGTTGTTCTAACAGGCTAACATAATTAGCCTATGTTGTGACATATGCTGCAGCTTTGAGCAGTTGGTCCATCAAACTCTTACATCTATAACTCTACTGGCTATATACTTAGTCAAGAACAACTCTTATCACATCTGTTTCCTGTCTGTGCAGGGTGACTTCAAAATAAAACAGGGAGGAGGCTTTAGTTTTAGCAGGTGCAGGAGCTCTGGCTCCTGCAATGGAGATTAAGGTTGTAGCTGCAAAGGCGGTGGAAGCTTTTGTTACCTCTCTGAGTTTCCACTCATTTTGTTTTCTGATTTTCATTTTCCTTTTCTGTAAATATGTTTACTATCTTGCATAGGAAGATCAGCACATGCTTTTCATTGCAGGGCTGATTTTCAATATTAGGGGGTGTTTTTCCTGTTTCTTTTATGTGGAACTTATTTATTGCTAAACCTTCATCTGTCTCAATGTTTAAGCTTGTTCTAGGCCTATTTGGCGCCGCAATATAGGCTATTGCGTGCCACACATAAATTTTGATCACCATGGCAATGAAGTTCCCCTATGAGTTCACCCAGCCATGCCCCCATATGCAGAGATGCTACACACCTTTACTAAAAAAAAAAAAAAAGGTGATTAATCTAATATGATCTGACAGGCTTATTCCGTGATGAGTTTTAGTTTATTACATTTAAAATCCTTCGGTATTCATTAATTGAGCACAAAGCGTCACATGTTGTGTTGTTCTCACTCTCTCTGCTCTGAGAGGAGCCGACAGGAGCCGGAAGTGCGCAGAGACGTGCTGAAGTAGTAACAGAACTGCGCTCACAAACACAGAGCACACGGAGCTGCATGCTCACACGCGAGCAGACTGAAACAGAGCAGAAAGGAAAGATAACTTTTGTGTAGCAACAGTTTGTTGGAGTTTCACAAACTCCTCCCTCTGACCTTTACCATGGAGACCCTGACAAGCTTTTACTCACCAATATGAGCTATAGTAGGTGAGCTTTAATAATGAGCTGTTGTTATATTACTACTGTAGTTTTATTAATTCAAATTAAACACATTGGCAATATGCCGACCCAAACCCTGGTTTATTAAATGAAGGTAGACCTGTGAAGGACAAACAAATCATGATTTAAATATAGGCAAGGAAAGGCAAGGCAATTTTATTTATATAGCACTATTCATACACTGGGTAACTCAAAGTGCTTTACAGGAATAAAAGACAATTTACAAGATTTATATTAAGAAACATAAGAAAAAATTAAAAACATTTTAAAAAGAAGAGTGCAGATAAAGGAAAAACACTTTAGGTTGTGGTGTAGGCGGAGCTAAAGAGGAAGGTTTTTAACCTCCCCTTGAACATTGTTAAAGTTAAGCCTTGTTTTACTTCATCTGGGAGGCTGTTCCAGATTTTTGCTGCACGAAACTTAAACACTGCTTCACCTTGTTTAGTTCTAACTCTGGGCACGAGCAGAAGGCCTGTCCCAGATGTTCTCAGAGTCCGTGGAGGTTCATAAGTAACTAGCATGTCAGAGATATATTCTGGTGCTAAACCATTTAGAGACTTGTAAACCAGAAGTGCTGTTTTAAAGTCTATTCTCTGAGCAACAGGAAGCCAGTGCAGAGATTTTAAAACTGGAGTAATGTGATTGTACTTCCTGGTTTTGGTGAGAACCCGAGCAGCCGCGTTCTGAATAAGCTGCAGCTGTCTTAACCCTCGTTTTGAGAGACCAGTGAGCAGGCCGTTACAGTAATCTAACCTGCTGGAGATAAAAGCATGGATAAGTCTCTCTAAGTCTGGTTGAGACATCATCCCTTTAACTCTGGAAATGTTTTTAAGGTGATAAAATGCAGATGATGTAATTGACTTAATGTGACTGTGGAAATTCAAGTCTGAGTCCATGATGACCCCTAGATTTCTAACCTGATTTTAGATTAGAAAGATTTTAGAGAAAGAGACTCGAGGTGACTGCTGACACTTTCTCTTTGTTTCTGTGGCCCAAAGATGATTAGTTCAGTCTTGTTTCTGTTCAGTTGGAGAAAATTATTTTGCATCCACATGTCAATCTGTGCGATGCAGTGACACAGTGAATGGATTGGTGCATTTTCACCTGCTGTGAGTGAAATGTATATCTGAGTGTCATCTGCATAATTATGGTATGATACGTCACAGCTGCGTATTAACTGGCCTAAAGGAAGCATGTAGAGATTGAATAATAGAGGTCCCAAGATAGACCCCTGTGGAACCCCACATGTCAGGGCCATTTGGTCTAATACACAGTTACCAACCAAAACAAAGTACTTCGTACAATTAGTCTCTGCAGTAAGATATTGTAGACTATTTGTTAGATGAATTATTACACACTTATTTACTTTTTACCTCCCCTGCTCCTAGCCCCTCTACAAAGGGTCATGTTACCTTAGACCACCAAGCCACAAAAACACTGCAGCATAAATGGCATTGCGCCAATAGATGATAAAGCAGACATGACATCATAAATGTATTTGGAACGTGACTTGGAGTGAGAGCATTCAGCAATAATATACAATTTCCTTTACATTTTTCCTCAGAGGGCCAAAATAGAAATGTTTTAATGGGCCACGGGCCAAACTCAAAAATCTTTTGCATGTAATTTAAATGTATCTGTATGATGCTTTGACAAAGGATTTTATTGATGTTGATGTTCATTTAATAAATGTTTAAGATAAACAGTTATGACTTCTTTTAGGACTGGTGAAAATATGATGAACAATCTGCAAAAAAAAAATTCAAAAGATGCCAGTGTTTATCATCTCTTTGAACTAAATTACCAAATAATAGAGGTGTTATTAGAGGTGTTGCATAGATGTTATGCAACAAGCACCAAGATTGGATTGAATTGATCAAATTAACCAAATCATTGCTTCCATCAAACAATTTGACCACTGCAGGACGGTTCCTCGTCTGATTGTAACCATAGTCAAAAGCATGTACTTAGTACGCACAATAAGCTATCAAAAAATGCAAAAAAAGCAGATAATTTCTGAATTTCATTCTTTATCTCCAAATGAATCTTGTCGTTCTTTAGCCAGGTCTCTCTGTATAGTTTTGACTTACCATGCCAAGTACCAAGTGCCACTCTTAACATCATAATAATGCTCCTTCAAAAGACATAAATACAAAAAATAAATAAAATAACGTTCTAGCAAGCAATGTAATAAATACAAACCTGAACCCCAACTGAGGGATCTTTAACTACATCCTCAAAAATCATCATCCACCTCAGTCCTCGATTCATCAACAACCTTCACATTCTCTGTTACAGTTGAAACAGCAAACTTTAAAAAGCTGGAGAAAGAAAAAGGTGTGCAAATTAATTAGAATTTGACCAGCTTGATAGTAATCAGAGCAAATGCAATATGTGACAGTATTTATTCGTACATAAAATGACCAAACATCAAACAATAGAAATATCATTTAGTAAATTCCTAAAATTAACAAAAAAATATATTATAAAAGTATAGAGCTGCACGATTCTGGATCAATTTTAGATTTGCAGAGATTTATTATTTTTTGTTTTAAACAGAGATCATAATTCTCCCACAATTTCTAAATAGACAAAATGTTAATTGCTGCAGTCTATAATAAATAATAATTATTTAAAAAAATGAATGTTCCATTGCTGGATCAATCCAGCCTTTTTGAACAAATCTCTTGAATAAATGATTCAATGACAAATAAAAAATTTTAACAGTCTTTTGGCGCCACTTAGTGATGTAATGATGTAATTGTTTGAAGTGTCAGGTTATTTTCCAAGCTGATTTGTTCAATTTTGACCTACAGTAGTCTGTGTTTATATCCAGAAGTATTATGTGGTTGAAAAGACTGAAGTGTGTTCCTAATCTACACATCTGCTCTCCCTGCAGGCAGCGGCAAAAATTAAAGTTTGACATTTTGTCAAAGGTGATTGTTGAAGCAGAAAGACAAATTCCGCTATCCCTGGTTAGGGTTAGGGCCAGAGCCAGACTGTAGTTAAGGTTAGGACAAGAGTCCCATATAGGGTTTTCATAAAAAGTAACAGCATCTGAGAGAGGCACTTTTGATATCCGGTTTTAGTGGCAGCTACTTTCTGCTGGCAGCTGCCGATTATTCGCTGACCTCCCTCTCAGTGAGTTGAGCTAGAGCTCTTGCTCCACCCCTTTGGTTCTGCAGCGAGGACCCTGTCTAAAACTACGCTGCAAAAGGATGTAAAACACCTGTACACACTTTAATCTCTAATAACAGACCATCATTCAAAATGTGCAGAGGTGCACGTGGCAGAGTGGTTGGCACTCCAGCCTCACAGCAAGAAGGTCATGACTTCAAAATCCGACCGACTCAAACATCCTCGGCCAACTTTCTGTGAGAAGTCTGCATGTCCTCCACGTGTTACCCTTGGTTCTCTCCAGGTACACTGGCTTCCTCTTGCAACCCAAACACACGCATGTATAGGTTAATTGGCAGCACTAATGTGTCTCTAGTGAATGAATGTGAGAGTGAATGGTTGTCTGTCACTGTCACTAAATGTCAGGCCTGCGACTAACTGGCCATTGTCCAGGGTTTACCCCGCCCAAGGCCCAAAGCTGCTGGGATAGGCTCCAGTGACCCCTAACGGAACTTAGTGGTAGAAAATGAAGGAATGAACGTGGTTTATATTTATGAATTTGTTCTGTGTTAATAATCTCTATTTCTGACAGAAGCTACTTTTCACTCATCCATATAAAAATAAAATTGCTCAGACAATAAACACAGACCTAAAACTGCAGCGAGAGTTTTGACCTTTGACTTGATCCTTCATGTAGCACAGACCTTTTAATGTGGGCTTCAGTTATAACAGGTCTCTTAGGCTGCAGCTGACCGTGTCTCAGTAGCACACAGTGCACTGGCCACAGATACCTGTGTTGTGTGGGAGTTTGCTCGGTTCGGCTGCTGTTTTACACTGTGGGGCGCAGTAAGAGCATGCAACGTTGTTGCTTATTTGGCACTACAAGCATAAGCCAATCAAAATTCCTAATCGAAGACACAAGGCTGCACAGAACTAGCAAGGATTTGTTAAATTCTCTGACAGCACTGTCGAGTTATTACTATAGGCCTAGCTGACCTGCGAGAGGGAGGGGGAGAGGAGGCTGCCATTGCATAGACACAGAGCGGTCAGAGAAGCTGAGGGACTATAAACGATGATGAAAAAATGTATAACATAAAAATCTCATTGCCCAAGACAGACCAATTAACACAGATATCTTCTTTATTTGGGATTTTATATGAATTTTGTATGTTAAAAAAAAAGATGGACGGCAGTCACAATAGTAATGGTGTTTCTGGGGAAAGCGATGTGGTCATAGCAGATGCTTTGTGGGTGTGATTAAAGCAGGTTAAACCCAGAGGAATAAGTTTGGCTCAAGGGTGATTATCAGAATAAGTAATTTTAAGCTATTAAGAAAGCTTGATCTTAGACAGATTTATTTTGAAGTTAATAAATCAGAACAATATTTTGAGAATATTCTAATTAGATGATTTATTAAGGTAATATGAAAGAAATTGTGAATCGAAAGAATTTCAAAAATCTTATGACAATAGATTATAAGAAACTAGTTCTAATCTATATAAATTATTTATGTTTGCATCAAATGTGTTAAAATACTGTTCAGAATATACACAGTTGGTTAAACTGTTGAGCTTTTTTAACTGACCCAAAGGTGGCTGCTAAAGGCCTAACTTACTGCTCCACCGTTTTAACAATAGTTTAAAATAATACACTGGACCAAACTTGGTTAATAATATAAAGATACAATCATATCTAACCTTCAATTATAAAGGCATAATGCTCTTATACAGTTTGTGGTGTTTTTGTAGTTATAACCATACACGTTTAGACCTGATGCAAATTTTACCGCAGTAAAGTTAGATTGACTTTGGATAATTGGCACTTCACCAGGAGGTTCAGTTGTCTGTGTCCAACTACTGTGTCATAGTTGCAGGAACTCAGAAATGAAGTTTGTAAAATAAATTCAATAGCTTCAAGATAAACAAATGTAATTTCTCCATTCCACTTTCAACATATAGATCTTGTCCACTTTATATTCATAGAACTAGCCCAGTAGCACCATGCACACCTCTTTCTTATCAATGTTATGTTATTTGGGATTTCATATGAATTTTGTATGTAAAAAAAAAAGATGGACGGCAGTCACAATAGTAATGGTGTTTCTAAAATTTAAGTAAAAGAAAATGTAAAAAATTATTAGACAGATTTATTTTGAAGTTAATAAATCAGAACAATATTTTGAGAATATTCTAATTAGATAATTTATTAAGGTAATATAAAAGAAATTGTGAATCTAAAGAATTTCAAAAATCGTATGACAATAGATTATAAGAAACTAGTTCTAATCTATATAAATTATTTATGTTTGCATCAACTAAGTTAAAATTTATTATATTTGCGGATGATACCACTTACAGTTACAGGTAAAGACCTACAACTAATGGTAACAGTATTCAAAAGCTGTCACTTTGTGAAGTGGGTCTACGTATGTGATTTCTGTATATTTTAGCAAAACAGTTACATAATATAATTTCAAAACATGAGTAAACACCACTGCAGGCAAGGTGGGTTTTCAGACACTTCAGTGCACGTCTTGCACAAGAACACAACAAAAGAATGAATGTGGGTAGAGCGGGAATCAAACCACAAACCTTTCGGTTATTGGACAACCACTCTGCCATTGAGCCACTGCGCCCCTAGTTACATAAGCCTCCTTTTAATTTAATAATCCTAATGATCTATTTGGAACAGACATTTTTATCTATATTTCTGAATGTAGAAATGACTGCACCTGTTCTTTAGTCTGATCTGTGACCACTGCCTTCTGCCTCTTTTTGCTCTAATTTGACAGGACTTATAACAGGATGGATAATATTCTCTGTGACTTGTCTGAGTGTTATTAGCCTTAATGTTGGCTCTAAACATAAGTGACTGTTCTGTTCTTGCTGTAATCCACCTCTGACCTAGTCTTTTTCTGACTGTATTCTGTCTCCAGCCTCACGTCACTAACCCCTGAGTCCCACTGGTGCATTAACTCATTGTTTTTAAACTTATTGTTTTAAAATTGTAGTCAATCTCGCGCTGCTGACTGTTTTCCTCGTCATACTTAAACACAAAGCCAATGTAAGCATTAATAGACAAGTCTGAGATTAGTGTAACTGTCAGAGCTCCACAGGCCCAGATCACCGCTGTGAGAGGGGAACAAAGGTCAACAAAATGTTTGAAATGCTTTTTTTTTTTTTTAACAAACAAAAAACACTTGATCGTTATTTTTTATTTGCATTTACATTTAGTTATTTAGCAGACGTTTTTATCCAAAGCAACTTACAAATGAGGAAACATTGGCATCAATTATAACAACACAAGGTAGCAAAAAGGCAGAAGTGCACTAAAAACAATTCAGTTACAATTTTTAATCAACATCTCAACCAAACATTACATTGTGTAATAATGTGGGTCCTAGGCCCAACGCAGCACAAGAAACCCCACAAAGAAACACCTATACTATAGGCTACTGTATTTTAAACAACCATACCCATTTTTCTCAGTCTTGGTATTTTATTTGGATGTACAAGCTGTGATTGCTGGATTGCTCTAGTTACATTTACATTTAGTCATTTAGCATCATTCATTTAGTCATTTATCCAAAGCAACTTACATTAGGGTTCCATTCACTAGTGTTACAGCTGGAACACCACTGTAGGCAAGGTGGGTTAAGTGTCTTTCCCAAGGACACAACGACAGTATGTAGGGAGAGCGGGAATCGAACCGCCTACCTTCTGTTTGAAGGGCGACCGCTCTACCACTGAGCCACTGCGCCCAGTTAAAAAGATAACTTTATATATTAATTATAAGTATTTTTACACATAGTGAACATTTTTTGTTTTTGGACAACAGTACTAAGTAGGCATGCGCTTAGTTTTCTATGAACGTTTTGGACTTAAACCTAGGTATGTTTACCGAATATCAGAATTAGAATCATTGCCATTGTCAGTGAACAAGATTCACAAACTAGGAACTTTCTTTTGGACAGTTCGATTTGGTGTTCATCACTTACAACAATGAAGAATAACATATACATACTTTTTAAAATGGCATACTTCTTAAGTAAATATGAAACCAAAAGCCATATTTCTGGTTTAGTGGTCTATAAGAGTTACCAGGTTTAATTTGAAAGTTAAGATGTGAAGTTATTGATGTTGGAAAACAACAGTGGCATACAGAGGAACTGAAGCATCACTGGATCCGGGGAACTGCATAGACCGGCTCAGTCTGACTGTAGGGGGCACTGCTGAGGGACGGGATTCTGTTTTTAGAAAAATCCAAATGTGAGTAGATGACGTCACTTTTTTCTTCTGTCTGGATAACAAATAGGCAAACAAAAAGGTCACAAAATAAACCACCAGACCACTCTAAAGTTCAGAGTTCATTATATATATATATATATATTAGGACTGGGCAACGATTAAAATATTTAATCGCGATTAATCGCACAATGTTCTGCGATTAATCGCGATTAATCGCATTATACACAAAATTTAATAATGAATTCAAAATTAGTGTACTGCATACATTTTAAAAGAACTGCTATATGAACAAAAGTGCAATAACATTTGGTTTGCACTTTAAACAACCCTTTTAACAAATAATGTGCTTTTTACAGCAGTTAAAACATTTCTTGTAAATCTGAACTTAAACATTAATGTAATCAAATTAAATATTAAAACCAAAAATATTTGCCACTGACAGGGCATTAATATTTTGTTTAGTTTGTTATAGAAAAACAAGTTATGTCCAGAGCTTCAATCATAACATTATAACAATATAAACAATATAAATGTCTCTCTTGTGTTTTCATTACAGTCAGAGCATGTGAATGCAGTTCCCGCACGTTTCACACCCTCTCCCTTTCACTTGTAAAACTCAAGGGTGTATGGGTAATGTAGTCTCTGCTCTTGGTGGGACGAATTAGGAGCGTGCATTGTGAAGGCGCTCTGGAAAGCGGCAGAGCAGGCAAAGGATTAAAACTTCTATTAAAACAGATGTCGAAATGGCGTACCAGTGCACGCTAAAAGCACGTTCTGGGCGCGCGGAGAAGTGGCGGTACTGAGTACAGGTGCGTGCCGGCCCATAGAGCACTGGATGAGGCGGCTCATACGTGCAGTCATTCGTCTTTCACCATACTAATCGGCGGCGTTACGCGATAAAATAATTGTCGGCGTTAATTCATTAATGCGTTAACGCGATAAAAGCGCGTTAACTTGCCCAGCCTAATATATATATATATATATATATATATATATATATATATATATATATATACTGTATATACTATGTCCGTCCATCTTCTACCGCTTATCCGGGGCCAGGTCGCGGGGGCAGCAGTCTAAGCAGAGAGACTTCCCTCCCCCCAGACACTTCCTCCAGCTGTTTCGGGGTACCGAGGCGTTCCCAGGCCAACCAAGAGACATAGTCTCTCCATCGTGTCCTAGGTCTTCCCAGAGGTCTCCTCCAGGTGGGACAAAACACTTCCCTAGGGAGGCGTCCAGGAGGCATCCGAAACAGATAACTGAGCCACCTCAGCTGGCTTCTCTCGATGTGGAGGAGCAGTGGCTCTACTTTGATCTCCTCCTGAGTGACAAAACTCCTCACCCTATCTCTAAGGGTGTCCCCCGCCCCGAACATCGACCACATCACTGCAGAAACTGCACCGATCCGTCTGTCAATCTCACGCTCCTTCCTTTCCTCACTCGTGAACAAAACTCCAAGATACTTAAACTCCTCCACTTGAGGCAGGAGCTCTCCACCAACCTAAAGGGGGCAAGCCACCCTTTGCCGACTGAGAACCATGGTCTCAGACTTGGAAGTGCTGATCCTTATCCCAGCCGCTTCACACTCGGCTGCAAACCATCCCAGTGCACCTTGAAGATCCTGGCTTGATGGAGCCAACAGGACAACATCATCTGCAAAAAGCAGAGACGAGATCTTGTGGTCCCCAAACAGACTCCCTCCGGCCCCTGGCTGCGCCTAGAAATCCTGTCCATAAAGATAATGAACAGGACCCTGTAACAAAGGTCAACCCTGCCAGAGTCCAACATGAACCGGGAAAAGGTCTGACTTACTGCCGGCAATGCAAACCAAGCTCCTACTCCGGTCGTACAGGGACTGAACACAGACTTAGTAAAGGGCCCTGGACCCCATACTCCCAGAGCACCCCCCATAGGGCGCCACGAGGGACACAGCTGAATGCCTTCTCCTGATCCACAAAGCACATGTGGACTGGTTGGGCAAACTCCCATAAACCTTTCAGCACCCTGGAGAGGGTATAGAGCTTGTCCAGTGTTCCACGACCGGGAAGAAAACCGCATTGTTCCTCCTGAATCTGAGGTTCAACTATCGCCCGCATTCTCCTCTCCAGTACTCTGACATAGACTTTCCCGGGGAGGCTGAGGAGTGTGATCCCTCTGTAGTTTCAACACACCCTCCAGCCCCCCTTCTTGAAAAGAGGGACCACCACCCCGGTCTGCCAGTCCAGAGGTACTGTCCCCAAACACCACGTGATGTTGCAGAGGCGTGTCAGCCAAGACAGCCCCACAACATCCAGAGACTTGAGGTACTCAGGGCATATCTCATCCACCTCTCGTGCCTTGCCAGCAAGGAGCTTCCCAACTACCTCAGTGAGTTCAGGTTAGGTGATGGATGAGTCCACCTCTGAGCCCAGAGGACGTTTGGGTCTGCCACGTCTGTCCAGCTTTCTCCCCGTATCCAACTCACCACCAGGTGGTGGTCAGTTGACAGCTCCGCCCCTCTCCTCACCTGAGTGTCCAAGACATACGGCCGGAGGTCAGATGAAACAACTACAAAGTCAATCATCGACCTCTGGCCTAGGGTGTCCTGGTGTCACGTGCACTGGTGGACACCCTTATGCTTGAACATAGTGTTCAATATGGACAAACTGTGACTAGCACAGTAGTCCAATAACAGAACACCACTCAGATTCAGATCCGGGGGGCCGTTCTCCCAATCACGCCCCTCCACGTGAACATTGAAGTCCCCAGTAGAATGACAAAGTCCCTGGTTGGAGCACTTTCCAGCACCCCTCCCAGAGACTCCAAGAAGGCCGGGTACTCTGCACTGCCATTTGGCCCGTAAGCACAAACAACAGTGAGAGACCTATCACCATCCCGAAGGCGCAGGGATTCGACCCTCTCATTCACCGGGTGAACTCCAACACATGGCAGCTGAGCCGGGGGGCAATAAGCAAGCCAACACCAGCCCGCCGCCTCTCACCACAGCCAACTCGGCCAGAGTATATATATATATATATATATATTTTTTTTTTTTTACTATATATATATATATATACATATGTACAATAAAACCTCATAGTGTTTCAGAAATTTTCAAAATCTGATTAATGATGTAATACTGTGAATGAAGAAGTTTTTATGCTGCATACCTCTGGTGTTTGATTGTTCTCTGAGGCTTCAAGACATTCTGTAGGATTTTAAACCACAACACACAAATTAAGACACTGTTGTTTTATACTATCATATTTGAAGATGTTTTTAACCCACTTTTTGGTTTGTTGGTTGTCTTTTTTCGGCATATTATTAATATAGCAGAAGACAACAGGATGAAAACAGCAGCCACAGTCAGAGCCAAATAGACACCTGTCAGGAACACACACACAATATTGTAAACCTGCCCAGACACCTCTAGGCTGTATTGGACTCAGAACTTTCTTTGAGTTCAACATAACCAACCAATCAAAACCATTTATCCCAAATCAATATCGTATGAATGTAAGTCAATTTTTCACGCCCATAGGAAGCAAACTTAAATAGAGAGGGACCAGACTTATTCTTGTTTTAGACAGACTCCAAAATTAAACTGGAACTGTGCAAAAAGACGAATAATTCTAGAACCATTAAATAAAGATACAATTTAATTTCTCTCAAGGGTTTAAAAAAACGCTATATAAATGCACACCATTTACCATTTGCCAATAAAATATATGGGATGTTGTGAACTGTGGTTGAATGGGGGGCGCAGTGGCTCAGTGGTAGAGTGGTCGCCCTTCAACCAAAAGGTAGGGGGTTCGATTCCCACTCTCCCCACAGTTCATACTGTCGTTGTGTCCTTGGGCAAGACACTTAACCCACCTTACCTCCAGTGACTGTAACACTGGTAATTAGAAGCTCAATGTAAGTCGCTTTGGATAAAAGCGTCAGCTAAATGAATAAATGTAAATGTAAATGTAAATGTAAATGAATATGACAGTACCAGACAATGTTGAAGATGTGTTCTTTGGCTGTTCAGTAGGACAGGTTTCAGAGGAGGTGACTCTCTGCTGTGTTTTGCTCACGTGATAGAACAATGTGGGGACAGCAGAAAACACTGGATTTGAAGAAGTGGCAGCTGTATATAGAAAAAAAATCTTGTATGTTAAAACATTCTCTCACTGCACAGTAATTTGAAATTAAAAATAAATAAAAACTTTAAAGATTTACCATTAATGACTTCTATCATAAAGTTTGCGCAGAGATAATTAATCTTTTTCCCTGTTTTCCATGTTCTCAAAACAGAGCTGTATCGTCCAGAGTCAGACCTTCTCACATTTGTAATACTCACAAACATTATATAAGAATTTAAAGACTTTTTTTCATATTTAATGCTGCATCTGTTATTCCGCCTTTTGTAGCCTGAAGTTTCCACCAAAATGTTTTTTCTTTTCTTGCAGTCATTTTTACAGAAGATTTTATTGGTTCCAGTAAAATTAAATGAACATCCAACTGTGATGTTTCCTCCTTCAGTTACTGTAAAAACTGGATTTGCTGCTCTGGTAGGGTCAGGTCTTCCATCCCACAGCACTGTTCAAAAAATACACTGTTAAAGAAACAAATAATGCAGGCATTAAGCAAAGATGGAAGATCATTGAGAGGCATGTCCAAATCTATTTTTGCCTATTGTAAGCGCAGGGGGTGGTATAAAGAGTCAGGACTTGAGCTGGTGCAGGTATAAAGAGTCAAGACTTGAGCTGGTGCAAGTATAAAGAAACAAGACTTGAGCTGGTGCAAGTGTAAAGAGACAAGACTTGAGCTGGTGCAAGTGTAAAGAGGCAGGACTTGAGCTGGAGCAGCTATAAAGAGGCAGGACTTGAGCTGCTGCAGATATAAAGAGGCAGAACTTGAGCTAAAGCAGGTATAAAGAGGCAAGAATATAGCCGGTGCAGGTATAAGGTAGCAGTACTTGAGCTGGTGCAGGTATTAAGAGGCTGTACTTGAGCTGGTGCAGGTACGTATAAAGCAGCAGGACATAAGGTGGAGCAGGAAAAAAGAGGCTGGACTTGAGCTGATCACAAGGCTTTCCTTGAGTGTAGCACCAATTATTAGAATTTAATTGTATTATGTTTATCAAGTATATAGGTTAAAGGCTCAGGTGAGCCGTTAGTGTCACTGTTCCATTCAGGTGTTGTACAAGATTTAAGGTTCAAAACACTGTTGTAAATACAAGGCCACTTTATTTTTTTAACAAAAATGGCTTCCTTCACACCCCTCTCAAACCATCTGGCCTCTGACCAAAATTCGGACATTGCTGTGGTTAAAGGAATGCTCTTTCTTTTGGAGGTGGAGGTGGACAGCAGACTCAGCTCCACCAGGGTTGGCTCTTCTATGCTGATACATCCTCTTGTGATGCCATTTCTCTGAAATAACTGTCACTACACTTTTCAATGAACTGCATAAACTACATTACTCTGTTTGTGCGAGGGGATCTTGTCTTTGATGTGGACCCGTTTTTGACGCACAGTGTTCCCAGGTTTAAAGTGGATTGGAATGTTGTGTTTGTGAAAAATCATTTTAAGTTTTTCAGATAATCCAGACACATACAGTAAGGAATAACTACACCCTTCTGTTTTGTCACTGGCCATGGATCGGGAAGATGGTGTTGGAGGACCAGCTCAGCTGTCTCTTTGGCAAAGGGCAGCTTGGGCAAGGCTACAAAGTGAGACATATTCGAGAAGCGATTGATGATGGACAGGATGTCTGTGTTGCCACTCAACTCCAGGAGACCAATCACAAAATCCAGGGACATGTGAGACCAGGGTCGCCTGGTGACCGGAAGCGGTTGGAGAAGACCGGAAGCGGTTGGAGAGGACCGAACGGTGCTTGGTGGAAGGGCTTCTGCCAACTACAAATGGGACAGGCGGAGAGGAATTTTCTAATTTCCACAATTTCCTTTTTCTTGGGCCACCAGAACCGCCGTTGGAGAAAAGAGAGCGTCGGCCAAACCCCAGGATGACAGGTAAGTCGGGATAAATTGGCCTTCTGGAGGACGTCTGACTGCAGACTAGCAGGAACGAACAGCCTTCCCTCTGGACAGGGGCTGGGAACTGCCTTAACCCACTCCTCAATCGGCCAAGTGACAACCACTATCAGCTGGGACAAGGGTAGGATGGAACCGGTCTCAGCAGATGTCTCCTCCTTCTGGAACTGCCAGGAGAGGGCATCCAGTTTCAGGTTTAGGGAACCTGGTTGGAATGCTAAAAAAAAACTTCACAAGTTCACATTTTGAAATCAGATATGATCTTAATTCCAGATGGCAGTCAATTCCTGAGCTTACAGCTCTTAAAAGAAAAGGCTGTCTGTCTGATAGTTGTCCTGCAGTATGCCATTTTGCAGTTTTGATTTATGGCGCTTCTGGTAACTCTGTTGCTGTTTTTTCTCTGAATAAATGTGTTACATAAAAGAGGCATGGTTGCTAAATGAATAATGCACTTAAAAATTAATCAAACTTAAGTTACAGTATTTCAGAGACAAATAAAGTCCATATAAAAAAACAACAACCAACAACATGAGAATATAAATTTACATTTACTTTCTTTCACTCTCTCCAGTGCCTCCAGAGTGCAGATGTGTACCTGACACTGCTCTTTTCTAAAACCACAGTCATTTAATTTTAAAAGACCTCATGTCACTTTATAAATTTGTACACAAGATTTCTGATAACAGCATGTAACATGGGCACATAATTTTGAACAAAAAGCTGCCTGGGACTTCCATTGAGGGACTTTTGTTAATTTATATTTACATTTAGCAGATTTTATCCAAAGCGACTTACAAGTGAGGAAAACAATGGAAGCAATTTTAACAACACAAGGTAACCAAAAACAAAAGTGCACCAAAAACTAGTCTGTTAAAACCCAACACAGTATACAAAGCTAAGGATAGGAGAGAATGAGTTTATATTTATTTATTTTTTTATTTTATTTTATTTTTAAAGAAAAGCAATTGATAAAAAGGAAGTAGAATTCAGTGTTTGTCAGTTAGATGTTGACGGAAGAGATGAATTTTCAGGTGTTTTTTAAAGATGGCTACATAATCTGCTGATCTTGTAGCAGCAGGTAGATCATTCCACCAATGTGGAACAGATCAAGAGAAAGTACGTTCAAATAATTTTATTAAGACTTGTGCATCAATATTATTGTAGTAGCTCAGTGGGTAGAGCTCAGTGGGTAGAGCGGTCGTCTTTCAACCGGAAGGTAGGCGGTTCGGTTCCCACTCTCCACACAGTTCATACTGTCGTTGTGTCCTTGGGCAAGACACTTAACCCACCTTGCCTCCAGTGACTGTAACACTGGAAATGTAATGTAAGTCGCTTTGGATAAAAGCGTCTGCTAAATGAATAAATGTAAATGTATGCAACCTGCAACTTGTTAAATTTTGCTTTACTGTAACTGCACCACAAGTGGGCAGTGTAAAGTGGAGTGCAAACAAAGCTATTTTGACATCATGCATACAATTTACAACACGTTCTCTGAATGTCATCATTGTCACAGAGATCACGTCTAATGATGTGACTAAGATATTTTACCTAATAACACATAGATAACTCCTGTCCAGCCAGACAGACAAAGAGAAATAAAGCCTTATGGTCCTCCTTTGTCCTCACCAATATAACCACACTCTTTTAGGTGTTAAACATTAAATCAGGGAGCTTGGAAAATGTAACTGTTTTTAAACTTGCACAAATTGACTTTGATTTTGTAACTTTTGATTGTAATTATTGTTATTTGTGTGTTTGAAAATGTTGTTTGCATTAGTCTGAAAACATGTGTAATGCTGTTGTCTTGGCTAGGTCACTCTTAGAAAAGAGATTTTTAATCTCAATGAGGCTTTCACCTGGTTAAATAAAGGATATATAAATGGTGTTGCTTACCATAGCCGGAGCAGACGCTAAGCAACTGTTGCAGCCCAGCAGAGTAAGCTGACATTACAACTAGGTCATCTGCATACAGCAGATGGTTCAGAAGTCTTTCTCCCACCATGCACCAAGTCTCTGAGTAAGATCGTCCATGTAGGTTACGTATGTAGGTGTATGTAACCCTGTCTGATTCCGTTTGTCACTAAAAAAGGCTCAAATTCTGTCTAGCCCCATCTAACCTGTATTGTGTATAACAGAAATGCAATCCCAGACTAGGTATGGAGGAACCCTTTGCTGTTGCAATTTTAAAAATAGCTTTCAATGATTGATGCGATCAAAGGCTTTAGGGGCATCTAAGAAGCATAGAAACATAGTGGAGTTCTGTCTTATGTATTTAATATATTTGAATTAATTATAAGAAAACACAAATTGATAAAGCTTTTAAAGCTTAATAAATCAAATTTCTTAAAGATGCTACAGTGATAATAACGGATTTGCTTTTATCCATAATTTGTATTGCTTGATTGTAAACAATGGGTTTTGTTGCAGACGGAGCTGCTTGAACCCATACTGTCAGACAGTTTAAGATATGTGAAAAGAACACAGCATGCATGTACAGCAGGGCTGCCTGGTTTTTGAGATGGTCTTTCTATGTTTCTAAAATTACAATAAAGCATAGACAGAGCATAGGGTGGTAGAAAACTGTTGACCAAATTCACCTTTAGTTCGAACACAAATTTACCAGAAAATAGACAATTGTTGAAAGAAAAACAAAAAAATAGTTAGTTAAGCAATTAGATATGGTATACTCACTGAGAAAAATTGCTAAAACCGGAGAGACTCTCATGATGAGACAGGAACGTTGCTTGAATAACAGATGGCTTCTGTGAAACTAATATTTCTCTTACCTCATCCCCGCTTCTAGTGAAGCCATTTAACCACACTGTGTTTCAGCTGTGACCAAATCTGAGAGAAGGCTGCTCATGTAAACTCACAGTATGAATGTTAAAGAGTTCTTAAGCATAAAAAAATGCTTAATTCCTAATTTATAAAGCATTATAAAGACTTACCCATGTGTTATTACTGATAGGTTTGTCACTTATATCATTGTTATTCATATAATACATATTTACTTTTTGGCCTTGATTAAATGATTTATAAATCATTACTCATACTTTTCACCTGAGCTATTACTCATAGGTATGTCAATTAGAAACATTCATTCATTCATTCATTTTCTACCGCTTATTCCCGTTAGGGGTCACGGGTGACTGGAGCCTATCCCAGCAGCTTTGGGCCTGAGGCGGGGTACACCCTTGACAGTGGCCAGTTAGTCGCAGGGCTGACATTTAGAGACCGACAGTGACAAACAACCATTCACTCTCACATTCATTCACCAGGGACACTTTAGATTTGCCAGTTGAACTATATATGCATGTCTTTGGACGGTGGGAGGAAGCCAGAGTACCCGGAGAGAACCCACGGTAACACGTGGAGGACATGCGGACTCCTCAGCTCATCTAAAATGAGGACTATTCATGTTTTACAACTCATTTTCAAATGGATAGTAAGCATGTAGTCAAGCTGAGAGAACCTAAAAAATTAGCAATGCCAAAATTGGTTTATTCAGGTTTATTCGAATCCGGGTTCAGGCATAGTCTACAAGCATAGTCTGACCAATAGCACAAACTGACAAAGTCCTTAAATACCTCCTAGAAACTAACATCTGTTTTACATCATTGTCATCCCTATCCTGAGGTAGAGAGGGGTCCTTGGCCCGGAAACTATATAATTATGTCACCATAAGGCATATTGACAGGTTTCTAATCTTTCCCAGATGGGAGCTAGGAGCCTTGATTTCTGGTGTCACATACTTTGACCCGATTTATCCACACAAGACTACCACACAAGAGGAGAGACCACGTAACAAGAGCAAACACTAATCATGCATTTACTAATTGTTAAAATAATTATTAGGTTTAGATCACAAACGAGACAACGGAGACTGTACATGGTAAATTTAGAAATGGAAGACTGGTTTAATTCTTCTTGCAAAAATGACACAAATTAGTTCAAAATGCAACATTGGTACATGATGATTTGATTAACATGTTTACAACACATGAAGTTTTTATAGGTGTACATTATGCCCGCCTCTCAGCTCCGGGGTTGTGGGTGAACGTGTAATGAGCTGACTTGTTAGTCATAGATGTGAATAAGTTAACATGTATATATGTCACCAAGTGTACAGGACAGAGTGTCCCTGAACAGTGATTAGATGTAGAGCAAAGTGATGTCTTGTTTGGATTAGCAATGCGCCAATAGAAGATATAGCTAAAAGCATCAAATCATACTTGTAGGTGGATAAGCATATGAACTGGGGCGGCAGTGGCTCAGTGGTAGAGCAGTCGGCTTTCAACCGGAAGGTAGTGGGTTCGATTCCCGCTCTCCCCACAATTCATACTGTCGTTGTGTCCTTGGGCAAGACACTTAACCCACCTTGCCTCGTATGAATGTGTAAGAATGTTGAATGAATGTTGATGGTGTTGGTCGGAGAGGCCGTAGGCGCAAAATGGCTGCCACGTCTCTGTCAGTCTGCCCCAGGGCATCTGTGGCTACAGTTGTAGCTTACCATCACCAGTGTGACTGTGTATGAATGAATAATGGATCTACTGTAAGCGCTTTGAGTCCCTTGGTCCCTTGGGAGAAAAGTGCAATATAAATCCAATCCATTATTATGAACTGGAGCAGGATTGAGACCATAATATATAATATACAATTACTTTGACACTAATGAGATTAAAATTACATGATATCACAAACTTGCACATTCAACACTGTACACCACAGACACACTCACTCACACCTCATTGTACTGTTTGTTAAACTTTAGTTTGGTTTTAATTACTTTAGATTTAATAAATATACTTTTTGAGCACTTTAACTTGGCCCGGTTTCCCTTGTTTGTTGTGTCATAATCACACATTTTCTCAGGGTCTATGCCTATGTCAAACTGACATGATTGATCTTATTGCTGGCAGTTCAACAACACTAGCTAAATTGGCAAAAAATAAACAAGTGACAGCAATAGAAACAGCAACAGTGTGACAGCATTAGAAAGAGCAGCAGATTGGTGAAAAAGAGTTTGTGGTGATTGATGAGTCATTTTTGGTACAAGAGAAAGGCGAGTTTGACACAAAAATGTTAAATAATTTATCAATTTCTTTGTCACTTTTATTGTTTTGTTTTCACATTTAGTATTTTAGCGGAACAATGTAGAAGAAGGAAGTTGGCCTTTGGGATGATAGGTGTAATGCAAGAACAAACAAGGCTTATTCTACATCTTGTTGAGGGGAAATTTGACTCCTTTAGTTGGCTGTCACATTAGAACCGGATTTGCAATTATTAGTGACGTGTGGTGTGCATATCGGATACTCCCTGCAGTAGGTTACCAACATCATACAGTTAATGGTGTGTGGATCCTCACACTGGTGCCCACACTCAGCATATAGAGGGGGCCTGGAGAACAAACAAAGAGCAAATCTGGAGACTTAGGGGAAATCATACAGAGACTTTGCTCTCTAATCACCTTAAATTGATTGAGTGGTATGAATGGCTTGCAAAGAGACACCGTAATGATGCATTTAGGAGATTGATGCATGATATTTCAAGAATGTACAATTAGCTGTATAAGAAACTGGCTGACAGAGATGTTAAGAATATTTGTGTAATAAAGTTTTAATGTATTTTGCTTATACATATTCAAATATTTTAGATGTTTGCACATTGATTAACTGCTTTTAGATATCTAAATGTTTTTGTTCTTATCCAGGCAAGTTCTGAGATGTTTATTTTTGTATTGTTGCTTGACAGTTCACAATATAGAGAATGTTGTGATTCGTATACAATGTGTTGTGTCATTCCTCTGTCTATAGATAAATGGGACTTGGTATTTACTGTCCATTTGTAAATGAGTTGTAAAACCTGAATAGTCCTCACTTTAGATGAGCTTACTAAAATACTGAATAAACAACCAGTAAATGGTTTATAACCTCTGAACAGGGTTTGATAAGACATGTACTGAAAAGTCATTTGTGAGATTTTTAAGGTGTTGATGAATCGGCTTACATAGTTCTCACTTTAGATGAGCTCACAAACGTGTGAATAAATCATGAATTGCAGTCATGAAGAAAAGGTTAAATTAAATTTCTGCACTAAATCAACAAAGACACAAATTTTTAATGAGACAGACAATGGAGACAGCGGACAATTTAGAATGCATTCTTGCAAGAATTAAACAAATCACACACATGTAGACAATGGTACAGAGTGCTTTTGCTTTCCAAGGTAAATAATACATAGGATTTTTTATAATTCTGTATGTGCAGGGGTAGGAGGCGTACATCGTTCACACCCCTCCATGAGAAATTCCCAAGTGCAGAATGTAGTAATGTAATCTTAAGGCTTATTTGTGTAAAGACAAGATACAGTTGGTGTTAGCTTCATCTTGACATATTTCAGCATCTACTGCCGCTAACATCAGTTGTACCTGTTTGTCACAAATAAGCCTTAAGATTACAGTTAATATAGTTAAACTACAAACTTAACTTTATAAATTAATGAATGAACATCACTTTTACATAGAAAAGCAGTGAAGGTGGATGGCCATCTTGCCTTTCTTTAAATGAAATACTAATGAAGTTTGATTTACCCCTTGCACCTCTGTACTGCTGCTCCTGTCATTGTCTTCTTCCTTTATTACCAAAGAAGTCTGCTCCTGTTTTGTAAAATATGTGCTATTACATTAGTAACTATTTAAGTATGTATTTAGACCTGTTAAAAATAAGCAATTGTTTAATACACACTTTATCTCTTACACATAAAGTTTTCTAAGTTTAAGTGAGGTCTGTTGTTACCAGCAGGGGTCAGCAAAGACCACAGGTATATGTTATACCTTACTTCAAACACATGTATGGGAGGGCCTTTGACCTGGGGGGCACCAGAAGGCTTGGTTGAACACATTCTTGTGCGTTAAGACTCTTCCTACATCTACATTTTTCCTTAGTTGTGTATTCCGATTCCTGCTAGAAGACAGAGATCTGTTTTTTTTCCAAGATACAACAGATTCTGGTGATGAATATAATAAAGGTCAAGAGTCAGAAGAAAGGAAGAGGAAGAAGGGATTTTCATTATCTGCCGACTCAGTCCTGAAGACACAATTTGAGAAACCATACATTAAAATTCTTTGTGCAAAATAGTGGAACCATAGCATAAGAAGACGTATGAATAAAAACAACTGAAAAGGGCTAGTTAGGAAGGTGAGCAAAGAGTTTCCAAAGGTTTTTGGCCAGGAAGAGAGCCTACTGTCAGGCACAGAAAGGAGGATGGACAGAGCAGTGATGAATTGTAGAAACATATAGAAACAGTCTGTTGCTGTAAGCATTAGGTCTTGTATTGTACACTTTGATCTTCTATCAGGGCAATGTTATGGTTAACAGAGCGTTCGAAGCAGGTGCCTCATTTAGAATGGAGAGGAACAGGAGAAGCTGAAGTAGGAGAAGAGGTTTAGGGCGGGTTAGATACAGGATCAGACCATTGCAAGTTCAAGAGAAACAACGTACACCAGGGTAAGGCAGCAGAAGGTGCCTTGTAGGCCACAGAAACCATAGAATTAATGCTGTCAGGTGGTCTGGTCATGTTGCCTTAACTTGAGGTTAATGAGAGCAGTATAACTGGTGTAGGTGTTGGGCTGTGTTGGTCCAGAAATCTTTGTCCAAATTGCCTGTCTCTTAACCTTTATAATGGTGTGAGGAGGGCTTGGAAGTACTCAGTAGTCTCCGAGCTGGAGGAAGGGCGAGTGATAGCAGACTGTGGCTGGGCACCTGTAACTTGTTTTCAGATATCACAAAAAGGTTTGATAAAGCAAAATACAATACATTACCAGTGCAGAGAGCAGTCTCAGGTGGAGGGCTGCTTGGTCTAGTTCCAAGGCTGTGGAGCCAGTAGTGGTTTTGCATGGACAGCAAAGGGTCAGATGTCTGAGTGAAGGTTGTAGAATTTGGCATTCCATTGTCAATTCCACACATTTTTTTGAGCCTGACACTCTTCTATTAAAGGAGATTTCCTCAGACTGGCCTTGGTCAGTGTGCTGTTGTCCTTGAATCTGCGTGTCTGAATTCAAGTACTTTTAAGAAGCGTGGGAACCCCGTCTAGTGTTCTCTATCCTCCGTATCAGCCTGCAAAGATTCCTTTATGTCAACCTTGGCAGATCCTTTCACCTGACACCCATCAACAAAGAATTAATTTAACCAATAAACAATGCTATTCATATTAAACAATGCCAGTGTCACCATTGTACAGAAATTCCAGCTGTGAAAAAGAGAGTTGGTTAGAGTTAGTCCGTTGCCTGTTGCTGAGCTGCAGAAAAAGGTGTCATTCCTCTAAATTTGACCATAAAGTAAAATAACAGCAACAAGTTCCCATTTAACAGGCCTCTACAAGTATAGTTTCCAAAACAACAAAAATGTTATCTGAATAATTCTTTACTGAATTATTTAATTGAAAAAAAAAACAGTTGTTTTTGGCAAGAATGTAGTAAATCTTTTCACAGTTTTTGTCTTTGCACAGGCTGGATTTTATGCTGTTATACTTCATGAAGTCTGTCAATTAATTCAGTTCATCTGTAAAATTATTGATTGCAAAAACTAATTTTGGCATTTATATTTTATTGATTTATTTGTGAGATACCTATATTTATTTTGAAGGAAAAGCAAAGCATATTTTGGAAAATAGTAATACATATTTTATGACCACAATTGAGTTTGTTACTTTGTTATTGTGGTTTATTTACTTGTATTTTTATTTTTTGTTAGAACATTTTGTGGTTAGTGGTTAATGTTTAATGCGATCTGTGGTCTTTTATTTAAGGGCTTCTCACACTATGGTTAGTTAAGTCCCTGCTTCTACAAAACCTTTTATGAGCTCAGCAGCTGCAGACTACGAGGTGTTCCTCAGGCCTTTTCTGTTCCAGAGTTTATCATCCATTTGGTGTTAACCTGGACCTGGTGTTGTACCCGAGCAATGAAGCAATCCTGTCATCTGACACAATAATGGGCTTATTTGGAAGAACATGTGGAGAATAATTCTGAAAGAAAACTGTAAAAATAAGATTCAGTCACATCAGGTCTCACAGTGTCTATATGAATGTCTTATGGATAAGGTTTATGTACAGAGACAGTCGACTGTCTTGGTGTGTCATCTGTAATATGTTAACAACACTTAAAAAGTATGTTTTCTATATTTCTCTCATTCCAAAAATGTTCAGCAGTTCTAAACCAGACCCAAAACCTGTATGCATCCTTTTATCATCTTATGGTGCACCACTAAACACAAGGTGTGTTTAAGATATGTTGCTCTTGAATTGTCTGTGTGGTTGCGTTGGTGTGTGCGTGTAAAGCTTGTGTGAAGTGTAAGTGAGCTGTGACAATACTGTGGGCCATAAAACAAAATGTCAGATTTTTTATTAGCATTGTCTCATATGTACACTATACTTGTGTTTAAGTATAAATGTACCCCACATAAGGTTTAAAATTAGAAGATCAAGATTCACGTAATGCAGAAATTTGTCCGTCTGGTCTCTAGTCGTTGACCAATCCTGGACTAGCTCCCAAGTTGTTAATAAAACTGACTTTACTGCCCAGGTTCAGATTGGAAGCGATGATTGTAAAAGACCATTATGATTCAGTAGATTCAATTCATGCCTAATTTATTGTCGAAAGATAAAGCTGCATGGTCATGAGCTGTTACGCAGAACAGTCTCACAAGATTTTCTGCACAAAAAGCCCTCTAAAAAATGTGTATATAGATCATATACTAGCTGCTTAGGGTCTTGTGTTCTGTGACTAGTGCTTTTCTTCACTGTCATTGGCTGGACAGCACTTCTTCCTCACCCCTGAGGCCTGTCCTATGACACAATTGTCTGAGTGGAGGTGAAACTTATTCAAAGAAAACATATGCTCTTATTTGATAGCTGTGTAAGCATGTAAAAAATCGTAACAGGATCATGGGACCAGTCTATTTAAAGTTCAGTATAAATGACATGTGTTTCCTCTGGTTCCTTTGACGTCATTCTTCTCAGTGTCGTTGCTATAAAGACGTGTGCAGCCGAGTTCTGGTCACAACAGCAAAACGTCTGTGACACAAAGCATTTAGAGTTTAACTTTGTATTGCTTTGTTGGATGATTGCATTGAAATCAAAAGGACAGGACTAACATGAAACATTAGTCCCTTACCTTTCTTTGTTCCAGGATATGTTCAGCCGCAGCTAGGTGCATAAACATAGTCATTAGTTAATTACTCTGTTTTGTGGCAAATTAGAATCATAACCAACATGCCTCATACCTCTCCGAAGCTGGCATATTTTTTCACTCATAACAATAATAATTATAAAGGAGACAGCAGTGAGGCCTCCCAGAAGTATAGACACAGAGTCAGTTCTGGAACGATCTGCTGAAAAGACAAGACTTTTTATAGGTTTGTTTATAGACACTTCAACAAGTGGCATATGTTGTGTCGCTAGACCCTAATTAAATTGTTAGTGTTTCATCCTTTATGTCTAATCTACTGTATATTAATGTGTTAGTATCACTCCACACTGATTATAGCAAGTCATATAAAATTAAAGATTATAAGACATATAAATGTAAATGCCCACATAATAAATTAATGAAAACAAAATACAACATTAATATAACATGACATTCAAAAAATTACTCAACACATACAAGACTTGTATGAGAAAACTACCACCAGTAAATAAAACATTTCTAGATGACAGACCGACTGGTTCTGTATTTAGTGAGAAATCTGTAAGATGCTTCCTCCTCTTCTCTGGCTGTCCCTCTCCTTCCTCCTCCTTATCTACTCTTTCTGTGTCATCTTTTTCTCTGAGACTTACTTCAAGTGTGTCATCATTGTGGTTACGTTCTCAGTGTAAGTCTTTACTAATGGAGTGTAGTCTTTTAGTAGTAGTTAGTGATGTGTTGTTCATGAACGAGCTGGATCTAAGAGCTGATCCTTAGATCGTATAGTCCCAAGGGCACAGGTGAGAATAATAATTTGGATGGGTATACATGGAGGACAGACTAGGATCATAAGATTATGTGATAGAATGAAAGGGGACACGTGTTCCTAGTCCAGGTAATCAGTCCAGGTACACAGAGCAACAGGACAAATAAAAACAATATTAGCTCTTCCAAGCTGAGGCTCCTTGTGTTCCTGAATGCTAACATGCAGTAAAGGGTTTTAATGTTAAGACTCTTCCCTATATTTATTTTATATGTCTGCTATGGTTGTGTTCAATTGGTCTATTAAAAGTTTTAATAAAATGTTAAAAATAGCAACTGTAGTAATAGTAAAATAAGGTTTTTATGAAAACTCAGAATAAAAAAATGCTTGCCGACGCAAAAAACAGTGTCAATTGCTGACTTGTAATAAATTAAAAGGCTCTGAGTGATACTAACTTAAGAGCCATTTGCGCATATACTGTGAAAGTGAGTGTCCCTGTCAAATGAATAGGACATTACTTCACAAATAACAATTGATAAAAAATGTTTTTCTGCAACTTTCTCCCATTGGTTGCATTTGTGTGAGTTGTTTCCATTCCAGTTTAATCCGCCTTGTGTAAATTAGTTTCCATACATGTTAATCTGTAAATGCTTCTTTACATTTGTTCTGCACTCATAAATGTCCCTGGAATATTGTACATTTGTTTCAACAGTGTAAAGATGTTTTTATATGATAAGGTTTTTTTACATTTGTATATATATATATTTTAAGTTTCTTAGTTTGTGGACCTTATCAGCATTTTCACTATTTGGAAGTTTTCATCTCTCGCTTTAAATTTGCTTTTTAATTAACAGAAATCAGATCAATGTGGGTTTTAATAGAAGAAACACAAGACCAACAATGTACCTTGAACATCTAGATATGTAGGACCTTTGATAATAGGATCTGAGCCTGACATAAATCCACAGAAATAGAGCCCAGAGTCAGAAACATTCACTGATCTGATTGTGAGGAAGATATGAGACCTGTTGGACAACATATTAAATCTTTCATCTTTAAAGTCAGCACAGAGCTCAGCAGGTTTAAAAGGTTCAGATATTGTGGAGATGCAGCCTAAATTCAATTTCTTTACTGCACGGTACCAGTTTATCGAACTGCGAGAACTGGTGAAGTTAGAGCACAGTGTGACAGTTTGACCAGACTGGACTTCTACTGTCGACGACTCAGAGCCAAAGATACGGAACAAACCTGAGGCAAACAAAATCCGACTAAATGAAAAAATCTTAAATTCAGTATTTTATAGGACATAATAAGTCAATAATCTCAACTTACAGAGGCTGCAGATAAGTAAAGCTGAAGAAGAAGTGAAGTTCCTCATTGTGAATCTGCAAAGACGAAGGGGCACATCAACATAAACTGTGAAGAGGGACCTGTTCAAGTGACACTTCAGAAGTGTAGAAACCACAATGTGTCTTGGCAAATCCGTTTATCAGCCTTACAGCCGTTGAAACCCGTGTAGAGGATAACCATTAACAGAGAAACAGCTTGGTTTTTGTCTGACCACCAATTTTTATTTAAAGATACTTTTAAAATGAAGTCTGAAAAGGTATGATGACCCTCTGAATGTCATGAGACATTTTTTGGGGATTTGCTACCTTAACATTAAAAAAAATAAATTTAAAAAAATGCTACAGAGATGAGGCCCTGATAAGATGAATAAGAGAATAGGTTAGAAGCTTCATTGTCATTGTAAACATGGCACACAACAAAAATTGGAGCACTGCCTTATATGTTTAAATAATAATAATAATCAATTCACAAGCAATCATTCACCATACAATTCTCAGTTAGAAGGTTAAAAATGAGAGGTTAAAAGAGTACAGAACATAATAAACATGTACATATAAATAAACAGTGACCACACAAGCTTTTTAATAAATAAGCTCTGATATGAGATGAGCTGAGATCAAAATATTGCACAGGATAAATCAAGTTTACAGTGACTGCTGATGGCCCATAGGAAGAAGCTGTTTTTGAGTCTGGCAGCAGCATAAAGAGGTTGTGACCAGGATGGGAGGGGTCTCAAAAGGTTCTGTTTGTTCTGGAAAAGAATCGAGTCAACTTTAGTTAAACTGCAAGACTGAGTTACTAAAGACATGTCCAAGTCTAGTCCAAATCTAGTTAAAGTTTCCAAAGTGAGTTGCAAATCTGAAGACTGGGAGCCAAACTGACTTTAGTCCTTTTGTCTGAGAATTAACAAGTCAGGTTTGAGTCCGTCACAAAAATCCGCCTGATGACTCGACTTGAGTCTCCATTTCTGCCCTCTGCAGTGTGTGTTTGTCTGCAGCGGAGCAGCCAGCATACCTCACGGACACCATGTATGCCAGCACACTCTCTATTCTAAAGCTGTAATATGTTTGCAGCAGTTTCTTCTCTAGTTTGTTTCTCCTGAGAACTCTCAGAAAGTGGAGTCTTTGGAGGGCCTTCCTCACCGCTGCAGATGTGTTGGTGGACCAGGACAGGTCCTCAGAAATTTTATTCCATAAGAATTTAAAAGAGGAGACTTCCTCTTCAGTCATCTTTAATTTGGAGGGGAGTTGGAGCATTTTTGTTCTTCCTGACATCTATAATAACCTCACTGGTTTTCTTTGCATTGAGCGACACATTTTTTTTTATTGCACTCAGCCACCCACTGCACCTCGTCCCTGTAGGCTAGCTCATCCTCATCAGTTATGAGGCCGAAGTCTTCTGATTGAATTTGTCGGGTGTCATGAGGTGCTGAGTGTGATGGTGAGCTTGTGTAACCAATTCTTACGGTCTGTAGACGATTAGATAGGCCTCTAACGGGGTGCAGAGTAAAACTTTTTTTTAGGCCCTTATGGTTTTTTTGGGCCTAAAACAAACGTTTCTCTGATCCTCCTCAAACTCTGCACCCCGTTAGAGGGCCTTCAGATTAAGACAGAAATCCAGGTTTGGTGGCCCTAAACCTTTAGAGGGCCAAGATCCAAACATCCCATGTAAAATTTATTCAATGTATCAAAATAGTGTGTTCCTGGACAGTGTAATTTTGAATCAGAACTTGTTTTACCCCACCCAGGGGGGCTTGCTGACACCAGCAAAATAGTTTTTATCAGAATAATTTAAACACAAATGTAAAAAAACTCCCTGTCCGCGGACACACTATCAAAACCATTACATAAGCCTGAACTGGAATCATGGAAAACCCCGGGTATGAATGATGACTGGAGATATTTATTTGGGGTCCTATCATGATACAAACTACATTAATGTACTCAGCTGGTCCCCCTGAGTAGGTAGAACCGAGACCCGTTGCCCAGTTCCACCGTCCGCAAAAGCACTATGTGTCCATTTCACCAAAGTGTTTCGGGAGGGCCCAAATTTTGCACCCTGGCTCCTCAAGCCCCCCCAGTCGACATATCCAAAGCGCCAGTTTCTAGCTCCAAGGCAACCCGCTTTAGCCCCTGGAGAAAATCTCTCTCTCAGCCCTCACATGCTCAAAAATGCCTTTTGGTTGTGTTCAGAGCGGGGGAGGGGACAACCGTAGCTTCTGCCAATTAAGCCCCTTAACAATGTCGTAGCCTCTCAAAACTTTACCGCACGCTTCCATTTTCTAGTCACGCTTGCACTGTGACTAGAAAATGGAGTCCACTCCCAAGTCGATGGGACCTTTCTAAGCACCGTACGTGAACACACTATACAAATACATTGAAATAATGGGCTATTTGGAGTTTACTACAAAGGTCCAAGGGGCTCCACATTTTGCACGCTGGCTCCAGGGCCCCCCCTGAATAACATATTGAAGGTGGCTGGCTCTAAATTAAAGGGAAGAAAAATGATGACTCGGCCCTTTAGCGCATACCCTTTTTTGACCTTTTGACCCTTTAACAATGTCGTAGCCTCACCAAACTTTACCATACGCTTCCACACACTGTGACCAAAAAAAGGAGACCACATTTGAGTCAATCGGACCTTGTGAAGTGGCCGCCAGCGCCCCACTAGAGCGAATACATTGAGATATTGGGTATGTGGGAATCCCAAAATTTTCACCCTGGCTCCTGGAGCAACCCTGACATATCCAAAGCCCAAAGATCAAAAAGACACCCTAGCTAGTACCCTTAGTTGACCTTTTGACCCCTTCACAATGTCGTAGCGTCTCCAAAATTTACCACCCCCTTACACGCACTGTGACAAGAAAAAACAGTCCATTACCGAGGCAATCGGACCTTCCTAGGTGCCGTACGTAAACACACTACAGACAATACATTGAAATAATGGGCTATTTGGAGTTTTCTACAAAGGTCCCAGGGTCCCCAAATTTTTCACCCTGGCTCCTGGAGCACCCCTGAATTAAATATCCAAAGCGCAAGAATCTAGAACAAAGGGAAAACAAAATATGATCAAAAAGACACCTTTCTTTTTAGGGCCTTTAGCTAGTACCCTTAGTTGACCTTTTGACCCCTTTACAATGTCGTAGCCTCACCAAACTTTACCACACGCTTCCACACACTGTGACCATAAAAAGGAGACCACATTTTAGTTGATCGAACCTCGGGAAGTGGCCGCCAGCGCCCCTCTAGGGCGAATACATTGAGATATTGGGTATGTGGGAATCCCAAATTTTTCACCCTGGCTCCTGTAGTATCCCAGAATCACATATCCAAAGCCCAAGGCTCTAGAACAAAGGGAAAAAATATATATAATCAAAAAGACACCGTTCTTTTTAGGCCCTTTAGCTAGTACCCTTAGTTGACCTTTTGACCCCTTCACAATGTCGTAGCCTCTCCAAACTTTACCACCCACTTCCAAGTACCATGGCAATCAAAATGAGTCTGCTCCCGAGTCGATCGGGCCTTTCTAAGAGCCGTCCGTGAACACACTACACAAAATACATTGAAATAATGGGCAACTTGGATTCGTTCAGAAAGGTCCGTTGTGGTCCAAAATCGAACTGGGAGCTCAGGGGGGCCCCTGGTATGCTATATCCACAGGGCAAGTCTCCCGGAGCATCTTTGGGCCAAAGGTCAAAATTGGCCAGAGGGGGCGCTACCGCGCGCATCCTCTTGTGGCACATGACCATCTGACCGCTTCTGGGCCCATTCTAAAAAAATAGTTGGGAAGTGGACACATAGTGGGTTCATGGGATGTAGGCGTGGCTTAGGAGTGGTCAGCACTGGTCACCGACACTTTTCCCCAAAATAGTGGGGAAGTGGACAAATAGTTGTTTCGTGGGAGGTGGGCGTGGCTTAGGGGTGGTCAGCAGTGGTCTCCGACACGTTTCCCCAAAATAGTGGGGAAGTGGACACATAGTGGGTTCTTGGGGAGGTGGGCGTGGCTTAGGATTGGTCAGCTGTGGTCACCTGGTGAGGAATCGCACAGTGTCCGCCACCTTGTTAATCGAATGGGGTGAGAATCCCATTGAAATATGCCTAGAGAGGGACTGGCCACCACGCCACACTGTGGATGTTCCCTTTATTGCAAGTCTGTGTCCCGAAAGTTTGGGCCTCCTATCGGCCCCCAGAGGGGTCAGGGCTTTAAACGAGTGACCGCGCGTACCAGCGTCCCCGGGGGGTTGAATCTGGCCTTTCGCCGGACCCCTGAAAAATTTCTGTGGTTTGGCACGCACGTCCCATAAAGCCTGTCCACGAGGCAGTCCGGAATAGGGCAAACGGACGCTTTTTAAAGTTTTGGACTTTCTAAGAGGGAGTGAACTGAAAACACAAGTCCCGCTGTCCAACCTGTGGGACCTTCTGTGCCTCGGCAGGATGGAGACTGAAATGTCAAACCAGGAATTGGCGGAAATAAAGGCCTGGTACAGCTCCGAAACTGCACTGCGGTGCCCCACTGACAGGGAAGGGAGGATGAGCAAATAGCAAGGCACCTCCTGCAGTTCACAGGGGATGAGGGCCTCTTCAGGCCCTCGAGTGTCGAGGGGAGGTGTCCACACCCCGCAAAGGTGTGTAGGGGCGCACACCTTAACAAGTGGAAAAGGCCAGCCAGCCTGCCATTCCGATGCCACAGGTGGGGCTTCCCAGGGCCTGCCTGGAAGGAGGCCACAGCATTCCTCCTCCCCCAGCCGGCACTGTTTACCTGCGTGCCGCACCTACACTTTTCCGACAGGAGGGCCAACTTTCTGCTCGCTGTCATCTTGTTCTACTCCGACGGCAGGAACCGGCTTCTTACTCGGCCACGAAGTGGATAACGAGAGCAAGCACAGCTTCACACCATTCTCAGCAGGTGGAGTGCCGGCAAACCCATGTTGCCGAGGGAGAAGAAGGTAGAGCGTTGGCGAGGCGGTTTATGTAGCCCTCTGAGGTTGGTCCAGGACGTTGGCATTATTAGTGCGTTGAGTGTTTTGATCTGTCTCAGAGGGCTGGCTGGCGCCAGAGAGGTAACCGCTAGCAAAGCCCTTCGTTGGGCAGAGCACACACAAAGTAGAATGAGGCTTAATTTTAGTGTAAAAATATCCTCTGACGAAAAGCCTGGATGTACTTGACATCTTTTTGCCCTGTGTTAAGGCCAATATTGGTTAATATGGAAGCAATGGGCGGAAAATATCCATATTTTAACAATTTGGTATGTTTGTAATAAATTGAATTTTAAATTAACATTTTAGACTGGACCCCAGGAAGATTAATTGATTGCACAGGTTTTCCGCTAATGGGATCCACAGAAATAAAATAAACATAAACTCTCAGTTGGCAATTTCATGCCGTTGCACCCCTCTGCACTCAATGAGCTACTAAACTTTTTTTATACATGTGTCTATTTTATGTGTAGAAAATATGCAAGTGATACATTAATAAGATTTAGATTAAAGTAGTAAAGATATTTTATAATATAATTTTTTAAGATAATTTTATAAGATAATTTTTGTATTTGTAATAGAAAAGTGTGTGTTGTGTGCTACTGTAACACTGTAGTAAGCAGAAACCTTTATGAATATGAATAAAATCCAACATACACATTTTTGGGTTGGTCCGATCTGATTTGTTGGACAAACAGCTGTGATGTGGATGAGGTCCTGGAGTCTTACCAATAAGACATGATGCTGAGGATTTACTGTAGTAAATATTTTAAACTCCTAGTTTGGGAAAGTAATTTTGGCTTTAAATATGTAAATAATAATGAAGCTGCATCTCTGTATTGTTTAATCAGTTTGTTCTGTTGAGCTGTTCTGAGTTTTGTCATTTTGTGTCTAATAATAAGGTGACAACTGTATTTAGCGCTTTGTTCTATAAAGTGCATTACTTTTGACAACAAATATTAAATATGACCGCAGAGTTGAAGTCAGTGGAAAAGTCAAAGGCTTTGTTAATTTAACTTCAATTTTTGAAATTGTGTCAAAGGAGAAATGTGTTTTAAGTTTCAAGAAATAAAACTAGAAACTGTAATTAGACTAGACCAAACATTACTTTAGCTTTCACCTTTGCACTCAGTTGGTAGATAGAGGGAAATTAGAAGAAAGATGACAATTTCACTTCACTTTTTTATTTTATTTTTATATAAACAAATGATTGTATATAAAAACAAACAGTAGGTTTTGTTTATATAAATGTTAATGACATTAAAATTGATAGTTTTGCAGAAAAGCCACTCCTGTAGTTTTGTCTTTTAACAACAATGGGCTCTGACTCTTCAGCACAAAGAGAACCTACATACAAGCAAAAGCTGGCACAACAGTTAAAGAAATATTTTTAAATGCAACATTCGGTACAATAATCAAACTCCAGAATCATGTGCTTCACTGAACAAGTCTTGCATAGATTAGTCTATTTTATTACTGCATAAATGACATGTGTTTCGTCTGGTTTATTTGACGCCCTGCTTCCCAGAGTTGTTGGTACAAAGATGTGTGCAGCAGCAGAGTTCTGCTTCTATGATGCAAAGCATTTAGTCAGAATTCAGCTTTTGCAAATGTTTGCACTTTTCAAAAACATTACACATCCTACATCACAAACAGTCTTTTTTATGTTCAGCAGAAAAGCATTAGTTGTATTTAAAGTACATTATAACCTTGAAATATTAGCCCCTTACCTTGTTTCCCTCTGGAAGCAGTTGTACAGCTGCAGCTAAAAGCATTGTCATAGGTAAACAGTTAATATAGCAATTAAGTTGCATTAAAAATCATAACAATAAACATATGTCATACCTCTTTGAAGCTGGCAGATTTTAACAGTCAAACCAGTTATAACTATCACGGAGAAAGCAGTGAGAGCTCCCAGAGTTATGAGGACAAAGGGAGTTTCAGCTGAGATGTCACCTTGTATTGAAATTGAGTTAGAAAGAGAGTATTTAAACAGGAATTAAAAATATTTAACTTGATCTTACCTATGACCTTCAAATGGACAACACTAACAATTCCATTTCCAAACACATTTAGTGCACAAAAGTAGAATCCAGAGTCGGCCATCTCAACACGTCTAATTTGGAGAATGACTTGAGACTTGTTGGAGCTCATGTTAAACCTGTTGTCTATATTTGCTTCAAATGGCTCGGGACATCAGATTCCCTGTTCATAGAAGCGATGATGCTGTAATTTCCACTGTTAAGAAGCCTGGACCAGAATGTGTATGTAGGTTTGATGGCGATGTTTCTGCACAATAAGACAACATCTTCTCCAGGTTTGACCTTCACAATGTAAGACTTAGTGCTCCAACCTAAAACAAAAAGCAATATTTACTTAGAGAAGAATAAATGAATGATGAAGAAGAGGCAGTACTTACAGAAGCAGCCCAGAAGTAAAGCTGTGACGGTGAAACTCTTCATTGTGCCAGTGTGATACTGGAACAGCAGGGCGCTTTATAGTCCTTTTAAGGTACTTTGTTGCAAATAGGCGGGCTTCTGTTAACGGCCACATGACGGATGTCCGCATTAGATGTACTTGAGTACATGAGGGTGTGGCGTTATATTTATAACATACCACATAGAACCATTTATGTCTTTTTTCTTCTTTAAACACCACCCACACTTTTTTTTATTAGTAACAACTTTTAGATACTTGTAAGTTTCAAAACATCCCTTTGTAGTAGTGTTTTTTTTTTTTAGATTCATATCTTTCTGCATTTGCATATTACAGTGTAAGAGATTTACAGTGAAAACAATGAGGAAGTAGTAAGGGCTTTAGCATAAACGTGACTGTTACTGAAAATGATTGACCTATTAGGTGTAGTGTAGCTATAAAAAAGCAAATAAAAAATATATAAACATTTCTGTTGATACAAATTGCCGATAAACTTAGTCAAAGAGGGCCTCTGTATTACTGGGATGGACCTGTGAAACATAACTTTAGCCAGATGCAAGTTTGACAGTATTGTCAATTACATCAGTTAAAGGCCTGGTCCTAGCCATTGATACCTCACAGAATGAATAACTGTATTTCATGGACTGGCAAACCCTTGATTGTTTCCATAAATGTCTCTCTGAAGAATATGGCCAATCAATATCATTACAATATTTCACTCCTCACTATAGTGCCAGTTGGTACAGTGCGCAAATAAATGTAAAGCGACAGAATGGTATTTTTGCCTTGCAACACAAAAGTAATATATTCACGTTGTAAATTAAAGGTTTATACATGTGCATACTAAATGACACTAAATGGCTGGCCTGGGAACACCTCGGTATCCCCTCGGAAGAGCTGGAGGAAGTGTCTGGGGAGAGGAAAGTCTGGGCATCTCTGCTTAGACTGCTGCCCCCACGACCCGGCCCCGGATAAGCGGTAGAAGATGGATGGATGGATGGATGTTTATAGTTACTGGGTGCTCATAGTTCTCTACAGGTCATGTCAAATCATGTCATGTCCTCCATGCTAGTCCAAGCATGGAGTAGACATAACTAGACGGAGACAGGGCTTGCCACGGGACTTCTGCACCTGGATCTGGGGCCTTGGGGAGTATGTATGGAATATACACCTCTCTCTAACAGCCCCCACGGCAGTGATATAAAATCTCATGTTTTGTTTACTACCTTAAGCAAACTTCACTCTGTACCTTTGATATATGTGTGTCTGCTTTGATTCTTCTTGCAAGAATTAAACCTGGCCATTTGCTTTTTAAATATACTCTGTCTATGTGTCTCTCAGGATAACATAAGGATATAGAATTCTTATAACATAACCCCCTTCATGATACCACTGATCTATGATCAGGTTTTTTCTTATCTGGATAGAGACAGTCCATGGGCAGCTTTTACAAAGTTCCCATATTAACTGTTAACAGACTTGCACATGAGTCTCTAGCCTGTATCTTAACAATTTTTGATTAGTGTTTAGTTCTGTTTACTCTACGTAGTAGGAGACTTCTGACATTAGCATTTGTTGCTATGGTTTTACTGCAGAGATGTAAAGGACAGTCCTCAAGTGGTTTTAGTCTAACAGTCACAGTGCCTTCACCTCAGAGCAGTTTTCACAGTTACTGCCCACATTTTCTTTTCACATTTACAACATGTCAGAAGCATTCAGAGAACACTTTCATATTTACAACATAGTTTATTTGTGCATCAGAAAAACAAAGCAAAAAAACTCGTGCATATTTTACAGAGAGTATAAATGTTTTATGTCATAAATTCAATGCCTTCACACAATCTAAGTTTCTGCTTCATTGGACAAGCCCAGGATAAACCAGTTTATTTGATGGCAGAGTAAATGACGTGTTTCCTCTGGTTTCTTTGACATCCTTCTTCTTCTTTAAGTGTTGTGGGTACAAAGATACAGTTCTAGTCTCAGCAGCAACAATTGTGTAAAGCATGAAAATAGTCCCCAATTAAATTTTACAATGGGGAAGCACTGCAATACAAATATAGTCTATGTCATTATGCATCACAAAGACAAACTGCAATTAATAAATCTTAGGAAAATGCAAAACATTACATTAATTTGTGTATGTATATCTATTATAAACAATATTCATCATACCTCTCTGAAGTTGGCCGATTCCAACTCTCAAACAGTCATCATGGAGAAAGAAGTGCGAGCTCCACAGTGACTACAGTGACAGGCTGGAGTCCCCTGGAGTCCCATAAGCTTATTTTGCATATTGGTATCCGTGTTACAATTGGCAAATATGTTAATATAAAGAAATGAAGGTATTACTACACATGAGTATCCCTCACTGTTTCCATTAAACATGTATGTTTTCCGAGGGCTGCTGCTAATCTTAAATTAACCCAATGACCCAAGATTTTTGATCAACTATCTCAAAGGTCAGCCAAAGGGGCATCAGCTAAGAGAGATCTTTCACAGATGTTTTTGAAAGAAAAGCTTACATTAGCAAAGTATTTTGGCTGCTATGTCATTTTCCCGCCTCCCGCCTGGCAGCTCTAACCTCAGCACCCTTTGACCGATATATTTACTCTCCCTATGAACATGTCCAAACCATCTCATTCTGGACTTGACAGCCTTTTCTCATAAACATGTACCAAGAGCTGTTCCTCTGATACCGGTACTCATTCCTGATCTTATCTATTCTTGTCACTCCCAGAGAGAACCTGGTGACACTCACATTTACTATGTACTTTGTTGTGTACTGTACAGTTTGTTACACAGTCTGTTACATTGTACTTATTGAGGTACAGTCGATACAATGTATCAAGTGTACTGTAAAATAAAGTGTAACCAAGAACTTCAATAGCTCCAGGTCTTCCTCTTGTCTTTTCCTCAGAACCACTGTCTCTAAACCATACATTGCTTCTCTCACCACCTTTTTATTTTGTCTTAAGCATGGAATTATACAATTTAAGCTGATGCTCAAACTACATCTAAGGATTATTTAGACTATTTAAAACATGTCCATGTAGCAGTCTGGTATAATTTGTTATGTTTCTTTTAAGACTGTCCTAAAAATTTCTTTACTCCCTCTACAGGCAGCCATCTGAACACATGTTAGAGCTGAATGAATGTGCCCACAAACTACTGTACTGTGCCCCACATACTGTATAAATGATGTGTGTTTCGTCTGGTTTATTTGATGTCCTGTTTTTCAGAGTTGTTGGTACAAAGACATGTGCAGTGGACTTTGTGATAAGAGCACGAGATTCCTCTTGATGAAGGGACGCATAAATCTTCGCCTGAAGACTTTGAAGACACTCTACAACATCCATCGGTATATGAAAAACAGTCAATGCAGATGTAAAAATGAAAACCTCCTGATTTATAAAGTACTGGTAATAGTCCAAATCCAAATGTAGCAGATCTATAACCTCAGTAATCCTTGATCGACTCAATTTAATTAAAAAATAAATTTTCTTTTGATAATATTGACTGACATTATTATAATATTGGGGGGATTACACAGAGTTTATCAAGACCTTTCATTTAATATATATATATTCACCCATAAGAATGTAACCCTTTGGTTCTTACCCTTCAATATTGGACACACAAGTTCAAGTCGGTGATACAACTAACAGGCTAACCCTCCCCACAATAAGTACCACTATTATAATAAATATCCACTTAGACTCGGTTTATTAAACTGATGTAGTGAGAAAATTATATGGCGTAAATAAGTACCTTATTCCGTTCAGTGTTTGTGTGCAGTTTATGGTTTTGTTGTTTGCTACTATACAACGGTAATGTTTGGCTTAATAAATATTTTCTGTTTCTACATAGCATTGGTGTTTACAGTGAACTTGTTACCCCCGTTGTATTGAAATATAAGCCATGTATAAGATATAAAACCATTCAGTTTTCTATTAGATGCAAATACTTTATTCTGACATGTGTTTATGGCATTTTGAACGCAATGTTACATTTTGAAGGAGGTGTGAGGCATTTTGCAGTTTGTGTGTGCAGTTTTGGGAATTGTGTATAGAGTTTAAAAAAAGGTGACATATTTTTTAAATTGTGTGTAAGCAGTTGGAAAAAAAACTGTAAACCTTTGTCTATTCTTCCAGATCCTGTCTGCGTGCCCGCTTGCATACCAACAACTTACCTGCCTGTTACTTACCTGCCTGAGGCTTGTCTGCCTCACGTGTGGTCATCCGGTTCATGTCCACCACCACTTTCGACATTTCACCGTTCACTATTGTAATAGTTCTGTTTTTAACACATAAGAGTTGTGTTCTGCGTTTGGGTTCTTCACAAAACCATGACAGAACAAACTTCTCATTTGGGCCCAGCAGACACAGACACCACTGAGTTTTGCTTGGCCAACACAAACAGCTTCTCCATGGGCTAATGGACAGTCAACAGGTTTCCGCTAACCGGACTGCTCATCTCAATGCCATATTCCAGGAGCTTTTCCTTTCTCTCCACCAACCAGTTCTCAAACATCCTTCATGTTTGTCTATTTGGATGACATTCTAATTTGATCTGGGTACCCAGAAGAGCATATTTTTCACGTCCGGCAGGTGCTGTAGAGGCTGCTGGAGAAGAAGCTGTTCATCAAAGTAGAGAAATGTGAGTTCCACGTCAAGTCTGGCAGTTTCCTTGGTTAAATCATTGACCGTGGGCAGGTTAAGCCGGACCCTTAAAAATTTCAAGCTGCGGCGGAGTGGCCCTGACCAGAGAGCCTTTAGCTGTTGCAAAGGTATCTGGGATTTGCAAATTTCTCTTGTCGCTTTATCAGAAACTCTGTTGTTGCACTATTTACTTGTCTAACCTCCTCCAAAATCCATTTTGTGTGGTCTCCAGAGGCAGAGCAGGCTTTTCAGACCCTCAAGTTAAGATTTACTTCAGCATCCGTCCTCATCCATCCTGATCCTGCCCTTCAGTTCATTGTGGGAGTGGATGCCTCCAACACAGGGGTTGGTGCAGTTCTGTCTCAGCGATCCCCGTCTAACCAGAAATCGCACCCCTGTGTTTTTTGTTTTTTTGTCTCTGGCTAAGCAGAACTACACCATCGGCAACCGAGAGCTGCTGGCTGTTGAAGTGGCCTTAAAGGAATGGCAACACTACTTGGAGAGGACTGAACACCCATTCATTGTTTGGACTGACCATAAGAATCTTTTCTACATCCAAACAGTTGGAATGGCTCAATTCCCGTCAGGCTTAATGGGAACTTCTATTTGGGCGATTTCATTTCTCCCTAACCTATATCCCTGGTTTAAAAATGTCAAACCTGATTCCCTAAAGACACGCCTGAAGCCACTGAAAACATCCTTCCCCTATCATGTGTGGTAGCAGCTGTCACTTGGGAAATTGAGTCCTTGGTCAAAGAAGCTCAGGTGACTGATACCAATCCAGGTGATGGACCCACAAATTTCCTGTATGTTCCTCAGTCCGTTCCTTCCCAGGTCAACCATTGGGACACACTTCCCAATTCACTTGCCATCCCTGTATTGGTCGCACTCTAGTTCTGGTGGTACTTGATAAAGACGTCTGGGTTTTCTCTATTGGGTTCTTCAGAAAACAGTGACATAAATGGGAGTGTATTTTCTGCCTTACCCCCTCCTGCCACTGCCCCACAGTCAGGGATACCTATAAAAAATGGCAACCTTTGAAAAAAACAACAAATTCAATTTTTTTTTTTGTTGGCACTTCCAAATGGCCAGAACTATTTCTGCCAAAGAAATACTGATGTGATTAAAGGTTCTTTTGGCTGCTCCCTTGTTTCAGGGGTCTCCACAGTGAAGCATTGCAGATTTAGTTTTGCATTTGTCCAGACTTGGAACCAGCACAAAAATGTGCCCCATTGTGCTCATGCGGTTGATGATTCATACTCAGTAGAAATAAAATCTTCAACAGAACTCTCTTAACATTGCATTTTTATTCACTGAGGTCATCAAAGGTCATTCTGTTGAGTTATTTACCCATATGTCTTTCCCCATATATGTCACACATCATGTACACTTTGCATGAGTTTAAAAGATAATTAGAAAAATCCTGAAACATTGGGTAATAATTAAATAACTATAATAATAAGAGGACCCATTTTTTCTTTCAGTTAGTTTAATGCATGCACGTATGGCAACAATTTCTTTTTAAGTCACTTTCAACATGGTGCTTGTCTTCTTGTCGTTAAACCTTTTTTTGTGGCTCAGATGGGCAGCATGAACTTCTTTTTATTTTATTTCTCATGTTGCTAAGCTCTGACTGAACCATGTTGGTGTTTAGACCACATAGGGCTTCCTGTCAAAGAACTGAAACCTCTATGTCTATGTCTCTAAGACTATGTGAGTTATTTTGTTCTTTCTCGAAACAAGGCAGGCAGAAACAAAAGCAGAAATAGAGACATGGACAAGAACAATTAAACTTGGACTAAAGACTACTAAGCCATTTTAAATACACAGAAAACAAACTGATACAGATGCAGAGCGTTATCTGGTGGCTGAATAAACGACATGAGGCTCCACGTGTCTCTTCAGTTTATGCTGCCCGTGTCTTTGTGGTTTGATTCGAAAGTTCAGAGCTGCGTAGTTCAAGTTGTCGGACGGACTCTGAAATCAACAGTATTGAGCATCACATACTGCAAAACACACTGTCAAATAACTTTAGTTTTTAAATTAGCACTCAAACTAACACGGCCTTCTGTGAATAATATCAAAATCTAAAAAACAATAACCTCACCTCATTACTTCCTGCTTCCAGTTCATTACTTCCTGCTTCCAGTTCTTTGTTTACTAAGAAAAAGTAAATGTAATTTTTTAACCAAAGTTTACAATGAGGCATGAATAAATATCCAACTATACCTTTTTGAAGTTTCCAGATTTTTAAAGCAAGAGCAATGACCACAATAACGAGGACAACGCTCAGGGAACCAAGGATAGTGGCTAACAAGTTTATTCCATTGATGGAGAAACAGAAAACAAAATGTGGCATTATTATGAAAATTTAAGAGCTTCTTTCTCAGAAAATATTATTCCAGTATAGTAAAAAAACATACTTTGAATTTTTTGGTCCTCTTTCTTAGCTCCGTCAGTCTCATCTTAAGAATTAAAAACAAGGTCATAATCGTGTCCAAAAAAAATTATTCTGTTATTATATGCTGTTAGGTGATGTAACAAGACAATTTTCTCACATGCTTAGTTTAAAAGTTTAAGTAAATTTTCCCTAATGGAAGAAAGAAAACTTAAGCGTAAGAAAATGAATAAATAAATGAAAAAATGAGCGGTCACTGTCATGCAGACACATCTGGGGGGTCCAGAGCTGGAATACAATGTGGGGCGACATGAGTGATATTCCGTCAGACTGATTAACAGAGACTGTGGGTCTATATACAGCCTCAGACACATTTGTTTTATGGTTCGTCTTAACGCGCCGTGAGCCTTTACAGCTTTGGCCGGTGTGCTCTGTGACACTTTCTGCTTTTCAGGTCTTTACAGAGACTTTTTGAGCAAATGACCTCAATCATAAAGACACTGGTAAGAACGGTAAGAAACAACCCCATGTGTTTAAACCAGGTCTCTGGTGGCTTAGATCCAGACAGGTGAGTTTGATCTCAGCCCACTTTCCCCCCACAAGAAAAAAGTAGAAAGTAGAAAAAAGCTCTAGAGACAAAAGCAGCTGCTCCATGATCCACAAAGCTTTGCAGTAGCCACGTTTTCCCTGAGCCTCTCGAGTGTAAGAGTAAAGAGTATCTACTTTACGCTTATCTACTCTTAATATAAAACATCTAGTAGTATGTTATTTTTACATATGGTACTAAAATAGAAAAAATTGTTTTGTTTTGTAATTAATAAAAAAATATATATTCCTAATTTATTTCGACCAGTAAATAGACTGACATTATCACCCAGTAACCATTAAGATTTATCTTTTGTGTGGATTAACCGAAAAAAGGCAATTTCACATTTGTTCTATGTTTAAATAAAAACATTTAAAAATTCCTATACTTCAAAATTGTGCAATTTCTGCTCTATATGTATTAATAAAGCACTTTAGGTTTACTAATAACAACATAATATCCAGAAATGGAATTTCCAAATGACGTGGCCAAGCCCAGCACACATACTTTATTTTTTTAAGTGTTTCAGTCTTTTAAAATGGAATTCTTACCTTGATGGTTTAAATATGTTGTTTCCCCAAAGACTATATTTGGATTTTTGTAAAATCCACAGATGTACAGGCCAGAATCAGAGGAGTCCACATGTTTGATGCTCAGAAAAAGGTCGGTCTTGTTGGAGCTCATTTCAAACTTTTCTTTTCCAAATCCAGCACAGTAAAAAGTTTCACTTTTAAAATTAAGCATAGTCGAGATGCAACTGGCTTTGGTTCCATTGGTCACTCTGAACCAGTAGGTCACAGAATCATCTTTGGAAATGTTAGAACATGACAAGGAAACCTTTTTGCCAAGCTCTACCTGCAATGACTTGGAACCCATAATAATTTCAGCGTTTAAACCTAAAACAAACCATCAAAAGATTCAATAATCAGTGATATAAAAACACAATATCCATGTATTTCTCACTGAGAGGAATACTTACTGAGAAAAGAGAGAAGAATATATGTAAAGCTCTTCATTGTGCGACGACTGTGTCACTGTCAACCGCTGCAGCGCTTTTATATGGGAGGATTCAAGGGCGGGGAATTTGTTTTTTTTTGTCTGTTTTTTCAGCTTGTTTATTGAACCGCTTAAATGCTAGCAAATTTGACAAAAAAGATTAAAATCAGGTGAACAGAAAAATATATAAAAATGTATGTATATGAATGCATTAAAAAATGTATCCTTAATGTGCTTTCAATGAAAGTACTGTTAGATCTGGTTCAAAGAGAGAGAGAGTGCAGACACAAAATCCAGCTTAAGGCAAAGTGCAGTTAGACAACACTTTATACGCTCATAATAACATATTTTCTTACTACAAGATCAATTCTGACCTCAGTTTCTGTCATTGCGCTCTCTTGTTCTTCCACAGTGCTTGTTTCAATTGTGAGTGCACTCCCATAAACATCAATGGTCAAAGTGGGCTCAGTCTTTAGCCACACTTTTGCCAGTTTGGACCAGCTCCACACAGAGCCGAGGGCGTGCCTTGCCCAGCAAAATGTAATTTTAACTGAGAAGTATTTTTGAGAGAGACCAAGTTGGATATGGACCACTGTCTTTACTTTTAATGTTTTGTTTAAGCAAAGACAGTTTCACAGCGCACTCAGACACCTGCAACACGAAGGAGGAGCTCCTGGTTTTGCAGCTCATCTTAGGGTTGACTTCAAACTTAAATGTACGTAAGCCTCTGACCTGTTGTAGGTGCTCATGCTTAGGTCAATAAATTTTGAAGATTATGTCAAAATAGTTTTACACCCAGTTTTGTTCAATGAGGGCCACTATGAGGAGGCTCATTTCCTTGACAGATGGTTTGTCTTGATTTATTTTTTGTTCAGCAAGTGGTAGAACGGTAGTCCTATAACTGGAAGGTTGGTGGTTCGATTCCTGCTTTCTTGAGTTCATACTGTTTTTCCCACCTTATATCCAGTGTGAACTGAAGGTAAGGTGGGAAAGACACTTAACCCACCTTACCTCCAGTGTCTATGGCACTGCTGTCTGTATAATGTGTGTGTGATTGGGTAAATGGAAGCTTGATGTAAAGTGCTTCGAGTGCCTTGTAGGTGGAAAAGCCCTATAAAAAAATTCAGGCCATGTGGTATTTGCACATGGGCTCAAAGAGAAATTGAATAAGCCACAGCTTATTGCTGGAATGGCTACAGACTTTCAAAGGTTTTTCAAGACAATTTGCAAAATCTTCTTGATTGCATCACATAATATCATCTTTTCTTCTTCAAAGCAGGTTGTGATGTGTTTCTTGCAACTTCTGGACCCACAGCATGCATCATCCTTTTGCATGACAGTTTCAACAGCTTGACCGGGTTTTAACTTGCCATTGATTTTTACACAGTTACTCTCTTTTTGGACTTTTGGACCTCCTGCTGCACATAAGGCCAAGTAGCATATCCAGCCTGGCCAAACCCTTTTGGTGTTTACCGCTCCTATTTGAGTTAATGTTATTCTTTTTGGAGAGTTGTAGCCTAACTCTTAATGAGAGTGAATAATGACCCATAATATTGTTACTGTATATCACTTAACGCCTCTTGCTGAACCAAAGGCATCTGGACTTAGTTTTTAAGGTGAAGAGGGAGGGGTTTGACTGAAAATCAACTCTGATTGGACCAGGCTGTTCTGGTCTTATAGTTGTTAGCTACGAAAGGGCATTGTGAATCCTGATGTGAGAGTCGTTAAAGGCTCAGGTGGGTCGTTGGTGTCACTGTTCCATTCAGGTGTTGTTGTCTTTCTAGATCAGGTTCTTGGTGGGCCGCATGTGGCCCCAGGGCCTTAGTTTGCCCACCTTTGTTCTAGAGTGAAACTGTTTTGATTTAGGTTTTAGAAGACTGTTGTAAAAAGCTGGCTGGTGATAACAGGGGCCTCCTCGGTTAAGAGAGGGCTTTTCTATTTTGACCAAGATGGCTTTCTTTACTCCTCTCTAAAACCATCTGGCTCTTCACTGAACAGCATAGACATTACTCTGTTTGTGAGAGGGAATCATGTCTTTAGGGTGGACCAGTTTTTGACGCAGAATTTTCCTAGGTTTAAAGTGGACAACACATAACAACACCATTTTCTTTTTGTCTCGGGTTCCTGTCTGTATGGTTTCTGTGTCCTCTCTGTTTTGTTGAATGTCCATCTTGGGCATTCACAATCTCTCAGGGTGTTGTTAAAACATTATGTTTAAACATACATTCAGTAAACTGCAGATGTGTTCCATGGTGATGCTGGTCTCTGTCAGATCCACTCCGTTTCTCTCCTCTCTCCTTCACCTCATCACTGCCACCTGTTCCAAGCACCTACAGCCTATCGCCATCAGTGAGGTATTTAAATCTCTCCTGTCCACCTCTTCTCTGCCAGATTGTTCAGCATGCCTTGTGCGAACAGCCAGCCTCGGCTCCAGCTCGGCTCGGCTCGGTCTCAGTTACAGCTCGGTTCCAGCCCTAGTTCCAGGTCTCCAGCTTGGTCGTGGTTCCAGCTCGGTTCCAGCCCTTATTCCAGCTCTCCAGCTTGGTCTTAGTCCTCGGCTCAGTTCCAGCCCTAGGTGCAGCTCTCTGGCTTAGTCCAAGTCCCCGGCTCGACTCCAGCCCTCTGTCCAACTCTACATCTCGGTCTCGGTCCTCGGCTCAGTTCCAACCCTCGGTCCAGCTCTCTGGCTTGGTCCCATTTCCCGGCTCGACCCCAGTCCTCTGCTCAGCTCTCCAGCTTCCTGTCCCGTATCTCTGTCTGGTTGCTTTAATAAAGAAACGCTTCACTGTCTTTGAGCGTCTGAGTCCTCAGTCCTTTCTCACAGGTCTCTTATTTATAGTTTTCCTTTAACCCTCTACATTGTTGTTATTGAAGAGTTGTTATAATTATGTTAATACATAATTATACACTTTCAAAATAAAATGTGCAGAAATAAAGAGACAATGTATCATTTAAAAATAAATTTATTAAACATATGAACAAAATTGATATTAACCACAAAGCTTTTCAGACAATACATTTGGGCTGGGTTGTACATTTGCAGTGTTTCCAAAAGATGATTAGTGTGGTCCACAGTCTGTAGCCCTGCTCCTGTTAACCTCCATCAAGCATCTGTTAAAGTCAGGACCTTGACACAAAACATTTAAAATAAACTAACTTTACATTATAAAATGATTCTTAAAATGCATTCAATAAATTAAGGCTAAAATACAAAATTAAGATGGAAATATTGTTTGTAGATTTTGTAATACATTTTAAAAGTAGCATTTTTTCATACAATTTACATTTGAAAGTTTTGAAATATCTACAGACACACTCTTTGTTTACAGTGAATATAATGTCAATATTTTCTTTAGGATAGTCAGACAATAGACTATTTCACAGACAGTATGGCCTACAGCCAGCCGCCAGAAAAACCCTGTCCCCTGCGTCGTACTGCCAGAAGCTTCCGTACAGCAAACACAGGTCCACCATCAATGATCCGGGGGATGGCGGGGGTCTGGGGGCAGGGACCAAAGGACTCTCCACCAGTTTTATTCAACTAACGTGAAAGGTCGGGTGGGCCCTCATAGACCTGGGGAGTCTTAACCTGACAGCAAAAGGATAAATTATTTTGGACACAGGGAAAGGAAAACGCGAGGCCAATTTACGGGACTCTACCCATAGTGGAAGATATCTTGTAGATAGCCACACCTTTTCTTCCTGCCCGGTAAGTTGAGCAGCCCTCCTATTACAATCAGCAACTCTCTTGTAGAGGTCAGAACTCATTTGAAGGGCTTGATGAGCCTGACTCCAAGTGCGGCGACAACAGCGAACTAAGGCCAGGGCAGATGGAACGCAGACCTCCTGTTCTAAAGCAGGAAACAAATGCGACTGGTATCCAAAGACACACTGGAAAGGTGACAAGCCAGTAGAAGCATTAGGCAGAGTGTTGTGTGCATGCTCAATCCTGTCCAGTACCTTACTCCATGAAGTGGGGTTCTGTGAGGTCAAACATCATAGCCCGGCTTCAAGGTCCTGGTTGACACGCGGTCTGCCCATTGGTCTGGGGATAATGGCCAAAAGATAAACTGACAGATGCACCCACAAGATTACAGAAAGCCTTCCAAAACTGTGCCACAAACTGTGGCCCCGGTCAGACAGCACATTCCTAGGGAAGCCAAAAATTCTGCAGACATGGGTTAAATGTGCCTCTGTTGTCTCTTTAGCAATAGGCGGCTTGGGGAGAGCTATAAAGAGCCATTTTTAGCTACCATCCGAAGCAGGCAAAATCCACCAAAATGTCCGACCATGGATGTTGGGGCACTGGCAAGGGATGCAGCAGACCAGAGACAAGTGCATTGGAGGTCTTATTTCGGGAGAAGACCTTACAGGCTGCGACATATTCAGTCACTTCCTTTTCATGTTTGGCCACCAGAACCTTTACCGGGCTCTAAACAGTGTCCAGGATGACAGGACACCCACAAAAAATGAGCCCAGGAGATAACTTGCTGGCGGTACAAACAGACGATTGGGCGGAACCGCGGAGGGCCTCCTTGACATTGCTTTCGATGCTCAAGGCCCACCGGGCCTGTCAGGGATTCAGTCGCTTGGGTAATTTAAGATATTTAAGATTTTTGTGGTTTGTCCAGAACAGGAAAGGCTGCTGAGTTCCTTCCAGTAGATGTCTCCATTCCTCCAGAGCCACCTTGACTTGTAGCCAGCTGTGTTTAGGATCACAGTGCATCTTCCTTTGTCTGCTAGCAGTGATGCTTCTCAAGTGCTGCCAGGACCCTCTTTTTCTCTAAGGAAACATTGGAGGGAGATGGTTTGGCACTAGCCAGCGTGGCTGTGACCTTCAGTCTCAGTTCTTCAGCTTCATTTGCTGTTTCTTATAACTGATTCTGTCGCTGTAATGAGGTCTACTGTAGGGATGTGCTTTGGAGAAACTGACAAATTAAACCCTTTTTCAAGAACCTTGTGTTTAGTTTGGGTGAGGACTCTGTCCGAGATGTTCTTTACCCATCTGTTCTGAGCCGCTGTCTGGGAAGGTCCTCAGTCATCCAGGTTATCTTGAAAAAAAATGTTAAAGCAAAAGCATCTGGACTTAGTTTCCATGGTGAAGACATTTTGTCTCTAATTCCAAGAGACTTTGTCAATTCTGAGTCCAACTGGTAAGAGAGCTGATATTATATCTCTAAAGGGAGGGGTTTGACCTAAAACTAAACCTGATGGGACCAGCCTGTTCTGGTCTTATAGTTATTAACTATTAAAAGGGCAGTGTGACTCCTGGTGTGAGAGTTGTTAAAGCTCAGGTAAGTCCTTTGTTTCACAGTTCCATTCAGGTGTTGTTGTTCTTCTAGAGTGAATCTGTTCTGATTTAGGTTTAAGAACACTGTTGTTAATACTAGGTAGTGATTTTCTTGAGGGTAGTCAGAATAGACTTGATGGTAGGAGAGAGAAAGCTTTATACAGTATGAGATGAGGTAGGACAATATCCCAATGTCGACACGCCAGTTCTTGAGACTGAGCTAGAATAATCCAGTCGTCTATGTAATTCAAAATGCGGATGCCCTGGAGTTGCAGAGGAGCCAGGCCCGCATCCATGCATTTTGTGTATGTCCGGGGTGTCAAGGCTAGAACGAATGGAAGAACCGGATATTGGTCAGCTTCGCCTCTGAAAGTAAACCTCAGGTACTTCCTGTGGCATGGCAATATTTCTATATGGAAATATGCATCCTTCAGGTTGATGGTGACAAACCATTTGCCTGACAGGATCTGGGACACAATCATCTTGGTTGTTAGCATTTTAAACGTGTATGTTCTGAGGTGGTGGTTTAGCTGACGCTCAGTAAAGGCAGGGTGGCCATCCATGATCCAGGCTGGATGAGGTGCAAAAAGAGTGCCACAGTTGGAAGGTAAACTGGGTGCATCGGTTAGATACAAAATCAGATGGAATGCCGTGGAGCCTGTAAACATATTGAGTAATATTTTGTGCAGTCTATTTAGCAGTGGGCAGTTTGGGTAGCGCTTCAGGAGGGAAAGAGTTTGGTTGATTCCAGGGTGGCAGGAAAAACGGTAACAGTGGATCCACTCCAGAGCTTTGGGGTCTCCTAAATGGGAGAACTGGCAAGATAAAGTAGCAGGCTTTATACAACGAGAAACACAGCAATAAGTGAGGGAAAAATTTAACCTGCTTAAGAAAAGGGCCCATCTAGCCTGGCGAGAGTTGAGTGCCTGGCGGATTGAATGTAGGCCTGGCTTTTGTATTGGCATTCCAAACCAGAAACTTGAGCTCTGACCCCTCCAGCCAGTATCTCCTTTCCTCCAGAGCCAGTTTCACTGCAAGCAGTTCATGATTTCTCACGTCATAATTCCTTTTGGCGAGAGAAAAAAGCAGATGGATATAACCCACTGTCTGGACAAAACCTTTGTGACTGCTCCAACACCTGAGTCCAACACATCCAACTCTACAATAAACAGCTGAGACGAATCGGGCTGACACAGTACAGGTGCAGAAGTAAACCTCTGTTTAGGCAAAATGAAGGAAGACTCTGCTTCGGAGTTTCAGCTAAACTGCTTGGAAGGAGAGGTAGTTTTAGTGAAAAGAGCTACTACACAACTAAAAGTCTTGATAAAACTTTGCTAGAACTTTGCAAAGCACAAAAATCTCTGAAGTTTCTTCCAGCTGTCTGGTTGAGGCCACTCAGCTACTTCCACAGAACGACAAAACCCAAAAAACTAACCTTGCTGGAGTAATACACTTTTTTCCGCTTTGCCGTAAAACTTGTTCTCCAGGAGTCTTTGTAGTGCCTGCTAAATATGTCTTTGGTGTTCCTGAAGGTCTTTGGAAAAAATGTAATATTGTCTAAATAGACAAAGACTGAACGATTAAGGTAGTTACAAAGCCCATCAGGGGGCGCAGTGGCTAAGTGGTAGAGCTGTCGTCCTATAACCGGAAGGTTGGCGGTTCTTTTCCTTCTCTCCCCATAGTAGCACTGGTGTGTGAATGTGTGTAAATGTTACTCTGGTGAATGAATGTGTGAGAATGTTGGGACAACAGATGAAAATTAGCCTAAGGCTACAATCTGACATGTTTACATTCATGTGGCTGTGTCTCATGTATGTTCATTAATAAGCACTGTCCCAATCAAAATAAATTAATAATAATAATAATAATCATATAAATCAATAAAGACCCTGGAAGACAGCAGGTGCATTTGTCCAAACCCATCCATCCATCTATCCATCCATCTTCTACCGCTTATCTGGGGCCGGGTCCTATTGGCTTTTGAAGGCAATCTTTTATACAGAGCAGATGGTACGCATTTGTCAGGGCCAACTTGATGCAGGTCTTAGTTTCTTTTTTTTTATCAAAAACAAAAGAAAACCTGCTCTCATGGGTGAAGAGGAGGCCTGGATTATACCGGCGACTAGGGACTCATGGATCTATTCTCCATGGCCTACTGCTCTGGCTTGGAGAGGTTGTAGAGGCAGCTGGAAGGTAGGGGTGCTTCAGGGAGGAGGTCAATAGCACAATCATAGGGCATGAGAGGAGGTAGGAAAAGCGCCCATCTCTTCCTAAAAAACTCTTTCAGGTCAAGATAAATGGCAGGCCCAGTGGTAGAGCGGTTGTCCCAAAACCGGAAGGTTGGTGGTTCAATTTTTGCTCTCCCAGAGTTTATACTGTCGTTGTGTCCTTGGGCAAGACACTTAACCCACCCTAAATCCAGTGGTTTTCCATGCTGTAACACTGACAAATTGAAGCTTAATCTAAGTTGCTTTAGATAAAAGCGTCTGCTTAATGAGTAAATGTAAATATAGGCCATCTAGACCAGTGTTTCACAACCGGGGGTAGGTGGACTCCTAGGAGTATGTGAGGATATTTCAGGGGGTACGCAGAACTAATTTGATAATTAATTACATTCATGTGCTGTGCCATGGCATTCTAGTGTGCCTTGAGAGATTGTCAGTTGTGCCGTGAGAAATTATCCAATTTTACCTAACTGCGCTAAAAAATAAAGTTACTGGAAATATATTGTTATTTGCCACTAAAGACCTATTCAGCTAATGACCCGCAGCCAACATAATTTTAGCCCTTGAAAGGTTTAAAGAAAACATATGTTCTCCCTTTTCAGAGTTTAGTATTTGCAAGTTTATCAGATTTACCACTTTCTCTTTGCAGAATTTTTCTGTTGACAGTGTGTCTCAGGAAAAAGGAGTAGGACACTTTTTCATGTTTGTACTTTTACATTTATGTTGTGCAAAGTAGAAATGAGAGTTTTGTCTGAGTTAAGTTGTGTTTATATCTGCCTCTGACGCAGGTGCCAGAGCAAGCCTTCAGTCTGCATCTGTCTCTGCACAAACACACTCGTGACCCGGTGCAGTGTCTAATTAAAAGCTCTAATACTAAATTATTGTATGTGTTCTGTTAAGATGTGTATTTTTTAAGTTTTTTTTTTTTAATTTATTCTGTAATTACTCTAGTACTACAAGATGAAAATGAGGCTTTAGCTATAATAAAACTATTTGGGCCATAATAGACTTAGACTTACTTTGTACCACCCTCGTGTTCTGTGTTTGTCAGTCTGTTTATGTATTGTATCTTGTTTCTTGTGAAATTACTAACCCCTGTCTGTGTTTCAGTCTTCCTGCCCTGTCTTGTGTTTTTCCCTCCACTCTGATTACCTGCTCCGCCCCTAATGTGTTCCACCTGTGACTCGTTGTGTTCCCTTTATATACCGTATTTTGCGCACGAAAAGACGCACCGCATCAAAAGGCGCACCTTCAATAAATGACGTATTTTAATTATTTTTACATATATAAGGCGATCGCATCATAAGGCGCACCTTTAATAAACGCCGCATAAGGCGCCAAAGTAGAGGCTGGAGTTACGTGCGTTATGCATCCATTAGATGCATAACGCATCCATTAGATCAGGGGTCGGGGACACACAGTTCACACAGACACAACAGCGCTGAACCAAACAGGTGACAGCGTCTTAGCAGAAGTGGAGCGCATTTCACTTTTCCTGCGTTTTACTGCTTTTTAATTAATTAAGTGCAAATAAATCTTGTGCTTATCAACGATTAGCGCCAATTTGTGATTTCAATAAATATACTTAAAATATTTTGGTCCTGTGGTGTGCCTGACTGATGGATGCGTTATGCATCTAATGATTAGCAGTCAGATAGGTCAGTCGAACTTTATTAACAAGAAAACAAAACAACAAAGCAACAAGCAACAAGAACAATAATAACTCTGTAAACGTAAAGCTCACTTTCTCAGTTCCTTATCTAAAATCCCTCGAAAACTTCTTCTTCCGTGTCCGAATTGAACAGCTGGGCTATTGCGGCATCCAAAACGCCTGGCCGTCTTATCAAAGTCATCATTAACCGAGTCAGTGTCGCTGCTGTTGTCTGGCAGTTCGGTGACAATTCCTGCCTTCCTAAAAGCTCGACCACAGTTGTGACTGATATACCAGCCCAGGCATTTACTATCCACTTGCAGATATTAGCATATGTCGTCCGCGCTGTCTCCCGCCTTGGTGAACGTGTGTTCGCCGGTCATCCACTGCTCCCACGCAGTTCGCAGTCGAGCTTTGAATGCTCTGTTGACGCCAACATCGAGCGGCTGGAGTTCTTTTGTTAATCCACCCGGAATGACGGCGAGCACTGAATTAGTGTGCTTCACTTGTTTTTTGACATGCTCGGTGATATGTGCGCGCATGGAGTCATAGATCAATAGGACGGAGCTGTGTGAAAAAACCAGGTCTCTTCACATAAATTTCTCTCAACCACTCACTCATCTTTTCTTCATCCATCCATCCCTTCGAGTTAGCTTTTATGACAATGCCAGCTGGAAAGTTTTCTTTCGGCAAGGTCTTCCTCTTGAAAATAACCATGGGTGGAAGTTTGTGGCCATTAGCCTGGCAGGCGAGAACTACAGTGAAGGACGTTTTCTCATTCCCTGTGGTGCGAATATTCACCGACGTGCTCTGTTTTATCCACAGTGCGGTTTACAGGGATATCGAAGGTGAGTGGAACCTCGTCCATATTGATGATATGCTCTGGCTGGATCTTTTTTTCAGTTATCTTGTTTCTGCAGTATGTGCGGAAAGTGGCCAACTTTTCCTGATAATCAGCTGGTAGTTGTTGTGACACAGTAGTGCGCGTACGGATGGAGAGATGACGCCGTTTCATAAAACGGAAGCACCAAGAAGGACCGCCTCTGAATTCACTGATGTTATGTTCGCGAGCTAGCGCTATTGCCTTCATACGAATTGTGACTGTACTAACACTTCTGCTTGCTGCTCTTTGTTCAGCAACCCACTGTTCAACTTTGTCCTCTAACTGTGGCCATCTCGCTTTGTTCCCGCGGAAACTCTGTGTTGTCTTCTTTACTTGGCGGAGCTCATCCTCATACTTCCTCCACTTCCTCACCATTGATTCATTGATATTAAATTCTCTCGCTGCTGCTCTATTGCCGTGTTCTTGTGCGTGGCTTATCGCCTTGACTTTAAACTCAGCGTTCTGCGTGTCTTTGGTAGGAGCCATTTCAGGGTATTTACAAAAATATTAAAATGGAAATGAAACGCCAGTTTCCCGGTATCCCAGCATGCACTGCGCACTATTACGGGGGAAAATCGAGTCGCGGCTGCTTACCGTAACTGAGACCTGTATGCGTTTTAATACTGGGCCATATACAAGGCGCATTGTATTATTAGGCGCATGATCAGCTTTTGAAACGATTGAAGGCGTTTAGGTGCGCCTAATCGTGCGGAAAATACGGTACTGTGTGTTTTCCCCTGTGCCAGATTGTCTTTACCTTTGTAAAGACAATCCAGCTATCCTGGAGCTAGCCAGCGGGTCCTTGTGGTTCTTGTATAGCCATCTAGTGTTTTTGACCATAGCCTTGTTTTGACCACGTCTTTTGGAATCTGATTTTGTACTTTTGCCCTGGAAATAAACACTGTGAACATCTGCATTGTGAGTCCTTTTGTAGGTTCGTGACATACTTAGACAGACTTTATCGATCCAATTGATTTATTTTGTTGAATATATTCAACAAAATAAATCAATGTTTTATGGGTACGTACTAAGCAAAGCATTCAATGCCAGCTTTGTTTTCTCTCAAACATACAGGCACTGGTTCAACATAATTAAACATGTTTTTGAACATGTTTTTCTCTGTTGATCTGTTTTCAGAGTTCTTGTATTGTGAAGGTGTAAAATATCATCTTCTTTCAGATTAATACACATTAATAAGAGAAGTAATAACATCTTCAGTGATGCCAAATTAACGCAATTTTTCGCTCAGTTTGAACAGTAGGTGTGATTGGTTAAGGTCATGAACAGACTGAAAATCCTCTATTATTGTTTGGATAGTTGATGCTGGCTTGTAGTTTAAGATAAAATAGTGCCAGATTTTTCAAAAACAGTGTCTCATCATCACTTTCTGGGTCCACATCCATGTCTTCAGTAATGCTTTCTGTAGCTTCAGAAATCTGGTCATGCACCAAATTAACCTGATCATGAGAGGAACTGGTTTGTGCACTGTCTGTACTCACAACAGAATCTTTCACATGGCTCCTTCCACATTGTTTAGGCTTTCTTGATAAATGAGAGGAAAATGATGATACTACTTCAAAGGTTTTATCACAGTTCTTGAAAGGACATTCAACAATCCTGCCTTCTGAGATATGAACTCTGAGGTGAGCATATAGCATACTCATAGCATCAAATCTGTCACTGCAAAAATTGACATGGCACCTCACATCAATTGGTAACATCTGAATGTTTGAATCAGTCATTGATTTTCGATGATTTCTGTAGATGTGGGCTTTTAAACCAGAATATTTTCGAAATGTAATTTTGCAGTCAGGCATGCAACAGTGCAATAACAGATAAGGTAAATTGCTGTGAATTTTTACGTGTCTCAAAAACTCCATTGGTGTACTGGATGGTTTGCCACAAATACTGCATGAAGATACCATTGTTGATGTTCTTTCACAGAGGAATCAAATGATTGTGTACTTACTGTTTTTTGCCAAACAGGATTTGGATCTGTAAAGTGTAGGAAGAAAACAAAGAATTAGACCTTAACAGAAAACTTACTAAACTCAAGAAAACACATGATTATGTGGGAAAAAGTGAATAAATGAACAGCACAAAAATGTATTTAATAAATTAGGAAACAGTCTTAGGAAACGCAAAAAAAATGCACATTTAACAACAGTGCCACTCTCTCTAATCCTTTAGGCGCCAAAGTTGCCGAATTGATACAAGCAACGTAACTGGAAAAACAGTTTAAGTGCTCAATCATGTTTCCACTCCCTTCCATCAGATGCCAGACACCCTGCACTTTGTTTCTAGACCACTTTTACCATGTTTTGCCTTTAAAAAATCCCTAAAAGAAGACCTCAAACATGTGTCTCTGCTAGCGTCTGAAAAAAACCTTGGCGCCTAAATTGGCCTAAATTAAATAAAGAACCTTGTTTAGTTAGTCATCAAATGCAGTTACTTGATATAAAAGAGAAAATAGAAAAATGAGGGATTACAGCACTCAAAGTGACTACGTGGAAAGGAGCGAAATAGCCTACCACATGAAAACACTAAAGTGCCGCGAGGGTAAAAATTTGTTGAGATTATACACGCAAATCCAGCCGCACCCCATACACATATATGCCGTATAGCTGCGTATCACATAGACTACACCACTGGATAAAAGGGAATAGCACGAGCCGAGGCTGTGTGGGAATTGCATTGGTTCTATGCACATTCTAGTATAACATGCGAGTCCCGGACCGCACATGTCCACACAGGTTGCACATGGCATATAGGCAAAGTAGCAACTAGATGAGAAAAAAAAGGATATATACGGAATATATTCTTTAGCATCTGGCTAAGACAAAGTGCTATGTGCGACAAAAAACATAATGTTGATTAATATTGAAATCTTACGTACCAAATAAACAGATGAACAGCCGCAATCAGAAATGGCCCATGGAGGTTGTCTCTGCATGCTATAAGCCAGGCCAATTTCCCAGAATTAAAAAAATACAGTATTACACTGTTAGGACATTGTACTTACCGTGAATTAACATTATGGAACAGTTTGTTTGAATTACATTAGAGTCATGGTAAAAAAAATGGACCAATGGTTGTATTTTAACAAAACAAATAGTAAAAAAAAACATTTTATACATGTATTTTAAAAGAACAGTTTATTAATGCTGAAATATTGCCGTAAATTTACAGGCATTTGTTACAGTGTAGTTTTGAGATGCTTTTATTGACATGTTGGATTTTATTATCAGTAATGTGTTTGAAAGTTTGTATTTTTTAAAATTCAATTATAATTAACTAAACAAATGTTGACTAGTAGTGATATTAAGCATTCAAATACAATAGATTTTTTATTTATTTTTTCTGAAGAAAATGACAAGTAACAAAGTAATTGAACAATCAAAAAAACTAGTGGTGTAGTGGGTGCTGGTATTACAAAAAACTGTGCTCTTTGTGAGGGTTGCTTGACAAAACAATGATAACGGGTTCTGTGCTGTGAGGCACCTTAGCCAGGGGCCTCCCATCAGGGACTAATGCAGTCTAGTGGTCTGAAGACAATTCCAGGTCTGTTCAACCAGTCTAAATTTTTTTTCTCTGCACCAGAGTTTATAAGGGCTTGAATAGGCAGATTTTACAGCAAAAAGTGGGAAGAATTTGCATTCTAGTATTAGGCTTTTCTGGGAATGAGTTTTGGCCCACAAGTACCCCAATATTTACTGATGAGCCCTGCTTTTGATTTAAATGATCTCTCTGCCCACAGCACAGACAGTCACCTGCCAGGCAATGCAGTTCTTCAGGGGTAAGATGTGCCCATTCTAACTGCATGGTCTCCTCCACAAGAGTTGCAGGAAGTGGAACAGGATTGGGTAGTGGCTGTAAAACTACATAGGGAGCAGGTTAATCAAAATAATTCAGTTCATCTTTTAATTGTTCACTTATCCCCTTGAACACAGCTTTAAGTGCTTCCTGGGTCCATCCACACCAAAGTCCAAAACTCAATAGTCTTGTGAGAGAATTAACAGGCGGCGTGAGGCATCAGATTGTTTCTCAGGGTGATCAAAAACAAGCTTTAGCTCCCTCACAAAAGCTTCAAAACTGGCAGAAAACCAAGCCTTTGCCCACTGACGTGCTCTACCCCTCATTCATCCACACTCTAGTACATTTAGAGCACAACAGCAACAACAGGATTTTTACAATAATCAGACAAATGATTTCCAACTTACTGAGGCTGCAGAGAAGTAAAGCTGTAGAAGTGGTGTTCCTTGTGCATCAGCAAACACCATAGAACAAACACAGTGCTGCTGTCAAGTGCTTGCCTTGTCACCAAAAAGGGTTTGTTTTAAATACAGAAACCACAGCCACTGCTCACTAAGCACACTTATCGGTCTATCAGTACTCTAAAATACCTTACAGGGGTCGAGAGACGTCAAAGCCTAATAAACGTAGAGGTCAACGTGAGTATATTGTCTTAATATGTAATAAACTTCTGAATCTGGAAGGATGCTAAGCTTTTTAGTGTCTCTTGAACCCACCAGAGCATTACAGAGAAACTTTTTTTTACTGCTGCTTAGACTGAAACAACCAAAGGCTACTCTTCCTGTGGTTTTGTCTCTCAGTCAAAGCTCTTCCACCACAACGGGCTTTGACACTGCCCACATTCTGCGCCAAAAAAAAAAAACAGCACACAGAAAAGCAAAAGCATGTACAACAGTTTTTGACTTTATTTTTTGAAGACACTTATTAAGACTTGGACAAAACAGTTTATTCAAATGCTGTATAAATGACATTTGTTTCGTCTGGTTTATTTGACGTCCTGCTTCCCAGAGTTGTCGGTACGAAGACGTGTGCAGCAGCAGAGTTTTGCTTCTGTGACGCAAAGCATTTAGTCAGAAGTCATTGTTTTTAAATTTTTTGCATGACACAAAAACATTACACGTCCTACATCACAAACAGCTATTTTCATGTTCAGCAGAAAAGCATTAGCTGTATTTAAAGTACATTATAACCCTGAAATATTAGCCCCTTACCTTGTTTCCCTCTGGGAGCGAGTGCACAGCTGCAGCTAAAAGCATTGTCATAGGTCAAGAGTTAATGTACATATTTACTTGCATTGAGAATCATAAGCATAAACATATGTCATACCTCTTTGAAGCTGGCAGATTTTAACAGTCAAACCAGTTATAACCATCATGGAGAAAGCAGTGAGAGCTCCCAGAGTTATGGAGACAAAGGCACATGTGGAGCATATTTGAGAGTTTGTGGTGTCCATGTCACTATCAGCCAAGTTGTTTCCTTGTATTGAGGTTTATTTATAGAAGCTTATTTAGAAACTGAATTAAATTTGTTAATTAAAAATAAGACTAAACGTGATCTTACCTTTGACTTTTAAATCAAAAACACAAATATCTCCACGTCCAAACACGTCCAATCCACAAAAGTAGAAGCCAGAGTCGGCCAACTCAACACGTTTGATTTGGAGAATGACTTTAGACTTGTTGGAACTCATTTTAAACCTGTCTTCTGATAAACCCTTACAGAACTGGGGGCCTTCGGAAAGCCCATTCATGGAAGCAATGTAACAGTAATTTCCACCTTTAAGAAGACTGGACCAGAATGTGTACACAGGTTTATCGGAGATGTTTCGGCACGACAAGATGACATCTTCTCCAGGTTTGACCTTTAATACATAACACTTAGTGCTCCAAACTAAAACGAACAAACAAACAAAATATAATTACAGCCAAGAATAAATGAATGATGAAGAAGAGGCAGTACTTACAGAAGCAGCCCAGAAGTAAAGCTGTTTTGATGGTGAAGCGCTTCATTGCGCCAGAGTGATACTGGAACAGCAGGGGCTTTTAAGTCCTTTTAAGGTAGTTTGTTGAAAAGAGGTGGGCTTTCATGTCAATGCGGCTGCTGTTACCAGCCACATGAAGGATGTCCGGACAAGAGGCTCAAGCAGAATGTTTTAATGCATATTTCGAGTACAAGATGTACTAAAAAAATATATATATTATACAAGTCTGATTCAAGTAGCCTGGGTACCACAAGTAATGCGACGCAGCAGCCTCCTTCACAGTGGCCTGATCTTGTTGTGACAAACTGGTGCCGAATAAACCAATCACACAAAGTGGACGTGATGACAGCAAGTTGCTATATTAAACTTTTTCTAAATCCAGTTGGGAGTATGGCAAGTCCGTTCCTTTTTCCGACAATAAGTTATTAGAGCTTCCAGTTGTTGTGGGTTTAAAAACATGTCCGGGTCACTTAAAATATATGCGAGTGCCATGGCAAACCTTTCCATCTTTTTTGTTTTCGAAAAGCTCTGCATTATAGAGAGTGTTACATTGCCCACCCCACAGCTGTGATTGGTCCGTCTCTGCTTTAGTCGAGAGAAGGGACAGGCTTAAGGATCATGCCCATCTTGGATGTTGAGATGTTTTTTCATCACATGAAGAAGCCAGGTGGTGCTTGATGACTAGGACATGTTCAAATAGTGCAGTCATCGGTTTGAAGAACAGATCGTCATGGTCATATCTCGTGCCAAAGACCTGCTCAGACTGGTCAACAGCTGTGGCATGGACCTGGGCCCTGGAGTCTGTATCACTCTGAGCTCCAGTTCCTTCTTCCTAAATGATTTTACCGGCTGACAGAATGACTTCAACAGTTGGTTTATGAAGACCATGTTGTGTTTAACTCCTGGTTAATTTTCTGTCGAGGTTAATCCCTGTGGAAACTTCAGTTAATCTACAGACAAAGATAAACATCCGACTAACCAGCTGCTGAGGAGGCGGAGGGGTAAACCTCTGCTCAGACTCAGAAAGTGAAAAAGTGTCTGCACTAACTAGTACACACTGCTAGTAAAGAGAACACTAATTCCCAATTAACAGAAAGCGCTTCACAAGCGTTAAATGTTATTCTTGTCTGCTTTAAAAGCGTCAATTTACACCAGAAGCGTCACTGCTAGTGCTCTGCTTGTGTGGATCTCCCACTCTTTAGCTGACTTCATCCATACTTTTGTGACATTCTTGCTTCTTCAAATTAATAAGCTAAATTATCTTCTTCCATATTATGTTTTTCGCACTATATTGTATTTTTAATCCTTTAGTTCAAATGAAAAGTTATGGCATATTTACGGTCATTTTTGCTACAATTGAGCTCACTTGTTGATCAGACTTTACAAATTACCAAAAGTGCAACATTTATACCACTGCAATGTTTTGGTGATTCTTTTATTTTGATAGTGTAGCAGAATTTTATTTTGAAACTTGGTGCCTACTTCCTGTGTTTTCCAGGTGTAGCTTGCAGCATGACGCAGAGAAAATTCAAGGTTTATACATGTGCCTACTAAATGACATTACGCACAGAATTACTTTTTTTCCTCGTACTATATAGAGAGCCACTGATTAATAACTGCACCGATAGTGATTTTATTAAACAATAAAATACATTCTTATTGTTGGTTTTGGTGAGTATGTGCCGTTCAACTCACAGAGATCCCCAGGATTAACTGAACGAGACAGTAACCCCCTTCATACCACTGATCTATAGGTTTTGTTTTATCTGTATAGAGACAGTCCCGGGGAAGCTTTTATACCAGGACACAGTTTCCATATTAACGGTTAACAGACCTGCACATGTGTTTTTAGCCTATATCTTTATTTTTTCTAAGGTTTGGTTCTGTTTACTCCACGTAGTAGGTGACCTCTCACATTAGCATTTGTTGCTATGGTTTTACTGCAGTTATGTAAAGGCCAGTCCTCCTGTGGTTTTAGTCTAACAGTCACAGTGCCTTCACCTCAGAGCAGTTTTCACAGTTACCCACATTTTGTTCATAACAGTCAGGATCATGCACAGTGCACTTTCAAGTTCACACAGAGTTTATTTTTGCGTCAGACATTTTAGCGGTAAAACTTCAGGTGTGCCTATTACATATTTTACTGAGAAGAAACATGAAGCAAGAAAAAGTCAGCTTGTAACAAATATGATTTTCAGTACAATTGTTTATGTTGTAACTTTAATGCATCCACAGATTCTAAGATTCTGCTTCACTGGATAAATCATTTTATTTGATGGCAGAATAAATGACATGTGTTTCCTCTGGTTTCTTTGATGTCCTTCTTCTGAGTGTTGTGGGTATAAAGACACAGTTCTGGTCCCAACAGCCAAAATTTCACGACACATAAAAATAGCCATTAATATAATTTATTTCTGGGAAGCACTGCATTACATAAAATTACATAAAACTGCATATCCCATAGTCCCATGCATCAAAAAGACAGTAACTGGAATTAATAAATATTACCCCTTACCTTGTTTTGTTCTGGAAGTAGTTGTGCAGCTGCAGGCATATGCAAAGACAAAAATGGCATTAATCTGTCTCTGTATATGTATTGTGACCAAAATTCAACATACCTCTCTGAAATTGGCAGATTCTAACAGTCAAACCGATAACAGCCATCATGGAGAAAGCAGTGAGAGCTCCGAGGACAGTGACAGGGTCAGTTTTGGAATAAGTCCGTGCTTCAAAGTCCTCATCACCTTTAAGACATTTCTCTTCTAAATGACAAAACAATATATATTTATATAAATATATATTGTTATATACTGTCATTTAGCAGTCACTTTTATCCAAAGCAACTTACATGAAGCTTACATTCATCAGGGTTACAATTTTTACAGTTTTACATTTTTAGTTGAAGCTTTCATTCAAAGCGACTTACATTAAGGTTCCATTCACCAGTGTTATAAATATATATATATATATATATATATATATATATATATATATATATATATATATTTATATATATATATATATTGTATATATATTATATTGTATTGTATTGTATATTGTATATTTTGGGCCATTTTTCAGAGAATTTGAGTGATAACACAAAAACGTTTTTATTCGCTGATAGTTAGTGGTTGGGTGAAACCATTTATTGTCAAACAACTGTGTTTACTCTTTAAAATCATAATGACAACAGAAACCCCAAAAGTGGATCAAAAGTTTACATACCCTGGTGATTTTGGCCTGATAACACAAACACAAGTTGACACAAACAGGTTTGACTAACTACTAAAGGTAACCCTCCTCACCTGTGATCTGTTTGCTTGTAATCAGTGTGTGTGGATAAAAGGTCAGTGAGTTTCTGGGCTCCTGACAAACCCTTGCATCTCTCATCCAGTGCTGCACTGATGTTTCTGTATTCTGAGTCATGGGAAAAGCAAAATACTTTTTAAACAATCTGCGAAAAAGGTAATTCATTCATTCATTCATTCATTCATTCATTACGCAGGTGACTGGAACCTATCCCAGCAGCTTTGGGCCTTAGGCAGGGTACACCCTGGACAGTGGCAAGTTAGTCACAGGGCTAACATTTAGAGACAGATTCACTCTCATTCTTCAATTCACTCTCACATTCATTCAATAGGGACACTTAGCATTGTCAATTAATCTATTCATGCATGTCTTTTAACCCCCTTGCAGTGGTGTTCCAGCTGTAACACTGGTGAGTGGAAGCTTCAAGTAAGTTGCTTTGGGTAAAAGCGTCTGCTAAATGACTAAAATGTAAATGTAAACACAGTTGTTTGACAATAAATGGCTTCACCCAACCACCAACTATGAATTTGTGTCATCATTCATATTCTATTCATGTACATGACCTACATTTCTAAAAATATTGTACTAATAATAATAATAATAATAATGGCTTGGATTTATATTGCGCTTTTCTCCCGAGGGACCAAGGGACTCAAAGCGCTTACAGTCCATCCATTATTCATTCATACACAGTCACACTGGTGATGGTAAGCTACAACTGTAGCCACAGATGCCCTGGGGCAGACTGACAGAGACGTGGCAGCCATTTTGCGCCTACGGCCTCTCCGACCATCACCACATACATTCACTCAACATTCTTACACATTCATACGAGGCAAGTACTAATTTTATTTAAATTCTAATATCAGACTACACACCAATTTTACCATTGGCCTACATTAAAACACACAAATAGCATATTCAGATTTGTATCCACTGAGAAAAAAGGTTGCATTTAAAAAGCATCTAATCCTTTTCTTGTAACCTTTTTTATTAGTTTATGACCTGGATCAGTGAGAATCTTAAAGGACAAATACTCTTACCTTGAACATTCAAATAAGTTGTCTCCCCAAGGACTATGTTTGACCTCAAGAAAAAGCCACAGTAGTACAGGCCAGAATCAGAGGAGTCCACTTGTTTGATGTTCAGAACCATGTCGGTCATGTTGGAGCTCATTACAAACTTTTCTTTTACAAATCCAGAACAGTATAAAGGTTCACTTTTAAATTCAATCATAGACGAAATACAACTGGCTTTAGTTCCATTGACCACTCTGAACCAGTCGGTCTGAGTTTCAGTTTTGGAAATATTAAAACACGACAAAGTAACATTTTCACCAGGACAAACCTCCACTGT